>CP083465.1:1280291-2560583 GCA_020995425.1 Williopsis sargentensis | reverse complement strand
CCACATCCAGACACCACATCCAGACACCACATCCAGACACCACATCCAGACACCACATCACCACATTCCAGACACCACATCCAGACACCAGACACCACATCCAGACACCACATCCAGACACCACATCCAGACACCACACCACATCCAGACACCACATCCAGACACCACACCACATCCAGACACCACATCCAGACACCACACCACATCCAGACACCACATCCAGACACCACACCACATCCAGACACCACATCCAGACACCACATCCAGACACCACACCACATCCAGACACCACATCCAGACACCACACCACATCCAGACACCACATCCAGACACACATCATACAACCCACATCCAGGGAACACCACATCCACACCACATCCATACACCAAATCCATACACCCCATCCAGACACCACATCAGACACCACATCCAGACACCACATCCAGACACCACATCCAGACACCACATCCAGACACCACATCCAGACACCACATCCAGACACCACATCCAGACACCACATCCAGACACCACATCCAGACACCACATCCAGACACCACATCCAGACACCACATCCAGACACCACATCCAGACACCACATCCAGACACCACATCCAGACACCACATCCAGACACCACATCCAGACACCACATCCAGACACCACATCCAGACACCACATCCAGACACCACATCCAGACATCCCTAACCAAAATGTCTGGATGTTTCTGTGGCGTTTAACAAAACTTGCGGCCTTTACCAGACACCTATTTGGTCCCGACCAAAATGTTTGAATGTTTTGTGGCGTTTACCAGAATATGCGGCCCTTACCAGAAAGTTGCCGCTTTCGGACAGTCTAAGAAATAAGATTTAATAAATAACCAAAAAAGAATATATAACTTCAGTATTATTTTATATCAAGTGAGAAAATATGTGTCACCAACCACCAAATGGTGTGCAGGTGTTACATGTGTGACTGCATTATATACACCCGCACATTACTCATGTGCTCCATAGTCTTGAGGAGTCATCACGTGCTGCCTCCGTTGCCCTAAATCTGGAAATTTTCCACTTTCGGACACTCCTTGTGTGGCCTAGTTGGTAACACTTTTTTCCTCACACACGCCAAGATCTCAGGTTCGACTCCCTGCTCGTCCATCACTTTTTCCCAAATATCACTTAAAACTTACATACCCTTATGTTACACCCTACTACAACTACCACTAATACTCTGACCCATTCTAACATCACTCTACATCACTCTAATCAACTTAAAACACCAATACTACAACTTTTGCATATATTGAACAATTTCTCAAAAAACGACAACCTCTCATTCACCATCACATAATTTGATAACTAATGATAGTCTATGTTTTTGTGAAAAATCATACTTTCAAAGAAGTAATGCTTTAATTGGAAAACTACCACCGTCTCACACCTGAGACATCACTGATAACCTCCTCAAATCCCCTCAATTATTCCTCTCTCACTGTTTGCAATTCTCATCTGGTACGCACACACTATCACAACAACAACACAACAACACAACAACAACAACAGCATCAACCACAACACAACATCTTCTAGGACTGCTCATCCCTCATGCATATACACACTTGATCACCGCTAACACGCTGATGCATCACATGCTGCTAGAACTCTTCCGCGGCCACCAAGCGTTACACTCTTTCGACTTTCCAAAATTCAGGGGTAAACACGCAAATACCGTCTGAACATTGCTCTCGCATCCACTGCCACTGCTATAGAGCTGCTGAGATGCTGAGCTGCCATCATTGCACTTCACACTACCGCCTTCTCCGTGTTTCTCCGTTCTTCCACGACTTCCACCAACTCGATACCTCGCATAAAATCAACGGGTGAACATTGTTCAAAGGTTGGTATCACGGTGGACACGGCAACTCATGGGTTGAATAGCCAGTGCAGCCACTACTGTCCCTCACACTGTACCCAGCACTCATGCGGTTGATCCTTCCAACTTTCTTCTCTACAGTCCCGAGACCTTCATCCACGTCACTGTTAGTGTCACTTACATTGGCCTTTCTACACTGACAACCGAAAGTTAACCATGTTCTCCACTGCTGCTACTCGATTTGCTACTTCTTTCACTTCATATTCCACGTCATCCTCCACGATACAACGTCCATCCCTGTGTTGCCTTATCTTCCACTTTACCTACCAGACGCCTTTCACACGCACATCCACACGCACATCCACAAGCACATCCACAACAACATCCACAACAACAGCAACAACAACAGCAACAACAACAGCAACAACAACAGCAACAACAACAGCAACAACAACAGCACCACATCATGCTAGTTGTGCCACAGTCTACATCAGTTCTAGCAGTCATACAATTACACTGATATACAACGTTAGTACAGCTCAATCACTTCCGTGAAGTCACGCTTTCTTCCTCTCTTGGGCGCGACTGGTGATGGACCATCAGAAGCAATAAGGGAAGTATCAAGGTCACTGGACATACCACCTGAGAAGATTCTCCCAGTCGTGTGGTCCACTTCATCGTCCGACAGAAGATTGATGCACTTCACCTCATCATCCAAGCCATTCCGCACTCCTCTCTCACCCTTCACAACGATGCCATCCATTGCCTCATTGCCATCATCATCATCATCATCATCATCAGTCTCAAGAACAATGATCTCCGTTTGGTTACCAAATTCATCGTCATCTGCAGAGCTTGGGGAGACTGGTGCCTGCAGTTGTGGCTGTACCTGGACACGAAGCTGCAAGTTTCGCTCACGAGCCAGGCGGTGATGGTTCTCAATAAACAACCGCATTGCTCTCAGTCTATCCTCGGTGTCCTCAGGATCAGATCCATCACTGGAGTCGCTGGAGTCGCTGTCAGCACCGCCATTACTGGAGTCACCACCACTGGAGTCACTATCAACTTGGCCCTCAGCTTGTTCCTCAGCTTGTTCCTCAACTTGGCCCTCAACTTGGCCACCACCTTCACCAACAAATACTCTTCTCATCAGATCTCTCATGGGGAATGGTCCCTCGCCCATCACATTAATGAAGTTAGCAATCAGAATTCTGAACTTGGTAACACTCTCATAGCACGCTGTCAAGATCGAAGCGTCAATCCCATTGTCTCTGCCAATCATGTGAAGATAGTAGGCACCTTCAGTTGCCTGTGTATGATGATGTACAATTTCACCACGCAGCTGTACGACCCTCTCGCTCACGCTGGTTGAAGTGAGACAGCTGTTGAGTTGGATACAGAGCTGTCTGATCTCCAAGATGGCACCACCTTGAGCATTCAACTCCAACTGGCGGTAAAGATATGGAAGCAGCTTACGGCGGAATGCATCTGAGTTAACCACGCCTAGAGTACCAAAGGAAACAAGACGTTGCTGGAGATCTGAAATGGTTTTCGTCGCCTCACGACGTGGAACTCTAACAACATTTACCAAATGTTCACCCAACAGTCCAAAATACACACGCATAGCGACACAATAGATCGCGACAATCACCTTAGGGGACTTGTAGAACATATGATCTGGTAACCAACAATCAATCTCTGACGAGGACTCTTGGTACGAGTGTTGACAAGACCAAACTCTGAAAGCGACAAGATAGGTAAAAACCCGTCCAGGTGAAACTCTGTAGATGGAACACAAAACGAATTGAACAACTCGTTGCAACGGAACATGTTGGCGCCGTTACTGAGAAGCAAGCTGGAAAAGAATGTGAGCATGAGCCTCTCGTGCTTTGCTGCAAACTTTTGGAAAGTAAAGTCTGGCGCCGCCCTCACTCTGTCAATCATCTGGTGGATCCAGGCTACATCCAGATTGAAAGGAGATAAAGCTTCTGGATCCGAGCTCAACCAGTGGTCCAAATTGTTGTTGTCCTCGCCAATGATCTCGTTGACAGTGTTTACTCCAAACAAATCGGTCAATGTATCGCTGACATGTTGGTAACCTCTCATAACTGCATCGTTGAAGTCGGTCAGTGTGAATTTGGCCTTGTAGTTAGTATTGTCAAAAGTGTTCATGTTCTCTAGCCGCTGGATCGAAACAGACATGTCCAATGGGTTCAAACGACAGCGGATCACACGGCGAGCAACAGAGTTTGCGACAACTCTGTTGGCCTCACGTTTCCAAGACAAAGCTAACGAACCAACCGTGGTGACACCTGATGGGAGTGGTGGCTTCAAGTCCGTCAGTACTCCATTGATGAGGATCTTAAAACCAGCGAACAAACTAGGCACCTGCAGTCCCTCATCCATGTGCTTCAAGAAATGGTACCAAAAGACATTTGTAACGCTCTTACTCAAGTGGATGAGATAACGTTGACGCTGTCTGGCGCCCCTAACCTCCTTTTCACCAAGGCAGCAGCAGAACAGGAGAGAGACACTGATCCAGTTGCTCACTTCAGGGTACTTGAACTGAGGCTCAGCGTCAGCGTCATCAAGGTTAGCCTGAGGTGGTGGACCCTCAATGGCATCAAAGTTGTTGAGAACAATGGGAATGACTCTGTGGCGGTCTCTCTCACGAGCAAGATCCTCCTCGATGTGAGCTGGATCGGCGTCACCATCATCATCACCTTCACCTTCGCCGTCTTCAATGTCAAGTTCTCTCAAAGCAACTGCATCTGCAGTAGCATCCTCGGCAACAACGTTCTCATCAGGACGGACAATCAACTCGTCGTGAGACTCGCCTTTGATGTGGACCTCAAGCTCCTTGTGGAAGATGGTGTAGAGCAACTCTATCATTGGGTGAAAAAGGCCCACTTTGCTGTCCATGAATTGAATAGAATTCAAAGTGCGTTCTGAGGATATCCCGTGGTCTGTGAATGCCTTTACATCTTCAGCATGTCTTCTGGTGGTGGTCCAACCTGGTAAGTCACGGTGGGCAGCAAGAGCTCTGGTGGTGTCAAATAGCTGTCTGAACAAGTTGTTGACGTCGGGACACAGCTCAAACAAGTTACCAAAGAGGGCCTTGATTCTCTGTCTCTCGTTGACGTCAAGGGTGGCATCAGTGAAGACCAGACGCTCAACGTTGGAAACAACCAGCCCCAGCGTAACAAACTTGGTGAATGTGTTCAGGTACGTGATCCAAGTATCGGCAAGAACCTTGGGCCGCTTCCAGAGTTCGGTACGCTCAAGGTGCCTTTTTGGGTCTTTAACTTCAGAGCAATGAGGGCATCCATAACAACAAGTCCAGTCTCAATGACTCCAACAATGGAGGACAACTCCTGGAACGCATCCAATTGCGTGTACACGCCCAAATCAATCAAAGACTTGAACTTGTTGATGACGCGCGGGTCTCTGATGAACTCGTCGTTCGCAGAACCACCAAACCTGTTCTGAGAGTTGACAATGGTGATGTCCTTGTAGATGAACCCGGCAATAGCACCGCGGGGACCATCAGCGCCATGACCGGCACCACCAGCACCACCAGCACCGGCACCACCAACAGCCCCTGCAGGGCCTGGAGCAGCAGCAGCACGAGCACCAACAAGACGCTCCTGGCGCAGGCGCTCAAGGACCATGGCAGCCCTCTCATTCTCGGCAACCACGGCAGCAGGGCACGAGACCCTCAGGGAACAAAGCTGGGAACCACCTGCGGTGTAGTAACGGAAACGCTGCGTGGGTTTCTTCTCATTCCACTTTTCACCGTACTTGGTCAGCAAGTAGGCCTCACGCTGGTTGTTGTAGGTGGCAATGAGATAATCGTTTGGGATACTGGCCCTGTGCTCTTTGAAGTAGTGTTGCACAATCTTGACGTTGCCGTCCAACAAGACACCACAGCCAGGGAAGCAACAAGTCTGCTCAAAGGAGATGCCAATGTCTGGGAAGGCCCTTGTGTCGGCGTAGATGGTGTTGCAGTAGTTGTAGAAACCCATGCCGTCTCTGATGCCGACGGAGCCGTAGTAGATTCTGAGTGAAGTTGGGCCAACGCCTCTTGGCATCAGGTCGAGAATCTCATTCTCCAGGTTCTCGATCGAGATGTCATCGGTGGCTTGAGTGTAGTCTGGGATCTTGGCCAATCTCTCGTGGAAAATGGCAAGCAGTCTGGCATCGACGGTGACGGTGGTGCCTGCGCTGGAAGAGAACAGGACGAGGGGGAACTTCTTGCAGACCGAGAGGTTGAGTCTCCACAGAGTCGGTGTTGTTTCCCAGAAGAGTTCTGACGGGTGGTTGTCGTGGTGGAAGAGGGCCAAGTTGGTGATTCTGGAGGTTCTGAACAGTTCTGCGTAGAAGTAACGCGGCAAGGTGGTTGTGTCTGTGGCGCGCTCCGTGTCGTAGGTTCCCTGGGTTGCTGCGTCAATGGCGTCCTCGTATGCCAGAATGACCGGGTCGTCGAGGTCCATCGTTTTGTGTATGGTTTGTGTGTGTGGGTTGTGTGGTTGTATGGGTGATGTGTTGGTGTGTTGATGTGGTGATTGTAGGGTTTATATGTATATGTGTTGGCAAGGTTTGGGGTGTGCTCTGTGATCTCGTCGATCTCGGGATATTAATTGACCAGAACCAGCACTGTACCATACAGCCATACCAGCACAAGCACCACCATTGTACCGTAGAACCAGTGGCCACCCCCATACCGGATCGTCAAGGTTTAGGGTCAAGGTTTAGGGTGTGCAGATTTGTGCGATCTCGGAGATAACGTGGTGCCTGAGTGAGTAGCCCTGATTATAGCCCCTGACCAGCCTATCGCCGCGAGCCCTAATTAGCCAGCCACAGCCAGCCATGGCTGGCTGGCTGGAGTGGCCAGCATTACCCTTAATTACCCCTAAGCCAGCCAATCATCCAGCCAGCACTGCAGCTGAGTACAACCTGTATCATTGTGTTCGGTCTAACGTATCAAAACCAAGCCGCCATTTCACTTGTCTTCTTGCTCTACAGTGTCGTGCCAGAGAGCCCAGTTGCTTAGGCTACCTCCTATCCCTCTCCTGTCGGCCTCTGTGCTTTGGAGACTGTCCTGTTGGTTGTGTGGATAGTCTTCTGTGTCTGCTAGGTTCTGTTCTCCGCATGAAATGGAAACTCTGCTCGGACTTCGTGGTCTGGTAAGGTTGAAGGGTCTGACGAGTTGCAAAAGCTCGCTCATGTGATTATATTCTCACCCAAATGATTTATGCGTCTATTGAAGGCTTTGCGTGGGGATGGCACCAACGTCTGGGTCATCGACCTTTGAGTTATGGTGAGTTACCACCAGGTATAGTAAGTGCTACATGGTTATGCGCCCGTGCGCACCCGGACACATTACTCCGGTGAGTCCATATATACGACCGAAACACCCGGTCACCACGCCATCACGGCACCCGGACACCACACCCAGGAGAATCTGGGTCCCTGGACCCACATTATATAACCCGGACACCGGGCAGTGCGGGAACCCCCGGCTGTACCCCCGGCTGTACCCCCGGCTGTAACCCCGGCTGTAGACTCATTGTTAGCTGATTGCATGTCTTGTAGTAGCAACTTTAACTGGTCAGATGGTGCTTGAAAGCATGCTTGATGGAGGTGCAAATTTCATCCTTTTTGATACACAAAAGTGTCTTACACAAAACTGACTGCAACACAAAATAAAGCGCAGAGTGTGGGGACACCGGACCCCCTCACGTGTGAGCTTAGGGTCACCACGGCATGACCTCATCCCCCATACTATATAAGGGGGTCCCCGGCCACCCTACTTCATAACTACTTAGATAATACAAGTCAATCAGTATAAGCCTCCCTTTGGGACTCTACATGTCTTATGATCTCAGCTTCAGCTAATTCTACCTGTAACCCAGTGGTTCTTTCAGAACACCATCCTCAAGTCGTGCTAATTTTGCTTTCAGGCCTAACCTGAGAGTCTGAAACCTAGAGTTGGCAGAGTAATCAATGTCTCCAAACATCTTGAAGCTGAAAATTGGGTGCCCCATCATATTGAACACTTACATTCTACAATCGGTCGGCTTGGTTTATCATCACGGATTTGAAGCCCAATATCGTTGATCTCACAGGAATCAGACAAGGACAGGATTTGGACATTGCGGTGGCACGTATCAATTTCTCTTATGAGCCTGACAACAATTGTCCAATCAAGTTCTCAAGAAGGCAGCTCCTTCTTCGTCTTTGTTTCGTCATGACCATTAGCAAATCTCAGCGTCAAAAAATCTCTGGAAGAGTTGGCATACCCCTTAATCCCAGAGTACTTTACCCATGACCAATTGTACATCGCTTGAGTGTTGACGCTCTCTCAAGACTTTCTGATATCAATAACCCTCTTCTATTGGTTCCACCGGCCGCATTCAGCGATGCTCAACGACACAGGCTCAAGAATGTCGTGTTCAAAGAAGTTGCTCGACATTTTATGGGCGAGATTAACCTCTTCACATTCCATACGTGAGGGCTGTTTCGTCATGGACCATGGTGGAATGGTGCACCGTGCGCATGCGGCATTGATCGATAATCAATATTCACCACAGAAAAGGAGCACTAAGCATTGCGTGGATATATATATGTATAGGGTCTTAATGGTCATTTCACTTGCGCGGCGCGCCTCACATAACATTTTCTATCACCTACACCGGAAAAGGAGCACTAAGCAGTGCCTAGATCACCTTGTACAGTAAATTTCTTTCCAAAAATGCGTTATTTGAAGAAGCCCATGAGCAGGTTATGGTTACGAAGCCCTCGGCATAGCATGGTTGCGCAGCCCTGGTGGAATAGAATGTCTGACGCCTCGGCCCTCGCTCCATGGTTACAAGTTACAACTCACTCTCGCAAGAGTTGGGCCCTCCATGATAGAGACTCCACGAATCCATCTCCTTGGATGTACTCGTGAAGCTTGGGAAAATATCCCAGGACAACCTGTTGATGATCCTCGGTAAACACGCAAAGCCGTTGCAACTTTGGCGCGTCTAGGCGGATGAAGATTATTGTATGGTTGATTTTCGCATAAACCTCAAGGTTTAACAGCTCAGGGAATGGAACTAATCTGTTCTGAAAGATATCTGACGACAGGTACACATGTGTCAAGCTCAGCCATTTCAGCTTCGCAGCAATTGATGTCAACTCTTGCTGCACAACTATGCCCAATCCTCGTCGCGGGTCTGTATCTCCTCCAGGCACATATTTGAGCTTCAGGTGGTCCAAGTTCCGGTGCCTGTCTAGACTCTCTTGCAAGGTTCCCCTTTCTAAAATCACATTGAAAATGAGTAATTCGAGCTTCGTCAATTCTGGTGCGTTGATCACTGGTAAAATGCTGGCACGGTCTCTGCAGACCACTCTGAGCTTTTTAAGTTTAGGGAATCCATGTTTGAGCCTCTCCTGTTCTGTCAAGTTTCTTCTCATTTCCAGTGCAAGACAGCGTAATTCACTGAAGTAAAATTGGTACAGCGGCTGCAAATCAACTTCCAGAGTGAGATCAGTAACACGTGAAGCGTTCAGGAAGGAATAATCCACATTATTACCCTCCCTTCCAAAGAGAAAAACGCTGTCAAGAAGTGGAGCATTGAATTTGCTGATTCTTGGAATGCAGTCCTTGAAGACCAGCGTGAAGCGTGTCACCCTAAGAGACTGAACATTATACACCGTTGGTTGCTTTCTTGAGGAGAGATCATAGATCATGTTTATGGTACTGGCAAGGAAGACGCAGTCATGAATATTCTGACCATGATTCATCACAAGAGTTAGATACTCACAATTGATGGTTTTACCTCTTAGCTCGATGTCTTCCACTTCTCTACTATCGAACTTTGCACCGAAACAGTGGATCTCACTAATGTTCAGGTTTCTGTAGAAGTCATTGGTACAACCCAGCACTCTAAGGCTATACAAATCATCGCTTTCTGTTCCTGAGTAGTTCTTCAATACCACCGGAGCCGTTGCATCACATCCATTGAAGGTGATCCGACTCGAACGAGGCTTCATATCACTGATCACAAGAGGACATTGTATTTTCACATTAGAAAGGACGAAGGATGACACATTTGTCACTTCAAGCGAGGCCAAAGCTTTGTGATTAACATCTCTCAGTAAGTCTTCCAATGGAAAGGAGGCCCTCATCGTCCCCCCTTGTACACAAATATGGTTGGTTGCGTCCGGCAAACGGCGAAGAAGAGCAGCGAAATCCCAGTCGTATTTCGTACTGTCAATATCCACAACATTGATTAAAGCGCCTTTGGGCCAATGATAGCTGGGACGCTTGATGTGGATGATGACACCATCAGGGATAGCGAAAGGCGTAGCTTCCAGTGCTTTAACAACGTTCAACAGGTCATGACGCGCTAATGTTGCCAACACCTGGAACTGAATTTCGTGCGGTAGCCCAGTGAAGTTAAACCTGGTGCTGGTGTTGTGGCTCAGAGGTCGTGCTTTCCTTGTGGTACTGTTGGCCACTGTCTCCTCCAGAAGAGGAACTGACGAGTCGTTTCGATTGAGCAGGGCTTTGAGAGCTCTCCGTGCGCCTAAGGACCATCCCATTGTCCTTAGATTAAGCAATACGTTATATGTCTTGTACTCGTTGTCTAATTGTTGATACCATCTTCAAAGGAAAAATGACTGCAAGAGAACAAATTGGCTGCTGCAGTTTTAGCAATCTTGGGCCTGAGACTCAGGTTGAACGGTCTTTTAAGCAATACTAGTGCTTCTCGGGAGGGAAAGTTAAAAGGCAAGAGAACGCTGAACATGTATCCAATATATGCAATGAGCACATTATCTTTCTGCAAATTGTTATCATCCGGCATGCGCCACTGTCATAGGAGCTGTTCCGCATTGCATCTATCAATAGAATATCCAAAAGCAGTAGGCAGATGTGTCTCTTACCGAAACATTGTCTACATAGACGTGCAACATATTTAGCCATTGAAGGTCAATTTAGGGAGCTTTATGCAATGGTCGTGGAGCTGATATGTAAGTAGTGTGAATGATGCATCACAGTATAATTATCTGTACGCCAACATTAGCTATAACTGATGCATGACCCCTATCATTAAACGTCATGATATTTTGATGAACAAGCGGCAACCAGTGAGTCCCGATTCCCGAGTGTGTCAAACCGAAAGAAGGAGACCACAGAGACTCAGGGAGGCTGAGTTAAGGCATGGGACTAATTGGTTTATAAAGAGGTTGTATAATTCACTGCCTAAGACTAAGTTCACTAGAAATTTACTACCGAGTCTCGAGGCGGTCAGTCCACTGGGCTTAGCGTCACCGGCTGGTCTCGGTCCAACCACTACGTAAAAGGCCCTTCGCTCACCCTTCTCTCCCTCCCTTAGTTACTTAATACTTAGATAACACACCAATCAGTATACAACTCACCCTGGAACTTTCACAGTTCACTTTGAAGCTCACAATGTTCTCCATAAGCTTATTTCCTGTCCTACCAGCTCTTAGTCTCTGGGAGGTTCAAAGATATCCAACAACCACAGCCACAGCAGTGCACAAAGCATTACCTAATGGATCGTGGAATTATTTAAGCAGCAAACACAGCTCAAGAAGAACAACTGTTGCAAAAAGGAGGAGCACCATAACTGACTGGTGCTGCTTGTTCAACAGGCTCTTTTGTTCGTTGAGCAGCAGTTCTTGCTCCTTCAACTGCTTCGATTGCTCGCTCAGTTGTTTCTTCTGCTCGTTCAGCTCCATCTCTTGCTTCTCCAGCAGCTCCCCTTGCTCCTCTCGCTTGTCTTGGAACTTTGCTAGACACTCCTGCTCCCGTGCTAATTTGAGCTTCAAGCACTGTACAACATCATCTCTCCTGGTAACCACATCTCGCAGTTCTCCGATGGTTTGATCTCTTTGGCTCACCACTTCGCGTAATGCTCCAATATGAACATCCGTTGCCCGAGCAACTCTAGTTGCGAGATTAACCTCCAGATACTCCCACGCTTCGTGGAATTTCACAACCTCGTAAACAGAAATGCGCAGTGCATCTTTCAATGAGTCCACTGTCTCGCTCCTCAGGGTTGTACGATAGTGTCCAAGAGGGAATTTGAAGAAACCATCGCGGTTAATGTGACAATGGTGCGCCCATTCGACAGCATTTTTGACCTTATTTGGGTACCAACTTGCGAACGTCTTCTGTTTCTTACGCAGTGGCTCTAACATATTCGACAGAGCATATGCGCCCGTTTTCTTAAGCTCAAACTCGAGAGCATCTTCTGCTAATGGATCATTAACGTCACCGTCACCGCTCCTAGACACTGGGATGTCAAGCTCACCGACAACTCCGATTTTAATCAAACTTTGTACTTCCCGTTGTTTTTCAGCTGACAGGTGTTCCCAAAACGAAGACCCTGATGGCATTGGCGTAGCGTGCTCGAACAGTGGTAACTCGTCGCCAGGGTTTCGTGTTGTTGTGCAGCTGAAGACATAGGACTGTCGTACTAGACTCTGGGAAGTGACCACCGGCTTGATCATGCCTATTTTTTCCACTGCAATTGGCCTCAGCAGCCATCGGGACAGCCACTATGACAGCCACTTGAGAGCGTTGTAGCCTAAATGTGGCAGTGTGTGTGCTCTGCACAAGGCGCGATGAACATTCCTACAACCAAGAAACGAAGTTAGACGCCATCACTTCCTATATCTCTTATGTGCTCTGTATCATCATTATATTATCAGTCACAGCGTGATCTATGCATTAGAGCTTAGTGCTCCTTTCCGGCATAGGTGATAGAAATTATTGAAGAATTTGCTCTGTTCCAGAGAAGCTTATCCCCTGCACGTTCGTTTGTGTGTTCTTTTGGTGTATGATCGTAGTACCATATCAACATCTCCGTCAAGATCAAGAGACACTCCATTAGAAGGTTTGAATTAGTGGACCTCCTTTCAAAATCGTTCTTGCCTTTGTGATTGCCTTTACTTATCCTACATGGAGAACCCGGATGGTCTCCTTGCTTGCTGATGGCCATGTTAATAGCAGGTCTCCCGTCCCTTTTTCAGCGGGCCCGGTATGGGGTCATGGGAACTTAGAAGAAAGGATCAGTGGAATCTGATACCTCTGCTTCCAAGCGTCGCGGAAGTGTTTTATGCCACCATTGGCATTATGATCGATCGGAATAAGATGCGGTTTTATACGTCTTAACATCTGAAGAATCGGTTCATCGATGGGGGACATTTGGGGAGTACTACGGATGTAGAGGATAACGCCGTACCAACAGTTATCCCACCAAACCACTTTGAAACGGCTCGGTACTTCAAGTCAAAGTTCAGTGATGCTATGCCCACTTTCAACAGCTCTGAGGCATTGGGCCGGCTCTGAGATCCTCTGCGTGCTCAGCTCCCGGATAAGTGACATGGATCTGACTGACCTTTGTACCGCCAGCTGTGTCGTAGGCAAAACGCTGCGATGGACAATTGACGTTCCAGGAGTCGCTATACCTGTTGGAG
The DNA here is from genome assembly GCA_020995425.1 of Williopsis sargentensis. Classification (NCBI taxonomy): domain Eukaryota; kingdom Fungi; phylum Ascomycota; class Saccharomycetes; order Phaffomycetales; family Wickerhamomycetaceae; genus Williopsis; species Williopsis sargentensis. The sequence goes on along the minus strand of CP083465.1, from coordinate 2,547,220 downwards.
AGGAATGCGTGGATCTGCGTGGTCTGTCTGACGTTGAGGTTGAGTTCTGGTGGGACGGAGCGCTTGTGATCACGGTAGTAGTGAAGAAGAATCTGCTTGGTCTTTTCCTTGACGATGCCACAGTCTGGAAATGGACAAGCCTTCTGGAAGACGATGGGAATGTCTGGGAAGGCACGGGTGAATGCATTCACGGTGGAAGACCTGACACGGAAGCACTGGATAGCCGGGTCAGCGACCGCACTCTGGCCAATAAGCAACGAACCGTCTTCAAAGGCATCTGTGAGAGCTTCAATGGCGTCACGAAGCTGGCGGACAGAGATGCCGTTGGCTGCGTCTGCGTAGGACTCGCACAGTGAGATCCTGGTGTGGAACTGGTGGAGCTTCTTGCGGTCGACCACCATGTTTGTTCCCAAGCTGGAGGAAAACAGAATGATGGGGAACTTCCTGCAGACGGAAAGGTTGAATCTCCAGAGGGTCGGTGTTGTCTCCCAGAGGACGTCAGCCGGGTGGTTGTTGTGGTTGTTGAGGACCAGATGGTGCATGGAGTTCTTTGGGAAGAGATCCGGGTAGAAGAAGAAAGGGAGGATGGACGCGTCCATTGCACGCTCCGCGTTGTAGTTGTCGTTGATGATGGCGTCGATGGCCTGCTCCTGTGCAAGCACATGCTGGTGCTCCTGGATGGCGGCGTGGTCGATGTTGAGTTCCATGTGTGTTGTGGGGTGAAAGTGGGATGAATCTTTCAGGTGGACGATGGATGGACGCATGGCACGCCTTGGACGCGTCGACGTCGGACGCGTGACCACTGACGCGTCGCACGTTCAGCCGATTGCCGGGTGTGCTGGCTCCCATCAGGAAAGCTCAGCTCAGCCAGTTTTTGAGCTGTGTTGGCCGTTCGAGTTGCGCATGCGTCAGTAGAGACACACCATCACGGTGGATCGCTCGCACTGTGGCTCACGGAACAATTGCAGCCTCAGTAACAGGCATTGCGCGCAGCTGCACGATGACGCGGGCGTGTGAAAAGTGGGTGGGTGGCTACGCGTCGGCCTCAATCCATTGGTATATAAGGCGAGCTTTCCTCCCATCTGCCTCCCATGTGCCTCCCATAGCCTCCATATCACTCATCTTAACAGTGCAGCCACCTGTGTGTGAAAGGATGTACAGCTACCTGTCTGTGTTACCACCACCTTGCATTGTTCGCCAGTCTATCACTTGACCCAGTTCATCCAGCACTGTCGGCCCTAGGTCGGCCCTATATATCGGCAGGTACTGCTATGAAGTACGTGATACCACATGCTGTGTGCCAGTCTACCACTTCCTGGTTGAGGCTCATCCAGCACTGTCGGTCATTATTATTTGGTGTTTGGTTGCCTCTGCAGGACACTCATCTGTCCTATCCAGCTGAACTATCCATATCAGCCTCCCTGTCTGCTTTCCCTCCAGTGCCACTACCTTTGCTACCACCATCTGCCAGGCTGCATGGCAGTTCTGGATTGTCAGTCAGTCACTACGTGTATCCAGTGTCCATGTCCACTTGTCGTTGTCACACACCTGAGACATCTCCTGTGCTCTCCATCCAGGGCCAGATCAACAGTATCGCTACAACTGTCTTGCTGTCCAGAGCTGTTGCCATGCCATTCGCATACATCATTAATCATGGCTATAAGTTCCACTGCTGTTAGCTGTGTTACCACTTGTCCGTCTACCGTACTACTACACCGGAGATACCCCCGGAGATAACTGAGCGAATTGACCGCGCACCCGCGACCGGGCCAGACACGCCACGGCACACGTACACGATACCGGCCGGCGTCGAAGTAGACGATTTGTTCGAAGTAGACGATTTGTGTTCGAAGTAGACGATTTGTTCTGTGTTTCGAAGTAGACGATTTGTGTTCGAAGCAGACGATTTGTGTTCTGTTCTGTTCTGTTCTGTACCTGTACGACCTGTTCCGTGCTCTGTTTCTGTTCAGGATCAGTGGCATGTTACACGCACGCGCAATGCGCACACATGTCGCATACTTGGATGGAATTCTGGACCCCTGGACCGCCAGAACAAACAAAGGGGTTAGGCAGACCCCCATTATGATCTACAATCGACGTCATGAAGAATAGAACAACTTATAATTGAGCAAGAAGTAAGAATTCACAACGAGATGGCTGAAGTCAATCACTCGAGTGTCGAAGAAGGGTAAAGGGAATATATGTGGGCAATGAGAAAGTACCGATCAAACTAATGACACAAAAGAAAGAACAAAGAAGAACAGAATGGGTGGACACATTAGAACAATGCAACATCATGGAAACGAATGAGAACAGCAAGGACTGGATCTTCAAAGAAGAACCAGCGCCTTCAGCTACCGTGGTCACAGCCGGAACGGAGGAAGAACCAATAGATGTTGACATTGTTGACCCAACGGACTGTACAGTCATAGCTGGAACAGTCGTGGTCAAAACACTGGCAACACCACCAACCGAAGTCGTAGTCTCAATAATGACACCGGTCGTGGTGACACCGGCAGATGTGTAAACAACAGTAGCTCCAACATAATTGACAGATGTGAGCTTCTCAGTGACGATATTGGTTGTAACCTGACCACCCTTACCAGTGACAGTGGTGCCCTGAACAACGACACTAGTGGCAATAATAGAACCTTCAGAGTTAGTGCTTGGGTAATACGTAACAGTTCCTGTGATAACAGTGGTACCCTCTGATTTGATAGTCGTATAAGTAGTTGCCTGGGCACACGGAACAGTCACAGTCCCAGTAGAAGTAGTTCAAGCAGCTGTGTTAGTGACAGTGATGACATGGATCTCAGAAGTGACTCGAGAAACAACAACGGAACCAGCCGAGTCCGTAGTGATAACGCCACTAATCACATTCGTCTTGGTCTCTCCAGCAGAGTTCAAATTGGTAATAGTCTCACAGGGAACGGTCAACGTCAAAGTCTCACTGCCACCGATCGTATTCGTAACGGTTGTCACATAGTTGGTGGACTTAGGAACCTTGGTGCACAAACAGTCCGTGGTCACAACAGTTATAGTAGAGTCGGAACCATCAACGGTAGTGTAGTAAGAAACAACCCCAGTCTCGCGGTGACCAGACGCATCAGTGTACGTAGTCGTGTATGAAGATGGAAGACCGGAAACAGAAGCCGAGGTCGAAGCACCAGGGAACAACGAAATAGTTTCCGTAGTCACCAAGTTACCTGAAGCGTCAGTAGTGGTGTAGTATGAAACAACACCGCTGTCCGTCTGACCATTGGTCTCCGTGAATGTGGTGGTGTATGGAGATGGAAGACCGGAAACAGAAGACGAGGTCGAAGCGCCAGGGAACAACGAAATAGTTTCGGTAGTCACCAAGTTACCTAAAGCGTCAGTAGTGGTGTAGTATGAAACAACACTCCTGTCCGTCTGACCATTGGTCTCCGTGAATGTGGTGGTGTATGGAGATGGAAGACCGGAAACGGAAGACGAGTTCGAAGCACCAGATATACGGAAGACGAGGTCGAAGCACCAGATACAGAAGACGAGGTCGAAGCACCAGATACAGAAGCCGAGGTCGAAGCACCAGATACAGATGATGGGGTCGAAGCACCGGAAACAGAAGAGGAGGTCGAAGCACCGGAAACAGAAGACGAGCTTGAAGCACCAGATACAGATGATGAGCTTGCTGGGGATCGTGCGTATGCCGGGATCTGTTGTGGGATGGGTGGACATGCTTGACAAACTGTCGGCAATGATGTATCAGGAGGTGGTTGAGAGTATGTCAGATAACTTGTGATGAAGAATCCGCCGCTTGAAAGTGAACTTTTCTGGACGATATATGCTGGATTGTAGGACCCTCCGACAACCAATTTGTAAGTGTATCCGCCTGACAACACCGTCAAAGTATCGCCAGTATACGAATATGAAGAAATACTTCTCTCAAACCCAATTACATTACCGTTACCCCAACCAGAAAGTATAATGTTGTTCTGGGGTTGCTGAGGTCCAAAACGGATCTGAGAGCTTGATGTTTGAAGGAAAACGGTCTGCGTAGAAGCCAAAGGATATGTTGAAGGATATTCATAAAGCAGAGAGAGTTGACACCAATGTTGTAACAACCTGTTCCTTGGACTTTGGAATACTGGTACTGGTTCATTTGAGACAGACACACAGTACCATCGTTCGTAACAGTGCTTCCAGAGGGTCCCAAGAACGACGTACCTTTAGATCTTGAAACCGTTTGGTAGTAAGCAACAATACCGTTATTCACAACTGATCCAGTATTCCAGACATTAGCGGTCATACCAGTATTTCCAATACCAACCATGATTACGGTACCATCGTTGAGAAAGTTACTGGAACCCTGAAAGTAGAAACTCGGTTCTGAAGTTTCGTTCTGAGCATTAAAGACAACAGTTCCAGAGTTGGTGAAATCGCCATAAACGTAAACGGACATTCCTAGGTGTTTACCTGAATCGCCAATATACAGCTCACCCAAAACGGTCAGATCACCATAAAAATAGTTGGCAATGGCTCCATTACCATTGTCATAGCCAAGTAGGACGTTATCGTTAACCAAAACAGAGGTAGCAGCAGGGAAGTTTGCTCTTCCTGTAATGACTGTGTTTGCAGTAACCGTTGTTGTGCTTTGAGCGGCTACGGATGCCGCTATCAAAGACAACGCTGTTAAAAAACGCATAATCGTCATGTTAGATCGGTTCTCTATGAAGAGTCTTCAATTATTTGCTCGAGGCTGCTGCTGTTTATATATACTGAAACTTCATTATCCAGACCATAACATTCCAAACTCAGCACCAGCATCATGTTGCATTCTAACATCTGCAGTGGTCACCATTAGTTTTCGAGCATACTTGCTTCATAACCGAAAATGATCTCCCAAAAACTGCTCCAAGGCGCCCAGACCCACCGAGATAGCCCAAAGTTCTGCGTTTGGAGAGGAGTATTTGGTCTCCAGCAACACACGACTTGTCGTATTCTGAGATTGAGGCGGCCATATATGCATGAAGTACTAAAATGCAAGCGAATATTCCATCTACGCATAGCCGAAATGAGCCTGGTGAGGATCAACTGTTAGGCGACGCACGAGTCACGAGCAGAGAAAGTGAGCTGCTGTCATGTGGCATGCTGTATGCTGCATGGCTGATAATAGAATTAGAATACCTGTACATATTGACCACGATTCACAAATCCGTTCACGTGGGGTTTGACAGCAGCCATCAGGGCTAGTCAGGAGTATTCATGTGATCATGACTCAAGAGTATCCGGCCAGGAATTTGTCGCACCCATAAAGCCCCAAGAAAACCTCGATCAACCGACCAATATGCTACAACTAGCTATTACTAGCAGTGCTACGTGGGTGCGGGTATATTCATAATCCACTCTTGAGCGCAGGTTTAGAAATAAGCACTTATGTATGATAGGTCGGTTTGCATGCTGTTCCCTGACTTTCTACACGCGACCTCTTTGTGGCGCGTGCCTTTCCAATTTGCGATGCGCCTGTATGCAGCTCGCGATGTCTTCCATATGCATGCAGACGTGGATATAAAACGCCACATCGAATATTAGAAGACGTGCAGGAGCATAGCCCATGACTCGGTAGTATAACTATTATCCGCCGCTCTTCTCAGATGCGTCAATTACTAATCCTGCTGCTTACTATAGGATAAATGTGAAAACTTTTGCGAATGGTTATGTGCATATTTTGTCAGATCGTGGGTTATGTACAGACAGCCGCACTTTTGTAAATTATCATCTGTACGTCAAGGTTAGGTTTATTATACTGAGTTGGTTGTACTTGTTCTGCTCAAAGCCTCAGACTATCTGCATGCAGCATGACCCTCCAGGGATTTTCAGTATAGCAGGCAGGAGCGAACCTACACTCTCGAGTAGTTCAGTTTCACTACATGAGCTTGCATGGAGCTGTATCACACTGTACAGGATTTAATATAGCCGGCTTCACATGTGCATCACGCACTGCCCGCACAAGTAAGCCTCTACACCGGAGCTTATGGTACCCGCTTTTCTTTCCTTTACCGTTCTGTCATTCTTACTATAGTTCTACTAACTGACTCGAGGTTGCCATTGGACAGCACTGTGAACTGGTGGCCTGGTCAGAAAGTGGTGTCCCGCCGCCCCCTTGGCCAATTCGGAATTCCTCACAAATGGACTGTGGGCATTTTTAGCAAATTCCCGCCAAACTCTTCCGCAATGCAAAGAATTCTGATCTTCACTTCTAGAACGTTAACTAGATCGGCGTTGCGTTTTCCACTACTGCCTGCCGGACCATTTTAATAGTGGCACCATTCACTGAATTACTACGGACACTGCGCTAGTAGATAATGAGAATTCACATGTTGTCACACTACCTTGCTCTCCAACTTCTTTTCGTCGTACCTTCTTCTAGGTACCGAATCTGGAATATCAATATCATTATTGAATGACGAGTAGCAAATCAGACCTTACCCTAAGTTTGTATCCGAATTTTTAACATACGCCAGTTCTGCAATTCTGCACAGAATGCGTTATTTTACACAGACCATTGTCGCTAAATGCGCTAATCACAGATCTTGCTGAATCGCCGAATCGGAGTCCTCTGCTGCAGATTTCCGATACGAGCCATTTGTTAAACGTCGTAGATATAGCATAGTACCAACAAGGTCATTATTGATCGGAAGGGTGTTTATTCCACCACTTGTCGCCACTGCTGGTGTTCTATTCTTGTTGTCCAAAATTAGATTCAAAACGCTGTTGTTTGTCTGTATGGAATCTGACTTCATTGGAACACCCTGTTCGTTCCTATATCTTGGGATGGAGGACACAGTAGCCAATTCAACACCTCCAGCGATACCTTGACCCGGTAATACCTGCCCCACTTCTCCCCTGGATGTGTTGAGCAGATACTCTCGTCTATCCTCCAAAGACGGGATTGGATGAACCATCATCTGCCTTATCATCGTCTTTTCAATCTTGTTCGCCGAATCCTTCTTGCGATGAGACGCAGCTCTTGGACCGTAATTCTCGGGTCAGAATGTCATAACATCCACCTCTGAATGCGAATGCAAGTTATTCCAGGATCTCTTAATCTTATCAAGTGAGTAGCTAGCAGAACCTGAACCCCAACCTGCTAGGAGACGGAACATCTTTTCCACTTTCTGCTTCTGGATGCTAGTGGACGCGTTGAGCCCCGCAGCAAGAAGAGGCCATTGCATCCTCATGACGCTAAACACAACAATATTTGAAGCATCTGTTGGTCCCACAGATCTATATCCTGGAATTTCAACCTCCAGACCACCAGTCACAGAGTTCAAGATCGAGTCCACCAACTCCTGAATAACAACGTTTGAAGGTGGAACCTGTAAAACCTTGGTCAGCAGAGTCAACAGAGCAGCGTTGATGTACGCCAGATGAGAGGTCTGGCTCCAACAGTACTTTGCATCGGTCTTCACGGAACTCGCATGGTAATTTTTGCAATGGTTCAATTCACCAATCAAATCAAACACAAAATCAGAATCCACAGAGTAAGTTCCAGTGGGTCTGTCCAAAGCTCTGCGTATTCTCTCAATAAGCTTGAGTAATGATGGTAGCAATGCGTTATGGAATCCAAAGATGTAATTGAACCCATCTTCGGTGACGACATGAAGATCGACAAGCACTTTAATCTCTGCCACATTACTGACATCACAAGCCAGCTTCTTAGTTTCTGAATCATGTACAAGCGTGCCACTATGTGGAGCAGTCAACCCAGCCAAAACTTCAAATATCGTGAACCAACATTTGCAAAGTGTCAATACTTTGGTTTGGGGGAAGAACTTGTCAATGAAGATCCTCTGTAAAAGCTCCTTTGCGCCTTTAAGATGACTGCGCCAACTTTGCTTCATACTAGACGCGCTATCAGAGGCCAGAAGGAGAAGTGTGAGGAGCAATGGCTCCAAAGTCTGTGAAACAACATCTGAGTTATTATGTTCACTTTGATTTCTGCAATAGTTTTGAATGAAAGTGAAATCGTTGAGCATCTCTAAAGTTTTCTTCATAAATGTCGCACAGGACTCTTGATTTTGGTCCAGCAAGTTCTTTCTATATGACAAACGAGCACCGGAGGCCAGTATGGCAAAGTAGAGATAGTCCTTTCTCACAGAATATTGAAGAAGCACATCTCTTAGTATAAATGCTTTTGGGCTTGATCTCATGGGCATCAAGATCTCTGCAAATTCATCAAAGAAGATGTCAAAGTAGGTCTTGTGAGTTGGGTCTCTCAGTGAATTGAATGATCCGGATGGAAAATGGTAGATAGTAACAGAGTTTAGCAGCATCTCTCTGGTGGGGATATGTGTAGATGACCCGCCATATGGCATCTCCAAGACTGTATAGTCGACGCTGGAGGCGAGATCTGGGTCATCGTATGGACTTGGGACAAAAGTGTTCAGTGGCTCATCAAGGGAGATGGCCATGTTCAACTTCGTGGAAAGGTCATGGTCGATAAGATCGAGAATGTTGTTGTGGGACACAATGTCGCTGGCAACCTTGACGGCCTGGACGACATTGGCAATGCTGCTATTGATGCTCTTTTCATCATGGAACGATTGTGGCGGATCGCAGAGCTTGAATTGGTTTGTTTCCACATTATATGTGCAGTCCTTGTCTCTTTTGGAGCACCGATTGCATCGTGGTTTTATCTCATCACACTATAAGGTTGCTGCGTTAGTGCCATTCCGATGTTTAGATATTCTTCCCACTCACCTTTACCTTCATCTTTTTGCACTGCAGACACCCCCCGCGGCTGTACTTTGCGCGCTTTCTGCGCTTATTGACGACACCCTGGTTCGCTTGGATGGTTGCCGAGAAGAATGACATTGCCGATGATCTCTGATCTTCCTCTGACTTGTTCATGGCCATTTCTCTCCCTGCTTCTTGTTGTTTGTCCAAAATTCCGACGCCTCCAATCTTACATAATAGTACAACAAGCCTATCCGGTAAAGCAGTACAAGATGTTTCGTGCAGTCGTAAGATGCTTCATTAGAAATGATAGTTCTTTCCTGAGTAATGCACTCTTGACTCTTGAGTCTTGGCTTTCCAGGGAATTAGCGATTGTGGCACTGTGCACAGTCTACATTCACATTATACAGCGTTAAACACGCTGTATATACACTCCACGATCAATGACAGAGATATACAGTGTACATTCTTGCAACAGCCCTGATGTTCCTCATCTTTCTGTTCCTATTCAATTCCCCAGACTCTAGTTTGAAGTTTGTGAACTGTGAAGCGGGCTGCGGCGTATCTACTATCACAGATTACAAGAGCAGGTATTGCTCATTGCTTTGGGTTACCTGCAGCTTGTACTTGGACGCCTGAATACTCTGGTCCTGGGTTTTCGTGATGGATATTCTTCCAATATCACGTAAATCTCTGCATATCCTGTTTAACTGACACGTCAACTTCTCATAGACAGTTGGCAGACACTTGGGAATGATTTTCCTATACTCAACATAGCCTTATAATTAATTTCATAGCTCAATTTTTTCTTATTACTGAACTGAAGAATTTTACTGTGGCTAACTACCCAGTAACTTTTCTAATAAAATTTGGAGTTCTATCTATTCAAGTAAAAGTACATCAAATCGAGGCAATTTATTAGATTAATTATCTACCACACCTGACTATCCCACAAAAAACATGATGCTCACGACCGGTCTGCTTATCGAGTGTCAAATGAGGTACTCAAGTTTCAACCTCCTGAGACATCTACTGAATACCCCGTCACCACTGTTATAATTTTGAAGTTTGGCATTCCGACCTGCATCTTGCTAGAAGAAGGTTCAGACACGAAAACCAGAGACACACAAGTATCGCCGGCCAGTTTCAGGCGAATACAAGATATCTACATAAGGAACTATACAGGATAGTACAGAATAACTATATTCCTAGCGGCATTTTACTTGTTAAGTTTTCGAGAGCCTAGGTCAGATCCGATGAACCAGAGGTGCCCTTTCAATTAAGTCTCGAAATAGTAAATACTTGCAATTTTGCACTATTGCAACTTGCGAAGTCGTTTCTAAGAGTAAGCTCTGCCACGTTCGCTCTCAGTAGGCATTCCTCACTACTCAGCCTCTTGTGCGATCGATCGAGATTGGACAATTGCTGCCCCGTTGGCAATTCCGCGCCATTGAGCCTTATCAACAAATCTCGCCTCCAAAAGGTAACAAATTCCGATTCTCTCGATTTATCACCTTGCGGACTTTGAGCAGGGAGGTAAGTATTCAAATTATGGTCAACTCATGTCATTAGAAAACTGGACATCCTGCTTGCGTCTTCAGTGTTCAATACATTCATTTCTTGTTGCAGGTTTGGGACACCATGGCGAACGAAACGGTCTACACCAAGCTCTTATCAGAACCAGTGTTCGTCGACACTCAGCACGGGTCGGTCAGCAGCGCTGGCTCACTGTATACTCCAGTCGTCCCAACTGAGACGACAGTCTCTGATGAAGTCTCGGTCATTGCAAGATCATCAGTGTCGCTCATCATCACATTCTTTCTCCAGTATTCTCTCACCGTGGTGTCCATCTTCTCAGTGGGCCATATGGGTAAGACTGAGCTCGCGGCAGTGTCGCTCGCTACCATGACCTTCAACATCACTGCTGGCATCTTCAATGGTATGGTCACTTGCTTGGATACATTCTGCTCACAGGCGTATGGTGCTGGTAAGCCAAAACTGGTTGGGATGCATTTCCAGAGATGTGTCTGTATGGTGTTTTTTATCGCCATTCCTATTAACATCGTTTGGTGGTTCTCTGGAGCCATTCTTGGGTTGTTTGTACCTGACAGGGAGCTGACTAACCTGGCGCAGCTTTATTTGAGAATCATCTCCTTTGGATCTCCAGGTTATGTCTTGTTCGAGACTGGAAAGAGATTCTTACAGGCTCAAGGTATATTCCACGCTGCTCAGTATGTTCTGTATATTTGTACTCCTATCAACATCCTGCTGAATTACTTACTGGTTTGGGATGAAAATATGGGAATTGGATTTTGTGGTGCTCCTCTAGCGACCGCTATAAGTTACACTTTGATGGCTGCACTCTTATTCTGTTATGTCTACTTCATTGACGGTTCAAAGTGCTGGAACGGGCTGAATATCGAGGAGTCCTTCAGCAACTGGGGCCCGATGGCTTCACTTGCTTTGCCTGGTGTCATCATGATCGAGGCTGAGTTTCTTGCCTTTGAAATCTTGACATTGAGTGCAGCAAGATTTGGGACGGAGACCCTCGCAGCTCAATCTATCGCTTCTGCGTGTGCAACTCTTATTTTCCAAATTCCATTTGGGCTCAGTATCGCCGCCTCTACACGTATTGCAACCCATATTGGTTCCAACTCCATTACCAATGCACAGACTGCCGTTAATGTGTCATTAATCATTGCCCTCTGTCTTGGTCTGATAACCACCACCTCTGTGTATAACGGAAGATCGATCATTATTTCTTGGTTTACCAACGATGCTAATGTGATCTTTAATGCCCTTCCGGTGCTTGGAATTCTTGCTGTCAACCAGCTCTCGGATACCGTCAATGTCATTGCAGCTGGATGCCTGAGAGGCCAAGGCCGTCAAAAGATTGGAAGTAGTCTCAATCTTGGGTGTTACTACATAATCGCTCTCCCTCTGGCATTGACGTTGGCTTTCAAGAAAGAATTTGGACTGGAGGGACTCTGGTTAGGATTAGGTGTTGGCATCTTTATTCTTGCCATCTCGGAGACTATCGCTGTCAAACAGGTGAATTGGGAAGCTGTGTTACAAGCCTCAATCAAGAGAAACAACTCAAATTGAGATGAAAACTTGTCAATTATTTACTATTATCAAGTTCCCTTGTCTCCATGATGTCAACTTAGCTTATGGTTGGGCACCTGGTAAACTATGAGGGCGCTGTATACCAAGCCTGCTGATATTCCTGTAAGTGCAAGTCACACAACTTAACAGGTGATCCTAGTGCAACCATACGCCCAGACGATAACAAATCAATACAATATGTTCAGTCGTCATCAAACTCCCTAACGCTCATGATATATATTAATCCCGGCATGTAAGAACTAGCAACCAAAAGAACTGGATTAGTGTCCACAAGATCTCGCTTCCGCTACCTCGAGTAGTGGCGATCCAATATGATACTTAGATAGGCATTCTACTTCAGGGGAGTGTATTGGTGATTCTTTTCTCAAGGTCATTATCTGCCAGAGATAACGCCATATATCGATTGAAGCCGGCGAACATAATTAGACTGTTGGTGCGTGTGGCATTGGAGTAACTGGTACTGTGATGTAAGAGTTGGATGCAGTTGCAGTACCGGCGTAAACAATGAGGAATCCAAAAGAGGTTGCGACAAGGCCCAATGCACCACCAGCCTTGATGGCCTTCTCATTACCCGTGAAGTTACCAATAGCCAAACACATAAGGAAGATCCAAAGGAACAAGAATAAGAAGAAGAATGGCCAGGTGGACTTGAACGTACAGAGCCACATAAGGAATGCAAATATCATCCAAGCGGTCAAGTAGAAACCAATGGCGTTACCAAGCTCTTCAGTTGTGGAATAACTTGAAGCGATTCCAAACGCATCAATGAGAATACCGGCATAACCCATCCAAAAGCCACCAAAGGAACCCAAAGCGGTTGCAGCAAAAGTGTTTTCCAAAACCAAGCACCAAAGACCTGCAACAGTCTCAACGACACCACCAAAGAACAAAGCACAAGCAGCAATCACTTTGACATTAGTGACACCTCTTGCTTGGACGTTGACCATAGAGACGACAAAGGTGCAGATACAGAAAGCGGTTAGACCCAATGGCACAGGATTACCCATTGGACGGTGTGGACTGGTGTGAAGTCCCGGCTGAAGCTCACCTGCAAAAGCGTTGAGCAAATCCTTCTTGTTGAACGCTTGATTGCCCATGTAAATGATATCACCGTTGCTGGAAGTTTGGATCTTCACGATGGGGTTTTCTGTTTCGTTCGTGAAAGTTCTAGGAGCATCAAACTCCTGTGATGAGTGGGATTGGACTCCCTTCTCCAAGTCTGCTGGCAGTTGGTCACGGTTGGCCATTTTAGTGTGAGTGAATGTGTACAGTGTTGTTATGTGTATGGAACTTCGACCCCCTTGAGCAGGCTCGCTAGCTTAAATAGTTAGAATGCAGGTAAGGTACAGGCATGTGGGGCAGTGCGGGATGTGTTCCACATATGTACAAAGTCATCAACTCTTGACCCCTCCTCTCACTCCGAGTAAAGTTGAGTCTGTTTGTCGTGTTCATACAACCGGAGTGCGATAGAGGTGGACTTGTGCACCATTGACCAACTGGGGTGTATTCCCTCTTTCGGCGTTACAGCTCCAAGACGTCATGACTAACTGACCTGCAGTCAAAGCGCCATAAATCCAGTTGTTGAAAGGTCTGTGCGTATACCCGTGTGGCCTAATATCGTACAACCCGAAATGTGTCAACCAGCAACCTTAGTCGCTTCAGGCAGACAGGTCACAATGGCTACCACGCACGGCTAACCGTGTAACCGTCGGTATGATCATTGATCATTGCATTTTGACGGTGACCGGTCTAGTCTCGATTCCCTGGTCTGGCCCCCCGACCTTGCGGTGAGGTATAAAATACGCACCAGGAGTCCGACCAGTATTCCGTGCGTTCACCAGCACAAAATTGGTGGTGTTGGGCATGCTAATAATACAGCAATCATTCAGCAATGATTCAGCTAATTCAAGGATCAAGGTGCTTCGGATGAGATCCTGTTGTAGTTCATGGAGTGCGTCGTTGGCCATACTCCTCCCTTCGTGGACAACTGGATGATTGTCAACACAGCACGCAAGAAGTTAGAACAACAGTGGTGCTACAAGTATGGACCAGCAAGCCCTCAAGGCAAAGTCTAAACGTGTCCCCCCACCCCACCCCCTCTGGCCTCCAGCGATGTCAATTTTTCAACTTTCAACGCCCGTTGGCCCCTCCCCCACTTTGTGCTGCAAAGTCTTCGTGCCCCTCTCACACTTTTGGAACTGAACGCTGATTGGACGACCCCACCGAATGACACAAAATAAGCCACTGTCGAATCGTCGATCGTCAAAAAATCCATCCCTCTGCCATTGCTCCGTCGGGTCAATGCGTAACCGTATCCAGTCTGCCAGAAATTCAACAAAAGCCACGGGCAAATAAGGGAGTACACATCTGCCAGAAAACACGCACAAAACACGCGTGTCAGTAATGACATAATCAGAGCTGACCCCGCGAACTCGTTCTGTAAAATCTCACAGCTATCCGGGAGGCGATGTCACTTGCAACCATATCGCATATAAGCACGAGAGACAACAGGGAGGGGCATACCGCAATGAATAGGTACAACTTCATCCTGCTCGTGATTTTCTTCACGTTTGTTCTTCAGGGGCCTCCAGCGGCGCCGGTTACCACAGATGAGCAGTACCGTAAGCTGGGTCTCTTCAGATCACACATGTACCAGTCGTTCCATCAGTTACAGAATGCAACATTCAACCACAACTTTGGAAACCTAACAGGGTTCATGTTAAGTTACCAGGACGCTGTTGATGGTGAGGTCAATCAGACCTATCCTCTTCCTAATAAGGACTACATGCACTGGTTCAACAACCAATCGTATTCAATTCTCCCCGACAAAATCACTCGAGAGGCCCAGCATATCTGGAGCTTGGAACAAGATGAATCGGACCCTACTAAGAATTACTACACGAACATAACTTCATCAACGAAGGGTAAGTTCACAAAGTCAAACCAAACGTTCACTAGCTTACCGTTGCAATTACCAGATTATCTGCAGAACTTCTATGAAGAGCTTCTTATTCTACCGCCATCTTCACGAGAGCAGGTGAACAACTCAGACGAGCAGTTTACTTCAACGGCCCAAATTGGAAACACTACACTCTACCAAGGTCTGATAAGTATGGATATAACCGTTGCTAACACCATTAACAAACACTACTTCAACAAGCTAGACTCTAAAGTGAAGATTGTCAACATCGAATTTGAGATTTCTGATGAGGATGAGGCTGACAAACAGGTCATCAATACAAAGGGGTTTTACTTTGTTGAGACAGGAAACATTGTCACCTCATCTTCAAGTGCCAAGTTCTTTGGTTTCTATGGCGGTCTACAACATTTGACCTTTGACGAGAACAATTTCGACGCTGCGAAGAACGTTTCCCTTGAGTATTTGCAAAACAGTTTCTTCAAGTCCCCAGAGGAGCTCAATTACGATCTTAGCTTCAACTACTTGACCCAACTACTTGACCAGTCCAATAACAGATGTGAATACGTCTCATACTTTCATTTGAATAAGGTCGACCTCACAAGTGATGAAATGAAGGACATAGATGACGAACTCGCTTCTCCAATTGGGCGTCCGATCAAAATAGATAAAATACCAGAATTGAAGTTAACTGGTGTGCTCTATTCCCCCGATTGTGCTGTCAAGCTCACAATCCCTGAAATAATTGGAGTGAGAAGAGAAGTGAAGATTTTCAGATATCATCGTGCTACAATCATCGGCATCGTCTTACTCTTTACTCAGATTCTCCTGACCGTCAAGCAAATGAACTATACAAATACGCCATCCACAATTTCAAGAATCTCTTTCTGGACAGTGTGTCTTATGAGTATTGTCGACGGTTCTCTTGCCATGATCTATCTTGTTGCCTCCGCAATATTCAACCAACTTTATCTGCCACTCACTGTCAGTGCCTTCTTATGTTTCATCTTATCCTCGATGTTTGAAATCAGATTTATGATCAATATCTTTCTCTCACAGATCAATGAGAGAACTTTGAACTTGTTCACCGCTTTGCAAGGAAGACCTCTAGATCAAGCTGATGCAGGTCTACCGCAGACCAATGCCCCTGCTGCCATACCTCAGGATGAGGCGCAAGTCACAAGCTCAATCTATACCAGATTCTTCTTTTCGCTCATTGTTTTCACATTTCTTGTGTTGAACTCCGTCGTTTGGCCAAAACATCTGAGAGAGGTTTTTGAACGCATTGTACTGATAGTGATGAACTCCTATTGGCTGCCACAGGCATATAGAAACGCTGTGAGGGGATCGCATCGCTCTTTCAAATGGTGGTATATCCTTGGTACTACCTTTGTTAGAACACTTCCAATTGGTTACATGTTTTTGGTGAAGAACAATGTCTTTGAGCATCATTATGACCCACAGTACTTCTTTGCGTTATCGGGATGGTTGGCATTGCAGATATTTATTTTGGTGTTGCAGAGTGTGCTTGGTGCAAGATTCTTTCTTCCAAAGAGTTGGTTGCCACAGACCTACAACTACCATCCTGCTCTTACAGAGAATGATTTGGAGAGTGGGTTCGGCATTGAACATGTCCATTCACCTTCTGAAGCTCGTGAGGGTGACTCCTCAACAACACCGTTGAAGACTGACAACAATGGCCGCTGTACCATTGATTGTGCAATCTGTATGAATGAGGTTGAAGTACCGATTCTCAAGTCCAACTTAGATCAGGCCGCCACATTCTTGCAGAGGCGCCAGTACATGGTCGCACCGTGTCGTCACATCTTCCACACACAATGTTTGGAGGCGTGGATGAAATACAAATTGCAGTGCCCTGTGTGCAGAAATCCTCTTCCACCTCTATGATTATAATGACCATTTTATGCTAACGATGTAGAATTGTGAGGACCGAGCTTATCGCCAAATGACCGCTTTTCATCGTTAGTACTACCTTACGAAAGGCAAGCTTCATCATATTCTTTTTCCTGTGTGACGACATCTGCACGAAATAATCAGCAAGCAACTAGGAGTAGCATCGTAATATGTTGGACCATTCTCGAGTACTTTTCTCCAATTCTGCTGAACAATAACAGGTACACTACTGGGAGTCACGTATAAAGGGAGTGGCAAGTGCCGTAGGGCGTGCACGGTGCACCAAAAGACTTCTCCCGGTAATGAGCGAGAGGACCACTGGCTCTCTCTCAGTTCCTTTGATCGGCCTCATGAGTTGGTCAACTTGATCGTGATTCATCATGAATCGTATGATGCATGAAGTGCTAGAACCGGAAAGATCGCCGGTGGAGGAGGAGACCAATGTAAGCGGCGCGGTTATCCAACTGCCGGGCTGTTGATCAATATACACACTTAGGTCCGCACCACGGGCCAACCTTTTTGGGGCCTGTAAACAAATCTTCAATCTTGTGCTCCTCAAGAAGCAAATTCCGTCATGACAAGTTCACAAGGAGAATGGAGCACACTTGTCACTGTACGAATTCTTCCTCTGTGCTATTGGCTGGCAACCTTCACTTTCATCTGATATTCATCATTTTGCTGTGATCTGTCAAAGAGTTGATGATCAGCGCACTCACAGCGTTCTGATAATACTAACCGGAAATATCCGTTTATGTAATCTTCCGACCAACAAGATGCTCCTAACTTCTAAGTATATAACACCGTCTGATACTACGTTCTGTGTTTCCAGCATGGAAGACCAGTAAGGGAATGGCCGGTAATACGATGAACGAGAACCTTAGTGACAACAAACGTTGCAAAAGACAATCGCTAAAGATTTTCTTCAGTTTGTGTCTTGTTGCCTTTATCATCCTTTCCACAATGGTTCTAATGCCATCTAAAGCTCAAAACGACATAGCCGTCGTCTCTTCTGAGGTACATGATGTTTCAATCAGCACTGTGGGTGACACAGCTGGTTCATCTAACTCTTGGAAGATCTCCATTAGTGCGGCAGGAACGGTGTGGTTTGGTTTACTGGCTAGTGGGTTCTTCTTTGGGCCACTTACAACCACCATCGGCGTACGGGAAGATTACATTGTTGGTTCTCTGTTGGTTATCGGTGCAGTTATTTCAGCGATATACTTATATAGTGCCATTTAGTCATAAGGGAACCCCCATATTGTGAAGTAACGGATATTGAGTACCTTTACACGAGTTCCAACCAATGAGGTAGAAATCGATCGAGCACACCGCTAAAAAAGGCATCACCCATTGTCCAGCACTTCCACCTAATTTGTATCTTCACCAACAGAAAGAAATGACAGCTGAGAGGAAGTCAGTCCTTATTCCCTTATTACCAGGATCCCTCAGTCAACTAACGCAATCAATCAGGTTCAGAGCATGTTTGTTTGGTAAGTTTAGCCCTAGAACACTAGACTTTGGTTCACAACTAACAAATCAAGACATGGATGGATTGCTCATCAACACCGAAGACATATACACCGAGGTCACCAACGAGCTTCTGGCTGAGCACGGCAAAGGCGAGCTCACGTGGGATGTGAAGATCACTCTTCAAGGTCGTCCAGGCCCAGAGGTGAGTTGAGCATATTGATTCGCTTATAGAACATTGTCCTCGTATTAACAACACACCCACCAGGCCGCTAGATTGTTGATCGAGGCGTATGATCTTCCATACACCCCGGATGAACTCGTGCAAAGAAATCTCTCCAAGCAGGAGTCCAAGTGGAGTAAGTGTCAATTCCTTCCAGGAGCCCGTGAACTTTTGCAGTATTTGGACACAAGCAAGATCCCGATGGCATTGGCTACCTCGTCGAACAGGTATAACTATGAACGCAAGACTGGGCATCTCAAACAAGATGGATTTGACCTCTTTGGTGAACACATTGTCACTGGTGACGATGAAAGAGTCCCAAAGGGAAGGGGTAAACCCTTCCCAGACATTTGGCTCGCAGCGCTCAAATCTCTCAACTCTCAGTTGACGGAGGACCAGCCAGAGATCAAACCAGATGAGTGTTTGGTATTTGAAGATGCTCTGCCAGGTTTGACTGCCGGTAAGGCAGCTGGCGCATACGTCATCTGGGTACCAGATGAGAGAGCTTTGAAGATCCTTGATGGTGATGAGCACGAGCATATTGCTGACCAAGGTATCATCTTGTCCTCTTTGAAGGAATTTGATCCATCAAAGTATGGATTATAGGATTGTGTACGTCCAACTAGACGATGATTAAACTAAATTTTATGTGTATTTTTGAAGATAGAAGTAGTGAAACTAATTAGTATAAAGAACAGAGAGAAAAGACAGAGATGTGATATCAAAGAGGAGCGTTTCTGAAAAGGTAGGAAACACTCTCACCATTATGCAGACGACGAATACCTTCAGCCAAGACACCGGAGATGTCGATGGTATCAAGTCTCGGACAGAGTTTGAGCTTCTCCTCGAAGGGCACTGTGTTTGTACACACGACTCTATCAAGCTTTGAGTTGTTGATGTTCTTTATTGCGTTACCACTGAGGATACCGTGAGTGACGATGGCAATGACGGCTTTGGCATTGTTCTCCAAGAGAATCTCTGCAGCCTTAGCGAGAGTTCCACACGTGTCGGCCATATCGTCGACGATGAGACAGATCTTTCCAGTAACGTCACCAACAAGCACCATTCTGGAAACTTCGTTTGCTCTAGCTCTCTCCTTGTGGATCAGGGCAAAGTTCAAATCCAGGCGGTCGGCAAGGCCTGCAGCTCTCTTTGCACCACCAGCATCTGGGGAAACCATGATGGCGTTGCTGAAGTCAACGTGCTCTCTGATGTATCTCATGACGCTTGGCTCTGCGTACAAGTTGTCCACCGGAACGTCAAAGAAACCTTGGATCTGGGAAGCGTGCAAGTCCATTGTGATGACGTGGTCGCAGCCTGCGGTGGTGAGCATGTCTGCCATGAGCTTGGCGGTGATTGGGGCACGCGACTTGTCCTTACGGTCCTGTCTGGCGTATGGGAAGTTTGGAATCACAGCGGTGATGCGACGTGCAGAGGCTGTCTTACAAGCGTTGATCATGATGAGCAGCTCAACGACGCGGTCGTTGACAACGCCAGAGCCGACCTGCATGATGATGTAGATGTCCTCGTCACGCACAGACTCGTTGATGGAGAAGGAAACCTCGCCGCACGAGTCTCTCTTGAGCGAAACGTCTGTGAGCTTGAGTCCGAGACGCTTAGCAACGAGCTCTGCGAGCCCAGAGTGCACGTCCGACGTGAGCAGCTTGATGGAGTTTCGGGCCATGGCTTTAGGGAAAGAAGGGCTTCTGTGTGCTTCTGGCTGTGGTGCTAGCGGGTGCGGTCTCTTGCTTGGGCGCCTGGAGTTGCGTCTCGCAGGGCGTTGGGGCGTGCATTATGGGCCTTTTCTTCAATCACCAGAAAATTTTTGGCTCCGCGGGGCACCGGCGGTGATAAATAAAAATCGGATTCGCGAACACTTTCTTCTACAGCTGCCCACACAAATGCAAAGTCGTTAGTGTCATTTCGTTCATCTCATACGCTGTTCCTTTGAGCTCAGCGCCTCTTGCTCTTGCTCTTGCTCTTGCTCTTGCCTTTGCCATTTCCCACCGGAACCGGGGCTTCGTGCACAACGACAGTGCCGTTTTTCACGTCGTCGCTCGCATCCTTGAACTTGTCCTGCGACTCCAAGTAGAACATCAGATCCTTCACCTG
Source organism: Williopsis sargentensis (assembly GCA_020995425.1). Classification (NCBI taxonomy): domain Eukaryota; kingdom Fungi; phylum Ascomycota; class Saccharomycetes; order Phaffomycetales; family Wickerhamomycetaceae; genus Williopsis; species Williopsis sargentensis. The sequence goes on along the minus strand of CP083465.1, from coordinate 2,526,743 downwards.
TTCCTGCAGATCGTTGTTCTCCGTCTTGAGCTGCTCATTTTCCAGTCTCAACTTGTCCATGTTCTTGGACAACTCATCGGCCATCAGCCTCTCCTCCTTCCACTTCTCCTGATACGTCTTGGAGTCCTCTCTCGACTTGGTCAGCGTGCTGAGCTGAGATCTCTGTGAATCGAAGGATCTCTGGAACTCCAGCTTCATGCTGTCGAGTCTTTTGCCAAGCTCTGTGGTAGTGGCTTCCATCTTCTTTAGCATATCCTTATCTGCAGTTCTCTCGGAGACCAGTTGTGAGTGCACATCAGCTGCTTCAGCCAGCCTCGACTCGTAATAATCCCTCTGCGACTCCAACTGCGATAACAAGAGGTTCGAATGCTCTATGCTGTAGTTCATGTTTGTCACTTTTTTGGCTTCGTCATCGTCGTTCTTCGACGTGGATGTGGAAGCTGAAGATGAAGGCAGCTCAACCAACTTTCCATCAGACTGGTTTTGCAACAACCTGTGAACATAGTTATCACCAGCGTAGTCCCAAACCCTCTGTGTCGCAATGTCCATTGCAAAGCAATGGTTCTCTCTTTCAAAGTGCTCAATGGCATGCTTCTTGTTATAACGACCACAACCAATGTTGCCGCAGATAAGACAGATCCAAAGGTTCTGAGTGCCGCCACATGAGTAACAAAGTTGTTCTGACGGTCCATTCTTCCTCAAAGAATCCAAAGACAGGTTGGAATAACGGCATACGGGACAGGTATCATCTCTCCATTTGGTCAGACAATTACAATGGAAGGTGTGTTGACACGAAATGGTGATCAATCCAGTGACATCTGAATCCATACGCTCAAGGCAAACAGGACACGTTGGCAGCTCCTTGACGACAGGACTGGTCTGTAATACCTCACCTTCGTTGCTGGATTTGCGCACTTGCAACGTGAAGGAATCCTCCAGTAGATATGGGATGCCAGACATGTTGGCGGTGTTCAGAGGTCGGAACATCACCGACTTGACAAAGATGACATGGCAGCACTCGGCCTCAATGGCACTGAAGGGCTTATCGTTGAACTCGTCCTGGAACGCTCTGGCTTTCTCGCTGGTGCGGAACTTCATCAACGTCATGAACCTATTGGCATTGTCGGACTTGATCATGCGGAAATGGGACACCTCGCTCGTCACAGACTCTCCCAAGAAGGCAAGCACCTCTGTCGGTGTCAAGTAGTTGGGCACAGCAACAATTGCCACCGTTGTGTCATCGTTCTTCACCTCAATCTCACCAGAGTCATCGTACTCGCGGAATAACCTCACAACGCCGTACCCGAGGTATGTGGCCGTCAGCTCCTTGTTCTTCTTGCTTCCTCTGCTTGCACCCATCACCATGCTCGTCACTGTCAGGTCGGAGGCCCTGTAGTCGTCCTGCTCCATCTCCATCTCCTTCTCCTTCTTGCTGCTCTTCCCGAGCGCCGCTTTTGCTCTGCCCGTCATCTCACCAAGGTCACCAAAGATGTCACCTGAAGCTCCCATGCTCTCGGCCCCATCGACGTCTATCGCCACGTGGTACTTTGGCATCGTCATTTGGCTTCTGGGCTGTGCTGTTAGTCCGTTTACTTTCTGATGGGCGCAGTCTTGGAGAATCAGAGGCAGAGGCAGAGAGAGAGAGAGAGAGAAAGAGATTGTATGGTATAATAACTTTTGAAAAACTGTGCTACAAAAAAGGAAACCAACAGGACAGAACAATGGGCGTTCAATTCATTCCACGAACACAGAGCTTTGGCCTTGGGTTTGGGCTTCGGATCAACTCCATGAGCCTCTGGCGCTCCAAGGCAAGCACCCTCCTGTTCATCCAACCGCGTCCTGGAATGAACACTCTCCTGAGCATCCTTGTGCCATCTTTGGTGGTTGTCCGATGTGTCAAAACCGAGGACAATGGAACAAGACTTTCCTCGTCCTTCTGCTCCAGCGTGACACCCTTCTGTGAATGTGGGAGTGGCAATGCTATGGGATTATTGCTCGAAGTGCCTGTGCTCGGGCCTGTTGTTCCAGCAAGGTCCTCTTCGTCATCTGGCGAGTCCAAATCAATCACCAAACTCGAATGGCATTGCTGTTCGTCAGTTATCTGATCCTTGTCTGATGAAGGAGTCTCATGACGCTTGAACCGGTTTCTCCAACGCTCCAAATCACTCTTATCCGTCAAGTCAAAGCATTCATCACCGAATCTTGCAACGATGCGGCGTTCTTTACCTGATTGGACAGCCAGTTCCGAAGAAGATGACAAGGTCGGTCGGGTCAGCTGTTGTGCGGGATCTTGATGCATTTCAGGTTCATCTGCAGTGAAAACTTGCTGTTCATCGTCTTCTTCGTTGGTCTTCTTCAAGAACATGCCTGTTATAGGGACTCCCAAAAGGAACACAATCGAGGCAACATTGATCAGCCACCCAGATCCTCGTTTGTCCACTCTCGGATCAGCTGTACTCTCCTCTTCAAGACTCAGTTTGGTATTGTACAAGCATTCGGCCACGTGCAATAATATCACCGTATCACTCTTTGGCAGTATCTTGTTAAAGCACCTGAGGTCATTTGTTAGTATCAAAAAATATTCAATACTACCACCATTGACGTACCTGTTCAACGAACGAGCTCCTGCAAAGCTCAACTGTTCCTCAAACACGTCTCTGATGATACCTGCTCTGAATCTTCTCAAGCACATGTAGCCTGGGGAGATATCCATGCATGTCACCACCTTTCTCAAGCTCAGCGACCGGTCAAGGATATTGAAACTGGCCTGTTCATCGTTACCAAAGGGGTCAAAAACGTAATGACAAACCCAAACAAGCGTCACAACAGCACAGAAGAGTACAACCTTGAGATGAATTCTCATTGGTTCGGTGTGTCACTGGTACTTCCAGGCGAAACATGCTTGTGGTTGTTCTTGATCAACTCCACTTTTCATGCTGAAGCCTCTAACCGGTTTTGTGTCACATCAGCAGAGTAACCAAAAAACATGAAGGCAGGCCCAAAGACAACTACGGCTGGAGGCTTATGAAACAAATGTTGTGTATGTATCGCTAATGTACATGCGCAACCATCACCTCCCGGTTGCAGTCTTTTTTTTTTAACTCCCTCTAAATTTATGCCTTGCCACCGTTCTTCTGAACGAACTCCTGTGCCTTAGCCTTGACGTAGTCAACAGCCTTGTCATCGCCGCTCTTCTCCTCAAATGCCAACCACTTGGCAAAGAAGAACTTGGCCTGTTTGCGGTTCACCTTCTTGGTCAATACTCTCTCAAACAAATCCTCCACCTTCTTCTTCTCGTCCTTCTTCATCTCCTGGTCAATGTAAACGTTCCATAGGTCAATACGCTTTGGAACGTCAGCAATCAAACCTTCAAACAATGTTCTACCTTGTTCTGGATCACCCTTGGCAAACTCCAATTGGGCAAACTTACGCACGACCTCAATGTGGTTACGTTTTGGCAAAACATTCAAGGCATTGGCCAAGATCTCACGAGCCTTTTCGTTGTTGCCACGGTCCAAGAGGAAAGTACCATAAGTCAACCACATAGATGTAGATGACTTACCAAACTTCTTAGCCATAATTCTGAATAAAGCCTCGGCCTTGTTGAACTTCTCGGACAAAATGTAGATGCTAACCATCTTCTGATGAATGACAGATGGTTCCATGTACTCATTGGCTCTCTTAAAGACATCTTCCAATGTCTCTTCGGTACCAAAGGTGTTCTCCAAATTGAGCAATGCAATCCATATGTTGAGCTTCTCCTGCTCCTCACGGTAGTTGATGGTCTTCAAGGCACGCTCACCGATCTCACGAGCCTTCTCAATCTCACTGAGCTGAAGTTGGAAAGACATGTAGTTCATCCAGACAATGGACGAGTTAGGGTTACCAATGATTAATCTCTCAAAGTCAGCAACAGACTGTGGAGCCTTAGAATTGATATCACCCGTGGTATCCTCGACAATCTGCTTGGGTCTCTTATTCTTCTTGGTTCTGATCTCGGTAAAGTCCTCCTCGTCACTTGACTCCTCATTTTGAATCTGGTCCAGGATAGAAGCAGTCCAGTCGAAACCGTTGGTCCCAAGCCCAGAAAGACCATTCTTCTCTTCCTCCTCCTCAGATTCAGAGTCGCTCTCCTCCTCGTCGCCATTCTCTTGGCCTTCGAAAGCACTGTTGTCAAAGTTAACCTCCTCATCAGAGTTCGCTTCACCAGCATCCTCAACTTCAACATCCTCGTCAATGGAATCAATTTCTGCATCATCCTCGACATCCTCCATCTCAACATCCTCTTGGAAGTAAGAGGCCTTCATACCCAAGGACATTTGTTTCTTCTCCTTGTTCAAGGAAAGAACCTTGACCTTAACACGGTCACCTTCGCCAAACAAAGCAGTCAAGTTCTGAACTTGGTTATCAGAGATCTCAGAATGGTGACACAAACCACTCAAGTTCAAAGTACCATCAAGCTTGACAAAGACACCAAAGTCGGTAACTCTCTTGACAGAACCTTCGAGGATGTCACCAACCTCCAAATTCTCGAAACGCTTCAAGATGTTCAACTCGCCATTCACTTCGGACTCCTTAAGAGTCAATGTGACACGGCCTTCAGAGTCAGCGCTAGCAACTTTACCGATGACCGGCTGATGTGGCTTGTAAAACTTCTTCCACTCCTTGATGAACGAATCAGACAGATCACTAACCTTGACATAGGCAGTGACAGTACGACCAATAGAGATGAAGAGACCCTTGTCAGTGATGCTCTTAACAAAACCGCGAACAACATCACCTTGTTTCAAGTCGCTAGATTCTCTGATCAGCTTGTCAGTGGCCTTGTCGTTACGCAAAGAAACGTAAATTTTCTTGTTGTCAGAGTCAACTTCAAAGATAGAAGCAGCAACAATGTCGTTCTTCTCAAAGGTCTCCTCAAGCTTCTTCGTGTAGTCGTTCAAAGCATCAGTGACGAAAGAGATGGCAGTGAGCTTGTCAGCAATCTCGACAATCACGAAAGATTCTGTGATTCTGGTGACACGAGCTGGAATGTTCATACCAACCTTGACATCCTCAAAACCTGCAATCACATCCTCTCTCGCAGTCAAAACAACAGCACCATGTTCAGCGTCAATGGACTTAACAGTGGCACTAACAGCGCAACCGACCGGGTAGTTCTCGTCGATATCCTGCAACAGAGCAGCGTTGTTGACCAAGTTCATGAAGGAAATCTTACCCTTAACAGATGGCGAAAGGGAAACAAAGAACTGACCTCTGGAAGAATTGTTAATGAAAGTCAGATACTTTGAGCCAACTTCAATCTTGTCCAAGTTCAATTGCTCAATCTCCTTGTTCTCAATGACAGACTTCTTAGCACTGAACTCAATGATAACTTGATTAGACTTCTTGTGAGTGATTGGTAAAAATCTGTGGTTACGCGCATCATGATAACCAATAACCCTGACGTCCAAAGTATCACCCTTCTTGAACTGGGCCAAAGGATGTCTTGGATCCTTGATCTCGTCGTAGTTCTCAAAGATCTCGGTAATATCAACACGGCCCTGGATGTTGTCAGCAGCTTGGACGTTCAACTGGGTGTGTTTAACACTCTTGATGATAACCTTGGTGACCTTTCCAGGCTTCAAGTCATCGAAGGATTTGACAGATTTGTCAACTGGGTTTACAGAAGCATTGGAACCAGCGTTCTTCTCCTTCAAAGTTAACAAGAATCTCTTGTTCTCCTCATCAACTCTCAAGACTCTGACAGAAACAGATTGGTTGACAGAGAACACGGATGAAAGATCGTCGACTGGTCGGTCAGTGGCATACTTGGCCAAGATGAGACCAACAAGCTTAGCACCGAAACCGACAAAGACACCCTTATTAGTAACAGACTTGACGTATCCTGGGATCAACTCATCAGAAACCTTTACATCTTTAAACTTGGTTGGGAGAACCTCTGCCTGAGCAGCATCAATCAACGACTTCTTGGCGGACAGGTTGAAGATTCTAGAACGGCTGTCCTTATCAAGAACCAATCCCTCAATAGTTGAACCCGCTTGAGTTCTCTTCAAGATGGCACGGTTCTGTTCAAAGTTGCCGTCGGATAAATGACCAGCAAAGATCACACCTCTCAAGTTACTTCCTGGCAATTCAACGACGATAGATTCCTTGGTCTTCTCGACAACTTGTGCCTTAACAACAGATTGACCTGGAATTAAGTCTGTCAATGCATGCTTCTGGGCCTCGGTAGACTCCTCAGACAATCTACAGCTGACAGACAGTCTTTGGGTCTCCTTGTCAACTGTGGCAATTCTGACAGTGATAGTCTGACCAATACGCAAATGATCTTCTGGCTTTCTGACAAAAGTCTCAGAAATTTCAGACTTCGGAAGGTAGCCCTTCAAATTACCGAAGAAGGAGACAATCGCACCACTTGGCTTGAAAGCAAAGACAGTAGCAGATGTTCTCTCTCCCACAGTAGCATCATCAATAGATGTAACAACATTCTCTATACCAACAAGGGACTTCTTCAGTGTAACAATGATCTCATTCTTGAACTTAGTGATGTTCAACACTCTACCCTTGACCTTAGCACCAATCTTGAACTTTCTCTCAGGATATATGAGCTTGATGTCACTCATGTGCATAGCAGGCACAGTGGCCTCGAATTTATCAAAGATCTTAACCTTCAAGCCCTGTTCCGAAACACTGACAACCTCAGCGATGGTGAGCTCACCAAGTGGAATATCCTGCGCTCTGAGGTACTTCTGCTTTATGAGAGCTGGGTCGAACGTCAAAGAGTAATAGTTGTCCAGCTGTGAGAAGCCAATGATTCTTGCTGGATGCTTTGAGCCGGCAGAATAGAAAGTCTCAAGGCTGGATTTCTGGTTGTCAATTCTGGAGATGTGAACTTGACCAAACCTGTCACCATCAACCTTGACAAAGATGTAATTAGCGTCATGGCCTGTGACCTCGATGTCTTCAAAGACGTGGCCGATTGGGAATGCTTCAAGAGCGTCAGTGACTTCAGAAGGACCAAAGTTCAGCACATTGTGTTGTAAAGAGAGAACGAGCTTCTTGGTGTCGTTAGCAAGGATGACAGCAACGACTCGAGCCTTGACATTGGAACCGACAGCGAACTTGTGCTTCAAGGCGTCGAAATCGTAAACACTAGTTTGAGCCAAACTCAAAGTACCATCGAGCATACCATACACTCTGGTGATGATACCATGCTTTTCAATCTCAGTGACGAGAGCATCGACCAAGTTACCTGGGACGACTGACTCAACGGATGAGATGGTCGATGCGGCATTCTTCTTGTTGGCGGTAAACTTGACATTAACAGTACGAGCATTCTTGCTAGCAATTGTGGCAAGGAAAACAGCTCCTGGGAGTATGGTTTCTGGGTCCAAGTTGGCTGCCTTGAGCTCCTTGTTAGAGATAAAGGCACCAATGTCCTTACCCATGTCCAGAATGGCACCATGGTCTTCGACACTCTTGACAGAAGTCTGAACAGTGGTGTTAACAACGAGATCTTCATCTTCAAGAACCTTGTTGACCTTCTCTGGCTCAATGGACAATTGGATACGCTTCTTCTGGTTCTTCTTCTTGTTTGCATTGGAAGTGGACTCAACAACAATAGCACGGACCCACTGGCCAACCTTGAACAATTTGGAAAGTTCCGGGAACTTCTTCTCATTGGTGATGCCGGATGTGATCTTAGACGCACCCTCTTCGTCATCGCTTTCCTCCTCTTCGCTTTCGTCCAACTCTTCCAATGTCTTTGTGAGGAGAGCAGATATACTTGTGATTGGAGCAAAACCAATCAGATTGTCTGGCAGTGCAATAGACAAGTCCCAACGGTTGATCTCTGCTATTTGACCAAGTACGAGGGTACCTGGGATCAAGTTCTTGAAAGACAAGCTCTCAATCGGGATCTCAACCTTGTCATCATCCTTGGCACTCGACTTGACAACCTTCTTCTTCTTGTTTGGTCTGTGCTCATCCTTGGTGGTCTTAGTGGCAGCAGCGGATGCATTCTCAAAGAGAACATCTCTAGCAGCCTCGTTGGCAACCTCCTTCAGCTCCAAGGGCGTCAAGGCGGAGGAACCACCTCTAGGAAATGAAACATCACTGGACTCCAAGATGGACTTCTGTGGAGCCGTTGTGGAGTCCTCTCTGGTGAGCGGAGACTCTTTCTTTTTGGAATCCGCATCGGATCTTCTTCTCTTTTCGGCAACCATTGTGTCTGTGGTGGCTGTACGCTTTGAGAGACGAAGGTGTCAGAGGTTCTTTGGAGATCTTTAACTTCTTTAACGAGTTGACCTACACAGGGAAAAAATTTCTGAAAATCTTCAAATGCGTGCGCATACCGACATCCCAATCAGGAAACCAGAGATGAGCTGTCGGTGAATTTGACACAATCTGCGGCTACAGAGTGCCAGAGTAGACATCCTGTGTCAGCTGTGGGTTAATTCGTTGTGTATCCTGCAGCCTGCTTTTATTCACAAAAATATCCATCTCGATGACAAGACAGGCAACTACAAGCAATATTTCTAAGTTGCATTAGAAGTTTTTATAATGTACAGGACACGATGGCAAAGATCAACCGGTCCACAAGTACATCAGAGCAACTGCGAAACAACCTTGACCAACTTGGAAGTTGGAACAGCCTCAGAGGCAACATCTCTGACGACAAAGTTGGATGCCTTGTTCTCGTTGTAGGTCTGCTCGATCGCCTTGACATTCTGAGCGTTGACGAGCTCCCCTAGCTCTTTGTTCTTTGAGACAAACTCACCCAACTTGTTGGCAATAAGCAACTCGTATAGGCTCACAAGGCTCTGGATCTTGGTGGTGTATTCGTTCTTGGTGGAGAGTGTGTAAGCTGGGAGCAAGTGGAGGTAAAGCGAGAAGTCCTCGTCAGCGAATTTGGTCAGCCCCTTAACAAGAACCTTGAGAGTAGCCTCTTGTCTCAGCACAGAAGTCTCATCACTGAGCTCGTACAACTTCAGAAGAGCCAGGTTGGCGTTGACGTCGGAGTAGTCGTTGGTGTACTGGTCCTGGAGATAGTCCTCAAGCTCCTTGATGACGGAGGCGTCGTATCTCTTGAGGGTTGAGAGGGTCTCGTCAATGGACTGCGGTCTCTGTGCTGGCTTTGATACAAGGGTGTTGCTGCTCATTCTTCTGTATCTGTGGTGGGTAACCTTTGGGGAAAGCTTCTGGATACCTTGTTCGTTGTTCTTGGCTGTTGTTCGTTGAGTTGCACTGAAAAATTCAACCCGCGAACTCGTTCGATGGATCGTCTACAAAGCTCAGTATGAGGCGAGAGGTGTCTCATTGCCATTGTGAGTGCTACATGGAGATAGAATAGTTGTCTATGCGTTTGAAATAACTCTTAACCTCTGATATACACTGAGTGTGTTCAGAAGTGTCTTTTGCTGTTTCAGTTGGCAGCGTTACGCATTGATAGAAAGCAATTCCAAATGACACCAACTAGAAGATAAAAGTTAGTAACACATAAATGCAGGTATGAGCCAAGAACACTAACCTGACGAAGAAAAAGGAACCTGAAACCTTCGAGGCATCACGAGGAAGTTGATGAACTGTACAAGTGGCCAAACACACCAGTTGGCTCCCAGAGTTGAGAGGTAAATCTTTTGGATCTTCTCGTCAAGTGTTCCTCTGTCCCCACCTTCAAGAACAAAGTTGGAATATGTGAAGAAACAAAATAGAGAGATTGGAGAGAAGAACAGCTGATCAGATAAAACACGCTCTAGAACAGAGACAAAAGTTGGGTCAGTGGTGAACAAATGATTTAAAACCCAGTACCACGCCACTTGCACAAACGCCATAGCGAAGCCCCAACAGGTGAAACCAACGAATCTGTGGAAGTTGAACACATCCTTATCCGTTTGCTCTGAAAGGGTCTGATATTGTAGGCTCATCGAAAGTCCGGAGTTCTGGCGTTGACGGCGTGGCACCTCACCATAGTCGGCATAGAAGGAGTCGTCTGGTTGGTCAGACGGCCTCTGCTGTGAATGCTGGTAATTTTCCAAGAATATTGGACCCAACGCCATCGAGCTGTGGGAGCGTCGTGATAACATTTCAAGGAGACAGGATATACTCTGAGCCAGTGCATCCGAAAGACCAAACAACAATGTGTTCGTTGTGATCGTTGTCAATAGTACACTGTTGACGTACATCGACTCGTACTTCCCAATAAGCTTGTAGAGGAGCGAGAGGTATAAGCAGAGGATACACCAATTGAGAACAGGGATGTAAAATACCTTGAACTGTGAGAAGTACTTGATGATTCTGTAGTACATCGTTCGCCGCAAACGGGTGTTGTAGGATGCAATGGAATGGTTATCCGTCTCATCACGGACATTGCTGCTCTCAACATCATCTGGGAGACGAATGACCATGCTATGATGTCCGTGCGTATGTATCTGTGCGTTTGACGGTCAGTAGTGCTCCCAGTGGTGACTCTAAACAATGTGTCAAAGCCTTGAGGCCGCAACGGGATGAGTACTCGGGAGGGCAACAACCGTTTTGATAAGGGGACTTTTCAGTGTTAGGGCTATGACAGATAGCTCACGTGAATTTCTAGCAGGGCTTGTGGTGTCTTGCCACTTCTTCACACCTGGACACTCGTCCCAGCATTTCCAGGTCCTAATCAGTTCCTCCGCGAATATTTCCGCTTCCGGATCTGCTCACCACGAACACGCTTGCGTCTGGAATTCTTCCTACGGCCTAATAACATTTAGGTAAGGGACACACAAACATTTTTCGGCGCGAACAGACTCCGTGAAAAAGTGAAGTTCAACAGTCCTGCTTCAACAGTAACAACACTTGAGAACTCACACACAAGGTATAACAAAATGCTGATTCCAAAGGAGGAGAGAGACAAAATCTTGAAGTACTTGTTCCAAGGTACGTACACTGCATTGTGAAGCTTTATGAAGGACGTGTTGGCCATGAACTGTAAGAGGATGAGAGCATCGAGCAATATGGAGACAACCACAAACGATCGAAGAACAACATAGCTCTAGGTGAAGTGGATACCGATTGATACAAGAAGCTTGCAAAAATCTATTACACACCACGAATGCACTGAGCACAGTGCTTAGACAGATCAGAAGAGACATCAGAAGAAATCTGACATGTTCACACACGACATCCACAATCCCACTAAAACGGTGGTATAATGGACTATGATCAATTATATAATGGCCCTGATAAGACCAAATAAGACCGGTCAGATCGCTGGGTTGTTGTTCACAACAACAGCTTTCCTCTATTCTTCGAATATTACCTACACTTCCTTCCTAACTTCAACATTTGCACATTCAAAACACTTACTAACAAGCTTGCAGAGGGTGTTGCTGTCGCCAAGAAGGACTTCAACCAGCCAAAGCACGAGGAGATCGACACCAAGAACTTGTATGTCATCAAGGCCTTGCAGTCTTTGACCTCTAAGGGTTACGTTAAGACTCAGTTCTCTTGGCAATACTATTACTACACCCTTACCGACGAGGGTGTTGAGTACTTGCGTGAGTACTTCCACCTCCCAGAGGGTATCTTGCCAAAGACCAGATTGCAGGAATCCGCTCCAGAGAGAGAGACGAGACCAAGAAGAACCTTCAACAGAAGAGCTTAAGTCATCTCTACAATGGGTTATGTGTAAAAAAGAAAACTAATTTTACGTTTGTTGGTTTGTATCATTGTAATCTAGCTGTTGAGTAATTATCGCTGCTTTTGTCCATTACTAACGGTAGATATCTCCTATCTATGCCCTCACAGAACACTATATGCCCAAAAAGTGGAAGGTCTCAGGAAGCCGATCAACCCTGAGCTCAGATCACGTGTATTATATTAGGGCTTTATTGCTAAACCCGAACATTTAGTCTCGTTTTCGCCTTGTCAAACTGTTGCGTGGGCCCGGTGAAAAAAACCGAAAAGATGTAGGCTCAAAGCCAACAGGGCCACCACGTCGAGCTTGGAAGTCGACTACATCAGCACATATACTCTCCACGATGAAGTTGAACATTGCATACCCAACCAACGGTTCCCAAAAGACCTTCGAGATTGACGATGAGCACCGTCTGCGTGTCTTCTACGAGAAGCGTATTGGCCAGGAAGTTAGCGGTGAGTCCGTTGGCGACGAGTTCAAGGGCTACGTCTTCAAGATCACCGGTGGTAACGACAAGCAAGGTTTCCCAATGAAGCAGGGTGTCTTGTTGCCAAACCGTGTTAAGTTGTTGCTCGCCAAGGGTACCTCTTGTTACAGACCAAGAAGAGTTGGTGAGAGAAAGAGAAAGTCCGTCAGAGGTGCCATTGTCGGTCCAGATCTCGCTGTCTTGTCCCTTGTTATCGTCAAGCAGGGTGATGCTGAGCTCGAGGGTTTGACCGACACTCAAGTTCCAAAGAGATTGGGTCCAAAGAGAGCCAACAACATCAGAAAGTTCTTCGGTTTGACCAAGGAGGATGACGTTAGACAATACGTTATCAGAAGAGAGGTTGTCAAGGGTGAGAAGAAGTACACTAAGGCTCCAAAGATCCAGAGATTGGTTACTCCACAGACTTTGCAGAGAAAGAGACACTTGAAGGCTTTGAAGGTCAAGAACGCCCAGGCCCAGAGAGATGCTGCTGCTGAGTACGCCCAGTTGTTGGCCCAGCGTTTGCATGAGCGTAAGGCTGAGAAGGCTGAGGTCAGAAAGAGAAGAGCTTCTTCCTTGAAGGCTTAAGGTTCTTTTATGAGTTTAACGAACTTGAGGGGATGAGATGATTGTGTTGTGTTGTGTTTCAAACCGCTGGTGTTTTGCACATTGAGAGGAGAGAGTTAGCACCAACTGGTTTCGGGTCAGCTTACACTGCCATTGGTGTAACTGACATGTTTTGTCATATTAGTTTAAGGATATTTATTTTATCTGGAAAATACAAAAAAAAAGGGTAAAAAGGAATCTCTTAGTGTAGTATGTATAGCTTTGCTGGTTGGGCTCCGTGCTAAACTGTTGTTTAGATATCTGATAGTGTGGGATCAGATGGTTGACTTATCAAAAGTTCGCGAATTCTATATATGTGAATTCTGGAGGCGGTAAACTAACTGACCCTCGGTCCCACTGAAGAGAGCAAGAGGGGCTTATAGCACGGACCCGACAGCAAAAATGGCTGCTGATGATCTTATGGTGAGTTGTTCGCGTAGTTTTTATATGTGAATGTGTCCACTAACGACAATAGAACTTTCCGACGCCAGCAGAGGCATTTGCTCGACACAACAACCAGAGGAAGGCTCCGTCACAGAGCTATCCCCAGCAGAGGTCAGACCAGTCATCTCTCCATAGCGGTCAGCCCGCTCCTTCATATTCATCTCAATCGCGTCCGCCATCCAGTGGTGTGCGTCCAGTCCGTCAGCACGTTGATCAGAGATCATCAACTTCGGGCCTCAGGGACCAGTACGGACAGCCTGTGTCCCACCAACCAATACCGCCGGTTCCTGTGATGTCACAAGGAAGATCTTCCCGTCAGAGCTCGCATTCTGACAGTTATAACAGCGGCGGTTGCAATAACCAAGGCGGATATGGAAGCCCCCAGGTGTCAAGCTCTCCATCTTTCGCTCCTCAGCGCCAACAACAACAACAACAACAACAACAACAACAGCAGCAGCAGCAACAGCAACAGCTTAAACATCAAGTTCCTCCCCCACCGTCTCAACCAGTGCCACAGCAGACCGCATCGCAATTACTGGAGCGTCAAATGAGAGATATCTTTGACCGTGTGGACCGTGATCGCGATGGGAAATTGACTGCTAGTGAGCTTGGGATGGCATTGCTCAACAACGACGGTACGCAGTTCCAGAACAGTACGATCCAGCTGATGATCCGTCTGTTTGATCAGGATGGTAGTGGGACTATCGAGTTTAGAGAGTTCTACCACCTTTGGAACTATCTCTTGCACTGGAGAAAGACGTTCCAGCGCTTTGATACTGACCAGAATCAAAAAATATCGTTTGGTGAGTATCAAACTGCTCTCGAGACCTTCGGCTACAGATTACCAACAGACATTGTGCTCTTTATCTTCCAGAAATTTGGAGACTTCAACAACAATAAGCCAATGTCTCTCGGCTTTGATAGGTTTGTTGAGAGTCTTGTGTGGCTTCTTCGTTGTACCAATGTCTTCAAAAAGTTTGACAGTCAGGGAAACGGCATTGCGACGATCCCATTCCAGGACTTTGTGCATGAGATCATCTCGTTTATATAGTTCATCAAAACCATAATATAGAAGGAACTTTTTTGTCCAGCCCAAGTTGGGTAAAGGTGTCTACGTTTTTGCACTCAAAAAGTTGTCTAGCAAAGTGCACTTTGCAGTTGACTTCCATGCAACCTTGAATCACTGGATAAGGTCCCTTCCTGGCTTTTTTGTGTGTTTTAGTTGGAGACATCGTGCTTGAGCACTGGCTAAGCTGATCTTTGTGACACAAAAACGAAATTCTCACCCACAAAGAGAAGAGTTGACGGGCAAATTGAAAGACTACTCACTTGTTTGTGTTGTGAAAGAGCTTGGTACATTCCACGCTAATCAGTATGAGCGTTGATGATAACAGGTACGAATCATTGGTTTCCGAGGCCAATCACCGGTTCTTCAGACATTTGAGTAAGGTTTGTGTTGATGCTCTGCGACTTAAGACCACCTATGACAATGAAGCCCACGCCGTTGGTGTTAAGGGCCTTCCTGACCAGGTTCAGACATTGAAGACTAAGAATGGTGCCGTGTTCAATCTTTTGGTTGTCGGTCAGTCTGGGTTGGGTAAAACTACGTTTATCAATACTTTGTTTGGTCATCCAACTCTCACCAACGTCTGGCACGGTGTTGAGCATTCTAATGCGATCACTGACTTCAAAAAGGATACCAATGTTACCACTCATAAGGCCTACTTGAGAGAGGACAACTTCAACTTGGACTTCACCGTGATTGACACACCAGGGTTTGGTGACTTTGTTGACAATCAGTTCACATATCTTCCAATCACTGAGTACATTGACGAGCAGTTGAGGCTCTATATGTTCCAAGAGGAACAACCAGATAGAACTCAGAAGGTTGACAACAGGGTTCATGCTTGTCTTTACTTTATCAACACGAGTTCCAGAGGCCTTTGTCCCGTTGATATCGAAGCTATGAAGCACATTTCCAGTAGAGTCAACTTGATCCCAATCATTCCAAAGGCTGATACCTTGACCCTCTCTGAAACGCTGGAGATCAAGTCATTGATCAAGCAGATTATCAACGCTCAGAATATCAAGATTTGTGACTTCATTGAGGATGAGGAATTGAAGCAAAGCATCGTCATGCAAGTGCCGTTCTCCGTGATTAGTTCTGAATCCAACGTTTGCCCACCAGGGAAGGATACCCCTGTTTTGGGTAGAAATTACAAGTGGGGTATCGCTGAAGTTGAGAATCCAAATCATTGTGACTTCGTCAAATTAAGAGAAGTTTTGATGGTTAATAACATGATTGACTTGATCTCCACCACTGAATCTTACTATGAGAACTGTCGTTCCAAGTTGATCAAGACCAGAATCAAACAAGCGAAGGAAGCGTTTGCAAATGATGAGTTTTTGTCAGGTGTTGATTACGACGATCCCGATCTGAATGCGTTGAACACTTGCAAGATTCTCTCCAGGTACAATAAAAAGATGGTTGATAACTTGGTGATTCATTGGAGTCCAATATTTGTTCAAAGACAACTCATTCTGAAGAAGAGATATAGCGATGCCATTGTACTCGAGGAGAAGAAGTTCAAGGATTGGAAAAGAGCCTTGTTTGCCAAACAGGAAAACTTCAACCTTGAGATTGAAACGATTCAAAGGCAGATCAAGTCGTTATCCAGTGACATCCAACTGCTCAAGAAGCGTCGCAAGAAGCGTGCTGGACCAATATCCACAAATAAGGAGCCTGAAGCGAGTGGGAACACTGGGAAGGAGCCACTCTTGGAGAAGGAAGTCGTTCCATGTGTCTCTGCGGGTTGATGGCTTTGGAAGGGTCCCTTTTCTGTCAATGTGCCAAGTGCCAATGCCCTAAGTTTTATACAGAGTGTAAATCTGCCAAATTGTGCTCGTGTAAATATGACTGCATATAAAAAGAGGTTGAAAATTTTCCAGTGTTCTCTTTCTCTCTGGCCAGATCTTGCAGCCAATAGCGTTTGACGATATCTGATGGTAAGTTTCTAGCCGGAGTGTGTGGATGACACTGTGATTGCAGAGAGGTGGATGGAGTGCTTTTCAATGATGAATCCTTTTATTATTTGTATGTTTTTTCTGGCATCTCTAATGTTAGGGCCTTGTTTCATTACCGGGTTCAATGAATACAACCTTTTGACTATATCTGATGATATCTACTCCATTCCTACTTCTGTCGAATCCATATCCACATGTTTATTGCACCTGGAGTATTGACTAACAATGAATTTAGTCTTTGAACACATTGTGATTGATCTTTTTTTTCCACAAGAGGAGGATCAAGACTGGATGCATTTCAATACATATGGAGCCGTTGTTTTTGACTTTCTCTCACTTGAAACTAGTAGCTATAGCGTTTGTTCGTAAACCAGTGCATCATGGCTTCCATAATTGGCCTTGACCTCGAGGTGCAAAGTCAATGGCGTCGCACTTGGCAGTGCGGATGGCAGATTTGTTTCGTGTGGGCATTGCCTCAGTCTTGCCCCTCGGTTGTGCAATGCTGTTCTTCTTGTGGAACAGTAGGCTCTCTGCTTGGTTGATGTTTACGCACGGGATTCTAATGGCCTCTGCCCAAATCTTTGTAGTGCCATCCTCTGTGATCAACATCCACTTCTTGTCGTCGATATGGGTCTGGTGTACGCCTGGCCCTATGAGGAATTGGAGTCGTCTGGGCATATCCGCACCCTCCTTGCCCGCTGCCTTTGCCTTCTGGATGGGGGTAGTGACCTCAGGTAGTGACCTCACATTCCAACTTTGTAGGGACGATAATGGCTGAAGGGCTAATGAAAACTCGTGAGCCTTGGGAGAATGTGTCTTGTACTCGAGACAGCTCTTCCAACTAGGGAATTGTCGCTCGGGCCCTCGAGTGTGACTCTGTCTGCAAGATGTGCGTCTTCTATGCCGGTTATAGCGTGCTCGATGAACCTGATGCTCTCACGGGCATTTACCCCAATCAGGGAGGCATCCTTCTTGGAGAAGTCTAACTCATGAATAGCTCGTTAAATGTCAGTAAATTGTGAAACCAAGTCTGTGCGCCTAATCAAACTCACTGCATGACGGAATAAGGAACTCGATGTCGTACTGCGAGTCGCCCACGAGTCGCTTGATGTTCCCCAATGCCTTTGTGAACACAGAAACGCCCGCGATGAAGTAACCATCCTTCTGAAAGACACCGTTAGTTGAGGTCTCATGAGGAAAAGCTACACGGTAGCAAAGTAGCACGGAAAGCTTTTGCTTCCACAACTAACAATTGTTCTATGCTATGCTATTATATTTCTAGGTACGGTCGTGAGGGTCGTTACCAAATGGGTATGTACTACGTGAGCCCCACAGTCAGGGTTCTAGAGGGTCCACGGGAACACTAACCACTCCTCGTTTACCGTTCGTCGGAGAGAAACTCGATGGTGGTCTCGGGCTTGAAGGGCCACAGATTAAATAGCTGTGCGATGAGCTGGAAGTCCTTGGCAGTGAGACTGTTCACCTTAGCCTTGAGCATCTCCTTGGGCAGCTTTGTCTGGAAGTAGTCCCCCGCTCCAGGTCCCAGGTTGCGCACGCTCTCCAGCACAGGCTTCGTCTTGAGGATCATCATGTTCTTGGTGACATAGTCCCAGGTGAACATGTCCTCGACGCCTGTGTCCTTCGGGTTGAGCTCCACGAGCGCCATTGGGTACGTCGGGTTGGAGAAGTCTCTCTCGTCAAAGATGATCGCATTCTCCACGGTCTCCCCGGTAAAGCTCTTCAAGATAGGAGTCTGCGGCATTGCAATGACCCTGGCATCGGAGAATGCCTCTCTCACCACGGAGCACTTGTTTCGCTCACGAGTGCTCACTGGTGCCATGATCTTCAGCGCAGACTGCTGTGGCACCCAGATAAGCATACGCACGTTGCCGAACCTGTGGATCCAGTTCTGGTTGCCCATGCATGCCAGCCATTGCATCAGCAGACCCTCTACGTGGCATGAACCCGCAAAAAGGAACTTGGAGTGGATGTGGTCCCTGGTCTCGATGCCTGGGTCCAGCAGCCTGTTCTCATTACTCGTGATGTCTGAGTAGGACTTCCAGTTGTATGGGTCCGCTTCAACGTGCTGGAAAGTGTGTTGCTGCGTCAATGTCTTGAGATGAGAGGAGATGTAGCTGGAGTACACCGGTCTGTGCTCCATGAGAACGTGCCTCTTCGGAGCAAGGTGGTTGTGAAGTGTGGTGGAGAACACCATGTTGGCAGAGTAGACATCCAGGATGTTCAGTTCGCTGTTGTAGAACGTGTTGTACCTGAGCTTGTCCATGATTCTAACTAGATGGCTCTTGTTAGTACCGGCTCCATTGTGTGCCATATATAGGATGGATACTCACTCGCAAGCTCTGGGCTCCGCAACATGGACACGTGGTGGTAGTTCTTCAGCACTGGCACTGGCACTGGCAGCTTGGACATCCTTTAGGCAGTGATCTGGTAAAAACAAAACAAAAAAAGGCGCTCTGCTGTGTTTCTGGTTGGCTTCGATGAGCTCCAATTTTTCACTTTTGAGATTTTTGAGAGCCGGAGAACAACTTCAACAAGTTCAACAATACAGCAATACATCAATACATCAATACATCAATACATCAATACAGCATACGAGATGGTCAAACTCAAGATCAAGAAGCCCACTGCGGGCGGAGATGAATTGAAGAAGAGCAGTGCGAAGCCCCTGCCGATCAAACTCAAGCTGTCCAAGCCCGAAGAGCCCAAGGTCAAGCCCACCTTCAAGATCAAACTGGGCTCCAAGCCAGGCTCCAAACCACCCGTCGAGAAGAAGGCCACCACCACGGCCGCTCCCAAGCTCCGGCTCAAGATGCAGCGCATCCCCGGCGAGGGCTATGACTCGGAGGACTCTGAAGCCGAGGAGGACCCTCTGCGCGAGGAGAGCATCGTGTTACGACTGTTGCCGGACGCTGAACTGGACTACGTGCGCCATTGTGTGGAGTCTGGAGACCTGAGCAGCATCCAGATCAGGTGGAAGGATAGGCTTCGCTGCGTGCTGCGTGTGAACAAGACTCTCTATGCGGCCAAGCTCATGAACCTGCCCAACATCATTGAGGCGCACAAGACGGTTGATAAGAAGAACATCTTCAAGACCGTGGACATTTCACAAATCCTCCTTGTCATCAGACAGATACACGATGAATCCGAGCTGGAGAGCATAAGCCCGCGTGAGGAGATGTACGATAGTGGTGTGTCACTCCCGTTGAAGAACATATCGAAGAGCAAATACAGGCGGAAGTTGACCAAGGAGTACATCCAGAACATCGAGGCACGTGTGGACGAGTTGCTTCGTCTCGATGAGGAGTCGATGGAGACCATGTACGAGATGGTGGACTCCAACAGCATCATTGAGCCCGAGACTATTGCCAGTTCGCAGCGCGTGGATACCTTTATGGAGGATGATCACGTTGTCGTGCCAGTTCCAAAGAAGGAAGAGGTTGAGGAGGAGCCAATTGACGACGACTTGGAGTTGGAGTTGGAACAGGCCCTGGAGGAGGATGTTGAAGAGGAGGAGGACGAAGATGACGACGATGATGAGGAGGATGAGAACAGTGATAACGAAGCGGGTATGCATCGTAAGGTTGAGATTGATGAGGATGCCCAGCACAATGCTCTGTTGAAGGATGAGATCAACGATGTGATGGCGACTATTGCGCAGAATAAGTTGAGGCTCGACAAGACGAGTAATCCATTGTTGCGTAACAGAATCCTGGATAGCATCACCAAGTTGGAGAAGGAGCTTGAGAACAAGCAGAAGCAGCTGAAGACGAGTGAGGACAAGACCAAGATCAAGAACCAGGATCAGGATCAGCAGGAGGAGGAGGATGAAGAAGATGGGGATGCCGATGGAGATGCCGATGGGGAGGATCAGGAGATGGATGATAATGACGATGACGATGAAGGCGAGGGAGAGGTTGAGGATGAGGACGACGACGAAGACGAGGAGGATGAGCAGCAGGATCAAGAGGATGCAGAGGACCAGCGTGTGGAGGGTGCCGAGGACGAGTTTGATGATCTGGAGGAGCTGTTTGGGTAACTGCAAAGTTGATGAGCTTATGATTATTATGCGGTGGTGTAGAGATGTGAGATGGCGTTGTATAAGAACTGTATTTATTTTTTTTTTGAACCCATATCAACTTTTTTTTTACGCTTTACTGATCTTAGAGGCAGAGAATGGCATTGAACTGGGTGTCCAGAGATGGTAGCGCTGGTGGGTTCGTGTTCCTTCCTGAGGAGACGCTCAGATTCACGCTGCAACAGGACGTTGTGCTGGAACTGCAGCCCATCGGACAGCCAAAGCCGGAGACGATCAAGTTCAGGGGCGCTGTACACTTGACGACGCACCGATTGGTGCTGTTGTCGAACGAGGGCACCAGCACCAGCACCAGCACCAGCAGTAGCTCCTCACACGACTCCTTCTCGCTGCTGTACAAGGACGTTGCGTCGAGCAAGCTGGAGATGCCCTGGCTGGGCAGCAACAGGTTCCGTGCGGTGTTCCGCGTGGCAAGCGGTGACGCGGGACTCAACTACCTGTACCCGTGGCAGCTGGTGGTGTCGTTTGTGGAGGGCGGCGCCATCGACTTTGCGCGGTGCTTCGAGCAGTGCAAGACGCGGTGGGACAATGCACAGGCAGACGACCTTCCTGCGTATGTTGAGTGAAGTTTTTCCCCTTGTGTCATAACACATAACACATGGCATGTGGCGTGGACGCCGTAGACACCGGTAAACACCGTTAACACCGCAATCACCGTAAACACACACAGCAATAGAGCTGAAGAATTCGCAATTTCCGCATGCGGAAGTCAAGCGCGACTTGCGAATTTCTCCCGCAACTGAAAACTGGCGGCGGCCCGCAATTTCCCCTTCCCAACAGCTCAGCTGGGCCGGTGTAAACAAAGGCTCCAGGGCGCGTCATGGACTTCAACAGGGCGCCGAGCAAGGAGGAGATCCATAAGCTCTACTTCGTGAGTCCACACTCTGAGACGGACAGCACACCACACACTACACACATATGTACACATGTACACATGTACACATATACACACTACACACTACACACTACACACTCACTCCTCAGCGGCTAACACACGACACGGGCGGCAGTATATAGCTCGCTTATATACAGACGTGTGTGTATGTGTGTGTATGTGTGTGTATGTATGTGTGTCAAAAACGGCGGGTGTGTTCCCAACAAGGACGTGTGATGTCTGGTGCTGGTTTGTGCTGACTGCCCCCCCCTCATATTGACCCCAACAGCGAATACTAACAAACTTCACAGAGATGGCAGCAGCTGAGAGAGCAGTACGGAGAGGGTGCTGTCCAGAATGCTGAATTCGTCCAGCTATCCAAGATACTCAAGCAGATCTCTGCCAGACAGCAGGAGATTGCGAGACAGCGACAGCAGCAGCAACAGCAACAGCAACAGGGAACATCGCCCATGGTGCAACAACAGAGCATCATCAATCAACAGTTCCAGCCATTGCAACAGAACAGTACACCACAACAGTCATTCAACGCTAATGGATTCAGTGCCATGGGCCAGACGCCGGTGATGGGGGTTAACGGCTTGCCAACTCCACCTCAACAACAACAACATCAACAACACCTCCACCTCCAGCAACAGCAACAGCAACAGCAACAGCAACAGCAACAGCAACAACAACAGCATCAACAACAACAGCATCAACAACAGCACCAGCAGCACCAACAGCAAAAACATCAGCACCAGTACCAGCAAGAACAACAGCACCAACAACAACAACAACAACAACAACAACAGGTTCAACAACAGGCACAGTCAACACAAGCAGCACAGCCAGTACAGACGCCACAACAACCTGGTCAAGCTAGATCTGCGCTGAACTCGACACTGTTTGCCCCATACCAATCCATCTTGTTGAAAGCGCAGATTGCTGCATTTAAGTGTATTGTTAAAAGTATGCCTATCCCACAGGAGGTAAACAACATCCTGTTGGCTTCTATGAAGAACAACTTTGGCTCCAATATGAGACAAACTGGCGGTGTCATGCCACAATCTCTTCCAACTCACTCACCACAGGTTGCACAACAAACTCCATTGACTCAGTCACCATCGGGATCAGCTCCTTTCCAAGGTCAACAGCCATTGTCTCAACAATCTACAGTTCACTCTTCACATCAGGCTACTCCGGTGGTTCCTTCATCCGCACCCATTGTTACACAGGCACCAGTTGTCCAACAGGCACCAATAGCACAACAACAGGCACCAATTATCCCACAAGCACCAATTGTCCAACAAGTCCCTGCTCTTCGTCCCTTGCAAGATCAGAAGCCAATTCCAATTGAGAAACTGAAATCTCAGCATCCTGAAATATCTACAATCATCCCAGTTAACGATCCAACTTTACGTGTTGAGAGTTATACCAAACCAGTTCAGCAGAAGGAAGTCCCATATGAACTCTTGTCACACCCAAAGTCAAGAACTATATTACCTGGTATATTCCCTGGTGGTTTGGATTTGCATGGCGCTGCTCAGATTAGAGAGGCTACAGTGCAGCTCGATATTGATGCTGCAATCGAGGAATTCAATGAAAAGTTGACAAATACTGACCATGATGACCCAAAACAATTGGATGACTTGATTGATTTATATGCCCTTAAAGTGCTACCAATGCAAAAGGCCATGAGAGGACACGTCCTCAGCTTTAACTATTTCAAGAACTCCCTGTTGACAAACACACATCCAAACTTCCTGGCAAGAATCCGGAAAGTGAATCTCTCTGATGCTCAAACCACCTCAAAACTCTTTGAACAACAATTATCAATGAAGAAGAAAGTGGAGAATAAGAAGAAGGTTGATCAAGTTGAAAAACTCACCGCTGACTCAAGTTTCATCATCAAAAAGAGAAATGACAAGAAGGACAAGATTGCCAAGTTCGGCAAATCAATGATCAGTATGCATGGAAACATTGAAAGAGATGAACAGAAGAGAATGGAGAGAAATGCTAAACAACGTTTGCAGGCTTTGAAGGCTAACGATGAGGAGGCTTACATCAAGTTGTTGGATCAGACAAAGGATACAAGAATTACGCACTTGTTGAAACAGACCAATACCTTTTTGGATTCTTTGGCGCAGGCAGTTAAGGAACAACAGAAGGAAACTCATGAACATGCGAAAGCCATCGGCAGAGAAGTTGCTGAAGAGTTCGAAGAGATGGAGGATGGTGAAAACATTGACTATTACTCTGTTGCTCATAGAATCAAGGAGGAGGTTAAGGTTCAACCAAGCATCTTGATTGGTGGTGAATTGAAAGAATATCAATTGAAGGGTTTGCAATGGATGGTGTCTTTATACAATAACCATCTGAACGGTATCTTGGCAGATGAAATGGGTTTGGGTAAAACCATTCAAAGTCTTTCGTTGATCACCTATCTCATTGAAGTCAAGAAGGTTCCAGGCCCATTTTTGGTCATTGTTCCCTTGTCTACCTTAACCAACTGGAATCTTGAATTTGAGAAATGGGCTCCAGCGGTGAAGAAGATCACTTACAAAGGTGTCCCATCTGCCAGAAAGGCCATGCAGTATGATATCAGAACTGGAAATTTCCAGGTGTTGTTGACGACTTTCGAGTATATCATAAAGGATCGTTTATTATTAGCGAAAATCAAATGGGCTCATATGATCATTGATGAAGGTCATAGAATGAAGAACTCCAACTCCAAACTGTCATTCACTTTGACTCAGTACTATCATACTGACTATAGATTGATCTTGACTGGTACTCCACTTCAGAACAACTTGCCCGAATTGTGGGCGTTGCTGAACTTTGTTCTTCCAAAGATTTTCAACTCTGTGAAATCGTTTGATGAATGGTTTAATACGCCATTTGCTAATACTGGTGGTCAAGATAAGATTGAACTTTCTGAAGAAGAAACGCTTTTGGTCATTAGAAGATTGCATAAAGTGTTGAGACCTTTCTTGCTGCGTCGTTTGAAAAAGGATGTCGAGAAGGACTTGCCCGACAAGATTGAGAAGGTCTTGAAGTGTAAGATGAGTGCTATTCAAGCTAAGATGTATCAACAGATGTTGAAATATCATCAGATTTTTGTCTCTGATGAATCTGGCGAAGGCTTGGCTCCAATCAGGGGCCTTAACAATCCAATCATGCAGTTGAGAAAGATTTGTAACCATCCCTTTGTGTTCGAAGATATTGAGGATCTTGTCAATCCGACACACGAGACGAACAACAAGATCTGGAGAGCTGCTGGTAAGTTTGAGCTTTTGGAGAGAATTTTGCCAAAATTCAAAGCCACTGGTCACAGAGTTTTGATCTTTTTTCAAATGACTCAGATTATGGATATCATGGAGGATTTCTTGAGATTGAATGACTTGAAGTACATGAGATTGGATGGTTCTACCAAGCCTGATGATCGTACAGATTTGTTGAAGCTTTTTAATGCCCCAGATTCAGATTATTTCGCATTTCTGTTGTCTACCAGAGCTGGTGGATTGGGTTTGAACTTGCAAACTGCTGACACTGTTATCATATTTGACACTGATTGGAATCCACATCAAGATTTACAAGCACAGGATAGAGCTCATAGAATTGGTCAAAAGAATGAAGTGAGAATTTTAAGATTGATCACTGAAGATTCAGTGGAGGAGATGATTTTAGAACGTGCACATCAAAAGTTGGACATTGATGGTAAGGTTATCCAAGCCGGTAAGTTTGATAACAAGTCCACCGCTGAAGAACAAGAGGCACTTTTGAGAGCTCTGTTGGAGGCTGAGGAAGGTGATAAAGATAAAGAGGATAATGATGACTTGGGAGATGATAACTTGAATGAGATTCTGGCAAGAAACGATGACGAGTTGGCTCTTTTCAAGAAGATGGATGAAGAGA
Source organism: Williopsis sargentensis (assembly GCA_020995425.1). Lineage (NCBI taxonomy): Eukaryota > Fungi > Ascomycota > Saccharomycetes > Phaffomycetales > Wickerhamomycetaceae > Williopsis > Williopsis sargentensis. The sequence goes on along the minus strand of CP083465.1, from coordinate 2,501,623 downwards.
ATAGACGCCAAGGACTTCAAGGACGCTTGCTTACAGAGAGTGAGTTGCCAATTTGTTTCACTAAGGATCCATCAGTTTATTATGAGCCTGAAGATGATAGTGAATTTGGTCGTGGTGCAAGAGAGCGTAAGCAAACATTCTACGATGACAACATGACCGAAGAGCAATGGCTTCGTGAGATTGGTGAAGAGATTGATGAAGATGAAGAAATTGGAGACGATGATGATGGTGAAGTCTCTGGTAAGAAGAAGCGTAAGAGAAAAGGCAAGAATAACGATGATGATGCTGGATACTTTGCATCACGGAAGAGGAGAAGTGTTCCACCGGTCCAAGATGATGATGAATCCACCGCTTCAACACCAATTGATGCTCCATCTCGTGGAGGAGGACGTTCCCGCAGAGGTCCAGTTGGATTACCTACGCCTGCTCGTCGCGGTCGTCAGAGTAAAGAAACACCACCTGGTCGTTATCCACGTGAAGAATCCCTTTCACCTGATGAACGTGAGGTCTTGAATTTACAGTGTGAAAACTTGTGTGAGCTATTGATTGACTATGTTAATGAAGAAGGACGTCGTTTGAGTGATATCTTTTTGGTTCGTCCATCTAAGAGACATTATCCAGACTATTACGTTTTGATCAAGTTTCCAATTGCATTTGACATCATCAAGAAGAGAATCAATAGTAACATTTATCACTCTTTGAGGGAGTTTGTTGAAGATATACATTTGATGGCTGGCAATGCCAAAATCTACAACGAGGAAGGTTCTATGGTTTATGAAGATGCCGTTGTTTTAGAGAATATGGTATTGGAGAAGTATAAGGAATTGACTGGGGTTGAAGACATCGATTTCACCGAGTATGACTTGGAGCACTTCAGCAAGGTTCAACCAAAGGGACCTGCTGCTGCATCTGTTGCGCCTGTTGCTCCAGCACCGATTGTCTCTACTGTTGATTCTCAACCATTTACAAGTGTCAGTGGGTTCTCATTGGGAGAACATGAAATCTGATCATTCATACAAGCATGTATTATTATATTGTTAGAGTGTTGTAGATTGATGCATATGAATAAATGTAGCCTGGTGGTGTTGTACCAGATAAATAGGGTGTATAAATAATAGGATAGTAGTAGAGAGGGTGGTGGTCATTACAACTTTGTCAACATCTCCAAAGTGACACTCTTTGGTCTTTCGATTGGCAAACCGTAGACTCTATCCCAAACAAGTTGGGATAATGGGCCCATAGATCTAGCACCACCAAAGATCACGGTAAAGAAGAGCAACTCTTTCAATCCGTAGTGATAGAAGAGGATACCACTTGAAGAGTCAACGTTTGGGAACGGGTTCTTACACTTTCCATGTTCTTTCAAGACGGAAGGAGCAATCTGGGACAAACTGTTAACCAATTGGAAGTTTGTATCATCTTTGAACTCCTGTGGTCTATTGAAGCCGAACTGCATCATTGCATCGAAACGAGGATCTGGTTTACGTAGGACACCATGGCCATAACCTGGAATCACTCTCTTGCTGTTGAGCAAAGACCACAAGTACTCCTCGATCTTTGATGAATCTTTGATGTTCCCCTCGATGGACTCATTCATCTGCAAAATGAATCTGACAACCTCTTGAGCTGCAAGACCATGGAGAGGACCAGCCAAACCTTGGACACCAGAGGAATAACTCAAGTATGCATCGCTCAATGCCGACCCAACCAAGTGCGTTGCATGGGCACTGACGTTACCACCTTCGTGATCAGCGTGGAGAGCACAGTACAGTCTGATAAGGTTTGTGAAGTCCTGAGACTGGGACGCGGTCAAGTTATTGATGTTTTCTGAGTCCTGGGTGAAGCCAAGGACCGTTGCCATGTTATGAGACCAATCCTTTGACTCAGACAACTCACCTAGGACTTTACCCTTGTGGTAGGTGTTTGAGTAAATCTTACCAATAATTCCTGGGAGCTTTGCCACCAGGTTGATTGAGTCCTCGAGTGTATATTCCCAGTAGTCAGACTTTGCGATACCACGTTCATATGCTCTGGCAAAGGTTGAGTCGTTGTTCAAAGCGGAGATTGCAATGGACAGTTGGGTCATTGGGTGGAGCGTGGAGGGCAAGCTGTCGAGCACCTTGACCAGATACTCCGGGAGTTCACCCTTGGAGGCAATCTCAGCGGTGAGTTCATTTGCCTGTTCCTGTGTTGGGATCTCTCCAGTGAGGAGGAACCAGAACATTGATTCTGGGAGGAACTCAGAGTGAGGGTCGGCGAGCTCGTCCTTGCACTTTGGCAGCAGCTGCTGGCACTCCTTGATGGTCTTTCCGTGGAAGGTGACACCTTTATCCGCGTCCACCTGGGACGACTGCCAAAAGAGGGCGTTGTAGCCTCTCATGCCACCGAGCGTTCCAGCCACGGTGAGCTCTCCGAGGGGCTTTGTGGACTTTCTCAGCTGCTGCATGAGCTGTGCCCTCTGCGGGATGGCCTGTTTGATTGCGTTTCTGAGGGCCATTGTGGTGAGTACAGTCTACACTGCACACCCTGGCAAGCTGACAAGATCAGGAGAACACACCACGCTTAAATAGTGCCCACTGGCACCGCAGTGGAGAACAAGCCTTCCGCTTTGAGAAACTGGCGCACACACCGCTTTTCCCCACAAAAAAGTTAAAGACGGGCCGAATTCGCGGGTTTGACACATAAAACGCTGGCGGCTAAAAGGGCTTTTTTTTTTTTCTTTTACTTTGCTTCTCCGAGAACGGAGCTTGGAGGACAACGAATTGTGCTTTCTGTGCTTTCACCAATGGTTCGTTGACTATTGGTTATCAGTGAGGGTTCACCAATGACCAGTGAAAAACAGCGCTACTACCTACAGCGTTTTTTTTTTGACCTTCTATGAGTTCCTGTTGAGGGACAAAGTATACACAAATCTATGTAAGAAACATTAAGCAGTAAATTTCCAAGAGTAGAAAAAAAAAAGAGAGAGAAATAAAGGGGGGACATCATTTATCAGTGGTGTGTGTGTGCATCGAGTTGAGCGATGCACGGAGTCATTAGGGGGTCGTTATTGGCGGAGAGGTGTGTGTGTGTGTGAGAGAGAGAGAGAAACCATCTAGCTTAGAACTTCAATGGCTTTGGCTGCTCCCATGTGTTGGACTGGTCGGTGAAGTGACCGTAGGAGGCTGTCTTGAGGTAGATTGGTCTGGCCAAGTCCAACTCCTTGACAACGACACCTGGTCTCAAGTCAAAGTTGCCTCTGATGATGTCAACCAACTGCTCAGAGGTGTACTTGGAGGTACCGTAGGTGTCAACGTGGATGGACAATGGCTCGGCAACACCAATGGCGTAGGAGAGCTGCACAAGTACTCTTCTGGCCAACTTGGCGTGCACAAGGGACTTGGCGATCCATCTGGCAGCGTAAGCAGCAGATCTGTCAACCTTGGAGAAGTCCTTACCGGAGAAGGCACCACCACCGTGGGCACCCCAACCACCATAGGTGTCGACAATGATCTTACGACCAGTCAAACCGGCGTCACCCTGTGGACCACCAATGACGAAACGGCCAGATGGCTGGATGTGGTAGATGGTCTTGTCATCGAGCAAATGCTCTGGGATGACCTTCTTGACAATGTGCTCCTTGATCTCGGTTCTCAAGTCCGCGGTGGAGATCTCCTCAGCGTGCTGAGTAGAAATGACAATGGTGTCAACTCTGACTGGGATAACGGCACCACCGTCCTTCTTGTACTCGACAGTGACCTGGGTCTTGGTGTCTGGTCTCAACCAAGCCAAGGCACCGGATCTTCTGGCGTCAGCAAGCGCAGCGTTCAACTTGTGAGCCAACAAGATGGTCAATGGCAACTTCTCGTCGGTCTCGTCGGTGGCATAACCAAACATGATACCCTGGTCACCGGCACCGAGCTCCTCAAGGGCCTTCTCGTAGTGCAAACCCTGAGCAATATCTGGGGACTGCTGCTCAATGGCGACAAGAACGTTACAGGTCTTGTAGTCAAAGCCCTTGTCGGAAGAGTCGTAACCAATGTGCTTGATGGTGTCTCTGATGATCTTCTGGAAGTCCAATTGGGCCTTGGTGGTGATCTCACCGAAAACCATGATCATACCGGTCTTGGAGGCACACTCACAACCAACCTTGGACAATGGGTCAACCGCCAAACAAGCGTCGAGAATGGCGTCGGAGACTTGGTCACAGATCTTGTCTGGGTGACCCTCACCGACGGACTCGGAGGTGAACAGGAAGGTTTCAGCTGGGGCGGACATTGGAAGGTTCAATTAGTTCTTGGAGCTGGAGAAAGGGAGAAGGGTATTGGGGGGAAACGTGCAAGAAAGATTCAAATTTTTTCGCTTTAAACGAAGTCAACAGTTTTTTTCTTCTCACATGCGAAATTTTTCTTTTTTTTTAAACGATATTCTTGTTTTCTTTCACGTGCGATTTTGACTTCGATCTGCAACGCCACAGTTTTTTTTGACTTCTCGGAATATCACGTAATCGGGTTCTTCTTCATGATCAATATATGAGCAGCTAATTATATATATATAACTCGCTAGCTGTGTTATTGTAAGACGGCTAATTATTCATATTATATGTATAATATATATATAATGCGCATGGCTATATATAGATCGATATATAGGTACTACGTGCACAGAACTGACAATGTTCTAAATAACTAGCAAAAAAAGAATGCTCCGCGACGGGGAATCGAACCCCGGTCTACCGCGCGACAAGCGGTAATTCTAGCCACTAAACTATCACGGATTCTTGTTGAAGTTAATTTTGTGCTGTTCGGTATGAGCAGCTGGTGGGTGTTTCAGTGGTTATTCTGATTTTGCACTGAAATTAGCAGGGGGGGAGGGTTTACCACAAACAACCAGGGACAGCAGCTCCGGGGATCTCCAGAAATCCTTAACCAGCAGCCAGGCTATCCCTGCTGAACGTTTGCAGGTTTCATACTTTGGAAAGCTGAAACGTTGGAACAGTTCATGGAAACATGGCCCAGGAACCTGAAACCGGACTTTGCGTATTAGTTTCATAATAGAGCATACAGCTGTGAACTAGTGCTTGCCAGTACAGAAACCCTCGGGACAATAAATAATCCAACGTCTGTGCACGGCACTGTTGGTGTACGGAGCCCAAATAGTGCCGCCACACTTATGTGACTTACATCTCAGGAAAAACTGTGGAAACGGCCAAGGACAGTTGGAATGAAGACACCACAGTATCATATATGGATTTGTGACTATCTCAAATGGCACACCATGTTTAGTATGTACGTCGCATTTGTCACTTTCTCCTGATCCATGGCTGCCCAACGCATGGTTGTGTCTGCGATTTTCATTTTTGTGCCAACGTCAACACCAGGCCAAATACAACGAACTTCAAAGATATCGCATGGGGGACTCTGTGAGTGTATGAATGATAGAATCAGGCATAGCACCTGGTAGATATGAGTACCCATTTTATAGCTAGATGCTAATAGTGCTTAATAAAAAAAAATCGTGGCAGTACATCTGCCTATTGTCAAATGCTGTGTAATTTTATAGGCTCATCTGTTCTGCCAAAAGTACCCAAAAGTATTATTTATCTAGGATGGCTAATAAATTCAAAGAAATCCAACGTTCGGGTACTTTAAGCGATATTCAAACGAATCACTCCAGTAACATAGACTTGCAAAGACCGAAGTTATCTCTTCAAGTTCCCATGTGAAGAACCAAAAGCATTCCACAAAATGGCCTGTTACGGGACACAGAAGTTCCCAATTTGGACATTTTGGGCGTGCGATACTCAAGTTCGGCCAAAACACCAGCGGAAAGTGCACCTCCAAGTCAGTTCTACGAGGTCACTTCAGTTGTTTCCCACTGCCTGGGGTCGCAGATAGTCACACAACGTCAAGTTTCAACTGAAAATGAACCTAGGATGTATGTGACCCTTTCTCTTCTCTCTCAATTTCCTCCCCCCCTCCCTGAGCACCGAACTGACACACAACACAAGCCAATGTCAACTTGGACGAGTGTATCGAGCTGCTTTACAAGCGACATCTACTACCTGAGATCACCGTGAAAGCACTGTGCTTCAAGTTGAAGGAAATCCTCGTGAATGAGTCCAACATTGTGCAAGTGCAATCACCCGTCACCGTTGTAGGTGACATCCACGGCCAATTCTACGATTTGATTGAGATCTTCAAGATTGGAGGGTATTGCCCTGATACGAACTATCTGTTCCTCGGCGACTATGTGGATAGAGGTCTGTTCAGCGTGGAGACGATGACGTTACTCGTATGTTTGAAGATCCGTTATCCTAACCGTGTCAACTTGGTACGAGGAAATCATGAGTCGAGACAGATAACGCAGAACTATGGGTTCTACACGGAATGCATGCGCAAATATGGCAATGCCACGGTATGGCACTGCTTCACGGACATCTTTGATTTTCTCACACTGAGTGCAGTGATTGACGATTCAATATTCGCCATCCATGGCGGACTCTCTCCAAATGTTCATACGTTGGATCAGCTAAGGCTAATTGACAGATTCAAGGAGATCCCACACGAGGGCGCAATGGCGGACCTCGTATGGTCGGATCCTGATACCGAGAATGGAGGATTTTCATTGTCACCCAGAGGTGCTGGTTACATTTTTGGGGTGGACGTTGTGAAGAAGTTCCTGTCGATGAACGGAACGGACAAGATTCTCCGAGCACACCAGCTTTGTAACGAAGGGTACCAGGTGTACTTTGATGGCCTGGTGATTACCGTGTGGTCGGCGCCGAACTACTGTTACCGTTGTGGCAATAAGGCATCTGTGATGGAGATTTATAATAAGGATGAGCATCATTTCAACGTGTTTGTCGACGCACCAGAGAACAAGGACCAATGGCCACACGAGGATATGTTTGGAGAGCTCACGGGAGGCAACGTGAAGGGCCAGCATGTGGACTATTTCTTGTGATCCATGGCATAAATTCCATCATCCATTGATTACTACCCGGTCAGTTTTACAATCCCAGATTAGGCGTAGTACAGCTCCAAGTTCGTACCGTTGTGCACCTCGTAGTCCCCAAGTGTGATGTGGTCCTTCAACGTGGTGTTTCCCTTCTTGAGCACGATTTTGCCCGCTGCTGTTCCTATCTGCACCGCCAGAAGCTTCTTAAAGTCGCCCACCAAGTCCTCTTCCAGCGCCTTCACGCGCACCTTCTTGCCCACACTGTACTCGCTGTTAGTACCAATCCATAAACACGCCCATACTAAGAGCCGCGAGTCCACTTACCGGTCGTTCACAACAACTTCGATCATCACCTTCTGTTTCTTACCCGTGGGGGGGTTTTTGGTAACGTTTCCGAGGCCCATCCCATGTGATTTTTTTCTTTCTTGACGATGCTAACATACATTCATGGAGAAAGAAGGCAAGAAGGACACGTAATGCTGCTGCTCATTGACTCGTACGACTCGTTCACGTACAACCTGCGCTCGCTCGTGGAGGAGGCGACGGGCGAGCACGTTGTCGTCGTCCACAACGACCAGCTTACGCCAAAGGAACTCACAGAGTGCCTAGGTCTCTTCACCGGCGTGGTTGTGGGTCCGGGGCCAGGGCATCCAGCGAATGCTGAGGACGTGGGCGTCATCCCCGCGCTCTTCGAGGGATTCGAGGAAGTCCCTGTGCTCGGCATCTGCCTTGGATTCCAGTCGTTGTGCCTGTCTCAGGGCTGCGAGGTGGCCAGGATCAAAGACGTGAAGCATGGCCAGGTGTACAAGGTGGACCACAACGGCGATGCCCTGTTCAAGGACATTGACCAAGGGTTCGACAGCGTGCGCTACCACTCGCTCTGTGTGCCGCATATAAATGACTCTCTTCGAGAGCTTGCCTTCACATCTGAAACTGATGGCTCGAACGTTTTAATGGCCGTGAAGCACACATCCAACCCATGGTACGGTGTCCAGTACCATCCAGAGTCCATCTGCTCATCATTTGGCAAGCAGTTGGTGTCGAACTTCCACGAAATCGCCCAGAGATTCAACGATATTCACAGAGATATCATCACAGATGAACAGATCCTCTCAAAACTTATGTCAAAGCTCAAAGTTGAACCTCTGGTTCCCAATTCAAGAGCTCCATACGCACTACACAAAGAATCTATTGCATCAATCTCAACAATTCAGCTCTGTGACACACTTCATAACAAGAAGCACGAGTTCATACTTCTCAATTCTGCATCTTCTCCAGGAAATTGGTCCATCGTTGGCCTTCCCTCAGCCGCATCCCTCAGAGTGACACATTCCACTGAGTCCAACAACATCGTTAAACTACGACAGAATGGCCGGGAGTGGACCCAAGAGATCGACTCCATTTGGTCATTCATCTCGGAAACAATATCATCTCGTTTGATGGAACCACAGAGCGAATTCCCCTTTGTTGGTGGGTTCCTTGGTCTCTTCTCCTACGAGGAAGGGCACCACATCCATCTCCAGAATTTGCCACAGTTCACCAAGACTGACATCCCAGATACGAAGCTTGTGTTTGTGGAAGAATGTATCTTGATAAACAACTCAACCGGTGAGACATTCATCACTTCTCTCAACTCTGTTGATAGGATCGATGAGATCAAATCCTTGGTTACACAGTCGAGTAGTGAAGTATCATACATCAAATCAATCAATCCACAATACGTTGAGAAGCCAGATAAACAACAGTACGTTGATAACTTCAATAAGTGTCAGCAATTCCTACACTCTGGTGATTCATATGAGCTTTGTCTAACTGTGCCAACATCCATTGGCATTTCGAAACAGTTGGATCCATGGGAGATTTATAAATTGCTCACAAAGAAGAACCCTTCACCATACTCTGCCTTTTTCGACTTTGACGATTGTGTCCTGTTGAGTTCTTCACCAGAGAGATTTCTTGCTTGGGATAACGATACTTGTGAATTGAGACCTATCAAGGGGACTGTGAAGAAGACACCAGAAATGGATTTTGCCAAGGCTTCCAATATTCTACATACACCAAAGGAGCTTGGTGAGAACCTGATGATCGTGGATTTGATCAGACATGACCTCTACCAGCTCTTGAACAGAGTCGATGTGTCAAAGCTCATGTCTGTTGAGGAATACTCCACTGTGTATCAGCTTGTGTCTGTGATCACAGGGTACTTTGAGGCCACGGGCTATTCAGGAATTGACGTGCTATCACAATCATTACCACCTGGATCTATGACGGGTGCTCCAAAGAAGAGATCAGTGGAGATCTTACAGGAGTTGGAGACATTGCGCCGGGGTCTTTACTCTGGAATCTGTGGTTATTGGTCTGTGGAGAACAAGGGCGATTGGAGTGTCATCATCCGGTCCATATTTCACTATAAGGACGACTTGAAGAACACCGAGCAAGTGAACCTGTGGAGGATTGGGGCTGGTGGTGCAATCACGGTGCTGAGCGATTGTGAAGGGGAATGGGAAGAAATGCTGACAAAGCTCGACAGTGCTCTACGAACCTTTGAGTAAGATAGATCCTTTGTACATAGATCATTGTTATATTGAAAGAGCTTCATTAGAAGAAAACAAACACCGAGCTCCGATAAACCCGCGAATATGACATCTGAAACCCGAAGTTGCTTCCTCTCCAAAATACTCCCTGAATAAATGAATGAATACCAACCAACCGTTTAGACAAACACCAGTGGGAAACGCCATAGGAGATAAGATGTTCTCCATGATGAAGAATCTGGTGAGCGACTCGCTTCCCGAGTCACAGGTTGTCACACCAGGACAGTCTCCCTCCAGGGCTCAGATCCTCACGAACAGGCGCCAGTTTGGTGTCAACTTTGGAAGTTGTTTCGTTCAGGAGAAGTACATCTTTGACCGGTTTTTTGGGAGGTTTGAAACTGAGTTTGAAGGTGTGAGCTCCTACGTTGCGCAACGTGGTATTGAGCAGACGAGAGCGGATTTGCAACGACACTGGTTGAGTTATGCCGGTGATGCCGACTGGAATTGGCTAAGGGACCACGGTGTCACCTCGATCAGAGTGCCAGTGGGCTATTGGCACGTTGGCGATGGGCAATTCACCAGGGGAACACCCTTTGAACAGCTGTCGCCCGTTTACAGCGGTGCCTGGGGCATTTTCAAACAGATGTGTTCCAGGGCCAATGAATATGACATTGGCGTTTTGTTTGACCTTCATGCATTGCCTGGTGGAGCCAATAATTCTGATCATAATGGAGTGAAAATAGAGAGGGTCGAATTCTGGGGGAACAATGATAAGTCGCAGGTGTATTCCCTTCTGGAGTTTGTCGCTAGGGAGTTACAGCCTTTTGAGAATGTCATTGGGATCCAGGTTGTCAACGAGAGTGAATTCAGCAACGATGCGAAATACCAGAAGGAGTACTACACGGAAGCGATCAAGACGATCCGCAAGGTTGATTCTGTGGTTCCCGTCATCATCTCTGATGGTTGGTGGACGGACCAGTGGTGTCAATGGTTGAAGGAATTGAAGCACGGTGATTCTTGCGGTGTCATTATCGATGCGCATATCTATCGTTGTTTCAGTGATGCTGATAAGGGGAAATCTGCACAGCAGATTGTGAATGATCTGGACAAGGACTGCTTGACAGGGCAGAGTCATCCTTGCGATGTGATGGTGGGCGAGTACTCGTGTGTTCTTGATGAAAAGACGTGGAAAAATAGTGGAGGAGCAGCCCGTTCTCAACTTGTCCATGCGTTTGGACAGACCTTGTCACAGCTATTTATGCAGAGGGCATCCATGGGCTCTTACTTCTGGACGTACAAGTTCCAAAACGGTGACGGTGGAGAATGGGGGTTTGTGCCGATGGTGGAACAGGGTTGTATTCCTACAAGGCCACACGGCGTTGTGAATCTGGGCGAGGACGATTTCAACAGGACATTGGGCCAGTTATTACAGCAGCACACGCAGTACTGGGACTCTCGGGGAGGGAATTACGAGCACTGGCGATACAGCGAGGGCTTCACGACGGGCTGGGCGGATTCCAGAGCGTTCAGCGCACTACAGGGCTCCACCGTTGGCCGAAGAGCATGGGTTATGGGCCGTCTCAAGGAGCACGTGAGTGCCAGGGGAGCAGGGCAGACGTGGGAGTGGGAGCAGGGCTACTACGCAGCCGTGGGGGCGTACCATTGACCGATACAACCATACAACAACCTTTGTAACCACAATCAACCAATCAACCAATCAATCAATCAATCAATGAATAAATAAATAAACCCGTCAAAGCCACAGCCGTAACAGCCACAGCCGTTTTTACATATCAGCCAAAAAAAAAATAAAAAAAAAGGTGACAAATTAATCTCCCCGGCGTTCTCGGCCACTTTTTCTTAGAAATAAAAAAAAAACCACCCCCCCAAGCACATATAAATACAAGTCCCCAAGGCCCAAAACATATATGCTAACGGCGTTCAGAAGAAGAACTCTCCACACAGCACAACACTCCATACACACAGCAATGACCCACCAGAACGTCATAATCATCGGCGGCGGCCCAGCCGCGCTCACCGCTGCTCTTTACCTCGCGCGTGCCGAGATCAAGCCAACGGTGTACGAGGGAATGCTTGCTAACGGAATCGCCGCTGGAGGCCAGTTGACCACCACCACTGAGATCGAGAACTTCCCAGGCTTCCCAGAGGGGCTCACGGGCACGGAGCTCGTGGAGAGAATGAAGACGCAGGCGGAGAGATTTGGTGCTGAGGTGATCACCGAGACCATCGCCAAGGTGGACTTGTCCTCGAGACCGTTCAAGTTCTGGACAGAATGGAACGAGGACGCCGAGCCAATCACCACGGACTCCATCATCCTGGCCACGGGTGCCTCTGCCAGACGACTCGACCTGCCGGGCGAGGAGCAGTACTGGCAACAGGGTATCTCTGCGTGTGCCGTTTGCGACGGTGCCGTGCCAATCTTTAGAAACAAGCCATTGGCCGTTGTTGGTGGTGGTGATTCCGCATGTGAGGAGGCGCTCTTCTTGACCAAGTACGGCTCTAAGGTGTACCTCATTGTCAGAAAGGACCATCTCAGAGCCTCCACCATCATGCAGAAGCGTGTGCAGAAGAACGACAAGCTCGAGATCCTCTTCAACACCGTCTCACTGGAGGCTAAGGGTGACGGCAAGTTGTTGAACGCCCTCTCCATCAAGAACGTCAAGACCAACGAGGTCACTGACCTGCCAGTCAATGGTTTGTTCTACGCAGTGGGCCACACCCCAGCAACTCAGATCGTTGCTGGTCAGGTTGACTGCGATGAGAATGGCTATATCAAGACCATCCCGGGAACCACCCACACCTCTGTTGACGGGTTCTTCGCCGCTGGTGATGTCCAGGACCATCGTTACAGACAGGCAATCACATCTGCCGGTACTGGTTGTATGGCTGCCCTCGATGCTGAGAAGTTTTTGTCCGAGCAGGATTAGATCTATAGAATTAATTAATCAACAAGAGTGCTATACATATAAAGTTCAAATATAGTACTGTCTAAAAATCAACGCTTCTGCTTGGATTGCAACAGTTTCACCTGTTCATCCAACACTTTAACCCTCTGTTGGATCTCATCCAAATCTGCGTTCAATCTGTTTCTCTCATTGACAATGTTTTGTTCCCATTGTCTAAATCTCTGTTCTTCGGCCTTGACTTGATCGGTGAAGAATTTCTTCAAGGCATTCTCCTCCTCTTTGAACTTTGGATTGTGCAACTTTCTTGAAGTGGTGATACCGTTCTGTGTTTCATTGTTATCCCCAGTCTCCATTCTCAAAGTTCTATAACTTTCAAATTGCAATTCCTCCGTAGAGGTGATGAGATCCAAGAGATTGGTTCTCAACAACAACGATCTAAGCTTTCTGAAATCAGAATGTTGCTCGTTCTCCACCTCGGCAATACCCCATGGGTACTTACGACCACGGACCAATTCACCAGACCCATTGTCATACTCGTACTCGGAGCCAATGACGGCGAATGGCATGCTTTCAATGAGCTGTTTGGCATGGTCTGCACTTGCCGGGTCATCCAGTTCAATTGGAGGGGTGTAAATGCGGATCTCTTGGGCCTCAATGACCGCTCTGATTCTGTTCTTGAACTCTGAGATCTCCGTTGGGGATAAGGTGTCACTCTTGCCAATCACAGGGACCAAGTTCACCCTTGACCCTAATTTCTTCATCGTCTCCACGTCTAGTGGCTTAAGAGAATGGCCCGTTGGTCGGATGAAGTACAGGCACGCGTGCACTCTGAGGTCGTGCTTGACGTCTCTCGAGGGCTGCTGCTCCTGTCTCATGAACGAATCGTGCTGGTCGTCGATGAAGTCGACGATCGGCTGCCATGTCCCCTTGTTGTTGATGTTGTCGCCGAATCCTGGGGTGTCGATAATGTTGAGTCTCAGCTTGAAATTCTTCTCCTCGAGCTCCGCACGCACGATCTCGATCTCCGTGGTGGTCTTGATCCCGCGCTTGTGACGCGTTCTGTTGTCCAATGGCTGCTTCAACAGCGTCTGGAACAGCGTGTTCACGAAAGTTGTCTTTCCCACGCCGCTCTCACCGGCCACCATCAGCGTGAAATGACCACCACGCTTGGACACGAGCTTGTAGCACTGGTTCGGAAGGGAGGACACGCCCACTGGCTCTGGCATCTTGTGTGTGTGTGTTTTGGTGTATGTTAGGGTGGGTTTCCGGTGTGTGTGTTTCGCTGGTTGAACGTATAAATGTCCCGTGTTTTGGACCAGAATTTCGTTGATTTTTTCCCCTTTGGGACGCGTCTGTTATGCAGGTACGCAACGCAGAATTTCCCGATTAGGAAGTCTACAACTACATCAATCATGTGCATGGTGTATGTATATGGGTATAGATGCTATGCTCGCCTGTAGAAACGCTCAAGAGCATCCAGTCTGTTGGTAAACTCCCGTACAATCACACCGATCTGCTCCACGCCGAGGAACTCCGTCTCGATCTCGTCACACGTCCGCGTGAGCGCTCGTAGCCTCGTGATAGACTCCTCCACGAGCACCAGCTGCTCCTCTGCGTCGCCCACGGTTCGCTCCACGCTCAGATGTGTCTGCTCCGCCAGCTGGGTTACACGGTCCTGGATCTTGTACAGCAGGTAGTCGAAGCTGAGTGCCAGTCGCTTCACGCCCAGGGGGTCGTCCTCCTCCTCGTTGTAGCTGTGTTCCTCCTCTTGTGGCTGAGAGTGGTCGGAAACACCACCAGAAACGCCAGAAACACCAGACAGGGGCGACAAGGACCCCGCGGAGGGCACAGACGCCGTGTCCGTGGATACCATCGTCAATTGGTCCATTGCCCTGCGCTACTCACTGTTCACTGTGCTTTGTATCCAGCCTGCGGAGAATGGTTGAAGAGAAACCGGGTAACGCTCGCTGGCTTGTTCGTTCGCTCGAAATCCCCTTAAAACAGCCAAACACTTTATATCACACTCAATCCCACTGTCAGTTCTGCATACAACCTCCAGCGCTTAGAACAATGTCGTACGCTGACAAGTACGCTCCGAGCAGCCAGTCATCGCTGGTGAGAAAGATCTGTGAGTTAATCCATCTACAAGTACTTCAATGCTTTGGTGCTGGGGCTTATCGGCGTACTATGTGTGCTATGACATGCACATATATATAAACAGACATTAGATTCGAACAGAACACAGCACTAACACACTGGCAGTCCGCGCATGCAGAAGCACGCTCGCAGAGCCGGACCTTGCCCTCAACCTCGCAGTCTCGGACTACATCAACGAGAAGCAGGGCTCCAGCCCACGCGAGGCCGTTAAGACCATCGTCAACCTCATCAACTCCAAGGACCCGCACACCGCGATCTTTGCCCTGTCATTGCTCGACGTCCTGGTGAAGAACTGTGGCTACCCACTCCACCTCCAGATCTCCAGAAAGGAGTTCCTCAACGAGCTCGTCAAACGCTTCCCGGAAAGACCTCCAATGAGATACTCCCGTGTCCAGAAGCTCATCCTGGGATCCATCGAGGAGTGGAACCAGACCATCTGTAAGACCTCGAGACACAAGGACGACCTCGGCTTCATCAGAGACATGCACAGACTGCTCACCTACAAAGGGTACATCTTCCCAGAGGTGAAACCGGAGGACGCTTCGGTGCTCAACCCGTCGGACAACTTGAAGTCCATCGAGGAGATCCAGAAAGAAGAGCAGATCGCACACGCGGCCAAGCTCCAAGAGCTTGTCAGACGTGGAAGACCACAGGACTTGAAAGAGGCAAACAAGCTGATGAAGATCATGGCTGGCTTCAAAGATGACACACTCGTGGAGAGTAGAGCAAAAGTGGCCGAGGACCTCGACAGATTGAGAAGAAAGGCTGACATCTTTAGCGAGATGCTCCAACAGTGTGAAAGATCCGGTGCCTTGGACTCATCTGATGAGACCTTGGTGGAATTGTTCAGCTCGTTGAAGGTTGCTCAACCAAAGATCCAAAAGATAATAACTGAAGAACAGGATGACGATGCCGCGGTCCAAGACTTGTTGAAGTTGAATGATTCAGTCAACGCCCTGATTGAAAAGTACAACTTGTTGAAAGTTGGTGATATCGCCAATGCTTCCCACATCAAGGTGGCTTCAAACGGCTCTGGTGTCCAACAATCCCTCAGCTTGATCGACTTTGGTGATGATGACAATGACAGCAACGCAACACCTCCACCTCAACAAGGTGGATCAGCCAATGTCGATAACCTCCTCGATGATTTGAACTTGTTGTCTTTCAACAACCCACCCCAGATCAATTATGGACTCGGCGGTGATATCACCTTGAGAGCCACTTCACCTCCTCCACCTCAACAACCACAGGGTGCCAATTATGACATCTTTGCCCAGTTGTCCCAACCACAATCCTCACAACCAACAACTTCAGCAACATCTGATTTCGACCTCTTGGCTGACTTTGGCCCCACTTCCTCATCAACTCAACATTCAACCCCTGCAACTCAAACTAACCGTACCATCGTGAACGAATCTCAAAACTTGAGAATCGACGTTGAATACACCAGAGAATCAACCAGCACCGTCAGGGCAAAGGCAATCTTTTCCAACATGGGTGCATCCCAATTATCAAACTTGACTTTCCTAGTGGCCGTGCCAAAATCTCTTCAATTGAGACTGGAACCACAGAACGGTTCTACAATCCCAAGCTTTGCTAAGGAATCAATTACCCAGTTGTTCAGAATGGATGGTGCCCAACAAGGTACCCCGTTGAAGATTAGATGGAAGGTTAACTACTCCGTCAGTGGTAACCCAGTGGAGGAAATGGCCACTTTTACTTTCCCTTCCGTTTAAAAGAGTTTTCCCCAACTTTTCGTCCTTCAGCTTTGTATATCGAATAGAATGTGATTTCTACAATCAACACACCTTATAGGTATCTTCATTACATTTCATTATACTAGAGCCATTACTTACATCCCTCAAGATGATGACCCCTGGGATCCTTGAGATGACGCCTGTTGTCTCTTTTGTTGTTGTTCAGCGTGCAAAACTTTCAACATATCCAACTGAGCCTTTTGTTCAGGTGTCAAGTTGGCAGCACTAACAGCATTGACAGGCGTCGAGCCATTCGGAATCGGTGAGGCACCCACCATTGCATTCTGTTGTTGTAAAATCTGTTGTGGCGTTGGCACGGCAAGAGGCTTGCCTTGAATGACAGGCGAAGGTCTCTGAGAACCAGCTGGAGATCCAATGTTGGAACCATTGGTGCTGACAATACTGGCATTTGATACACCACCAGAAGCGGTCGCGGTCGCGGTCGAGGCGGCAGCAGCGGCAGCAGCAGCAGCTCTATTCTGCTTATTCTGCAAGTTGGCCAGATACTGCGCAGCCATACGTGTAACCTCCTCCTTTGAAAGATTAGGATGTTGGGTTTGGATTTGATTGATCACAGCGGAAACCTGGGCGGGAACAAAAGTCTGCTGAGTAGCACGTGCCTGTTGAACAAGTGGACTGGCATTTGCTGGAACCATTGGAACTGGATTGCTGTTAGATCTAGAAGACCCTAGTGCATTCGTCAATTGGGCATTCCCAGCATTTGGAGATGGAGAACCCTGACCGTTCGCAGCCAATTTCCTCTGTCTGATTTGCATTAGCTGTTGAATCTGCTCCGGAGTATATGCAGTCCCATTTGGTCCTGTCTTCATCTGACCTGCTGCAAGTTGAGCAGCGATTGCTGGATTAGCAGTCGGGCCATTTCCATTCTTAGGAACAACTGCACCTGTAGGTGCCGGAACAGAGTTTGGACGTGAATTCGGTCTTGACTGCATTTGTGAATTTGGTTGAGCAGGGTTTGCTTGCTTAGGAACAGATCTTGAAGCGTTGGCACCAGCAGGTCCAGCCTTGGAATCAGCAGGGAGTGCACCAACAGCAGTCGCTGGAGCACGGCCCCTTGGAACGTATGCGTCTTGAATGGCCTTATCCCTTTCGAACTTCAACTTGGATAACTCAGCTGGAGTTGGTGCAGCCAGTTTGTTCTCATCAATGTTCTTTCTCTGATGGTTCTGGTTTGGTTTGGTGACATTCTCCCTCTTTCGCATGCATTTTCGAATCGCTTCAAACATACTTGCCCAACGTAGCCGTTTATGACCACGCTGGATAGATTCAACACCAACACCCAAGGGGGAAATACGTCTCTTTGTTGTAGCCTGGATATGATGAGCATGTTCAAGCCATTTGGTTGCAGCCATGTAGTTATGACCTCTCATGTCAGCGATCTGGAAGGCATCATTCAATTGGATGTATCTCTCAAAACATTGCCATGGAGTTCTTCTTTCAATATTTGATTGATAACTTCTCGTTGGTCTCTTTGACAGATGAGCAGATACCGCACCCCAGTTGAAAGAGAATTGATTCACATATTCAATCAAATTCTGATCATCTTCTGGTAGCCAGATGGTTGGAGTTCTCAAGTTCAAATACCTCAAGCTTGGAGGTTGTGGTGGTTTGATTGCACTTGTCAGTCTGTTGCGGAAGGAGAACCCAAACAACCCCTTCTGAGGATCTGGAACAACTGGCAATTGGTCCTCCTTCTGTTCAATGTACATTTTGAACCAAGTCTGATCCTCCCTTGGAATTAAAGCCTTGGAAATCGGCACCAATGGAGCACTCTCATAGTTATCATCAAAATGTTGAAAACTTGAAAATGAAGGCATACCATCCAACAAGGTCTTATCACTATACTTGACATCATTTGTATCGATCTGTAACTTGAATGGAGATGGTTCCTCCTCCTCGAGATATTTCATGTAGTCTTCCAATTCCACCTCTGGTGGTTGAACAAGAGTAAACTCAGTAGAAGGATCTGGTCTCTTCAACAATTCGGAGATGTCGATTGAGTCTTGTTCATCAATCTGAGATGTTGGCTGCGTAGCATCCTCGTCATTGATGTCCTCTTGGTCATCATCACTCTCTGAAGGTGATGTCATGAACTTGATTGGTCTGGTCTTGATGCAACAAACCTTACCGAACTTCCAATAATCAGCAACAGATTTTGCAATCAATCCACAGGTGGCAATCTTCAACCTCTTCTCCTCTCTGAAATCACAAGCCATCCAGTTCATCTCTGAAAGGAGATTATCCCATTGAGTTTTCTTGGAATTCCTCATGGGATCGATAAATCTCGTCGGTTGTCTCAAACTCCACTTTCCCTGTCTCTTGAGTTCTTCAATTCTAGAATGAACAACGTTAATTTTACCCTCTGTAAGTGCAGTCTCAAACATCGAAGTCGTAACCGCCTTGTGCGTTGTAGGCATTAATTTCACAAGAGGTAGTGTTTGTGCCAGGTAGTATAGCTCTGCCAAGGGCGTAACCTCAGCCACTTTAGCAGGGAGGCAATCCTTGAGGAGCACAACCAACGATTCAAAAGCATCTTTATTGTCTGCATTGAACAGCTGTACCATTTCATCTGTCTTCTGTCTCTTGAAAGAGCTCTTGGGTATTTCCCCATTGTCTGTTGCAATTGTCTGTTGTGGTACCAGCATGGGCACTGTGATGTTGCCGGTTTTAGTTGATGTTGCAGAAGAAGAAGAATCCATGGTTGAGGATACAGCAGCAGCTGGTTTCTTTGTCCTGTTTTCCACGTTTGATATCGATTGCATTGATTGTACTTCCAGCTGCGGCTTGGCATCTGTGTGTATCTGTGGTTCTCCTGGTTCTGAAGACTGTGGTTGTACTGGCGGTTTGGGCAGTTGTACCTCCTGTTTCTCCGCTACTGGTGTCTTTGGTCGCACAGGATCATCCTCATTACTCTGTGCATCTGCAGACCACTCGTTATCGACAACACCGGAATCATCGTCAAACTCCAATTGCGGGAGTTTCTTCGGGTCGAACAAAACGCCATCTTCCATGCTGTGCGAGTCTGCGAACTGCTGTGCGGAACTTCTGGTGGTGTTCGTGGCCACGTCGCCCTCGTCATCAGCGGTGGTCCTTATGCATGAGAGCGTAGACACTGTGTACAACTCCACGAGCTTCCTCTTACGGCTGCACGCCAGCTCCGCAGAACGCGTCCTGCGCTTCGCGAGGGCCTCAGCGCGCACTCTGTCAATGTCTGCGGCCATTGTGCCCTTGTGCTTCTAAGCGGTGCTGCGCTTGTTGTTGTTGTTGTTGTTGTTGTTGTTGTTCTCTGCCCTGGTGATGAGCGCGAGGCGGGCAAACCACTGTGATCAGTGAGGTGAGATAAACCGTAGAACGTAAAACAGCCGGAAGCAGCGGACAAAAACAGCGCGTTCACTAGGCGGCTTGTGTGTACAGTGATGTGTGGGTTCTGGCGGTTCGACAGCTCCCTTTTCACGCCAGCCGCTTCGTTGCCAGTCTGCGCTTTGTCGCCTTCTTGCCCTCTGGCCGCTGCTTTGTGTTGGCCGCTGGCTTTTTTCTTCTCTGGTAGCGTTGACAGCCCGCGAATATTTCCTCATCTGGGTACTGCCTCTTTCGGGTATTTTCATTAAATTATTACGTAATTTTCCTACAGGTCATTTTGGTTGGTGCACGCAACATGCGACGTTATATAATGTGCGTTCATATCACAACAACTTCTTCGAGGGACGGAAGTTGGAACAATTTCGAAACGTGCGGTGCTCTGTTTGGGAACAACACGGTTAGCAGCTATGGACCTCGATGCTGAGTGCTTTGCCATCCTCAACGATACGTCGCTGTTTGAGGAGGACAAGGTTGACCGGATCGAGGAAATTGTGTCCTCTAGGTACCCCAACATGGCCTCCCAGCAGTTGGAGAGAACCATCATAGACATTATGTGGAGACACAAGGACCCCTCGAGGGCACAGAAGCAATTGCCCCGTGTGGTTAAAGTGGAGGAGCGTGAGATGTCCGTCGACATCCCGAGTTTTGAGAGAAGGGTGCAATTACAAAAGCAATACATGGAGCTCCAGGCCATGGAGGAACAACCAAAGAGGCAAGAATACACTGATCTCCTGAACAAGACCGAGGAGCTCTCCAAGGAGCTGTACGGTGACAAGTCAGCGGGAATCAACACCACGTCCCCTCTGGACCAGTTGAGCGAATTGTTCAACCATACAGTCACAAAGGCAAGAATTCAACAGGCACTCAAGAGTACAGGTTACCACGTTGTTGAAGCTGCCAATTTGATCTTGGCACAGTTGAAAACGGAATCAGGAGCAGGAGAAAACACACAATTACCAAAGTCAGATGAGCTATTCTTCGATACCGATAAGAACTTGAACGTCCTGTGCAGCTATTTCACCAAGAATGGCAAATGCTTCAAGTCGGATTGTAAATTCAGACATGATATCGACTCAAGAACATGCAGTTTCTGGTTGAAAGGCCGTTGTCTCGCTGGTGATGATTGCATGTTCCAGCATTCCCTTGGTGAGCTCTCTTCCGTGACTTCAACTCCGCCAACGACTGCAGGCTCTGCAGTTACAATTGTAACTCCAACGAACACCACTAATTATACCCCAATGGCCTCATCAAAGTTCTCACCAAGCTCCACCGCTGCTTTCATCCCATCACCATCTATTTCCAAGGCTGTCCCCATTCGCTTACCACTGAGGAAACCCAAAGTGATTCCTTGGGACTCAACAGAGCTCATCTTTGCAAAATACAACCATTTCAGAAAAAATGCCATCAAGGCCGAAGATTTGAGAAAGAAATTTGCACGTACATCCACAGAGGCATGGAAGAGTAACAATGGTTTGAAATCTAAACAGTTCAGTACAAAGGCAGGTCTACAAGAGCAGAAATTCTTTGATGCTTTAAAATTGGCAGATGATGAATTGGACAAGTATTCCGAGACCCTGGATGACGAAGTTTGGTTTGAGATGCATGGTCTAGATTTCAACGATGCTGTGGAACAGGTAAGCAATTCGTTACAAGAGGTGAGGTCAAAATTTGCAAAGCATTCAAAGACGATGTTCATCGTTGTGCCATCCACGTTTGACTTTTCGCAGTACAAGAAGACAACAAAGCCAATCACTATTTGGTTGGACCATGAAGGGTTCAGGTGGGAACTACACAGCTGTGGAAATGGCAACATGGGATCTGTGATAGCCATTGACCCATGGTCTAGATGAAAAACAACCCTGCAACAAAAAAAGGCATTCAACAAAAAAGAGACGTAGAAATACACTTAGAAAGCAGCGGCAATGGCATCCTCCAACTGACCAATGGCCTTGATGATGCCAGCATGGCTGATAAGGATAAACGTCTGGATCAGACCCTTCTTGGACTCCAATGCGGTGGTGTAGATGGCATTGTCCTCAAAGAACTTGTCCTCGTGGTGGTAGTAATCCACCTCGACGGTCTTGACCCTCTTATTAGAGTTGTTGTCCGCCTCGTCATTCACCTCGTACTTTCTAGATGGGATCAGGTAGTAATCGTATGCGGCACCCTCGGACTTCTCCGCCTCCTCGAGAACAATCTTGTACAGTGCTGGAACAACTTGGATTGGCATGTTGATCAATCTCTCATTCATCAGAAGGGCAACTTTCTTGTTGGACACCTTTGCGAGCTGTGTGGACAAATCCAAGTCACTGTTGTTGATGTACTTGTAGTAGTCCGTGGTCTTGGCATCCTTGACGCTGATTGGAGCGAGGAAGGCGTATGGATCTGACTCCTTGCCGTCCGTCTTGATCGTGGTGGTTGGGGCCTCTAGAACCAAGTCCGCCAGGCCCGAAAGATTGATCTTCTTACCGTCCTCACCGAGCAGTTGACGCAGCAAGTTCTTCACCGCATGGAAGTCCACCTCCTTGTTCACGTCGAAGAAGTCAAAGTCGATGTTCACAACCTCATCGTCCTCATTGTCAGAGTTCTCGTCCTCCTGGTTCAGATGTTAGTCCTCTTCTCTATGAAGGAGACGGGCTCGCCGCCCGCTAATAATAATTAAGCAGTAGGGTGGAAGAAAACTCACAGAGTCTGTACTGTTAATCTCGATGTCGGACTCCTCCTCGTCCTCGATTCTTCTCTTGCCTGACATTGTTCTGTGCGTGCGTGTGTGTTCGTTTTCCCTTTGGCCTGCTCATCGGGCTGAAATTTTTTTGAACTTCTCGAAAAACATAAACAGAAGGCTACAGCACAGGGCCCCTTCCCATGACGAAGGCTAGCGCAGAACAAGCGAACGAGAAGAACAATGTTGCTTTTTGGTGACTACGTATCGTCAGACGAGGAGGAAGTGGTGGCACAGACGGGAAATTTGCTTATCCAGCCGGTAAACGCAGCTCCAGCAGTGGTGGCCGCTCAGAATGTGTCAACAGCCGTTTCAAACCAGGACCAACAGACACAGGAACAGCAAGTGACACGCACTAATGCGGGATACGCAATGGCAGAGGCGATGGATGATGCCACGTTTGACTCGCAGCGCATGAATTTTGAGCAGCTGGGCTACACGCGCTCCCTCCACAACCACAGTGATATTGTGGGCGACGTTGCCAAGGCTGAGATGAACAACAAGAGAGATCTCGCTGAGATGAGAGCGTCGAAAAGGGACTCTAAGCGCCTCAAGAAGCGCAGAGTGGGAAGAGGAGACACCTCTGTTGTTGAAGGCGTGGATGCATACGCTGGTCCTTGGGCAAAGTACCAGTCTGATGGAAGTGATGATGACAACGTTGATGGAGATGAGGAACATGCCCAAGAGAAACTGCCAGATGAGGAACAGAAGGAAGTACCACAGACTGAGTCTGAAGAGGAGGATGATGAGCAGGAATCCACCGAATTCCTCGGATCCAGTGAGCTGGATTACCAAGGAAGATCGTACATGCACGTCCCAACAGACGTGGGCATCAACTTGTCCAACGATGACACCCCTGCAGAGTGCTTTGCTCCGAAGAAACTCATACACACATGGAAGGGTCACCTTCGAGGAACAAACAAGATCCAATTCTTCCCGCATTCGAACCATCTTCTTCTCTCGTGTGGTAACGATAACAAGATCTTTCTGTGGTCGGTGTACCACAAAAGAGAATTGTTAAGAGGTTACTATGGCCATAACAAGCCAGTGAAGGACATCAGTTTTAACAACGATGGTACAAGATTCCTAAGTGCGAGTTACGATAAGACCGTCAAGCTTTGGAACACTGAAACTGGTGAATGTCTTGGACGGTTCCCCCTGAGATCCGTGCCGACGGTGGTCAAGTTCAATCCAAACAACGACAACGAATTCCTCGTCGGCTTGATTAACCACAAGATTGAACACTACGAAATTGAGAAACACGAGCTTCTGCAGACATATGACCACCATCTGGGCTCCATCAACAGCATAACCTTTTTGGTGCCAAAGAGATTCATGTCAACGTCAGAAGATAAAACTGCCAGGGTGTGGGATCTACAGATCAATATCCCTATCAAATTGATCTCAGATCCAACTCTGCATTCGATGCCAGTGACTAAGCTACATCCTGAGGGTAAATACATCGCGGCTCAATCCATGGATAACACCATCATGGTGTTCAGTGCCAAAGACAGGTACAAGACCAATAAGAAGAAGCTATTCACAGGACATAACTGTGCAGGATTTGGTATTGGAATTGACTTCTCTCCTGATGGTAGAACCCTTATAAGTGGAGATTCTACTGGAAATGTTGCCCTTTGGGATTGGAAGACCTGTAAGCTGGTGAAGAGGTTAAAAGTTGATGGAAAGGCCATCACTCAAGTGTGCTGGAACACAAAGGAAGTGAGTAAAGTGGCATTTGCGGGTGGTAATGGTGCTATATACTACTGGGGTTAGCCCTTCTACAACAAGTTTGCATGACAAGGAAGCAGTATGCAATTAATCTGAGACGACTGTAGACAGATATCAAGCGTAGAAAGACACAGATTTGCTCTTTCTGGCCTGAACTTCACCAATCGCCTCAATGAAGTCTTGATGTTTCACACTGGACTGACCATTTCTCAAAGCAATCATACCAGCCTCAACAACAACAGCCTTCAACTGAGCACCGTTAAATTCATCTGTAGATCTCGCAAGTTCTTGCCAGTTGATCGAACCATCAACGGTCATCTTTCTTGAATGAATCTGCAAAATGGAAGCTCTAGCCTCCTCTGAAGGCAATGGGAACTCAATCTTTCTATCCAATCTACCAGATCTCAAAAGCGCCGGGTCTAACACATCAACTCTGTTTGTGGCAGCAAGCACCTTGACACGGTCATCGGAACCGAAACCGTCCAACTGGTTCAACAATTCCAACATAGTTCTCTGAACTTCTCTATCACCGGATTTCTCAGAGTCGAATCTCTTTGTACCAATGGCATCCAACTCATCGATGAAGATAATAGTTGGGGCTTTCTCCTTTGCAAGGGCGAAAGCATCACGGATCAACTTAGCACCATCACCAATAAACATCTGCACCAACTGTGGAGCAGCCAACTTTAAGAACGTTGCATCTGACTGAGCGGCACAAGCACGTGCCAAAAGTGTCTTACCAGTGCCAGGAGGACCGTACATCAAAGCACCCTTTGGGGCTTTTATACCCAACTTCTTGAACTTCTCAGCCTGTTTCATTGGGAGCACAATAGCTTCGACAAGCTCCTCAATTTGCTTATCAAGACCACCAATGTCGGAATATGTTTCCTGTGGCTTCTCATCAACCTCCATGGTTTTCACTCTCGAGTCGTACTCTGCTGGTAGCGTGTCCAACACAAGGTATGAGTCCTTGTTAACACCAACCAAGTCGTTTGGTTTGAGCGACTCCGCATCCACAAGGCCTATCAGAGGTAAGAAAACAGTCTGTCTCGTCGATGTCTTGATCACGGCGGACTTTCCTGCCCTGGTGGCATCGAGATCCACGTTGGCTCCCTGCTCCTTTGCCTCTTCCCCAGCCTCAACATCCAAGAGCTCGACAACGTTACCAACGAGGTATGGCAGCTGCTTGTTGTTGTCAATCTTCTCCTTGTTGTCCCTAATCTTCTCCAGCATCACCTGCTTGTCGTGGGAGAGCCTCTGCACCTCTGACTTCATCACTTTGATGTCGTTCTCTAGTAGTCTGGTTCTGGTGCCAATGTCCTCCGTGTTGAGCGCAAGGATCTCCTGGTCGAGCTCATCGCCACCCGGCACGCTCTGCTCTGCGAGTTCTTCAAGTGTGGACATCTGCTATGTATGTTGCGGCTGCCAAGCACCTGCTGTTGTGATGGTATAATATATCAAAAAAGGCTCAGTTCATATACGCCTGTTGGCCTGTTTTGTTGATGGTTCGCCACTTAGCGATTTGAAACTTTCGCGGAGTGATTATATAACATAATTAAGATGATCACGTGATCACATTTCGCGAAAATGATAAAAAATTAAAAATAACGACAACTGCAGGATTCGAACCTGCGCGGGTAAACCCAAAAGATTTCTAATCTTTCGCCTTAACCACTCGGCCAAGTTGCCTGTTTCATGATTAGTAATTATCTGCTGTTTGTGAGTTGCTGCTTCACGCTTAGTCAACAATAGGTCATTTCTACGGTGATTTGTCTTTGGATTTCAGAAGGCAGCATCAGTAAGTAGTTAACGCGTGTTGAAGTGATCACTGATAATCAGACATCTGGGATCGCAGGAGGACATGTTCTTCGAGAGATCGTTGCCCACGCGAGAATCGGATTCGCGTGCAACATGAATGGTTACTGGGGACATTCCTACAAGAGTCCGACAAGTACAAGCATAACGTCCAGGTCCAATCTGATCGCCGACGAAGGTATCAAGACTTTGAACAATAAGGAGGCTGGTAAGATGCCTGGTGAAACCCTTGAACAGGCACAGGAGGACTAGTTCAGCCATGGCTTGTCCTCACAAGGACTTCCCACTTCGTCGTTTCGGTAAGTTGACCTTGAACGAGAACCCACAGTACTACCTCTACCGAGGTCGAGCAGGCTGCCGTCTCTCCTTCCCACACCGTCCCATACCAGGTGCCTTCAGCAGACTTTGTTCTTCCATCACGTTTGTTCTCATAAGCAGACACAGGTCGGGTCCAAATTATTCACAGATCCCGGTGAACTGTCCATACGCTGAAACGTTTGACTCGGTCATCCGTGATGGTGCCATGTTGCTACTATGGCGCTGCTCCGAACCACATCTCCACTTTGGAAACCTCAGTTGACTAAAAGACTCAGTCCAACTTCAAATACCGCCTGTCCCAGCTCAACTGTTCCACTGGAAATTTGGTGTCAATGTCTTTTACGTCTAGGCTACAGAACTCTACAAAGTGTTGGGCAAACAGCCCGGTCAGCAGAGAAACTTGACTCACAATATCTCTGCTCACATTTCCAATGCCATCCCAGTTGTCCAAGACCGTATGTTTGTGGTCTTCGCAAAGGTTTACTTAGGGTTTAGTGGTGCCATCAACCAGGGGACTTCGAGGCTGCTCCCAAGCTATCTCCCAATGATCTCTCAAGATGACTTTACCCAGACCTATGCATAGTCGTTAGGGATCACTACTGAACTGAGAAACCATCGATCCTGTGATGGGAGTTGTGATACAGCTTTGCCTACCACTTGTTATACTCCATTAATTAGCTGAGACTTCTTTCACTACCTCATCTGCAACGACATTCCCTCCATCTTTGCTTAGACAACTTCCACTTGATCTCCCCGTTCTGACAATTCAATATCTGAGGCCTGAACATACCGTCTTTCCATGAAACCTACCACGGTGTAGTGTCCAATGAGGAAAAGACTCCAAACGATGTCGGAAACTCCGAAGATGATCCACCCCGCTGCGACTCCAGGGTGTTGGTGTACAACTAACGGAGCAATAACTTGTGTGATCAATCCTTTGAAGAGAATTGATACCATCATTGCAAATGCCATGGTTTTGCCATTGTTGGCTGCGTTGTTGAGTGTCGAGGAGTGGATCATGATCCAAGGGCAAACAATAGTTCATGAAACGACGTCGAGAGAAGTGCCATCGCCACTCGTAAACGATCGACCTTTATGTGGAACAAAGAGACGGTGCCGACACAGTCAAAGCACATCATGAGAAACGCACTAAGACAGGCGAAACCAAATCTCCTTCTCCTCCACTCTCTTGGAATGTGGAGTTCTAGGATCCAACCGACTATGGAAAATATGGCACCAACACTCCAAATAATAGCTCTTCTGTCGATGATTGAACTTCTTTCTGGATCTGCAGAGTACTTTTCTGTTAAGAAGCTCAGACCAAGTGCTTGGCTCAAAAATAAGAAGAGAAAGATGGCTACCCAACTCAATGATTTGACTACCCAACTCAATGATTTGACTACCCAACTCAATGATTTGATAAACTTGTCCTTAATGGCTGTGAGTTTCTGCAGAATCAGAATAAGTCGATCAGCTGGTGCATCAACTCCACAGTCTCGAACCGCTTGGTCTGGATCATCTCGAACCGCTTGGTCTGGACCATCTTGTTCTCCACCTGGTGCTTGATCTGGTTCTTCACGTGGTACTCGTACCATATCAGGTCTATGGATTCCTTAGTTACGGCCAATGGTGACTATGAAGAGAAATCCTATGACTCCTATCAAACAGGTCCAGAACCACTTCCACCATGTAGGATCTCCAAACGTTGCGTGACCGCCAAGGGTAGCAGCGAGAGCACGGTCCATCCTCTTCAGGTTAAACGAAGAGGCAAATGTGATCAACAAATGTGTGAAAGCAACACACAGCCCAGAAACAATGTGAACCTAATGATGAATGGATCTGTTGTTTTCAATAACTTTGGGTTTGTGGTAATTTAAAACTGACTGACCAGAACATCAGCTCTGTCTCTCGGACAACGCCACGGAGCAATACAAAGAAAGTTCACCTCGGGAATGATGAATCAGGGATGCAAGGCGCTATGCCAGATTATAAGGTGTCATGCTGCAATCACAAGTACTGGCCTGGTTTAGAACATAAGGGAGTCATGCTAAGTCGTGTTCCTCAAGGTAGGTGCAGGTGAAGTTGGTGTCCCTGATTACATTGTCGGCATGGTCCAGAGTTAAACTGCCAGTATCCGGTGGACAGAGCGTGCCGTGCAGTTGTTTCAACTTGTACGGTGTACCCGCTACATTTATTCGAGCGCTCTGCGCAGAGCATGCATAGTCCAGAGTCCAGGCGTTTAGGTGATATTTGAAATCACTTGGGTGTTGTCGATTAGAACGTCACCCTGCAGCTGGGCGCATCATTGACACCATGTCACACCGGCATTAAAGAGACAAGTGCCCAAGTTCGACAAAGCTATCTACTTAATACTTATACGCAGCACTGCACTATTTGGATTCTGAATCTAACACGTAGGTCCATCATACCTAACATCTATAGTCTTGCGCCCTGATGTCATGTACCGCCAGTTAATATCACATTTTACCACAACGTCGAAGAACTCAGTAAACGTTTTGAAATATATCATCTCACTTTACTCACCATGTCCTTCAGTTTACTGAATAATGCAGCGTCCTGTCTTCCCATCAACACCTGTAGAATTTCCAGTGGCATCACCGATCTCTTTGTCCTTCCATAGCGAGCGGTCGGCATACAGCTGAAATTCTATGGGTTCTTCGACCAACCAAGAACAGCTATGAACCTCATGTTTCAAGGAGCCTCTAGGGTGAGAGTAATTCCGATCTGTCCCAGCCTTCGCCTTGATATATACTCTCTCCAGATGAGTAGTGCCGAATACCGGTCGGTACTCAAACTCTTGTCCATGGATATGAACGATCAATGTCTTCAACTCAGGGCAATTTGCATGTAACTGAAACGTCGTCTTTAGTGGTGCGATGCCATTGCCTTGATTGCATCCGTTGATATCCGAGCTGTAACTGATGTGTCCTCTCTGCTCTGTTCTGTCCAAATGTAAACTGGTCAGCTTTGGAAATTGAAGCAGTTGCCCAGATTCAAACATTTTAAAATCAACGTCCTTCAGGTTTACACTAGTCAATTGTTCACTGTACAACTTCAACGTCCGTTCGACACTCAGATGTGCTTTCACCTTAGTGGTCACACTTTGACCATAGAGGAATCCCACGTTCAATTCAGTCAATCTGCTGAAAGATTGTGCCAGGTTGTCAACAGTGTCAGCCCTCAACAAGCCCAAGGCATTTCTAGAGTAGAAAGAGAAGACAGTTAGCTGCGGGCAATTGAATTGAGGAATATCAAATACTTTATCTTGTACTGTTAAAGACAGTATGCGTAACCATGGAAATCTCATCATTGAAATTTTGGATTTTGAGGTCCCTTGTCCAAGTGCAATGTTCAAAATACTCAAACGATTCAGGGAGGTATGATATAATGGCTCAAGACAAGTATTTGAATGGAAACATGTAATACTCTTCATAAAGGTGTAATCCATGGCTTGATCAAATCTGATCTTGCATGGCCTGCTGTGCCAGTCTTCATCAAATCTGATCTTGGACTGTAAGCTACTAAATTCCTTTGCGTGAGGGTAAGAGTGCGTCAGAATCACCCTCCGCAGATTTGGAGCATCAAGTCCAGAAACTGATGGGAGCCGTTGCTTGTGCATACAATGCAGAGCTCATTCAACATTGGTGCACTGATGTCTTTTAACCCAATAGACGGTTCATTACCATGGAATACCAGATTCAGAACCTTTGTAACAGGCAATATAAAACCTGAAAAGTGCCCCAAGCGATGAGGGAAGGCACCGCGGTTTGAGATCTCATCTGCAATGAACTTGACACGGTTCGGTCCTTGAGATATGGCTGGTCCAATATCCAGCTTTCTAATATGAAGACCGGACAAATCAACGCATTCAGACAAAACCTCGTCAGTTGTGAGAATGTTGAAAGTATCCACTGCATCACAGTTATTGGAAACAAATGACACTCTTTTTTTGTTCTGGGACTGACAGTACTCACACAACATAACCTTGTTGATGTGGCTCAATACAATGACTCTCGGGCCAATCGTGATCCATTTCAAAGTCAACTCATCAATGTCTTGGACAATCATCCTCATGTTCCTAACAGCGGAGGTCTGTACCATATCACGAAACACACGATGGAAGGGTCTTCTGTCCTGGCTAGCAGTCTTGCCTGAAATCTTCACAATGAAATGGTCACTGGACAACGCAGCTGTCACCGCACGGGTGTCAAACTTTTCAGGCCGTGTGATATTGATGGCACTGATCAAGACATGTTTGGGTTCATGACGGTGCTTCGATTCCTTTATTAGGAAGCTCTTTACCCCCGATATGGGCTTAGCCTGGACTGGATCATCTGGATCATCAGTGACGTGCTGAACGATGCCAGCAAGTGACATGTTAACACAGCTAACAAACATCACAAGAGAATCATAGTCAAGATCACAGAGGATGAACACAATCACGTTGAAGGGGAGACCCTCAAAGTTGAACGATTGATCGCTCATATTCACCAGTGGTAGTCGTAGACAGTAGCCAGTAGCCAGCTATAGTATCATGAATGAAAGTGAGAATGGCCAAGTATTTCATGTGTGCGAAATTGGTCGCCTGTTGCTGCAACAGGTTGAATCAGAGTATGCAACCAACGTTTGA
The DNA here is from genome assembly GCA_020995425.1 of Williopsis sargentensis. NCBI lineage: Eukaryota > Fungi > Ascomycota > Saccharomycetes > Phaffomycetales > Wickerhamomycetaceae > Williopsis > Williopsis sargentensis. The sequence goes on along the minus strand of CP083465.1, from coordinate 2,470,691 downwards.
CAAAGCGCCTTCAGAGCTCACTAGAGGTGAGATACTCTAGGGGCATTATTACCTCACAGCAATACCAACTTCCAAGTTCCAAGATGCATTAGTGATGCGAAACGAGTGCCGCGTACGCCCGTATAGCGCACGTCACTGGCTCTTTTATCTTCCCCCCAGGTCAGCATCGCTGCACATCGTTTGTTTTGTCATAAATGTTTTCTACTCACTAATGGTTATTTCGGCATTTCATTCTTCCAGCGGGTAAATGCTCGGTAATGAATCATGATGTGGAATTGGGATGATGGCAGCAACTGCTTTGTGTGCGAATTAATACACTGTCGACGTCGACCTCAACGTATTAGTAGCTAGCTGTACACAGTACGCGGTACGTACTTATAGTATCATAACTATCTCGCGTATTAAAATACGTATCACGTAGCGCAGGCGGTAGCTAGTTATAACAGCTTATACGGTATACTACATGATGCACAGCCGGCATCGACACACTAGCCGCTACTAGTACGACGTATCATCATGTCGATGATCATCATCATGACGAATAGCTAATTCACGACGCGCGTCGACGTCGACGTCGACGACGTCGGGTATATTATAATAATTTTGGTCGACATGAATATTCTCTCCAAAAAAAGAATAACGACAACTGCAGGATTCGAACCTGCGCGGGTAAACCCAAAAGATTTCTAATCTTTCGCCTTAACCACTCGGCCAAGTTGCCTATTTCATGATTAGTAATTTTCTGCTGTTTGCCAGTCGCTGCTTTCGACTTAATCATCAGTATTAGGTGTGTACAGGTGTCCAAGGAGAAAGGGATCTGAGGAATAATCTCAACAACGTGAATCAAGCGGTATACCTGGACTCCGGAGAGAGCATCAAACGAATAACTATTAACGAGCAACTGCTGAATATGAATTTATTGGTCTAGAAAAAAAAGAAGCCGCCTCATCTTGGGTTTCTATGCTATCAACTTTCGTATAGCCTGATATATCTTTGGATGTCTTTTCATTCACAAAGTTATGAGACCCCTAGTGCCCTTTTTCGTTGTAGTGCAAGAACAGTGTGTGTTTCCAATGCATCAGAACCAAGGACAACTGCGAGCCTGATGCTTGAATGTCTCGTAATTATATCACCTAGGCTCTAGCTCATGACCATTACTATACTTGTTTTCTACTCAATCTGATATAGCACAAGGCATACGCTTAAATCATATAATTCAAATAAATATCGTCTTGAGAGCCAACTATCGTTGGAATCTCACTGGACGTACAAGTCAACATACTCATCGATATCCAAGTTGTCCAGATCCTTTGAGGCACTAACTTCCAAGATCTTCTTAACCTGGGCTTGATCATGGAAATGTTCAGAAACGTGTCTTTCAAACTTCTTCAACAAGACAGGTTTACCCTCTTCTCTTCTCTTTCTATGACCAATTGGGTATTCAACAACAACCTCATCCAACAAGGTACCATCGTTCAATTCAATTTGCAATGCGTTACCGATGAATCTCTTGTCTGGAGCATGGTAATCAACGGTGAACTTCTCGTCTTCAACACAATACATCTTGTCTCTCAAAGCATCAATCTCCGGGTTGGAGGCAATAGCATCACTGTAATCATCAGCAGTCAGACGACCATGGATCAATGGGATTGCAACCATGTACTGAATACAGTGGTCTCTGTCCGCATAGTTGTAAAGGGGACCCTTCTTGTCAATGATTCTCATAGCAGCCTCTTGTGTTCTAATACGAACGGACTTAATATCCTTATAAGACTTACCCAAGGATTCCAACTTCTGTTGACACGTCAATGCAGCTTCCACGGCAGTCTGGGCGTGGAATTCAGCAGGGAATGAGATCTTAAAGAGCACGTTTTCCATGACATAAGAGCCATAAGGTCTCTGGAACTTGAACTCGTTACCCTTGAACAACACGTCGTAGAAACCCCAAGTCTTTGCGGTCAAGACAGATGGCATACCCGATTCACCGTTCTTGACGTGGTATGCCAAGTTTACAGCTCTTGAAACGGCATCACCAGCTGCCCAAGACTTTCTTGACATGGTATTTGGGGCATGTCTATAAGTTCTCAAGGATTGGCCATCGGCAAATGCCTGAGACAAAGCGTCAATGGTCTGCTCGTAGTTCAATCCGAGCATCTTGGAGATAACAGCCGTTGTGGCAACCTTCACGAGAACGACATGGTCCAAACCAACCTTGTTGAAAGAGTTCTCCAGTGCAAGACAGCCCTGTATCTCATGGGCCTTGACCATTCCCTCGAGAATGTCCTTCACCTTGAACACCTTTCCCTCGCCAGTGGCTTTAGCAACTCTGGTCAAATGGTCAGCAACTGCAAGGATACCACCCAAGTTGTCCGAAGGATGACCCCATTCTGCAGCGAGCCAGCAGTCGTTGTAGTCCAACCATCTGATGATGGTGCCGATGGCCCATGCACCACGCACAGGGTCCAATTGATGCGAAGTACCAATGACCTTAGTACCGTTAGGCACCACTGTGCCTGGCACGACAGGACCAATGAGCTTCTTTGGCTGCTCGTACTTGAGCGCAGCGAGACCACAGCCCAACGTGTCGAGGAGGCAGAGTCTTGCAGTGTCCAGCGCCAATGGGGAGTCGAGCTTGTACTCGTGGATGTAACTGGCAATGTCCTTTAGGACCTTGTCAGCCTCAGGACGGGTGTTCTCGGTGATGATGGCAGACATCTTCTTGATGGAGGTGTGGAAGCTTCTCTTGAGCATTGTTGATGGATATGAACTAGCTCACTTTGATCGGTCAACAAACAGCCCACGCGCTGGCCTTTATATACACTGCTGTTCTGATGTCTCGACCCACGGAGTCTCCGGCCTCGGCCTTTTGTGGGGTTCGCGGTGCCCATATGATCTGAGCTTTTGCCGCTTTGGGAATAGCGCGCAGTGCGGCTTTGCAATACTATGGGTGAAGCTGCTGCTGCTTTTGCAAGGTCTTTACGCTATATAGTCATAGTTCTGAGGGAATATTGGACAATGGAGCTGTCCATGGTGCTATAGCGAATTGTTTTGCATATTCCATTTTTAGGTGCTTTCTCTTAAAAAGGCGAGTCATTAAAATATCGTGACTTTTCACGACAGGTCAATGAACAAATGAAACTTAATACATCAAGAGTTACATAGAGAGTCACTTAATTCACCACAACTAGCCCATAAACTACTACAGGAAAAATGGTAAAGCTCCTAGAACTTTGTTAGCACACACAGATATACACAATACAGACGGACATGTCATCGGCTCGAAGATGAAAATTCACTTCAACTCAACAATTTCTTCACCGTTCGCATTTAATCCAATGACATTCAAAAACAAGTTCAAGTTCTGAATAATCTTGAACTTCTTCTGCTCATCGGTCAAATCCTTTGCCTTTGCCACAGAACCAAAGATTTCGTCTCTGATCTCGTCAACAATAATTCTCTGATGGTTCAACTTACCGCTAAGTGCCAACGAGGCAAAGAATTGCCAGATGTACGAATCATCGTATTCCTTTGTAGTCTTTGGGAAAAGGAGAGATAACTTGGTCTCCAATGATGAAAACAACTTATCATATGCATTGGACCAGTCTTGGATGTCTTCAGAGGAAATGTTCTGCTCTTGCTTAATGATTTCAGCTCTGGAAAGTAGGATAGTGATCAACGACGTACCCAGTTTGGAAGTTGCCAAAAATGCAACATTGTTATGTTCAATCAAAATAGTCATCAGTCCAATCACTTCGGTGATAACGGTTTCATAAGAAAGGAATACCATGATTGTCTTTAGGACAACGTGTTGGAAGAGTTCGATCGTCTTTTGAACGTCTGCTGGGATCTCTTCATTCTCATGGTTCTTGAAGGAAGACTTGGTGATAATCTTGATCAAGGACAAATTGGCAAAGATCAAGGTGATGATAGTCAATTTCTGTTGTCTATCCAAGAAGTTGTACATTCTTGGGAAAATCTTCAGGCCTTTTTCGTAGGACAAGATCTGGATAAAGAAGTTCATGTTATCAGACTCTTCAAACAATTTCAAGGATTCCCATAGTTCATCAGTGTTCAATGGATTGTTCTCCCTTTGTGCACTCTCCAATTCCAAAACCTTTTGATAAATGTTTTCAATTTGGAGTAAGATGGACTTTCTACCACTCTTGGTCACCGTTGGCAATTCCGGTTTTGAAGTAATCTCCAGCTGTGGTCTTTGAGTCTTACCCAGAACAGAAAACTTACCCAACGAGCCAGCCTTCGAGGAATCCTTTGTCGAAGATTGAGACTGAGATTTAGAACGAGATTTGGCATAACTCACCGCCTTTTGCACCTGCTGTTGCATTCTTTGCAAAGCGACATCTGCTCTCTGATGACGACCACCCAATCTATGGCCGGACAAGTCCAAGTAGGATTGGGCAACATTGTTGTTATCCACCTCAGCTTGACCAGTTTTGAGTAGTCTATGGACTTGGAAGTAGAAATCATCAATGTATGGGTCGTCGGTGACAATTTGTGACAACTGGATACGGGTAACGAAATCCTTATCACGCGGGGTCATAACACCACAGAATTGAACGATACGTTGGACCTTCTGTTGACGTTTCATAATACGTTGTTTCTCCTCCTCTGGAAGCTCGTTGAAGTTGTCATAGTGTTGGTTACGACGGTACTGCTGGTGTCCTTGGTGGTGACCTTGGTGATGGCCCAGGCCCACCAGGGCCACGGACGCACCATGGGAAGGACCCTGTGGGATCTGACCCATGCCCGGTTGGCGATCACCCAAGGCTGGGAATCCAGAGAGGTCTTGTTTCTCCTGGACTTCGTGCTGAATTTGCTTCAACTGCTGGACCTGTTGGACCTGTTGGATCTCCTGTTGTTGCTGCCCCTGTTGCTGAACAGGAACCTGAACAGGCACATGTGAGGTCTGCTGAGGCTGTTGAGGTTGAGGTTGAGGTTGGGGTTGACCCTGGAAGTGCTGCGGAGGGATGAACTGACCCTGTGGCACTCCCTGTGGGAATTGCTGTTGCTGAATCATCATCTGGTCCACTGGAGGAAACTGCTGTGGCATACCCTGAGGGAATTGCATGCCCTGTGGAGGCATGAAGGGATAGCCTTGTGGGGGCATGAACTGGCCCTGTGGGTAGAACCCTGAGTAGCCCATCTGTGGGAATGGTTGGAATTGACCCTGCTGGTGTTGTTGTTCAACTTCCTGTTGTTGTGGTTGTTGCTGTTGTTGTGGTGGTGATGGCTGTTGCTGCTGCTGCTGCTCTGGCTGACCCCACAAACCCTCCATGGGCTTCAGCTGCTCGTCGGTGTACGTGACCTGTGGCTTAACCCTAGCCGCCTCAGCGTAGTTCAAGCCAGCGGCTGGTGCTGGTGCTGCCGTACTAGAGCTCCCGCCAAAGTTGAAGTCCTTGCCCACTGGCGCAGCGGTGCCGAACGTCATGTCATTGAGGGCGTCCTCCTCCTCATCGCTAACACCGCCGTAAGACTCTTCGAAGTGCAGCTCTCTTCTGCTCATTGCTCTGTGCTCCTCTCTCTTTCTCTTTCTCTCTCTCTCTCTCTCTCTGCTGCTTGTTGTTGCCGCCCACTCTCAAAACTCCTGAGCGGTTCTCAAAAAAGTCGACGATCTGACAACTGAAAAACAATTTCGCGAAAATTTGTCCATCCCAATTCCGAGCTACAAACACGTGACATAAGTAACTCCCGAGGATTTTCGCGAAAGAACGAACTGAGAGTCTGAGACCCCCCTGGAATTCTGCTTTGATAAAGAGCTCTCTCAGAGGACAAATATATATATATATATAGGCCCCCACACACACACACAAGTTCACACCATTGAGGGGAAAAGGAAAGCGCTGTTACTGTTTGTTGTTCTCCACCGACCCCACAAAGCACCCAATGCTACACATTCCATCGGACAACGCGCTCATCCGCAAAACGCTGGAGGAGCTCTTCGCCGCGCCACAGGCTGTGGACAGAATTGTATCCGACTTTGACTACACCACGTACCACATTTCCACCCCTGAGGACAAGAACAAGCTGCTGGTGTCCATACAGAGCAAGGCCTTCAAGGACCTACAGAAGTACGGTGTCGTCGAGAAGCTTGATGCGGTGTATGGTGCACACACGTCACCATCAGTCGAGCCTGGCTACGACTACTCGCTCTACTTGGATTTGACATCCGTGGACGCCGAGGAACAGACATTGCTTATCGACTCAATTGCCCTTCTCAAGAGAAACATGCTTGCTGCGCCCTTCGACTCTACGTTTGCACAGTACGATGCACTCAATGCCACGTATCAGGAGACTGGCATTGAGCCTGAAGGACGCTCACAAGTGCTGCAGATCAACTATAGAGACGAAGAATCAATCTACATCCAGCCATCGTTCGACAGAGTCACGGTGATCTTCTCCACGGTGTTCAAGGATGAAACGGATAAGATCTTTGGCAAAGTGTTCCTCCAGGAATTTGTCGATGCCAGACGCCGTGCCGTGCAGAACGCACCTCAGGTTTTGTACTCGCACAGAGAACCACCGTTGGAAATCAGGGACATGATCAAGTATTCGCCAGATGACAAGAAGGGATACATCACCTTTGTGCTCTTCCCACGCCACCTGGTTGCGCAGAAGCGTGAGAACACCATCTCGCACATCCAGCTCTTTAGAAACTACTTCCACTACCACATCAAATGCTCAAAGGCCTACATGCACTCGAGAATGAGATTCAGAGTCAACCAGTACTTGAAGGTGCTCAACAGGGCAAAGCCAGAGGTGGAGGAGGTGGAGAGAAAGACTGCACAGGGTAGAAGGTTTGTGGCTTGATCGTATATATGTATATATATGTATGTATATCACCACAAGCACATGAATATATCATCTCCAACACATGACATAAATGCAAGTATAAATCTACAAGGGAGGTTCATAGATATGTACATGGGTGTATTAATAAGAGAGTGACTAGTGAGTCCACATAGAGCTAATCCTTCTGCGGCTTCTTTGCACCGTACTTGCTCCTGGAGGTTGTTCTGCCCGCCACACCGTTCAGATCCATCACACCGCGGACACATCTGTACTTCACACCGGGAACATCCTGACAACGCCCACCACGCACGAGCACCACACTGTGCTCCTGTGCGTTGTGGCCCTCACCTGGGATGTACGCACTGATGACCTTGCCGTTCGTGAGTCTGACTCTGGCAGCCTTTCTCAGCGCCGAGTTTGGCTTCTTTGGCTTCAGAACCATCACACGCAGCACAACACCCTTGCGCACGGGACAGTTGTCCAAGTCCGGCGACTTGGTCGGACGCTTGTTCAAGGGCTTGGTCATTCCTCTCTTGATCTGGTTGATTGTTGCCAGTCTCGTCGATACCGTTGGAGCGTTCGTGTGCTGCGAGAAGAGCGAGGCGTAGTTGTTGTAGGATGTGCGAAGTGGGAGTTGGCGGCGGAGGGTGGCCGTGCTAGCCGTGGAAGCAGTGGCAGACACCACTCCGGCAAGGGACCTGAAGATGCTGAGCATTGTGTTGTGTTGTGGACTATGTTCTTCTTCTTCTTCTTCTTCCTCTTCTTCTGGACAGATGTCGACTAAATTTCTTTCGTCGCGATTTTTTCACTTTTTCCAAGGGGCTCGGACCTTCTTTGAGAGAACAACTTCAGCAGCTTCAACAACTCCAACAGCTCCAACAAAACTCCAACAGCACTGCAGATGTTCAGACTCTTGAAGACACCGCTCAGACAGGCACTCCGCACGAGACCAGCAGCCATTGCCATCACCAATCCACAGATGGGCTTCCTCCAGTACCGCTTCTACTCGCACGCCCCAGAGCTCACTCCAGAGCTCGTGGACGAGCGCATCCTCGAGATCTTGGAGGGCTACGACAAGGTCAACAAGGACGTCAAGATCACGCCGGAGACCGACTTCGCCAAGGACCTTGGGCTGGACTCGCTCGACATTGTTGAGGTGGTGATGGCCATCGAGGAGGAGTTCAGCATCGGCATTCCTGACGAGCAGGCAGATAAGATCAGATCATTCAAAGACGCCAGAGAGCTCATCATTAACCACCCACACGCTGTATAAGGGTGCAATCATGAGATATGCGTGCTCTATATCACTCTTGTAATGTGGGGAGACCACACCTCCTCCCCATGCTTATTTATTCTATTTATTATAACACATCCTACATCCTTCATCCAACTCTTCGCCTCCGCGCCGGTAAATACCCCTAACTCATCTCTTGTGAATCATCTTCTCCAACTCACCCAACGCCCTCTGGTACACCTCCTTATCGCCGTCAACAACCTCGTCCAGCTCAATGGTCTCCACAGGACTGGATCTGTTTATGTCTCGGGAAATCCTTTCAAAGAACTGTCCCTCACCACGACCAATCACCAGGGTGAAGGCAGCACCATCCTGGCCAGCTCTGGCTGTACGACCAACTCTATGGACATACTCACGACCAGAAGGAGGTAGGTCATAATTAACAACGTTCTGGATGGTGCTTTGGTCCAAACCTCTCGCAATGAGGTCTGTGGCCACGAGCACAGAGATTTTCCCCTCGCTGAACTCTTTCAAAGTCTTGGACCTCGTCGAAGCATTCAACTGTGAGTTGATGTTACCCACTGTGATCTCAGGCGTTAGTTCCCTTGTGAGATGGCTCAACACCGTGGATAGTCTCACCGTGGCTTCGTTGGACTTGGTGAACACTAAGGTATGCCCCGACGCAAAGCCTTTCAACAACTTCAACAACAACAGAGGCTTGTATGAGGAGAATGAGGATGTGAACTTGACAAAATGCTCCTTCAGCGTCGTTGGCAATGTAAACATCTTATCGTTCTGTAGAATGGATTCCTCGTTATTCACAATGATCAACCTTGGCGTTCTAAATTGCAATGCACTCAGTTTACCCGCATCAGTGGTTAACGTTGCAGAAAAGATCATTTTGGTCAACGATGGCTTGTACGACATACTCATATCCATACCATCATCAACCTCATTCAACTTGGAGATCAAGACATTGGACCAGTCCTGGAAAGATTGATTCAATAGTCTATCGGCTTCATCAATGACGCACCATTGTAGATCACTCAGTGAGATACTTCCCATGTTTAAATGGTCAACGAGACGACCAGGTGTGCTCACGACGATATCCGGCGTGTTTGCTCGTAATTTGGCCGATTCCTCCAATAGGGACATGTCTGATTTACCCATCGTAACAATGTTGAGATCGATACCACGAGAAACATCAACGAGTGTTTTGTAAACCTGATTAATCAAGGGTCTTGTTGGAACAAGCACTATGCATCTCAACCGAGCAACCAATCTTTTCTCCAAGGATTGTATCACTGGAAGACAATATGCCAATGTTTTACCAGAACCCGTGGACGCGTTGACGAGGACATCACCTTTAATTGAACCAGGATTCAACGAGTTATTGATCTCGGGTATGAGTAATTCCAAAGTTTTGATCTGCGAAGCAAACGCGGTCGTGAACCCCATCGTTTCCAAATTCTTTAACAATTTGGTAGATAGGGCGAAATCTGAGAAGGGACAAGTCTCATCTGTCTTGATGTACAATGGGCTAGCCAACCAGTTCAAATTCGTTGAGCGGTCAGAGGCAGATAGCTTATGATCTCTTGGAAGCGACGGCTGCGGTAATGGTGCGATGTCATGGGTTTCAACCTCTTCCACTTGTTCTTCTTCTGGGGTGTCAATTTGAGGAGCTTGTTGAATGGATTGGTTGAAACGAGAAATGATGGAGGAGAACTTTGGATTGTGCTCTTGTGGTTCTTGTGGTTCCTGTGGAGCGTCCTCCATCTCGACATCAATATCCTTGTCGTTATTATTATCTTCACTGGTAGTAGAACTGTCACTATCACTGTCACTGTCACTGGCACTGGCACTGGCACTGGCACTGTCACTAGACTCAGAATCCGAGCCACTAGAACTGTCATTAGAAGAGTCCTCGCTCTCATTGGCCTCGCTGTCAGAGTCATCCGTTTCCACGTCCACCACCTCCTCAGCTTTTCTCTTCTGTGGAACCACAGACTCCTTCTTCTCCTGCACCATGGCAGTGGGGTCGAATCTCGCAGCAAACATTGTCCCTCTTGTATACCAAACCACACACGCACACACACTTATTCAGAACGAAGCTCATCGATGGGTCAATAAAATTTCAAAAGCAGAGATGGATTACGTACGCATGAACAATGTATTACATAAGCAAAACATGATTACAAAACATTTACATCAGCACCCAGACACGAGCCTTTAGCTTAGTCAGCACAAAAAGTCACTCCACAATTTGAACAGGGCCAACACAAACCGGGGGGGGGGAAAGCTTTTTTTTTGTTTTTCTCTATGCGGTTGGAGGGGCAAAGGTGTCACCCCATAACGTCATTGGATGTTTTTCTCGTAACATGTAATGGTGGAGTGAACAGGTGATGTTTGAGGGAAAGGGCCCTAGGGACGACATTACAGTCGTATGTGTAATAAATGTTCGTGTGTACGTGTATGTGTATACGTAAATATATATATATATATATATGTGTGGGGGTCGGTAGTATGCGCATCGTCGGCGCCTTGAACGGGAATGATTGAAACCCCCGGGGCAAGAACACACACTGTGTAAAGTACGGTGTGTACCCTCAGACGCCCGTTGGTCCCTCGTTCGCTCTCCTAACAACTTCCAAAAAAGATAAGCAAATATACATGCCGCAGGAGGGGGGGGGGGCAAAAAGGTAAAAGATATAAAAGGCGGGCTGTTCCCTCTCTTCATTTGCTGCTTAACCCGCAAACACAGCCAACATACACACACACACAAATACCCAACAACAACAACAACATGCTCTCTCAAGTCCCAAGATCCCTCGTGTTTGCCGGTGCCGCCACTGCTGCCCTTGCTGTCTACTCCTTGTTGGAATTGAACTCCAAGTCGAAGGAGAACCGTGTTGCTTTGAAGTCTTCGGGCTTCACTCTGAACAGTGCGAGTAGTATGCACAAGTAAGTGATGGTGTCTTCCATCACAGAGTGGTACACGCATACACCTACGACACATCTGCACGACACACCTTACTTGACAGGACATTGATTGTCTCTGACAGACAAGGATTGCATTAGCTTTATTTCTATTTGGTTCGGTTTGGTCTTATAGGCCCCACGGGGGGCGGTTTTAACGGTTGTTTCCTTTTTACTTCTATTGTAGCTTTGTATTGTCGCAAGTGGCGGGTCACAGCCTATTCACCCACTTCATGGGTAACTAACATCTCCATCCCCCAGAGGCAGTAAGTAGCACACCTGCAACAGTGGCGCCGATTGTGTCGTCAATTTCCCCGGACGCCTGCGCAGCAATATTTTGCTTTTCAGTAACTAGTAAATATTATGTAATCAAAACAGGGTAACACTCTCCGCGCTCTCTGTGTCGCTTATTAGGAAATAGCCATATTAGTCCATTTCCACTTGAGTTTTTTTTTGGGATTTTTTCAATGGCTCTATGAAAACCACTTAGCATTGAAACATTTGAACACATCAGAACTGCAACGGATTCCTAGTCCCACATCACAATGAGAATCAGTCCTGTGCTCCTGAAAGGTCGTTCTGCGTGGAAGGGTATGTGACGTGTATATATATATATATATATATACCACCAGCATATACTAACATAGGATACAGGTCCTCACGTCGTCCCACTACCCATCGCCCATGCCATCAAATCAAACACTCCAATCAGAACAAACGCTAGAAGTTGTACCATATTGCCACAATTCGTCGGTGTGAAGTTCCAAGTGCATAACGGTAAGGAATATGTTGCCTTTGAAATTACAGATGACATGGTTGGAAGTAAACTGGGCGAGTTTGCACCAACTAGAAAGAGATTTAGCTATACTCAGACAAAGAACAAGTAGAGAGACTCTCTGTCCTTACGAAATTTCATGTACATATATACACACAGTCTTACAGTGTAGAATGTTGTTTTAATAACAGTCCACTACAGTCACATCAGTCATGATATAATGCATTAACCCCTATCCCTGTCCATCCTGGTGAAACCCTCTCTCAACTTGTCCTCTCTTAGCTTTCCCGTTCGATCCTGTTCTGGCCATCCTCCCCAGTTGTTCAACTTGATCACGATGCAAGTGGCATTATCATCACCACCAACGGCCTCAACGTATTTCACAACCTCCTCTGCACATTGCTGTGGTGTACCCATCCTCTGTTTGCTGGTGGCCATCACCAAATCACAAACTTCTTGATCCGTGGCATGTCCAGTGACACCATCGGACATCAACACCAAGAAGCATTCATCACCCCCGGCTCTTCCGGGTGTTTGTGACGTTAATCCATTGCGTGCGATCAATGAGGAGTCACCAATCACGTATGATGTGATATCAGGTTCTGCTGAGATGCCCTTGCTTTTGGCAACGAGGTCACCAAATGCCCTCGTGTTGGCAAAGTTCATGAATCTATTCTCCCCAAACGAATCAGTGGCAAACCCCGCGGTGAACCTGTTCAAACGACGCGACTCTATCGCTGATGATGGATGATGTATCGAGTTCAAGGCCTGTGCCTCTCCATCCCTATCACATATCACTGCCTTGGTATCACCTATCTGTGAGACGTATAACCTTGACACGGTCTTTGCCTGGAAATACATGTCTTTTTCATTCTGCAGATCCAAGTTATACATGAACACCGAGGTGGAGGTTGAGCCTGAGCGCTCACACCCGGTCATGAAGTCATAGTCCACTTGTAAATATGTTTCTGTCAACCGTAGTCTCAAATCATCACATTCATTCTTCCCCTGTTGTAACGATTGAAACAGTTCATGTCGCTTCCGGTAGAGTCTCTTCCAATACCCGCCAATATCCTTGACGTAGTTTTCCAGCAGATGCATGAAGGAGTCCTCGTCCGGCCCACGCCAGAGCTCAATACGCGTATGGAGGTTCTTCTGGAGGAAATTGGCACAGTCGTCACCCCCATGTCCATCAAACACACTGGCGACAAAGCATGTGTGCATCACCTGCTTGGCCGTGCCGTAGTCCTCGTAGCGCATGGGCAGATGCAGCACGTTGACGGCATACCGGTCCTCGTTGTACATTCTGTTCATTCTGTAGGTGTAGTGCCCGAAGTTGGAGGGGGCCCTGAGCATGTGGATCTTGAACTGGCCACTATACTTGCCCCTGGTGGTGCCCTCGTGGAACACCGGGAAGGTGACGTAGTCGGAGATGGCGCGGGTGGCGATGCGTGGCTTGAGCTTCATCTGTGTATATACCTTACTATCTCTCTCTGTGTCTTTCTATCTCTCAAATATACCACAGACCCCTGTCTCTTGGTCTCTCCCCCGAACTCTCCTAATTCCCGAAAGTCTTCTCGGGGAAACACGCATATTTTGGCTTTTTTAGCCTGGGGACTTTTTTTTTTGGTTGTTGGCGCAGGGCTACCGAAAATGCCCTTAGCCACAGCCACATAGCCAATCAATCAATCGATCAATCAATCAATCGTACGTTTATGTTTGTTTCTCTGTGTGTGTGTGTGTGTGTGTGTGTGGGGTGTTTATGGTAGTGTTTTCTTCTGTTGTATTCCTTTGTTGTTCTTCTCTTTACTTCGTGGAGAGCAGACAGACATCACGGTACAGTTGGTATATATATATATAGACAGACAATAATATGTTGTCGTATATGTCGCACTTGGCCTCCTCGTTGTGTCATTTTGCATCTCATCGCATCGTGTTGTTGGTGAACGTGAAAAAATTCGCTGGCTGGACTGGTAACAACAACAATTCATCCTCGTCCTCATCCTCGTCCACAAAGTCCTCTGCGCCAGAACAACCAGCAAGCATCCCACACTTCCTAGAGATGACCAGCAAGGACTCCATCGCGGCCAACTTCTGCAGGATCAAGGCCATGGAGGACGACCGTATCCACGACGCCGTTGTGAGGAGGGAGAGATCCCCCTGGAGCATGCAGCATGGCGTCCAGGCGTTTGACCTGAAGAGGAACCGTTATTCGAACATCCTTCCCTTTGACTACAACAGGGTGAAGCTGGACGTTGCAAAGGGCTACTGCGATTATATCAATGCCTCGCACGTTGACGTTGATCTTGGGCCCAAGGAGTCATATATCGCCACCCAGGGCCCAACGAAGATCACGACACCACACTTCTGGAACATGTTGCTGCAACAGAGCGAGCACCCGGACGTTGTGGTCATCATGGTAACCCCTTTGAAAGAGGGCACCGTCACCAAGTGCTCAAAGTACTGGATCGATACCGTTGGACAGGTGATGACTATTCCTCAAGATGAAGGGTTTGCATATGACATTAGACTAGAATGCTTGAGCCATGAACACCATGATCACATTGGAGGCGCATACTATACGAAGATCCAACTGGATGCTTTGGATTCGGAGGGAACCGTACAGCACAAGAGAACGGTGCACCACCTCTACTTTGACCAATGGACCGACACGCTCAGACCTGACGCCTGGGAACCCATCATGAGGCTGAGCCAGCTGGCCAGGTCGCTCAATGGCGAGGGGAACCCGCTTGTGGTGCACTGTTCTGCCGGTGTTGGTCGCACGGGGACGTTCATCACGATGGATTACTTGCTGTCGCACCCGCAATTGGCATGGGACCGTGAGGATGAGGACCTTGTCCTGGCAATCGTGCAACGGCTCAGGGAACAACGCATCACGATGGTGCAGTCGTGTGAGCAATTCCGCTTCTGCTACGAGATGCTCACCAGTTTCATGACGATGAACGATGAATGATGAATGATGAATGATGAACGTTGTAACTTTGCGTCCGTTACCTCATCGCCTGTTGACAAAAAAGTTTAATCTGTGTGATTAGCCGCTGAGCTCTTTCTGTTTCTCTCCCAGAGACAACTTTTGAATGAAAGAGAAGAGGAACCAAGTTACACAGAGAGAGAGGAAAGCCCAAAGAACATTCACATTCTCTATCTGTTCATCTGCTGCATTATATTCCGTTCCCATTCCCAACTGCATTCCCACGGACCATACATCCAATGACGCTCAAGAGCTCGTTCCGTGTGGCGCTTAACACGATCAACTGCTCGGAGAAGGGCACACAGCCATTGCCATGTGGCATGCCGTTCCACTTGGTGTTTGCAGAGGACACGTTCTACTTCCATTTTGTCGCCGTGAAGGGCCTGGCCGCCTGTGAGAACCAACTGGAGGTTGACCAGTTCATCCGCCTCATCACCAGGGTGGAGTTTGTCTCGTTGACGTACAACTCACTGTACTTGGACCTGCGGAACAGGAAGTTCATCTTCAGACCGCGGATGTTGCCCTGCTATTGGTTCGAGTTCGACTTGCTCGACGGGAACTTTGGCCACTTGAGACACGAGTTGGAGGAGTCGAGTGACGAGTTGGGCTTTCTCAAAGTGCATGACTTGGTGTTGGACCCGCTGGCATATGAGGAGGGCGATTACCACGAGGCATTGGAGCTGCTGGACACAGATGACTGAGTTCATGACTTGATGGTTATACGAGTAAACGACTGCATTTAGATGGCATTTCTATATATAAGGGTGTATGTCGACAGCGGTTAACATATGGTTTACATCAACACACACACACTCAAACAAAAAGACATAGCATTAATATCAAAGGTACGTTTCCGTCAGGGCGGCCTTGTCGACGAACCATGTGACCCTTCCTGCAGCAAGCTCGTTCACCACGGACGCTGGCAGACCCTTCTCCGGTCTCTCCATGATCACCTTCACGATGGACGCCTTCACCGCACCTTCAACGACAAAGGTGACACGATGCGAGTGACAAATCACGGGCACGGTCAATGTGATTCTTCTCTGTGGACCCGATGGAGCATTCTCCACGGGGACAACCCATGCGAGCTTCTCCCTCAGCACGGCATGGTCGTTGGGGAAGATGGACGCAATGTGGCCGTCGGGCGCACACCCCAGAAGGAAAAGATCAAACAGCGGCAGCCTCACCGAGTCCTTGTTGGCAAAGCCCTTGATGAGCATCTTCTCATAGTCGTCCGCAAGCTCTTGCGCATCGTCCAGCAGCGTCTCGTCAATGTGGTACACGTTAGGCATGTCTTTCCCCATCTCCTCGAGCTTGTCAAAGATCTCTCTCTTGGCCTTGCCGTAGTTGGAGTTCTCGTCATCAAAGCTCACAAGACGCTCATCGGCAAAGTAGACGTCCCACTTGGACCATTGCACATCCTCTCTGTTGAGCAACCCTTGGCTGAGCACGCCTATGAGCGAGCCACCAGAGATGGCAATCTTGAACCGTCTGTTGATCGTCTTGTCCTTTTTCAGCTTGCCGTTCTTCAGTGACGTTGTGCTCGCGTTAGGCGTCGTCATAGCGGTGTTGTGTGTGGACGAGGGTATGCTGTTGGTGAGCGCCTGGTTCTGCGCAGCGACAACGTGGTTGGCCACGGCGTCGGCGACGCCTGCAAACTCCGCGAAGGAGTAGATCTTCGGGACGGTGGTGGTCATTGTTGGGTGGATATGTATGTATGCGTGTGTGTGTATGTGTGTGTGTGTGTGTCTGCTATTCCCACAGGTCCTCTGGTGGTGGGGAGACAGGTTCTTGCTCTTCTTTTTTCCCATTGTGCTTTAAGGATCTTTTTCGCTTGTTATCGTCTCCGCCTCCATGAAATTTTCTTTGCTCGGGCGGGTAACTTTGCGCGCTGTTTGGTGGGGTTAACTATGGGGGACATAACTGTGCTATGATGTATGCTATGTAATTCTATCACAGGTACACGGGCACAAGAGTCTTGCCTGACTTGTGGCGCTGGCCATTGAAGTGGCACGCGAGTTGGCCACCCGAAGTGCTCGGCTGCGACCATCCAACCTTCAACTTGGGGATCTGGAGCCCATAGATCAAGTGGTTCTGCGCACATCGCAGCAGTCTCAGAGCAACACCCTTTCGTCTGTGCTCTTGACACACGTAGATCCTCGACACGCCACACAGTAGTTCCACTTTCTTGCTGCTCACGACAACGCCATCCGCGGGGGAGAACCATCGTCCCTCAGAGGTCTTCTCCACGGAAATCACTCCCACGGCAACGTTGTTCTTCACGTATACGTACACTGCGCCTCTTTCACCGGCATCTTCCATCCAAAATGCGTTATCATCCGGTGCATTCAACTCCTTGTTCACAATCTCGAGTAGATCCAACGCTGCCAACACCTCATATGGCTTTTGGATGTTCACTTTATAGATTCCTTCATCGTGCGACACCTTCACCAAGGGCTCACTCTTCATGTGCCAATCACGGCCATAAAGACATCGCTGGTGGTACTTGGCGTGCAGTCTGACATCGTCGGGGTGGTTCTTCAAGTACGACATCCCGCATTGCGCACACGTCTTTCTCAACTGTGAGCCAATCGCCAGAAATGACTGTTTGAACCGCGTGGGTGATGAGGTCAATGGCGAGGTGGGTGGTGTTTCCGTGCGTGATCTCTTCGATGGTTTTGTCACCCTATTCACCGTAACTGTCCTCTGTTTCCTCTGTGTCATCCTTTGCTTCTCCTGTTGTTGGTCAAACTGGTTAATTGGTTATTGGTTGTTGGTTGTTGGTTGTGGTTCATGTTTTATGAATTTCACGCGACGCGACTAAAAGCGATGAGCTCCTTCTGTAACGAGAGGTGTTGTGATCTGGTGCTTATACCGAGGCTCACTTGTGCACTGTGGACCACAACGATCACCAGTGACAATCTTGTACTAGTGGTCGGTGTGAACAGTGAATTGCGGACTTGTACATCGCAATATAATTACCAACAGCGCTTCTCAAGCTTTCAACCAAACAGTGGCCAAACCACTGGGGAGCCAGTTTATATGCCAAAACGCCACCAAATAAATTCCCTACGATGCCACACAAACAGCAACAAGCACAAGAGACAGAGGATGACCACATTGAAGTCCAGGAGCGAGGTGGTCGCATGGGCCATCTCCAAAGAGTTCAGAAACAGCTGCTACGAGGTCAAAGAGAGCAAGAATGACTCGCTGTCCTCGTGTCTGGTGCTACACGGTGTGAACAATGCGAGGTTATACGTCGTTGTCAATTCCGTTGAGGAGTCATTGTTCGTTGTTTCGATGGTGATGAGGCATGCCGATGGTGGTGTGGACGTGAAATTTACCACTATTGTGGACTATGAGAAATCCTTCAGCAAGGTTGAGCTACCAGTCACGCAGCAATCGTTGGATGCACTATTTGAAGATGAAGGCTGGTCATCTTTGCTTCAGGTCAATCGTGAGGACACTAAACCTCTGCCTAAGACTGCAAAAACCCCTGAAGTTATTCCAGGGACCCACCAACCAATGCCGGAATTACAACAACAACAGACACAACCCAAGTCACTCCCGGAAGAGATCCCCAAGTTTGACGATGAATACGAAATCCAACCAAAAGCTCAACCATCAAGATCATTGCCAGAAGTGCCATCCATCGGTGATAGTGATTTATACCCAGCTGGGCAGAAATACCCTTCACTACGCCCAATGATTGATCCCTTCGATGCTAATCCAAATGGTATGATCCCAGGAAGGGGACACCCCTTATTTGGACAGGGAGCAGGAACAGGAATAGGTGGATTCAGGGGCGACCATCCTCCTGGGGCGCGGTATGATGATCCAAGTGGTATTGACTTGGAAGGCGGCTCAGAAGGAATGGGACTACCTGGTGGTGTCATGCGTGGTGGTCCTAGGGGCGCACCATTTGGCGGGCCAGGTGCGTCAGGTTCAGGAAACCCCTTTGGAAACTCCTTTGGTGGAGGGTTCATCTGAGGAGACACACGCCCTGTTGTTCTAATGACTTTGTATGATACGAAAAATGTGCCAGAGAGATGTAGAGTGAAATTAGATATTGAACCAGTCATGACTTCGTATACACGGCCAAGGTGTCAGCGCCTGAAGCCGATACGAGCACCCTGTACCCATTCAACGTGTACAGGCCAAAGCCGTCCTTTGTCAGCTTCAAATCCTTGAGATCTGTGTAGTCCTCGTGCTTAGCAACGCCGTAGCCTGGTGACGGTTAGTGTACTGTTATCATTGAGACCAAGGACACACACAACTCACTTCCCAGAACACCATCGGATCCAAATATGAGCGCGCCGAGCGGCGACTCAATCCCACTGTCCTGTACCAGCTGTTGCAGTTTATTGAGTGTCATTGTGCTCAACTGTGTCCGTGTGTCTATCCGTGTGTCTTTCTGTCTTTCTCTCTCTGCCGTTGTTCTGATGTTTACCAAAAAAAGCCGTCGGAATCTCCGTCGGAATTGTCATTACATTCCGACCATTTAGTACCGTACCGTAACCGGAAGTCGCCTGTTTTCCCAAAGCCAAAAGCGCTTGACACAGCGTTCAGCACTTTGAGCGCTTTGAGGTTTGAGGTTTGAAGTCCACGAGCACACCCAAAGAGACCAACAGCACAGCAATGAACGTCTCAACATCCACTGCCGGAGTCAGAAGACGCACTGCCAGGGGCAACCAGGACGAGGAGGAGAACGCTGCGACGCTGAATCTCGGACAGGAGTTTGAAGTCCAACAGGTTGGCCACGATGGTGAGGTGTCAGATCTCATCACGCTGAACCTCAGCGAGGCACGTATCCTCATCAGAAGCGCACTGAAGATGCGTAAGAAGATCATGACGCCGAATGGTGAGTTCAAAGACACGACGGACTTGGACATGGATGACATGGACGACATGGACGATGACCATGGCAATGACGACGATAACAACGAGATCGCCAAGGCTGCCATAGCTGTGGGTGCCAATGAGGTTCTTAAAAAAACATTGGACTACCTCAGCGTGTTCTCCCGTTTCAGAGACACGGAGACCGTTGCCGCTGTGGAAGCTTTGTTGAAAGCTCCAGAGAATTCAGACCTGCACCCATTTGAGATTTCACAATTGGGTTCGTTGGCATGTGAGGATGTCGATGAGGCAAAGACGTTAATACCAAGTTTGGCTAACAAGAAGTCCGATGACGAGTTGCAGAACATTCTGAACCAGCTGTCGAGATTGGAGACGCCATACTGATTACTTTTTCATGATACACACCTCTTGTACTATAATACTACTTCACTACACATTACGTTTAGAAAAATGCATATTGTGCTTTTTATAGGACACCCTTCTCCTTCATGAAGGTTTTACCACCTGCTCTCCACCATCTTGGGATGCAACTGTGTGGAAGGATGTCAATGACGGATTCCTCTGTTGGATCACAAACACACCGTTTTGACTTTCTAACTCCTGTACTCGATGGACAATTACCAAAGGGAGCATGGAAGTAGCCGATATCCTCGAAATAGTGAATCTCGTCCCTGTCCAGCATCAGGGTAGCAGCAAATGTATGCACTGGTGCGTCACCCCATCGTTCATAGTAAAACCCACCCAATTGGTTCAAATGTTCAAAGTATTTCAAATATCCTTCAGATCTGTAGAAGTCCAAGTTACCAATCTCAAAATTACTCCAGAAATGGCACAAGTTGTAGTCATTTGCCACATCCATTCTCACAGGGTTCACTGAGAACGGTTCTTTATCCGTGAGGAACGACATTGAGTTGTTCGGGTGCAGGTATTGAGGATTCTCCTCAAAGAAGTCCATCGTGGTATCGTATAGCGTTGGTATTGTCTCCTCGTATTCATGCAATGCGATGATGAACCCATACTTCTTGTTGTTGAGTCTCATCAGTGTGAAGGGGTCATAGTCGAAATCACAGTAGTATTGGACATCTGGTTCGACTCTCATGTACCATTCGTACTTGTTTACGAGTTCTTGTCTGAAGAAGAACCCTGAGTTGAAGCGACACATGTTTCTATAACTTTCTGAGAAGCCGTAGATTACCTCCTTCTCCACCATCTCAGCCATACACTTTCTAAATTTCTCCTCATCGATTGAGTCTGGTCTATCCCATTGGTCAGACGGGATCAATCCATATGACGCCTCACCCGATGCCATCAACGAGGTTGCCTCTTTGAACTCATCGGTGAAGGGAACGTCGTTGAGAAACGTCCATGGATATCTGTACTTCTTATTGAAACGGTCCTCCAAAGATCGCATTGCACTGAGGGCACCTTCGAGTTCAGTGTTCCGCACGAGCATGATGATCGTGGCATTCTCCACGCCAGGGCTAACGTCATCCCTATGCACATCGACTAGGATCTTCTGCGAGTACGAGTTAGACGCGAGCTTGGCCCTGAATCTGCGTTCGTCGTCATAGCTGTTGTGGGCCCTTTGGACCTTTAGTAGTGAACGGAGGTATTCATCGTACAGCGCACGCTCGTATGCCACACTCGCAAGCTTGTCCCTCACGAAGGGCGTCGACTGCAGCAGCAGCGCCAGCACGCACGTGAGCACGACCAGCACCTTCTGGAAGAACAGCATTTGTGTTGTTCCACCTGTTCTACTGTTCTACTGTTCCACTGTTCTATTGTATACTGTGTTATTGTTTGTTGATGACCGCGAAAGCAGCGATGAGCCCGTTTATGTTCAAGTACTAAATGCAATATGCCCTCTCTAGACAACAGTAGTGTTGTGCTTTATGAGAGAAGAGAACAACATCTACATCACTCCCTGCTCCACACGGGCATGCTGGCGCTGTCGCCCGTCTTGACGAACAGCTGCTTCATGCCGGCCTTCTTGAGCACGCCGCCTGCAGGCAGGAACTTTGGGCTTCGCAGGAACTCCACCACGGCACCAATGTTCTGAACCAGCTTGTCCGCGTCCATGTCGAGGTATCCGATCTTGATGGAGACGGAGGCATCACGCGAGGGGAAGTAGCATGTGTTCTTGGCGATGGACTTGAGCTGCTTGAGCACGAACGCAGGGTCCACTGTTTCCTGTTTGTTCTTGTTCTTCTTATCTATGGACACGGTAGCATCGGTGAAGGGCGCCAGTTGCACCACAAAGGGCACCTTCTTGTGTGCCTTGTAGAACACCTCGCCCATCGCGGAGGGCAGCAGGTGGTGCACCCTGTGGTCGGCGACGATGAGGTCGTACTCGGAGAACATGTTCTTCGCGGACTTGGACGACCGACACAACGTCTTGACCTTCTTCAGGGGCATGATATCCTTGAACAGGTCCTCGGTGGGCGATTTGGCAGCTTGTAGTGGTCCACGGTACGGCGTCGAGGGGTCCTTCGTGATGAGCAGGATCGAGCGCTCAGCCACCCTGGAAAGACGGTTGGGAATCGGTCTGTGTTCTGGTTAGTCAGTGCGCTTTTTCTCTCTATCTCTCTGATTCATGTATCGAGGGAAGGGACTCACATTATGCGCGGCGTATGATCTCTTGTCTTTGTCAGTGCGGTGTCCGTGGTTATCACCAGGAAGACGAACTCGTGGGCGTCCTTGTCCCGCTTGCGTTCGTGCGCAGCCAATGATTTGAGTGCAGCCACGGTGTCGCTCTGTGCCTGCGGGCCTAGCGGGAAGCTCATGTGTTCTGCAGTGTGTGGTACTACTATGACCTGTGGTTGGTACTCTACTACACACAACTTTCCAGCCAGAAACACAGAACGCTCATCGAGAAAAGCACACAAATTTTCCCACACTTGAAAACACAACATCCAGACACCACCGCATCTTGCAGTTTGGCCGGGGCTCCGAACACTTTTGGTTTTGACACAAAGTGGTTGTTCACTGCTCTGAGTGTCATGCGAGTGTGTGTTGTGTGTTGTGTGTTGTGTGTTGTGTGTTGTGTGTACACCGTATGGCCATGTGCTCATTGTGCATTGATCTTTTGTTCACTGATGTGATCTGATTATTGGTTACTGATAATTATCAAGCGATGGATCATAGAAGCAGTTCATAGAAACGTGGGGCTCACATCCCGTCGTCATGTTAGATCAAGGACCCACAGCCCACACACACCCCCACCCCCCGTGCTTCACTTTATGAGCCCAAGCTCAAGGAGCAAACGCACAAATTTCCGCACCTTCAGGGTTGGAAACACAGGCTTGAATGTCAAAGGATCTGCGGTGGAGGAGGTCACTATATATATGCTGCTATAGCTCCCCATTGCACACGGGCCACGTTTTCACCGGTCCTTGAATAATGAATGAACGGTATATATATAAACCAGGAAAAATGAACTCCTTTTACTGTGCGCGGTGCTCCTCTCATCTTGGAGGAAGAAGACAACCCCAATTTTGGCAAACGAACATTCAATACCCTGGGTATGCTGACAACCCTCGCTCTTGCCTGTATCGCCTCTTTGGCATCCGCCCACTTGGAGCTCATTTCTGCTGAGGATTACGTTGCACGTCCTCTCTCGGGTTACCACCATGGTTCTCAATCACCACTGGGAGTTTCAGAGACGTACAACTACTGCAACATGCCTCGATCCAACAAGTTGTCCTATCAAAACGTCACCTCAGAGTACGACTTGGTCTACGTCGAGGTCCTCCATCGTCATCAGAAGAGAACAACATATGCTTCCAACATGGTGCCAGGTGATATCGTGGAACCTTTCACTCACCATCCACAGGTCACCGCTGGTGGTAAGGCGGATTCAAAACAACACGGTAAGGATCTGTTTGAGTTATATCACGACACTTTGGGGTTCTTGCCAGATGAATACGACCCAGAGTTGACCGCGTGGAGAATCACAAACAACAACATCACCCAACAGGTGTTTGATCACCTGATCCAAGGCATGTATCCAGAGGCAAACGTCACCGCTGAGTTGCGTAAACTGGATAACCTTGAGCCAAATTTGCCATGTTCTCAAGCCGATTCCTTGAAGTCCAAGATCAGATCGACACCAATGTGGTACGATGAGACCAACATGACAATCTACAACGACTTGGCACAGCAGGATGGGATCAACCACACGTCATACCCTGGGTTCTTCGGTACCATTGATCACTTCTTTGATAACTTGTCCTCCAAGGCATGTGCTGGTGATGCCGTTAACGTTACCAACGAACAATTTGAAACCGTTATGAAGCTTGGACATTGGGAGTATGACTACACCTTTCATGCTCATCCAAATGCAACAGTGTACGGCAAGTACAAATACGGTAATTTCACCACGGAGCTGGCCTCAAACTTCCAGGGTGTGATGGATGGTGAAAGAAAGATCAAATATCAACACAACATTGCCCATGATGGATCAATTAGTGGAATGACCGCTGTTTTGAGTGATTACGTCGACTTGGGATTTTTCCAATGGCCAGGGATGGGTGCGGAGTACGTGTTTGAACTGTACAAGGCCAACGGCACTGACTACTACTTGCGTATCTTGTACTCTGGTGTTGAGCGTAAGTTTGTGCCAGTGGAGGACTTCTTCAACTATTTGGACCAGCAGAACGTTGCAGATATATCTTCTCAGTGTTCCAGCTGATCATTTATGTGCAGCGTTATGCGTTTTGCGTTTTGCATTATGCGCCATGCAAGTTGCCAAAGATCAAAGACCCTTTATCTCTATGAACACCGTCAGAGTGTGTTCTCTGTTTTCTTTTTTTTTTTTTTTTTTAATCCAAGGCCATTTGACTGACTGGGTTTAGCGGCTAGCCTGTAGCCTACAGGGCCGATTTTCACACTTGCTTATTTCGGGCGATGATGTCGTTTGAACTCTGTTCCAGAATAGCACAGTGCTTGGCTTTCAGGATATGTGAGGTGGACAAGCACGAAGGGGACTTGGACATGAGACATGAGACGTGTGACATGGGGAGTGGGGAGCGGAGACCCCGTACCCCGTACCCCGGACGGAGACAAGAAGACACTAACAGGACCAAGACAAGACAAAAGCCCAGTCCCTTGGGACTTGTCCAAAGAAGGGACAACCGGGCCAACCGGCGTTAAACAACGATGCATGGCCCGCCTTGACCTTCCGCCCGGGCACGACTCTGAGAAAAGGGATGGAACCACAAAGTACGGGGCCGCGGCCCTGGCGCTTGAGCCTTACCCGCCTTGGCCCCTTGGCTTACGGAAGGAGGCAATTTCTTTTTGTTTTTTTTTCTTTTTTGGGTGGGGGGGTCCCATCAGCGCATCGTCCGCATCATGTGGCGTGAACCAGCGAACACGAGTTTAAATGGCAAAAGTCTTGGCAGGCGGCAGACAATCCGCGACTGTTGGCCCTGCCGGAAGACAGCGGACATGTCTTGGCAAAGAGAAACAGCAAACACCTGAGGGTTTCTAACTTCCGCCGTGTGCAACGCAACAACAACAACGACTGTAGGTAAATATAGGGGCTGTGAAGTCGTGAGAGCGTGCATTGTGCACTGTTGTATGTGTGTATGTGCGTATGTGTGTAGACGTAGTGCCCAACGCCATGTGACGAAGCATCGCACTGCACAACAGCATGTGCAGCCGATTGGGATTATTTCTCTGCCCCCGCGGCCCCGCCCCCGGCTCGCACATATCGAACTAAATCTTGAAAATGAATCAGCGTCAACAGGCAAACGACGTCGCCTTTGTCGCCCTATGGAAGTTTGCGCGAGAAAAAAACCCTTCAACCTGCCCATTAAACAGACTCCAACTAGAAAATAAACAACAACAACGGACCTCCCACCCACCTTCTTCTCCAGCGCTACGCAGCACGTACAAGCACCATCCACAGCGGCAACTTACGACAATGTCTCATATTGCCCACCAGCCGCCAGCTCAGCAGGCTGTGCAAGCACAAGCACAGGCACAAGCACAGGCACAAGCTCAGGCACAACAACAACAACATCAACAACAACAACAACAACAACAACAACAACATCAGCAGCAACAGCAGCAGCAGCAGCAACAACAACAGCAATTAACCGCCCAGGAACAGGAACTCAACAACGCCACTGCAGAGACCTGGTTGGCCATTGGCTCCCTCGCAGAGTCATTGGGGGACGCTGACCGCGCTGCCGCCGCGTATGACGCCACGCTCAGACACTCTCCAAACTCTGCGCCAGCGCTCACCAGCCTCGCAAACTTGTACCGCTCAAGAGACATGTTTGCCAAGGCTGCAGAGTTGTACCAAAGAGCATTGACCGCTAAGCCAGACGCGGGTGAAACTTGGGGTCTCTTGGGACATTGTTACTTGATGCTGGACGATCTGCAAAGGGCATACGCCGCTTATCAACAGGCACTTTACCATTTGAATAACCCAAACGTTCCAAAGTTGTGGCACGGGATCGGTATCTTGTACGATCGTTATGGTTCGTTGGAATACGCAGAAGAAGCTTTCAGAAGAGTGTTGGAATTGGATCCAAATTTCGATAAGGCTTCAGAGATTTACTTCAGATTGGGAATCATCTACAAGCACGAGAGGAAGTTGACGCAGGCGTTGGAATGCTTCAGATATATCTTGCCAAACCCACCAGCTCCATTGACACAGCCAGATGTTTGGTTCCAAATAGGTGCTGTCTTGGAACAACAGAGAGATTACAACGGTGCTAAAGATGCTTATCAAAGAGTGTTGCAGGCTAACCCAAAGCATGCTAAAGTATTGCAACAATTGGGTTGTTTGTACTCTCAACAAGGTTCACAATTCCAAGACCCTGAAGTCGCGTTGAGATTGTTGACCCAATCGTTGGAGATTGACTCAAGTGATGCTCATACTTGGTACCACTTGGGAAGAGTTCACATGTCCAGAGGTGATTACACGTCTGCCTATGATGCCTTCCAACAAGCTGTCAACAGGGATGCTAGAAACCCTACTTTCTGGTGTTCAATTGGTGTTCTTTACTACCAAATCTCCCAATACAGAGATGCTCTGGATGCTTACACCCGTGCGATCAGATTGAATCCGTATATCTCTGAGGTTTGGTACGACTTGGGAACACTTTATGAAACTTGCAACAACCAGATCACAGATGCTTTGGATGCATACAAGCAAGCTGCTACTTTGGATCCAAACAATCCTCATATTCAAGCTCGTTTGGAACAGTTGCAGAAATTCCAAAAAGAGGGAGGTGCAAATGGTCAATTGCCTCCACCACCACCACCTTCTCAACAACCTCGTTTGCCACAACAGATGTTACCACAACAAGGTCAACCTCCACAACAACAAGGTGGTCAACAGCCTCCACATTTGCAACAACTTCAGATGAACCCACAGGCTCAACAACAACAAAACCAACAGCAACAGGCATTATTCCAACCACAGCAGCAACAATCTCAACCACAACAAACTCAGATCTTACAGCCTGTTCAATCACTTCAACCTGTTCAACAACCACAGCAATTGATGCCACTTCAGACCTCCGTTCCACAGCAGACCCTTCAACCGCAAGTTCAAGAAATGAAACCATTCACTGCCAAGCGTGAGTTGGAGAATCCAGATTTTGGTCAACGTAAGTTGAAAAAGACTTTTTTGAGAGATGAGAAGTACGAGGAGGAGAAGAGACTTGAACAGAAGCAACAGCAGGTACAACAACAGACTCCACAGCAAACTGTCCACGATGTTAGACCAGTTATTGCTCCCGTTGACAATACACCAGCTCCACAGACTGCTACTACAACCATAACTTATGCAACCGATGATAACCAACAGCCACCAGCTTCGGCTGTTGAACAACCACCATCTTCAACGCATGAGCCGGTGACTGCCCCAACGTCCGAGGAGTCCGTTGAACCAGATGTTTTGAAAGCCGAGGAGGTTACTCCAGCTCAGCCGGAGGCCGAACCTAGCATCAAAGCATCTGAGGAGGCATTGAGCAGTTTGAAGGAGGAACAGGCAGCAAGTGAAGCCGAAAAGGAGGAGGAGAAAGAAGAGGAACAACAAGAGCCAGTTGTTTCCGAGAAAGCTGAAGTGAGAAAGATCGAAGAGGATGAAGATTACGATGATGATGACGAGTCGGACAAGAGGGATAATGGAACAGAATCCAAGTGATTTGTGTCGGGAGCAAAAGAGAGTTCAACGATAGACTGAGGCAAATAGGAGAAAGAAGAGGAGAACCGTTGTACCGGATGAGTATGTAAACGTCTCGGGTCCTTGTATGTTGTGTTGTATATTCCATGTGTGTTAGTGACTGTGAGCCGTATGCGATTTATGTTTCTGCCCTTGGCCTATTGCGCGAACTGTCTAAGTAACAAAAGATGACGATATTGTATTATAAATGCATAGGTAGTAGGTGCAGCTTCTTTCTCATTTATCAACAATCTGCTCGATAAACTGTTTGATTTGTTGGAGTGTGTCGTCTCTGACGTTGTCGGGCACCATTGCTATGAGTTGTTAGTGTACGAACGGAATTGTGGCACAAAATTAAACATTCGGTATACTCACACATCGCCTGTGGTTCAATCACCTGGTTGAGCCTCGTGAAGTTAGGATTACTCTCCTGAGATAGTTCATCTTCAGTACTTCTATGTTAGTATACGGCCAAGTGATATCCAAAGCGCACCATGTAACGAACCTTTAGCCATTCTTCTCACCTTGTCCACCCAGCCAGACTCTGCAAGCTTCTGCTTTAGTTGTGTGGAGATTCTGTCGTATTCCCCAGACTCCACTAGCTGTTCCTGGATCTTTCTCTTGAGCTGCTCGTCCGACTCTGCCATCGTTTCCACCTGTGCGTTGAGTTGAAGTTCTCGTCTGTGAATACAAAACGGCTGAAGTTGACCTCCATTTGTTGATTGTTGACTTCGCGGGCTTTTGAAGCTGTCGAGCGCTCCAGGGGAAGAAGACACACAATTCAATCTCTTTGTTCATCGAACAATTCCATGCTTATAGTACGCACCCGACTGCCAACTAGAACACTCACAAGAATATTACCTCAATTGGCCAGAATGTCATCGTCTAAGGGAAGCCCAGAGAATGCAGAGATCGTCAGCGTTGAATCATTGACAGCACAAGATGCCAAATGGACAAAATTGGAAAAGATCACCTATAAGGATCCGGCAGGTAAGCTACGTTTGTGGGAGTGTGCCAGCCGTACTACAAGACCAGCGGGATCGGAAGTTGATGCAGTGGCTATAATCGCAATCTTGGAAAAGGAAGCAGGCGCAGAGGTGGTTTTGTTGAAACAGTTCAGACCACCAACTGGAGGTGTGTGCATTGAGATGCCAGCTGGTTTGGTTGATCCAAATGAACCAATCGAGACGACTGCACTGAGAGAGTTGAAGGAGGAGACCGGCTACATCGGTGAAGTTGTCTCTAAGAGCATGACTCTCTTTTCAGATCCAGGGTTCTGTAACACCAATCTGAAATTGGTTACAGTGAAGGTGGACATGAATGACAAGAGAAACAAGCAACCAGTTCCTCAATTGGAAGATGGTGAGTTCATAGAAACCTTCACTGTGCCACTGAAGAGCTTCAGTGAACAATTACATCAATTACAGGAACAGGGATACAAGATCGATGCCAGGGTACAAAACGTTGCAGAGGGAATCAAGATTGCACAACAATTCCATCTATGATAATTAGCCTTCATTTTTGATGTTGGGGACATACTTCATGCACTGTGGTTCCCTGCAGGTTGCTGCCAATGGAAAGCAGATACACTCTGAACAGCTGATGAGCATGTTGATCCAGAGATTTCACGATGACGTTCATTATATATGTAGGGTCAAACCAAGGTGATCCACGCAATGCTCAGTGCTCCTTTTCGGTGATGTAGATCTGCATGTAAACTATCCTTAGAGATATTCGTTTCCTCATGGTGCGCATTGATCGATGGCAGCCTCATTCCTGGAATGTGAAGAGGTTAATCTCGCCCTTAATGTGTCTAGCAAGTTCTTTGAACACGACATTCTTAGGCCAGTGTTGTTGAAAGTCACTAAGCGCAGTCTGTGGAACCAATAGAAAATCGTTACTGATGTCAGAAAGTCTTGAAAGAGCGACTTACAATTGGCCATGGGAAAAGCACTCTGGATTGAGGCGTATACCAACTTTTCCCGGGAATGTCTGACCCTGAGATTTGTTCATGGTCATGGCGAAGCAAGGACGAAGAGGGAAAAAGGAGGAAACTGCCTTCTTGAGAACTTGATTGGACGTGGTCAGGTTCATGAGACAATTTGATACGTGCGATGTTCACATCCTGTCCCTGTCTGTCTCCTGTGCGAACCTTGCAGGCGACGATATTGGGCATCAAATCCGTCATGATAAGTCGAAGTCAGTTAGTCTAACCTTCTGATGATGGTAGGACGTTAATTATCAAGAAGATAGGGCACCCACTTTCAACTTCAAAGCGTGAGGAGGCGTTCTTGGGTCAGAATGCTTCCTGATAGTATCTTTGGAGTGGACAGAGTTCTGTGTTTCATCATCCGTGGTATCAGTGGAGCAAAATTCAACCCTGTAAGACTGTTGGCCAGGACCACATCTGACTGTGATGATGGCACACACGTGAGTCTCTTCCGCGACATAGACGGACTCCAAAAACCACATCTCATTTATCTAAGGACTTCCAACAAAGTCAATTGTAGTGGCACCCACGACTTACAACAGCTTATTGGCCGAGCTTATTCGCAGTCTTCATGGCATTCTCCCTGTTATCCGCTGACACTCGATTGTTTCTCAAAGTCCCGAGCTGGCGTTATTAATGTCTGTACTCATTAATAATTCGAACACGCGCTAGTGCGCGCAGGCCGTGGGGTCGCGAATTCTAGTACTGGTGGAAGCAAAAAAAAGAAATGGCGACACTTGCAGGGTTCGAACCTGCGCGGGAAAATCCCAAAAGATCACTCGAAACGATTCAAGTCTTTCGCCTTAACCACTCGGCCAAAGTGCCTCTTTGTTGAAGGCGATGAGTTTTGAGCACACCATATCCAGGCAGGAGGAAATAGCTTAAGTGCCTGTTCGAAGTGACCAAGCCCACATCCGTTGGTAACGATTAAGTGGAGTACTTCTGCACCAGCAGAGAGCATACCCACTTTGACTACGTAATGAATCTCCCCAGGATCATGCAAATCTTTGAGAGAACAGTGCGAAACAGAGACAGTGACCACTAGATTGGAAACCTTCAAGCACCACAAAAGAAAGAAAAAGCTCAGAGAAGGAGTGATTGCAATGAGAGAGTTTCAAGTGACAGGAGAAGCCGGCAATCCAACCTTATACCCACCATCACAAGATTTTGAAGGATGGATTGACTTCTGGTACAGTATATGCAAACACCAAATCAAGGCACCAGGCGCACTAGAGGCACTTCATCGCTTCCACATGGGTAATTTCAGTCATGGAGGGGGCATAGCGGCCGCTAACCTTGAGCGTGATGAAGAACAGCCTAACAGAGTAGTACCATTGTGCTCTCTGTGTAATAAACAACGACGATATGGACCCACGCATCGTATCCAAATGCCAGTCCGGATTCTTTCTGAAGAAGAGCACAGTGTGGTGCTCGTGCGTGGGTGGGCGTTGTCAGGGTGTTTCCGGTGTGAAGTTGTAGATGTGTCCGCGGACGTGAACTTCAGGGGATTTCGAAGAATATGGACGTGGCTTCGATGTACGCCGATGCGTCTAGGCCGACTTCTTGGTGACGCCATTCCCTTGAACCAGAGAAGATCTTGGACGAATCGTAAGTTCCTGGAATTGCGGACTGGATTGTTTGGTAGCCAACTTATGAAGGTCTGCGATCAGCTGTGGAATTCTATAACTTGATGACAGGTGAGTCCAACGCCGGACCAAGCTTAAGCGTAAAGCGCCGGGAAGAGGAAACAATCCAAGAGTGCCGCTGGGTGGTCAAATCGTCAAGAGTTTGAGCCTCGATGTTCTTAAGGAAGCTAGCCCAAATACAAGCAAGCACCACAGGAGGCGTTGGATCGACTTGGGCTTGACCTTCCTCGTCCGTAGCACCATGGGCGGTATCCTCGCTCTTCAAGTACGAGTACATGTTGTCGAAGCTATCTGCGAAACCATCGACCTCTGATGACAATAAGCCGCGGGAACGGTGAAATCAGCAGGGTTGACAGGCGACAAGATGGCACGGGCAACCAATGGGAAGTGGGATATTCAAGTGAGAGTCTCTGATGGCCGACAAACAAGTGTGAATCTCCTGTTGTTGACGCAGACGTTTGTCAACGGTGTCCGTAGTGGAAGAGGACCACTCCGAAATGTGGTCCAAGGCAGCCCTATAGTAGATCGTGCAGGACAACTCTGTCGAAGTACCAGGTGCCTTGACGGTGGAAGCCTGTGGATTCTTCGGTTTACGCATCGTCGGAAGGGTTGATGTGATGAATCAACAATGGAGGTGGTGAATCAATGTAAAAGTAGACCCGGAACGTGCACCCATGTGGAGTCCTTGAGGACGACTTGAACTGATTGAGTGTATTGTCAGGTGACGCTGAGCTAATAGGCGTGGGGATCACGTCCTAATCGGGACGTGTTTTCCGCTCGCCCTGACAGAGACATCAAACGATTATATGCTGAATGTACATTTATTGACCCGAAACTAAGAATCTCCAGCTATGCACTCGTGGCTGATCTTATAGCGGAGCACACTCCTGGAAGACTGAAGTATATCGTGATCCATAATCAACTTAATAGTTGCTCAGCCCAGGGCTCTGTGCTCAAGGTTACACTTACGACTTACGGACCTCTGGCGACTGCATAGTATGTATTGATATATTGAGAGAGAAACGGTGCAATCTCTAATCTCAGGCGCTCGTAAGGGCGCTGTGAATGGAATCAAGGACTCAGGACTGGACACACTACACAGTGCATTGTGCATCAAGTGAAAATCCGAACGATGCAGAAATTGAGAGGATATTAATTCTTGGATGAAACGTTGAATAAAGCTCTCTAAATCAAAGCTCTCGTCCAAATCCTCTCATCTCAGCCATTGCATATATTCTTTCTCTATAAATTGGAGGGCTTTCTCCCCAGTAGATGGATTGAAGAGTAGAATGGATAGAAGTAGGAGAAACGAGAGCAATATCAACACCATGGACAAATTACTCAACAAATTGCGAAATGATGGTGGACTATACACAGAGAGTTCCATAGATAGTACAACAAGTACTGGCAAATCTAGAATGCTCAACTTCCAGCTATTGCCCTATGAAGTACATCAGCGGATTATCTCGTCACTGGACTGCAGATCATTGATGTCCCTAATGGAAACCCTGACACCCACACAGAGAGAGCTCTGTGCTTGCCATACTGTCACCACACAAGACGAAATAAGACAGGTATCACGACAAATGAAAAGCTCTTTAATCAATATCATCTATTTCGGACGAAACAATCTGAGTGATTTAGAGCACATCAGATCCATCTGCTCTCGAGGTACGAGGAATCTGATAATTTTGAGGTATTCGGAGTTCGCAGGAAAGGTATTCGACGGCGATAGATTCACAATCATGCTTAATGTCCTATCTGAAGCGATGGGACATATTTGTGACGTTGTTCTGCTGAATGATTCGAAGGACATACGAACGGAGATGCTAATCCACAATGTGGTTTTCCCAGCAAAGTCAAAAGTTTTTATTGTTAGTCAAGGTCAAACAAAGTTGGTGCTCAAAAGCTGCGATGCTAGTGGTAAGTTTGAGATTGAGCTGAAACCACGGTATTCAAACCTTACGGGCTTCCGAATTGCTCTTAAAAATTGTTCCGCAAGGTTCCACCAGTATTTCAGTTTCGAGACTCTTCAATGTGATTCCTTGTGTCACGTTGCTGCTCAAGATATTACCGATAGAGTCTGTATTGGGAAGAATGTCAAGGAGTTTCGACTCGACGCAGGGTTAGCATTAACCAATGCAACGTTCGAAGGCGAAAGAATGGTGCTTGGCAGCGCACCAAGAAAAAATCCATTCCACAGCCGCAGAATTGAACCCTTTTGCTCGCTGGTAGCACCAAACATGACATTCATGAAGATCAACGTGGAGATTCCAAAGTTTCAGAACCTACAAGCACCAAGGTTGAGACATATTGAGATCATCGGAAATAGACAGAGGAATGTGTTCTCAGAATGGTACGCTTACGATTACGAAACTATCCTTCTTTGGCAGAACTGGTCCAGGTTCGTCATGAATGTGGCAGAACTGACACTGGTTGACTTCCACTTTCCCATCTATGCTCTGAGTGAGATGCCAGAGCTGACAAGGCTGTCCATAAAGGTCAAATACACCGCACCAAAATGGAGCAGACGCCCACGCTGCCAGTTTCCTAAACTTAGAGAACTGATAGTGGCTGGTCGGCTTGACAGTGTGTATAATCTCCCACGACTGGACGCTCCACAACTGAGAACGCTGATACTGCGTAACATGAGTTTCCGGCATAAGAAACCAAGAATACTGGAAGACGAAGCAATGAACATCAATCTGCCAAGGAAGTACCCACATGTCGAGCGTTTATTCATTGAGGAATCATGGAACTCAAGGGTGAGCAATAAGCACTCCTCTATCATAAATCAGTTCTCAAAACAGCTGAAACAGTTATGTCTTCTTAACACTGATCTTGCTGATGATTCTCTTGCATACATCTTTACAAACCTAAGTATGTTGAAGATTGCGTATACCGACCCTCATAGAACCGAGTACGAGGACAAGGCCATTGAAGTGAATATCTGTGCATCCAACCTGACAGAACTGGTTATCCAAGGAGCCAAGGGCCGTGAAAGAGCCAACATTGGCCTTTTTCCACTGCTGAAGTCTTTGGAAGTCAGACGAGTGTCAAGGATAACAATTGAGCCAGGGACTGAGAGGGACTTGGAGTATCGCAATGTGCAGCTTGTTAGCAGCGTGCTCCTGCCCACAAACCGGTGGAAGAGGTCGCGATGGATCAAGATCAGCGGAGAAAGAACTCAGCTCTGGAGAGTGTGACACAGAAAACTGAAGTGTTCGCATTCACTGGGTATATTATGGACTCTAGAGTTTACTGTTATTGCTCTCCATGATGACACCCCATCCACACACCACATCCTGTTGCAATAAGCATCGCGCCGATCCCAATATTCTCCCTGCGTGTCTCTTTTCATTCCCACGGTCCTCGGGCAAGGAAAATGTTAAAGACACACTGTCATGTGCGGGGACACAGTTTTCATATGAAACTCACAGTTCGTATTGATCCAGGATCTGCCTGTCTTCTACCATGGCTGAGAGACTGGACATTTGGGTCTTGTCACAATGTCACATGCGTCATGCATGACCAGCTTACTCCATGGAATGTTCGATGAATGAGCTGCATGTCTATTGTCTATTGTCTATTGTCCATCGTCCATTGTCCATTGTCCATTGTCCATTGTCCCGCGTCCTGCGTCCTGTGGACGTCTTAGACGTCAACCCTTTCGGATCTCTGTTGCGGTACTAAAGGACTAAACCTTATCTTCTCTTTAAAAGGCTGGGTGATCCCACATCTCCTTCGGTGGCAAATGTAATGTGTTCATGCCCACCAAACTCGATCTTCTCAGAAACAGAGGAGTACATCAGACACATCGCAAGTGCCCGTTGAACAGCATCAAGATACGGACCAGGAATCACCAATAAGCACAGTTGCTCTAACGTCTGCCATGACGTTGATCGTGGTTCCTTCCTTCTACAGGCAGTTGGAAACGAGAAGCTGGGATTCGTCTTTCCTGTGCCTCCTGTCATAAAATGGGGTCATCTTTCCGAAAGATGTGCTCACACTGGCAGTACACATGCTTCGTATATTCAGAGAGAGTCAAGATAGATGGACCCGGGCAAATCACCTGGCGGTATGCTGATCAGACTTTGGTTGACTCGGCTGGTAAGCGTGAGGTTCCAGAACTGCGCAACATTGTTATTGGATTCCTCCTACCACCATCCGAGACCAACGACACGCCCGGTCTGTTTTGCCAACCTCCGTGGGATAGAGATAATGTAACCACTGAGGTCATGGACTCAAAGATTGCCGAGGAACTGCATCGTCGTAGGAATCTGGTCCCGCGTTTGGCCTCCCAAGATGACACCCAACAGCAGACCACAGCAGCAGAAGAAGACAAGAAGAATACGAAGACACCCGGCTTGGATGACACACCCCAGGGAGTTTCTGGCGAAGGGCCGTCTCAGAATCGTGAGAAACACATTCCAACTGTGAAGACCGAACAAGGAGACCCCGCACACGACGAGCTTAGCGAAGAGAAAAAAAATTCGGATCAGGTTGGGTCTGGTTCCAAATTGAAAGGCGCATCGAAAACGCTCAAAGGTATCTTCGGACGCTCAAAGGCTAATAAAGGAGCCACCGATGATGATTCTGAGGACAAACATAGGAGCAAAACGAAGACACCCAGCTTGGATAACCCACCCCAGGGAGTTTCTGGCGAAGGACCGTCTCAGAATCATGAGAGACAGCAGACCACTGAAAAAAATCAATATGATTCAGCTTCAGAAGATGAGAAATACGGGCATGATTACACGGTGAGAGGAGCAACAAAGAAGATAAAAGACTGGGCAAAACAAATCATGAAAAATAAAGCCAGCACTGATGAGTCCTGCGAATTATTCTTTTTTGTCAGTCCACTGTACGCAAGTTATGAAAATGGACATTTTCGTCTTATCTTCATAGATATATCGAACGAGATTGAAGTCAAAGCCGATGTTAATTGGCGGCGTATTCCTCCTCCGACCAGATTCCTCCTCTCGAAGGACTTCGTGATGTTTGCACACATCATTGATAACCTCTTTGATGAGAGGAGGGAATATATCAAAGGAAGCAACTCAGAAACAGCTCTGAATACGGTCAAATCCGAGATTGAGCTTAGAAAGCAATCGGCTGCAAGAATTACAATGAATAGAGAATGGCGTATATCATATGATAATGAATCAATGGGTGAAGATACCATTGAGGCTAACCGCTACATGAAAAGAGTCAGATCATGTCCAGGAGGTGGTGATGACAGTAGCCATAGAACTTCAACACTTGGATACAACGCTGAAAACCACCTAAATACTGGTTTGAATCTTACAGCAACAGCTGCAGCTCTTGCTTCGCTGCACCATTGAGACCAAGTCGCTTTCTTGCACCGCCCGGAGACAACATGAGGTCTACGATCGTTTACTTGATAGATTAATTGCTATAAGAAGCGTAGATATAGACATCAGGGTACACAAGGAGATCTACGCAATGCTTAGTGTTCCTTTTTTGTGATGAAGGTGGGAGAAATCTATATGTTAGCTTTCGTTAGAGATCTCTTTATGTTGCGCGCAAGGGAAATTAGAAAGGACCATTCTTGTCCTCATGGTCCCCGTCAATCGATGGCATACTGTACTCTGGAGTGTGAAGAGGGTAATCTCGCCCTTAATGTGTAAAGTAACTTCTCTTAACACGACATTCCTTGTGTTGTTCAACCGTACTGAACGCAACCTGTGGAACGCTATATAGAAAAGGCGTTATTGATGTCAAAAAATCTTGTGAGAGCAATGTACAATTGGCAATGAGCAAACAGTGTATATATTCAACGACCTGCAATGGACCAACACCACGAACTGTCCTTGGAAGGGAATCGGTGCCATCTCAGTCCTCTCTAAGTCTAGAACCCCATTTTGAGGCTCGCAGTAATTAGAAGGAGTTACCAAAGCCTTGTCCAGTTGACTGGTAACCCAATCCAGAAGCTCCATTTGTGATCATCAATCTCTCATTGCCCAACACTGGCTTATCACCGTCTTTGGCATCTTTCTCCTCTCTGGCCTTCAAGTCTTTCATCAACCTGGAAAGCTCCTCACTTCTCTGTCTCTCAATGGTGATCAGGTACGGTTTGATGTAATCGCCCAATTCATGTAACCATGCCAATTCCAAAACCTTGTCATGGCGGATCAACCCATAAGCAGTGTACAACAAACCAATAAAGGCCTCATTGTTACCAGTTTCGACAAAATAAGACAACAAGTCTTCAGCAACCTCAGTGGATTCAGAAATAGCAGCGGTTTCAATGGCATCCTTCCATAACTGATCAGTTTTGAGAATAGACAAGGCCTTGTTCCATTTCTTGTTCTTTCTGTAGAGACAAGCAGCAATCTGTCTGAAGAAAATCAAATTATGCTTCTCCAATCTGGAAGCCAAGTCAATGGAATCAAACTTGTCATGGATTTCAACAACAGTGCCCAAAGTCTCATGATCTTCCTCTTCGATCAGCAAATCATGGTAAGCAGAATTTACAACAGAGTTGTTCTTCTCCAAGACAGAGATCAAGAATGGCTTGATCAACGGCAAGTTGTCAGATTTTTGGAAAATTCTGACAGTTCTTGGAATGTCTAACCTTGCAGTCAAAGCGGAGAGTAGATCAATGATCAAGGACGGATGCTCATTGACGTAGAAGTTGATAGCCTTGTAGTAAATCTCCAAGTTGGCAACCTTAACAATAATATCCTTGAAAGAAGAGTGATCAAAGGCTGCAGCCGCCTTGTCAATCATAGTCAAAGCAGCATTGTCCCACTCATCATAATGAGCATACAAGAAGATCAGCTCTGGCCAGAGATGAGCAGCCTCCGTGGCTCTGATAACTTTTGGAATGTTGATTCTAGACCAGAACAGCTTCAAATGCTCCATAGTCTTGGAAGGATTGTACTTGGTGTACAAGATAGCCAACTCAGTGAACATACCCATATGAGCTCTCTCTAAACCCATACCAGCCTCAAACAAGGAAAGCAACTCGTCGAAATGACCGGAAGTCTCATACTTCTCAACCATCTCATCCAGCTCTTCTGCATGAACTATCAAGTTCAAACCACAAATCTGAGCCAAACGGAACTCCTTGTGTTCCAAACAAGCATCATTAACCTGCTTCCAGACTTTAACATTAGAGGCCTTTCTAGCACACTCAACAGCAGATTGATAGTCATCCAAGAAGACCAAAGTAGAAGCCAACATGGAGTAGTTGGAAACAGAAGAGTACAACAACTTAGCAGCCTTATAGTCACCACGGCCGTACAATTTGTCACCAATCTCGTTCAAGTCAGCAACGTTCGAGCCGTTCAAGAACTTCTCAATCTCCTCGTGCTTGCCCAACTCAGCGTAGGCAATGATCAATTCACCATCAATCTTTGGTTCCTTCAAAGTCTGTCTAGCAGACAACAAGTACTTGACCAACTCGTCATACTTACCAGCAGAGTCAGCAATGTCAATGACATTCTCATAGTTGGATGGATCATTAGCCTTAATGTAAGACTCAATGGCCTCTGGGATTCTCAAACCGTTCAATTGAGCGGCACCTAATTGACTCCACAACTCAGACTTGTCAATCTTCTCAGCATATGTCTCACCTCTGTCCAAGGACATAACATCTTCAACAAGAACACCTAGAGCTTTAGAGTGCAATTTGTGCTTGTCATAAAGCTCAAAGGCCTCTTCGTACAGGCTAGCCTCAACACATAAGGCTCCAATCTCAACTGGGTCAAACTCATCTAGCTTCTCAATATAGGACAAAACCTTGGTTGGCTCAACCTTTATAGCTGTAACCATCAGCAAGCCTTGGAGGGATGGGTTTTCACTGAATGGAGATGGCTCCAAGATGATCTTCTCCAACAACTCGACGAGTTCACTAGTCAAATCATTGTCCATAAATGCCTTGACAGTCAAAGAAACAGGCTCTGGGTCCGTGGCCTCTGGAACGGCAACACCAACAATTTGATCAACCAATTGTCTTCGGTGGACGTTATCATGAGTCAAGACCTTGTTCCACAATGTCAGGTCAGATCTTTGTAACAAGTATCTAGCCTGGTACTTGTACATGGCATTCTCATTGGTGATTCTGATCAACTCATCATCGTTGTGGCCCTTTTCGTAAGCGATGTAAGCCAAGTATGGATCTCTCTTCTCACAGTATTGACCAACCTCCAAAGTGTTATAGCTGTCATTCTCCTTCAAGAACTTCTCTGGATTGTTGTTGGAGTCAATGTAGATCTTAGCCAAAGTGTTAAAAACAGCAGGGTCTTGGACACCAGAGTTCAAAGTAGCCTCAAGGAAAGGCAACAGCAGCTTCAAGCGATTTCTCTTTTCAACCTCAGCGGTAAGCTCAGCAATTGGAACCTGACCAATGACAGATTGGATCAAGTTTTGGATGACACGCTCATCACAGTCAACATCCAAAAGGGCGGCAACGACCTGTGGTGTCTTGGAAGGATTGACTTGCTGCACATAAACCTCGATAAATTTGAAGAACTGGTGCTTGTACAAGTACAAGATCAAGTCATGGACGTAATTGAAACGGTCACAGACGATGATCAATGGAAGTTGGTCTTGCAACATAGCATCTTTCAGGAAGTTCTTAACCTTCTCAGCATCGTAAACGTTGTTGTCCTTAGCTATACGTTCAATCTCCTTGAACTGACCAAGCTTAGCAGCAGCCTGGATGTACTTGAAGACAACATCTTTGTCCTCGGTCAAGTTGACGATAGAAGCCAAGTAGTAGTACAAGCCTTCAAAGCACTTGAATTCCTCAAACAGTTTGATTAAGGAAGCAGAACCGAGCAACTCAGAGTACTTGGTTGCAACTTGAATGACAATTTGCAAGTTCTGAGCCATGTTCTTATCCAACAATTCTCTGAGGGCAACCATAGACTGTTCAACGTTCAGCTTACCAAAGTAGGCGACCAACCAGTCAGCTGGGATAGCCTGAGTGTTGACAATGACTCTCTTGATGTCCCTAATGTCCGAGTAGTTCTCCAGGGCTCTTTGTGGCAAACCGGCCTTCTCAGACAATTGAGCAATGGTGGCTCTATCGTAGTGATGGAACATGTCATTACCCATTATAGCATCGGCAACTTGCGGGGCGTGCAACAAGTTGATCTCCAATAATCTGGTTTGTAAATGACCATGGTTTGGAGAGTCATCCTTCAAGGCATCAAGCAAGAAAGAAGTACCTTGTTGGACAAAATTTTGAGAGAAGAAGATGTCAGCGATCTTTTCAATTTCAATCTGACCAGCAGTGGAAGGAGAGTTCAACAAACTGATGGCAAATTCGGAAGCCTTATCCGGGTTGGTTCTCAACAAGTTTGAAATCAAAACGATGAAGTTTGGCTGGAAGCCAACCTTCTCGCAGTATGGGACAATCTTGTCAAACTGACCCAATTCAGCCAAAGAGGAAATGACCTTTGCATGAGTCTGAGATCTCAAGAAGATGGCAAGAGCCAACTGCAAGTCGAATGGCTTGACAATGTCACCCAACTCCTCAGACGACGTCAACTTGTCCTCCTTCAACCACTTTTCAAAGAGCTGCTTTCTATCCTGTTGCAAAACTGGCTTGGCTAACTCGATAGTCTCGAATTGGTTCAGCTTTCCCTTGTCCAAAAGAGTGGAGAAGTATTGCAAGATTGGAGAGATTGCGCCTGGAGCAGCCTGGATGTTCTTCAACTTTTGAATGGTCTGTGGAGTTCTCAATTGTTCGGAAGAAGCAGCAACCTTAGCAGCGTTAGCGTAATCACCTTGTTGCAAGAGAGTGTCAAATTGTTGCAAGAACAAGTTTTCGGCACCTGGCAAGCCACCTCTAGAAGCCATGGACAAGGCTAGGGAAACATTGCTGAGCTTGTTCAGGATGTATGGGATAAGCTTGTCCTTAGCAATTTCAACAGCCAAAACTTGACCAGACTTGTTGATCGCCAAGATACCATTGTTGTCATCGTAAGATGAGGCAATGAACACCGGTGTTGCGGTGATTCTGTTGACAAACAAGTTGGAACCACTCTCCAGATCGTACAAATGGATGAAACCGTACTTGGTAAGCAGGTAGATGACACCGTACTTCTTTGATACCTGGACAGAGATTGGGAAGTCATTTGTGGCATCTGGAGGGAAGAAGATGTCAACATTCTTTTTCTGGAATGGTGGATTGTTTGAATCGTGGTCGATTTCAATGATGTGCAATTGACCACCGGTGGCAGTTCTGTTACCACAGACAAACACCTGAGTTGGAGAGGAGGCACCATCCAATTGCAAAGTGCTGAAAGCAGCAACATGGCCCTCGATGGCCTGTGAGACGTTTCTCTGCTTGGAGTACAGCTGAATCTTTCCCGCGATACGGCCATTTTCCTGGGTGATACCAACCACCGCAAACCAGTCAAACTTGTCATTGACGACAAAGTTGATAATCTGGGCATTGGTCAAGTTTGCATGTCTCTGGGTGAGCAACGAAGGACCAGAAGAAGCGTTTCCATCAAAAACATTCCAGGTATACACGGAGGAAGCCGTGATCAGACCCAATTGCTCGTTGCTCAGCCATTTCCAGAAGATGATTGGCTCAGACATATTGAACGACTTGAGCTTCTCCTTGGTGTCCAGGTTGAAGATTTGCAGCGTGGTACCGTTGGCTCTCAGAGAGATGATGAACTGGGAGGGGTGCAAGATGGCGTTGTCTGCACTCATGTTCTTTCTCGTAACGTTGTTGCCGTTGGCCAAGTCGACAATCGCCACGGTGTTGGTGCCATTCACAGTCTCACGGACGGTGACATAGCGGTCCGACTCCAAGGTTGTGGATCTGAACTCGAGCGACTGCTGGTTGATGCCCAGGGACGTGAGGTCCGTGAGCTCGGTGAACTCGATCGGGATGTCGCTCATCGTTGATCAAGGTGTTGATTCAAGGGCAGATTCAGGCTGTTAATTCCGTAAACAAAGCACACTGGGGCGGGTAGAAGGGCACTTCACGCAGTTCTTGGGGGGCGGATAACTGTGTGGCGAGTCCTCGTGGGGCGGATGGTGTGCGCAGTCGAAGCAATTGAGCTTTGAAGTGCGAGTGAATGCGTTTGTATGGTGAGTCCCTCACTGTCGTTAAAGGGGGGAGGGTGAAACTGCCAGATCGCTCACTTTGCGCCCCCGCCGTCTCCGAAAACAGAATCGGTAGTGCCACAGCGTCCCTGAAGGTTACGTAAGCGAGGAGTACTGCGGGCGGGTAATCTTTTAAGATTGACTTCCGAAATAGGCAATCTCGGGGTCATAGTTTCTATAGCTGGTAGGGGGGATCTTCGTCTGCATACATGGGGGGCACATCTATATGAGATACATAGGTCTAAAACAAGGAGGACAGGTCGAACACACCGTTGCTCTTCTCCATCACACCATCTTCGGTCACGATGCCGTCGATGAGCTCGTGTGGTGTGACATCGAATGATGGGTTCCAAACCTCGATCCCTGGAGCTGCAACACCAACCTTACCGGTGATGGCAATGCCCTTGTCATTCTTCAGCACCTGTTGGGTCATCAAATCAACCACACCACCACTGACGTTCTGCATCTCTGCCGCTGGTCTCTGCTCCACGACGATTTTATCGCCATGGTCGGTTTTCAGATCAATTGTGGTCTTTGGAGCCACAACGAGGAACTTGATACCAAACTGTCTGCAGATCAATGCCAATTGATACGTACCAATCTTGTTTGCAGTGTCACCGTTCTTAACGATTCTATCAGCGCCAACAACACATGCCTTGATTGGTGGCTCGCCCTTCTTGTTCAGACTTGAAATGAGGTAAGTGACCATAGAATCTGTGATCAATGTCGATGGGATATTCTCATAGACTAACTCATAAGCGGTAAGTCTTGCACCTTGGTTGTATGGTCTTGTCTCCAATGGATAGGCACGGTTCATCTTGATCGAAGGCTTGGATTTCTTGGCCACAGGTTCTTCATCAGCTCCAGTGGTGGACTTTGCATGATTCCAAAGAGATCTAATCACACCTAATGCAGTGCCATATCCAGAGGTGGCAAGCGAGCCTGTGTTACAGATGGTCAAGATACCAAACTCACCAGTGAATCCTTCGGATTCAAGAGTCTTGAGGATCCAGTCCTTTCCATTTTCACCCAGTTTAACATTATTGGTGTAATCATCATCGATCAAGGCGCATCCAAAGGACAAAACCTCGTTGAAGATGTCATCCACGGATGAAGCTTGTGTTTTTCCGACAATCTCAACGATCTCATTGACGGCATTCCCCAGGTTCACAGCGGTTGGTCTTGAGGTCACCAAGTAGTTCAATCTTGCAATCAACTGTTGTTTGAAGTTGGCCATATCATTCAGATCGTAATAGACTTGGTCTTTGAGCTTTTCACCCGTGTAGTGGCTAAGTTCGATGACAACACTGAGAGCACCAACGATGGCAATTGCGGGCGCGCCTCTCACTTGCATTTTATAGATCACATCGAACGCATCTGCGATGGTGTTGATCTGGATGTATTTTGTAGCATATGGCAACAATAGCTGGTCCAGAGTGGACAGCGTCAGTGCTTGTCTGTCAAACTTGATGGCCTGGAGAGTGGCCATGGCAATGCGCAGTGGCGAGGGTTTCCCTTTGGTTGTGTGTAGTATGTATATAATGTGTGCAAGTGAGTCAAAACGTGGATACCACTAATTTTCTTTTTTGGCTTTCTCAACATGAAGATCACAGAGTCATCGATGACTTCTGGTTTTAAACTACTCGGGTGAAGAGATCAAAGAGATTACAAAAGGTGTACACCACCAAGATATAGTAGGGGATATACAGAAGAGAAATCACTTCAAAGCGTTCTTAGCCCAGTTCGGAAGAACGAAGGAGGCAGTGTGGATGTCCTTGTTGTAGTATCTGTACAACTTGTCCTCTTGCTCCTCTGGCAAGGATCTCAATGGGGTCTTGACGTTGGCATCCTTGTCCTTGGAGCAAACCATGAACCCGATCATACCAGATGGGTAGGTTGGAATGGTGGTAAAGGCGTACTCGGCAACTGGGAAGACCTCCTTACAAGCCTTCTTCAAGTCGGTGATGATTGGCATGTGCAACCAGATGGACTCGGCCTGGGTGGTGATGACACCCTTCTCGGTCAAGGCGCCGTCCAAGAGTTCAAAGTAGGACTTCTGGAAAAGGGAGGCAGCCGGGCCTTCTGGGTCAGAAGAATCGGTGATGATGACATCAAAGTAGTTCTTGTAGTCGGCAAGGAACTTGAAGCCATCACCGATATAGGTCTTGACCTTTGGGTGGTCGTAAGACGCAGACATCTCTGGCAAGTACTGCTTGGAGACTCTGATGACGGCCTCATCAATGTCACACAACCAAGCCTCCTCAACGGACTCGTGCTTGACGATCTCACGGAGGACGCCACCGTCACCACCGCCAATGACCAAGACTCTCTTTGGGTCTGGGTGGGAGTTGACAGCCAAGTGAGTGATCATCTCCTGGTAGGAGAACTCATCTCTCTCGGTGGCCTGGATGGCGTTG
This sequence comes from Williopsis sargentensis, assembly GCA_020995425.1. Taxonomy (NCBI): domain Eukaryota; kingdom Fungi; phylum Ascomycota; class Saccharomycetes; order Phaffomycetales; family Wickerhamomycetaceae; genus Williopsis; species Williopsis sargentensis. Next base: position 2,425,721 of record CP083465.1, on the reverse strand, counting down.
TCGAGAACGAGCACGTTGCCGTAGTCGGTGGACTTGAACACCAGCACGTCCTGGTAGAGTGACTTCTCATGGTGGAGCACCTTGTCCACTCTGAGGGTCATGGCCTGGCCAGGCCACATGGTGTCGCTGATCTCGCGGAACCAGCCGTCCTTGATGGTTGGGTGTGTGATCTCTGCCATTGCTGCTGCTCTTGCGCCTCTGAAGGTGTGTATATGTATAGTTCTTCTCACTGGGCCCTGCGCTCTCTGGTATCTGATTCTAGTCGTGCGAAAAATTTTCGAGAACTGCCGGTGTTTCCCATTGGCTGGAGGACGACGTCTTGGGCGTGGGCACTCGTCCTTGGATGACAGTTCTCCAGAGGCCTACACAACGAACACGCTTCCCCCCTCGAGCAAGAGAGAAATTATCACCACCTGATTGAATGCCCATCTGACATCCACACACTTGAAGGCCATATACATACGCATTAATATGTACTCACTTATATTAACGCTCGCTCCACAGGTAAAACAGCGTAAAAAAACAACAAACCACACACAAAACCCAATGGCGCGCGCGCGTTTTTTTGTTTTTATCTAATTTTTTTTTTAGTGTTTTTTAGTCTTTTTCCCCCAAGGCCATCTCAATTGCCATGGCAACACACACACACACACACACCAGGCGCGGCCGAGATATCCCCATTAGGAAGTGTAACGGGAACGATCGGTGTCAAAAGATAGAGCTCGGATGCAAGATAAAAGCCCGAAGCGCTTCGATTTCCCTTTTTGTTTTTTTTATTCTTTTTTTTTTTTTTTAGTAAGGAACTTAGTAATGATTACGTCCATGCCGTACCGATGAGTATAAAAGGGGGGGGGGGACAGTCTCACACCCATATAGTGAATGCATCAGTAGATCAGTAGTAGTACCACTGTACATACACCGTCCAGCATGACCACCTTCCTCAAATCCGTTGTCTCCAGAAGAACTCAGTATCAGCTCAAAAAGACCCTCCCAGAGGGCGTCTCCCTCAAGCAGATCCAGCACATTGTCAACGAGCTCGTCAAGCACACTCCAACCTCCTTCAACTCGCAGACCGTGAGAGCTGTCATCCTCACTGGTGAGTTGCACAACAAGGTCTGGGAATTCGTCGCCGCAGCCATGCCAGCTGAGGCCCAGCAAAAGAGACCTGCCTCCATTAAGGACGAGGCATATGGTTCCATCATCTTCTTTGACGACTCCGCAGCTTTGAAGAAGATCCAGGATGCTTTCCCATTTTATGCCGACTACTTCCCAATCTTTGCCGCCACATCCAACGGTGCCGCTCAGATAAACACCTGGACCTTGATTTCCGAACTGGGCTTGGGCGGCCACTTGCAACATTATAACCCATTGGTGCAGGAGGCTTTGAAGGGTAAGGTCCCAGAGGAGTGGACCGTCGTTGCTCAATTGGCTTTTGGTGTCCCAGTGGGAGAGACCTCTGAGAAGACCTTCGCTGAGGGTACTGAGGTCAAGGTTTTGTCCGAGTAAATCACCTCCCCCCCCTACACATGCAACAGAGACCTCAAACTCCTTATATAGGTAGACTTATACACTTTTGGAAGAGTCAATGTGCCCGTACTTCTCCACGTTCAAGATGTAGTCGTACAAGAAACACACCGTCATGACATGTGCATCAAACTCAAAGTTCTCGTTGATGGCATGGATGTTCGAACCACCGCCAAACTGTCCAATGAATCTGTAAACATGATCAGACAACACCCAATAACGTGAGGCATCTGTATAACCACCCACGATCATTGGACCAACATCAATCTCGTCTTGCAATGGCACAACGTCTTGGAAAGTGTGCTTGATACTACCAGCGAGTATGTCCCAAGTGGAGTCCAGAGTCGTGGAAACAGGAGATGGATCCAATGGTTGGACCCATGACACATTCAACAGCCCTTGAGAACCCTCAATCAAGGTACTGCCATTTGCCAAAACGACAGTCAATTCAAACTCTTGGGCAAGATCCAAAGTATGGTCAATTACACGATCGATCAACTCTTGAGCTGTCAACTCCATGGATATTCTATGGTTGATTCCTAACTTTGTCAACTCTGGTAGTGAGTTCACTTTGACACCTGAATGGATGATATCAATAGCTTGGGAAGTTCTTTGCAAATACTTGTACCCACTAGTGGAAAGAGAGGCGCTCAGTTGCTTTCGTGACTTTGTGTCATACTTGGATTTCAAGTATAAGTCTTTGCTCTTCTGATCCAAAGTCTCTGATCTATCACCAACCAGTCTTAATAAATCCAAGAATGGATTCTCCAAAGTCAATTCATGACCAAAAGGATCATTTTCCAAGTCAACAACTAACTGACTCATGATTCCAATACCAGTATGGTCAGGTGGTAGCGAAGAATGACCACCAGTGGTTTGCAGTTCGATGTACATGTCCAAGTAACCCTTCTCACAGACACCAACGGCACCTACAACAACGTCATTCATCTCAACCATACCACCACCTTCATCGATGACCGCATAGAACTTATTGGCGCCATAGAGAGACTCCAAGTATGCAGCCAACGATTTAGCGCCGTTATAACGACCAATGGCTTCCTCATCATACCCCAGCGAGATGATCATTGTTCTTGATGGGACGAATCCATCTTTCAACAACTCTTCAAACGTTTCAAAAAGGCCAACAACCAAGTTCTTAGTGTCACCAGAACCACGGGCCCAGACACGTTTACCGTCGAAGTGCGCAATGTATGGTGGATAAGTCCATTGGTCCAAGGTGGAGTTCTCCACTGGGATCACATCCTGATGTGCAGTGAACAACAACGGTTCCAACGATGGATCGGTACCGTTCCAAATGACGATGTAACCCAGTTTGTTCACCAGATGAATGTCAAGCATGGAATGCACCAGTGGGTACGTCTGTTCAAAGTAATCATGGAGCTCGAGGAAAGGCTCCCAACCCGTGAGATCCTCCTCGGGGAACCCAGAAACGTCATACACTTCGGATGGGATTCTCAGAGCTCCTTGATACCGTGCCAAACTGGCATTACGGAACTCATCAGAGTGGTAAATCTGCGACGATTTGGCATTGTGTGGATTGAACACCCTTTGCTTTGAATAAGGAGATTGTGGGACCTCCATGGCACCTGAGGGCCATAGTTCGTAAGCCAGTAGTGCGAGAACACCCAGAGGCAGCACAAAACTGCCCCATCTGCGCCAACTGCTGCGCTTTCTCGCGATCTTGTTGTCCACACTGACACTTCCGTACGACATTATAGCACCCAACTGTCTTCTAACTGCTTTAGCCCCCCCGGAAGGAGCCCCCAAGACAAAAGACTCAGAGATAAAAGCACCAGACAGGTACCCAAAAAGCACCTTGTGGATAACGGCTGATTGACCGTTTTAGGAAGAAAATCCGCTTTGGACTTCACAACGGTCCGAGCTTCAGGTTGACACAAACCACTCCGAGAATGACAGGAGAGCAGAAGCAACGGAGGAAGGTGTCACTGGTATGCTCGGAGATCCTGACTGCGTTGTCTGATGGTATCCCGGCAAACGTCAATAGGAGCTCTTTGGTGTCGTTGATGATCTCTGCCTATGGGCTTGATGAACAGTGTGAGATCCTCACGCCGAAGCCAGCGACGAGGGATCAATTGACTCAGTTTCACGACGCAGGATTTGTTACCGAGTTGCTGAGATACAGGAAGAGTGTACTGAGTGATTCCAGGGTGGAAATGCTAAGTGGACTGGGGCTTTCCGTTGAAGATGCCGAAGAGGAGGATGAGGAAGATCGATGTGAGAAAGATCATCATAGTACACTCGAACGATATGGCTTATTATACGACTGTCCTGTGTTCCCACTGATGGAGAAGTATGTCAGGTACTTGGCAGGATCCACCATCTGTGCAGCGCATCAACTTATGCGTTCAGACTCTCTTGTCGTGATCAATTGGTTTGGTGGTCGTCATCATGCCAAAAAGTCACGAGCATCAGGGTTCTGCTATGTGAATGACATCGTACTGGGGATTTTGGAACTACGGAAGAAGTTTGATAAGGTTGTTTATGTGGATTTGGACCTTCACCATGGTGATGGTGTAGAAAATGCCTTCAAGTTCTCCGATAAAGTCATCACCATGAGTGTTCACAGGAAGGAGATTGGATTCTTTCCCGGTTCAGGAGATCTGAAAGACCAGGGGATGGGAAAGGGGAAAGGATTCACGTTCAATGCACCAGTGAACCATGGTTTGAGCGATGATACACTGATGAATGTTGTAGGTAAGTGTATCTTACCTGTCATAACCAGGTTTGAGCCCGATTGTCTGGTGATTCAGTGTGGGGCTGATGGATTGGGTGCAGATGAACACCAAGAGTGGAATCTAACCATCAAGGGACTGGGCAAGGCTGTTAATACTCTGCTGAAGCTCAATAAACCAACACTAATCACAGGAGGTGGAGGTTATAATCATGGTCAAGTTGCCAGATGCTGGACATACATCACTTCAATGGCGCTACAGTTCGAAGAGAAGCAATTTGACCTGTTGCCCGACTCTCTAGTTACCGATGACGAAGTAGAGTACGAGTTCTGGAATGATAAAGGTCATAACATGCTGGATTCGAACTCTCAAGACTATATATCCGATCTGTCTGCTGATTTCCTATCAAGGTCATGGATGTAACTTATTACCAAATTCACGAGTCCAATTCGATTCCCAACGTTGTTTACTCTTCTGCATTGCACCTTGCTTTATCGTATCGTAGTTTGATTCTTGTAGGAACAGATAGATCAACGATTCGACAATTTGTCTTGCATCAAGAACCCTCATTCCATTGACGCCATCATCAACCAATTCAGGGAGTGCATCAAACTCCAGAGCGAGGACGGGCACACCACAACCAAACATATCAACGACTTTCATCGGGAGATCAATTCCACTGCTCGAGGTGTGTAATGAAATTCCCAAGTCTCCCACTGCAAGGACCTTAGGGTATTCCTCTGCTGCCAACCATGCACATTGGACATCACTCTTCTGTAAATTGGCTTGGGCGACAGCTTCAAGGAATTGCTGCTTCATTGGTCCCTTCCCTGTGATGATGACTTTTATCTTCGGCAGACCCTCCAACGTCTCGTATTTGACCAATGCTTCGAGAAGGACGTTGAAATCTTCATCCGGAGTGAATGAAGTTGAGGAGACAATGATCTTATCCTTCGTGAAGTCAAAGTTCGAGAAGAGCTCAGGGTGGTTCTTGATGATTTGGGACTTCTCTTGCGAATTTACAGGTTGGAATTGAGAAGCAGCCTTGTCGTATAGCACGGTGATTTTTGATTGTTTGACACCAAACTCTTCAACAAGGAACTCCTTCATCTTTGCAGTAACTGTGAGGTTGATATCGGAGAATCTAGATAGAAGCTTCTCATACATTCTGTTCAGATTGACCAACGGGTGTGAAGGTCCTAGCTTGAGAGCAAGGATGGAATAACCCAAGTTGTGCCAGTCAATGATGAGTTTGGAACGTACGAAAACTCTGAAGAGCACAGCGAGCAAGAGAATTGGGATACCCGGTGGGTTCTGCACCATGATGTACTTTGCCCCTCTGAGATTCCATAGCAGCTGACAAAGGCCATAGAGCTGAAGCACCACCTTGCGCAAGACAAAGAGCAAGTAGTTCTGTGAGCCTCTGTGGACCTGTTTGATCTCATGGATGTTCACCCTGTCGTCGTCCACGAGGTCCAATGGCGGCTGCTCCTCGAGATACCCGCAGAGGTCAACCTCGTAGCCCTTCTCAGCGAAGCTTCTGGCGTGGTAGCACATGCGTGGCGAGTGGCCCAGGTCGCCCAGCACACAGATCACCACCCGTGGGTGCGTGGAGATGTTCCCGTACCACGCAGGCACCGCCAAATAGAGCAGGGGCAGCGTCAGGTAGAGCGCAACGAGCCAGTAGACCCACTGTGGGTAGTCTAGCCATACGAAGAACGCCTTGACCTGTTCCACGAGCATCCTGGGCGTCCAAAAGTGGTTCAATTGGCCCGCTTAACACTGTCTTGTACGTACTTAAACGGAATTGAGGTCAATTGTTTCGCGCGCGCGAAAAGACCAACGAAAACAAAACAACGCCAACAGGAGGAACTTGCGGAGGGACCGAACACTCGACAAACACAACAAAATGGTACGTAACATGGTGTCTGAGCAGGACCCACATGGTGTGCGCATCAGGACGAGCGCGTGGAGCGAAAGCTCAACTCAATTGAGCCCCGTTACGGACCTCTGCTAGAAAGGCGTTGCACTTTGCCACTTGAGACTAACAATAGCACAGTCCTCAGAGCTCACAGAACAGCAGATTGCAGAATTCAAGGAGGCCTTTGCCCTCTTCGACAAGGACCAGGACGGCCACATCTCCGGCCAGGAGCTCTCCACGGTGATGCGCTCGTTGGGCTTCACGCCCTCTGAGTCTGAGGTTGCGGACATGATGAACGAGATTGACGTGAACGGCGACCACAAGATCGAGTTCTCCGAATTCCTTGCACTCATGAGCAGACAGTTGAAGACCAACGACTCGGAGCAGGAGCTCTTGGAGGCCTTTAAAGTATTTGACAAGAACGGTGACGGTGTCATCTCTGCTGCTGAGTTGAAGCACGTCCTCACAAGCATCGGTGAGAAGTTGGACGACAAGGAGGTTGACCAGATGTTGAATGAGATTTCTGACGGCACTGGTCAGATCGACATCAAGCAATTCGCTGCCCTCCTGTCCAAGTGATCATCTTCTACCTTCTTTTATAAACACTGATTCTTTTCTACTTCTAAACACGAACAACGCGAGTGTAGCCATTTATATCATCTTCTATGGAACCTGTCATCCTCCTGTGGAACTGCAGCCTTAAGATACCTCGTGAATGGGTTATCTTCTACATCTTCCTCGGTGGTCCGAGAGGCTGTCTCCGAATGAGACGCAATGGACTGCAATGCCTTGGGCTTTGGTTTCACAGGTGGTACCTTCTTGGACAAATCAGGCTTTGGCTTTAGCACCGGCGGTGTCTTCTTCTTCTTGAGCTCAGCATCAGCCGTTGGCTTTGGACCAGGAATTGGTGGTTTAGGACCGGGAACTGGTTTGGACTTGACTGGGGTGTCATTATCATCAAGCGTTTGACTCAATGGTGCACGAGTTGCTGGTGAGAACCTGTTGACGTTCAACGCTGTCTTGTTCGGGATAACAGGCTTGTTACCAGTAATTGTAGGCTTCTTACCAGGGACAACTGGCTTCAGCTTCGTTGTTTTAACGACAACTTCCTCTTCCTCTTCATCTTCAGCCACAAAGTTCTCTTCCTCCCCACCCCGCATAGGAACAGGTTCCACAATCTTCAGCTTCATAAACGCCTCATTCTCGACCTTCTTGAAAGGCTTTGGAGGTGGTGGAAACTTGGAAAGATCAAACTGCATCGGTTGTTGGATTGGTGGTTTTTGTACTTCCTGTTGAACATGTTGCACTTCATGAATACTTGCATTGCCTGAGGAGTACTCAGGTGGAGGAGTCATAGGGATATCATGGGAAGTTTGTGGTGATGATACGCCATTGTTGTGATGTACTTGTTCGTTCGTCTGATGCGCCATAGGGTTGGACGGTCTTGGAGGAGGTGGGAAGTTCACTGACATGGTTCTCGCAGGTGGTGCTGGAATTGGCCTATCAGTTGGTGGTGAAGGTGTGACCCGGTTTACCAGCTGGGTGTTATTGGATCCAACCGGTTTCGGTCTCGACGAAGAATGTGAAGACAACGAATTCGCCGATGATGTCTTAGTAGATCTTGGCACTTCCCAAGGCTTCTTCAATGACACTTTTGGACCGGTATCACGATGAACAGGAGGTGGTGCAAATTTGACATCAATCTTGTACTCGTAAGATCCGGCAATGCCCCTATCAACAGGTTCCTCAGGCTGTCCTTCTTTTTGCAGATCCTGCGCTGGAGGACCAGCACCAACAACAACACCAGATTGCAAAGGGGAATTAACAATTGGTACTGTTGTGGAAGAAACCCTACTCACCATTTGAGGTGTAGCAGTGACAATCGGGGACCCTGGTGTGGTTCTTCTTGGAGGAATTGGTAAATTCGAGAGATCCGGGGAAGGAGAATGAATATCTCTCTGCTGCATCTGTGGTAATTGAGCCTGAGTTGAGGTCTGAACGAGTGACATTGGAGCGTTCATTGGAGCTCTCTCATAATCTCTCGACGGAGCCAGTGGTGGCCTTTGTGATTGAATAGAGGTATACTGAGTGAATTGAGCAGAGACGGGTTCAAAGTATTGAGTAGGGACGAACTCAGTTGGGACAGCAGCAGCCTGAGGTTGCTGTTGAGCGACAGCACCTTGGTAGTAAGGGTTATTGTAATCGAGCTGTTGCACTTCTGGTGTAGCTAGCTCCCGTACTGGTTGCATTTGTTGTACTGGCTGGAACTGTTGCACTTGCTGCTCTGGCATCTGTTGAACCTGAGGCTGAGTGGACTGTTGCATCGGAGTCGGAACCTGAGGCTGCTGTTGAACCTGAGGCTGAGATGCCATACGAATCATACCAGGAAGCGCCTGTGCTCCTTGTGAAACCATGTTCTGCGTGATAACAGGTTGAGTAGACGGTTGCATCTGAGTCGGAACCTGTTGCAGGCCCTGCTGGCCCTGTTGACCCTGCTGTGATTGCATGACGTGGCTGAACAACTGGCCTGACAAGTTAATGGCCTTTTGCTTATCAACATTGTACGCTGGAAGGTTAACAGTGGTACCTTCAACAGTGACCTGGGTTGGAGGAACAGCGATAGTCTCCCTTAGTGGTGGTGGAGCAGGTTGTTGCACCTGCTGAGCTTGTGGAGGCTGCTGATATTGGTACTGCTGTTCATACTGAACATACTGACTCTGCTGAACTTGCTGGGGAGGAGGAGGAGGAGGCTGATATTGATATCCCTGCTGATAAGACTGCTGTGTCTGTAACACTGGTGGCTGAGGCTGGTATTGAACCGACTGCGGCTGTGGCTGCTGATATTGGACTTGTGGTTGCCCCTGCATCATTTGCTGCTGGTATTGACCTTGCGGTTGTCCCTGCATCATTTGCTGCTGGTATTGACCTTGAGGTTGGCCCTGCGTCACCGGTGGTGCCACTGGCTGCATCGTTGGGTGTGCCATTGTATTCCTCGTCTTCTCGCTTTGGTACTGCATCTGCCCCGGCTTCAATGGTGGCGGTGGGAACTTCTGGACATCGCCCAATTGTTTCAGGCTCCGTGTATCGACAACCTCCGGCGAGTGACTGCCCTCCTTGTCCTTGGACTTTGATGGCTCTGTGCCTTTCACTGCGTGATAACCAGCCTTCGAGATCGCCTTAGTGCCAGCCCATGCATATTTGCCCGTGGTCTTTGCGCTCTTCTTGATGGAATCCTTGTTGTTATCCCAGTAGTCACTCATTTGGCCCTTCAATTGTGAATATCCTTCTTTCTTCTGCTTTGTCTGCCGTTGTTCTCCTCTGTTCTCCTTTGTTCTTTGGTTCTCTCCTGTTGAAATAAGTTCCTGAGTGCGACAAGTAAACAAAAACATTTCCTGAGAACCAACAACAAATTATAGAAACCCACCACGGAATGTCACTATCGTTCGCACAGCTCAGACTGTTCCAATGCCCTAGCGAGACGATTCCGTGGGACTCGCCCGTGATGATTCTGGGCTTCAAAGTGCTCGTTGTTGCGCTGCTCATCAACTCGGAGGAGGATATCATCGTCTCCAGTATGCTCTTGAACATGACAGCAGAACAGCTGAGAGATGCCACACAGGTGGACATTGAACGTTCCACTAGGAAGATTGAAGATGTGAAGTATGAAATGACGACGGTGACAATTGGGTTCCCTAGTGCCGTCTACAAGAAGCAAAGTTACACTTTTATGACCAACCCAGCACAACAAAAGGGAAAGACTCTCTTGATAGCGAAGAGCTCAGGAAAACTCGATATCCTCCTCATGCACTGGTTCATGAGTGAGTACGGATTACAGATCAATCCACTGAGGTTTGATTCTCAATTTCTTATAGAGTGTCTCAACTCACTGGTGGACAACCTCCCGGATAAAACCAAACTGGGTAACGTTGATCTCTCATTCACCAACTCCTCACAAAACAAGATGCTTAGTACGATATCGGTGGAGCTTCCGAATAAGGATCTCGTTTCATTTGACCAGGTAAAGACTACAACGCTTTTCCAAGAGGTGATGACCTACCTGCAGGACCAAACGACAATCAAATTTGACAAGTTGAAGATCTCCAAGTTCAGATGCCAATTCATGGTGATGGGTTCAGATGGAAGGGTGAGGTTTTTGAGAGGAATGCCTATGCTGGGAAGCACTGAAGTGATCAACTTTACTGCCTGGGACTTCATACATAGAATTCATACTAGCCTATAGCATCTTCTGATAACGTTGTCGATTTAATGTTCTCAGCACAGTGAATACAATTGGATGAATGAATGAACGAATGAATGAATGCACAGTACCACTAAATCTAAGCAGACTTCTCAATCACAAAGAAGTGAGTGCCCAAGAACTGTTTCACGTTGCCCGATGGGAAGCATGATTCCACGGGCGCATTCTTCAGCAAAGTATCGACCTTCGATTTGAACTTTGCCTTCTCATCATCTGGTAAACATGTGATATACGATCTGCTCAACCAATAATCATAAACGAGCTCTGCTGGGAACTCATTGATCGCTTACATGAACTGAGAATCTGCCCCAGCTAGGTCAAACAGTTTTTGAACCTTGAAGACATTACGCCACCTACCCGTTCTATATTGTGGCACCTCAGAGTCATACTTATAAGCCTCCAGTGCGACGTCCTGCCATGTCGTCATTGCCTCTTTATCCTCTTGCGTCAATGCCAAGCGTGGTTCGTTGTTGTTATTCTTCAACGTGTCGAAGTTCCAGATCAGTCCCAGCTTACCCCCAGGCTTCAAGACACGATGCATCTCATCCAGACTCTTATGGTCGCTGAACCAGTGGAACCCCTGTGCGATTAAAATAGAATCGACGGAGTTCTCTCCCAGGGGGATGTCATAACTTGATCCCAATTGACTGTTGAGCTCTGGGAAGTGAGATCTGAAGCTGGTCAACATACCTTCGCTGGGTTCCACTACAACAGCATTTTCACCAAACCCTTGGGCCAGCAATCGTCTTGTGAATTTCCCGGTGCCAGCTGCCAATTCAAGGATCTTACTCTGCTTGGCTAGCCCAAGTGTTTTGAAGAACTTGGTCACAAAGCTTGTATTGAAGTCTGGTCTAATTTTGTCATACAACGCATGGTTGCTATTGAAAGAGCTCAGCGAGGTGCTGTTAACTGAGTTGAATAGTGATTTTGCGATTCTCATTAGTCATTTGCAGTATCACTCATATGTAATGGTTCATTCCTGAATGGAATGCAAGTCGAGACTCGTGAGAATGCACACTTCTGCCGCTGTTTCCCCCACAGAGTTACCCTGCAAATGAGGAGCATAGCCCAATCAGGAAATACACTTCTGCATCAGACAGTTGAGCGTTTGAGGGAGGGAATTTCCTCTTTTGGACAGAGTTGTTTCCATGTTTGTCTGGAGGCCCACTGGAGTCTGGGGGACCCGTTGTACGGTGACAGGGTAGGTGTTGAGAGCACCAGTGACATGTGTTGATGTGCTGGAAAGCGCATAAGTGGGCGGCCTTTGAGCTCATCGCACATGCAAGTTAAGGCGAGCAGATCTGCATGCGCCCCAGAAGGAGTATGGAGAAGAATAAGGCGACGCGTGTTCGCACCGTTGAGACGGCGACCCCAATTTGTTAACGAACACAAAAAGAACTATCCATCACTTGCTCATTGGCCTACAGCCTGACCCTTCCCGCTGTCCACACGCACCCTGCCACTCTGTGTTCCACGCACCGGCAGTCTCCAACTACTACCCTCGCTAACTGCACACGGCACGTCCCTTTCACCGTTGCCATAGCAAAAGTCAGAACACTAAAAATCAACGCCATTATGCACGGTTCCATCTTTAAGGGGGCCATGTTCCTGCTTCTGATGCTGCTTCAAAGCGTCACAGGTGATGTTTCCATCTCCCAGCCTCTTACTGGTCAGACGTTCGAGGTTTCAGGGAGTTCGGCCAGTGTTCAAATCACCTGGATTGAGTCCAACGCTGTGCCATTGCTCACGGATATCACTTCTTACACCTTTGTTCTCTGCTCGGGTTCAAATTCAAACATCACGGCGGTGAAGACTCTTGCCAAGAGCATCTCTGCAAGCGATATCACAGGATACAGCTACGATTTGTCCATCAGTGCATCTTCTGGTGCAGATGGCTCATATTACGTCCAGATCTACGCTGCTGCGTCAGATGGTTACACCATCCATTATTCAAACAGATTCAATTTGGGAGGTATGACAGGTAGTTTTGTGCCAAGTGTTGGTGTGAATTTACTCCCACCAGATGCTCAAACCTCCTTGACTGGTGGTACAAACACGCCATTGAGCATTGATTCGAGGTCTTTCACTGTCCCGTACTACTTACAGACCGGTAGAACACGTTATGCTCCAATGCAACTGCAACCTGGAACACATGTGACACAAACCACATGGACTCGTCAATTCCCAACTTCAGCCGTGACTTATTTCTCTGTACCAATGAGCACATTGGCACAATTGTCAACGTTGACCCCAGGTTGGTCATACACGTTGACATCTGCCGTCAATTGGGCATCACCTGCGCCGCAACCAAGTGAAAATGGTGGATGGTATGCAGCCAGTGCAAGACTGACAAAGCCACAGCTCTCAAAGGCAATTAGTGGGTTAACCACGACAACGCAATGACAATAGCCGATGACTTACTTAGACCTCTCGGCACTTATTCACTACATCAAGGACTTCACTGTACTGTACTGCTACTTCTTATATGATTTTATAAACACGTTCATACTTCTATGACAACGATTGTAGGATAACAAGCATGTATCCTGGGATCATGATGTTGTCATTCATATCTGAGTTGCCCTCGAGCAACCCACTCACCGTACACGTCAACAACAATGCATAGTACGATCTCTCAACAAAGTACCACGCAATGAACTTGAAGAACGAACAAGTCACAAACGTGGAGACAATGAAAGTCAAGGTACCCTCTACGGTCTTATTTGAGCCCGGCCATTTAATCTCACCCCATTTGGACCCAACGATCGAGGCAAGCGAATCACCAACACCAAGGGCAACCAATCCAAGAACACTGTTGTCAAACAAGATTGGCACTGTGATTCCGATGAACAGGTAGATGTATGAGATGATGATTGGTCCCCTTTCGTCTCTGAAATCTGCGAACTCACGCAAATGGGAATCCAAGAATTGACCAAATGGAGCCAGTTTCAAATATCTAATCAATTCAACAACGAGGAAAAGAATCAATGCACCCGACAGGGCCAGTTTGACAAACTCTGGATCTCTTTTCAAAGGTGGGGCAATGAGGATCAACACAAGGAAATGCCAGATCTTACGACGTGAATTTGGAGAAAGGTTGATCTTGTAACTGAAGATTGTTGGGATCAACAACAACAGCGAACCAAACCAAACAGAGACGATGACGATACGGTCCTGTGACATTGTGACATAGTCCAACAACCAAGTGATTGCATTAATACCAAATACTGGTTCCAAGAGGTAGAGCGCAGATGCTGTGAAGGTTGATACCCACGCAGTGACTACCACGAGTGATCTCACCAGATTGTTCTGCTTCCACAGTTGAGTGATACCATAGACGACACCGAGAGCCAAGGAATAGGCAATAAACAGCTTCTGCAGCAGAATGACGTACAACTCAGTGGATTGGATCAGGTAGAGATCCGTGAGAAGGATACTGAACAGTGTGACCTCGACCTTATCCAGAGACTTCAATTCAGAGATTTGCGAGAGCACATAGTTCAGCGAGGTGTGCAACAACACCGCTCTGAGGTTATCAATTGTGTCTGGATGCTGTGTGTTGGAGCCGATGATGGTTGTCTGGATCACCACCTTTGCGATGATTGGCAAGTCGAGCACCGCAGAAGCGAATGAGGCATTGTACAGCATCAACTCCCTGTTGAAGACGTAGGAGAGCATTACGGGCAGGAAAACCACGTAGATAGTGTTCCATTGCGGGAGGGCCAGCACAACGCCTTCCTTGTGGCCCTGTTGTGTGCTCACTCTGTATGCGATAGCGACTCCCGCGATGAGGGCAACGAGCCCACAGGCAGTGCTAATCAACAAGTTGAGGTCCTCGTCAGATTTGTACGAAGAGTCGAACGCGAGGTACGCCTGGTGCACTGCGAGCGCGAGGATAGACAGCTGGATGAACTTATCCGTGGTGAAGTGGTTTCTGAAGAAGTTGGATGCCCACATGAGGAACTTCTCCTGTGGGAAGGGCTCCACTTGGGAGAACTGCGGCTGTTGCTGGTCCTCCTCGCTTTCAGTGAGCGCAGCCTTCAGTTTATCTGCACTTTGCTGTCTGCGTTCTCTTTGTGAGAGCGCAGGTCCCTGTGAACGCGTTCTCGCCATTGTTATGCGTGTGCCTGGTGCTACGTCCTCTTGTTGTTGGCTGTTCGTGTTTCGTTGTTCGTTGTTGTTTTTTGTTTTTGTTTTCCTGCCAAAGAGGAAAAGACGGCTTCAATTTCTGTGAGATGACAGCTGCATCGCCCACGCGTTTCTGGGGAAGAAGAGACGTGCTCGATGGAGCTGGTTTCTGCACTGAAGTTCGTGCCATTGAGACGGGTAAGTTGTGATTTTCCCACCAGCTGGAGGCGTTCCTGTACTGACCTTTCAATTTGCAGTTCATCTGCCCTGTGACACGCACAGTTGAAGCTCCGCTAGCTGAGAATGAGAAGACACAGTGGATACACCTGGTTGACTCTGCGAAGCCCAAGAGGGTCCAATTGGTGCTTCGGATGATCAACGAGCTGCTGATGTGTCCAACAGGCGTCGTGGTGCTGTTTGACCTTGGCCATCTGCTGTGGAGACACATTGATCCCGTGGAACGTGTCGTGATGGTGCGGGACGTGGGCAGCTTCACACAGCTCTTGAGGTCTCTGAACACTGTCCCAGAATGCATCGATGAGCCAGACCAGCCGCTACTGGGTGTGGTTGTGGACAACTTGTCCGTGTTCCACTGGGACCTCATCTCTGAGGGCACTCTGACGGAAGAGTACACCTCGCTGGCCTCACAACTGGCCAGGATCCAGCAGGAGTACAACTGTGTCATTGTGACCACCTCGCTGGATAAGCCCTTTGAGACAGGCATCGGACGGCATGCGAGCCGTCCTGCGAAGGAGCCCTATTCGGAATGGTCCTCGATCCCACCGGCTTTCCTAAACGCCCCAGAACAGGTGATCTACCTGCCAGCTCGCCGTGGAAAAGACACAGAGCCATTGACACTTCGCCGCACACCCAAAGCGCACTGCTCGGGATGATCAGCATGAACAGCATGAAACTCACACAGCCAGCCAGCTTTGACACATTCTGCCAGCGAACAAGCCCAAGCGCATGGAGAAGCGTGCGCGGACCGCAGCTCATCGCCCACTTTTTTTTTTTCACTTACAAAAGTTCCTAGGCTTCATCGACAGCAAAAGAAGCTGGTCAAGTTCCACAGATCTCTGACATTGAGAATGAGCGAGGAAGTGAAAGCCGTTGAGTCCGTGCCTGTCGAGGCTGTTGAGGTTGTTGAAACCGTCGAGACCGTCCAAGAGACACCAGTCGCCCCAGTTGAGACCACTGAAGCCACCGAGACCGTCGAGACCGGCGAGGCCGTGGAGGAGAAGAAGGAGGAATCTTCTGAGGAGCCAAAGGAGGGGTCCATTGAGATCAAGGAGTTTGCCCCAGAAGACGTGCTCAAACAGGTTGAGTTCTACTTCTCCGACTCCAACTTGCCAAAGGACAAGTTCCTTTGGCGCACAGTGCAGTCCAACCAAGAAGGTTGGGTCTCTATCGCCACCATTGCATCTTTCAACAGAATGAAGAAGTTCAGACCATTAACCGCCGTTGTCGACGCTTTGAAGACATCTGACTTCCTCGTTGTCTCTGAAAACGGTGAGTTGGTTAGACGTAAGAATGCCATTCTCCCACCAAAGGACTCTGAGAAGCAGCTGCGTTTCCAAAGATCCATCTACGCCAAGGGTTTCGGCCCAGAGGTTGCCACCTCCCAGGATGACTTGGAGAAGTGGTTCCAACAGTTTGGCCAGATCAACGAGGTCAGATTGAGAAGAGATGACAAGAAGGAGTTCAAGCAGAGTGTCTTTGTCGAGTTCTCCGACTTGGAGGACGCAAAGAAGTTTGTCGAGTTGAGTCCAAAGCCGGAGTTCAACGGTAAGGAGCTTGAGGTTGTGATGAGCAAGCCAGCTTATGTTGAGATGAAGGCTCAAAACGAAAACTTTGGTGGTAACAAAAACTTCAAGAGAAAAAGATTCAATGGTTTCAAGCACCACCAAAAGCGTCAAAGAAGAGATTAAACTGTGATCTTTTTCTTTGAACATGTCACCGTCTATCAACAGAATGGGATGGGATATTGTACATTATGACAGATGAACTTCGTTATGAATGCTATTTACAGGAATTTGCAATATACATGTAGTTTGTAAAGATGTGTTTATTAGTTATTCATAGCTAGAGTAATCTAGGTGGTGGGGCATAGAATGGGAAAAGGATGGGTTAAAAGAATGTTTAACATACTGACAGAGAGACGCATTTGGACCAATATGGATTGGTGTGCTCAGAGAGTATCAGATGTCTGCTTGCTCAAAAGGCTGGTTCTCTCTTGACTACCTTTTGGGGTCACACCATTGACCTCATCAGCATCATTTGGAACAGTTTCATAATCATCAGAATCGTCACTCGAAATGTCCTTCGCTTGAGGATGACGATCAGGGATGGATAGACCGAGCTTCTCCACCTCAATGAGCATGGCTTCTCTCACTCTATCAGTGAATGCACCAACGTCCTCAGGCTTCAGGTTATCAGTGGACATTGGTTCCAAAACCTGGATGGTAATCTCACCCGACTGGAAAGTCTTTGTCTTATGGTTCACCAAAGAGGAAGTGTTAGAGACAATAATTGGAATGATTGGAATACCACCCTGCTGAGCCAAGTGGAAAGCACCCTTCTTGAAAGGCAGCAACATTGGTTTCTGAGCATATGATCTTGTTCCCTCTGGGAACATGTACAAACCTCTCTTCTTCTCCTTCAACTCCTGGAGGGCCTTGTTCAAAGTCTTAACAGCCTTTTCTCTATTGGAACGGTCAAGGAAGAACGTACCACTCAATGCCATGAACCATCCAAGGAATGGGATCCATTTCAAAGACTTCTTGGAAGTGACCGTGCAGCCCTGTGGGAAGATTCTACCCAACACGAGGATATCCAAAGTGGACTGATGGTTACCCACGATAATGGCTGGCAACTTCTCCAATCTCTCGCCATTCAATAGCTTGATTCTAATGCCCAAGAGGGTGGAAAACGACCAATAAAACACGCGGGCAGTGGACCATTGTGCCAAATGACGCTTACCCACTAGGGCGAGTGCAATGGAACACAGGACACCATACAGCGCACATCCGGAGAGCACTGTGATGGCGAGTGCGGTTTTCGCGTAGTACTTGGATGTTCTGAAGAAGCCCATTGCTAACGAAGGCTTTGTGTGCTTCCTACTCCTTTCTTATCACTTGCGAGGGGCCCCTGTTCTTGTTGGCCATCAGCCTCTTTCTGTTGAGACATAAAATATTTGGGGTGATGGGCAAGATTATGTCATCAACCAAAGCAGCCACTAATGACACGGAGATGCAAATGACAGGCAGGCAGTGGTGTGCGGGTGTAACTTTTTTTGTTTTGCTTTGGTTACGTAATTGATATTTTTGCCTTTTGTTATTCACCCGTCACAAATGATGACAGTTTCTCTTTATGTGGCGGTTACCGTATTTTATAGTGGGGAGAAGCGCCGCTGGCGAGGTCAAACCACTAAAACTCGTCAGCATTTTGCCACCGCCCCTAGCCAATATCATCCATCGCCACTGTTTCAGTCTTGATTCCACTGTCTGACGTTGATACTGCGTGCTCCCATACAACCTTTCTGCACACCTACCCACTAAACGTGCAATTGCTCCGTCACTGACCGGTTTCCTTCTCCAGGGTCTCATCGACACACGCACGTCTCTCCAACATGCCTCGCAATGCAATTCCAGCGCCCGTCCCGATGAAGATGCACGCTCTCGCAGCGGTTTCTGGCAGAACACCGGGAACAATGATTAGGTCTTCTTCAGGTCTCGACGTTGTGGGTTCTGCCAAGCGGGCAAAGATGAACTTGCTCTCCAGAACGCCGGACCCTGTGAACATGGCTCACGTCCAGGACAATGACCAAGAGGACAAATTGACCAAGGACAGACTGCTACGCTATGCACTTGACTACCCAGACGATTATGAGGACTACATGGCTGCCGCTGTTGATAAACAGTCCAAATGGTTCTCCAGGTCGAAGGCAAGACGCATAGACCTGTCAGAGGAATTGCCATACTCTACGGAAACACACAAGGACCAAGCAAAGTACATTGCGCACGTACTTGTGCACCTGTACATTGCCATTAAGTCCATGGATCTTGAAGGTTACGTTCGTATCTCTACGAAGGATCTTGCCGCTGTGAAGAGTGACATCGAACTTACCTTGGAAACAGATTTTTTTAACGCAGACATAGCATTTGACGTTGAAGATGAGGACGAGGGCGATGAGGAGGACGATGAGGTGAAGTCATCAGGAGTCATAGGTAAGGTTATGCCTAGATCAGCTACAGTGGTCTCTGTGAATCATTGGACAAATGAGCTAAAGACTTGCCTTAAAATGAAGTTCAACTTGCCATTGACATTGAGAGCTTCCTTGGCTAAAGTATATTACTATTTATCTTTAGCCCGTGGACAGAGTCTTGCCCTGGGCTCATTCACTGGTATGTTTCTGAAACTTACCACAAAGTATGAAGAGCAACTCTCTGAAAATAACTTGTTAGTATTGGATCATCAACAGCTATTGGATTTTTTTGAACAGTTCTACCCTGACCCTGACCCATCTTTTGATATATATAATGCATTGACCAATAAGTCAGACAAGGATGTCTTCAACATGCTTCTGAAAGTGGCACTCCGTGCTAACAACTTCTTCACCCCGGAATCGATGCCTGAGATCTTTGACTGGTCCATGCAGAGATTCACTTTGTCCACAGCATACTTGTCATTACCGATCTTGGCTCATACCCTTCCAATCTATTTGACGGAAAGTACAAATGCTATGAAGTACATCAATGCTATTTTCCATCTTTGGACGAATTTATCCACTGAAAGATTGAAATCGGAGACAACATTGTTCTACCTCCTTAGTAGAATATCTTCAAAGGCTTACAATTTGATCTCGGAGAACAAGCTGTCAATGAGTTCCTTGAAAGAGTTTGGTATTCTCACAGAAACACAGATGGACTTCATCTTGAACAGGATCCAAGGAAACTTGAGAGAAGAATTCAGAGATCAGTCTTACTCTAGAGTAACTGCACTCTTGATAACTTCGATCACTCCCCAGAATTTTTCTAAACTCTTTGCCAAATTGAGAACGCTGTTGAACTCTTTGGAAACTTTTGTTCATCCCTCAAACACCGGTCCTTGGTCTAGTTGGATTGCCAAATTCTGTCATAGATTCATCACTGCTTATCACAAGAGAATCCAGCGAGAAAAGAGTGAAGATTGTGAGCTCGATAAGTCTTTGAAATTGACCCTCGAGATGAATGCGAAGTTTGTCGAGGCCTTTAGTGACCTAGTCCTTCTGGGTTCACAGGGTAAGAACGATTCTGTCTCCAATTATTATATCTCAGCAATTGGTTACTTGGCTGATATTCCATCTCCATCAAAGAATCTGTTCACTGACAAGATTCTGCTAGACGTTTATGACTCCCTCACGGATCAATTTGTCAACTCATCCCATAGAATCATCACTTCTTTGAAACAATTCACAGAAGTTTCCAGATTCTTGGTTTATGACCCAATCTACAGAAATCATATCACTCAGCTACTTCTGTTGATGGTGAACAAGATTGGTACCAACGACTTGGACTTGACCAATCATGTTTTAAATACATTTGTCACTTTGGCTTCAATCATTCCAATCCATACGGTCGCTACCGAAGAAGATTTCATTTCATTTGAATCTACAACCATGAACTTCATCCAAGAACATCTCCAACATATGAAGATGCATCCAGGTGAGTCATTTGAAATTTCAAGTGAGGAGATTAAATCTGCCTTCAAAGCATCCACTATGGGGTTTAAGGATCTAATCAAGATATTTACTGATAAGCTCTATCTGTTGCTCGAAACTGATCTCTCAGAGAAGTTTAACTTCAAGATCACACAGGCGGTTCTCATCTTTACTCAATCCCTCTCTGATGAGCTCTTCCAGTTCATGGAGGAGGTCGTCCACACCAAGCTGTTAGAAGGAGACTTCTATAATACAAGTCACAACGGTGCCATCTTTGCCAATATATGTGCTGCAATGGTCAAGAGAGATGATTCTTTGGCACTCAAGTATTTCGAAGATATCGATAGACTTATCAGACTTGAGATTGAACAAGGTGCTGGTTCTATGAGAAACAATACAACTATTGCCCTTGATGGTGATAAGAAATTGGAATTGTTCCTCCTCACTCTGAGTGAGGTTCTCAGTGTTTCAAATGAACATGTTGCTGACTTCTCCAAGCAGATTTTGGATTTAATCTTGTTCTTGTATGAAAAAACTGTGAACCCATCGTTGGCCAGTATGACCTCCTATGTTCTTCACAAGACGTTAAAGAACTTGACGAATGTTAAGCTTAGAGAGAACAGACTGCTTAAAGTTCAACCAACTAAGGAGAACTACGCTGAATCCTGGGGTGCTTATCAATTCAATGAAAAAAGATTTGAAAAGGAGAATTTGAACTTTGAGTGGTATGTCCCAACTACGAAAGAGGTTCGCTGTTCCATTGAAATCTTTGAGACAATTGTCTTGACTACACTTACGAGATTGGACGAACTTATGGCTAGGGGAGGTGAACCTGACTTGCCGCTGATTGATGAGATGATCAAGAATTTGTCGTTTATTGGAACCGGGTTGTCTGGAATGAGTATCTTGTTCGATCCAGATTTTAACAACTCTGTTCAAGAACCAAATCTGGATTCTTCATCTTTGGCACAAAAGTTGCTGATTCTTCGTTCTTTGAGAGCTTCTAAGTCTGACAACCATGAGGTGAATATTGATATTGAAGACACGACAAAAGGATCTGATCCTGAAATGGTATCAGAGAGCGCCATGGAGGTATCTCGAACCCACAGCCCTTTGGATGCACACGATCCAACCCAGCTAAATAGTATGGATAGCACTTTTTTGGTCTCGGAGCATGATGACATATCCAGCTCAAGACTTCTCACACCTTCTCTGGAAGGCATGGAGAGTGATCTGACATCTGTTATGAACCCAGCCATTTCTTTCAGACATGGAAAAATTTACAATTGTAACTACTTCTTTGGTTCAACTGCTGCGGAGAAGAAGAACTCTTTTGATTACAATCATCTGCATTCTATACGTAACTTGGTTGGTCAGGGCTTGCACAAGGTCTTCCTCTTCATCTCGGAGCACAAATCAGAGAATGTCCACCTGTTCCAGGTTTACTTGGGCAGTTTGAAGACTTATTTTTCTGATGTTGGTAAGGAGTCCACTTATGATGTCGATGATCAGTTGTTCATTGACTACACATTCTTGAAGAAAGTCCAGTCAGTTGGAAACTACAAGAAGCCATTCACAAGAACTTGTCTTGGTGCGAGAATTGAGAAGTACCACAGACAGAGAGTCATTTTGCATTCAACAAACAGATTCTCTTCCAAGATTGATAAGGTCTTGATGCTGGACTTGATGAAATTGGCAACTTCCTCTTATGAGACGACGAGCTCTTCTGCCTATGGGACTTTAGTTCAAACCATGAAGAAGATCATTGGATCTTACGCCATTATTCTCCGCTCTTTGTTAGAGCAAGCTGAGGAGTTCCTTGGTTCCAAGGATGAGAAGCGTCTAGAATCCACTCTAAAAATGTTTCTCTTGAGTAAGATTTCCAATAAACTCACTGGCGATTACAAAAATTTGGAGAGTGTTGTCTCGATGTTTAACAGGTGTTTGAAGCTTGACAATCATAAAGTGAGTGGTCTTGCGAAGAACCTTTTGATCTCCATATCTGGTTCGATCAAGGTTCCTTCTGCAGTTGCTTTGTTTAATGAAGGTGAGATTGACCTTGCGATCAGACCACCTGACAAGTGCATTGATTTAGAGATATCTGCTGTGAAGATTGCGAAGGATAGTAAGAGAGTGGAATACATCAACTGTCTAGAGAACTTTCAAGTGTTTATCTTGTCTCTCATAACTGAGGACTCTCATTGGCAACACAAGTTTGCCTACCTCAACTTCTTGACAAGTCTTCAGGAGTTCTATGAGCTCAGGACAACACCAGAAGTGTTGACGCATTTGGTGAATGATTCGCTGAGTCATCCCACTCTTGTCAGACACTGCCTGAAGTGGTTTTCAAAGTTGGTTGATAAAATTATGCATTTTTCGACTTTTGAATATAGCCTTGAGAACAGTTTCGAACTCAATTACCTAAGACCTGGCATGGTTGAAGTTGATACTTCTGAGAACTTTCAAAAGACGTTCGAAAGAGAGATGAACAATTTCGATAATCCAAATTTCTTTGTTGATGGTAAGATTTCATCTGGTTGGTTGTTCTGGGGTAAGAAAATTCGGGCACTTTCTACGCAGAAGTCATTTGAATATATCACTTTGGATGGACAAGACAATGCTACTTTGAAAAAATTTGGCTCTCTTGTTGACAAACAATGGCTATATGGACTGTTGAAATCAATTACTGTTGACAATGAAAGCAAAGCTATGTTTCAAGTTTCTGACATCTCTTTTATCGTTTCTGTGATCCAGCTGAGTGAGCTTGGTTTTACTCCTATAAAATATCAGGATATCCTAGATATTCTAGATGAGATCTATGAAAAGGATGACAAGGCAAGTGTTATTCTGGCATCAGAGATCGTTTGTGCGCTTTTCGCTGCAGATGTTCACACCAGAGAGAAGAACATTAAGGTCAGAGATTCATATCTGGATATATTCTTGGACCGTGCGCTCATTTCTGACTTGACACCGGACTCATCTGGTGTTTGGAGTATCATATGTTGGTGGCTGCCTTCCAGGGTTGACTTTAGAAGAATGCAAGTTCTTCATAGGAAGTTCTTAATGTTGGACAGCATGGTCGATCCAACTTCTGATCATGCTTTCATTCAATCTTCAAGACTCATGTTCACAAGAAGTTACATCTCTAACTTGGGTTGGAGGTTCCAAGAATCTGAAAAAGTTCTTAGCGCATTAGCATTTACTCATCCATACAGAGCTGTTCGTTTCCAGATGGGAGGTTTACTCTCTGTTCTCTCATACAGTGTGCTTCATGAGTCATATTCCAATGCGGATGAGTTCCTTAATGATCAGTCGACCGAAGACTTGGGAAAGATTGCATTTGTCCTTTCTCCTGTATTTGATGCTAGGATTAAGCAATGTCTTGAAGAGATTGAATCCAGGAGGGCCGAAGTGGAACACATGTCAGCACAAGACGCCATGTTGTCTGAGTACTTCTACATGGTGACTACACTCCTGTCTTGGTTGATTAGTTGTAAGATGTCGCCATTTGTCCAGGAAGTCGTGCCATATGTGAGAGAGTATTTGATTCCAATGCTAATGAAGCTTGATTCTTTTAGGGACATGTGCAAACTTGGACAGATCTCGTTGGATCCTGTCTTCCGAAGTTTCGCCAAGTCCATTCTTTACAGACCAGAGCAACTTTCTGGGATTATGGGAGTGGCCATGGACCCTTATTCAACTGTGCATCAACTACATCACCAATTATCGTTCATCGAGGGATTCTTTTCCCATGAGCTGTTGCTCTTGAGTGCTCAACAGAAGCTTGAGCTGCTGTCCCGTGTTGACACTTTATTGTTCCATCCCTCTGTTGAAGTTCGAACAAAGGCTGCATCAGTTCTCAGTGGAATCATTCACAATTCGAAGGATTTAGAATCAGTGAATGTGCTCATCGACAAGTACAAAAAGATTTTATCAAAGAGGAGTAACAGATCTAAGGAATTGTCCAACGAAAAGGTTATCAAACTTCACGGTGCTTCCATTGGTTTAGGAGCATTGATCTCAGCATTTCCATACACGTCACCACCACCACCATGGATGCCCGAACAAGTCGTCGCATTGGCCAGGGCTTCATCGTATCCCGGAGTTATTGGGAAATCGGCAAAGGACACTTTGAGTAACTTCAAGAAGCTCAGAGCGGATACATGGCACATTGATCGGGACTCCTTCACTGAGGGTCAGTTGGAAGATCTCGAAGGTGTGCTTTGGAGAAGTTATTTTGCATGAACCTGGTGGCTTTTTGTTGACAGTCTTACCGAATCTAAATAATTCAGACCTCAAGTGACAGGCACTTTAGGTTAAATATTTGCGTAGGAACTTGCAGAGCTCCAAGCATTGGCTGATGGACCGGGAACCAGGTTCGGCGTCTTTAAATAACTAGCACAGCCGGAACGTGTTACCAACGACAGCCATATACTGAACTGTGCAAGGCAAGAGCAGTTCATGGCAGACATCACTGAAACAGCGACGTATTCACGAATGGCTGAAACCATAAACAATAAGCGTACTCCACACATCCGATTTTATTTTAAAGTTTGTTACATTTCGATAATAGCAAAATATACAATTGGAACCCACTTCCCTATTATGCAAGTGTGTAGTGTAGTGGACTCTTTCTCTCTTTCTCTTTCTTTCCTTCAACCTTGTCCCACTTAGGCACGATTAGTTCTCTTAGATCTTTTGTCCATACCATTTAAAGCACCAGAAATTGTAGCTGGAGCACTTGACAATGCACCTGTGACAGGAGCAAATTTGAAATTGGAGTTTTTGTTGTTACGGTTGTTATGATGAGAATTGTCACCACGCTTACCGTCAGCATTGTTGTACTTGTCTTGTGGTTGATGAGCACCAGCAAGACGTTCGTTCTTGTCAGACAAGCTCTGAGCCTTGTCGGCCAGAGAGATGGCCAACTCTTGCAACCTTGTGAGTTCAACATCCTTTGCAAAAATGATCGAGTTTGACACCTGGTCCAACCCAGCGGCAATCTCTTCAGAGAAGATCATCTTGGAAACAACTGCAGAAACCTTCGACTCTGGCAATTCAAAAAGCTTAGATAACTTAGCAATGGACAACTTGGAGTACAGTGACTTGAACTGGAACAAGAAAGTTCTCAACCCTTCAACTTGAACCTTTTCGGTTATCATGGTTCTAATGTTGTCAGATTCTGGCAACAAGTTCCAGATCTTGATAGAAGTGAGCAATTCCACGGTCTTCTTCCATTCACCAGCCTGAAGAGCCTTAGCAGCATGCATGATGTAATCTCTGGTACCTTCTGGCGGACCTTGGAAGGTTTGTCTCTCATGGAACTCCAAGAAACGTCTAAAAGATCTAGTTTGTAATCTTCTCTTTGCATCTGCAGAGGCACCCAGTTGAGCGTATTGTGGGATCTCAATCAACAAGGAAGAGGTCAAGAAAACGGACTCCATGAGTTCCAAGTTGATATGAGTGTGGAATGGCAAAACTCTCTGCTTCTCAGCAACAGAAGTTTGAGAAGTGAATCTTTGGGTACTTTGACCCAACAACTCTCTGTGGCGCTGGGAAGTGGCAATCTCTTGCAAAGCCTGTAAGGACTCTGTAATCAATCCATTTCTGAAAGCACACAGACCCAACTGAACAAGTGCTCTGTTAAATAGGATTTGCAGCACTGGGTCAGATGTGTGAATAGATGATTGCAAATGGGACATGAGGAACATATCTCTCGCCTTGAAATACTTGTTGTTGAATGCATAGTAGTAAATGTGACAAAGCATAGCCTTC
Organism: Williopsis sargentensis; assembly: GCA_020995425.1. Lineage (NCBI taxonomy): Eukaryota > Fungi > Ascomycota > Saccharomycetes > Phaffomycetales > Wickerhamomycetaceae > Williopsis > Williopsis sargentensis. The sequence continues at coordinate 2,399,703 of CP083465.1, read as the reverse complement.
TTTCTATAAGCAGCGTTGGATTGCTTGTACAACACAGCAGCCAATGTGTCCATCAACTTGTCAGTATAAGCTTCGTCGTCAGAGTATTCAATGACATATGAAGAAGAAGGTTGAGATTCCCAAGCGGAAGCCTCGGTGATCTTTATGAGTGAGGACTTCTTGAAGTAGATGTGGTCAATTCTTCTGGAGACAATTCTCGCTATCTGCTCACCTGCAGCGTCTGAAATCTTGCTCTGTGGGATCACAAGCTCAGAGTAAAGTTGCGCTCTGATGATGGTGTTGTAAATCACCTGTTCGTATTTGAGACGGTCGATGTACTCAGTTGTGTGTGGGTCAATCACTTGGAGGGAACGGTTAAATTCGTCATCCAATCTCTCGACAAATGAGACAACAGAACCCAAGATCTCACGAACCCCCTCTGCGTTTGGCTGTGGTGGAACCTCAATGTCGTCCAGTGCCTCAGCGGTCTCCAGAACACGGTAAGAGTCCGTGTTCTGCTCCAAGACTTCAAACAAAGTATTGATGTCCTTAGCGGTGTTGTCCCATTGATCAACAGACATGTAAGCCATGGTGGCAGAGTCGAATCTCAGTGGAATCAACATCAACAACACGATGATCTTCTCGTATGGGGAAGTTGCAGACTGAACCAAGGACTCCAAAGTCTTGACGTTCTCGTTAACATCAACATTCTTCTTTCCTCTGTTCTCGCAAACAGCCTTGTATGTAGCAAACAAGCCAGCGTTGACAGAAACAGGTCTGGCAGACTCTGGAGCCGGAGTTGCTCTTGAGGAGACAGTCGCGGACTGTTGAGCCTCAAATGTCTCTGGGTCCTCTCTGAAGCTGTCGACAAGCGTCTGCTTTTCACGCACGGCCTTCTTCACTCTCTGTCTAACAGCGTTCAATGCCTTAGCGACAGTGGCATTCAGCTTTTTCTGGTTGGTCTTTTCATCCTGAGAGGCTGTTGTCACAGTGTCGTCCAAGGAGGCAATAGACTTGATGTAGACGGATGGGACACCATAGTTTTGCTGCTCGGAACGCACAATCGTTCTGGAGAGCTTCTCAAACTCTGTGAGTGCGGAAACCCAGTCGTTGGTGGTGCTGGCGGTGTCAATGGTGGCGATGGAGCTCTTGATCTCATCCATCAACTTGTCCTTACCGGACTTGACAACCTTATTTCTGCCCTCATCATCGGAACTCTCGTCATCCGAGTCTGGCACGGTGGACTTCTTGAGGAAGTATGCTGGGCCTCTGGCGTATCCGGCGTCGCTGTCGCTGTCGCTTTCATCATCATCGTTTCCAAACATGGAATCGTCACTGAGGTCCTCTTCATCCTCCTGCTGCTGCTCAATCTCAGCCTCTGAGACAAGCTCCTCGTCAGAGGAAGAGAGGAACTCCTCCTCTGAAGAAGAGTACTCGCTGTCACTCTCACCGCCCTGGAAGAAACGACTGGCCATGGCTGATTTCTGTGTTTAACAGTGCAAACCCTCTGCTTTCAACGCGTTTTGTCCTGTGCTTTTTCACTTTTTTTTTCCAGCGGTGGAAAATTTTTTGGCGGGTAAATTTCGGCACGGAAATGCTACAAACGACAGCGGCAAGAGTTCTGCGCACGCGTAAGCGTGAGCATGAATACTGTTAGTACACTTCATAGGGATGCTAATGCCCTGTAATTGGTATCATAGTGTAGTGTTTCACGTGGTGAGTGTACTCGTGAAATCTGTACAATCCCAGCATCACTACTAGTTCATTTAAGCCCAATATCAAATCCCCTTGTGCCCCGACCGATGGCCGAAACATCATGAACTTCACCCATCGGACACAACTGTTTGACCTCTCCACAGCTCCGGCACCCGTGAGACTCATCCTGCACCGCCAACATGTCACACACGGAACTCAAGGAACCCAAGAAACCCATGGTGTCGCAGCTCTGCGAGCTTTGTCACTGCCGCAAGGCGATGATCAAGCGCCCGAAGAACCTCCAAAAGATTTGCAAACTGTGTTTCTATGACGTTTTTGAAACGGAAATCCATAACTCCATCACAACGAACAACCTGTTCTACCCTGGTGAACGTGTCGCTGTTGGTGCCTCCGGAGGAAAAGATTCCACTGTGCTGGCGTACGTCTTGAAACTGCTAAATGGACGTCACAATTATGGCATTGACATTGTTCTGCTGAGTATCGATGAAGGTATCATTGGTTATAGAGACGACTCGTTGGCCACTGTGAAGCGTAACCAGCAGCAGTATCAACTGCCGCTGGAAATTGTGTCATACAGAGAGCTTTACAACTGGACGATGGATGAGATTGTGAGTTGCGCAGGCATCCGAAACAGTTGCACTTATTGTGGTGTATTTAGACGACAGGCGTTGGACCGTGGGGCTGCGAAATTGGATATACAACATGTTGTTACTGGTCACAATGCAGACGACATGGCTGAGACCGTGTTGATGAACCTTCTGAGAGGGGACGTTGCCCGTCTGGAAAAATCCACTGCTATAATGACCTCGTCGTCTGGCTCTCCAATCAAGAGATCCAAACCTTTCAAGTACTCGTATCAGAAGGAGATTGTTCTCTATGCACACTATAAGAAGCTTGACTATTTTTCTACAGAATGTTCATATGCTCCAGAGGCTTTCAGAGGCACAGCAAGAGAGCTCATGAAGAATTTAGAGGCCATCAGACCAAGTTGTATCATTGATATCATTCATTCTGGTGAGAACTTCGTCCTGAAGCAGAAGAAAGTGCGAACGCAGTTCAGAAAGGCTCCCAAAACTAGCACCACAATGACAACGAACCAGGAGATTGAGATTAGAAGTGATGGTTCAGTCTCGCTCAACAGAAATGGGTTCAAGGATGGAAACAGGTGTGAGAAATGTGGCTATCTTTCAAGTAATAAGATCTGTAAGGCATGCATGTTATTGAAAGGGTTGGAGAAGAGCAGGGCAAAGATCCAGCTGGAAAATGATACTTCAACACAAGGAGCTGCTAAGCTGACAAGAGAGTTGGAGAGCCTGACCTTCTGAGCGTACACCTGGGATCATACTAAAGTACATGCAACCAAAGAGCTACATCTCTGGCCATATCTTCCGTGGCCTCATGTTTAGCAGGATAACACACAGATTGGAATGATTTACCCGGGTCGAGATCACCTAGCGCCCCCATCACCACGCCATGATGCGCCAAGAAGGCATTGGAGTACATAGGAGGGACACTAGTGTCTTCAGCGCCAAACAGGGCAAAAGTCTTGACATCAGGGAACGATTTCAGCGCTCTCTTGTCATCTCCAGCGACGAGCTCGAATAGCTGTTTTGGGTATTTCGTTTCATCGAGTACCTTCCTGATCTCATCGTAGTTGCAATCATACATCTTTGTCAACTGTCCAAAGTCATGTAGTCGGTTCAGCAGCAAGGACGATATATCAAATGATCCCACAATGGACAAACAACCATTCCATAGTTCTGGGTGTGTCACTGTGGCCCTTATGGCTGCATGACCACCCATTGAGACACCACCCACAATGTATTTGGTATTGAACTGGGACAGCAGAGGCAGATAACACGGCAGGAATTTCACAAACGCAGCCAATTCAATGACTGCGCCGTCAATGAAGCTCATCATGTCCACTGCATGTGTGACATTGTTGTGATTCCAGCTCAGATTCCTCTGGTGGTCCACGGTCCTCTTTCCGTGGTTCCTATGATCCCATGTCAGCACGATCAGCGGCTCTCTAGACTGCAACTCGTAGTAACTGCTCAGCAACTTCACTGCCAGTGGAGTGGAGTTGGTATCGGAGCATGCCCACCTTCCATGCATCAGAAACATCACTTTCAAGGCTGTCAAGTCGTTCTCATGGCCCTTCTCAATTATGTCTCCGAATGGGTTGGGTCTCCGTGAGTGATACAGGGCTGTGAGTTCGATGCCACCGATCAGCAAAGAGTGTTCGCTGATCCAATCAGTGTCAGTTGGCTTAGTGAACGTGTTTGCCATGTTTTGGTGGATTTTGTGCTCTTTGTTGGTGAAGTGGCTGGCACATTTCCCTAACATCATCACTTTCCACGCACAGTACGAAGCACACCGGCCCAAAGTACAAGAGACGCTCACATACAAGACGCAACAGAATGAGGTCCTTCATCAAGTCGCACAGAAGGGGCTCATCAAGCGCGCTGGAAGACGCGCTGGAGGAGCCCACACGCCCCATAGTGAGCTACCAGAGCTCACCAACGCTGTCAAACTCATCGCCAGTACGGCCCACGATGGTGCCCGTCTCACCAAACAGAGGAAATAAGCTGCAGCGTCTGTTCCAGAGGAGCAAGTCCTCTTCAACAAACCTGTTGCTATCACCGTCTAGAGCTAGCAGTGGTGGGAGTCCACCACCAATGATCAAAGGAACGAGGACCCATGAGTGGGGTGTCTCTCCGGGACAGTTGGGAAGCTCTCAGAGGATCAGTTTCGCCAGTGACAAGTCCTCCTCGAGCTCATTGTCATCTCCAGAGCTCTACATGGGCAACTCTTTAAGAAGACACTCCGGTGCCGAAGACATGCTTCAATTGCCCTTGAACACTGTCCTTGAGATCCCTGATAAAGTATCACCTAGAAAGAAGTCCAAGGATATGAAGAAGAAGATGCATAGAAGAGCACAGATCATCACGACAAGTGCTGATATTCCTTTCAGATCAGACCAGGAGGAAGAGGAACAAAAGATGTTGGCGTCGCCGATCCAACTCATTGTGCCTAAGATGGGTGATTTGGGCTTACGAGGCGAAAGAGCTGTTTCTTCTGAGACACTTGAGCAATCTGATAACTTGCTGAAAGATGATATGAAGTTGAACGCACGAGCTGATGATGAGTACCAATCTGATGAATCATCAGAGTTCTCCTTTGAGCTGGAGAACGGTCCAGGCAGAAATAACTCACAGAGGTACTACAAGGACCCAGCAGAGGTCCTCAGGGAAAAGCAACATGTTGTCAGAGAGCAGGGTTTCTATGTGAATGACTACATGGAGGATGAATTTGACGACGATATGAACTACTTTGATGAGGGTGACAACTTTAACGATGACGAGGAGTTATTTAATAAGAAGTACTTCTCTGACGAGGAAGAGCCCGAATACAATGATACAAACACACAGAGACCACCATTACAAACAGCACGATCTGTTAAATACCATCATCTACCAGTTAATTTGGAGCAAGAGTTCAACACTCATAGATACTCATGGATGTCTGACGAGGATTCCCCCAAGTCAAGACCTAATGATTCTTATGATTCCCTTTTGGACGAGATTAATGACATTCCAGATGATTATGACTATACCGATGAGTCCAAACCTTCTCGAGGACTACCAACTACGAGGTCCAAATCAATGAATAGTGCCCTCAAGCGGAATGTCAACTTCGCTTCTTCTGATGGTGTCCAAAATACCAAATTTGAAGCTGGCCAAAAAACAGTGACACTCTTCACAAGATCTCAGTCGATGAAGGACCAGACGAGTACATCAGCTCAGCCGCAACAGCATCAGTTCTCATATCTTACACCCAATAACTCATTTACCACGCCTTCGCCTGCCTTCGCCTCCAGTAATTTGGAACTATCTCCTATTTCTGAAGGTTCATTCTTTGAAGATTGAACCATTATGCACTGATCTATTATAATTCATGCGGACTTTACAACTATGTTCATTAACGCCATTGTCTATTAGTTATAATTGTTTCGGCCGATGTGTTTGGAGCCAGACGTCGATGAAGCTAAGCTCACGCTGGACTTTGTTCTCATGAATGTATCAAAATCGCAGGATCCCTCATTGGCATAGTCGAAGTAATGATCAATCCTCTCCTTTGTAGAGATTTCTCGATGTAACGCCTCTTCTCTCGAATGAACCCTTTTAACATTGGCCTGTAGTCTCTCGATTGCCTGAAGTTTAGCATAATCCTTAATCTGAACCTTCATCAATTCATTACGACGCTGGATCAACACAGTTCGTTGCCTCTTAAGGTGGTCCATCACCTGTTTTGAATTAGCCATAGACTCATCCAGTAATTCCATTACGGATTTGCGCTTGGAGGTATACCGTCTCAATGTACCAGCCTCCATTGGTGCATGTTCACCCATCTGAACCTCTGAAGAAACTGTCTCGAATGAGAAGGTGGAAAATGCGGGTGAGTCTGTTGTTCTCTTCGTTTGAACACATTCATCAGTATCATCACAATCCAACTCAATGATCTCTCTGAACTGACCATCTGGCATCTCTTTCATTACTTCTCTGTATGGGTTTTGAGAAGTCGTTGATGGGTTCAATGGCCTTCCCAATGGTACTCCCTTCTGTGGAACAACCCTCTCATGTAACATCACTGGTTCTTCAGACAACACAGTGTCAGCTGTGATCGCACTCGAAGCTTGTGAGAAAGGTTGTGATACTTCAGATTGATAACTCGACTGGCTTAGCAAGTTTAGAGATCTATCTATCGTCAATTTCATCATACTTTGGGAGACTGACCTGATGGCATCTGCTTCTCTTATGTCCTTCTCATAAATAATTTGTGGCTTCCAGTGACCACCAAGTGGCTGATAATCCTGTTCCACGTCTTGCATCATACTTGAAGTGTCGAGTGGTTCGTCATAGATCTGTGATTGAGAAGCAATCGACTTATCCATGTTCTCAATTTGTTCAGTCGTCAATTTCATGTTGCCGCCAGAGGATATAATCATATCACGCAGGTCAAACAATTGTGTTGAGTCGTTAGACCTTATCGAAGAAGCAGATTCCTGCAGCGAATGAACAGTGTCTTGAATTGATTGCACGGATTGTTGTATTGAGTCCTGAGAAATAACAGACTGTACTGATTCACTCCTTGGCATGAGCGTTGGTCTCTGCAACACATGTGATTGTTCCTCCAATGAATGTGCCGGCACTGGTGGCAGAACTCTTCTTGAATTTATCAGTGGCTGTCTCCTCAATGGCTGTGGAATCTTCTCAGGGATCGTCTCGCCCTCGTCCTCTAACTCTGGAACAATCCTAACGTTTGACTCTGATCTGATATGACTATAAATCGCACCATGACGCTGAGGTATGGATGGTGAAGCGAATCTTCCGAGTGGGTTCATTTGTAGTGGGGACTGGGATCTCAAGAGGCCATCTGTTGCAAAGATTTTGAGGCCATCAGTCGTTGATTGTTGTTGTTGAACCACTGGAGCGTGGGAATTTGCAGGTGGATGTGGTAAGTCCGTAAACGACGAGACTGATGGTTGCGATGCTGTATTTCTTCTAGGTGGGAAGGAGAATGTTCTGTTCAGGTTGTTGTTCAACTTCTTTGCTGCTGGACTTGGATTGGAGATCTCTCTTTCATTATCCACAAGCATTGATCGAGGTCTCTGCTTCATCACAAATTGCTCTCCCAATTCAGGGATCATTATTTCTCTAGTTGTCGGTGGTTGTAATGACAATGGAATTGGTGAATCAAGTGATGCAGCATTCAACTTCTTACTCAGATACATGGCATCGATGAAATTCAACTCCAAAGGTTCATAGTCCAAGCCGTTAAATATCAGCGATGTTGGTCTTTTCCTTGCCTTATTCATTGGTGAAAGCTGTGGTGGAAGTCTTGCCTCGACTGGAATCGCAATTGGCCGTGGGTTCAGTTCTGTATGGGGACGAATGAAGAGCTTGTTCCTCTCGGGACTTGTCTCAACCAGTGCTCTCATCGACTGACTCACTGCGTAACGATCGCTGATGTCTGACAGTCCACCCTTTATAGACGACGTCAGATGTGATTCTGTGTTATAGATGACTCTGTTGCCTGTTCTATCCTCATCTATATCCTCCCAATCCTCACTGAGAAATGAATCAACCTCATCGTCTTCCGGTTCTTCTTCGCTCGAAGACGATTCCGGAAGATCAAACCTCACTTGTGACATCGACCCTGTGAGTCTCCTTTTCGACGGTGATCCTTCCTTCACCAATGAGGACTGTAAAATTTGACCATCAGAAGCGACATACATGTTTGTTGTTCTGAATATCTCGTCTGCTGCAATAGACGTGGGTCTTCGCCTGTGTCCTTTAGAATACCCCATCTTGGCTATTAACGTAGCTTCAGATACCTGGCTGGATCCTGTAAATAAACACGCCTTGGGGGTATTGCGTGACTGGTCTTGTTTAGCTTCCTTGCGGCTGGACTAAACCCCACGCTCTGTGCGTTGTGCTTTGAAAACTCGTTGTAAGAATAGAAATGAAATTCAGAGTGTCGAACACTGCCAAGTTGCCAACGCCGCAGTTTCTCTCTCGTAAATGAGTGTGCCTGTGTGTGAATGTGTGAATCAGCTTGTTTTATCGTCAGCCACTCCTCCTAAACAGCTGATTGCTTGTTTTCTCTGCAGCACTTCTTGCGGTTTCAAGGGCCTCGAGGCTTCAAAAGTTGATGATCTTGTGGGCTTGTTTACTTTTTCCCCTTTTGGGAAACTGTTACTTCGCTTCAAAGTAAGCGAGAAAACGTTGGGATCTGAAATTGTGGGATGAACACGCGCGTGACCGGAAGACATGAAGCTTGAAAGTTGAGCCAGTGGTCTTGGCCATGGGCCGTACTTTAGAGTCTGGACTTCATATGATCTATCGACCAAGTCCCTATGACTATAATCTACAACGGGCCAATATGTAAACAAAAAAAAACACATGTATAACCAACCAATCACAACACAACGTTCTTAGCCAACTTGTTCTTGTAGGCAGAGATGGTAGAGTCCCATCTCGTGGCAGTCTTGTTCTCAACGACAAAGATGTCCTTTGCGATCTTGTCCAACAGTCTGAAATCGTGCGAAACGACCACGACACCACCGTTGAACTCATTAATGGCATCGGCCAATGAGTCAATGGTTGGGATATCCAAACCGTTAGTAGGTTCATCCAACAACAAAATGTTTGGAGATTCCAAAGCCAAAAGGGCAAAGACAACACGCGAACGTTGACCTTCAGACAGAGTGGCCATCTGTGCAGTCTGACCTTCACCGGTCAAACCGTAACGGCCCAGTTGACCTCTCCAGTATTGCAGATCCTGGGAGATGTTGGAGAACTTGTCACGGACGAACTCCAATGGGGTCTTGGTCAAGTCCAACTGATCAGCAGAATGCTGGGAGTAGACACCAACCTTGATATGAGTATGACGAGAAACACGGCCAGCTTGTGCTTGCAACTCACCAGTCATGATCTTCAACAAGGTGGACTTACCCACACCGTTTGGACCAACAAGGGCGATTCTGGAGTCCATGTCAACACCGAAACTCAAGTTCTCGTACAAGTTGTGCTCTTTAACACCATCGTATGCAAATGAAATGTCATCGAAGGATAACACTGGAGGTGGCAGCTTCTCAACATCGGCAAACTTGAAAGTAAACACTCTGTCTGGAACAACCTTCTCAATCAAACCATCAGCCTCCATCTTATCCAAAATTTTCTGTCTAGACTTGGCCTGACGCACCAAATTGGCATAAGTACCAGCAGAAGCGATAAACTTCTTGATGTGAACGATTTCATCTTGCTGCTTGTTGTAAGCCTTCATTTGGTTGGTCTCCAATTCGGTTCTCGTCTTGATGTAAGAATCGTAGTTACCACCGAACTGCATCAACTTCTGCATTCTCAAGTCGATCATGTTGGAACAGACACCGTTCAAGAAATCTTGAGAATGGGAAACAAGAACCAAGATACGGTCGAATCTCTTCAAGTATTCCTCCAACCAGACACATGCCTCCAAATCCAAATGCGCGGTTGGGTCATCTAACAGCAACAGGGTTGGCTTAACGAAAAGGGCCTTTGCAAGGGCAACTCTCATCTTCCAACCACCGGACATGTCCTTGGTCTTCTTGAGGATGGTGTCCTTGTTGAAACCCAAACCAGTCAAGATGACAGCGGCACGAGACTCAAAAGTAGTTGGGTCCATGGAATCGATCTTCTCGTACAAGCCATCCAAAACTGGGGATTCTGGACCATCCTCCTCGATGATCTTCTCAACCAAGTCCTCCAATCTCTTCAACTCAATCTCAGCCTCACGCACAACGTAGTGCAAAGCGGAGTGCTCAGAAGGCTCAGCTGGCTCGTTAAGCAAGTATATATCGATGTTCTCTGGGATTGGGTACTCTCTGGCAGCGATGGCATTGAGGAAAGTGGACTTACCACAACCGTTCTCACCCAGCAGACCGTAACGACGGCCGTAATTGAGCTCCAAAACGGAGTCCTGGATCAGGACCTTACCGTGGAAAAGCAACGAAAGGGAGGAGATCTTGATATCTCTGGAGGTAACGAGAGAGTCTAACACACCGGTGGTGACTCTGTCAGAGATACCGTCCTTGTCCATCTGCAACTTCAGCTGCTGGAGCTCTTCAGCGGTGGCGTCGACATCATCTTTCTTATCCTTCTTGACCTTCTTGCCGGAAGCGGCCTTCTTAGCATCTCTCTTAGCCTTCGAAGCGGAAACAGCCATTTTGTATGTCGAACCAGCAGCTTTTGAAGAGGTTTCAGTGAATACTGTGAAAACTTCTTTCGATGGGCCCTCTGAGAAAAAAAAAATTCTGTGCGGCGCGGACCGGCGGACGGGTAACGGGCTGTGATGTAATGATGCCCCATTAACTCCTTCATTCATCAATGGAGCTGTGTTTTTTGGGCTATCGTTGGTGCTACGCATGTTTGTTACGTGCGCTGATGTCACTGCCGTGCAGTGGACTTCTCTGTGTGTTTTTATTCATGCAATTACCCTTCATTTTTATAGGAGGTCGTCCAGAAAGGCCTCGTCCGCTAATAGATGCACCGGCGCAGCGTGCGATGCAGACTGTTCCGTGGAGTGTTTCCTTGTGGGAAGTGCCAGCAGATCTTCCAGTGGATCAGCAGTCTTCTTGTCCGTTGTCGCTTTCTCCATGGCCCTTGAATCAAATACAGGGTCCATTATCGTCACACCCAACAACTCATCGGTGCTCATCTCGTGCAGTGTCTTCTTCTTCTTCTTACCCAGGTCGATCTCCCTGGTGCTCAATTTCTTGAAATCTAACTGTGCAACCAACTCATCGTCGTTATCGAGTCCATCTATTGGTAGCTCCTCCTTGTATCTCCAAGCATTGCCCTGTAGTTTCTTCTTACGTCTCGGAATGGCATTACCATCCGCATCCAACTTAGGAACGACGTTTCCTTCCTCGTCCAGGTCCTCGCTTTCACTGTCGCTCTGTCCACTTCCCTCGTCGCTCTCGTCATCCTTGGTCATACCAAGACGGTCCTCCGGCTTGTACGTCCTCACCACCTTGGAGTAATCCTTCTTGTGGTGTCTCTTGAGCCGTGTTTTGTCCTGGTACTTCTTTCTGTTGTCTTTTTTGATGTTGTATTCCATCTCTTGTACGGTGAGCGAAGGTGTATTGGTGTTGGTGTGTTAATGGACCTTCAGCTATGAATTATGAACAGTGAGCTATTGAGCCATCCAACCATTCAAAGAATCAAAAGTACTAAAGTACTATATACGATGTAAGTGCCATGATTTACGCTGGTGGTGTCAGTCCATCCTGCGTAATTTCCAGAACATTCTGCTCTAAAGGGGGCGCCCAAAGCGTCCACAGAGAGAAGAAGCGCACAACACAGAAACGGGCAACACAGCTGAACAACGCCCTTGACACCGAAACAGAACACAATTACACACACACACACACACACACACACCACGCAAAGCAACACACAGAACAACGATGCCACCGAAACCTGGAGCCTTCGATGCCTCCTACGTCAACAATAGCAACACCCGCAACTACACCCGCCTCCCAGAGCCAACACTCCCCAACGGACAGAGACCGGACTTTGGGAACGGGCCAGTGAAGGTCAAGGTGAACAGACAGCGAAACAGACAGCCACAACCACAGGGCGATGGTCAGAACGATATGAAGAAGAACAACGTGAAACCAAAGCCAAAGACTCCTACTCATAATAAGGAAAGAGTTCAAGACGGCGGTGCTACAGGTAACACCTCCAACCCAAGGAAGAAGAATAACAACAACAGCAAGAAGCTGAAGCCAACACAATCTCCTATTACATCTCCATACGTCTCACAGCAGCCACTGAATTATACCTATGGCTCGGCTCCACAGGGTGCTCCTTCCACGCCACAGGGCAACAAAGGCGTGGGATCACAAGTTGGAGGTTCAACCTTCATGAACTCACCTGACCCTTCACAGTTGTCCAAACCAAGCTTTTTGTGATTGCTGCTTTTATTCTTCTGATACCGTTGCATTCTTTGTACCTCTCATTGTCATATGAGTACGATATAGAACTTCAATTCTTGCATTTGTCCACTTCATACTGTTTAACATGTCGTCAACTACATACCGAACATTTCAATTCAATTCTAGCCACAGGTATTATCACACGATCTATCATCTTCAGTAGGTATGATGCTGCACTAAAGTCAGACAATTCGATCCAACATATACATCCGCCATCCCTATTCGATATCTGCAACGGGTATCTAGCAAACAGTTTATACATGCCCACGGTCAAGAACAGTGATAAGTTTAGTCGGATCACAAAAATGAGCCATCTAGATCCGGGGAATGGTCCGGGTTTGATTCATAAACCTTGGCCCTTCTTAATTTGAGCAGAAAGAAAGAAAGAAAACGGAAAAGAATGATGTTGAAAGACACCATCCCCTCGTCTTATCATTCCAACCATTGTTCAGCTGTTGAATCATGCCAGGCACTGAAAAGAGACAGGCACCAATGTCAGTTTCCGACCAGGGCCGTTCTCCCAGACGTGTGAAACCAAAATCCTGGTCTTGTTTCTCGTGTCAATGATGCTCTTAACCCTGGACTATCATGGAACTGGTACGGCGCCAAAACAAGATCCAGCACAGAATGGTGAGACCGAGGCACCACTACCAGTGCCGATACAATCCATAATGAATGCTCCAGATTCTGGCTCCTCAGGTGGTTTACTTCCTCCACCTTTGAAAGACAACGCTGTTGTAGTGGAAGTGAGATCTGAGCAGGCATTGAGTCCTACCCTCTGGACTTGTTTCAAAAGAAAGGCCCTTCCATCGGAGCAATACAATAATTCCTGTGGTAGATTGCAACAGGATTTCCTTATTCGGTGTAATGCCAGAAGCTGTACTGACAAGGTCAAATTGTCCAGTCTTGGAAGTTCCCGAGAGAACTTGTTTCCTCACATACGTACGAAACATGCATGGTATTGAACTCACTAAGGACTCCGAAGCTACCTTAGTAGAGCTAAATCTAACAGCACTTCAATATAGACTACGGACCATGCGGCCGGATCACAATTGGCGGATCACGGAGTGGAGGGTTCACCACTTTTGTGTCAAAAACCAGAAATCGCTGGGGACACATAGGGTACTAGCCAATAACTGAATAAGGCAAGTCAGCACAGAGGATACACTTTACTATATGTATGACCTAGTGCATCACTGTATTAAGACTCAAGTACTAACTTATAAGTACTAAGTGTGCATAGTGATACACTGCTGCTGCTGTTATATTGCCATTTATAAAGGTTAAGTGATCAAGTCCGATCTTCGATCATGAATCATAATCAAGCTACGTAATTCGTACGACTTCTTTTTACCCGATATTGAGATATTGAGTAGATATGGCTCCAGGAAATATTGGAGCAAGAAATCAGCGTTACTGACCAAACCTTTGAGTTCTAACCACATCTTTATGGCGCAAGATATTGGTATAAAGACGCGGCCTGGTTAGATATCATCTCATAGAGTACCGAAGTCGAAAGCATATTGATAATATGCATGAGCTATAATCAGGCGATAAAAATCATTTGCACTAGCTGCACTCTCAGCACCGTGCTCCAATGGTTCACACTTCAAGTGTTAGTTGTATCTTGTCTTACATGTATTCACAGCATCAACAAACGGATCCATCTGGTCAAGTAGATGCAAGTAATCATCAGATACAATGCCGGGAACAAACACACGTTTACCAACTGCGAATAGTAACCATTAAAAGCTCCCCATCCAAGTGGAACCAAGTAATACTTTGCAATCGCAGCGTTTGATACCACAGAAATGATCATTGTACCAATGAGGTAATGCCCCAAGGTCGGTAGGTATCTTGCGAAACGACCAGACATCTTCTTCTCTGGACTGGTGACACTTGCATTTAAATCCCCGTCTTCATTGCGCACAAATGGATAGCTCCATGGATAGCTCAACACGGTTACAACCGTCGCTAACCCTTGGATCATAGACAACACAACCAACAGCGGTCCAACCCCCATCATTTGCTCATCAGTATACTTCAACCTATGAAATGTGTCAAAGAGAAACTTGTTCCACTGGTGAATACCGATACTGCACTGCAACATCATCACCTGAATGAAGATAAAGCTGATTATCACATCTCCATATAACCAGTCCAGGGATTGATTCGGCTCCGTTATCTCAACAAACAATGGGATCAGATAAGCAGCGAGAAATTGCAGTATCAGGAACATCGTAAGACACATAAAGCTGACGTCTAGGTCGCTTTGCGAATGTTCACCATCAAGTGTTCCAGCCATGATGAAAGGCAGCTCGATAACCCAAAGTGTGTTAAGTAGAGTGCATAATATCCATAAGCAGAGTCTGAACATCAACCATGGTGATCTTCCATCTGGTGAATCCGACTTCTGTCGGGTGGCACTAGGCATCTTCTTGTTCATAATTTTAGCTGTTTGTTTGCAATACAACAATTGTGCCGCTTCAATTCAGGCATTTCACTCCATAATCGAGAACCATGCCACCTGTTAGGGATATATAGAGCTAATTGTCTATTACGGAAAAGCAGCAACTGAGACATAATCTGTTCTTCAAACATTGCTAATTCGTGCTCTCGTTTCACTCTATTGCCCTTTTAAGAAGTGACTAGGCAACCAGTTTGAAGGGTTCGTACCACAAAGAATCCCCGTATGAAGTTTTAGCAGGAAGTTAGAAGTCAAATCCTTGATGATTAGTCAACGCTCGATAACAAAGCTTTATAGTGGTCGAAGTTTTACTTACGAAACACACGATTATTGCTTTCAATGTTCTCACTGATGAAATTTAAGGCCAGGATGTGAACAGTGAACACGTCATATCACACGTATCGACCTCTCTCATTGACCTGAAAACAATAATCCCATGAAGCTCTGAAAAAGACAGTTCCTTCTTCGTTTTGTGATAATCAGATTTGAGAGCCAGAAATTCCCAGCTAGAGTTGGCATACACCCGAGGGGGAGTTCTTTGCACATGACCAGTTGTATGCTGCTCTACAAAAACTTTCAATCATCACCGACGCATTTTTGTTCTACAGGCTGCTTTTAGTACCATTCAACGCACACACTAAAAGATTGCCGTACTCAAAGAAGCTGTTCAACACACTAAGGGAAAGATCAGCCTCTTCGCTCTCTAATTTGCCATAGATCAGGGTGAACAACGGGGCCATTGGCATTTCTTTCTTCTCTTGCGTATATCATACAGAAATCAATACGAAAGTTTACTTGTTGATTTCAGTCACCTTCATCACAAAAAAAGGAGCACTGAGCGTTGCATGGATCCCCTTGTAGCTCTACATAAAGAATTCCGACTCATGGACTGAGACTATATTCGGGTGGCAGGATGCGTATATACTGTATACGGTATTACGATTATGTGACTACTAGTGGTGGAGAGTGAAGAGTATACGGCCTCTGCTAGAGAGGATCTATGACAGTTGATTTTACACCTGTGAATAGAGAGTCAAATCAGACTCTAGAGTCCATAATATACCCAACGAATGCGAACACTTCAGTTTTCTGTGCCACACTCTCCAGAACCGCGTTCTCTCTCCACTGATCCTGAGCCATTGCGACTTTTTCCATGGGTCTGTGGTCAGCAGCGCGCGGTCAACAAGCTGCACATTGCGATACTCCAAGTCCCTCTCAGTCCCTGGCTCAATTGTTATCCTTGAAACTCGTCTGGCTTGCATAGACTTCAGCAGTGGAAAAAGGCCAATGTTGGCTTTTTCAAGGCCCTTGGCCCCTTGGATCACCAGTTCTGTCAGTTTGGATGCACATATATTCACTTCAATGGCCTTGTCCTCGTACTCGGTTCTATGAGGGTCGGTATACGCAATCCTCAAGATACTGAGGTTTGTAAAGATGTATCCAAGAGAATCATCAGTGAGATCAGTGTTAAGAAGACATAACTGTTTCAACTGTATTGAGAACCGATTTATGATGGAGGAGTGCTTACTGCTCACCCTTGAGTTCCATGATTCCTCAAGGAATAAACACTCGACGTGTGGGTACTTCCTTGGCAGATTGGTATTCATGTTGTTTTGTCTGCCAGTATTCTTGGTTTTTTATACCGGAAACGCAAGTCATGCAGTATCAGCGTTCTCAGTTGGGGAGCGTCCAGTCGTGGGAGATTATACACACTGTCAAGCCGACCAGTCACTATCAGTTCTCTAAGTTTCGGAAACTGACAGCGTGAGCGTGTGCTCCATTTTAGTGCTATCTCTTTGACTTTTATGGACAGCCTTGTCAACTCTGGCATCTTCTTCTTCTTCGATTAGCTCGTTCTGCAGACCGAATGCCGGTTTCTTCTTAACCACCCGAACACTTCACTCCTCCCAGTTGACGAACATTCTCGGCCGTGGCAGGAACACCATCAAGACCCGCCTGTGGTATGACGGTACTGTTTCTCTTACCATCCGAACTCACACTCACAAGCTTCGGACTGGCTCTGATATGTGCAGGATTTCCGCTGCATAGATGGGAAAGTGGAAGTCCACCAGTGTCTGTTCTGCCACAGGTAAGAGGAACCTGGGGCATGTTCCCGGAAAGAACAATAATTTCAACATCAATGATCATCAGATCCTGTGCGCCCCAACATTTCTGCTATCAAGAAAGAATACTACGTCGACCTCTCCTGAGTGAATTCAAAACTCAAGACTTATACATGGATTCTCACCAATTTGAAGCTGCTAGTAGCTAGAAGATGAGCTCTTGAAAGTGATACTCTAAAGAGACTCAATGATACGACGGAAAGACCGAGAGCAGATGAAACAAATTTATAGCTGAATGGTGGAATAAAACAAATCATGACTGTCTTATAACTCCCTGACAAAGTGGTTCTCACACTGGTACCCTTGTGGGTTCTTATCCAAGTACTCTTGGTGGTAATCCTCCGCGTCGTAGAAATTCTCAATTGGTTCAATTCTAGTCGTGATCCTATTCCCCCACTTTGGCTGGAACGCTTCCGTCACTTGCTTAACCACTGTCAAGTCATCATCGCTATGTGTGAAAATGGCGGAGCGGTACTGTGTGCCAACATCATGTCCCTGTTTATTCATTGTGGTTGGATCGTGGATCCTATAGAAGAATCCAATGATCTCAGCTAATGACAACTTGGTAGGGTCATAGGAAATTTGAACAACTTCAGCGAATTGCGTATCTCCCTCGCAGACTCTTTTGTAGCTTGGACTGTCGATTTTCCCATTGGCAAACCCGACCTTGGCGTCGATTAGGCCCTTGTTTGCATAATGCTTTCTGTATATATGTTCCACTCCCCAGAAGCAACTGCGTATGGCATTAGTAACGCGCACACTAGGACGTTGAATGAAGAAACACCTACCCAGCTGCCAGTGTGATGAGCTTGTTTGCACCAGGTGTGAAGACAATCGTGGGAGAGACTGTGGAAACTGCCATTGTTGGTTTTATTTCCCCAGTTATGGTGTTTTCAACGATGAGTTTCGCTTTTGCCATCGGGAGAATTAATTCTAAGTAAACAGTAAAAGGTGGTGGAGCATATCGCCTGCGCCACAGTTCTATTGTTAGTTGTTTCTGTCTTACCGTTTGTTAGTTACAGGTCTAAGTACACTGGAGGTTCATCAGATGACTCAATATCAATCTAACAGTTGACGGTTGACCAGTGTATGTGTCACTATCAGCCGCCTACGATTGGCTTTTTGAGTCATTGACCAAAGCCCATGGCACCTGGACGATTTTAGAACCTCCCGAATCATCATCCATTTAGCCACTTTTTTTATAAGGGATAAAGCCAAAATAACATGACAAAGGCCTCACCATATCCTAAGTATACCCCTGAAGAGTATATCTCCCATGTGGGACACACGCCCTTGATCAAGCACGAATCTCTCTCCGCCACCGCTGGCAGGAACATCTACTTCAAACTGGAATCCACCAACCCAGGACAATCAATCAAGGACCGTGCTGTTAGTTATCTGCTCCGTGATGCCATTTCACAAGGTCTCCCAGTTGGAGGAACTCTTTGTGAGGCCACAGCGGGGAACACAGGTGTCTCATTGGCACTATTGGCTAAAGCTTATGATCCACCTTACAAGGTGAGATTATTCGTCCCAGATTCGTTGATTGATGATAAAGTGATGCTGATGGAAGGACTTGGTTGTACTGTGGTGAAATGTCGTAGCGATGTCTCTGGAGACCATCCGGAATTCTTCAATAATCAGGCCAAGAGGTATGCTGAGACCCATGATCACTGCTACTTTGTCAATCAGATGAATAATCTAAATAACAGAAGGGCTCATTTTGAGACTACAGGACCAGAGATTTGGGAACAGCTGAGTGGTAAAGTTGACGGGTTTGTCGCACCGGCTGGAACTGGTGGTACGCTCATGGGTACATCATCCTTCCTCAAGTCAAGGAGCCCAAAAATTGTTTGTTGGGCATCAGATCGTAATGGCTCAGGACTGACTTCGTATGTTACCACTCATGGTCAATCATGGGAATCCGAAGGTTCTTCCTTCGTGGAGGGAATCGGCAAGAAGTCATTGACAGGACAGATGGATGATATCTTGGACTTGATTTCTCATGGAATAACAATTGACGACACCAAAACTATTGTGGCCATTTATACGTTGTTCCATGAGCAACAAGTTTGGATCGGTCCAAGCTCAGGCCTAAACTTGGTGGCTGCCTATGAATTGGCAATGACATTGCCTGAAGGTGCCAATGTTGTGACCATCGCCGCTGATTTGCCTTGGAACTATGCGTCAAAGTTGTTCAATCCTGTTTGGCTGAAGGAAGAGGGACACTGGGATGCAATTCCAGAGGAGATGCGTATTTATGCTGATCATATTTAGATGATAGATATATTTCATAAACTACACTGTTATGGCGTGCGAAATAGTTACTGTACAACGACACCTCACCATGTCTAAAGAAGAGCCACAAACATCCGGAGGCATTGCTTGATAAGATAAGACCGATCACTACAAAAGAACACGATTCAGTCATTAAGGACAAGTCAAAATGCACGAAGTACGAACCTTTGGATGTACACAATAGCAATCACACTCAGGAACGTTATAGTCGACATCTTGAAGAACTCCAGTCGTCTCAGCACTAATGCTGTAATGAGATGTCAGAGAGCCGTTTTTTGCATACTGAATGCCAAAAGTTGACCACAAAATGATAAAAAAAAATCGCCGGAAAGGTAGAGTTTGATGGTCAGTAAACTACTAAATGGGTCTATTTTTGGGATACCTGACCCTAGGGCTAGGAGTCTTGAACAGTCGACACTATGGGACCTTTGAGGCTTTGACCCTGACCGACCACTGACTCCGGAAGGCTGACCCGTCCCCAACTCTACCAGAAGCGAAGTCTAAAAAAGCAGTTGGACTGAAAGCGCTCATCCCCATGAGATTACCCGCCCTTCTCAAAATGACGTAGGCGTATTTCGGGGTTTGAAGCCTTTTCCACTGCTGCACGTGACTTTGCGCCATTGCAAATCGAGCACGCAATCGTGGCTCGTCGGTGTGTTAGTGCAGCTCTTTTAGTATAAAAGGTGTGCATGAGGATGTTTTGACACATAAGTGGTGATCCTTGACCGTTCTGGTGTCTACACTCGTCCACATTGTTGTATTGGTTGACTGTGCTGAGTATAATGAACACTGAACACTCAGGAGCACCACCGGGGTTTGTGCTAAGGAGACACTGCCGTTTTGGGACGCTGCGAAAACAGCCTGGCCAATAAGAATGGAGCGCTACATCTGTGACTCTTTTTTTTAGCCCAGTGGGACAGGGTCAGAGATATGGCCGGTCCTCTGACGTGGCCTCCAGAACAACCGCTGAGAATCTCTCTACGTCCATAAAAAGGGACAACGTTTCCTCTTGTTGTGTCTTTTCTGTGACCTCCAAAATATACTCAACGGTTTACACTACAACAGCAGTCGTCAACACACACAGCGCTTCACAATATGACAGTTACATTCCCAACACTCACCAAGGAAGAGTACATCAAGGCTATTGGCAACACCCCCTTGATCAAGCACGAGTCCCTTTCCAAAGAGACTGGCAGAAACATCTACTTCAAAGCAGAATACACCAACCCTGGTCAGTCCATCAAAGACCGTGCCGTCCAGCATTTACTCGAGGATGTCCTTTCAGAAGGTCTCGTCAGACCGGGTGGTACGCTCGTGGAGTCCACTGGCGGTAACAGTGGTGTCTCGCTCGCCTTGATGGCAAAGTTGTACACACCACATTTCCAAGTGGTGTTGTTTGTCCCAGATACCTTGATCGAGGACAAAGTGCAACTCATGCAATCAATCGGTGCCACTGTTTACAAGTGCCCTTCCAACGTCCCACCAACGCACGATGAGTACTTCACAAATGCTGCAAAGATCTTTGCAGAGAAAACCCCAAACTGTGTGTTTGTTGACCAGATGAACAACTTGGCCAACAGAAAGGCACACTACAACGGTACAGCCCCAGAGATTTGGGAAGGGCTTGAGGGTAAGGTTGATGGATTTGTGGCATCTGCTGGTACAGGTGGTACTTTCATGGGTATTGCCTCGTTCCTCAAGGATCAGACTCAAGGTAAAGCTCAATGTTGGTTTTCTGACAGATTAGGAAGTGGCTTGTGTGAGTTCATTCAGACGAATGGTGAATCTTGGGGAACGGACACCAGAGCGTCCTTTGTTGATGGTATTGGAAAGATGAACTTGACTGGCAACATGCATGATGCCTTGAGCGTTGCAGATGGAGCCGTGAAGATCAGCGATACAGACGCCATCAACATGATCTATCAGCTCATCGAGGAACAGGATTGCTGGCTGGGTGCCTCTGGTGGTTTGAACTTGTGTGCATGTAAAGAGTTGGCCATGACGTTGCCTGAGGGCTCCAATGTGGTGACAACGGTTGCTGATGGTGCTGATAAGTATGAGTCCAAGTTGTTTTCAAAGAAGTGGTTGATGGAGCAGGGGCACTGGGATCATATTCCAGTTGAGTTGCAGAAGTATGCCACCTATGACCTGTAAGTGGTGACCTTCTGTACCCGTAACTTATAGACTTGCTAATGACCACACCATGATGATAGATACCCTGTAGCATTCTTGCCAGATTCATATAGAGATATCCGCGCTGATCAATTGAAGCTCAGGCACCACAGTCGCAGACGTGTCCAGTTGTGCTTAATGCACGACCTGTGCACCGGTGTCTACTATCTCATACGACTACATTCATCATTGTTCAGACCAGATACACTGGAACAGTCAGCTAATAACTATACCAGCAATGTGCACTGCTCTGTACACCACCATCGTACACCACCATCGTACACCACTGTCAGAGTCTCCGACTGCTTCTGCCAGCGGGTCTGGAATCTAACGACATGCATATCCACTGCTGAATTTCTTTTTCTTGGGTTACCCTGCCGGTTAGCAGCGTACATCTGAGCACAGTTCTGCTGGGCGATTTCCTTCTGGAATGCGCTGGAAGCTTTGAAACGCTGTGGAGCTTTTTCTCGGCGTGCACAGGAGACAGCAGCGTAAGTATCAGCACGCCTGCTGGCGCCCCCCCCCCCCAGCGAAAATTTTCAAAAAACTCTGTAGCATCCCAGCGCCCCGTGCGTATAAAACGGCGGCCGCCTGCCACTTTTGAAAAATTTTCATCTACCTCCTCCCTTCTTTTATTTGATTCACATCAACTACAATTAACAATGGGTAAGGAAAAGTCTCACGTTAACGTCGTCGTCATCGGTCACGTCGACTCTGGTAAGTCCACCACCACCGGTCACTTGATCTACAAGTGTGGTGGTATCGACAAGAGAACTATCGAGAAGTTCGAGAAGGAGGCTGCCGAGCTTGGTAAGGGTTCTTTCAAGTACGCTTGGGTTTTGGACAAGCTTAAAGCTGAGAGAGAGAGAGGTATCACCATTGATATCGCTTTGTGGAAGTTCGAGACTCCAAAGTACTTCGTTACTGTCATTGATGCCCCAGGTCACAGAGATTTCATCAAGAACATGATTACCGGTACCTCCCAGGC
Source organism: Williopsis sargentensis (assembly GCA_020995425.1). NCBI lineage: Eukaryota > Fungi > Ascomycota > Saccharomycetes > Phaffomycetales > Wickerhamomycetaceae > Williopsis > Williopsis sargentensis. The sequence goes on along the minus strand of CP083465.1, from coordinate 2,377,420 downwards.
TGACTGTGCCATCTTGATTATCGCTGGTGGTGTTGGTGAGTTCGAGGCTGGTATCTCCAAGGATGGTCAGACCAGAGAGCACGCTTTGCTTGCTTTCACCTTGGGTGTTAGACAGTTGATTGTTGCTATCAACAAGATGGACTCTGTCAAGTGGGACGAGTCCAGATTCACTGAGATTGTCAAGGAGACCTCCAACTTTATCAAGAAGGTTGGTTACAACCCAAAGACTGTTGCTTTCGTCCCAATCTCTGGTTGGAACGGTGACAACATGATTGAGCCATCTACCAACTGTCCATGGTACAAGGGTTGGGAGAAGGAGACCAAGTCTGGTGTTTCCAAGGGTAAGACCTTGTTGGAGGCCATTGACGCCATTGAGCCACCTTCAAGACCAACTGACAAGCCATTGAGATTGCCATTGCAGGATGTCTACAAGATTGGTGGTATCGGAACTGTGCCAGTCGGCAGAGTCGAGACCGGTGTCATCAAGCCAGGTATGGTTGTTGTTTTCGCCCCATCCGGTGTTACCACTGAAGTCAAGTCCGTCGAGATGCACCACGAGCAGTTGACCGAGGGTGTCCCAGGTGACAACGTTGGTTTCAACGTCAAGAACGTCTCCGTTAAGGAGATCAGAAGAGGTAACGTTGCTGGTGACTCCAAGAACGATCCACCAAAGGGTGCTGAGACTTTCAACGCTCAGGTTATCGTCTTGAACCATCCAGGTCAGATCTCTGCTGGTTACTCTCCAGTTTTGGACTGTCACACCGCTCACATTGCTTGTAAGTTCGAGGAGATCTTGGAGAAGATTGACCGTCGTTCCGGTAAGTCCATCGAGACCAGCCCAAAGTTCATCAAGTCTGGTGACGCTGCTATTGTTAAGTTCTCTCCAACCAAGCCATTGTGTGTTGAGGCCTTCACTGACTACCCACCATTGGGTCGTTTCGCCGTCAGAGACATGAGACAGACCGTTGCTGTTGGTGTCATCAAGTCCGTTGTCAAGTCCGACAAGGCTGGTAAGGTTACCAAGGCTGCCCAGAAGGCTACCAAGAAGTAATCCGTTTGTAACTGATTTGCTTTTGCTTTATTAGTTGTATACACGTCTGTGGTTGATAGTTTAATTGTAGTCTTTCCTTTTTTTGGTGGAGTATAACGAAAGAGAAGAACGTGCTTGTGTGATGACTCATTTTGAACCCCACGACATTTTGCGTGGGTACTACAAGGACGTTATAACAAAGTTATAGAACATCATCATTGAATATAGCATATTAGTAGTATGCACGGTGACCCTGCAAGTCACCAAGAATTGAACTGATTTAGATCATGCGTCGATCGTAGTTGATAATTGGTAGTATGACAAGTTTGAGCAGTTTGACAGGTATAAACAAAAAAAAACTGGAGCCACTGGAAGACCCAATCAATGTCATACGGATCTGAGATTGACTAGGGCAAACGCAGCATCTTGTTCCTTATCCATTGCTACGTCTCCAGACTCACGTTTAAGCAGTTGTAGAGCACCGATGGTTGCCCAATCCTCTTCATCCGTCTCAGAATCCTCGTTGTCATTATGGGTCAGAGTTGACCTTATTGAAGAGTTTCTTCTTGGGTCAGCGATCAGATTGGACGTAGATGAAGATGATTGGTGATAGTACAGTAATTCCGGCGAAGTTGGCGTCTGCGAATTCGATCTGATGGTCTTGATTTTTGGCTTCTGGATTCTTGCCATTGATGACCGACGTCTTTGATATGTTCCTGTGATTGAAGTTGGTGGTGAGACCAAGCGCGAGTTCAACTTCAACGGTGGGATCTCATCGTCGAATTTGAAGACGGCATCATCCTCATCCTCAGAGTAGTCACTCAAGGGCTCATCTTCATCGTCAGAGGCAATGGCATATTCACTCTCCAAGGACGACAACGTGTTCTTGAGAGTTGCCAACTGTTTCTTCTTCCCACCGATTAAAAAGCGTTCATGATGGTCCAGCTCATACTTGTTCTTTGTGATGGATTCTCTTCTTGCAGCAGCAGCAGCGCTGGAACTGAGCGGAGGCATATTGTCATTTTCCTTGACCTTAGCATTGGCAATTCTCACAGCGTTGCGTTCTTTGATGAAGTTCTCCCTTGGTACTTTCTTCGCTCTCCATTGACCCCAGCCAATCTTCTCGAACACCGTGGCCTCGGCCTCAAATCCTTGGTTCAAGCAGCTCATAATCAATCTTCTCTGTTTGGAGAGAGAAAGCTTGTCAAAACCAGTAATCTGCTTGCTCAAATTAGACGTGATGTGTCTAATTGCCAAAGGACCAGTGATAATCAACAGCTTTGCCAATCTCTCTGGAGTGACCTGGCCGGCGACGGCAATGCCTTCGGCACTAGAGGTGGACAGTTCCGTTACATGTTTGGTTGCTGGTTTCTTGTAGGTGTGCTGTGTGATGAGCGTTGGCGAGGTGTTTGCGGACCCGTGTGACATGGAGGACGCGGAAGCGTTCTCATGGTGCGTGGAGAAGGGCGACGTTGGTGCGATGGACTCCGGGGATGGCTTTGGCGACTTTGCTGTCATCTAGTGGTTGTTGTTGTTGCCTCGTTGGTGTTGTTCTTGTCGTTTGTGAGTGGACTGGCCAGTGGAGTTCTTCGAGGTTGTTTATAGAAATTGTCCAAAGTTGTCCGAGAACAATAAAAATGTGTTTCTTATCTCGGGAAAAGGAAATCGGGGGCTGGAGCGGGACTCGCGGGGCTGACGGGACTCGCCTGTCACTGTGTTGTGTTGAGTGGCAAGTGTGTGTGTGTGTGCGTGTGTGTGTGTGGGCAACCACTAGATGGGCCACTGGCTGGCTGGCTGGCTACAGTGGTGGCTAGCCCATGGGTACCACGCTGGTTACCTGGGCAGTGCCAACAGGAGCAATAACAGCCAAGGTTGCGCTAACGCACGCCACACGCGTAATATGACCACCTGTCAGCCTGTCACTGGTCAGCCAGTGCAAACAAATTGCCAGCCGTGGAGGCCACGAATCTCGAGTCTCGACCCCACGCGCGCCAACGCAGCGTCGACGTTTTATTGTTCGCGAAACACGGGCCCAGCCATGTGGGGCTCGTGGAACCATGTGGTTGGGACTGGGGACTGAGGGGTGGGGGAGGGGGAACGGCCCTGAGGACTTTTAGTCCTGACGCGGTTTCTATGGAAGCGCGTTCTACGATTAAATGGCCATTATTATACATGAATGATGTTACACAGTACACAGTAGGACAGTACACAGTAGCACAACCCAGCTATGCCGAAACATCGCTCAGCACCCTCCATGCGTCCTCGTCCTCAAGCACGCGTTTCAGCTCCTTCACGTAGACCTTGCCGGCCTCGTCCACCAGCTGCACCCTGTTGAGATCTATGCTCTTGATCACTTGCACTGTGTCCAGTCGGCCTGTGAGCATCACGTTCTTGTGTCCATCTTCCCTGTCCTTATCAAACAGCGCAATGAGGACTCTTTGGAAATGGCCCAGCAAGTTGATCTCGTCCATGTCCATCACCTTCTGCTGGGACAAGCTGTGATTGAGGAACCTGATGAAGATCAATGTGAATTGATACAAGAGACAATCGAGCCATACGAACGCCTGTGGCATCTGGAAGATGCCTCGCGGGAACGCCATCTCAATGGTCTCCAAGTACTGTGGTATCAGCGACACCATCTTCACCCCACTGAAAGTGTCTCTTTGTAAATGCGCACTATGCATCTTCATCTGTAATCCCAGCGCCATATTCAGCACAACAAGACACTTTTCCCTTGTCGCGAGTCCTGAATCGAGCACCATACGCAAGTGCCTCGTCAGTGTATCGAACCTCGTATCAAGATTGATGATATCGGTGTAGTTCACCTCCACTTCATTATTCTTCAATGTGCAATCGATGGACAATGTGTTCCAGTCACGGACGATTGAGATGAAATCATACTCTTTCAGTAAATCCTCGTTCAATGCATGCTGTTTATGTAACCCATTGATCAGATTCGGACGACCAAGGAATAAACAGAGAAGACTCTCCATCAAGCATAGTTTCAGCCATGTCATGTCCTGAGTGAGGTAAAGCCCAAGGGCATATGCGTTCGCCACGGCTTGTGATAATAACTTCCATGCCTTTGTGAAATCCATGATGTAGCAGAAATAATGGATCATGATCACTTGGGATTGGATCATCTCCACTGATTCGTGCTCTTGTACCTTGGACAATTGGAAGTACGAATTGATGAGCGACTTCAACCTGAGCTGCTCTGAATCCATCGTCGATCTTCGAGTATCAAAATGCGAATCCTTTAGTTTGTCAATCATCACCGACAATAAAACCATCATCTCATCATCCCTCAATGTTTTTTCTCGCCCCTTCTCCAAGTATGCTACCACGGTGTTCCTGTTCAACAAATCCTTGAAATAGTCCCTTCTATCAGCAAGGTCAAAGAACCCTGTGAGTGCGGATCTGATCATGAGGAGGTTGGCCATCGAGTTCTGCAATAGCACGGGAAGTTCTCGGGCCTTCTTCAACAAACGGGCATCTTTGCTATCCTTTCCCTTCAGTGAGGGGTCAATGCTCGTGGTCATGGCGAGATCAAGCGTATTCACACCGTTGGGCGTCTCGCCCGTGGGTGGTGTGTCCACGGAGTCGAAGATGGAGATGAGATCCTCACTGATGGCCAGCTTCTCCTCGAGCTCCTGGATGCGCCTCTGCATCCTGCTTTGTATGTCGCCAGGATCCGCACTCACCTCCACATTTTCATTCACCTTCACGTGGCGAGGCGTACTGCCTTCGCTCAGCTTGCTCACGTCAATGGAACGGAACTTGTGTGGGTATGTGCACTGGACTCCTCTTGCGGCGCACTTCTTGCACGGCTGCACCCTGTCACAACGGATCTTCCGCCGCCGGCACTCGTTACACGATATGGGGAGCACCATCGTGGCTGTCACTTGTGTGTGTGTGTGTTCGCAGGCCTTGTGATACGGCCCTCTCAAACACACAGAGCTGCGGGTAGTAAACAAATTTAGTGAAAAAACGGAAGCCCGAAACACAGGAAAAACGGAGTTGCGGATCTCAGTTGTGCTTTAGCGATCTCGATTCTCGGTGCTGCCGTAAGAGGAGAACACACACAAACAAGCATACAAACAAACAAAGACACACAAACAAGCATACAAACAAACAAAGACACACAAACAAACAACACGGGAACATGCTACACCTGCTCAGCAACATCAGACGCTACGAATGCCCGCGGGTGTACCCGCTCAACACCGTCTGGCCACTCCACAGACGCTCAGCGGTGATGGTGGTGCTGTTCGTCGGCGTCTATGGGGAGCTCAGGGTGCTGCTGACACGGAGGTCTCGCCAATTGAACAACTTCTCCGGACACGTCTCCCTCCCAGGTGGCAAGAGTGACCACGAAGGTGAGACAGGCTACGATGTCGCCAGAAGGGAGACGTTTGAAGAGATTGGTCTTCCTTATGACACGGAGCTCCACGCAAAGGGCTTCATCTTGGAAAGGTTGAATGAATTGCCCTGCTATCTCTCACGCACCTTCCTCAGTGTCAGACCAGTGGTGTGCTTTCTCCACAACGAAGATTCCCCGGCAACAAAGATCCACGATATCAAGTTCCTGCTGAACCCTGGTGAGACCTCGTCCATCTTCTCCATTCCTCTTCTTGACCTCATAGATAAGAGCACACACAGGGAGTACATCTCAAAGACCATCAATCATTACAAATGGGGTAAGCTCAGATGGCCCATCAAGCATTACTTCTACCCAACGGTCAATAAGAACGAAATCCCATGGCTCGACAGCATTGAAGACCTCTCTTCAGATGAGGAATTGGACCATGACGAGTCAACAAGAGATATCAAGGATCTATGGGGTCTGACTGCTCAGATATTATACGATTTAGCCAATATATCCATGGGCGAGTACAAGAGAAACTACATTGGCAATGAAAACTTGATCTACGGACTCACCGAGTTTGGAGGTCAAATGCTACAAAGAACAAGAACAGACTGGGAATCAAGAATGATTGTTAGCGAAAAGGGGAGGTCATACGATGAAGTCATACCGCCACACGTATTCAAACACATCGCTGACGAGTTCAAATTGTGAAATCTATGAATTCATCAACGCCGCGTAAATGATTATCATAGGCCAACACGGTTCAAAAATCCATAGAAGCACGGAGCCGAATTTTACTATTCTGGAATCCATATACTGAATGCTAGATTGATCGGCCATTCTCACGCCGGTATCATCACCATGTATCAAACACCAATCATACATTGATTCAGCAAAATATGTGACATAGGAAATGCGCCATATAACGGCATATTGGTAGTAAAGGACAACAAGCGTCGGAAGATATAACACAGTCGTCCATTTATATCCTTTGCTATGCCAAAATGGTACTGTAAGTAGCGTCAAGGTGTTGAAAACGGCAAGACTCCCGTACGCAACGATGTGGTTCATCTTAGTATTCCAACCTTTCAGCGATGGTAACTCATGCTCACTCTTGAATTGAGCACTGTCACCTTCATGTAATGACAATGACTGTACAATGAACGATTCGAGCTCGAAATTAAGCGTACTGAAACAGTTTTTAAAGTGATCTGGCCTGCTTGTTCTCATTACCTTTTCATACTCAACCTGCATCGCAATATAATCATCAATTTCAGGTGTGCTTCCAGTAAAGTCCTTCGCTATGGCACTTCTGACGTTGACTGCCTCGGATTTCGTCAGATTGTTGTAAACACAAACCATATCCCTGTCCAATTCGAGATAATTGCCAATTCCCCAATCATCATTCGTATACTCGTGCCCACTCGTGACGTTGAAGGTGAAGTAGTCGTGGATTGACATGTCATAAGTGAACAGGGTCATTCTCAAATCATCTGAATTATTAAGAAACACAGAGTATGTCCCTCGAATGTGCATGACTGCGCTTAAGATCCCAAAGAGGAGCGAAAAGGCTTTCCAAAGATGATCTGATTCAGCCATTTCTATGCTTTTTAGATGCTCCAGTGTGTACTGGTGTTAATGATAATGGGTTTTGTAACTTGTTAGCTGAGATTATCAGCCCGTTTCTCTTTTGGTGTGTGTATTGTATTTTGTGCTGCCATGCAGCCAAGTTGGAAAACAACTAGTTGTAGTGGCACATCAAATTTGGGAGAAGTATACACAACCATGGTCCATTCAAAAAGCGGAAATATGAGCATGATCATTAACAACATAGTGTGGTTAGCTTTGAGAACGTCGACCTCGTGCAGATCGTCTACCACTATTGGTTATTTTGCCACTGATCGTCAATTAAGCTTGTAATGATATTCTACACACAAGGACGTCAAAACACTGCAAGTTATCATATAAAGTAAGCTATGTTATTCTTCGAATATTGATTCTGGTACAGAGATAGGAGGTATAAATGGATCCCTTCTTCAACGTCTTTGCAGTGCGGTAGGCTATCTAGTCCTGCGCCAAAATGTACAGCGCACAGCTCACTAATGACTTCCAATATATTGTTCGCATGACAGTACGCACTACAAATGATTCATAATCAATATAGTTTATCCATCGCATTATGGAGCTCCGGTTCTTGATCTACCCACTGCCAAACTGTGCAAGACTAGCAATAAGGTCAGATCTGGAGGTCAGCACCAATACGCCAAGCTCAACTATTTCACCTAGAGAGGAGAACTACAAAAGGCTCAATCGTCATGCTAGGGATTCCAGGTGTCTAAGAGATGAATATTTGAACTTTGAGGTGTCCGCCAGTTGCAGCTTCAATGAGGTCCATATAAACGATGAGGTGTCAGACTCCAAAGAAGAGATACAATTAGGAAGCGTATCTGGTTACGGTTTACCCATCTTCATTGACACACTACCACTACCATGAGGATTTCAAGTCCCGATAAATCATGATGAGACCAATTACCTGCAATTCATTCACTTACAAATAATGCTGTTCGTCATTTGTGCGTGTGGTTGTGGCTGCATTGAGATCTGGCATTTTTTTGTGTCACTTTTAGTGTAAGTACGCCACGGGAGAGCAATCATCTACTGGAATCTTCAACGAGGTAAACCCTATTCTGTGCTACCGTGAATAAACAGCAATATTTCATGAGTACTCCAGAATTTGAATGGACGTACAGGTGTTTTTACCTCCTCCTGATAAAGCACTAGTCACTGTATTTCGCAACGTAGAAGAAGAAAATGATCCACAGGGGCTTGAGCATTGCAAAGTTAGTCAATTTTCCATACAGATGAGTTTCTTCTTCACTCTCTTCAAACAAGTCCCTCTGAAGAAGGAATTCATTTACTGATACACCGGTCTCCCTGCCGTTCAGATGACAGAACCCTATAAGGTTCTTCGTAAAGTTCAGAGCTTGGCGGATCAGAAGCCACTCATCCAAGCACAGATAGATGTGAAGCGGCATTATAATGTAGTAAAATTTCTTTGTCCATGGGGAGGTATCATAAATCAGTGGTGAAGCTAACAGGAGCCAGCTTTCGAGTACACCCACGATACTATTCCCAACGAAATTCTTCATGAAGTTGGACCAACTCCCTAACTTAGGCCAATGTTTGTGCTCTTTGAAGTAAGCAGAATCTTCTGGTTTTAACCTCAAACTCTGCTTCATCAACGTAGCCAGGTCAAATTTCAAAGTGCTGAAGCACTTTTCTTCAAGATCTGGTCTACTCTTCTCCATTACCTCATTGGTTAGTCTTTGAGCCTCAACGAAACTATCATACGTCTTTTTATAGCGTACTGGATTATCCTTATCCGGAAAAGGAGAATCGAATTCCCCAGCAATTGGTACTACATATTCCCCTCTCTGTAGCTTTTCTCGGTGGAGGAGCTCAAGTATGGAATGTGCAATTTCTGGTTTCATCTTTTGAATATCATTCTTCAAGCACACAACGTCCTTTTCGACGTAAAGATAGTTACCAATGTCCGAGTCCACATTGCTATATTCGTACCAGGAGTGGTTCTCAAAAGTGAAGTATTCATGTATCGAAACGTTGTATGTGAAGAGGTGATACCTCCTGGTTAATTTGTCTGTCATTGTAAACCTGTAAGCGCGTGGAGTGTGCATCACGGCAATGAGAGCACCCATAAGAAGTGATGTGATTTGCCAACCTTTCATGTTGCGCTATCTTTGCTTTGTCTTCTTAGTTTGTGTTTTGGACCCCAAGCAAGTGCGTCTTGTGGGGACATGATAAGTGAGTGCTACGAGTATTTTGTGTCACTTGGAGCTCTCAGTATGCAGCCAATTGTAAAGCTCTCAGTGAGGGACTTGGAAGGGGGGCGAGCCCCGCGAGCATGGACCGTGTATGACTACAGTGTGAGTGTACTAAATCTAATGCCATCCCTGTTAATATTTATAACTGAAGGACCTAGTGCTGGTTTGATAGGGTGCTCCGCCGATGTCTGCGCTTGCCCCAAAGCGCGTGGCTGTGGCCTTGTTCAAAGGGCTTGGGAGGCTCTCCCTACCCGAGAAAAACAGGACGCCGATTCCCTTCCAACAGCGTAAACAACGCCGGAAACAACGACACAAGACACAGCCGCCAGTGGTAAATCGCCAGCTGCAATGTCACAGGAGACACTGCCCGACGATATTAACGACTCGCAGCCTACAGTGACGACGCCCACCACGGCGGAGTCGCTGGTGGCCAATGCGGCTGCTGATGAAGTTACACCAGGTGTTCATGACGAACCGCTCAAGGAGTCCACACAGGACGTCGACGAGGACTCGCAGGATCTACGAGACATCCATGAACATCTGCCAGAGGACGCTCAGGAGGACATGGCGGATGCTGAGCAGTCCAGTGATCTTCCAACCCCACTGCCAAACATGGATGTCAACCACCATCATTCTAGCGACTCGAATAGCAACGCCAGAGTGCACGCGAGAAGTTCATCCATTGCATCTGTTGCATCTGTTGGATCGCGCAACGTGACTCATGTCGCTTTTGTCAAGAGCGCCATCACACTGATCGCTGAACATAAGGATTCCAAAAAAAACACCATCTTGCTCACCTCAACGAAGAAGTGCCTGGAGAAGCTGAACAACTCAGGTTTTGAGTCCACACAGGTGTTCGAAACTTTACGTCTTGCCATTGAGACCAAGCACACCGATGTCGTCATCATCGCCTTGGATTGTCTCTCCAAGATCTTCACCTTTCAATTGTTTGAGCCGTGTCAAGTTCCACCTTCTAAGACCATAACAGCGTTGATGGATGATCCCGATGTCCCTGTGCAGACAGAAACACTGGTTACACCACCACCTCGTATTGGTTTGGTTGATGCTGCTATTGACACCATCGCTGCTGCTTTCCAAGGTGAAGGATCCAGTGAACAGATTGAGATCCAAGTGGTTAGAGCTTTGGTCGCTGCTGTTTTGAACGATAGTCTTCCGGCTCATGGTTCTGCTTTATTGAAAGCCATCAGACAGATCTATAACATCTTCATTCTCTCACTCTCACCAATGAATCAGGGTGTTGCACAGGCATCATTAACTCAGATTGTTAACGTCGTGTTTGACAAGGTTGAAAAGGTCACCGCAAAGGGAACACCTCTGAAGAGTGTATCCTCTATTGATATTCATGCTCATGAACAATCCCAAGATCCTCAACCTCAACCTCCTCTTGAACCAACAGATGAGCCACTCAAATTGGAGAACTTAAAGAGTTTGAACGATGAAGAAGAGCGCCTTGTGGACCAATCTGGTGATTCTGGGGATGAGACTGAACTCATAATCAAGGATGGATTCTTACTCTTTAGAGCAATGTGTAAACTCTCTGTCAAGAGTTTGGAGAATGACTCCCTTGATATGAGATCCCATTCGGTGCGCTCAAAGTTAATCTCTTTACACATCATCCATTCCATCATCAAGGAACACATCGATGTGTTTTTGTCAAACACCATCATGATCCGTTCCACTTCCTCAAAGGATGACACAGTTTTCGTCGATGCTGTGAGACAATACTTATGTTTGATCATCTCAAGAAATGCCGCTTCAGCGATCTCACCTGTTTTTGAAACAACATTGGAGATCTTTTGGTTGATCATGTCTAACCTTAGATATCAGTTCAAGCGTGAAATCCCTGTTTTCCTCTCGGAAATTTACTTCCCAATCGCTGAGCTCAAGACTGCTACTTCTCATCAAAAGAGATACTTTTTGGTTGTGGCACAACGATTGTGTAACGACCCAAGAGCATTGATTGAATTCTACTTGAATTATGATTGTGATTCATCACTGCCAAACATTTGTGAAAAACTTGTTGACTACTTGACGAAGCTTGCTCTAACCCGTGTTGAGATTACACCAAAGCAAAAGGCAGAATACAGAGAGCATGCGCAAAGACCAATTGCGACTTACAACTTATCTCAGCTGCCAATGTTATCGATCACAAAGCTTTCGTCTCAGGCTGCTCTGAATGACAATGGTGCATCCTATCCAGTTGAATACGCTTTGAAAATCACTTCATTGAACTGTATCGTTGGTATTATGAGGTCTTTGAATTCTTGGGCACAGAAGGGCATCACTCCAGAGACAAGATCTTCTTCCTTCTCGAATCTCAGAAAGAGATCAAGTACGAACGGTTCAGGAACTTTACAACCTCTGACTTTATCCACTGATGAGATTGATGACCCGCAAGAATTTGAGAGCTTGAAACAGAGAAAGACTGCTTTGCAAGAAGGTATTAGACTCTTCAACTTCAAGTCCAAGAAGGGAATTCAGTACTTGTTGAAACAAGGATTCATACAGGATAATGATCCAACGACTATTGCCAAGTTCTTGCTCAATCAACCAGGTTTGGACAAGTCCGTTATTGGTGAATACATGGGTGAAGGTGATGATGATCACATTGCCATCATGCATGCCTTTGTTGACTTGATGGATTTCACAAATTTGAAATTTGTTGAAGCTATGAGAAGATTCCTTCAATCGTTCAGACTTCCAGGTGAAGCTCAAAAGATCGATCGGTACATGTTGAAATTCGCTGAAAGATATGTCGATGGAAACCCAGGTGTATTTGCTAATGCTGATACCGCGTACGTCTTGGCATACTCTGTTATCATGTTGAACACTGACCAGCACTCCAAGAATGTCAAAAATAGAATGACTACAGATGACTTCCTGAAGAATAACTCTGGTATTGACAATGAACAGAATTTGCCTGATGAGATGTTGATTGAGATCTTCGATGAAATTGTTAAAGATGAGATTAAGTTGCAATCTGAACAGCATGCAGCCTTGTTATCGGGTGATTTGGCACCTTCCCAGCCTCAAGGCTTTGCTATCTTTAGCGGACGTGATGTCAATAGAGAGGCTTATATCCAAGCTTCAAAGGAAATCTCCAATAAGACTGAAAAATTGTTCAAGAGTCTGGATCGCTCAGGTAAGACTGTCTTTTATTCTGCTTCCCATATTGAGCATGTCAAATCTATTTTTGATAACTTGTGGATGTCCTTCTTGGCTGCATTGACCACTCCGTTCAAAGCTGAGGATGATGAAGATACCGTTGCCGTTTGTTTGGATGGTTTGAAGTTGGCGATTTCCATTTGTTGTACGTTTGAACTTGATTATGCCAGAACATCATTCATCGGGGCGTTGGTTCAATTTTCCAGCTTGTCCAACGTCAAAGAATTGAAGAACAAGAACGTTGACGCCATCCTGTTGATGCTGAAATCTGCTGAACAACATGGTAATCAGATGAAGAACTCTTGGAAGGACATCTTGACCACGGCTTCTCAAACAGAGAGATTGCAATTGATCGCTAAAGGTATCCAGGCAGATGTTGTTCCAGATGTTGCCAACGCAAGAGTCCATAGAACTTCACTCGAAAGCGCAAGAAGTCACCAGACAGCTCCTGGTGGCTTTTTCTTTGGCTTGGGTAAGAAGGCCACTCCAACTGAACAGGCTCAGTTGAATCATCATGATCAACGTTTGGATCCAATCATTGGTCAAAGACTGACATCTTCTGAGATTTCCGTTGCAATTGACAAGATCTTCACGCAAAGTTCTCAGTTAAATGGTATCGCCATTGTGGACTTTATCAAAGCATTGACTGAGGTTGCATCCGAGGAGATTGAATCATCGTCTGATAGTAATACCCCAAGAACTTTTTCCTTGCAAAAGGTGATTGACGTTTGCCATTACAACATGGGGAGAATCAGAGTGGAGTACACCAGTATTTGGAACGTTATCTCTGATTTCTTTAAGAAGATCATCAACAAGGATCATAACTTGTCTGTTATATTCTTTGCGCTGGATTCTTTGAGACAGCTATCAATGAGATTTATGGATATTGAAGAGCTAGCAGGCTTCAAATTCCAAGAGGATTTCTTAAAGCCATTTGACTACATCTTGAAGCATGCTAATGGGACCGAGGTGACTGAGATGATTTTGAACTGTTTGAACAATTTGATCCAGCTGAAAGGATCCAAGATTAAATCTGGTTGGAAGACCATTTTCTCTGCATTGAAGTACACTGCTTCTGATTCCAATCAAACCGTTGTTAAGAAAACTTATGATATCATTGACTCTGTGTATAAGGATCACTCGGAGACAATTCTAGGGCAAGAAGATACCTTTGGAGAAATGGTTGGTGTTTTGGCTGCACTTTCTAGAAACTCCAAATTCCAAAAGATTGGATTGCAGAGCCTGAGCAAGACTAAGCAAATCATAACCAGGGTTGCTGAATTGACGCTTGGAGCTAAGAAAGACGATCCTATTTTGAAACATCATAAGGATCTGTTTAAGGACCTTTGGTATCCAGGCTTATCAAGTTTGAATGAAGTTATTATGACTGCTGAGGACTTGGAGGTTAGATCCAGAGCATTGAACTACATGTTTGACGTTTTGGTTCAGTTTGGAAGCAGATTCACGCCAGAGTTTTGGGATAAGATCTGTGTTGAGTTGCTGTTCCCGATCTTTGGTGTTTTATCCAAGCACTGGGAGATCAATCAATTTAACAGTCATGATGACATGTCAGTTTGGTTATCCACTACGTTGATCCAGGCATTGCGAAACATGATTGCCTTGTTCACCCATTACTTTGATACTTTGAGCAGAATGTTGGATGGATACTTGGGCTTGTTAATTTCATGTATCTGTCAAGAGAATGATACGATTGCACGTATTGGAAGATCATGTTTCCAACAATTGATCACTCAGAACATGGAGAAGTTCACTCAGGAACACTGGGATAAGATCAGTGATGCCTTTGAGAAGTTGTTTGAATTGACTACTGTGAATGAGTTGTTTGATGCTGATCCATTGAAACATGAGAGTACTATTGGCGAATCTCCATCGAGTGTTGCTCTGAATGAGGCTGAAGGCGTCGATGTTGGTAACTCTGTAAATGGTGATAGCAATGGTAAGATGGTTAGAACGAAGAGCACTGATGAACTTCGTGCCAAGGCCAAGTCTAAGAATGCTATTGTGATCAAGTGTATTTTGCAACTGTTGATGATTGAGACCGTCAGCGAATTATTTGAGGAGGAATCTTTCTATGAGTTGATTCCATATGAGAATTTGATGAAGCTAAGTGGCCTGTTGGAGCAATCATTCCGTTTCTCTAGAAAGTTCAATGACGATTATAACTTGAGGGTTAGATTGTGGAAGAGTGGTATCATTGATCGTCTACCAAACCTGCTGAAACAGGAATCATCATCTGCAGCTGTGTTCATCGGTGTCACGTTTAGAGTGTACAGCGACGCCAAGAAGATCACACCAAAGCAAAAGGATGCCATCAGTACCAGTTTGATTCCGATGTGTGTTTCGATTGTGGAGAGATACACACAATTAGACGACAGCCAACAGCAAAGGAACGTCACCACGTGGAGACCGGTGGTCGTTGAGATCTTGCAGGGCTACTGTGAGTTGGAAGAACGTGATTTCGTGAAGAACTGCCCACATGTTTACGATTTGATGTTGAACATCTTAGACAAAGGTGTTCCCTCGGAGTTGAGAACCGCGTTGAAGGCGTTCTTCGGGCGCGTGGGTGATGTTTATATCAGGGAGGAAAAGTGAATGCAATGTACAATGGACGCTGGATAGTGTAGTTGGATCCTTGACCAAGTGAAGGAGCTCAGTTGGCAGAATGAAGTGAGGCTATCACCGCGTGCCTCAAATTACGCTGCACCTCCGCAGTTAACGGGTCCGGGCGTGCTCAGATTTCCGCACAGCGAATATTTTTCCAAAGTCGTCGACGCTGAAAAAAGCGTTTGAAGAGCGCGGCTTTCCCCAAGTGAAGTCGGAGAATCCAAGAATTTATCAAGATGAGCGTGAGTCCTGCTGTGTTTCCGACTGCTGTCATGTTTCTCTGTGTGCTGAGACCATTCTAATGGTAGTTGTGATGCCTTTTAGGCCCTGTTTCCGAGTGTTTTAGAGGCATTATGTGTTTGCCGTTTCGGGCCCCATCAGGTGTTTGGTCACAAGAGTCATGGAGAAGAATGACAATTGAGGACGTCAGACAATAAGATACTAACACCCGCAAGAACCCATTCGACCTTTTGGGCAACGACGTTGAGGACGTCAACGACGTTCAGCAGCAGGTTCCAAGAGAAGTTGTCAAGAAGAACACTTCTTCCAAGAAGGCCGATGTCCCACCACCATCTGCCAACAAGGACAAGGCCAGAAAGCCACGTCCACAGGCTACTGGTAACGAGGCTGCCTTCAAGGACAAGTCTGCTGGCAGATCCGCCAACAAGTCCAAGGCTGTTGAGGAGCCAAAGGCCACCAAGGGTAAGCCATCCAAGGGTGCTAAGACCGACCGTCAACCAAGATCTGCTAAGACCGACTCTGAGAAGAAGATCAAGCAGGCCGGTTGGACCGCTGATGCCGAGGACGAGCTTGAGGCCGAGGTTGAAGGTGCTGAGGATGCTCAGGCCGAGTTGAAGGAGGAGGAGAACAAGGTCAAGAAGTTGTCCCTCGAGGAGTACTTGAAGGAGGCTGCTGCTTCCAACAAGGTTACCACCCGTGAGGCCAGAAAGGTCGAGGCCGTTGCCGATGAGGACATCATCGTCAAGGAGGAGGAGGAGTTCATTGCCCAGTCCAAGGGTAAGAAGGAGAAGTCCAAGGCTTTGAAGACCAAGCAGTTCTTGGACTTCTCTGCCACCTTTGCCGACAACTCTGCCCCAGCCCCAAGAGCTGACAGAGAGTCCTCTGCTCCAAGAGGCGGCCGTGCCCCAAGAGGCGGCCGTGCCCCAAGAGGTGGCAAGTCCACCAGAGGTGACAAGGCCCCAAGAGGCGGTAAGGCCCCAAGAGCAGCAAAGGCTCCAAAGGCTGACGGTCCTAAGTTGACCGAGGAGAACTTCCCATCCTTGGGTTAAGCTCCTGTTCCCTCCATCGCTCCTTCTGGTCCTCTCCTCGGTCGGTCGAGCCGTCTGCACGCTGTCTCTGAGCTGCTGAATGCCTGATGGAACACTCATAACTCGTTCTCTAGAACTTGAAAAATACTTTTACGCAATGACTCCCAGTGTAGCAGCCCACTGTGGCCACTCAATCCTCCCATACATTCTCTCCATAGCCGTCTATACCTCTCCTTAGCTCTCCATACCACTCAATCCATCAGCACGTTGGTCATATGCGTAATTTAGTACCCTCGGTCCCCTCGGAATTCACCTGTGTCATGTGATCTTACTCACAAATTCCGGCTCAAATTCCGACCATTTGTGATGTTCTCAGAGCCCCTTAAAACATAAAACTTCACAGGAAGCGCAGTTCTCCAGCCACCCAAATCCAAGCACAGCCCACTGCAACGATGATTCCATTCGAGGGTTTACTGCCATGGGGCATCATGCTCACATTCATGACTGTTGGAGGCACCTATGTCGCTGGTTCTCGTTACTACTCCAATGACTTCAAGAGAATCCGCTATAACTTGGATCAATTTGATCGACAGCTTATGGAGAGAGACTTCAGATTGACTGGTAAGTTCCGTAAACAAATGGCACAGGTGGATGCGCCTGAGGTTTTTGCCACCAATGGAATTTGGAAGTTGGAGAAGACGAGTTGGTGGAAGGATTAACATTTGTTGACAGCACTCAAGTACAAGTACCAAGTCATTCATCAATCTATTTATTGGGGCAACGCATACCTGCTCTCTTATTTATATCTTATTTATCTATTTATTCACATGCAGCTGCTCTGTAACTACATCGTGTGTCATAAACTTGAGCGTTCAATCAATGTCCTATCAAATACGCATACTTCTTCTCTTGAAGAAATCCATCACCTTCTTCGCAGTTGAGGGCTCCTTCCTTTGTGCAAAACTCGTATATCCAATGATAGATTCCTTCTTTGGGATAGCTGAGGGAATTGCTGGCTTCTTTGAGATGTTTGCATCGTTAGAAGGCTCCAAGATCTTCTTCTTCTGCTGTGCATTCCTCTTTGCACTTGTTGATTCCAATGAGAACTGTGATTTGGTTGAGTCGTCATCATTTGACGAATAAAACCCAAACAGTGAGAATCTCTTGGTCTTGTGTGAGGTTTGAGATTTTGGATTAGATGGTTTCCTCTGCGTACGCGAAGATGATGAAAAATCCCTAGACTTGGCCACAATTGGTTTGGCCGAAGATGCGACTGATGAAACACGGCCACTTTCAGCTTCACTAGTGGCACTGCCATCAACAACACCATCGGTAGTGTTAAACAGCTTGTCCATTAATGCCTCAGCAGCAATCACTGCAGAATAGCGATTCTCCTTCTTTGAGAACGAATTACTCTTTTCCAGTTGTGCCTGTTCAGCCTTTTCATCCTCATGACTATGACGAACACCACCTTCTTCACAGTCAACCGTCGTGCCTCCAGTGTGCAATTTTGGCGTAGATAAAGCAGGAGACTTTGGCGTTGTGATATTACCCTCTGCCAGGACGAGATCCACCGAAGGCTTTGAGATCTTTCCATTCGTCAAAGACTGAACCGAATTGCATGATTCGGATCTCTGGAAAGAAGAGCTTTGCAAAGGTTGTCCGCCATACTGCATTTGATAATCGAGAACATTCTGATCAGCAGTTGTAGAAGAATACAACCCAGGATGATATGACGTTGGTCTTTGTCTGCCCCGACCATTTGGACCTGGGCCTGGTAGTTTCTGGTTTGCATGATGTGGTTGAGAGTAATGGTTTGAACTCATTGGGATCTTTGGCACAATAAAGTTATCACCGACATTGACTTGTGTGTGTGGTTGTTGCTTGACAGGAGACTCTTCAATAGTACAATTTATCAAGTGTGATCCACCTGAAGAAGATAGGTTGGAAATACCCGTATGAGTCGTAGATCTTGGAATGCCTCCAATTGTCACGTTTCCATTATTCATAGGTCTCTTTGCATCACTATTACGACGAACAACAGATTCAAATCCAAAGGAAGATGAAGAAGATAAAGTCAATGATGGTTGTGGGTGGTGTCTTATGTCATCGGCATCAACAACGGCCTGCAATGCCAAGGAGGCGGAGCTGTAAGACTGCACTGAGGAAGTTCTCGTGTGTGTTCCTCTTGTAGATCTGAATGGCTGTTGTTGTGTCTGCACTTGCTGTTGCGGTGATTGTGACTGTGAGTGTAATAGCTGTTGTATCTGATGCTGTTGAGATTGCAGTAGGTGTTGTTCATAAATGGAAGGTGATGAGGTGGATGATGGGATGGCAATGGCATGATTTGAAGATGTTTGGGGAGGGACCGGATGAGCATAAAGAGTTGATGATTGCTGTGAATGAGAGTGGTGGAATGAAGGGGCAGTATCTATCAATGAATATCTTCTGTATTCGTTCTTCATTGCACGCTGCTGAACAGGAACCCGTCGTGGCTCTGAAGCGTTGGTACTGGTGTTCTTATCCCACTCAGATGGAGTAACAGATAAAAATGGAGCATGTGGAGCCAGCCAAGAATGAGATCTCACTTCACGTAGTGACATTCTCTTTCTTGGATTCGAAACAAGGACTCTTCTCAATAAATCCCTAGGCATTGGTTCAAGGTATTCTGGAAACGTCAATGGAGTTGTGGTGATGTATTGATACAATCTACCGATATTATCACCATCTGGATTCTGTGGATCGTCATCAAAGGGTAAATATCCAGCCAACATTGCATATAGAATGATACCACAAGACCAAATGTCAACTTTACGAGCTTCATAGGGTTCATTTGATATGACGAGTTCAGGTGCCGCATAACAAGGAGAACCGCACGAAGTTTTCATAAGTTCACTCTCCGATGTGAAGGAATTCACAAATCCAAAGTCTGTGATGACAATGTTCTTATGCTTGTCCAGCAACAAGTTCTCCAGTTTGAGGTCTCTGTGAACTATTCCCTTAGAGTGCATGTAGTGGACACCACTCACAAGCTGTGCAAACAACCGGCAAGCTTGCGAATCCTTCAAGTACTTGTGTTGAAGGATGTAGTCAAATAATTCACCACCTGATGCGTATTCCAAGACGATGCCGATGTATTTATCGTTCTGTAGCACCTCTTCCAGCTTGATGATGTTTGGATGGGAGAGTCTCTTGAGGGCGTTGATCTCTCTGTGGACTTTGGATTCACGTTCTGAGCCCTTTGGGATTGACTCACGACGGATAAACTTGATGGCAACTTGTGATGGTTGTTTACCATCTTTCCTCCAGCACAATTTAACCTTTCCAAACTCACCTTCGCCAAGCGTTGAGCCAAGGATGTAGGAGCCAAATCTCACTTCTTTATGGGGTTTGCGAGACTTCTGCTGGAAGCTCTGACGACGTGGTTTGGTATATACGTCGGCCATTGATGTGGTTGTCGTTGTGGTTGTCGTTGTAGCCGTCGCGGCTTGGTTTCAGTGCTATTAATAAGTTAGTGATCAATCACCTGTGTACCACCGTGGTACAGTTGCTTCCAGTGATGCTGGCAGCAAGCAACCGAACAAGACGGACGTGTGGACTACTCACAGATCAAAGAGTAGCTGGAAGGCAATGAAAGCAGCTTAGCAAATCAGGTCAACAATGGCAGGTGCGGAATGCTGGTGCTCAAAACCTCTCTGTGTTTCGTAAGAGAACGATACCGAGCACTTGCTGGATGTGAGGCTTGCGTGTGTACAGACGTGCCCGTGTATGCGATGCCGAGTCTCAGTAGCGCTACCTTGGTGCAAAGCTGTGATGGAATGGGCTCTGAAGGAGAATTGTGTTTATGTTTGGGAATTTGTTTACGCTTCGTTCTGTTTACATTTTTTTTGCTTTGTTTACGTTTCCGCTTTGGGCGGAGGGCAAGGGCTTGTGAGCGAGTTTGCAGCTCTGGCAGTTTTCATCGCTGCTACGATAAAATGGGCATAGCGACGATGCAGAACTGCACTGAGCACACAATGAGAATTTTGCTGCTGAACAGCAAGAGGATTGAGCCCTTATTCTCTGCGCAAATTTATATTCGATCTCATCGTCGTTCTGTCAAAAGTTGTGGATGAATAGTGAGTTATCCATTCTGTGAAAAGCAACAGTAAATTAGCCTTATTAGCAATTTTATTCGACAAATGACTTTAAACTCTTGGTGAGGGACTACAAGAGTCTGGACGGCGTTACAACGATGCTGACATCTTTTTTACGTTACAGAGTAGGTGTTCTAGTCCCCACAAGAACCTGCCATGGCCTCAAGCATTCGAAACCCCACATTTTTATGCTGCTTAAGTGCCTCTGAAATGCCAACTACAGCCAAGCCAGATCCTATATACAGTATATTCATAACTCTTACAACTTTAAATCACTCAACTTGAAAACACCGGACTTCTGGAAGCCAACTGCACTCTCATTGACCGTTGATCCCAAGTTCTGCAAAGTAGAACTCTTAGCAACGACATTCTTTGGCTTCGCCACCTTGGCCTGCTGAATGGCTTGGAGCAAAGGATGATTCTCCTTGACGAGATAACCTCTCTTATCCACCCTGCTATAATAGTGCACATCTCTCTTCTTCGTTGGTCTGGCCTCCAATGGGACATAACCTCTCTTGAGGAAGAAGTACTCAGGGTATAAGTGGGCCCTGAGTGACAGCGGTGTAAAGTACTTGGATGTGAACTCACCACCAGCCTTCTCAATGGCTCTGATGGCTTCAGTAGATGCCCTTGAGGCCTCGATCTTGATAGGAATATCAAAGTCACTCTTACCATTCGCAAGGATCTTGACACCATCTTTCAAAGCACCGCTGATCAGCCCGCTTTGCTTCATCTTTCTCATACTGAGTACCTCACCTTCCCTCATCTCAAGTCTTCCAGATCTATAGAACTCCGCAATTCTCTCCAAGTTCAGCACACACAGCTCTTGAGCACCGACCCGCTTGAACCCAATCTTAGGGAAAAGCTTTGTAATAGGAGTCTGACCACCCTCGAACCATGGCTTCACTGTACCACGCGCCTTCTGACCTTTCTGACCACGTCCAGAGGTCTTACCGTATCCGGAAGAAGGACCACGTCCAACTCTCTTGTGGTTTCTCGTCGAGTTTGCGGATGGATGAAGATGGGAAAGCAGGGAAACCGCTCTGGTCTGCTGATTCAGCACTGAGCCAAAGCCCCTGGACACCAAAGACTTGAGCGAAAGCATCGATGACTAGCGTTAAACGGCGTTGAACAGTTGGTGCTTTGGCGGTTTCAACGTCCGTCCTCAATTTTTTTTCCCCGTTGGGCGCTTTACAAGTTCGCGAGGAACACTGCTTTGTCATTATATAGGACTCGAGCGAGGAGGGGGGTGTTCACATCTACGCATCTAGAGCTGATCGTGCCCTGGTTGTTGGTTCATAATGTCATTCATTCGTGAATTGTGCATCGTAATCTTTAGTCACCTTATCGTTAGTTGCTGTTCCAAAGCCCCGCTGATGTGCTCTACAATTCTCTGATCGTAACCGGCGGACTTCACAGTCTTCAACATCCCAAAGCACTGGATCATCAACTTCCTCTCCTTGTCGTGTAACTCCGGTATCTGGACATTCATCTCAAAGTATGGGATGACCACATAGTCCCTGAATGATAGTAACAGGAGTCTTTTCATCGAGAATGGCGTTGCTGAATCACTAAAGTCATCCCAGTACGATCTATCCTTAATCAATGGCCCATCACCACTCATTTCCAAATCCAAAGGCTGGAACACCGCCAATAGGTAATGATAAATGCTTTTGAAGTAATACTCCCATGTGGAACTCATCCGGTAGAAATATTCGTCTCCAATGTCCTCAACAAAGCTCAGTTCATTCTCCAAGATGTTCATCCCTTCCTTGAAGAAATCCATCACCTCTCTCAATAAATTCGTGCAGCTCACATTGTTCCGTATTCTTAGCTTCAAGTACACCTCCAGCATCTTTGAGACGTGTTCAATGGGCGTCTTTAACCTAAGTCCCCCTTTAGAGTTTTTCCCATCGTTGATCTTGAACAAGGGCCGCAACACCTCCATGATGGCCACCCATAGATTGTCCGCCGTTTCATCCCGCTCATCAAAGGTCAAGTTTCGCACGCTCACATCTTGTAACTGCCTCATCAACACATCCTTATCCAACAACTGTGAGGGATCGAAAGAGTATAACGTCCCTGAAGAGTCAACCACTTTAGAATTCGACGATGAAGATGATAATCCATGATGCCCATGTGTGTTCAGCTTCAAGAAGCTCCCTTGCACACTACCATGGCCATGATTCTCCGAGGAGATCGTCTTGCTTCGTTTCAACTCCTTCGTCTTCGTTTTGGCAAAGAGTTTTGCCCTTGCGAGCTTGCTCTCCACTTTTCCCAAAACCGGAGAAGCACCCACACTTGATCCGCTATCCGGAGAGTAAGGAGACTGAGGCGTTTGTGAAATCGGAGTGAATCCAACGTTCGACAACGTTTGCGTTATCGAGTTCAATGTCGAATTTGAGCCATTCTTGTGCAGATATCCAAAAGCTTGAGATGGCGGCTTCAAGGCTGTCGGTGACCGAACCTCCTCCTCCAGGGGTCTCGTATGCGTGAAGCTGATAGTGTTAGCCAGCGTAGATGTACTTCTCTTTCGGTTCAAACTGTTCTCCATTGCCTCGCTTTCCCTGTTGTACTGTGTTCATTTATCGGTATTAGTGGAAGTTGCGCTAGTCATGTCCCAGTGGCTCATGACGGGTTTTCAGTAGGGTAATGGTTTTTTGTTTTCAGATCTTTATATGAAGGCTGGGAAATGAGAAAGCCAGTAGTGCGGATCTCACTACATTGACCATCGGATACTGACATGTATGGCACCTTAGTACTTGTCAAAAAATAGCTCCCTCGCAAACAAACAACCGATCCTCGTTCTTTCTACACCAATTAACGATCGCCCTAGCACTCATCACCAACGTCTCCTTCTTTGTGATACTCCCAGTGATTAAATACAGCTCATAATTCGGTGTTGTCCATGCGATCCCTGCCATTGATGGGCTATTATTGTTCTTATCCCACTTCAAGTATGAAACGCTTATTCTGTTGGATGTGTTCACGGACGAATGAAGTTTCAAGTAATAGTTGTGCAAATGCCGCATGTTTGAACTGATGGGCATCACGAATTGAAGATGCCTCTTGGACTTATAGATGAAATGATGGACCAAAGGTGCTCGGATATCGACAGTGGAAATCCCCCTGTGTACTGAGGAGTCAATCTGCTCAAACAATCTATTCTTGTTCATTTCTTCTATGATCTTCAACCGTGTTGCTCTTACTTCAAAGAAGGCATTCTTATCCGCACTAATCAAAATCAACGAAAAGGTGCCAATGAACTTGACATAAACGTACAGGAACCCATTTGGGTTGAATTTCGGTAGACAGATTGGTAACCAAAGTTCTTCATCTTCTGATTGATCCTTGGATTGATTTGCCACAGTGAGGAACAGCAACTGCAGATCCATAGTATGCAAAGTATGAGATTTTGGTCTCATGATATTGATCAATTTCCCACCAGGAGCCGATAGTAAACCATAGAGGACCTCTTTACCCCTGTTTTGAAGCAGTGCATGAGAGCACTTATCCCTTATAGATTTGCGTAATTTTATACTCTGAAGCGAACCAAGTAGTATGCCAGGGTTGAATTCAGACATCTCCTTACATAGGAAGTCCAGTCCACTGATGCACGACCTTCCTAAGTGTTTACCCAGGTCGAAACCTTCCTTGTTTTGGAATTGTCTCGTAATGTGAGGTTTGCTGAATGTGGACAAGATAAGACTGTAAATCATATCCAGTTGATTTAACAGATCTGATTCTTGCTCTTGTAGTTTGGTCACAGCCATGAGAATGATCGGGGACTCATTGAGGATGGTGAATCTCGTCGAACCGGCAACGAGAGACTTAAGACGTGAACCTTGGAGAAGGAAATATGAAACAAAAGTCTGGATAATACCTCCATAGCCCACAGATTTCTCCTCTTCGTGGAGCAGATTGGAATAGATGGGTTTACCAGCAGATGAGAGGATGAAGAACTGCTTCACTTCATGAGAGCTCTCTTCATAATCTCTGTAGCCGTTAGACATGTCAATAACACCATTGGAGGACTGACTGATAATCTGTTCCAATCGATCGGCAAAGCTGCTACCGTCGTCATCAGAGTAAATGGTCAACGTTGGGTTTGTCCTTATTGTCAGTGCATCCGCATTCGAATGATCATCGCCAAACGAGGTATCACCCACTCCAGCACTCTCGTGCGACACCTCTGTTGTCGGCAGTGCCTGCAACTCAGCAATCCGTAGTGATTTGGCATCTCCAATGGTCAATTGTGACAGAGAGGGCATTCTCAACGCTCGATGAGGCACCTGAGGTCTGTAATCCTCACTTCTTTCGGGGATCTCACTCATTCCAATGACAAACTCAGCAATGACACCAACAACAACCCAAGACAAGAGCCCAATGACAGTACAAAGCTACTCCAAGGCTCCCCGAAGGTGTTTCAGAGGAGAAACAAAACAGACAAAAGCGGCAATTTTCGCGGACCCTAATCAATATCGCTACGCGCACGTCTCATCGCCTGAAAAAAATTTATTCTTTGGTTCCTTCTATGGAGAAAGCCCTTTGGTGCTTTCACCTTAAGCAACTCTTGCATCGTTCTAGGCCATTTCACAAGATGAGCGAAGAACTTGACAGAAAGACTCTATTTGTGCGTTCGGTTCCATTCGATGCCACCAATGAGCAGCTTACAGACTTCTTTGCGCAGTTCTGTCCCGTCAGACACGCTGTCATCGTTACTGATCCACAGGGAGAGTCCCGTGGTTTCGGTTTCGTCAGTTTCGGTACAGACGAGGACACAATCTCAGCTTTGAATAGTTCTAAGAAGACCAAATTCCTAAACAGACTGCTCAGAGTGGATATTGCAAAGAGAAGAGACCGTAAGGACAAATCCACCCAGGAGCTCAAACCAGCAAAGGTTGAGAAACAACCACCAGTGGAGAAGAGAAAGCCACGTTTGATTATCAGAAACTTGCCATGGTCCGTGCGTGATTCTGAGCAGTTGAAGAGAATCTTTGGTAAATATGGTGTTGTCACTGATGCCTTTATCCCAAGAAAGAAGGGTGGTCAGATGTCCGGTTTTGCTTTTGTCACCATGAAGAAGTTTGCCAATGCTGAGAAGGCCATCAAAGGCTGTGAAGGCTTGAAGATTGATAACAGAGAAGTCGCTGTGGATTTCGCCCTCGAGAAGTCAAAGTGGTTGGAATACAAGGAGGAGAACCCTGAGTCTGAGTCCGAGTCCGAGTCTGAAGCTGAAGAGGATGTGGATGATGATGAGGACGTTGAAGACAACAAAGATGCCGTCCTCAATGCTGATGTTGACGCTCATGACAACGACGACAATGCTGATATTGCTGACGAGGCCTCTGACGACTCTGACGTTGAACTGGATTCCGATGAAGAAGTTGATGAAGCGGAAGAAGCAGAGATTGAGAGACCAAAGAGAAACAAACAGGAATCATATTCGATCTTTGTGCGTAACATCCCATATGACACTGATGCTGAAGAGCTGAAGGAACACTTTGCCAAGTTTGGTGCAGTGAAATATGCCCTCCCTGTCATTGACAAGGAAACCGGACTCGCCAAGGGTACTGCATTCGTTGCATTCTACCAGGAAGATGCCTTCGATAAGTGTATCGCCGGAGCACCAGACTCCTCTTCAACATCCATCCTCATCTCCGACGATGTTGCACCAGAATATGTGTTTGAAGGTCGTATCCTTTCCATCACGCCAACCGTGGATCGTGAATCCGCATCAAGACTCACAGAGAAGAATGCCCTCAAGAGATCCGAACTCCTAGGAAAGGCACCAGGTGAGAAGGATAGACGTTCTTTGTACTTGTTGAATGAAGGTCGTATCACTGAGAACTCGAAACTGGCTGTCAACCTCTCGAAGTCAGATTTGGAGATCAGAGAGAAGTCGTATAAGCTCAGAGTGCAACAATTGAACAAGAACCCATCCTTGCA
The DNA here is from genome assembly GCA_020995425.1 of Williopsis sargentensis. Classification (NCBI taxonomy): domain Eukaryota; kingdom Fungi; phylum Ascomycota; class Saccharomycetes; order Phaffomycetales; family Wickerhamomycetaceae; genus Williopsis; species Williopsis sargentensis. The sequence goes on along the minus strand of CP083465.1, from coordinate 2,351,015 downwards.
TTTGTCTTTGACCCGTCTTGCCATCAGAAACTTACCAAGAGCTATGAATGCCAAGGCACTCAAGGCCCTTGGTCGTAAGGCTGTTGTTCAATTCGCAACAGAAGTCAAAGGCGGAAAGAGACAACCGTTGACTAAAGAGGAGGCAATCAGATCACAGAAAGAGAAAGAGAGATGGCAAGTTGGTGAAGCTGAATCCAACAGATCCAAGAAGGCGGGTGTTGTTAGACAGGCAAAGATTATCATGGAGGTTAAGGGTTCAGGAGAGACAGGTCGTTCTAGAGGATATGGTTTCTTGGAGTTTAGAGATCACAAGACTGCATTGATGGGATTGAGATGGTTGAATTCTCATGAGGTTTCAGTGGATGAGATTTTGGAAGGTATGGATGAGGATGAGAAGAAATTAGCCGAATTGGAAGGTCTTTCAAAGAGAAGACTGATTGTGGAATTTGCCATTGAGCATGCAAACATCGTCAAGAGACGTAGGGACAAGATGGAGCATTCAAGAAAGTCAGCCGATGGAGCTAAGAGAAAGAGAGGTGATTCTACTGAAGGTGACGACGGTGAAGGTGACGATCAGTCACCAAAGAAGTTCAAGAGAGATGATAAGAAGGGCGGTAAGAGTGGTAAGCCAAAGAAACAGGGAAACACCAATAAGGGTGCTCATGTTGGTAAGAAGACAAGCATTCCGAGTGCCACGGAGAAGAAGGACGACAAATCAGGGATGGATGATGAGACAAAGAAGCTCATTGGTATGAAGAGAAAAAGAAAACAGGGTAAGAGAAAGTGAATCATCACACTCTCCTTGAATCTCTAATGCATATTTATCTAGACTACTGTTACATGCTGTGTAGAATGTTTACGTTAGATTCATCTCAGTGCTTTCTTGGAGGTCTTTTGGACAGGGACATTGAATTCTCAACCCAACCTTCTGCACCACCCTCCATGGCCAACACATCATATACGCTCTTCACCGCATCATGGCCCTGGACACGTTCATATCCAATGATTGCAGCATTTCTTGTACTCGGGATTCTCAGCATTTCTCTTTCCACCTTCCAGCCATATTCACGGGCAATGTCCTCCACGTGATCTACGAGGGATGCATACATCGATGATCCTCCTGAGCCACTCGCAGTCGGTGTCGTTCTAGGTCCGCGTCTCGAGTGATATCTTACTCTGGCACCGTTGAGTGTGTGGGAACAGCAGGGTATGACCAAGAAGGGGTGTCCCAATAGTGGGATCCAACAAGTGAGCTCATCGGAGTGGTTACCAATGATGAAGGTATTCTTTGGAAACTCTGCCGCGTTGACATTGGGAGATCTCAACAACGTTGCGGATGAATAGTATGCCACGACGGGGACCTCACCGCCGTTGTTCACAGGGACGTGGAACACCCTTCCGTTATCGCTGAGGTGTGGTGCGATTGCTTGCATAGCCGGATGTGGGCGAAGCAGAACGGATGGGATGATCACTTGTTCTTTCAAATGCTGCTGGACGTCATCTGAGTAGATCTTCCATGATTTTCTTGCCCTTGCGTCGATGCCAATGCCCTTATAGCCCTCTCCGAGCAAGATGTTCACAAGAAGACCATTACCGCAGCCCAAGTCTCTGAATTCAAACTCATCTTTCGTCTTGTAGATCTTTGACCAGAGTTCAATGAGGAAAGCAGCGATGGCGATGTCTTCAAACACATGTTTTCTCGGGTCAGTAGATTCGACCCAGTTATCGACAAAGTGCTTGGTGTACTTCTTCTTCAGTGCAATGTACCGGTCTTGGAACGACACCTTTGACACGACCTGGTCGTGATTCACGCGCTTTGTGTAGCCCTGCATGACACCTGTGGAGTGCTTCTTTGCCGTTTGTAATAGTCTATAGGCGATTCTTATGTTTCTGTCGCCATGGTCCAAGGCCTTGAAGTCTATAATTGTCTGTGGATCTGTGAAGTTGAACGGGAGGTAATGCAGCGATATACTTCCCCTAGAGAGCAGTATGCCCACAGCCTGGACACTGGGTAGATAGAAGGGGCAGTCTTCGATGGTGTCGATATGTGGGTCGTAGACAATGAGTGTTGCCTTGTAGTCGTCATCATGTTCATCCTCCTTGAGCGACAGCACCAGACAGGTCTGATTGATGATGTAGTCCTTGAAGGGGTTTCTTGGGATGATTCTGCGCACCATTTCTGTCTTTGGTCTATGCTGAGGCTGCAATGGTACCGACTTGAGTTGAACGTCGTGGAGGTTCTTCACAAGAAGCACAGAGTCATCACCAGCGACAGGGATCTCAGGAGTTGTTTGGGAAAGCGCGGATGCACACCCTGTCTTCGCAGCGTCTTCGGAGTAGTCGTAAGAGGTCTCGCTGATGATGTCAGCTCTCAGGATGACGGTGGAGTTGATGTTGGGCTGTCTGATGAGGTTCTGCATAGCCTGCTCAAAGTGGTCTGTGGTGAACGCTGTGTCCTCCTCGAAGAGCGGAACCCATTGTGGGCCCAGAAAAGACGGCTGGGTGATGATGTTGGGCGTCTGCGGCTGGTTTCTGGTCATCTGGCAAGCGGTGGCACAGCTCAACAGAGAGCACCAAGTCAACAGAGGCATCAATCGGCTTAAGAGACTGAAGTTTAAAAAAAAAAAAATCACGAAACCCGGACACCAGTGACTAAGTGCTGACTCAGCAGAATTTTCGCGAAATGAACCCGTTTTGAGGTCCTCGGGGGGCTTCTTTTGGTGTCTGTGGTGGTGCGCTGGGTACTGTTCTTGTGTGCTGCTGCTGTCAATTCCCATCGCTATAGAGAACCATGTCCACGCAGTCGTCACAGTGAGTATATGTGTGACTTTGTGCCTCCACCACAGACTTTCTAACACACACAGGTTCCAGCAGCTCGAGAAGCTCGGGGAGGGCACGTACGCCACGGTGTACAAGGGCCGTAACAGGGCCACGGGAACGCTAGTGGCGCTCAAGGAGATCAATCTGGACTCAGAGGAGGGCACGCCATCCACCGCCATCAGAGAAATCTCGCTCATGAAGGACCTCAAGCACCAGAACATCATCAACTTGTACGACGTGATTCACACAGAGAACAAGCTGACGCTTGTATTTGAGTACCTCGACAGAGACCTTAAGAAGTACATGGATGTCCACGGAAACAATGGCGCTCTTGAGCCCGCAGTCGTAAAGAGCTTCATGTTCCAACTGCTCAAGGGCATCGACTTCTGCCATCAGAATAGGGTGCTCCACAGAGATCTCAAGCCGCAGAACTTGCTCACCAACGCCAAGGGCGAGCTCAAGATTGGTGACTTTGGCCTCGCAAGAGCGTTCGGAATCCCGGTCAACACCTTCTCCTCAGAGGTGGTCACGCTGTGGTATCGTGCTCCTGACGTGCTCATGGGATCGAGAAATTACTCCACCTCCATCGACATGTGGTCTGCAGGTTGTATACTCGCTGAGATGTTCATTGGACGCCCCCTATTCCCAGGCGCATCAAACGAGGACCAGCTCATGAAAATCTTCAAGATCATGGGTACCCCTAACGAGAGAACTTGGCCAGGGGTCTCACATTTACCAAACTATAGACCGAATTTCGACGTTTACATACCACAGGACTTGAGAACAATCATCCCAAACATTGACCCTCTGGCTCTGAACTTGCTCAATTCATTGCTCCAGATGAAGCCAGAGAATAGAATCAGTGCTGCACAGGCCTTGCAACACCCCTGGTTCCAGGAGTATAACATGGTCCAGCAACAAGTGCCACAACCGGTACAACAACAACAACAACAACAACAAGGTGATGTACAGTACCAGCAGCAACAGCAACAGCAACTGTCACAGCAATACTTTTAATGCGGATCTCTACGTTAAATCATTCAGTTCTTTAAACCAATTCGTTCATTTGTTGCATATGTAGTCGTTCATTCGTTGTCTCCATAGTGTCACATTGCCTCGTAAGTCACGACAGACATCTTCCACTCCACTTGGCCATCCATCTATCTCAAAATCATTCCAATGATGCCGTGGCTAGGATTAGCACCACGTCTTGTCAGTTCCTTTAGCCAATCGATCCTTTGACTCTCAGTGATCCATATCCAAAGGTCATCATGATTGATCAAATCGAAACCTTCACCCTGATGTGACAACACCCAGTCAATGAGTTCTAGTCGATCGCTTCTCAATGACGAGATCAGTGGCTTGACGTTCGTCACGGTCCGTTTTTCTGTGAGTTTCAGGACTCGTTCAAGCGATACAAGGGAACATTCAGCATCAATGGCATTCGCAAGGACAACTCCATCCTGCTTGAACCTCATCCTCTTTTCATACAGAATCTCCATTACTCGAAGATCATCCTCTTCAAACCTAGTATACCATCTCTTTGGAAAATCATACAACTGGGTATCATTTGGCAGAACGGCATCATCAATATCAAAATCCATCATATCACGCTCATCAGCCATCCTCGTCAACTCATTAGCAATGTCCAACGGGTCAGCATCGTTGGCATACATCCTCTCAAGTAACGTTTTGTTCAGTCGGTCATAATGCCTGATCAGTCGCTGCTGAGTCTCGGCCTGGATGGTCACATGGGGCATGATTGCATCGAAGTGACATTGCTCGAGTACTGAACTTGAGATGAACTTATAATCCAAGACAGATGAATCAAGGACATACCTTATGTCATACCCATGGTCATCTGGAGTAGTACTCTGAGGTAGATGTCTGTTCAAATCATGGATAAATCTGGTAAACACTGCCATTCGTAACGACGGTGAAGATCGCAGTGCATGGTGAATATGCTTGTTAACCAACGGTAATGATGGTTCACCGCACATGATAAAGATCTTGAGAAGGATCTCAACGGGGAGTCTATCGAGAATGGATCTCGTGTCTTGCTTCTCCTGTTCACGTTGGAGTTCCTCCCTTTCTGGTTCTTCCGATTGTAGTGAACTCTCACTAATGGTTATTCCAGGCGAGGAAGACTTCTTCGCTCTCTTCACCCTCAAAGTCCCACCACTGCTACGTTTCCTCTTTGAGGTCTTACCAGGGTTCAAGAACCCCATGCTGATGTGACCTTGGTTCCCAGTCCAAGAGTGTTACCAGCTCACAAGTATGATACTTTCAAAAAGGTTTGCAAAATTTAGCGATGAGATTGATTAATTGCTTGATCCATCAGGACGCCAAAAGGGGGTTCAACACCAGGGGGAAAATTACAAGTATAAGGTAGCATTGACCACATACAATTAATGAATAGCTACAGCACACGATGTTAATTTCACTTTTCTCTTTCCCAAACTAAAACAAAAACCATTATATTTTGACATAAACGATTATTTCATGCACACTTAGATGTTGGATGGGTACAAGAAGATTCTAACGGAGGCACCGAAGGTCTTAGCTGGCAAGTTGGACTTGAAGTTAGCTCTGACGGCACCGGTAGAACCGTGAGTTCTGGTGATCTTACCCCAGATGACTCTGATCTTGGAACCTCTAATCTCCTTAGAAGCTCTGTAGACGTAGGCAACTCTCTTACCCAAGTAGAACTTAGCGTCCTCAGCGGAAGTGACACCCTCAATCTTCACCAAAGAGACGTTTGGGTTGGTGATAGACTTGGATCTCTGGTAAGAAACGTGTTTACCTTTCACGTACACTGGAGAGATTGTTAGTATTCTGGTTTTCACGGTAATTGGGTAGTGGATGGTTGGTGCGACTGTATACAGATGCGTGTAGTAGTTGGAAGAGAGTGGAGTATCGCGAAGCCCAAAAGTTCTGGTGTTGAGATACTGGTGGCTGTTTGCAGCACCAGAATGTGAACACAGGGATAAGTTGTACTCTGTGCTTCTTGTCATCATGGTCGTATTGTCTCCGCTCGTTTAAGTGCCCATAATAGGCGTGCTCATAGTATCCTTTATGCTCTCCTGTGGTTCATTCTTCTATGGTTGACCAATTGTATGTGTGTGATGACAACTTCCCAGTTCCACAGCTCTCTGCACTCCCACACCGTCCATACGTCTATCCCATCCATGGCCCACTCCTCATAGCTCAAACATACATCTGTGGGATTCGGCCATTGTTACTTCGTGTCGATGTGGTTCCGTTTGGCTTGAGCTGCGCTGTGAAGAGTTTGAAGTTCAAGTTGATGAAAAAGAGTGAGCGCGGGCGCGTGGGAAGTAGCGTGTGTGGCGCGTAACGGCACCGTTTACTGAGGGTGTGCGGGTGTTTTCCACTAACTGTTTTACTCTTTTGGGGCGCCGAGCCTGTGAGCGTTTTGCGTTGGCGCGGTCGTTTTGGGTAGTGGATGTACCACTTCTTATTGTACACCTGTACACCTAGAAAGACAGTCACTTCGAAAAGCAAATGAAGCCCTAACACCTGGACACCGATATTCGCCCATGATCACATGATAAGCAAACCAATAAACCAAAGCCCTAATTCTCACAGGCCGCGTCTCAGCCCTAATTTCCCACTGCGGCTGCCCTAAGAAAAAAAACTTCTCCGGTAGGCACCGCATCCGAGCCGCTTGAAACGTATAAAAGGACACCACTGCCCACCTCCATTTGGGATTTTTTTAGCATTTCTCTTTTCTTTGTCGACGTACTTCAGTAAGTGTTTGCCCTATATGGTTTGCAAAACAACACTACCATACAAACCACACCATTGGATCCAGCATACTAACGCCCTCCGAAGTAGGATCATTTCTATAGTTTACGTCCCTCTTTGACTCTTCTAAAGAGCCACTGAATCCAACTTGGTTGATGAGCTGCAGCCTTCGTGCCCTAGAGTGAGAATTGTATTTAGCTTGTCCATAACCCTTTGCGGTTTGGTCATCTACATTACGTTTTGCCTTTTTTGTTTATGCTTGCTTGGGAGTCCGCTTAATTCACGTTTGTGATTGGGTGTTGTCCCTATGCTCGCTTTGAAAAGGAGCGATGATCTCGACCCGGTCCTTGTACTCTCTCGGGAGGGAAGCACTTGGGTGGGCATGAATGGCAATCTGACAAGTCACCCTTTTAATCGAACAGTGTGAAGTTTCACTCTGTGGTTTAAAAGATTGATTTTGTGTCTGTTATGACTACCATCATTAGTAAATCTCTGTTCCTGAATCCTCACACTTCTGTCTATCTACAAGATCAGATCGTAATAACCCCTGCACTAAAACTTGCACAACCTCCAACCAACAACTGCGTTTCTACACATAGTATAGCATGCAATACCGGCAGCTAACAACGCAACAGTATAACCAATGAAGTTGTTATACTCCTGCACTGTCCCCTCACCGATGATTGCACCTGCCACTGGAAGCAATCCCAGATTTGTCAGTGCCACAATCAGATACATTGTAGAATACCGTTTCCCAAACTCCTCAGTCTTTGAGATCTGTCCACAACAAACTGGTGATAAGGACAAGATGGAGCCGGAGAAAAATCCATACAACACTGAAAATGCATACAATTCTCCCAAATGACTACCAAACGGTAGCCATAAAGCCAATGAAACCACTCCACACATAAAGACGGTCAAGATGACAACGTTGAATCTTCCAATGTGATCAGCGAAAACACCAGGCAGATAGCGGCCCAAGATGGCAACTGCATTCGAGGTGATGATCAACAAGAAGGCAGTCTTTTCAGATTGACCCTGCATTATGGCGTATGTTGGGAGGTAAACCATCACAGCCACCAATGAACATTCGGCAAGCGCGATTCCAAGGGCACAAGACACGAACCTGAGTTCAAACAACGACTTATGGTCAAACACATCGACAAAGTAGACTTGGAAGAATTGTCTCCATGATTCGATCTTGACATTTCTCTCTTCAGCCATGATGAGTTGACGTTCTCTTGTGAAGCACAAGCTGCAGATCAAACAACCTAGACAGTACAGCGCCAGTACTCGTAACCCCCATGCAAAGCCAATGGTGTCATATGTCTTTCGAAGAAGCATTGGCATCGAAATGCCTCCCAAGGATCCACCCATGGTGGCGATGCTCGTTGCGGTGGCTCTCTTCTTATAGAAGAAGTGTGAAACGGCGCCAACCAGTGGGGAGATCAACATTCCTGTGCCAAAACCAACAACAACACCAAACGCCAGGATGAACTGATACACCGTTGTGGCATTCGCAGTGGCCACGAGGCCGGCACAGAAGGCGACTGTACCAATGAGCATTGGTTTGAAGGCACCGCATCTATCAAAGAATGTTCCTGAAAAGATGCAGCTCGAGTAAGCGACAAAGGTGTATATGGAGAAGATCCAGGATACCGTGGATGTCGACACGTCCTTGAGCTGGTTTGCAGACACGTACGATTGGATTGCACCGACGGAGTTGAACATGCCAAACGCAGGGATCAACCCCATGAATGAGCCAAACACCGTGAGATATGCGCGAAGCCCACCTTCTGGGAAGTCGAGGTAAGTCTCATCCACCAGCTCTGAGACGGAGAGTGAGCCAGAGTGGTCGGGGTCGAGCACCGGTGCCTCCTCGCCCTCGGATGGTTCCATGGGTGTGGCATTGGTGGTGTGCTCTGGCGAGAGCGATGAGCCGGACGTTCTTTCCCTCCACACGGCCTTCCTCAGCGTTGAGAGACCCATCTTTTGGAACACCAGTCAGTGGTCAGTGGTTAGCGAACAAGTGTCAAGTAAATTGTAATGGGCAGAGAGCTGCAATATCTATTTAACATAGGGCCCTCTAGCACACAACTCCCCCCAATCGATAAGCCACACTGTACGGCATTTAGCGCTATCAGATCGCACGCTGAGCGCGGGTGTGCGCTATCTAATAATAACTGTGTGATGCCGTACCAGCTAGCTACAATAGAATGTTCAAAAACACAAAACTTAGATTCTTCAGGGGTTAGATTCACGAGTCACGAGTCACGACTCACATCTTGGACTTGTCCTCCTTGAACTGGTCCTCGGTCACACCCTTGCCCATGGCAGCGGTGGAGGTGACACCTCCAGTGACCAACTTGAGCAGGTTGTCGATGTACTCGGCACCAGACCATTTCTGGTGCTTGACAACCTCGACACCGTTCTCAATCTCCGGCTGTTGGATCTGTTGACCGTAGGCTCTCATACCAATCTTAGCATAGTCACGGGCAAAGTTATCAACGGCCAAGGCGGTGGTGTGCAGACCGGCAAGCGTGATGAATTGCCAGACGTATCCCAACTTGGCAAGCTTCTGGATGTAGGTCTCCTGGTCGGCAATGGACATGGCCTTGTTCCAGTTGAAAGATGGAGACAAGTTGTAGGACAACCACTGTTCTGGCCATTGTGCCTTGACACCATCGGCAAACTCCTTGGCCTGGGCATAGTCTGGCAACTTGGACTCCATCCAGATGATATCAGCGTATGGAGCATAGGCACGGGCACGGTTGACGGCACATTGAGTACCACCTTGGTAACGGTAGTAACCTTCTCTAACTCTTGGAGCTTCCCAGTCAAAGTAGATGTCCTTACCAGTGAGCTTCTTGGCCAAGGCACGGGCCTCCTGGTTGGAAGTGTTGGACAAGGCGTGCACCTTTGAGGAGAACTCGGCAATCAAAGCCTGCTTGTTGGAGTAGTATCCGTCATTGATCTCATCAATGACAGCCTGGTGGAACAGTTTAAGACCAGCTTGTGCAGTCCACTTCTCTTCAACGGCAGCCAGGGCTTCACCTTGCAAACCCTGCTGCTCAGCCTTGAACATAACCTCGGACAATGGGGCCAAGTTCTTGTTGGTGGCACCAACGACAAAGTAGTGGTCTCTGTGGTCAATGGTGGAAGTCAACAAAGTGGCAGCCTCAGAATCGGTTCTAGCGACACAGAGCAAGTCTGAGCCAAAGATATCAGCAGCGGTTCTGATGGCAACCAATCTGTTGATGTGTTCTTGGATTGGCACAAGCACCTTACCAGCCATGTGGCCACACTTCTTGGTACCTGGGGCCTGGTCCTCAATGTGGATACCAGCAGCACCACGTTCGATGAACAACTTGGTCAACTTGATGATGGCGGTGATACCACCATGTCCAGTGTCAGCGTCAGCAATGATTGGACGGAGGAAGTCGGTGTATGGGGTGGCTGCTCTCTGAGCTGGAGTGAGACGGGAACGTTCTTCACGTTGCTTTCTGTCATGGAACAGCTGAGCAAACCACAAGTGCTCAACCTTGTTCGGCACGGTGTCGTATGGGTAATCAGCGAGATCTGGGGAAGGCTCGTTGGAGGTTGAGGCGGTAGAGGATGATTGCCATCCAGAGACGTAGACGGTGTCCAAGTACTTGGCCATCTGGGTCACGTGGATCGGGTCCAATGCACCAAAGGTGAATGAGGTGGTCTTCTTCTTGTCGTGCTCCTCGAGCAGGGCGAACAACTTCTTGGCCTGCTGGTCGGAAGGGTACTCAATCTTCAAGGTACCTCTCTTGGAGACGATGTCCTTAGCGGTATAGATACGCTTGGTCTTTCTCCATCTTGGCTGGCTCCACCACTGTTCCACAGCGGCAACCTCTGCGTCGAAGTCCTGCTGCTCCTTCTTGATGTCGATTGGAGTGTATGGCATTGTATGTATGTTTGTATGATGCGGTGGGTGTTCTTCTCATACAACGACCTAGGGCAAAGTTAGATTGGGAGCGCGGTGGTTTATATACATCCACATACACGCACACACATATATTCCTGAACCGGCTGGCCGGGCAGTGAACCCATCGGTTCAAACTTCAGAGCTTGTGATGCTGTTGGTGGCACTTCCCCGGATTCCCATTGCGCCGGCCGGGCGGTACTTTCCAGCCAGCCCGCGAAGGCTGTGAATGATAACTCATAGATGCTGGGATACCGGTAACATTATGTTACCTGCGACATCTGTACAAACAAACACACAGTACCGTACAAACACCACCAGCAATCCAAAAACAGCCGACCTGTCTGTTCTGTGTGTGTCTCTCCCCCCCCCCCCCACCACCACCACTAACCCCTCCGCCCAGTTTGAGCGTCTGAAACTAGCCCCACTGTGAGTGCGCCTACCGGCCCGTTTACCCCAGATTTCTGTTCCGCGATGACTCAGCGAGTCAGCGCTTGCAGTGCTGCGTGCCGCGGTTGCGCGCTGGGTGGGCGGTTAGCACTTGCCACTTAGCAGTTATACTTGGAGTCACTGTTTGTGATGGCTGACGGTAGTCATGTGCTGTGTGTGTGTGTGTGTGTGTGTGTGTGTGTGTGTGTGTGTCCCCTGTATCATGTATGTAACATGTATGTGGTTGTAGACTGTGCTATGTTGTGGTGTGTTGTTGTCACGCTGCCTAGCATCCAGTGACCTACGTCATGGCAAACCCTATGTACTGTTCACTGTAGTACCCCTGTGGCCTGTATAACTTTGTGCGAACACAGTACAGTGCACACACCATCTATTAATGACGTAAACACCGACGCCGATACACCGATATCGGAGACAGGACAAGGGGAAGCACACCGATCGGTCTTGACTGTGCTCGTGATGATCACATTGTCCATGTCGTGCCATGGAGAACATATTGAACTCGTGGTTGTAATCGTGAGGGATCAACGGAAGCAAGGGGACGTGGCCCCTAAGTGTATTGGGCTATATACTACTTATACAGAACCATGGGCCCTTTCTCCTGAACCCTCTTCATCAGCACCACACAAATTGATAAACATCGCAAGCCGTGCATGGGGGGTGCACCGCTACACATACACCAGTGCACCACCGTTATCATGTGCATTCAATCTATGGCCTCTCACAAACTGTCACAAGTTTCACAACTGACACAATGAGGAGCACCCCCACGTTCCCGGGATTAAGCGCCCCACGCTTTTCGTTTTTTTCACAGAGAGCTTTGAAGCGCTTTCTTCCAGTGATATATGGGGAAGGGAAGAATTTCGATGTTTTGATGGTGGTGTGAGAGGGTCTTCGTATACGATACGAATATAGTTGCACACACACATCACACGAAGAGCCATTCTTTCAACCAATGTCTGGCGTGACCCGCACCATCAGAGAACAGCTGAACTTCCACGACGAAAAGCTATGGAAGCAGTTTAGTACAAGGAGATTGGAGCTTATCGACAAGTTCAACTTGTCGTCGAAAAAGGCCAGTGAACAGGATGATTCCATATTACAGATTGCATCGTTACTCAGAGACGAGTTTGAGTTCCCGCATGATACACTACCAGAGTTTGATAGGCTCGTACGAGCTGCTGTGCAGAGCGTAAGGCGAAACAGGAAGAGATCCTCAAGGGCAAGAGTATCAACGGACAGATTCGTCCAATATGGCGAGCGAGACTCTTCCAGATCCACCCAGCAACCACACCCAGCTTCTTTGTTCTATTCACACCGCTCGCAGCAATCATCTGCATCTTCATCTGGCATGCCATCGTCCTCATCAAATCAACCCTCACAACATCAACAACAACAACAACATCTAAAGAGACTCGACTTCAACTTCATATCATCTACCCCACAGTCAACATCATCCACATCCAGCATTGCAAACTCACCTCCAGCTCAACAGAGACAACTACCCTCCATTCGCATGATTACAGCAACCACAGACACAACGAAGGCATCAGATCATTCAAACGCCCTCACAGCATTGACGATACCCCAGACCGGCCAACATCAGAATGAACTGTCACAGAGCTCACAGAAATTGCTCAATTACATACATAGATCCAGATCATGTCTCCAATTGTCCAACAACGAGTCGTCCATCCATGAGGATAACTTGTACAAGTTAGGCTCCTCAATCATCACAGCATCCTTGTCTTTTATCCTCGAACGATATTTCGGTGATATATCTTCAGAATCTATCAACTATCTCTTTGAAAAACTTGAATCTCTCGCGAATCTCACGAGGATACTCAAATCACTCGGTGGGTTCTCATCAGATGTCATGGTCCTTTCAGAAACACAAGCCAATTCACTATTGGCAAAGCTCATTGGCTGTTGTGTGAAGGACTTTGGTTTCGATGCCATAACGTACACCTTATCTGAGATGTTTCATGAGATTGTCCTCAAGGAGTACCCACTCGTCGCTACACAGGTGAACAAGATCACCCCGGAGTCGTTATACACACCACTGATGCCCATCAAACCCAAAGATGCTGACGCTGAGATCTCCAAAAGCGTTAAATTGCAATTTGGTCATCGAGTGCTAGATTTCAAATTCGCACCTTTGAGTTCTGCTCCACCAACGTATTTGGAGTTATTGGAGAATGGGAAAGTTGCATTTGCCATCCAGGGTAAGAACCTGAGATTAAGGTTCCAAGGTGAAGACATCACAGAGGATTCCTTGGAAAGGTTGTTTAGAGATATTGAAAGAAGGGAGATTGTGCTGGAGCTTTATGAACCGACTCAATTGATGAAGTTCACACCATTGCTATGAGTACGTTGGAACTATATATACGTCCTACGGTTCAATTCGATTCAATTCAATGCAGCATTATAATTCCTTGGTATCATTTCAAAATGAGACTCTCAATCAAGTTTCTAGCAACATCATCATTCTTCTTGTCATCTAAAAGCTTCTTGTCATCACGCTTCTTGTCGACCAATTCTAGCTCGGTATCACGTAACACTAGTGCCTCAACTAGCGGATCTTGTAATACAGACACGGGCACATTCTCCTTCTCACCCTCACCTTTCTCCTCCTCCTGCTCCTTTTCATCGTTATACTTGACCACACTTACGTCACTAGGCCTCTTGGCAAACTTGTCAAACCTTACCGTTAACTTCCTTCCTTGGAACATCATCCCATCGAGCATATCCACCGCTCTGAGGGCATCTTCTTCAGTTTCGTAAGTTGCAACTGCAAACCCACGGCTCATCCCGTTCATGTCAGAGCATATCTCAACACGGTGGATAACGCCCACCTGGCGCAGGAAATCCTTAAGATCCATCCATTGTGTGGTATATGGGATATTCCCGATGAATAGCCTCTTTTTATCCGGCACGCTGTCGTGTTCATGATCAGTTATGGAATGGTACGGGTATTGGTGTAAATTTGTCAACTGCCTTAGTGACACCGTTGGTGTCCTAGAGGTATAGGGCGCCATCATCGAAGGTGACGACTGTACCGTCGTTGGATCCGTGTAGGTATTGCTGTTGTTTGCATTGCTGAAATTGCTGGCGCCATACTGGTGTAATGACATCTGTGACGCATGTCGTGAGAACGATGGAGTTAAAGGATCCATGTATGGTGCAGAGGGCATGTAATAGTTATAATAACCATACGCTCCCGCTGGAGGAGCTCTCTGTGGCATCATCCCTGGAGGGCCCATGCCTGGTGGGATGGAAATCCCCATCTGGCCCATTGGAGGAGGCATTCCCATGTTCGCCTGACCCATGGGGGCCATTGAAGGCATCTGTGCCATCTGCGGGATCATCTGTGGCATCATCTGTGATTGATACTGCTGGTGATCCATTGATGATACGTGCATCGGAATGTTGGACAATGACGGTGATATCATGCTCTCCATTGGTGAAGGTGTTACTGCGGAGGATGCAGCATAGTACAGCTCCTGCTGGAGATAGTCGTACTGCGGGATGAATAATCCCGTTGGATCGGCCATTGGTTGTCCAGGAGGCGGTGGCGTGGTGGTCAGCGTGTATCCGTTCCAGTCCAGGCCCTCCAGCTCGTCCATGGCGAATTCTGATGCTTCTTCGTTGTTCAGGGAGATGCACGCAGAGTTTGTGTCATCAAAGATCTGGATGTGCAAGATGGAGGAATCTGACAGCTGTGGGACGAGTTTGTTCTTCACATCCCGCCAACGCACACCGGGAGGGACGTTGTAAATATAGACGTTGTAGATCTTTGGTTTCGGTGGTGCTTTTGTGGCGGACGTAGACATTGTTGGAATATAACTGCGTGTGTCTGACTGATTCTTCCCTATAGATAAAGCGGAAGGGAGCTCAGAAATATAGTACTTTGGTCCGAGGGCACGGTAAGGGGGGTGAGAGGGCGGCCAATAGCCTGTGGCACAGTAGCCGGTGGGAGTGGGAGTGTGTGGGAGTGGGAGTGGAAGGTAATCTGCACGACGCTAAGCACGGTCGTCGTGTGTGAGTATGTGTACGATCTCAAACCAAAGAATATATAATTTGTCAGGGGTATGCGCATGGTGTGCATGTGCTGCCTCCGATCAAACAAAAAAAAAAAACAGAGCCGGGCAGTAGCGCATTGTTAGCGCCAAAAGGGCAGGAGCGTTATCTTTGGCTCAGGCGGAGAGTTTGTTTCGACAACTTAGATTGCGGCCAGTGGGAAGGTGGGACCATGGAATGATTACACTCACAACTGTCAGCAGATAGCGTGTATTAAACTATACACAGCACTATACAAACCACAGCTCTGTCCTCTTGGTGATTTTTCTGGTTCTTCCTACCTTGCTTCCCCCTTCCCTCCTTCCTTACTTCTTTCTCATCCGTCCACGGTCCATGCACGAAGGGATTTTCAGCCAGGCGACCCTATAAGATCCGCTTCATTTTCTGGTTCTAGGTCTGTTGTTTCTTCTGTGGCTGTGGCTGCCCCTTCTTCCTCGCTTCTCCTCGGACAGGCCCTCCTTGGAGATCAAGCCCAGCTCCTTAGCCAGGGACGTGCCTGGTTCAACACCGAACTTTTCAACACGGGCAATGTCTCTCTTGACAGACTCGGCATCATCCTCGGTTCCAAACTTCTTGGCTCTGGCGAGCTTCTTATTCAAGAGCTCAAGCGCACCGGCCTTACGTTCCTCCGGGGAAAGAATCTTGACCTTTGGTTCCTCGACAGTCTCCTCCTTCGCCTCAGTGGTCTCAGTGGTCTCAGTGGTCTCAATGACCACGGCAGGCTCAACAGCAGTAGTCTCAACCTGTTCATCCTTAGTCTCTTCCAATAGCTCCTCTTGTTGTGGTGCTGGCTGTTCAGCAGTGGTGCCAGCTGTGACTGTTTTATCAGCCTCTTCTAATCTGGCAACCAGTTCTCCCTTGAGCCCCGCAGTGGAGAGATCACGCGTCTTCAAAAGCTCTTTGAGCTGGGGGACAGTTTGTGCGGAGTAGTTCATTTTTGGGCGTATGTGTATGTATGTGTGTATGTTGTGTGTGTATGTGTTTGTGTGTGTGTGTTTGTGTGTTTGTGTGCAATGTCAAGAGTGTACGAATGGGCTGAAAAAGTCAATCAAGTAAAGTCTTCTCCGGTATGTCAATGGTGAGGAGGAGGTGTTGTGAAAGCGTTCTGTGTGTGTGTGTATAATTTAACGCGTATATAACTCGCTTCAGTTGAAGCTCTCCCATCTAACAAACCACGCGTCGGTGCGGAGTTTCCCTGCCAGCCGGGTAATGCATTCTCTCGCGAAACCTGGTGTTTGGTTGTCTCTCCAACCCACTGAGCCGCAGGGGAAGGCACACAAAACCATCAACAGATCAAAACAACAAAACAAGGGACAACGAACCACCCAAAGAATAGCCGGAGTGGGTGCGTGGACAGAAGCGACTCGACTGAGACAGAGCAGCAATGGCGGACAGCGTGGCAGAGGACATCAAGAAGAAGATCCTCAGGGAGAGGAACATCGTCCTCGGCGCTACCAACATGAAGAAGAAGACGGACAATGCCGCAGTGATCCAGAAGTGTAACTCCAACATCCACGAGGCACAGCAGAACATCGACTACTTGACGGAGCGTTTGAACCACTTGAGCGCGAACAACAACAATGGCAATACTACTGGAGCTGGTGCGGAGACAAGTTACGCCCGTTTGGACTTGATGAAGTCGGATTGTCCCTCCTTAGGACAGAGGATCCAGTTCATGATCAATCAGCTCGACACAAAGCTCAAGGTGGAGCAGAAGTACTCAGAGGCCAACGAAAAGTTATCCAAAATCTACCAGATGGATGGCGATCGCAGGATCAGTTCAGTAGCGGAGGATGGAAGGGTGCAGAGCAATCACAAGATCCAGCTATTGAAAAAGGCGCTAAAGAGATACGAGGACATCCACGTCAACTTGGATCAGATCACATCTCCAGACCAGGACCCAAACGACAACGTGACTTTCAGAAGAAAACCGCTCGCTGGTACTTTGACCGTGGGAATTAACTCCATCAGAGAGGTTGACCACATTGCATCTCCAATGTTCTCAAGAAAGACCGAATCCTACATCTCCATCAAGGTGGATG
The DNA here is from genome assembly GCA_020995425.1 of Williopsis sargentensis. NCBI lineage: Eukaryota > Fungi > Ascomycota > Saccharomycetes > Phaffomycetales > Wickerhamomycetaceae > Williopsis > Williopsis sargentensis. Next base: position 2,333,909 of record CP083465.1, on the reverse strand, counting down.
ATGAGGAGAAGGCAAAGACTAAAGGATCGAGAACTGACAAGTGGAATGAGGAATTCAATATCCACATCGAGAAGGGTAACGAATTGGAAATCACCGTCTACGATAAGATTGGTGGTTCTTCTGTCCCAGTCGCTATGGCTTGGTTCTTGATATCAGACATTGCTGAGGAAATCCGTAAGAAGAAGGTTGGTCAAACAGGTGGTGCTGGCTGGGTCAGTGCCTCCAGAATTCAGAGTGGCAATCAAGTTCAAGCTCCAAATACCTCTGACAACTTCACTGTCAATTCTAGCCTTCACAATAGCAACTCTAACAAGCAATTGCCAAACATCAATGAGTCTAGGGTACCTATCAGATCAAGCGCTTGGTTCATCTTGGAACCTTCAGGTCAGGTCTTGTTGACACTGGGCTTTACAAAGTCGAATATTGCCAATAAGAAGACACTTCTGGGTGGGTTGCATCGTAACGGTGCCATCAGAAAGAGAGAAGAAGAAGTCTTTGAACAACATGGACATCAGTTTATCCAGAAGCAGTTCTACAACATCATGCGTTGCGCTCTCTGTGGTGATTTCCTGCCGTACAATGGTTACCAATGCCAGGATTGTAAGTTCTTGTGCCATAAGAGATGTTATGAGAAAGTTATCACCAAGTGCGTCTCCAAATCAAGCACAGATATTGATCCTGATGAGCTGAAGTTGAACCATCGTATCCCACACAGATTTGATCACGTTTCAAATAAGGGCACCAATTGGTGTTGCCATTGTGGTTATCTTTTACCATGGGGTAGAAAGAACGTTCTCAGGTGTAAGGAATGTGATACCATGTGTCATATTGAATGTTCCCATTTGGTTCCTGACTTCTGTGGTATGACCATGGAAACTGCTAATGAGATTTTAACTGCTATCAAGTCTACCGAGGGCTCAAGAAAGAAAATGATCAAGTCTTACCAGGATCGTCAAACCCCATCCATGACAAGCTTTGCAAATAATTCAATCCCATCCACGGCTAGATCTGATGCTTCCACTAAAGTTCCATCCGCTGTTTCTTCAGTTCCGGATCTGAAAACGTTGGAACCAGAGACATTACCAACTCAACATCATCGTCACCAGCCTTCACGTCTTCCTCCTAAGGAGCACTATTCCCAATCACAGACTTCCCTAATGAAACAAAAGTCCCTGAATTCTCAAGCGAACTCTTCCTCGTCAGATGGTGCTTACTCCCAGTATTCTGATCAACATTATGCTCAAACTCAAGATCCATTTGCTAATCAGAACCAGTTGCAACAACAGCAGGATCAATTCTATGAGGATCAGAGAAGAAGAGAGCAATATCTGGCTGAGCAACATGCTGAGGAGAAGAGACGCGCTTTGGAACAAGCTGAGATCCAGAAATATCACGAGGAACAACACAGAGTGCAGCAGTTGGCACATGAAAAGCAACAGCAACAGTATGAGATAGAACAGAAGAGACTCAAACAACAACAGCAACAACAACAACAAGCTTTTGAGTATCAGCAGCAACAGCAACAACAAGTTGCTGATCTCTCTTTCCAAGCTGATGACACCAATGCCATTGTTGATCAACACAGAAAATCACTGACTTCATCTTTGGAACCTTCAACTACGCATCGTCATTCTGAGAAACGTCATCGTGCAAAGGTTGGTCTAGATGATTTCCACTTCATTGCCGTGTTGGGTAGAGGTAACTTTGGTAAAGTTATGCTTGGACGTTCCCATAGAACAAAGAAGCTGTGCGCTGTGAAGATCTTGAAGAAGGATATGATCATTGAGAACAGTGAAATCTCCTCCATGTTGGCGGAGAAGGATGTCTTCTTGATTGCAAACAGAGAACAACATCCATTCTTAATCAACTTGCATTGTTGCTTCCAAACTGCTAACCGTATCTATTTTGTTATGGAATACGTCTCTGGTGGTGATCTAATGTGGCATGTTCAACAAGGTAATTTCTCTCTGAGAAGAGCCAAATTCTATGCTGCTGAAGTTCTATTGGCATTGAAGTATCTTCATGAGAATGGCATTGTTTATCGTGATTTGAAGTTGGATAACATCTTGTTGAGCACTGAGGGTCATATCAAGATTGCTGATTATGGTTTGTGTAAACCAGGTATGTCGTATGGACAAACTACAAACACTTTCTGTGGTACACCGGAATTTATGGCACCCGAGATTTTGAAAGAACAGAATTACACTAGAAGTGTTGATTGGTGGGCATTTGGTGTTTTACTCTATCAAATGCTTCTGGGTAAATCACCATTCAGAGGTGATGATGAAGATGAAGTTTTCAATGCTATTTTGACAGATGAGCCATTGTTCCCAATTCAAATGGCTAGTGAAGCTGTTGGTCTTTTGGAATCGTTGTTGGATAAGAATCCAGGTGCTCGTCTCGGATCTGGCCCAAGAGATGCGCAAGAGATTATGGAGCATCCATATTTCAAGAATATCAACTTTGACGATATCTTCCATTTGAGAGTGCCACCACCATACATTCCAGAGGTTAAATCTGAAGAGGATGTTTCATTCTTTGACAAGGATTTCACCACGGAAGTTCCAAGATTGACACCGGTGAACTCCGTTCTGGATACCTCCAGTCAAGCACAGTTCCGTGGATTCTCCTATGTGAATGATGCTTCTGGGTTATAAATTATAAGGTCTTAACCGTATGAAGAAGACGAAAAAAGTAATTATGTTTTGCGTTGGGCATTTCTATTTGTTAATGGTTAACCATGCGTATTTGTAGTCGGCTTGGACGGCGCCTGTTGTAATCTGCGTATGTTTGTTTTTTCAGATCAGGAAATGTAAATTCAGCATTACATTTGATTGATTTTGTCTCCGAGCATTCTTGCTGCTTGATTCACGTTGTTGAGCCTACTGCTAAGATTCACTTTTTTCCCCTTGTATTATTACCACAGATATCTTGAACACCCGTTGTGGCGCTCCAAGTGGCAGGACAGCGGGTTCACTCCCTGACGCAACCTCTTCTCAGATTTTTGCAGCCTACTGTTGGGCCCTGGTCAGGATCCAGTGAGGTTGTGACAATTCTCAAGTGGTCTGGATTGGCGACGGGTTGGATGGAGGTGCATTTCTCTGGGCGTTTGCCAGTTTAGGTGGTCCACCCACTGGGTCAAACCCGTTCCCTTTTGTGCTGCGGGGTTGGTTGTGTATTTTTGAGCCGGTTGTGAGTTTGTACTCTCGTAACTTCGTCTTGTCCGTCGTATAACATTCTTTGGTATCGTGATTGAAACCAAAGCATCTCGCACATGTGGATTTGATGGTACATGCACTTTTTGTGTGAGAGATGCTATTGCAGATTGTACACATCTTCTGTTTTGACGCAAAGGAGAGTACCGGATAAGTTCTCCAAGTTCTTCTCGGAAGGAAAATGTGCCCTGTTCGTTTGGATGAAAGCGGAAGAGTATAGACAGAGTCGTCTTGTCCTCTTCTTCCACACGAGTCGGTGGCTCCGGAATTGTGAAGATCTGGCCCCTTTCGTAAGAACTCTTTGGCAATTTCAAGTTCGTTCCGGTAGTGCGGGTTATCGTGTTTGAAGCACATTGTCACCCAGTCGACTAAGCATTTGGTCATGTCTTCCGCAACTTGCGAAGTCATTTTGTGTTCTCTTGAATCAGTTCTCCAGAGATACCCCTTTTATAAGATGGTTAGCTTGGGTGTGGCAATGTTGTCAAATTTCGAAACTCGAAGATGACTTCGTGGCCAAGTTGGTTAAGGCGCACGACTGTTAATCGTGAGATCGCCAGTTCAATCCTGGCCGAGGTCGTATTTTTTGCTTCAAATAATATCATCAGCTAGCTCGACGAGCTGCTTATTAATATTATACATTTATAATTACCGGACTAGTAGGTGCACTTGTATAAGTACTATATAACTAGTACAGTATTATAACCGCGTACCTTGACGTCGAGTACTAATTAGTTCTATAAATTAGACCGAAATTACACACACAGGAATAAAAAAGCGCAGACTGGTCGACCTTGAAAAAACGCGATTACATATTAGACGTGGTAGAGGGCACGTTGCTACGCGCTGGTATAATGAATTATGAATGGACTAATTATCCTAATGATCTCAGTCTACATGGGCGATATATATAGGCATTGGACAAGTTTATATATAGTACATACCTTAGGCCTGCTCACTTTGGGTCTTTGAGCCATCTGTTGTAGGAACAGCTGAAGGGGTTCCCGTGCCTATTCTCTCTTCCAGGACTTTGAGAGCGACCTGTCTTCTTCTCTCTGCAGCATTTCTTGAGTCCACTGGTTCAGATGTCTGTCCTGTCAAACGTCTGCTTGCGATGAGGTTTCCCTGTTCGATATCAGAATCGTTAAATCTCTGCAAAAGGCCGAATTGGACCATGATTTCAAAGATGTTGTCAAAGATCGGGGCAAGTATTGGTTGCAAGACATCTGGGAAGAAATGCACAAAGCTGAAGGTTTCAGAGGCATCACCATGCAACTTTCTGACGCCGATGACATTATTTGGCTGCGGCAAGAGAGGGTCAGCGACTGAAGTCTGGAAGAATCTCAGATATGTCCAAGATATGACAAGGCCGATCCATGCTTGGATTGCCGGTGTAAGTGACACAGTGACTATGGAGATGGTGGTTAAAATGAGCAAAGTGACGAAGGGGATGTGTTTAACTCTGAACTGCGCGACTCCTTTGAACAAAACGATGGAATGTTCTGGGATCAACTGTCTAAGGATGACCAAATAAGAGATGAGGAGACACAAGTTTCCATCAACAGCCACGTTTGCAAATTCACCTTGGATTATGATGTTGATGAAGATGATCGAGATTGAAGTTGCCAAGTTTGAGACTGCACCGACAAGACAGACGAATTTGATCAGTTCCTTTGAAGACCAAAATCTTTCAATAAATCTTCCAGCAAAGTACATCAACACCAACGAGACCAAGAATCTAGCGATGGAGGCATCGACAAAGATGGCGGTGAGCAGGGTCCAAGGGTGGAGCAGCGTGTGGTTTGGGAGCAACTGTAAGGAGGGCACGATTATGAGGTCTATTTTCACGTTTGATTCGCCAGAGGCCACGAGGGCGTTGTAAGCGTGTCTCTTGAGGAACTGAAGCAGCAGGGAGCCCACGGTCAATAGGATGAGCAGCGCCTTCGTTGCCGGTGGGAGGGACAAGTTGGAGAGGTTGAGTCTTGATGAGAGCGAGGATGACATTCTGAAGAGATAGGCCGCTAAGGCAAGCGTGATGAGTCCAATTGTGTCCTTTTTTTCCCGCCTGTTGGTTAGTTGGTTGGGATTTGCTATTGTTTATTGTGGGGGAGGAAGAAGGACGTGGCTTTTTTTTTATTTGTTTTAGCGAGCGCGATTTGTGAACTGGTCGGCGCGCTTTGTTCTTTAGAAGAACTTTATCGCTGTTTGATTCAGGCTGTGTTGTTGTGCTGTTGTGCTCGTGTCTGTTGTACATATTGCTAGCAAGCACGATACGAGATGAGCGTGGCAGACGTTCCCACGGCCAAGGTGGCAAAGAACGGGAAGAAGAAGAAGGGCTCCTTCCTCACAGACGAGCAGAAGAAGAAGCACCACATAGAGAGCGAGCACAAGAGACGCAAGGCCATCAGAGACGCCTTTGAGCGCATAACGGATCTGGTGCCAGGGCTGTCGAAGGACGACGCACGTAGCGAGATCCTCGTTCTGGCGCATGCGGGTGACTACTTGAGCGAGTTGCACAGTGAGCACGAGGCGCTGCTGGCGGCGCTGGAGGCGAAGGGCGTGGCTGTTCCCTCCGTGTGATTTCAATTGATGAGAGCTGATATAACGTTGTCAAAGTGGAGCGTAGTACGTAGTTCAGTTGCCAGGTGATGACTTGGCTGCTGTGGTCTTGTCTATCACCATCTCAACCAACACAGCTTGTCCCCTTCCCTCGGTTCTGTTGTCTGTTGTATACAACAACGCCCACCGATATTCGCGGCATCCCTTTTACCGCCACGCGAGTTTCAAACATCATCAACAAAGACCTACCAAAGACGCTCTGAAGCAAAACCAGCACACCACACACACACACACACGGGGGCGGCATGTACAACAACTTCGGGCAGCCACCGCAGCTGTACGCGCAGCAGACGGGCTATGCGTACCAGCAACAGCAGCAACAGCAACAGCCACAAGCTCAGCAGCAGCTCTTCTCCCAGCCAACGGGCTTCCAACAGCCACAGCAGACGGGCTACCAGCAGCAGCTCTACCAGCAGCAGCTCTACCAGCATCCTACAGGGGTCCAACAGCAGCAGTTCTACCAGGCCGCTCAGAAGGTGGAGACCAACACCGAGCTCAAGATCCCGAACATCAGGCTCTCCTTCATAGCCGCCAGCGATCAGCAGCAGTACGAACAACTCTTCCGCAGCGCTGTGTCAAGGGGCTCAAACTCCATCTCCGCAGATGCTGCCAGAGATGTCCTCGTGAGATCAGGCTTGCAGCCGCAACAGCTGGGCCAGATTTGGGAATTGTCCGACTTGAACAAGTCCGGTCAATTGCTCTTCCCTGAGTTTGCGTTGGCATTATACTTGGTTAGCACTGCTTTGCAGACTCGTCAACTGCCATATCAGCTGGATTCCAAGGTTAAAAAAGAGGTTGAAGGCTTTGTCGATGCTATTAACTTCTCCGTCCCGGAAGAGGCAACACCAAAGGCCAAGACTCCATTTGATAACATGTCAACCTTGAACGGGTTGCAGTTTGGTATTCCAACTCCAACCGGTGGATTTCCAGCCATGCCACAGACATCCTTCTTGCAACCACAGGCCACAGGATATCAACAAATGCAGCCTCAAACAACTGGCTATCAGTCAATGATGCCACAGTCAACTGGCTACTCAAAGCCACTGTTGCCTCAATCAACTGGGTTCCAGCCATTACAGCCTCAATCCACGGGCTATGTCCAACCACTACAACCGCAATCAACAGGGTTTATCCAACCACAATCAACTGGTTATCTCCAGCCACAGGCCACAGGGATGATGCAACCACTTACCGCTCAAAAGACAGGCGTGGGTAACAATCAATTCTTCCAATCCCACTTGCTTCAACCGCAACAAACTGGGTTTAAGAACTTCCAACAGTTTGGTAACAATCAGTACCAGAACCAGGAGTTTATCAAGCCTCAAGAAAGGGATAGATTTGCTAAAATTTTCGATACGTACGATTCAACAAGGTCTGGTCAATTACAAGGTTCGACCTGTGCGGAGATCTTTAGAAAATCTGGGTTGAACCGTTCTGAGTTGGAAAAAGTTTGGAATTTGGTCAATGTCAATGATAAGCCATTCTTGAACAAGGATTCGTTCTCTTTGGGTATGTGGCTCATCTACAAGAAGCTGAATGGTCATGAACTGCCAACAAGATTACCAGAATCATTGATACCAAACAGCACAAAGATCTTGGATGACGTGAAGGATAAGTTGAAGTTGAACACTCCAGCTTTCTCGAAGAAACCATTTGGTTCTTCCACTTTCCGGAACAATGATGATGATGTGATCAACACTTCCAGCAATAGAAGAAAGGATCCAGTGAACCAAGAATCCGATTTGGAACTGATCAGGGCTAGAATTGAACAAAAGAAGTCTGAATTAGAATTGTTGAACTCGCAAATGCCAACATCATCATCTCAACAAGACGATTCGGAATTGAGATCAATCGAAGAATTGAAGTCCAAGATCAGATCCCTTCCTATTCCCAAAACTTCTGGTGATCGTTTGCAATTGAAGGATAGACTCAACAGTTTGACTTCAAAGGTTCCAGAAATGATTCGTGAGATTTCAAGAATCGATAACGATATCACAAACTTCAAGATTGACCTGTACAGACTTCAAAATCCAAGTGCCATTGTCGGCACAGGTCCAAATGGTGAAGTAACAGATTCTGATAAGAGGAAGGCCAAATCAAAGGCATTGTTGGCCCAGAGAATGGCTGCCTTGACTGGTAAACCTGTTCTGGATAACGTCGCTGATTTTGAAGAACAGGAGCACAAATTCAACGATGAAGTTGCAAAGGTTAAACAACAAAACAAGGAAAACCAAGAAATCATCTATGATATTGAAATATCTATCAAGGATTTGGCATCTGGTGCACAAGGCTCTTTGAGCAGAGAGGGCGATGCTTCAGCTTATAGAAAATTTGAATTGGGCCTTGATGTTCAGCCTGATGTTGCCTCTTTTATTAAAGAGTTGAGAATTGCAACTACTTCTCAACAGAAACCGCCAATTGCTCAATCCGCTGTCTCTCGTTCATATCCGGCTATCTCTTCAAGATCTGCATCTCCAGCTATCCCACCTAAACCATCATCTTTGGATTCTTCATCGAGAACTTCTCTTTCTGATCGGTCTACCTCTTTGAAGGAACAGGCAAAGAAGAGAATGGCCGAGAAATTGGCAAAGTTTGGTATTCATAGAAACAGACACCAGCAAGATCAAGATCAACCGGAGTCTAACGGATCTGCTCCATCGCTGTCTACTCCTTCGCCGTCTCAACCGCACACAACCATCCCTGCCCCACAACCAGTACCAGTCATTGCGACAAATGCAGTTGCGGAACCGCAGGCTGCCCAAGGCCCACCGCCAGTGGTGATAGCTATTCCACCAGCTCCTCCAGCTGCAAGAACTCAATCCAAGTCTTCCCATGTGGATGAAGCTTCTGATGAAGATGACGAGGAGAAGAACTTGCGTGAAAGATTGGCTGCATTGGAATTGAAGAAATCTAAGAAGGAAGCCCGTAAGGCTGAACTACGTCGCCAGTTGGAAGCTGAGGAGAAAGATTCCGACGAGGATGAAAGTATCGCTGCTCCACAACAGGTCAAGACTTTCACTCCACAATCAGTCCGTCCTGTACCAGTGAATGAAGTGCCAAAGGAGGTTGTTGACACTGGCACTTTGCAACATCATGATACTAATCCATTCGCCAAAAGCATGGGTTCAAATGGCTCAACATCTGTCTCTGCCACATCTTCGAAGAACCCATTTGGTAAACCACCAACGCCTCAACATATCAAGCCTGAGCCTGTTGCTAAGCCCCTGCTGGACAAATCACAAATTGAAGCCCAAAGAAAGGCACAGCGTGGACTTGATAACGATGATGATGGCTGGTCCGATGATGAGAACGTTAAGGATGGATCTGACGATGATAATGATGCATTGCCAAATCGTCAAGGTGCCGCACACCTGGCTGGTCTTTTGTTTTCAGGTATGGGTCCTGCCAGAACGAATTCCAGTTCTCAGGTGGGTACCCCAAAGGAGGAAAACAAGCAGTTGGGTCAACCAGTTGCTAAAGCTGTTCCAATTGCTGCACCAATTCCGTCTATCTCAACTCCTGTTACAGAGGCTCCTGTTTCAGTGGCTCAACCATCGGTTCCCCTCATCCCAGTGGCACCTCCAATTCCTGTTGCTGTACCAGCTTTACCAGCTGTACCAACGCTACCAACTATAGAGCAGAGCTATGAGTCGGTACCATCATCTCTTGCAGAGGCACAGACTGTGGATGAGCAGGGATTTGCTGTGCCACCAACTGCACCAGTTGTTCCAGATGAGCCTGCTTTTATTCCACCATCACCACCCCCAGTCCCCTCGGCCCCAGTTACCGAAGCACTGCTGCCACCTCCAGCGCCTCCAATCCCGTCAACTGCTGAGGTTCGTTCTTTTGAGTCTTCTCTACCACCGCCAATTCAACAGTCATATGAACCGTCAAGAGAACAATCTGAGGAATTGTTTGCCACGCCAACTGCTGCATCTCCAGAACCAGAGGCTCCAAGCTTCATCCCACCGCCTCCACCCCAGATGCTGGCTCCACCTGTGCCAGTGATGGAGGCTCCTTCGATGCCTGACGTTCCACCACCTCCTCCAATGCCTTTGATGGACGCCCCACCACCTCCTCCATTGCCATCCATGGGAGCCCCACCGCCACCGCCATTACCAACCATGGCCGTTCCTCCACCACCACCATTGCCAGTCGTATCTTCCCCTGCTGCTCCAATTGCCCCAGCTCCGCCAGTTGGTGGTGGTCTTCCATTCCTCGCCCAGATCCAACAACGCAGAGACGAGAGATTCGTCGTTGAATGAATCATGTACTCTCATACTTTGAATTAAAAAGAAGAACAATCTTGCTTAGATATTTGGCTCGTAGAGATGTTGTGCTAAATCTTGCTATATATATTGTGCGTTCTTCATCTATAACGATAAGCCTAACGACCTTGTTAGTCCGAGTGTCAGGTTCTCCATACCATGTTCTGAAGTTGCCAGATCTCAGATTCGGTTGGCGAAACAAATGTGTCAAAATGACAGGTCAATGAGAGGGTGCTTGATAGCGAGGTGATTGGTGAGTACTAAGTAGTCTCGACTCTCTTGTTCAGTGAGTATGTGGTTCCATTACCGTGTAAATCACATCATTAGTCAGATGTCACATGTTTTCAGCTCTTTAGTTCTGTTCTGCAACAGTAAGTATCAACGTACGAATGCGGCAGACCGCTGGCCCTTCAAATGCGACCGAACTCCCAGATGACAGAGCCCATCAAATCGTCCAAACGGCGCTCCCTCTTCAACAGGTTATCATTCACCTTCTTCACAAGGCCTTCCGTGGAGCTTACTGCTCGTTGGCAACATTTGACATCGAGCACAAAGGCCTCAAAGTCTCGCAAGGTATCCTCTGGTGGTGAGTCTTGTGGCATGCAGTTGTTCTTGATGAGGGCTATGTACCTCTCAAGCGTTCTTTCGTATTTGCTTAATGAGCTTCTAAAGCGGCACAATGCTCGCTCGAAATGAAGAAGCGCGTAGCCAGCCTGGGCTGGCTTCATGTTCAGGTAGCGCTCGCCCTCCTTGATGCTTTGTGCCCCCTGGCAGAACCACCCATCAGCCTCTTCTATCATCAGCATAACCGTACATAGACAGAAACACCTGTGTTGCTTCAAGCACTTGTCCCCTCTTTTCTTCAGTGACATCTATGTCACCTGTAGTCACTGCCCGATGTTCCACTCCTGTACTTTGTTCCGGCTTTTGAGATGGGAGATCTCCATTATAACTTCATCGCTTTCCAATTTGTTCGCTTTCAGTAACTTCACCGATTAGCCGCTCACGCAGAGATGACACAAGCTGCCCTTAGAATCACAGCAGGAGACTCCTTCAGAGATACGGCAACGGCCACGGGCTTGGGAACGTGCTTGAGAACCGCAGGGGCACATACCGCCCTGGGAACTGCTGTTCCAGAGCGTGTTCTCTGCTCGCTCTTTGAATCTGGGAAGCTTGACATCTCAGTAGGCGTCTGCTTCGTCAACTTTGCCACCGGTGAGATCAGAATGAGCACCATCGTGGACACGCAGACATATGTTAGAACGTTCCACAAGCTCCACGTATTTTCACCAGATGAAATAGTCGTCCCCCAGAGCTACCTTACTCCAGTCAAGAACAAACTGGTCACGATATTGAACTCCAACGTCTCACAGGGCATTGCCGTCACAGGAGTGCATAAGAAGTACTTCAGAAGCATTGCAGGTTACGATGACGTGAGAGGCTTGTGTTTCGAGCGTGATTGGACTTTCTTGGAGAAGGAATTGCAAGACCAGCACCTTGCTCTCGCTGCCCTTGCCGGTGCAGTTCACCACATGCAACACTCCGCTCGAAACCTTGGTTATGACAAGTTTAGAGTCAAGTATGAGACATCAGAGAGTATCATGTCCCTAGACATGAACACTATCAAGGACTTGCAGTTGGTGGACAATGCCATCGATCGAAAAGGGATGTCTTTGATGAAACTCATGGACTCTACCGTCACCAAGATGGGTGAACGATCCTTGAGAAGTAATCTGCTTCAACCGTTGACGGACAGGGATAGCATACAAGAAAGACTGACAGTTGTCAGAGAACTCAGAAGTAACGTGGAACTATTGACAACGCTTAGAGATGAGTTGAAAAACTGTCTTGACTTGGACAAGTTGTTTGCAACATTACTCTTGTCAAGAGATCAACCCTCTGTGGAACATTCAAATCAAAAGATCAATGATATCATCTTGGTGAAACATTCACTCTTCATTACAACAGCTCTTGCCAATGCACTTGAAGGCACAACGTCTTCATTATTACAGCAAATTCATGAAATTTGTAACCATGAGGCAATCACGCAAGTACAGGCTTTGATAGATGAATTCATCAACGAAGACTGCATGTGGGCAAGCAGAACATTGGATCTTAAGAATCAGAGGTGTTACGCGGTCAAAGGTGGAAGGAATGGATTGCTTGATGTCTCAAGACAAGTCTATAAAGTTGTCGTTGACGAAGTAATGACCATCATCCAAAGGTTGTCGGAGAAGCATAACGTTGAACTTGAGCAGGCTTACAACGCTAAGAGTGGGTTTCATGTGCGGCTGTTAGATCATATAGGTTTGGAAACAATCCCATCAGAATTCATCAATCGAACAAAGAAGAAGAAATACCTTGAGTGTACGACTCTGGATATCATCAAGTGCAATTCAAGATTGGATGATACAGTAAATGAGATCATGACCATAAGTAACCAGGTTGTTGAGAATGTTACTGAGAACATTGCCAAATTTTTGCCAATACTGTTCATGGTCACAGAGGGGCTGGGTCTTCTTGATCTGCTTCAATGTTTTGCGTTCAATTCACTGAATCATGAATACTCATGTCCCGAGTTCTCTGATTCGTTGGTATTGAAATCTAGCCGTCACCCTGTCATTGAAACGTTGATCTCCCCATTCATACCAAATGATATTTGTGCCATCAATGATGTTTCAAGATTTCAGGTGATCACTGGAATGAACATGAGTGGGAAATCGGTTTACTTGAGACAAGTTGCCTTATTGTCAGTAATGGCTCAAGTCGGATCATTCGTACCCGTTGAATCTGCAACCTTCAAGATATTCGACAGTTTGAGATCTCGGATTAGTGTTGATGGAGGGTATTCCAACGCATCTACGTTTGCTAGTGAGATGAATGAGATGGTATGTATCCTTGAGACTGTTAATGATAACAGTCTTGTTATTATAGATGAATTGGGTCGCGGGTCAAGTATCAACGATGCATTTGCAATTTCATTGGCCATTTGTGAACATTTTCTCACCACAAGGGCCACCGTGTTTATCACTACACATTTCCATGAGCTTTCAACCATATTGGGTACGAAGCCTGGTGTTGTCCAGAACCACATGAAAACTGAACTGGCTAATGATCAGGGCGATGTTCATATGAGGTACAGTTTGACTAGTGGAGTCATTGAATCTAGGAAGTATGGTCTCAAGATTGCAAAATCCTTTTTTGCGTCTGACATCGTTCTGAGAGCACATGAAATTTGCAGGGAACTTGAGGGTTTGTCCAAAGAACATAAAGAAGGTACGACACAATTATTAAAGAACAAACGATACATTAATCTTGTGTCTGTTCTTAATTACACTCTAAAGAATCCGGATACTATGAATCGTGAGTTACTCATTGACATTCAGAATGAATTCTTCAATCAGCCGTAGCTGGTCTCAGTACTTACTTTCTATCAATGCTACGTTTAATCCATATAAGGAGTGGTAACTCCAAAATACCTACATAGAATCAAAGGAAGGATAACTGATAAGAAAAGGTAAATATGATCATGGAAAAGTCTCATTAGAGAAGATCCCATATTCTGCCACAAAAACGATCCACAATCGTGAGACACAAAACACGACGGGCATGTACACTTGTATATCTCCACAATAAACCCCATAGTCAATGTAGAGAATATACAAAACTGTCAGAATGCAAAAGAGGTCAGGACTCAGAGGACCTTAGAAGTTGGTGAGCATGTGGTATTTGTGTAGTGTCATATATATCTGTTGGAATTGGGCGGGAATCATGGAAACAAATTATATTCCCAACCAGCCTGGCCTCATTCTGGAAATGTTGCTGACTTGGTTCAGTTTGACTCATTGACCTTGATATGAAAGACCCCATCTTTGCTGTTGTCTGCAGAAACTATCTGCACAGTGTTTGATTCCATGTCACCTTGAGGACTCAGTGCTCACCTAAACTCGTCCAGAAAGCTGATATGTCAAGTTTCTTGATTGATGTGGGCTAGGTTTCTTGTTACCGCTGGCCATTATTGAAGTCATTGCAGCTGTGTGCTGTATACAAAGCAGATAATAGTGACGCAATGGTGTGCTGTTGTTGCTTATGGTATGCTGCCTCCTGAGAGGACTGATAACCTGTTTCAAATCCAGCAGTCCATGAAGCAGTGCGACCGGCTGAATTTCAGATGGATTTCTCTCCTCTGCTCTGTTGGGGATTGGTACTCGAAACATCTGGATAGTGTACAACATTGGATGCGAATTGGTAAGCTCAGAGAGATATTGATGTAATATACTGATAAATCGTAGTTTCTTAGACACATCATATTGAAGTCGGCCTAAAACTTCGTAAGACAACGCAGGAGGGTGGTTGCTTTCAGTTCCATTCTCCAAAAGCTTCTCAAAAGCCCCACCAGAGTTATAATGCCCTTGCTGACCGAAGCGCTCACTGATCACTCCATCTTCACCAATTAATATAAGGGAAGAATGACTCCTATGAGATTCTGGATATCCTGGAAGACGTTATCTGCCCTCATGGGCATCTCCACGATAGTAATGCAGTGTCCCGGTAGTTACTATGTTGTCTTGGGCCAAAGTCAATTTCGGTACCACACCTTCACATGCCGACTGAACATACTTGACTGCTTCACTTTTGATAATGAAAATTCATCAGTGTATCAGTAAAGTAACAAGGATTGGGATGTGGGCAGCTTGATAAGAGTGGAAAGTGATGTTATTTGTATTTATTATGATTTGAGCAAGATAGAACCCTTCTTAAGAGAAGTTGTTCTTGAAAGTATCATGGCGAGGAATAAGACCATTGATACCACCGATCCGCATAATGGCACTGATGAAGATGCTAAATCGAGTAATTCGACAACAAACAGCTTGGAAGCGGAACGAATTATTGTCGAGGCCATGCAGAGGAGCAGACCAGATAAGCAACAAAATTGCTTCAGCTCTTTGAAATTTGATATCTTATCTTTAATGAAGAATTCATCGAGACTACAACCAGGAGATAGAGCAGAGTTCAAACCACCAAGTCATTGGCCCAACTTCGATAGGTGGACCTATTTGATGGAGTCGATGATGACATATTCGGTGATACCAATCATCAATGGATGTTTGTTTTTAACTGTTCCGATTTTCTTCGACAAGTTTAAACTTTCAATTGTGCGTAGCTCTTACATTGCAATTATTCGAACATCTATGTACCATTTTATTATAAGCATGCAGCTGGTGGGCGATGACCTTTTCTATGTGAAAGGAACTTATCAATTCATCAACTTTCTTCAGAAGCACGGGGGTATTCATCTGGGCTACTGACCAATGTAAAGAGGTTAGAAAGTGAAAGTGAAGCTCGTGAACCCAATTTATATGGGATGGTTGGTATGGCCTCTGCAGAAGTATCGATGGCTCAGAATATCTGTGACGTAGGAGGTTTGAATGGGAATTCATTCCCCGTAGACGCTAGCTGACAGATAAAAAAAAATGTGATTCCAGTGTTTCAACTCCATAGGCATGATACAAGGTGGACTGAGAC
Organism: Williopsis sargentensis; assembly: GCA_020995425.1. Taxonomy (NCBI): domain Eukaryota; kingdom Fungi; phylum Ascomycota; class Saccharomycetes; order Phaffomycetales; family Wickerhamomycetaceae; genus Williopsis; species Williopsis sargentensis. The sequence goes on along the minus strand of CP083465.1, from coordinate 2,318,284 downwards.
AGAGTTTTGCGTAGACGTTTGGTTTGATTGTGTATCTAGTCGGCGACTGGCGTAAACCTACGAACCAAACCTTACTCTTGTATCACTAAAACCTGGAGGGCCTGGAGCATTTTGGTGTGGAATTCCTTGAGTGCCGCCTTTATTTCCTGTCGTGACGCTTCATCTGTGCTCCTCTCATTGTCATGGTGTGCTGGTTCATCAACTGTTTTAGGCACCTACATATGCCATGTCAAACTGTTTCTTGTAACAAGATCGAGAGGAAATGGGTGGTTTTCTTGAGACCAACGATCCAACCCTCTTCTACGAGAGAGAGAGAGAGAGAGAGGAGAAAATATCAAACTGTGGGTTCTAGGAGTGAGATTGAAGGTTCAGTTGCTGTAACATTTGCATTGTACAGAGACCTGTCAGCTCGTCTCAGAGATAGCCATCCGGTGTTAGTCGGCGCTAACCGGGATGGCAGAGCTGCAAACCCCGAGATAGATAACGGAAGCAGCAGCTGACGTAATGTGGATACCACCGATAAGCGAAAACAGCGCTGATTAGCACGGAGCAGAGCTGAAAGACACTTTTAGACAACGAGGGAAAGTGCACGCAAAGCGAAGATTGGGCGTAAATACTAAACACACGCGCACAAGGCACACGCGCGCAAGGCATCATACGAGAGCTACATCAACAGAATGCCCACAGGAAAGGACCCTACGCGCATTTACAGAAGGTGAGTTGCTGTTTTTGACACGTTTCTCGCACATTGTATTAACGCCACTTGCCACAGCGCTATATCACCACGTCTACCATGTACTTTGGGAACACGCGCTGCTTGGTCCAAGGTGAAGGCTTCCGCAATGAACATGGACAAGACAGATCCTCAGGGGAGATATGTCGCCAAATTTGGCCGTAATGGCGAGGTTATCCGTGTTTACCATCACGTTGTGGAGGTTTGGGATTGGATACCGGCTGCCATGGAGATTGAGGACATGGACGAGCGTGAGAGGATGCATGAAGAAGAACAGAAGTGTCTTTACTTGGTTGGTAGCCTGTCGGGTGTCACTGGTGTCATCGAGGATGTGGAGCCCATTTTGATGGACCAGAATACAAACACCTATGTCATGGTGCTCCAGATCAAGCATAAGAATGAGACCCTGTTTCAGATAAAGAAGTTTGGTCAATTCTTTGAGGGAGATGAAGTCGACCGGCCCTTGATCTTACCGCCCTTTGTTTATGGTGCTTCCCCTTACACCGTAAAGACATCTGACAAGTTTGTCAGTATTGCTACGAACGAGGGATCTTTGACTATCTTTGAACAGGGGAATGGACAACCATCTGCACGAAGCTATGATGTTCTCGTGATGAATGGTAAAGTTTTGTTTGACATTCAGGGAAGATATCTCAGTTATGTTCCGCAGAATGCACCAGATTCACTCCTGACATCCCTGATCATTCCTATGAGAAACCATTCGATCTACTCCAAGATCCTACAGAACTTGTCTGTGACTGCCATTGATGGGTTTTCCAAGCTTACTGAGTTGCAATCTATGAAGGATGCTCTACGGGATAAGAATCTCAGCTCAAACTTGAAGCTGTACATTTCCAATTTGATCAGTGGATTTAAACATCCACAGCATGTCGTCATTGTTGATCTAATCACAGGAAAGCAATTGGCACATTTCACACCGCCAAATGGTGTCCAGTACATCTCCTTTTCCCCTTTCAACTCACAATTACTTACGGTCACTGCTAGAGGAGATCAGATCTATAAGTGGGATTTAACAAGGATGCCTCTTGAGGTGTCGTTGGTTGATATTCAAACACGAGGAAAGACCAGTTCCATTGTACGGGATATCCATTGGAAGACTGATTCGATCTATACTTTAGTCACAGAATCAAGTGGTTCGATCCACTGTTTTGGTTCTAGGGATGCAACTTGGATAATGCCCAACATGTTCACATCAAAGGTGTCATCCAATGAGTTAGAACTGTTTGCACTCGTTGGTGATGAGATTTACATGTTTACACCCGATGGTGTTTGTAATGCCAAATATGCCTTGCCAGAGAATCCAATTGCCAAATCGCTATTGCCAGATCATATTCCAGTTGAACCGAAGGAGGAGATCATTGAGCGCATGGAAACTAAGGACATTTTGCAAAACAAATCACGGGTTCCACTGGCTCAGGTTGAGATTGAGACTTGTTTCATTGGCCAGCCGATTTATGAACGGATTCGGTTTGCAATGTTGAAGAGTGCTGTTCGATTTGTAGGGCCTATTGCTGATGAGATTGACACAACGAAGGTTGAGTTTGGTAAGGGCTGTGGAGAGGCGGTGTTTGTTGGCGAGAAGGATGAGTTGGCCAATGCCATGAACAGCGTATTGATTCTAGAGGACGATTAAGATGAAGATGAGATTTATGCAGATTTAACTCTGTTTTTGCTAAGTACATTGTATAATATTGGGATGGTCGGATGGATTGAAGAAGACTTGCTTATACAAAGATGTTTAAATGGGGACCTTGCGCAGGTTAGAATGAACGGAATCTTATATAGGCTGTGTGAAGTAGTTGGTGCATGGCTTTCTTTTCTTGGCTGGCGTGATACTCAATCTATCCACCCCCTCAGAAGTTGAATCAGAAGCCAAACTACCACGATGACATATCTATATGATACCTCTCCTGTGTATAGCAGAGTCCAGATAGAACAGGATGTCATCGCTGACGGTATCCCTCCCTGGTTTGTCGTCTCCGTATCAGCGTGTACCTCAAATGCGTGCTCGCTGATCGGTTCCCGCATCCCAGATCCGCTGTCCCAAAGAGAAGTTCACGCGCTTCTGTATGAGTAAACTTTTGCACGGGGTACATAAAGCACAGTTTGTCTTCCTTCTACGGTTGGATTGTGAATTGTGATTGCTGAATATAGTGCTTCTTATTAGACCTTAGAAGTTAGGAACATGAATATGGAGATCAACTTTGCAGCACCGGTGTCCAGCGAATTAAATGTCGAAAAGGCTGCAGAGACGCTTATGGTATCGATGGCGCCGGTGCCCTTTGCACAATACACAGAGCGCGGTGAGATCTGTGACAAGACACGCAATTGGTACATTGGTCTTCTGAACGTGCTCATCCCACAGGGTTGTCCTGTTGTACAGAGCCATGACCATGAGGCCGTTGCAATCTGGTTACCACCGTCAGTCCCACCGTTCTCCAAGGAAGATTTTGCAGCAGCAAGAGATCCTGCAATGGAGGGCCATGGGACCAATCTGCAACAGATCGTTCGTATGTTCTCGCAGGCAGCGATCAAACACGACATGGAGACCACGCCGCAGTGGTTTCTCAAGTTTTTGACTCGTCATCCAGAATCCACGACGCCTGGTGCGGTGAGCTGTCTGGTGAAGCCAGTGCTGGAACGAGCAGCGGCAGATGGGACGCCTGTTGTTCTGCTGTGTGCCAATCCTAGTGCCAGACCCATCTACGAGAAATGGGGTTTTAAAGCGTTGGAGGAGGTGAGGTTTGCCGATGGTGCTGTGACGATGTGGTACATGGTCAAGCAATAAACAATGAACATCCCTGATTGATCATGATTCATCGTACTACATATAACTATAGTCTATACACAAGACAGCGATCAACAGATGTTAGAGATTTAGTGCACTATGGCAAATTGAGCCAGATGATAGAGCTATGTGCCAATCTTCGCTTAATGCCACATTTTACGCTGGGTGACACGCGCTAAGCGAGTTATCCAAGCGTAATTCTCAGCACTACCAAAAACATCACTAAAGGCGAAACTTCTCCAATGCCTTTGTATATATGAAGCGATGAAAGCGAACTTGCAAAGCCAACTGGAGCGAGTGAGTGTGCAAGCTGTTTGCTGTGTGATTGGAATGTATTACTAAGACGTACATACAGTGACGACGGACTTCTACGAGGTGCTTGGCGTGGAGCGCACGGCGACACAGGTTGAGATAAAGAAGGCATACAGGAAGCTCGCACTGAGCCATCATCCTGACAAGGTGCCTGAGGAGCTGAGAGCAGAGTCCGAGGTCAAGTTCAAGGAGATCAGTGCCGCTTACGAGGTTCTCAGCGATGAATCCAAGAGAGACATGTACGACAATGGTGGAATGGATTCCGGCGCTGGACATGGCCAGGGCTTCCCAGGCGGGTTTGACGAGGAGGACTTCTTCTCCTTCTTCAACGGGAATGGACACGCCAGTGGAGGACATGGGTATGAGGAAGCGCCAAGGCAGCAGTCGAACCGCACGGAGGATGCCCGTTTGGACGTGAACGTTACACTGGAAGACCTGTTCAAGGGCAAGACAGTGAAGATCACCTCGACGAGAAATATTCTCTGTGGTGGTTGCTCTGGTAGGGGTCTCAGGTCCACTGCTCGTGGAAACACGTGTCCTACTTGTAATGGGCAGAAGTATGTCAAGGTGATGCATCGCATGGGACCTATGGTGTTTCAGGACGTGGAACCTTGCAAGAGATGCGAGGCACAGGGCAAAGTCTATAAGAAGTCAGAAAAGTGTAAGACGTGCAAGGGCGATAAGTTGCAAGAGCAGACCAAGATCTTGGAGTTTGTTATTTCACCGGGCTCAAAATTTGGCGATGAGGTTGTTCTGAAGGGAGAAAGCGATGAGTCCCCGGGAAAGACCACTGGAGATGTCATATTGTTGATAAATGAAGACAAGAGCGTCTCCTCACAGTTTGAGAGAAGGGATAGGGATCTATATTCCAAGGTGACGTTCACGTTGGAGGAGGCACTCTGTGGCGTGAAGGATAAGATTCTTTTGAAGCATTTGGATGGGCGTTATCTGAAGCTATCAACGCCAACGGGCAAAGTTTTGAGACCCAATGAATACCTAAAGATTCCAGGCGAGGGTTTCCCGATTGTCAACACCTCGATCCGTGGAGACCTGTACATTCTTATCGTTGTGGAGTTCCCTCGTGACAATTGGTTCATCGAGCGTGGAGAGGTGAATAGAGTGAGAGACGTGTTGCCTATCCAGCCACATTTGGACGAGGATGAGTTTGCAGATATTGATATCCATAACGTGGATAATATTGATCGTTTCTTCATCGTGAATGAAAAGAATGAGGAGTTTAGAGTGATGGAGAACGGAAGGAGCTCTTTCTGTGCACAACAATGATTTGTGTATACCTCGGGCCTGTAAAAGTTTGTACATAGGGATCAGCAGAGGGTTTAAACACCAAGTCATTGTAAAAGTCATCTACAACGAGTGTTTTGTAGAATTAAAACCTTGAAAAACCATAACGCCATTAAAGATAGAATACCCGGTACTCCTTAGTCACTGTTCATCAATTAATCTTTGCAAGTCAGACTGCGTCAATCCATCATTAAACACTTCAACTTTGTTTCTCTTCAAAGAGGAGCCCAATGTAGGTTGCATGAAGCGTGGTTCAACAACCTCGTTGTCCCTTTTTGACATCTCCTCGTCAGATTCAAAGTCCAGGGGGAATTCAGAGTCGGAGAACTGTTCGTGCTGCTTGCCATCGTCATCCATTGGCGTTGTGTGGAGAAGCGACTTGAGTGGTGTGTGGGACAAATTGGCCAAATCCTCATCCGTGAAGGGGGTATAGTTCAAGGGAATGTATGGCAACTCTGGTTGTGCCAGTGGCCTTGTCTCAATCTCGAAATCTTCACCAGTAGAGGTTGTCGTAGTAGCAGCAGAATCATCAAAGTCATGGAGCACGGCCAGCTTCTTCTTCAGATGCACAGGGGGGAATGCGGCCTTGAGCTTCGTGTGCCTGTGTGCTGGTTTCAACGCGACGACTGCGGAGCTCTGGTTGTGGTCCTTCCCTCCCAACGGCACCCTGCGCACCGGCTTCTTTGGCGAGAGCCTGTTCTTGCGTGGCGTTGCCGGTACGCCGCTGTTCTCCTTGTCAAGGAGGACTGCGTGCTGCATCTGTGTGTGTTGTTAGATGTTGCTGTTGTGTTGTGTTCTCTCAAGAGAGCGTTTTTGTGTTTTGATTTCGATCTCACGAGAAGGCCGCGAATATTTCCCTTTTGGGCGATTAGATGTATGGGGGATTAAATCTGTTTAAAACAATGCGGTGTGTATTTCTTCCTTCTATGCCGTTCATTCCGTCTTGGACTTCTTGTGCTTCTTCTCCTTCTTCTCTTTCTTGTCCTTCTTGTCCTTCTTCTCCTTCTTCTCCTTCTTCTCCTTCTTCTCCTTCTTGGTTTTCTCTACTGGCTCATCAATGTCCATGGCGTCTTCATCCTGGATGTGTGTCTCTTTCTCTGATTCTGACTCTTCCTCCACCGGCTCATCCCTCACTTCCACAGCCTCTACAACCTCCACAACCTCCACTGGTTCATCGTCAAACCTCTTGTGCTTCTTGTCATTCACAGTGTTCACAGTGTTCACGGATGGCACCGGAAATCCCTCCGAGGGGAGACCCCTCAGGTCTCTCTGGATGCGCTTGAGCTGTGCCACGCTGGTTCCCACGACCTGCTTCGTGGCGGCTCTTTGCTCGTCGCTCTCCAAGAACGCAGTGAGGAATCTCTCCACGGCCTCCTTCTTGAGCGAGACGGACGAGTTCAGCTGCACGGTGATTGGGGTGTTCACCGCAGACTGGTTGATTCTTCTTGGTTTCTGCTGGGACATGTGTGTGTGTGTGTGTGTGTGTGTACTATGATGACTGTGTGTATGTACTATGTGTACTGTGCGTACTGTGCGTGAGCCAACTGGCTTAAAAGTGAACTGTTTAAGAGCATCGCAGAGCTCAAAATTTTTCAAAACCGCGCTTAACAAAAAGCGGGAACAAACGTCCACTTGCAAGCACTAAACAACAGATTCACCCACTCGCGTTCATACAAACACACACGCAGTACACACAGCACACACATGTTCACTACAAGACTGTTTTCCCTCAAGTCTCTCGGGTAAGTGCCTCCTCCTGGATATCTATATCTATTGTGTCCCATGAAAATATACTAACAAGGAATGTGAACAGTGCCCGTCTCTTTACCACAGTGCGTCCGGTGTCGCCGATGCTCCAGCTGCGCCAGCAGCACCAGCAGCTCACGCACACAGTCATGCCAACGGCGCTTGCCCCAGTGTCTGCTCCAGTGGTGTCCAGCGTGCTTACGCAGCTGCTCGGCCGTCGCTGGAAGTCCAGAGGTAACAACTACCAGCCAAACACCTACAAGCGTAAGAGAACGCTGGGGTTCATGAGCAGAATGCGCAGCAAGACGGGGAGAAAGATTGTGGAGAGAAGAAAGGCCAAGGGCAGATGGTACCTGGCTCATTGATTGATGGCCCCACAGACCGACCGACCAACCAACTGGTCCACTGACCATTGTCCCCCAGAAGCCGGTTACATGTACATAAGCAACGCAATTGCCAGTACTCTGTGTAGAGATACATAGCATATACAACCACACTAGACAACAACAAGGTCATAAAACAACAAGATCATAGGATAACATGGCTCAATAACTCATAAAAATGTGGCCCGCACAAATCCCGAGAAGTGAAAAATTCCTTCAAAAGGACCAAACAGCGTTGAAGAACACGTTCTAAACACGCCACAAACACACACACACTGGGCGATGCTGAGAACACTGAGACCGCACGTCGTGGGAGTCCGCGCCTTCTCTGTCGCTGGCGCACTCAAGGGCCCAAACGATGACCTCGCAAGGGTTGCTGAGCAGCGAGAGCGTGCTCAGTCTAAAGAGGCTGCCAGAAAGGCCGACTTGAGGAAGATGGCGCGCAAGAGAGCAGAGGCACGTGCCAATCCTGAGCGTTCGTCGTACTACATGAACGTCGCACAGGCATTGCGCTACCTGAGGGCCGCAGAGGTGGGCAGACCGCCAGCAGAGGCCGTTATAAGCATCACCACAAACGTTGTGGCACCAAAGGGAAACCCGAGACTCAGCGGAGCCATCTCGTTCCCAAAGGCACTCAAGGAGACCAAGATCCTCGTCTTCACCTCCCTGGAGGAGCAGCAGGCGCTGGCCAAGCAGCATGGTGCCTCCTGCGTCGGTGGTGCGGAGCTCGTTGAGCAGATCAAGAAGGGTGAGCTCGACTTGACCTTTGACATGGCCTTTGCCACACCAGAACTTATCCCGCAGTTGAACCAAGTGGCACGTACTTTGGGACCAAGAGGTCTCATGCCCACGGTGAAGAAGGGCACCGTCTCTGAGGATGTTGTAGCACTCATGAACGACGTTGCAGGCGCCTTCCCCTTCAGACAAAAGACGGACCAGATCTCACTCGCAGTGGGAAGAGTCAGCTTCACAGACGATGAGATCATCAAGAACATCATCGTGGCAAAGCAGTCGCTCGAGAGAGCAATCTCACAGCAGAAGGTGAAGAGACAGAGCATACTGGGCCAGACGGTGATTCAGTCCACCCATGGACCAGGTATGGTGATCGACATTAAATGATGTTTCTGTATATATAGAGAGGAGGTATAATGCTGTACATATGATCCCTTATGTAGTTTGCTCACTAGATTGTTATATCACTTCTTCTTCTTCTTGGACTTATCCTCACTGTCGATCCAACTGACGTGCAACCCATACTTCTTGGTCAACAGCTCCACAACCTTCAAAGCATGAGACCCTTGTACCAAAACCTCAATGACTTTTGGATTCTGCACATTCGGTTGGATCGTGCTCGATCCAGAGCATTTCAACTTCAACTCCATGCTCAACTCCTCAGGGTCAATGTCATAATGCTGAAAGTTGAACACTCTCGTGATCACCTTACGTCCAATCTTGGTCTCGGTGACAATGTTCACCTTTGGTGGAGAACCTTTAAGGATCTTGGCCTTACTCTTCTGACCAGGCTTGGTGAGGGTGTAAAACTCTGAGAATCTCGACAAGAACGGTGGGAAGATCTTGTCACGTCCCACAGTGGTGTCCTGGCCCGGGATGATCTTTGCAAGAACGTCGTCGATTACGATATTCTTCTTGTTCTTCTCGTTAACAAGGTTCTCCTTGGATATGTACTTGTTCAAGATCTCCCTCAGTTCATTCGTGGTGTAGTACTGTGTGAAATCCAGGTCTAAGCTGTTAAACACCTGTCTCACTGGTGACGTTCCCTTGAAGAATTTTGACAAGATTAACTGATTAGATGACTCCTTTGGTCTGGAGTCTGTAACCACCCTCTTCTTGATCTTGTAGGGGACAAAGTTCTTCAGATGATCGTTGTTCTCCTTTGAGGCAACACCAACAACAACGAGATCGTCACCTTTACCTTTCAGTCTCAGAAAGCCGTCCTTCTCCATCGCCTTGAGGAATTTCGCAGATTTCTTCCATGACGTCCTTTTGATCTGAATCTGAGGGTGGTCTAGGGGCAAGTTCTGAACAATGTGATCCATGAAGTTTGATGAGTTTAACGGTGGGATGATTGTGGATTGTGTCAAGGTTTGGAATAACGATCTTTGGAAGAAATGGTCAATGTCCTCAATGGTCAAGGTGTTCAAGTTGTCTACTGCAGACTGCTCCGGATCTTGAGCCTCCTCCATTTCTGTACTCTCAGTAGGTTCCGTTGTCTCAGTGGACTCAGATGTGTTGTCAGTCTCATCCTTTGGTTCATATTTAAACTCCATCTCAACACCCACGGTCTCAGGAACCTCAATCTTCTTCTTCGTAACAAGACAAACGACGTCTTCCACTCTGTGCATCACTTTCACGGCGATTCCCGTGGTTCCAACACACTTTTCAACACGGGAAAGATCTCTGTTTGCCCTTCCCACGGCCATCACACGGTCAGGGTTCTCAGAATCACAGATACCAACAATGTCCCCTTCATGGATCTCTCCAAAGGGGGGGATACACCCAGGAAGCATCAAATCAGCACCACCAATCAGAACCTCAATGACATGCGGGTGGGTGCGGACCTTTGGCAAGATGAAGGGGGCCTTCCACATGGTGTACACCGTAGGTACAAGCTCGTTGGAACGAGTAGCAAACCACACGGGCGTCTGCTCATCGTCCGTGTAAAGCGTCGAGACGTACTCCTTCGGTGCCTTGAACGCCGTGTGTTTGATCGTGGAGGGCAGTACGAGCTCCTCTGTGGTCTTCGCGAGATTCGTGGGCAGCTTGTACGTCTCCAGGATGCTAGCGAGCATCCGTCTGCGTTCAGACGATTTCAAATTCGCCAGTGCTTTGATCTGAAAGTGGTCAGTTTGCGCTCAAACTTCGATCTGTGTATGCATCCTGACACGCTGAACTTACCTGTGGGTCGTTTTTGGACATTGTTTGCGCCACAGAGCAGAGACACTGTGTTTTTTCACCGAGATTGACATCTTTTGTGAAGAACAGGAAGAAAAAAATGTGTTGATGTTTCGAAAAGTAAACACACAGAGAAGAGCTCCAAGAAACTGGTGAGAACGGGCACAATGCTCTTCACACGCCCAGATTCCCAGAGTGATCACGTGTATGCGTTTGACAGTGGTGCCATTGATGGCTCTGTGTACTGCTGGTGTCCCACTATGGACCTCATCGCTGTGTCAGCGCTCAGTGGGAAGGCGCTCTCTCTTTACAGAATGAACGGGTGCAAAGTGTGTGATATTGAGACTGACAAGGTGATCAAGACCGTTGAATGGAAGCCGGATGGGAAACAGCTGTGTGTGGTGACTTTGGATGACGTGGCAACGCTCTATGATGTCAATTCTAACAGGCTGTTATCGCAGTTGAAGTCCACGGAATCCATAAACTTGACGAAATGGATCGTGATGAACGGTGTCCAACGTAGGAGTAAGTTCCACGGCACGCTGGATGTGGACATATGGAAGGCTTTGCCTAAGCTGACCCATCTACCCTCTGCGAATAACAGCAACAAGTTCTCAACGAAACAGGCAATTGATACGATGATCCAGAATGATCAGGCTGACGACATGGACCTGTTATTTGCCTTTGGTGAGAAGAGCGTCAATGTAACATTACACGGTCTATTCTCCCTCGGTCCTGTTCCTGTTATTCGTGATGATGTCGACGAAGAGGATATTGTCAATTGCCAATCTCACGCCCTTGAGGATCATTACATCTTGACCTCATCGTTCACCACCATGAGGTATACACTCCGAAAGTTCAAGACGCAATTCTTGATGAATTTTGACTTCTTCTCACAGATCACTACGAATTCGTCCAAGATCATTGCTCTCTTGGGTTACATCGAGGAGGTTTTAGTGAGTGCTGGTTCCACAATTAGATCCTACTTGGATGATCACAATAGGTTCCTCAACGTCCTCAGGAATGAATTGAACGAGGAAGGCTTAGATATGGGTGATGAATTGTACAGTCTGTTACTCACGGGGATGATGAATGATCACGTCAAAGATTGGATCCAGAATTCGATTGCTGATAGAAACATCAAAAGATGGACAAGTTCGGGTGACACGGTGTATAACAACACCAGAAGAACGTTCACATTTCACTTGATTCCAGCATGTGAGAGAATGATCATACTATTGACGAATCTTCAGGCATTGTCAAAGGGCTCTGTGACCTTGACGGTGGAATTCGAGATAGGCCTCCTTAACGATTCGATTGAATCCATTAAGAAGCTGCTCAAACTGCTGTTTGATTTCACCTTCAAACTCAATGAGGAACAAGAGTTGTTCAATGAGTACATGGTTTGGCTCCAGTACAACTTCATGGAACTTCAAGATGATTCGTGCTCAATCGAATACTCTACTTCAAAAGTTGCAGAGTATATCAATACCCATCTTGAAAGACCCGTGTTGGTGACCATTGTACCCTTCATGAGAAGAAATTATAATGAGATTAAGATCAACACACAGGATATGTTTGATTCCATCAAATCCAAGATCCGTGAGAATGTTGTTAGGGATGATTCATTCCAACTCACACTAGGACGTGTCACTGAGAAACAACACATGAGATTTGTCAATGATGATCTCTATGTCTTCTCTTATTATGATTCCACTCTGGAGATCTCAAAAGTGGATGTTGATTCACAAGTGAGTATTTCAACGTGTATCGAATTTGCTGATGAGATCACAGATGTTCAGATTGTTGATGATGAAAATCTGCTTGTCGCCTCACGGGGTAAGGTCAAGGGTTTTGCATACCAGTACCTATTCAACCAGCAGAATCATTCGATTGACTCCATAAGTCTTATTATTGATGAGAGTATTCCCGGCTTGAGGACGAAGTATCTAACGATCAATCCTACCAGAAACATAGGATGTGCAATCAGTGAAGATTTGAAGAACTACTCAGTTTTCCTAATGCAATGAAATGAAATGAAAATGACTAATTACAAACCAAGGGAGTATTATTCTTTGCTAAGTGAAGTATACATTACTCGGTGCCTCTTTTGCTCTAATAAATGCATATTTGTTCGACTTTATGTTGAACTCATCATCAATGATAAACGTACGTCGGAGAAACTTCTTATACTCCCTTCTGATCTTCATTCCCAACTTGCCATTCCTTGGTGGTGTGTCGTAGAATGAATCCAACAGGGCCGTCAAGTATTCAGAGTCCTTTTGCTCTAGTGGTGGTATCGTCTTGATAACTTGTCTGATATAGCTCAGCTTTTTCTTGATCATGTTCCGTTTCCGGCACTCTGCAATCTCCTCACCACAAAGTGTCAATGGAAACACAACGATGGGTGATTGTAAGTTTCTTGAGTGGACGAATGAATTTCCCATGAGGAATCTGTATAGCGTGAGAACTTTTGTGAGCATCCCATTGAGGTGCTGATCCTTATCTGTGTACGGAACCGGTGGTGGGTGTGCCAATGACAGAGGTTCTAGACGGTGCTCAGATGAGTTCTGGATGTTCATGATGGATGTGACTGAAGGCAGTGACCTCTCCTGTCTCAATGGGAACTTGATGGAGTGGAGTCTCTTCTCGTGTCTCGCGACTTGATCCAAGGTGTTGTTCTGCTTGCCAATGACTGTCCTTAGAGACTCGCTTGGCCATGAGTCCAGCGGGGCCTTCAGGAAGCACCGTATATCCTCGTGGTCTCTGTATAGTCCCTGTAGGTAGTATCGCTGCAGGATGGGCTGGATGGCGTAGACATCGTCCTGCGACAGCCTGGAGATGAGCCCATGCACCTCATCGAAGAGGGCGCGCTGGTCCCTTCGTATACGTTTCTTCAGCTCTCCTACCAAGAGCGTCTGCGTGCGCCTGTCTATGAACGACGAGCGTGTCTGCCGCACGAGTCCTCTGAGCAGTGTGCGCATTACTCTCAACACACAAGACACGGAGACACGCAGCACCACTGTCAAAGCACTTTGGTGGCCCGCATATAAAAAGCACACGCCAACGGCCGCGAAAATTGCCTCTTACGGACATCGGCGGCTAAGCGTGCGCATACCAGAACTTTCTCTCGAGGCCGCCGTTTTGAGTCATAAACCATTTATTTATTCCACTTGGTCTTTTGCAATCGCTCTCTCAAAACACAGTAAACACAGCAAACACACACATACAATATGGTGAAGAAAGCAGGTGTGCTCGGCGCCACTGGCTCAGTCGGCCAGCGTTTCATTCTGCTCTTGTCGGAGCACCCAGACTTCGAGATCAGCGCCCTCGGTGCCTCTGCCAGATCTGCTGGCAAGCGTTACGAGGATGCCGTCACGTGGAAGCAGACCAGTCTGTTGCCAGAGTCCGCGAAGAGTATCCCGGTCTCTGCATGTGTGTATGAGGCCTTCAAGGACTGTGACGTTGTGTTCTCCGGTCTGGATGCCGACTACGCCGGCCCTATCGAGAAGGAGTTCCAGGAGAAGGGTCTTGCCGTTGTCTCCAACGCAAAGAACTACAGAAGAGATGAGGACGTCCCATTGATCGTGCCAATCGTCAACACCGACCACTTGGACATTGTCGAGACCAAGCTGAACAAGGCTAAACAGCTGGGTGAGAAGCGCCCTGGTTTCATCGTGTGCATCTCCAACTGTTCCACCGCTGGTCTCGTTGCTCCATTGAAGCCATTGGTTGACAAGTTTGGTCCTATTGATCTCTTGACCACCACCACTCTCCAGGCCATCTCCGGCGCTGGCTTCAGCCCTGGTGTCTCTGGTATCGACGTGTTGGACAACATTGTGCCATACATCTCTGGCGAGGAGGAGAAGATTGAATGGGAGACCAAGAAGATCCTGGGTGACTTGAACGCTACCAAGGACGGTGTCAAGCTCCTCTCCGATGAGGAGATCAGAGTGTCCGCCCAGTGTAACCGTGTTGCCGTTTCTGATGGCCACACCGAGTGTATCTCGCTCAGGTTCAAGACATCTGAGAAGCCAAGCTTGGACGAGGTGAAGCAGTGCTTGAGAGACTACGTCTGCGACGCCTACAAGCTGGGCTGCCACTCTGCACCAAAGCAGACCATCCACGTCTTGGAGGAGCCAGACAGACCACAGCCAAGATTGGACCGTGACAGAGACGCGGGCTACGGTGTTTCTGTCGGCCGTGTCAGACCAGACCCAGTGTTGGACTTCAAGATGGTTGTCCTGTCCCACAACACCATCATTGGTGCTGCTGGTGCCGGTGTTCTCATCGCGGAGATCTTGCTGAAGAAGGGCTTGATCTGAGGGCGGGTTACGACGAATATACGAAGCATGGTTTTTACTCAGTATCTCGTGTGCCTTTTGCTTTTGTAGTGACACAAAACCGTAAACTAGAGGGCCATGGCTATAAACTGAGCGCTGAGGACACGAAAACCTTGTTCACGTTGATGCTGGCAATTCATCAGAGAACATGTCCTCTGTGGGGTGTACTGTTCCAAGAACTATCCTATGGTGGCACGCAATAAAGCTTCAACCCAGACGGCCGTACGATCTACCTAATCCCTCAGGTGCAAAGTGGGGCACACCAAGTTCAGGTGGTTCAGCTTCACTTCACCTTCACCGTCCAGTGACTTGTTGAATATCTACATCGCATCGCTATCCATGGCCCAAACTCTCACTCCAGAATCCAGGTTTTGTTGTCAGTGGGTGCTTCATGAATACAAAGAATGCAAGAATTGGTTCTTCGCGTAGTCGCGTAGATAAACATCAACACACCACACGACCATGGCGGTAGAGGACTTTCTCGAGCAGATCACGTTGGAAGATGTCTCTTCCCATATCTATGAGATCTACTCGCATCCAAAGTCACAAGACCTGGGGATCCGATCCCGTTCGCAAAGGATCTCGATAAGCCTTGACGACGATCATGAGTTTGAGTTCACACAGTCGCTGACGTCGCTCAACTCAAAGGGCAGCACCACGGGCTATGTCCTATGGAAATTATCAGTGCCATTCATCCAGTGGTTGCTACGTAGTGGACTCTATGACTTCCAGGGAAAGAACGTGATTGAGCTGGGCAGTGGGGTCACTGGTCTTTTCGCCTGTTGTTTAGGACCACGTTGTAAGCATTATATCGCCACTGACCATCAGCAATCGTTGTTAAGGTTGTTACAGAAGAACATAGAGTCAAATCTCGTGGATTTTGACAGTTCAACGTTGGATCTGGAGAATAAGGGGAGAAGGCTGAGGGGACGAGTCGATGTTATCGAATTTGACTGGGAAGACCTGGAAAGTGCTAGTTGGAACCTAGAGCAGATAACTCAGGAACCCCTCGATTATGTGATTGCTTGTGATGTTGTTTATAACGACTACCTTATCCCATTCCTCGTGGATGCCATTGATCGTGTCAGTGGCCCACAGACGGTGATACTCATTGGGTTACAATTGAGATTACCGGAGAACATTGAACAGTTCGTTCGAGAGCTTCTGGAGCGTGGGTTCAAAGTGTGGAGACATTTGGAGAACTGTCTAACACAGGAGCTGTGCGAGGGGTTTGTGATGTACCAAGTACGCAAGACATTGATATAGCATTCATTCATATAGTTATCGATAGACCAGACCTTCAGTAATCATTCTTCTCAATCTTTGCCTTCAACTGTTCATGGAGGGCACCCAGCTTGGCAAAATCGGTCTCCTGAGCAGGCCAGCCAACACCCAACCCAGTGATTTTGTCCTTCTTTGGGATAACGTGGAAATGGACGTGGTCAACCTCCTGGTGAGCAATTCTTCCATTGTTCTGCAAAATGTTGTAACCGGTTGAAGATTCTGGATCGTCGTTGCACAAGTCAAGCAACTTTGCTACTTCTTTGGCGACAGGCAACAAGTCAGCGAGTGTTTCGTTCGACAAGTTGTGCAACTTGGCGCCGTGCTCCTTTGGAACCACCAAGGCGTGGCCCTCTGCGGTTGGTTGGATGTCCAAGAAGGAATACGTCTTGTCGGTCTCAAAGAGCTTGAACGAAGGGATTTCGCCTGCTTGTTAGTAGTGAACCCACAGGTGACAGCACTGCACTAGGAGAACAATGAACTCACCCTTGATGATCTTGCAGAAGATACAGGTCGACATTCTGCTCATTCGTGGTTAATGACTGTATTGCTCTGCTCTCTCCAGGAGAGAAGGAAGAGTGGAGAAATCGATGAGCCAGTTAAGGGCAATTTCGCGAGTGGCAGAAGCAACGGATAGAAATGCAATTACAGCATGCTCTTCGACAATGTCTGAGTGAGTAGAATAGTGCTTTATGATCCTGAAGATTACCATTACATACCAGCCTGTCATTGGAGGCCCAATGGCTGGATTTTTAGTTAACTCACAGCTCAACTCTCCACATCAAATCTCTCAAATATTTTTGTCGCCTGGTTTTCCAGAGAAAGCGCTAAAAATTAGTACAAAGGCGGTAGTTGAATTCAAGTATTAATTCAAGGAGAATGGTTATGGTCCTAAAAAACCTCTAAAAGTGTTCATTAATATTTACTTACCATAATGAACATATTTAATCTTCGAATATGTTGTGAATTTGTTAACTTTGCGGTTTTTGCGGTATTGAAGCAGAAAATCGCTCTACATGATAGGGCGAGCAAACACATGAAAACCACAACCGAAAAGGGCGGTTAGTTCAGTGGTAGAATAAGTGCCTTCCAAGCACTAGGCACGGGTTCGATTCCCGTACCGCTCATTTACTTTTTGTGCCTTTTGCCTCTTGGATGATTACGTAATCTTTCCATGATGGAGGCCGATAATCATAAATTAATGCAGCTAGACCAGTGGAACCTCTCGGCCTGCTATCGATATAAGTCGTATATATCATGTACAATATTGTACAACCGCTTGTGGTAGAAGGTGACGCTTCACACATCATTCAACGTCGCTCTGGGCTCCCACGGTCGGTCACCTACCGACTACAAGGAATTCCACTAACACCGTTTATAAAAAGTAAACAAAACTTGAAAGCATATTATCATGATACCGACCGTTAGATCTTGATCTCAGACTCAGCATCCCACTTGGATCTGTTGAATCTCCAGTGCACTGCACCGGCGGACGGCTTATCATCCTTCTCGCCAACCAAGCTACCACTGACAACGTTCCTTCTCGAGAGGTTAGCCAACGAAGCCAACCCAATGAGCTTGTCAGGCTCTGCACCTGGAGCAGGCGTTGCGTTGACGTCAACCTCGTCAAACCATCTGGTTTGCCATTTGGAGTCTGTCTCTTTTTCCTGCTTACGCAGGGCACGTTGTGCCTCTTCGATCTGAGACTTTTCCTTGTGGATGAGGTCGTAGTTTCCCTGTCTGATGGCATCGGCAACCGGTTTCCAGGCTCTTTGTGATTCCAGTTCGTGTTGCTCCTCGATGGGTTTCACAACGAGGTGTTCTGGGTTCTTTGCCTGGGCGTCGTAGAACAGTTCGCTTTCGGACTTTGAGTGGTGACCCTGGTGGATGTGGGAAACACCACTCCATTGACCAGAGACTGTGTAGAGTGCATTCTCCTTATGAGTAGAAGCTGCAGCGTTCTTAAAGATTCTAGCCTTGAATGAGTTCTTCTTACCGCTGAAGTAACCACGGCCAGAATAGTCTATGACGGCCATGTACCCTGAAGAAGACTGGATGATGGAGCGACCTTCCAACTCGACAAATGGGGATGCAACGATCAAGCCCTCAATGTGAAGTGGAGGCAATGTGCACAAAAAAGTTTCGTTCAGGTCCTTAAACTCCAAGAGGGCATGGCCAAACTGCTTCACGTTGATCGAGGTTGTTGAGATGGACGATCTGATGCCGTTATAGCCCTCCAAGACAACGTTGTTCTTGTCGTTGTAGATTGCGTATGCGGTCTCTGGTGGGTGGTGTGAGACTTGTTCAGAGAGTAGGACGGTGTCACCAACTCTCTGGTCAGGAGTAGAGTCACCCCATTTACCGAGGAACAGCTCACCGAGGAATGGGTTCAAAGGCTTCTTCTCCGAGCCCAGAGCCTCGCTTCTAGAGCAGTATTGCGATCTCAGAGTGGAGATGAACCATTTGAGAACGGCAATGATACGCTGTTCGGCAATCTTCTGGGCCTGTGGGCCCTCGTAGGACTTGGCATCACCAATGTGGTTTGGAGCCACGAGCAAGTCCGGATGCTCACCCCAGAACTGGGAGAACTCCGACAGCGAAGTCACGGAGAGGATGAATGGTGGTGCGGTGATTGAGGACAGGTCTCCGTTGTAGGAGGCGATGGACTTGAGGAAGGACGTCCATGAGGAGGACTTGGACGCTTCAGACATGGCGGGCTTGGAGGGGTCTTTGGTCTTCCTGAACTTCACTTTGGGCAGATATTGTGAGAGTTGTCGTGTGTTATCTCTGGAGGACAATCCTTAATTCGAGGGCTGTACAAGGGAACGAGGGATCAAATGCGGGTGCTTGTGTTTGTGTGTGTGCAAGACAGGACTCGACGGGAAGACACAGGCAGGGGGGCTCAATTGGGAGGGCTTGGTAGCAGCAGAGGGCCGTGGGCGGGTGATTGGACGCTTGTCTGAGACTGGGAGAATGGCTTCCAGGTGTGTGTGCGGTGTTCGGTGCTCCCGCGTGGGCGAAATTCGTTTGCTGTTGGGCGACAAATACAAAAAAAAAAAAAAACCGGGAACCGCGGCCGCCTCGAAAAGCGAATTCCGAGGAGGGGGCTCGGGGGTCTTTTTTTGTGCGTTTTCAGTCACGTGATATGGTCGGATATCATGGTGCAACTACCGGGGTGTGTGTGTGAAAAGTCACGTGTTAATGTGCTTATTTCCGAGGTAGTGTCTGTCTGACTGTGTATTACTATAATAATGGAACTGTATGCAACTATGACATGGTCACCTCAGCGTGTAGAGCGTGTACTCGTACTCGTACTCACCTTCAGTCTGCTTCCCCTGCGGCACAAAGCCCAGGTTTGTGTGCAACGCTTCCTCTGGTGCCCGCTGGTAGTGCTCCAGGATGAACTCCTTGTCGAGAAAGGTGTCCATCGCCACGGGGTCGGTGCAGCTCACCTCCGTGATGAGCAGGTCCGACACAAGTCCCTTGTGCAGGCAGTAGTTGTACAGCTGGGCACCACCCATGATGAACACCCTGTGGACCTCATCCATCAGAGCCAGAGCTGCGAGCGCCTTCTCCAACGAAGAGTAGTAATGCACGCTTTCCTGTGTGTTGTCACTAGTGATGGTCGTACTGATGATCACGTTCAGTCTGTTGGGCAATGGGCGGAACTTGTGTGGAATCGACTCCCATGTGTTCTTGCCCATGATCACCGCGTTCTTCTGGCCTTGTGGAGCGGTGCTCGTCACGGTCTTGAAGTACTTCATCTCGTTGCGCAACCTCCAAGGAAGAGCGTTCTTGTAGCCAATCCCCCACTGCGGGAGCAGTGCAGCGACGATGAGAGACAGTGGCTTGGACTTGGACATTGTTGGCCGGTTGGTTCGTTGGTTGGTTGGTTGGTGTCTTGTTGGTGGAATTCTGCGATTTTCGTGTTTAAGGGTACACAGCGATCTTTGTACATTAGAAACACAGCCATAACATTACCACATATACAGACACAGACCATGGACACTACAGCCACAGACACCAAATCCAACACCATCACGTCAACCCACATTCTCGATCCACCGTTTGCAGAGCCCATGCAGCTGCTGTGCACGTTGCCAAAGACGAAGCCCTCGCCCAATGAGCGCAACAAGGTGGCCATCGCACTGACCATTTCGCCACCAGGAACGGCAAAGGTGTCTCTCGGGTGCTACATATATGGTCTGTACGACGTGAGTATAGCATAACGCATAATGGCCCTGTCCATCTACTAAGCAGAGGGGGTATTAACTAACCAACCACACGCAGAAACGCAGAGATGAGGTCTACCAGACGATCCTGAACAACAGTGAGGAACACCTGTACGATGTGGCCAAGCGGATCTCACATATTGTCACCAAGAAGTTCCAGTGCCCGACGTACGTGTGCTGTAATGGCAACATTGACCAGACTTCGGTGCTGCCTGTGATCAGACAGCTTCTCGTGGTGCTCGAGCAGCAGTGGGCACAGGAGCAGCCGCAAGATGAGTGAACGTTAGTGAACATAGTGAATAGACCACCAGACCACATGCCACGTACACCAATGTAGCACCAAAAGTACCACCCATATTGTAGCACTCATCAATCAAAAAACAGAACTGCCAACCATAAGCGGAAAGGTTACGAGCCCGCTGTTGTTAAACCCAAAAATTTTCTGCGATGAGCTCTCTGCTCTTTTAATTAAGAGCTCTTAACTTAACACTTTGTAGGCAACGGGCACAACGCATAGCAAACAGCACAGCAGCAGATGTCAGCGCTTGGAAGACCACAGCAGAAGAAGCAGCCGAGCCGCAAGGGCAAGAAGGCATGGAGAAAGAACATCGACGTGGAGGACGTGGAGCAGGGCCTCGAAGAGCGCCGTGACGAGATCATCACCTTTGGTGAGCATGCGCAAGAGGTGGCACAAGAGCAGTTGTTCACTGTGGATGTCAGCGGTGATGCCAAGCTCACCAAGAAGGCCGTGAAGCCGTACAAAGTGACTAAGAGCTCTGAGATCCTCGCACAGAGATCAAAGGCTCCAGGATTCCACAACGCCCATAAGAAGAGCGACAACAAGATTGGCGGCGTGAAGAAGAAGGAGATCCACAGGCTCATGAAGCTTGCTGGAAGGGTCCAAGGAGAGACGCAGATCGCTACCATCATCGCCAAGGAGGGTGTTGTCACCACAAAGGCATATGACGTTTGGGGAGACGATGAACCAGTGCAGAAGAAGTCCAAGAAGAAATCCCAGCCAACACCAGAGATTTTGGAGAAGTTCAGTACCGCCGGATGGACAAAGGCCAAACACGCGCCTTCGACGATAACGCATGCTCCATTGCACGTGAAGCAGTTTGAAGCGGTGCCCCACGCTGGTAAGTCCTACAACCCTTCGTTGGAGGATTGGAAATCTCTCATCCAGAGAGAGTTCACCACTGAGAAGGAGAAGGACGACCAGAGACAACAGTTGGAAGAGCACAAGCGTAAGATTCAGCACCTAATCGACACCTTGGATGACAAGGAGGAGGAAGACCTGGATGATGATGATGATGAGGAGGAGGAGCAAGTTGACGAGGATGCCGATGGGGAGGAGGCAACCTCTTTATCCTTGAATAAGCCGGTCGTTCTCAAGAAGAAGACTAAGCACCAGAGAAACAGAGAGAAGAGACATTTGGAACGTATGGCCTTGCAACAGGAGCTGAAGGACTTGAAGCACCACATCCATGAGTTGCAGAAGCTGCCACTCTACGAGCAACAAGTTGCTGATAAGGTGAGCAAGGAGCATAACTTTGACCACGAGAAGGACCTCGTGGCCAAGAGACACAAGTTGGGAACCAGACATAAGGTCGAGGACACGATGGTCGAGGTCAAGTTGAGCGATGAGTTGACTGATTCCTTGAGAAAGCTGAAGACTGAAGGTAACTTGTTCTACGACCACATGAGATCCATGCAGAGTAAGGGTAAGATCGAGACGAGAAAACCTGTCAAGCAGAAGAGAAGATACTTGCCAAAGGTCACGGAGAAGTGGACCTACAAGGACTTCAAGTGATTGCTTGTGGTTTTACATGTTTTTTTGTACATTAGAGTTAATTGCATTTTTTTGGGGAGATGTCGTTCCTTTGAGGGCTGTAGTTGAAATTTTATGTCAACCAACTGACCAATAATACCAACATCAACACCATTACCAACACCAACAAGGAATAATGGCCACACACCTCATCATCGTCCCAGGACATGCCATCTGGAAACTGCAGAACAAAGGTGAACACCCTGAGGACTGGCACCTGGAGCCCTTCCAACTAGAGGGGAACGACCACCTATGCTTCGTGAGACACATCGAGATGGCAATGTCACTCGCACAGGATGACCCGGAAGCGATGGTGGTGTTCTCTGGCGGACAGACCAAGTTGAGAGCAGGATGCATCTCAGAGGCACAGAGCTATTACCTCCTTGCGAGGGAACTGAATGCTGATGTGATAGGTAAGTGCTACACCGAGGAGTTTGCGAGGGACTCATTTGAGAATGTGTTGTTCAGCATTGCGAGATTCAAGCAGATCACCGGTGCATATCCAAAGAAGGTATCGATAGTTGGATTCGAGTTCAAGATGCATAGGTTCATCAATCTTCACTTGAAAACTATCAAGTTTGACATGAATTCCACTGGATACGTTGGAATTGATCCGAAACCACCTTATGATCCCGAATCAAAGGAGTACATGAACTATTACAAGGATCTACGAGAATCAGAGCACAAATACGCCGTCTCGGAGTTCGAGAAGGATCCACTGGGCAATGGAGCTGTGCTGCGGAGCAAGAAGGAAAGTAGGAACCCTTTCAACAGGTGTCATGGTTATACAATTACATCTCCAGAGCTGATGCCATTCTTTGGAGATTCTACACAGTTAGAGGATGTTACTCCGCCTTGGGTGACTTCATAAACGGGCGTATTTCACATTAAGAGATGGAAGGCATCATTTCGTCTTCTTTGTGGACAGCTTCTTCGTAGGCTTTGATCTTGGAATCGAATGTGTTGGTTCTGACTTTGACTGAGGACTTGGCATTGGATTTGGCGCTGGTTCAGCCTCAACTGGCGTATCTTCCAACAATTTAGCATCACCAATCAGCTCCTGAACGTCATACCCATCTAACAACAACTCCAACTTTTTCTTTCTTTGCTCCAAAGATTCAACATTCTTCAACTTATTCTCAATCTGTTTGATCTCCTTATCGATGGATGTGATCGCATGATCAGATCCCATAGTCTCGAAGGCCCAATCACCATTATCTTTAATCTCAAGGAGATAATCATGATACTTGATCAACAAAGGACGATGCGACAATGTGATAAAGGCAAACTTCTTCTGTTTCAATAGGTCAAACAAGTATGCCTCAATATCGGAACTGATCGCATTTGTAGCCTCATCCAAGACGATAAACCTTGGGTTCTTGAACAAGATACGAGCGAATTGTACTCTTTGCTTTTCACCTCCACTTAAAACATCTTTCCATTCTTGCACTGCATCCAAATAAGTCAGCCCTGATTCACGATCTAACAAGTATTCCAACTTGACCTCTCTCAGGATTTTGATCAAGTCGAAATCTGTGTACCCCTTGTCAAGCATCTCCGCATGGGACAATGGATAGATGATTTGATCTCTTAGAGTTCCATTGGAGAAGTATGGTCTCTGTGGTAGATAAATCACATCATCGTCGCTTGGTTTGGATAACAATCCATCATACAATGGCCACAGACCAGCAACGATTCTTTCAATAGAAGTCTTACCACATCCATTCATACCCAAGATCAAGATACTCTCATGGTTACGCAGTGTGAAGTCCAATTCATTGATCAATTTGACACCATCACGACCATTTGCTGATGGGACAATGACGTTAATCTTTTCAAAGCGCAAACCGTTGTAATGGTATTGCACTGTTCCCCTGATAGCATTGATATCTGACTCATCACCATAGTTGAATTCAACGGCATGCACTTGATGAAGCACGGTCAATAGCGTGAACACTCTATCAGTATATCCGGTCAATTTGGAAATGTCTTTGATGGAGTACATCAATCTTGAGCCGGCATCTGCCATGGAGAGCATTAATCTCTTGTTGACGATAAATTGACGCATGTTTCTCTCTTCTGTGCCTGCCTTGACGTTGTCCTGTAGTGAGGCCAAAAAGATTGGCATGGAGATGTATAGATAGCCCAAGGCAGACCATGTGTATTTCAACAAGTAATCTTCCAAGAAGTTATAACGGACTTTGATTCGGTTGATTTTGAAGACATGATCCATCATCTTATCGTATATCTTGTTGATCTTGATTTTCTCCAAGATTGTACCGTTGTAGAAGGCAATCTCTTCACCGTTGTTTATCAAGTTTAAGTGATCGTTGTAGTATTCTCCCTCTAGTGAAGATTTATCCTTGCTCAATTTCCCGAACGGCGGTGTGAAGCATTTCAAGATGTATGCGGTAGTGAAGTAATTGACAAAGATGCCTGTGATACCGGCAGTGCCCAAATTATCTCTCAAGTAGATAGCAAAGAAGACCAAGTCCATCATTGGTTTTCCAATATTGGAGAACAATGAAGCAAGGGAAGATGTAAATCTGTCAACGTCTCTGGTGATGAAGTTGTCAATGTCCTTGACAGCCTTGTTGTTGAACATGATTTTGTAATAGACCATTCTATTATCCAAGTACATATCATGGATGTATCTCATCAAGTTTGTTCTGAAATTGCTTGCAATGTTCTTCATCAGGTACTTGATGGCACTGTTTGTACAAGAGGAGGGTACTGCCATGAGAAACCAGTAGACCAAATCACGCATAAACTTCTTGAACTTACCCCCAATGATGTCCTTGACGATCTGACCGTCCAGCTTGGCAATGAGCAACGAGAGCCAAGTTCTAAGAACAAGGAAGAAGAACTGGGCAACGAGCAACAAGGTGTTCTTGTCCTTATAGCTTGGGATCAAGATTTGCCAAAGGATGACCAGTTGGTTGAGGAACTTTGAACTGAACATCTTGTCGCCATCACGCTCCGTGCGGATATTCTTGGCAAAGTTTTTGAACTTGTACTTGTCCCTTTCAAACACCTCAGGCTCCGTTGGCTGGATGAGCACTCTTTTCTGCCTGTTTTTGTACGGGATGAATAACTGTCTGGCACCATTGGAGAGGATCGTGGACGACGAGCGTCTGTAGAGCGGGCGGGAGTCCCTTCTGTCCTTGAAGTCCGTGATGACCTTGTTGAGGAGGTAGCCCACGCCAATGACACCCGACGAGACCAACGTTGCCAGGAAGATCAACACTGGGCGGGTCGGGTGCTGTCTGTTCTCTCTGTAGAGCTGGATGAGGTTTGTGAGGATCAGGCGCCACTCCTTCCTGCGGAGGCGCCCATCGAGAAGCTTGGAGACGATCATTGGCCGTTCCTCTTGCGCTGATGGTCGTTGCGTAAATTGTGATGCGTTGCTGGTTTGGAGAAGAAGTCAGAAGCCCTCACTGAGAACAGAAAAAACAGGCAAGAGCCGCCAGCAACTGTGGGGAAATTGTGACAGTGACACAGGGAGTGCGTTTGTGCCGCGGCCTGCGTGTTGACGATTTGGACGACACCCGGACACCAATACGTTTTGTGTCAAAAAAAAAAAGAACAACATCCGGACACTCATTAGCCACAACTCCATAAAGATAACGTACTACCACCCGTACTCCCTGATATGTTTGCAGATACCCATCATCCATGCAGTTGCACGACTATCTTCCCGGATTTGGGAAAAGCAGACTTTGTAACGCTGAATATCACTCGTAGCATGCACCAAGTTCGACTTACAATGATCTTGATTAGATACTAATTAAAACGGTTATATTAAAAGCATGAAAGGGTCAAGGGTCATAACGTCATTTGTTCAAAATGAAAGTTAGGGCAATCTATGTAGCATTAACGACCAAAGTACTTGAGCTCCAATGGACGAGAAATGTTGTATGTGACGAACGCAAAGGCAGCGGCCAACTCGAAGCCGATATCGGCACCACCGTATGGAACGTTAGGGTTGATCAACTTACCAATTGGACCGAGGAACCAGACCTGATCCATACCCATAACGGCACCAAACACACCAAAGCAGAAGGCTGTGGTACCGGCAATACCAATTGGCAGCTTGGATTTGTCATTCCAGACGGAAATGTCGTAGCCCTTAAAGCCCTTTCTGTAGATGAAATGCTCAGAGAGCGCAATAGCGTTGTAGATAGCCAAGTAGTAACCAATCAAGTTCATGAAGTTGTCCATGACATTCTCAAAGTTGTAGTAGGCTGGGATACAGATAGCCAACGTCAAAAAGTTACCAACAAGAGTCCACACGATTCTTGGAACCTTGGCCAATGGTGACCAGAAGGCTTGCGTACAGAAGGCAATGGTGTACATGTTTGGAATGTTGTTGGACACTGTGGACATGGCAAGCAAGACGGAGCAGAATTGGCCAAATCCACCAAGGGAGTTGACGGCAAGCACACAGAACATCAAACCACCAGCTTGGTGGGTCTGGTAGTACTCATTCCAGGTGTCATCGACATAAGTACCGGAGAAGACAGCGGCACCCAAGATCTGAGTGAACACCAATGGGACGAACAAACCAATACACAGTCCGAAGAAGATCACCTTCTTTGGGTAGTCCTTTCTAACAAAGACAGTGTAGTCAGCAGCGTAAGTAGTCCAACCGGTAGCGAAACCGAAAATGGCACCACCAAAGGACAAGACACCGGCAATGGTAGCTGGACCACCCTCGAAACCACCACCGACAAAGTTACCCGTTTTGGACAATCTGGCGATGAAGACAAAGAACACCATCAAATTTGGAATCCAAGCCCACTTCTCATAAGCGTGGACAACCTTGTAACCAAACATGGACACGACGATGGTGGAGATGACCAAGATAAGACAACCAGCCCATGGAGGCAAGTTGTGAGGAGTGTTGACCATGTTCAGCAACTGGGCAGAGACCATGATGTTGACGGCACCCCAACCGATACAGGCAATGGCCGTGATAAGGGCAAAGATCCTAGCAGCCAAGACACCGGTCAAGTAACGGGACAAGATCATCTGTCTGAGACCAAACTCAGGACCGAAACATGAGAAAAAGGCCACTGGCAAGAGACCCAAGATGTTGAAGAAGATGATCACAAACACCGATTGCCAGAAAGAGATGGCAAAGATGGACTGGCCCAACATACCAAGGGACATTGAGGCGATGACCAAGTTTGCAGAGAACCACATTGTTGCGGAGGAGAAGATGCCTTCTTTTGGGTTTCTCTTGTCCTCTGGGATTCTCTCGATACCGGCATCATCACCCATGGCGAGCTTTCCCACGATCTTTCTGTGCCATGGGAGTTTTGTGTCCTGGGACTGGCCATGGGAGGACTCACCAGCGTAGAGCTCATCGTTGAACGATGAGGTAGAAGTCTGCTTCTCGATGTCTTGGAGTTTGATGTCAGCCATCTTGGGCAATGTTTCCTGGTACCGTGTGGTGGGGGGCGAGTGTCGATGGGAAAGTGCAAGAGATAAGACTGGAAGCTAAAGTATCTAAAGTCTTGACGAGCATAAAGGTCAGCTTTTAAAAAGATTTTTCGATGAGTATCCACGGCTATCATCACCTGGCGCCGTTTAAAAAAAAGCAATTTGGCCGCGCGCCTTGACTCCGTAGGGCCGAAAGCTTATCGACCAGATTACCAACGGCTGCGTGTGTGGGAGGGAACTTTTGACACGCTGGAGGCGTTTCCATTGACGCATAGCTGCTGGTCTCATAGAGGGCCACGGTCAGTGCTTGCGCAATGCGTTGGCGGTCTGCCCTCTGCTACATTTTTGGACACTACCATGGTCCATATTGGGGACATAGTTGTTATCTGTTCATGTCGCCGCTTGAACACCAAATCTGCAAGTGGACGCGGTCCCAGAGTTTCAGGTCGTCCGGTTATATGCCCACCCAACCAACCAGCCATCGACAGCATGATGGAGTTAAGCATATTATCACGAGACTACAAGCATGTAACATGATCAATATATCAATTGCTCTTAAACAGACACGACAAATAGTAACAAAAACTGGAGAACGGAGGACATCAATTTTTTTTTGGGGCTTTTTGTTTGGGGGGTTATGTTCTCCCTGTGGGGACGATAGAAAAACGATCAACGTTGAGCCAACAGAGCTCTCAATCTGAGAACCTCGTTCTGCAGCTCATCATTCTTGGATTGCAAGTCATCAACCTTGTCCTCCAACTGCGACATTCTAGCCATCTTTCTAGCTCTCGAACGTCTAGCAGCCTCGGTGTTTCTAGCTCTCTTAGCAGCAACTGGGTCACCCGACTCGATAACAATTGGGCTCAATGGCAATTGTCTCTGCTTACGGTTGTAGGCAGTCAATCCCATGTGGTCCACTGTGTCAGTCAAGTCAGCTTCAAAAGCAGAGCGCTTGGAACCCGAGGCAGGTTCTGGAGAACAAGAAGAATCATGTTCAGATGGAATAGAAACAGCAGAGACATTCTCCTTCTTGATGAATGGGATCTCCAACTCAGAAGGCTCAAATAGAGACTTCCAGTTGTCAGAGTCCAACTCAGCGTCTTCAAACATTGGGGAAACATCGCCCATTGATGGAGAAAACACAGATTCAACAATCGAAGAATGCAACTGCATTGGAGTGACAGTGCCAACGCTTGGACTCAATTCTGGAACGCCAATCTTCTCCAAGAGCGGCATCTCATCAACAGAGGAGATGAACTTGGAAAAGACCGACTCACCAAGAACCTGACGCGGTTGGGCGTCAGAGTAGGAGGAGTCAAGCATCGAATTCTCGACAGCGTGGTCAAACAATTCAAACAAAGCAGCGGTGGATTGATCAGTAACGTTCATAGTAGTCATAGTAGTAGTAGTAGTAGCAGGCATGGTCAATATTTTGGACATTTCAAAAAAATTCTGAGTAGTAGTGATTGCGGTAGTAGTAATAGTAGTCTGGGGACACTTTTAGTGTAGTAGTTGTAACAACGTCATGTTGGACGGGTTGTGGTATTCAATAATTCACGGACACATGGTGGGGGGATTCTTTAGATCAATCGAAACAAAACTTGGTAGTTTGGTTTATCTTTGGGGGGAATGTTTTATGGGGGATAAAACTTGGATAACTTTCTTTCTATTCTTTGATAAATTTCTTCTTTAAAAGTGGACACACTGGGGGTAGTTTAACAACACATCTTTGGTAAGGTTCTCTTGAGTTGTTGTAGGCAGTATGTTCTGAAATGTATCGGTAGTAGTGGGAAAGTTAGTTGATTTTTTTTTTTGATCTTGGTAGAACGGAAGCTGTTATTTAAGAGGGAGAGTGAAAAACGGTGGGGCCTGTGCTTGTTATAAATGCTGCGTGGCGTCGCACATCGAGATTAATTTTTCAACGGACTGAGTCACCCGCTGGTGCGCATACCGTGCCGATCGTGGGTGCTGATTGGCCGCTTTATGGACGCCTGAGATAGCCTGGTGGGTTTGTGTGGGCTCCGGCACTCGTGTAGACCGCGAGACGAGTTTCATTGGGACCGTGGAGACGTGGGAGTAGAACGTCCTCCATGTGTTTCCACCTTCGACACCGCTCTACTTCCTGCAGTTTGCGCACAACAGGAAACAGATCTCGGGGTGCTCAGGCGGAATTGGATGGCCGCCTGCCGCTACCGGTCATCCCCCCCTGCAAATGCAAATGGAGGGGGGAAATCTCCGGTCCGCGGTCCCATTCTGTCCGCAAACAGTAATATTCGCGCACGCTTTACGATGTTGCGAAAATTGCCTCTTTGGGATGTTATGGTTGTGTGTTCTGCATTGTCAGAATTGGTGTTCGGGTGTTGCGAGCTTCCCCCCCCCTCTGATTAACTCTTTTGAGCTGTTCAATACATGGCATAACTCCAGTATTTTCCCCTTCTACAGCAGCTATGGTAATCATATCATATTCGTTCGTTAATTCTCACTGTTTAGTCGTCGGGAGTAGGTCGTGGGTCTGGATTCAGGACCACTTCCGGCTCGCCAACCAGATATACCCTAGTGCTGCAATGATCGCCAAAAAAGTCAATACGTACAGCAAGATCTCATCTCTCGACTGTCTGCTTCGTCTGCGCTTCAACTTGCGGCTGAATTTACTCTCCCCTATACTGGAATTCGCCACTTTTTTGCAGGTATCCTTCAACTTCGTGTTGGACTTGTAGTACGTCAACTCGTCGTATTCATCCACAATCCCCACAAGCAACGGCTTGAGCATCTCCAGCGAATCCTGGCTGTGTCCTACCTCGTCGAATGCAATGGATGAATCCGAACCCGCAGCTTCTAACAACACCTCGGGCCCTCCAGGATGACTGTCCATCACACTGGTGATATCGTACACCTTCCCG
Source organism: Williopsis sargentensis (assembly GCA_020995425.1). Lineage (NCBI taxonomy): Eukaryota > Fungi > Ascomycota > Saccharomycetes > Phaffomycetales > Wickerhamomycetaceae > Williopsis > Williopsis sargentensis. The sequence goes on along the minus strand of CP083465.1, from coordinate 2,288,054 downwards.
TGTAGTATCATCCAAAGGTCATCTGGTGAGGAGTGCCGCGAGATCTCACTGTAGTTATACGTTCGCACCTCACCTTCGTTTCTTCCACGCGGTATCATGGTGTATGTTTATGTGTCTGTGTGTATTGTGCACTATCCCTGTTGTGTGATGCGATTTGTGTGTTGCGGAGGATAGCTGTCAACAGCCGGTTAAACAAAGCAGCGGTAATGGGGAAAGGACAAGCACTAAATGATGGGGTGCGTGTCCTCCTTGTGATATGAGGAGAGAGATAGGTATCGCTATATGGGCGCTTGTGTCCTGTGAGACCCGCACTTTGCGCTGTATTCTGTGAATGAACGATGGTGCTTCTTAATGCTTGTTGCACTTTTTTCACCGTTTGCGCGTACAGTTCAGAAGCTGACTCTCTTCGGTGGGGCTTGGACGATGGCACTGCGAGGATCTCAGAGATGAGAATGCTCAATTGGACGAGTGGATATTCTCACTGTTGCTGATGTTCCACTGGTCCAACTCCCATTACCACTGACACCACTGACACCTCCCTCATTGAGCTCCCACCAACCAAAGCGCATAAGTTGTCCCGTTACCCGGATGCGATGTTCCCCGTGCGCTTTTGCTTTATTATTCAAAACCACCAGACAGTCAGACAACGGGAGAGAGAGAAAAGCAGCCCCCCACACACACGCACAGTACAACAGGTGCTGCTTGGTAACTGCGCACTGTCTACTGCCTAGCACCATCACTGCCACCACCATGTCTCGCAAGATAGACAAGAACCAACAGATCCTCAAGACGCTTCTCCGCGAGCCCTCCAACAATCAGTGTGCTGATTGCAAATCTGCCACACACCCACGATGGGCCTCCTGGAATCTGGGAATCTTCATCTGTATCCGTTGTTCAGGAATCCACCGCTCTCTCGGGACGCACATCTCGAGAGTCAAGTCCGTTGATCTGGACACCTGGACCGATGAACAGGTGAAAAGCATGGTGCTTTGGGGGAACGCAAAGGCCAACCAATACTGGGAAGAAGCACTGCCCCAGGGCTACATTCCAGACGGTGGAAAGATTGAAAACTTCATCAGAACAAAGTACGAGATGAAGAAGTGGACCAAGGGCCCAGTGCCAGACCCACAAAGTCTCTCTGGTGTTGCTCAGAAGCCTGAACCACAACAACTACACACGTCGTCTCATCATGCCCAGCAACAACAACAACAACAACAACAACAACAACCACGCCGTCCGGGTCTCAACACCTCTTTCTCCTCATCTCAACTCCTTGACCTGGAGTTTGGTTCTCCTATCGCTGCACCGGCTCCACAACACTCAAAGTCACAACCACAGACTCGTTTGAACACCCCATCCATCCAAACTCAACAACCTCAACTGCATAAACAACAACAGCAGCAACAGCAACAACAACACCAACATCAGCAACAACAACAGCGTACTAATAACATGGCCACCAACACCAGACCTGACCTGAAGAAGAGCATTTTGTCCCTGTACTCTGTTCCAATTGCCACCACGTCGGCACCATCATTCATGAACAGTTCGAACACGGTGAACAGCAGTTTTTCTTCGTTATCTTCTAATCATTCCACACACACCCAGAACTCATCCCTCTCTGGGCTCAACTTTGGTAATGGCGTCCGTGTTCAACCACAAGTGCAACAACAACAACAACAGTGGGGTGTCCAGAATGAATGGGCTACTGACACCCCAATCGGTAGCACCGCTACTGCCAGTACTACGAGAGGAAATGGTCTTGATGATGATCTCTTTAAGAACGTCTGGAATTAGATATCGTGGTTGTGCATTGATGCATAGAAAGTGTCATTATTGTCGTTTTAATCTTTTTGTAGTTTCATTTCGTTCATCAGTAGTGAGGGTATGTTTGATGTCTTGTTCGTCTTTGAATTCGTCCTTCGCGTTATCTATGAGGATAGCTTCCAGCTTCCTCAATAACACTTTACCATTGCCCACAACTTTGGGTACACCATCACGATTCTTCGTCTCTAGACATCCCTTGAGGTAGTCGATTAGCTCACGCACGCCTCTTTCATCAATGTCATGTCCTAGTTTCAGCTCGTTCTTGGTGATTGCCCATGCGGTTAGGAACATCAACCTGGAAAAATTTGGGAATTTGAACTTCTTACCCACTTTGGTCTTCTTCTCAATGTCGATGATCTTCAACTGTTGGATGATGTTGAAACTCGTTAGGAAGTTCCCACCAATGACCAACGTGTCGATAGGCGTATATACAGCATGGATCCAACCACTCGGGATGATCATCACATCACCAGGGTATAGTGACACTTTCAGACCACGTTCCAACCCCATTGACCCGAGGAATTGCGGTGTCAACTCTGGTGTCGTTATCCATTGCACGTACTTCTTCAAGTTGTCCTGCGTCGGTGGGAAGAACATGAAGGACTTTTCGCCGTAAATCACCGTGTAGTACACACTTGTTCCTGCAAAATCCAGGTGGAAGTCCGTGTACGAGTCCTTGACACCCATGAGACAGTATTTCTGCACGACTGGTTTGCCTGGGGATTCCTCTGGCCATACTTTATCGACGAGGTCGATCTGCTCAACATATGTGGGTCTCTTGATCGACTCCCCCAGCGGGGTGTTTGAGATCTCGAGAGACAGCACGTTCAGAATCCGTTCTCGTGAATCCTCTGCCGTTCTGAAGTAGTCTCTCCATTTTGACATTGACCACTTATCCCTGGTGCTGTTCTGCGTGAGCACGTCCATCACCTCGAGCGTATGGTCCCCTCCCAACTCACGCACGAGGTCCTCAACGTCAAATGGTGGGATCACGAAGCCAAGCCCTGCAGTTTGGTCAGCATTAATCTTCAAGGGAGCAGGGATGCCCGTTCGCAACGCATACTCCACAGTGAGTTCTGCACCTGTGATTGTGTCTGCCTTTATCGTCCCCTGCCAGTGCTTGAGCGCTGCAATGTGCGGGTGCACCTTCACAACGATGGCCTCATCAACGTCACCCTGGTCCAAAGCCCGGTAGTCCACCTGGTTACGCGCCCTCCCTGATGCTCTCTTCCACAACGTTTCCCCATGCTCATCCACACAGTCTGCACAGTGGTATTCTCGCACGCCAGCGATGTCCTTTGCGGAGAGATGTACGCAGTGCGCATGGAACCAGCGCACACACGCTTCACACATGATCCACGTCTGCCTCATGGGCACCATTCCCGTGTACTGTGCGCAGCGTGGACACTCGTCATCCGTGGCTGTCATTCTCCGTGCGCTTAATCCTCCATGGCCCTCTGTTACTACTGCACGCTTGTCTGACTGTTTCAAACGCCCTTATTCTTTCGGTGCGCGCACGCTTGATTTTCATTTCCATATTTCTGTGATTTTTCACTTTCTTTGGTCAATGGTCGGTACGGAGGAAACAAGCAGACAGCCAGGTAGAACACACTGCGATGCTCAGAACAACGATGCTCAGGGCACACACACGCCTGCTCTCCAGCAGTGCAAGGGCAGCCAGTGCCTCTGCCAACTTTGGCGTCATGACGGAGAAGCCACAGAGCACCACCGCACACAAGACGGACGTGAAGCTCATTGCCAGTGTCACCCGCCAGTTCACGCCCGGCACGCTTTACGACCCATTCGACTTCAGCATGGCCAAAATCCGGCTGGAGCGTAAACAGTACAGAGAGTCCCAGAGCATGCGCGCCTTTGACGAGAAGAAGCTCAACCCGCTGGACTTTTACCTCGAGCCGGGCTTTCTCTCCCAGTACGTCTCCTCCACGGGAAGAATCGTCCCACGCGAGGTGACAAAGCTGAGTGTCAAGAACCAGAAGAGACTGGCCAAGGCCATCAAGAGGGCAGTCGCCGCAGGACTCATGAGTAGTGTTCACCCGGCACCACAGAAACTCGTGCTCAAGAATAACATCTTCTAAAATGACTTATATAGGTTTTATGAATTCATGTACATATATCTGTGTATCCGTGTAAGCGCCATTACAGAAGATTAGTGTCAGGACCAATCAGCGTCACGTACACATCCGTACCCAAGCCATAGCAACTCTGCAACTCCAATCTACCGCCAAACTGCTCCACGTATGCCCTGGTGAGCGGTAATCCGTACCCCATGCCCGCAACGGTGTCCAAGTTCTCGCCAGGCATCACGTTATCACCCATCCCGGTTTGCTTCTCCCTCTTCTCCACAGATGTGAACGAGTAGTCAAAGATGTTGTCCTCGATCTCAGGTGCAATACCGCCTCCCTCGTCCCTGAACCGTATGCTCAAAGTCCGATGTCCACTCGGAGAGGTGTCCTGCACTATCGTCACCACGACGGGGTCATTGTCACGATCATTCTCAATCTGTGCCCTGATAGCATTCTTCAAGAGTTCGGTACACACGTATTCTAGATGATGGCGGATATAGGGGAACACAACGTCCTCGCCAAAGTCGATTTTGACGGGCACTTGCTTATAGTACTTGATGAAGGTCATGTCGTTGACGTATCCCGCCAAAACGTGGATCAGGTCCGAAGGACGCATCTGCGAATGCACAATGCCCACATGATCCGGATGATTCTCATGCTGTGTGACAAAGTTGTTTGCCATCGTCTCCATGTTGATCTTATCCCTGAAATGGGAGTTGAGGAACTCCACGATGGACTCCTTTGGGAAGAACTTGGAAACTTCTTGGAACCCCTTTGATAGTGTTGGCGTGGCATCAGCATGGATCTCAGAGTAATGTACCAGTGCTTGATGGATCCTGGAAGGGTCCTCCACGCGTTGTAAAGATAATAACAACTCCAATGATTTCAGATAGTGATTATACGTTTCAGCGATATATGGGTTCAACACAACGAGATAGGGCAAATGTCTGAAAGCAGCAAGACGTTTGGCATTGTACACGGTGAGGTAGTTGATCGTTGCGAGGCTTCGTGTGCGCGTGTCACTCTTTGACAGTGTGATAAGCGAGTTCAACGTGATCTGCGGCAGTTTCTTCGAGGAGTACTCCGTGATGAATCGCTCAAGTGAGGATCTAATGCTGTACTCCTGTTCGAACGATAGGCTTGACGGCGGGACGTGGTGCTTGAGCTTTGACACTCTGGAGAAGGCCGGTGGCTGCGTGTGCAGCAGCCTTCTAATCAGCATTGTCTATGCGATATCGAACAACGCCTGCCAACAACCCCGTTCAACACCGTTTAGGAGAGCCTGCGGTCGTTCCGTAGGCAGCGGCTGAGTAATGCGTTATGTAATATCACACTGTGCGCTCATAACACTGCCCTGTTGGGTAGTTTTCCGCAGTACATAAACTACCAAGGTGTGGGTGCATGGTGGTGCATGGTGGTGCAGCACAGTGCCGGCGGCGTTCCCGACGGATCTCCCCTTCCCCCACACACACAGGCTACAGCCAATGATAACGTTGCAATCGTGATTCGTGGGGCCGCCTTTGCAATTGGGGGACAGCACTCACCAGTGATGGAAGTGTGTTGTGTGAGTGTGACATGTGTGATGTTGTGTATGTCTGGAGGACTGTGCATGCCTCATGGTCATATATATGTGTGTGTGTCTGGGCACCGGGTGGTGCACATGTCACATGCCAGTGGGGGGTGAACCACCCACCAGTGACACATTTGTCCGTTGGCAAATGCACATGGGTCACCGAAAAGCTCTTATCTTCGACTCCTCTTTGTTAACTCCTGCGAATGTCCTTCTCTGCTGCCTTGCAGTGGGGACCAATTTTCACACCTTTCCCGAAGCGGCCAAGTGCTGGCATCGCAGTCATCCCTGCATCGCGGACCACCTTTGTAATTGTAATTTGTAACCACTGACGTTCGTTAGTTGTACGGCGACATGCGTCCGAACTGATAAGACGCACGAATAGACTGGCCCGCTGCATGGAACAAAAGTGAAAATTTTTGTATTTAACAACCAGCGTCAGCCTCCGTAACTCTCGAAACACAATTGAAAGCTTCTCTGTGACTGAGCTTCCCACAATACCGCACGCATGTCCCTTTCAGACGACTACAAACAACACGACGTTGAGAAGCTGGCAGAGTCCATCTCCAACGATGAGGTCTCCATGGGTGACCAGGAGGACACAAAACTCCCATGGCACAGAAAGATCGTGGGAAAGCTCGCCATGGGTGATGATGCCGGTATCGAGAGAATCCCAGAGGACAAGAGAAACCCGAATGAGGGTGTCTTCTCCTCCGCAACAATGTGGTTCTCTGCAAACTTGGTCATCGCCTCAATGTCCCTTGGTATGTTGGGCCAGTCCATCTTTGCCATCTCTTTCTGGCAATCGGTGTTTGTGATCATCTTCTTCAACATCTTGGGTCTCTTGCCAGTGGCCTTTTTCTCATGTTTCGGTCCTGAGTTTGGTCTCAGACAGATGATCTTGTCCCGTTACTTGACCGGTGTCTTGGCTGCTAGGATCTTTGCCCTTATCACGGCCATTGCCTGTATCGGTTGGGGTGCCGTCAACATCATGGTCTCTGCCCAGTTGCTGAACATGGTCAACACTCCTCACAACTTGCCTCCATGGGCTGGTTGTCTTATCTTGGTCATCTCCACCATCGTCGTGTCCATGTTTGGTTACAAGGTTGTCCACGCTTATGAGAAGTGGGCTTGGATTCCAAATTTGATGGTGTTCTTTGTCTTCATCGCCAGATTGTCCAAAACGGGTAACTTTGTCGGTGGTGGTTTCGAGGGTGGTCCAGCTACCATTGCCGGTGTCTTGTCCTTTGGTGGTGCCATTTTCGGTTTCGCTACCGGTTGGACTACTTACGCTGCTGACTACACTGTCTTTGTTAGAAAGGACTACCCAAAGAAGGTGATCTTCTTCGGACTGTGTATTGGTTTGTTCGTCCCATTGGTGTTCACTCAGATCTTGGGTGCCGCTGTCTTCTCCGGTACTTATGTCGATGACACCTGGAATGAGTACTACCAGACCCACCAAGCTGGTGGTTTGATGTTCTGTGTGCTTGCCGTCAACTCCCTTGGTGGATTTGGCCAATTCTGCTCCGTCTTGCTTGCCATGTCCACAGTGTCCAACAACATTCCAAACATGTACACCATTGCCTTCTGTACGCAAGCCTTCTGGTCACCATTGGCCAAGGTTCCAAGAATCGTGTGGACTCTTGTTGGTAACTTTTTGACGTTGGCTATCTGTATCCCAGCCTACTACAACTTTGAGAATGTCATGGACAACTTCATGAACTTGATTGGTTACTACTTGGCTATCTACAACGCTATTGCGCTCTCTGAGCATTTCATCTACAGAAAGGGCTTTAAGGGCTACGACATTTCCGTCTGGAATGACAAATCCAAGCTGCCAATTGGTATTGCCGGTACCACAGCCTTCTGCTTTGGTGTGTTTGGTGCCGTTATGGGTATGGATCAGGTCTGGTTCCTCGGTCCAATTGGTAAGTTGATCAACCCTAACGTTCCATACGGTGGTGCCGATATCGGCTTCGAGTTGGCCGCTGCCTTTGCGTTCGTCACATACAACATTTCTCGTCCATTGGAGCTCAAGTACTTTGGTCGTTAAAATCTATCACTTGTCTTTTGTATATGTGTGTTTTTGTTTTCTCCTTGGTAATAGAACAATCGTTTGAATATTTAACCTTGATTGTACGGTCTATCTATCTCCCCTCAGTTTACGGGCGCTGCTAGCTCTTATTCGAGGATAACAACCAACGTTGGGCTTTTGATGATAGCATACTATCAAAAGAACGACCAGGGCTGACCAGGTTTGCTACAATTCACTCCCATCTACCTGTGAACAAACAACATATTTAACCTGTCCCCCGCTATCTGGGTTACACTTCTGATAGTTAAGCTAAAGATTGGTCTTATGAAGGTAAATGCAGTGTGACGTTAGTGTCTACGAACTACGAACTGCCACGGAATAGGGGCTGGGCTACTCATTAAGCGAAAAAAGAGAATATAGTGGAGATTCAAAAACAATGTGACTGTATAGATAGCAGCGTAGTCTATCAATAATTCTAAGATATGTATGATCGACTCAATGTCCACCAGTAGTTGGTAGACCAACATAGGCCTTGAAACTGTCATAAATCAACCATTGCATACCGGTCAAGGTACCAATCATAAAGATTCTCACAGGCAATCCATTCCACAATCCTGCGAATCCAATCTTTCCATAGATTCTGGAGGTGGCTTGCATGGTAGACTCGGTAGGCTTTCTCTCGTTGTTGATCTTGGACACCATCACATCTGCAGGATGGGAAACAATGGCACACATGATACCAGCAATATAACCACCAACAAAGGAAACAGCAGTCTGTTGCACTGGAGAATACTCACGCTTTGGACGCGGTAGTGCCTTGGTGTATATGAGCTCAACAACCTTCTCAAATGTGGCAAACTTACACATTGTGTATGGAATCTGTCTCATCCACAATGGAGCAAGACCCTTGTATAAGCCTGCAATTCCCTCAGTGGCAGTGATCTTTTTCCACCCATCGATTGGACCACTGGCATAAGGCGGGATCGTGGTTTGCGTTTTCACTTTGATGGCCTCCCATGGACACAAGAACAAGTCAGCGAGGAATTCCGCAGAGGCACTGGCACTCAAAAAGATCAACGTATTGTAGTCCTTAGCAAACTTTGCACCAAATAACTCGGTGTATTGCTCTTTGAAGAACTCATAGAACCCGTACTTACCAGCACCTTGTAACGAATAGCCGATATATGTCGCACCAAGACCCGTCCAAACACCACCAAATCCTTCAGTCTTAATAATGGTACGGAAGGCAGCCAAGTTGGACTTGTACAGAGAGGGATCGACCTGGCGACGACACTTCACGAGGTCCAATGGTGTGACGGCACTATGTGTAGGACCACAGGCAAGAATACCACCAAGGGTGCACGTGTAGTAGTACTCCTTTGAGTAGAGCTTAATTCCTTTGAACTCATCCTTGATCTCCTCGTTAATCGTGGCCAGGGGAGAGTGGATGAAGTACTGTGAAGCAGCAGTATATGGTGATACGGGTGGATGTGTCATTGTGACCTGACTGTCCCTTAGACGCCAAAGTTAGACCGCTTTTTGTGGTTGCTGTTTTCCTTTTATAAAAGAGGGGTGGTCCAACCCGCCGCCGCGGTTAAGACGGCTGCACTTTGATCTGCCAAAAGCCGCGGTGCATTCTCGATGGGATTGCGTTATAGGTTGCCGTATTGTGCTGTTCTACTGTGAGTGTCACTCCCTATGCGCTGTGATACCTGCATTCTATTATGTCGTATTTCGATCTTGTGATTCTCTTATCAAAGCTGTCAAGTGAGCACGCCAATTAGTTGTGTCCATCTCTCAGTCCGCAGATTTGACAGGAGGAGCAGGCCCATGAATTTCTACGGGCTCACACTCCAATCCTTCGAGCACTTCCACTTCCATGAGATCCTCCAAATTACACTTTGGTCCCAAGTAGCTGTGTCTCTTGAATTGGTAGTAGTATGCCATGCTCACGAGCCAGGCCGCTCCGTTAACCACAATGGTGTAGTTCATCGTTTCTTTGGTAACATGCATGTCATCTGGGAAGCAACACATCACAATGATGAGCACCTGAAACGCAATGGACCCCCAGTTGATCAATGGGGACCAGAAGGTACCCAAGTAGAACTTTCCTGGTACGAAATCAGCGCCCGTGGATAAGAATCTCAAGAGTTGAGGAACTAGCCATGAGATGTAGTTACCCATCACTGACAGCGAAAAAAGAGCACTCGCTGCGGTGGTTCCTATGAGACTGATACATCCAATCAAAATGGCCACTGCAGAGCTGATAACAGTGGCTCTGATTGGTGTTGAAAGTGTTTCATGGATAACTTTGATATAATCTGCAAATGGGACACCATCATCCCTTGCAAAAGCCCAGATCTGTCTTGAGATGGCCACAAGCACAGAGGATCCCATGAGGAATTGCCCAATTGATATCAGTGCCATGAATAAGATTGCCCATCGTGTCCCCAAACTGTCCAGGATGATCTGTGCCAAAGGTTCCGAAGTGGGCGAATTCAGCAACTTGTCCAGATCAGTAGTCATACAGAGACAGATCACGATGTTTATCACCAGACCGAGTACCCAGCAGATTGAAATGGATCCCAAGATTCCAATAGGCACTGCCCTTGAAGGATCCTTTGCCTCCTCTGACATGTGCACACATGAGTCAAAGGAACCAATTGTCCAGACAGCAGGCATCAACCCAAACTGTAGGAAGGACCACCATGCAGGCCAATCACTAGCGTTCTCGAAATGAGTAAACACGTATGAAGGAGCGTTGAATGACTTTTCAGTCTGGCTTGTTCCCCAAGGAAGTGCAATGATGAATAACAGGATGAGGAAACAGTTTATGTAGATGCTGATCGCTTGAAGTCTAGCGGTTGCAGTTGATGAAACGCAAGTGAGAACTGTTTGCAGGAGGATACAAACGACAAACACCTCGAAGGTGAGCACATCTGTGATGATAACCTGGTTGTTTACCAGCTGGACCAGGGCAAGAATCTGACCTGAGAGACCATACGTGATGGAGCACAGGCCACCAATGAGTGCCATGGAGTTCGTTATTCCGATGAAGAACGACAATGGCACCTTGACACTGTGCGATGCAAAATGGAAAGCCCAGTAGTAAGAACCACCAGAGGTTGGCAATGATGAAGCCAGCTCACTCATCCCGAGCCCAATGGCAATCAAGAAGAACCCAGAGATGAACCAACCCCAAACGATGGCCACAGGACCTCCTTTCAACCCCATTGATAAGGTGCTAGCGATGCTTGGGAGCAGCCCCATGATGGAGAAACTGATTCCAAAGATCTCCAGAGTAGAATAGGTTCGCTGGAGCTCCTGTTTGTATCCCAAGGCTGCCAGGAACTCATCGTCCATGTTGACATGATCCGGGCCAGAGTACTTGAGAGTGTACAGGTTGTCATGGTCGTTCGTGGACCCGATCAGTGGTGTGGACTCCATGGTGCCTACTGTGACCTGTCCAGCGTCCAGTGTCGTTTGACGAGGAGGGTGCCGTGCCTTCCAAATCCATCTGAAGGACCAAGCTTCAAAGCTAGCTCCCAGAAGATTCACCTTCTCCCTTAAGCGCCCTGTTTTGTTCCCCAATGCGGCTTCATGCGCCCTGAGCATTGCGCGGGAAGTTTTTAAGGAGCCAAAACCTTATCTGTTGCTTGTTCTATCGCTTGGCCCTGGCTAACTATGTGTGTGCAGTGCTGCGTGGTGTTTGGTTCTATACAGGATAAAGACATACGAATCCCACATTCTTATATCTTTGGGCACTTGGTCATGGCCACTAGACTGCGAGTAACTGTAGTGAGTGTCATGTCCTCTTTTTCTGTCTACTAAAAGCCAGCTTTTTGTCTGTTTTCCCCCCCAAAGGATCTGGGGACCTGAATCAGGAACTAAATCTTCCATCTGTGGATGCTGCGTCAATGTTGTGATGTGGTTATATACTTGTTGTTTCTTGTGATCATCACTGCAATGTGATAACTTGACCAGTTCAGCACCGCGTCCCACGGCCCTACCGGTATGCTTCGCAACTTGTCGTTCTGACACGCGGGATGTCCCTCATACACCTTCCCGATTGGGCCAAGCGAGTTATGTCAAAGTATTTTCTGACAACGTATAAATACGACACACCCCTTCGGCAACCACACTGGTTCAAAGACATGCCTATCACCAGTGACCACCACCACAGATATATATAGACACACAGTATACACAGCACACTATCATGGGCATCACGATACCTTCGATTGACGAATACTACCGCAGGGCAGAATCATCCGAGGAGTACACCCTCTCGAGGGATCATCTCAAAGCTGGAGAAGTCATTGGCACTGCATTTTACCCAAACAAATTCAACCAGCTCATTACTGAAAACTGCTCTCTTGAAGAAAACATCCAGGGGTATCAGGAGAGAATAGAACAGCTCTTGCAGAGTAATACCATCTGTGCGCACAGTGATGACTACGCTGCCATTGCATTGTGGACACCACCAGAATGGGTCATTGTCCCTTATCCTGAGATGAAGGGTACCTTCCTCTTTTCCGAACAAGAATTCAAGAGATGTGCATTGAAGTTCTTTGACAATGGTCGTATCCCATACTGGCACTTAACTTTTGTTGCCAAGGACGTGGATAGTGATAAAAAGGGTTCCGTGTCAAAGGTCATCAAACCATTCTTGGCTGATGCTCTTGAACGTGGTGTGCCTGCAGCATTGGAATGCATCGACGAGAGAGCAAAGAAGATCTATGAGTACTATGGATTCAAGACTTACGAAGTTCTCAAGATGGGTAAGGGCGAGGTCAATTTGCAAGGCGAGAGTGACCCAGATGGTGAAGGCCTGAACGTGTATTACATGATCTACAACTATGACGATGTTATGTATCAACCACTGGATTAATAAACCTCTACAGTGATGCATTATTAAAAACAATATATACAAGAAGTCTAATCGTTTTATCCTAGTCATATGTTATGTTCTTTTGGGTGAGAAGGTAATGGTGCCCAAAAATATGCGATCGATCGTGCGAAAGACGACGCTACTGTGGAGTGTTCGAAGAATAATGCTATAGTCGTCGGGACTCGGTCGATAATAGGCTAATAGATCGTACATATTATTGGCCACTCCCGCCACGTTGGCCGTTTCACAAGTGACAAGATGATCGGCTTAGTGTCATTAGCTCTTCCAAATCCTTTCGACTTCCCAGAGCTTTACCAAAAATGACAACGCTCATTTTTAGACTACTGATGAGTCTTTGATATATACCTCGTTAGTCTAACAGTGGCACACTTGTAATATTCAACTTCGCATACTCTAAAATATTCACCGTATTGCAACACCAGACCTAACGCTTCCGATTGACAAAAGATTGGCTATTATTGCCGCCGCCACCTCGCGCGCACACTGCTAAAATTCATTTCCTCTCACTTTTCTGTACTGCAAGGGTTACGATGAGATGAATATAATTATGTGTGCGAGGTGGTTGTTCAGTATATAAGCAGACGAGGTTGGAAATGTACAGATTAGAATTGTACACTAACTGCTCCCTGGTTGGCCGGTGTGTGTTTTGAGCGCAGTTTTCCAGTCAAGATTCAGGAAATCAATTACGAAGGAAACAGGCGAATTTAAACCATGAAACAGTTTATTCCATACAGGTCAAGAGTTATTTGTAGTAATAGTATTCGAAGAAAGAAGCCAGGACAAACTCCAGATAATGTAACACACCTTCGCACTCTTGATGAGTAACACCCAAATCTAACTTTTCGATTGCACTGCAAACGTCGCAGTTCCGTCATTTTCCCGGAACATGAGACGAACTGGACAGTCTTCCAAGCAGGTACCCAAATCAAATATTGGCCAGGGCCCAGTGGTGATCTTAGGCTTTAGGTCACAGAGCAGATGAATAACTACGGAATGTGAGAACAACTCATTTCAGGTGAAGCGGACGGTCCTCGCACACCTGGAATTTAAATCACCACAGGATTGGTTCCAGAATGATGTCGAAGGCCGCGCGGCACATACGAGGCCGCCTCACTATCCTGAGATGATGAGGATCTGTTTATCTGTGAGCACTTCATAATGCAAAAAGTGTACGGTGAACAGTGAACAGTGAACTGTCATTTAATGTGAGCATGTGAATTCACAGTGCAACAGAACTTAGCAGGAAATAGACCTAGAGTCAAGACTTCGCACCCACAACAGCCGTCTATCAGAAACAGACATGAAACAAAACAGAGCATAAGCATCCCTTTCACTATGGTATGCAGTTACAATATAGCACCAGTAATGTCATCTGAAATCGATACAATATTGCTGTTATTCATGATGTTTCGGTTGACTCATGACATGTGACGCTAATGCGTTCAATATCTCCATTTTCATGATGCAAGCTTGGCCTTCGTTTTCGTGTCACATTTCACACAAAACTGGGCTCATTTTACAGACATCATATCAATGCTCAACTACAACTATTTGTGATTCTTAAACAGCTGAGTATGAAGCTGTAGTTTGTAAAGTGGCACTATAACGTTAGGTAGAAAAATCGAATCTGAAAAGCATATTAATCTGGAAATTTGGGAAAGTGTACGTATGAAAAGTTTCAAATTAAAAGCTGTTTGTATTTTTTGAGGAAAACAAGTAAAATCATCAATATATAGTCAACTATTAGCTTAATACCCGATAGGAGTTTAGATGGTTGATAATAATCTACAATGCTTTCAGGTCATTAAATAGCATATACATACGATATATCCTGCGTAGTATATATATTAAATGATCTCTATCCTTGAGATAAGCTAACAGCTATCTTACTCTGCTCTTCTGCTCTTCTCCTTTTCCTCCCTGCATCTGCAATGCTTTGGGCAACATCTATCGGTCTTCTGTGAGGAACGCCTGAATCATTGACTCTCTCAGAATCAGTTATATCAGCGGTGATAGCACCCAACACGGACAAAACCTTTTCAGAAGTCAAGTCACCCACAATGGAAAGAAAATCAGGTGGACGGCATCAGGTTGATGAGTATACAACATAGATGAATGGAATCCCATGAGAACATTAGTTGTTTAATTCCCATATAATCGGAAAGAACCTTTGTGAAATTGATCCTCTTCATGGAGGTGGCACTCCAGTCATCACTGCTCCGCTCAATCATGGTACTAGTGCCAGCTAACTCTGTTCCCTTTGTTTTATCCTTAATGGTTACCTTGCAACGTTTCCCCTCTGCTATCTTTGAGATCTTGGGGTTCATATTCAGTAAGACCCTGATAACATGAGGACAATGGTAGAAATGCTCACCATCACCACAGAGGGAGCAACTTGTACTCTTAAACACCTTGAATTTTCTTGCCTTATCCTCCGATTGCATATCAAATTGCCCACCAAGTTTCACAATAGCCTTTGAGTTCCCCAATGATCGATAAATTGCAGACCTGAAGCGAGTCCAAGATACATCAGGACGTATCAATTTGACATACTCCAAATAGATGTCAGAAAAGTCAGACAGATGAATAATATCGGAGCATTCAACTGCAAAGCATTTGTTGCCATCTTCATTTGGTAGGGCCTTTATCTTGAACAAATCAGTGATTGCTATATCAGCTGACAGCATGACCGACTGTTTGGCTGATATGTGACCGTCATACAGCGAACAGCACCTCAAATGGGATCGTAAATGAGAAGAGACTGGTGGTCGACAAGCCAGTGTTCACATTTGTAGCTCTTAATCGACGGATATTTCGATTATCGATCGCGGACCCATTGGACTTAAGCAGCTCAAAGTTGCGGGCTCTCTCAGTTCTTGTATTTGCACCAGGAAGAGACACCTCCAACCCTTCCCGAATCGCTCCATGGTTGCCACTCATGCATCACATGGCGTCAAAGTCAAACTGATAACCTCTTGCAGCTCTCAGACGCTTGCAGAACACGTTGTATGAGAACATGGATTTCTCCCAAGAACTCAACACGTATCCAATTGGAACTGTTTTAATATCGGCTATCAGCACATGACATGAGTACAGGTATTTGAAAGTGGTGGAACTGGAGTAAGGATCTTTGATCAAAGTCGCATCGGTAGTCAATATGGGGATGAACGACGTAGAATTAGTTGGATCATTCACGCTGAAAAAGAAGTATCCAATGTTATCATCAATATTGGCAGATTTGAAAGCAGCAATTTGGTGAATAAAAGTGTCATCAATAGTTGGTTTCCCACTTCTGTAGGAACTCCTGTCATGTTGGCGCTTTTGGATGTAGGAGAGATTCGATCGCTTCAAGACATAAGCATCATCGTCATCTTCCGTGCTATCTCTCACATCATCGTCCCTTGGTTTATGATATCCGGGCTCACCATCCATGGATGCATCATCGCTGGAAGCGGTGTCACCGGATTCATCATCACTTAATCCACGATTAGCACATGAATCCGCTGTGGATCCACAGGGTGGCCTCTCAACACTAATATCGGAAGCCTGTTCCAGCAAAAGTCTCTGATCATCATTGATACTTGTGCTCATCACAAGCTTCCGAGTAGAGTCAATATGCATACGCGGTAATACGATCGGTTGCATCAAATGTAGCCAGTAGTGACAACAGTCCCTTGTCTGAAACTGGTTTGAACAATGTCCAGAGGGCCAAAGACTTCAGTGAATTTCTCACAATTGGTAAGATCTTGGAAAGCAACACTTCAGAAGTCCAGTCTGTTCCGAACACACAGCCTTCTCTTCGACTTTGTTAAACCTTCTGATAAAGGCACTCTTCTCGCAAGTATGTATCGGGTGAAATGATGCGATTCTGGCACGTGAATTGTCCATAATGACCGTGCGAAACAGTCTAAAACCAGAGAAATCACAAACAAATGATCTTTGATGAACAATTGTAACACTTTTCTTGAAATTTCGAGTATCATGTCTTGATGTGACAAAGTTGATTCCATTGAAGCGAGTGTAGTAGCTTCACAGCATACTCCAGGAGCTGCATTTCCGTTCTGAAACACCTGCCATCCAGTAGTCTATCGAGCAGCTTCTGCTCTGGGATCTTCGAAGCAAGTAACAATTCCACGTTTTCTGCATTCAAAGTCTCCGCAGACTGGTGTAGTTGATCGCCTATATCATCATCTGCATCAAAACACATATCATCAACATCAATATCAGGAATACCTTCTCATTTTAAGAGATATGAGTCTTCAAGCGCATGGGTTTCCTGCTTTTCTCTGAACGGTTGGGTTCTGGTACATCGTTGGTCCGATTCTGGCTCTCATTCTCATTCTCATCCCGATCAACATCGACATCTCCACAATCGATGTCCTCTCGTTCAGGGAGTTCATAGTCTGCAGCTGAGCTCTCAGCTGGTGCATCCCGAGTCACAGGGTGTGTGTCCACTCGAAGGAGCTCCTCAATCTTCGATACCTGTCCCATTAAGCGTTCGAGAAGAGGTCGAACATTCGTCAGACGCGACTGACCCAGCTCCTCTGTGATGCTCTTACTGATCTGCAGGAGCACGGGCAACGCTTCTTCAGCATGACATGAGTATGTAGAGTTTATCATTGTACATCTGTGTCCTTAAAACACCTGTTGAACCGCCCTAACCAGTGTTGTGCGGCCCTTTTTAACTGCACCCTCCTGTGTAACATAATCAAAATGAATCAATTGCATTTTTCATACTCGTGACACTGTAACCAATTTCGTTAACTTAACTGAGCTGCCGATGAGCAGATGAAAAGTTTATAACTCTGCAGTTGAATGCAATATTTGTGAGCATCGAAGAAAGTTGAACCTAATAAAATGTGTAGATCAATTGAATAGACTATGTCATGCAAACTTCGCATAGCGCACCTTGTTCACCAGGGGTATTTCTCACCATTCCAGCTTTTCAGGTGTTCTGACATTGAAACAAAATAACCAACATTGAGGGTGAGTGAGTGGACTTGGCTGAATTATTTAGGTCTCGACTACTGTCTCTCTTTGGGCATGAATTGTTAGTTGGCCAGACAGTGTGCCACACAACAACAGACTACAGAAATAGTTATAATCATTCACACATTCATTTCGTTTAAATCGGATACTGAATACAGTTCGGAAGGGATTCATCATTCGTAGAAGCCAGCCAGCTCACATCATAGCCTCCTCCATAGGGATGGTGTCGTACTTGACATCGATCGCAGCACCATTAGAGTCACATTTCACGACAACCTGCACCTTGAAGTTACCATCGGCACCCATGCCGTGGTCGGACGCATCCATGTACTTCCACGTAATGGTGTCAAAGTCCTCAATCGTCTCGGGCTTACCGAAGCGCAGGTCCATACCAGAGCACTCCTTGATCTCAGTGAGGAGATGCTTCTCAACGTGTTGGTGCAGATGGCGAACAAACTTCTTGTTCTTTCTGTTCTGACAGTCCTTGATACGCTCAGGGTCGTTATGTGACTCTGCAAGCACAAATGGAGGGAAGTACTGAATATGGGCGTGGGCATTGGCAAGATCGTTGTCCTCACGCTCATCCTTCAGGTACTGCTCGAAGGTGGACAGGTCCTCAAACTCGGCGGTCTCACCGGCTCTAAACTTCTTCTGTTTCTGTTGCTTATCTTTCTTCGCCATTGTAGTTGATTGTAGTTGTAGTTGTAGTTGATTGTAGTTGTAGTTGTAACTGAGGAAGGGGGAGTATTAAACATGCCCTAACAAAAGGAAGGGCGCCAGCCCCTTATATACATGAAGGTACCCCCAACTTTCAAGACACCAGAATGAGCACACAACGAAAACATCCCCTCAGCTGCAGTGAGCGGCCATTACTGCGCACTGGTCACCCCATCAGTCACTGAGTTGCTCACATAAAGCAAAATCTCACCACCAGAAAAAGGAAAGCCGTATGCACTCCGACGGAAAAGGGGTAGAACGTAGTAGCAGCGGCGCGTCGGTGTGCACACAACTGGTAGAGGGAGTGAGACTGACCCCCTGGGTCCTGAGCATGAATCAAGATTCAATCTACGAATTGCCGTTAACTTCCAGACTCTAATATTCGCTCTCTTGGTGCTCCATTGACACCCACAGGAACTCCTGTCGATGCGGCTTGAGTGCACTGTGCAGCTGGTTGTGCCATCGCAGTGGCTCAACTTTCAAGGGAGCCTGGCTGTCTAAGAGCATGCCGCATTCCGGAATGTGGTTGTGTGCTGGTGTGTTGTCCATGGAGTGGCTGCAGTGTACAATTCACATGCCACCCATAACATGAGATGTGGTGCTACTTGTGGTGTTACTGGAGGTGCTTAATTTAGTACGCCATATTGGTGTATCCGTTATCAACTGCAACCAGCATGGAGTCCCGATGATGTCCGATATACCTCAGCCTCACTAAAGCCAAGCAAACGATCGTAGCATTTCATCCCGCACATTGCCCCAACACACCCGTCAATACAATCGACACTGCACAATCTACAAGCTACGACTCTATCAACTCTACGACTTTACCGTCTACGTAGTCTCTCAGTTCAAAAGACCTCGGCACTCACAAGCCATTTTTTCCTTCGCAAACCGCTTTCCATGGTTCAAACTCTCCCCGGCATCCGCGGTCGCTCATTGGTCAGCGAAGCGCAGGCTTCTCCGGATGACAAACTACGATAGCTTCCATGCTTAGAGTCTATCCGTAATATGACACTATTAATGCCCTTTCAGCCAATGACGTCGGTGTACGAGCGTCGGAGTACTTATATGGCAAATGATGAAACGGCCCGCGGGGGGAGCTGAGCGATTACAAAGCTTATTGTATATAAGACGAGCTCATCACTCATCTCATCTCAACTCCAGTATCTCATCTCCAGTATCTCATCTGTGAACAAGCACTCCACTCCATACAATAAATCATCTCTACAATGACCAAGGATACACTCGCAACAAAGGCATCCCCATACACTCAATATTACCTCCCAGAACCTGTCAACTTTCCTGTCGGTCAAGTGCTCTCTGGTGCTCAACCCTCATTGTTCTCCCCTTTCACTATCAAGACAACAACTTTCACAAACAGATTTGGTGTCAGTCCGATGTGTACTTACTCCGCTGCATCTCACGGTGAATTGATGGGTCATGCTACCAGATTCCATCAGATCCATTATGGTGCAATGGCCATGCGTTCTCCTGGTTTGATTGTCATTGAAGCCACCGCAGTCTCTCCAGAGGGAAGACTTTCACCTGAATGCTTGGGTATTTGGTCTGATGAACACGCTGAATCTTTGAGACCGATTATCGACTTTGCGCACTCGCAAGGTGTCAAAATTGGTATCCAGTTGAACCATGGTGGTCGTAAGTCATCTGGTTTGGCACTCCCTGTTAACTTGGCCAAATCTGCAGATGCTGCTCATTACGGTTGGCCAACAGTGGCACCTTCTGCCATTTCGTATGATTCTGAGCATTTAACCACACCAAGAGCATTGGAATTAGATGAGATTAAGGATATTATTGCCAAGTTCCAAATTGCTGCAAAGAGGGCATATGCTATCGGCGTGGATTTTGTTGAGGTCCATGCAGCCCATGGTTATCTTCTATCTGAGTTCATGAGTGGGTTGTCTAACACGAGAACAGACCAATATGGTGGTTCTTTTGAAAACAGAGTTAGACTTTTGTTAGAGGTTGTGGACGCAGTTAAAGATCAAGAGCATCCACTGTTTGTCCGTATCTCTGCAAGTGATTTAACGGATTTGGAAAATGCTTGGACCTTGGAGCAATCTCAGGAGTTATCTGTCCTGTTGCAACAACATGGTGTTGACTTGTTAGATATCTCTAACGGTGGTAACTACCACAAGGCTCAACGTCGTCCAAAGGGACAGGCTTCGCAAGCTTATTTGGCCAAGGCTGTGAGATCTTACTTGGATGCTCAACCAACTCCAAGAACGATGTTGATCTCCTCCGTTGGTGGATTTGACACTGGTTTGATTGCACAGGAGAAGTTGGACGATGGCAGTGCAGATGTGATCTTTGTTGGTAGGGCACTGTTGAAGAACCCAGGTGCAGCCATCAAATTTGCAGATGACCTTGGAGCAGTCTTGAGTAGCGGAAGATCCTACGAATGGACCTATAACCCACCACATTACGGCTGATACTGAACTTTAGAGTGTTTTTTTTGTTCCATACATGATACACTGTTTCAAGCTTCAACTTTTCTATTGCTTATGCTGTTTGAATTCTAATTTTTCGTAATGATTTTAAACCACTCTTGTCATTTGTAGTTGTGCTCAGTATAGTTTCTATTTCATTGTTTCATTCTTTGTGTTCCACATAGTCAAAAAGCTCCTGTGTTGTTGATAGCGAAAAACATAGTCATCATCAAAACCCACAACACTCACAACGAATCACAAAGATACCGAAAATATGAGTTTCCTGCCCAATCCCTGCCTCTTGGGTATCCTCCTATCCATATCAACACACAATGGGCCACAACTGGTGTTCCACTACCCACCAAAGCCCAAAGATTTCGGTTACAAAGCCACGCCTTTCCAGTTGGACAATGAGCTGCTGGACTCTGACGAAGACTCAAGCTCTGACGACGAATCCGTTTCCAGTGACGACTCCACCGACGAGGCTGAGATGCAAAGGGAGAACAAATTCCATGACCCGAACTATGTCTCAGGACAAACATTGCTGGACTTGTTGGATGAGCAGGACAGAAAGAGAACCGCCAAGGAATCTAGAAGGCTCATGAAGGAAGGTAAGAAGAATTCCATCTCTTCTAACCAGAGGGCAAACTCGGAGTTGAACTCTCTAAGATCGAGTGATAACAACCATCATCACCACCACCATAAGATCTCAGAAAATAAAGTGTTCGGGTTTGACGTGGAGTTCCTGTCCGAAATCGTTACACCTCCAAGGCAGATGTGCAACTCCCGTTTTGAACTCTCTGTGGACGATATGGCATTCTTAGGATTACCAGTTCATGTTAATGAAGCAGGGCAATGGAGAAGCACAGCACCAAAGACTGCGAAACACTCGAAGAGATCACGGAATTCGGGTGTAAGTCGTGAAGAAGTTGAAGGGGATGCTGATGATGAGGAGGAGGAGAAAATTAAAGATCCATCGATACATGAGCCATCCGAGAACACCATGTCAATGTTTAATGTCGTCTTTGTGATGAACCCACCAGTGGTGGAGTACCATCATAGAATCAACGAGATGTTCCACTATGTCGTTTCAAGATTGGCTTTGGTTTTACGTTACGAACAGGCTAAATCCAATTACGTTTGGATCGAATCCCAAAAAATCTTGAAGATCAAGGAACAATTGGAAGATTTGCCCATTTATGAATTATACGCTAATATCCTGGCGGAATCAACATTGGCTCAGACCATTTCCCAGTGCTTCAATTCAATTTCAACATCGAATATTGCCAACCTACAGATCCAGGACAAGATGATCTCATTACAAATTCCATTGAAGAACCAATTCAAATCATTACCACCAAAGACTACGCCCGTTCTCTCAGGGTCTTATCTTTCTTCCACGATCATTGATGAGAATAGTACAGAAGAAGAGGAGCAAAACATTGGAAATATGGCATTACTACTTCTTGATGATCCTGCTGTCATAATCTCGGAGTTAAAAGCTGAAACAGGAAGTCCGTTGGCACAGTTTATCAAGAGCATACATCCAACACTATCACTATTGAAATTGGCCCAGAGTAACAACATGGACCAGTACCAATTAGCCTCATTTGCCAAACATCTGATATATTGGCGTCGTGCTAGAGCAGTTGTGCCAATCCATCCCAGATCTGTGTTTATTGTGTCTCCAATGGCCCCATTACAGAAGATCAACGATGATTTAAAATCCTTTAGACAGGAATTCCCTCCATTGCCTTCATTGCCTTCATTCTTATCCCTGTTGTCAAACACGAAACCAAGACCGTACGTGACAATCATTCCAAGTAAGGACCATAGGGGGATATATATGGATGCGTTGGCTTGGCTGATACGATATGGATATGTGACTCAACTGTTAACCTTTGTGTGGTTGAAGATTCCAAATAGAGTCAAGATCACTGTGGAGGAGGACTTGGAAAGGGAAGGTCTGACAAAGAAGAACAAGGATTCCAAGTTCAAGTTCGCCGATATGTCAACAGATGCCACGGGTAAAGATAAAAATGAAAAACCCAGAACTGGATCCTCGTCTTCATCACAGCTAAAAAGATTTTGGAATGGCCAAGAGCTGATCATAGAGGAGGAAGAAGACGAGGATACCATCCTACTGGAGCCAGAGAGGGCAACTGCAGTTGAGAGAAGATGGATTAGCAAAGTCATCAAGGGACAGCCCCCGGAACTGATCACCCTATTCCATAAACTCTTCAAGCATTTCAACGGTAAGACCCCATTGGAGTTGGTGATGGTGAGGGAGAACATCTCAAGACACGACGTTAGACGTCTCTTGCATGGAATCAGCGACTACATCATCTCTATAAAACACTGGTGATAGGTACAGTGCCAATTGACAGAGTGAGTCTCATTTGTTGTAGTGATTGAGTATTGTTGACAGCTTGCATACCTGAGACCAAACAGGGAAAACCCCCTTTTGGGGATTTTCAGGTGTTTTTCGAAATTTCGAAACTGGGGGAGTAAACAGCGACTTCTCTTCTCTCTCACAACAGCGAAGAAGAGAGGCACAGAGGCCCCAGAAGCAACGAATCAACGAATATGAGAAGAGCAGCACGTCATGGTAGAGGACAGCAAGCCCATGCACAACAGCAGCAGCAGCAACAGCCTTCGCAGGATGAAATTGGAGGAATGCACGACGAGGCTGATATCATGTCCTTCAGATCAGCAGCCACACAGAGATTCCTCTTGAACCAGGAGCTAATAGAAAACATCACGGACAAGTGGGTCCATCTGGATAGTATTGTGCGTCCCAAGCCGTTTGCCAATGTACAGACGACGAAGACGGATGGCAAGGATCTTAAAGATGAGCTTTATTTTGGTCATGTGGAGTTGATGAGACAGAAACTGCAAGTGTTGGAAAAAGAGGTGGAGGCATTACAAGGAGAGATTGAACCTGATGAAGATAGTGTATGTCTATTATCCCAAATCGATGATATGTCCAAGGCATTTGAGACTAGCTCTGGAGTGGATATTAAGAAGGTTGAAGCGGCATTCAAGACGAGATTCAACAGGGAATTGACGGAGGAGAAATTCATGGTGAAGACGATACCGAGTCTCAACACGGACAAAAGAAGTGCGCGTCCGACGTATTGGGAAGATTTGAAGAAGGCCAGAGAAGAGGCTAGACTTAAGGCTGAAATGGCAGCAGCGTTGCCAGCTGAACCAGCTGAAGAAACACAGCAGCATCATATGGTAGCACCATTCTCGATGCCTGAAGATGCGATTCCAGGGCAGGATCCAATGTCAGGCTTTAAACAGCCAGCCTTTGGTAACGATGACTTGGGAATAATGGATGATGCCTTCGGACAATACTCAAATTTGGATGACCAAGACTTTCTGAGCCAGATCGACCATAGCATGGAGCCATAAGTTTGTTGATCAAATGAGTGCAGTGAAATTACATCTTGATAGATGAATTGTTCTTGTCGTAAAGTCTCTAATGGTGTGATTGAGAATAGCAGTGACGTTCTTAATTTGCAACTGTGATCGACGGTCACCATGACGGCTTTCGACCACTGGTTATTCAATAGTGAAGTGCATGCTTGTCCGAAAAATGCTCGATCCATTCTCGCTGCATGACTGACTTTGATTCCACGCCTGTAGTTGCCGCCTATGAAATGTGTAACAGCTACCTATGAAAGACCTAACGCTTTCATCTCCTTTATAGCTTAATGGTGATACTGTTCGCTAAGTCCACATTTGTAGAAGCCTAAAAGTCCTCAATGACATAAATCTTTGGACCATTCACTGGCTAAACATTACACATATCTGTATAACTCGGGTACAAGTACCATTGGCATTATTTCAGATCAATAAACTTATATTCAGCACATCGTTTGATGTTCTCTCCTGGAATACTACTCGATTCAGAGTGTTGGGTCTACTCCTGAGATCCCCTTCCCCGATTTGTTTTTTGGCTCGTGGGCTTACTGAAGAAGGAACTTGTATTCTTGTCTTCACTTTGTGCAAGCTAAAACAATCAAGAAATCGGTTTCGTGGTCTAGTTGGTCATGGCATCTGCTTAACACGCAGAACGTCCCCAGTTCGATCCTGGGCGAAATCATTTCTGCTTTCTTTTTTACACCTCAAATATTCTGCTTCTAGCTGCGCCGCCTGCTAATTGGGCCGGCTGATCAGTCCTGCTCATAGACGTATAATACTAGAGCTGATCATAATTACGCAGTTATATGGCTTTAAACACACACGTTGCAGCTACCGGTCTGCTCCCGCACACCAGGCCAACCCCCAAGGCCATTTTTTGGGCACCTTTTCATAGGGAAAATTTCAGTCCAAACAAAACCCAGTGGGTGCATTGAGACTCAGCTGGTTTAGATCTCGGAAGAGTACACATCATACAATGCCCTTCAGTTACACGCCACTGGCGCCTAAAGGAGATACACATTCCAGAGCGTCGCTGCTTGAGTTCGATGGCGTGAGGATCCTCGCTGATCCAGGCTGGGATGGTGTGTCCGACATTTCGTACTTGAAGGAGATCATCAACACAGTGGACATCATCGTTCTCTCGCATCCAACCACAGACTTCCAAGGTGCATACGCTTGGCTGGAGTTCGCGGGACTGAACAAGCCGGTGTATGCGACTCTGCCAACGTGTAATCTGGGGAGAGTCGCTACTATTGATCTCTACAGAGCCACTGGTATTATTGGTCCCGTCAAGGGAACCGAATACGAGTTGAGCGATGTCGAGGAGGCGTTCGACAAGGTCATAACAGTGAAGCACTCACAGGTTACTGATCTGAGAGCCAAGTATGATGGCTTGACTTTGACAGCCATTAACTCTGGTCATACACTTGGTGGTACTATTTGGGTTTTGAACAAGAACTCGGAAAAGGTGATCTACGCTCCTGAATGGAACCACTCCAAGGACTCGTTTTTGAACGGTGCTGAGATGCTACAAAACGCTGCACTTCTCCGACCAAGTGTTATTATCACATCTGCCACTATTGGCTCAGCATTGTCACATAAGAAGAGAGTAGAGAAATTTTTTGAACTTGTTGATGCTACGTTGGGAATGGGTGGTACAGTTCTCTTACCAACAACGATTGGTGGCCGCCTCTTGGAACTGATCCATCTGATAGACGAGCACTTACAGAGTGCTCCCATCCCTGTGCTACTTGTTGGACACGCTAAAGCTAGAAGTTTGACGTATGCTGGAAGCATGCTTGAATGGATGGCACCAGGTGTGATCAAGGAGTGGGAATCACGTGGACAGGCTCCATTTGATGCTTCGAGAGTGCAAGTGATCGAACCTAAGGAGTTGATTAACATGCCAGGTGCCAAAGTTGTCTTTGCAGCAGGCGCTGGATTTGAGAATGGTACACAATCACAGAGTGCGTTGATGAATGTCTGTAACGACCAGAAGACCACCATCATCTTAACAGAGAGAGCAGTTGAAGGTACTCTGGGACACGATTTGTATCAAACTTGGTCGCAATTGACAAAAGAGAAAATCGGTACCAGTGACGAGGGAACCCCTATTCCATTGGAGAAACAGCTCCAGATTATGAACATCAGAGAGGAGAGACTTGTTGGTGATGAATTTCACCAGTACGAAGCTGAAGTGAAAGTTAGAAGATTGGAGAAGGAGGAAAAGAAGAAGGAGAAGGCGTCTGAGAAATCAGCCACACAATTTGAGAATGAATCAGAATCAGAATCAGAGGATGAAGATGATTTGTTGGAGTCAGCCACTAAGAAGGAGGAACAAATTCCTGTGGATGTCGATGTGAGAAACGTTAAGGGCCGTGCAAGAATGTTCCCATACGTTCCATTCAAAGCAAAAGTGAATGACTATGGTGTGATAATCAACCATGCTGACTACGCTAGAGAGGAAGAGAAGGATGTGAGTAAATTGAAGAAGAAGGAGAATCAAAAGATGAAATTAGGAGAAAAGAAGAAATGGAACGAAGGTAAAAAGCAAGATGATGTCTCTAACTTGGATGCCCTCCATGAGCCAGTCATGAGATATATGACCACGTTGTTGGTGCCGTCAAGATGTGTCCTGTCCTATGTTGATCTTGCAGGTCTTGTGGACTTGAGATCTTTATCTTTGATAATCCCAGCGTTGAAGCCAAGATCCGTGTTCCTGACGTCTGACTTGTCAGATAAGGATAACCTTACAAAGGTAGCCATGGTGTTGAAGAAACACAACAAGTTTGACGTTGTTGAGGTGTTACCGAACGAGACCGAACACGCCGATAATGCAATCCAGTCCTTTGATATCGTGTTGGACGATTCATTATCATCTAAGTTGAAATGGCAAAAGATCGCTGGCGGATTCACCGTTGCCCACGTTATTGGCGAGGTGAAGGACAAGAGCGATCTTGTGAAACCCGAGGTAGACACGGATGTCGAAATGAAGGATGAGAATGAGGACCCAAAGCAAAACGTGAACGATGACCTGGTGTTGGTTCCACTGGAACACCAGGCACTTTTGAGCAATGTCAGAGCTGCGCCATTGGCAATTGGTGATGTGAGACTGTCAGAGCTGAAGAAGAAACTATCGGAGTGGCACAAAGTTGAGTTTAAGGGTGAAGGTACCCTTGTCATTGATGACGTTGTCGCGGTGAGAAAGATTAGTGACGGTGATGTGGTAGTTGATGGTATGCCTGGCGAGCTGTTCTACAAAGTCAGAGACGCTGTTAGAAAAATGTTGGCGTATGTGTAATAAATAAGGTGATGAAAGACCAGAATAAATAAGTAGGATCGATACCGATCGCAATAAATAAGGGGCAACGTTACCTCAGTTCACCAATCCTAGGGCCTCAGGGAGCGAGTCTTTTTTGACACTCACACCAACAGCCTTGTTGCTGGCTTCTCCGGCCTGCTGCTTCTTGTACTCAGCTCTGATCTGCTGTGCACGTAGCATCTCCTTTGGTCTGTGGAGACACTCAAAGTAGTCATCCACCTGGGGAGTGCACTCGCGCGGGTGCAAGGTGCTGTTGTTCGTGTAGCACTCCATAAAACTCTGCCACATACCGAAGCAACGGCCTGTTCCTCCTGAAAATCCGAATCCTGATGACATTGTTTACTTCCAGTGCTGTTTTCTGCTGCTGTTCTATGCTTCGTTCAACTTCTCAAAACCCCTGAGGGGATTTTTGTTCGCGATGATTTAGTGCACATACCACGCTTCTCTACAATGAACTGAAATTGACACTAGAACCAATCTATTCGCCGCTCATGGCTGTTCTACTTGCCAAAGATCCTGTTAATCTGCATGATAAGTCTCCCACTCGCGTAGCCAATGGTGACGAGGACCACGACGGCGTCCATTACAAGTTGCACCAGCGCAGCAATCATGAAGCGCGGGGCAAATATCTTCCAAACCATTAAGTGTCTTCTGAAAACGGCGGCAAAGATCAGACTGCTCAGCGTGATGGCAGACTGATAGGCCAGAAGTGCACCGCAATTCTCTACCACTTTAGCGTAGAGTGAGATCGGCTTAAAACTTGGTGAAGTCTTCCAGAATGTCACAAGTGCAATGGAGACACCAACGATGAGGAAGGATCCAAATGTGTTGAGGAAGATTGGAATATGGGTGAATGGGAATACAATAGTGTCAACCAATGTAAATCCCATCTCCCATTGGACGGATGGAATTGTGGCTTGGTGTCCTGTGGAGAAGAAGTAAAACCATCCAAGAATACCGAACATCACAGGAGAGATGAGGTTGGAGCGGATATCCAAGATATCAACCAGTTCAACCAAGGACATCACTTGGTACGCCATGAGAAAAATGGCAAGCTGACCCATTGGCTTTGTGAAAAGCAACACACTCGCAATGATGTTCAGGACTAGGAGGAAGTACTGAGATCCGTAAACGTTTTGGTATCCCAGAATTGCAGCCTCTCTCGTGGAGGTCTCTGTGTTCTTGATATCCAACCTAACGCACAATGGACCTCTGGACCAACCAACATTGGCAGCAATCAAAGTTATACCGGCAATGATTCTGGCCAAAGTATACTTTGCAAAATGCACACTGGACAGGTTTATCTTCTTCAGGGCTTCAATCTCCAACCCCAATTGATTACGCTCAAACCACTCGAGACCCCAATAAACTCCGATAGACACCAATATAATTTGGAAAGTGTTGTTCCACAGTGGTGCTGAGCTTTGATAAGAGCCCGAAATATTGTAAAAGGCTTTAATGATAGCTGGGAACACCAACGATTGAGCAAACAAACCACCAATGGTCCAAAGTGACATGTGGAAGTTTGGTGTGCACATCGTGCCTTGCTCCTCACGACAAATGGTAATCATAGATGCCAATCTTGTTATAATCATGAATGAAACGGAGTGATAAATACCCATCACTCTGTCAACTTTCTTCGCCGCTTGTGTAGAATTTAACGCAGCCAAGAATCCAAAGCTGGTCAATAAATAGCCCAATATACGGTCTTCCCAAATTGTGAAGGAATTTGATGCAAATATGGCCAAGTGCAAGAATGAAAACAGCAGGGCAACTGAAGTCCAAATACCACCGAATCTATCCAAGAAGGAATAGAACAATGAACTCAAGCTGTAACGGTCAAATATTGGAACCGAAAATCCAAAGATAATACCAATGGCGACACCCAGGAAGGTACACCAGGTCAAAGTCAAAAATGTTGGCTTGAGGATCAATGAGATAGCAATAGCGATCACAGTGCACAATGAAACCATAGCAATTACGGATGGAACAATCTCCTCTGATAACTGGCTAATCACCACTGATGGAATCATCTTGAAGTAGACAACGAGAATGACAATCGAGAAGAACACTAGCACAATACCAACAACGATGCTAAACAAGTCAAATCTTGCCCAAAGGTCCTTGCATCTCTCCAATGACATCGATTGATAATCTTGGAAATGTGCTATGAAGTCTTGGTCATTCAAGTGGAGTTGCTCATATTTGGAATTGATTATTAGATCATCCTTCAATGAGTTCGAATGTTGTCTGTAACGATGTATCTGTTCCGCTGTGTAATGTGCAGCTCGCTTATAATTTTGAGCGTCTTTGAATGCCTCTTCAATCGGCGAACCCAAGTTGTTGAAAGGAATTGGCAAACCCATCAGAAGCGAGAATGTTGGAACCAGATCAATCTGATTGACACTTCTATATCGTGATCCACTATCACCAATGTCATAAAGTTGTTGATCCAGTTTGCTGAATACATTCTTCTTTGAATATAGCCACAAAGCAGCCTCCAATTCATCAGGAGAATCACCACCGTGGTTACCAGTTCTATCCATTCCATGATCACCCATGACAATTAACAGTGTGTTGTAATCCAAATGCGTGGTGATGTTGTGTAGGAATGAGTCCATCTGCTCCTGTTTCTCAGCCATGGTACCGTGATCTGGACCATAACGATGACCACAGTGGTCCATACCCAAGAGGTGACCAATGAGAACATCCCAATGCTGATCTTTCAAGAGAGTTTCGAAATGAGAGATGACACCATCATCCACAGTGTGAAGATCCCACACGTTAAGAGAGTCAAATGGATAGCACTCCTTCAAGAAGGGATGGAAAAGAGCATCCCAGGTGTCATCTCCAACAAAGGTGATTGATCTGTCATTGTGATACAATTGTTTGATGAAGTTATCCTCCTCTATCACGTCACCGTCAAAGTTGGAGCCTGCATCAACGAAAGTTGGCAATGACCCCGTAGTCAACCCTTTCAGTCTCTGCAACGTTGTTGTCGGAGGGTCTGCCAAGAACTTGAGCAGAACAGAATTCTCTGGGTACTGCTGAGTGAACTCATACGGGAGCTTCAGGTGGTTATGGTATGGTTTGGTGGATCCCTCATTTGGAATGACAAAGTCAAACCTCATGGCATCGATGATCACAATAATCGCTTTGTCAAACGTGTGCAGTTGCGCAGCGCCTTGGAATATCGAGTCATCCACTTTGGAGTAGTTGTCGAGCACCTGCCTCGAAAGGAGGAATCCCCTCGTGAAGAAGGCGATTCCCACAAGTTGCAAAATGGTGATGGAGACAAAAATCACAGTATAGAGAACAGCCATCACTCTTAAACGACTGTTGCGTATCGTCACACGTGTGTTGGCCTGTGCGAGCAGCTTTCGGCGCACTTCCTCGGCATCCTCCATGATTATGTATCTGTTTGCTTATGTAGCAGCTTCGGTGTCGCTCAATGGCTAAGCGCTGGGTCCCTCACCAACGAGTTTTGGGCGGTGCGGGTATTTGTTGACGTTTCCTCAAGAGAGAGAGAGAAGAGAAGCAGCAGCCGTAGTTCACCACAGAGCGGATAGCAATCTGAAAGTGCCGTTGTGACAGTAGAACAGCACACGCACAGAGTATCGCAGAGAACAGCGATAACCTCCACAAAAACACCGTGGCGGATGGAGTTATTGGTATGTTTGCAAGAGAATAATTTTGCTTCCTAACCAAAATAGCCGGTGGGACCTTTTTGTGCGGCTAACGCCTACGCGGAAGATTACCGCTTTAGGCAACATATTGGTTCTGCGTGGGGCGTGGCTACGATGGAGGCCCGTTGGTTGGTACTGTTGTAATAGGGAGCGGGTATGTACATATACAGAGACTCAGAAACGACGACTATGGAAGCCCGAGTGCGTGGAAGGCCTCTTTTTCTGCTTGTGTGATTGTTGTGGCTGTTGTATCAACGCAGGCTGAGTGATGGGCATTAGACCGTACTGTGGATACGGGTGCTGATACGTCGGCTGGATGGCGAAGCTGAATGCTGCTGTTGAGTCAGAGGCAGTGTATCTCGAAGCAGTGCCATTGATGATGAGATCGTTGCTAGATAGCTCGGCGCGGTCAAGGATCATGAACTCGTTCTCTCTGAGGAAGGCTGTCAAATGAGTGATGGCATCCTCTAGGTGTAATTCATCGTTAGGAACATAACTGAGTACGATTGAGTGATAAGGCACATTGTCTGCAGTCTTAGCATCAAACATCATGATCTCAAACCCATAGACTACCTTGAAAGGGAACTTAATTTTCTCAACGAACTCTTCATTGGAATCGGTCACCAGCTTGTGAAATTGTGCTGACCAGGTCACTCGAAACTCGTAACTCTCGGCCAGTTCTCCGATGAGCAATCTGGCGGCATTGACACTAGACGTTTCAACTCCAAGAATCTCCACAATATTGAAGTCCAAAGGCTCTGTCTGTGGAAATTTCATAAACGTTGATGTCTTCCTCTCAATCTCCTGAACCTTGTCATAATCGAAAAGGCGGAACTGGTTCCGTGAAAGCTTCACATATGTGTTGTAGAACATTCCGCCTTCATTATTCATCAACAGATTATTCAGCTCATCCTTCACCAATGGTATATTCGAAGAGTTCTTGAAAGGACACCTTATAATGACGTTGTCGTATCTTACCAAGCCCCTCTTGTTGTTCTTCAATTCAAAACTGTTGCTGAATTTCACAAACACATTATACTTTCTCATGATAGATTGGATAAGTGAGCCTCCAGTGCCAATGATTTGTCTGTGGAAGGATTCTGGAATATAGAATTTTGACTCTGACGGCAACTCATCTCTCAAGAAGCCAAAAGCCTTGAAGAAGTCGTTGAAGTCCATGGATTCCAAATCGATGAGCATGGAGTAGTCATTAAGAGCATGGAAGTTGATCAAGGAACATTTCGACATATTTGTAATCTTTGAAATTTTACCATTCTTCTTACCACTGATGAACTCATGATGCGAAGCACCTAGTTCAAGCTGGAGCTTGATCTTTGCCTCAAACTTTTCATACAGATTTGATGCAGAGGTCTTGAACAGTCTCAAGGCTTTTAAAGAATCATCCTGCGAACCAATTAGCTTGAAGGAACTGCTTGGAATGTCTGCATATACACAAACGTTTGAAGCAATTGAAATTTTCGTCAAAGTCATCTTTAGTTCATCTATGTCCTTAGGATCAGCAGGATTATCATCATTATGGAGCCATAAATCGGTCACACAAACGGTGTCCATCAAGAGTGTAAATTCTAGGATTGCATCTTCGACCATTTCCTTTGAATTCCCCTGGAAATGTACTAGCGAGTCATCGTCACCCAAGGTCGATGTCTTGATGAAGACACCATACTTGTACATTATGGCATTGATCTCATCCGAAAAATTCAGCAGAATAAAGTCCTTCTTGTACTTCAATACTTGCAAGTTCTTATAATTCACCTCCATCACATCTTTAACATCATTAAGCAATTTTTTTGTCAATGCAACCTGTGGTTCCAATCCAGACGCATACACATGATTAAGATCGCGTATTGAGGAGGATGACGTGACTAATGATGGAAGGTATAAGTTGACTCCTGTTTCTTTTGCAACTGATTTGAAGTTACCAAAGCCGATACCACCGACAAGGGGGATCAATGAGAGTGGAAAGGGAATGGAATCAACGAATAACCCCAACGCATCATCCAGTAGGATTCTGAGTCTTGTCTCGCCAAATAAAATGTCATCAACTGGTCCAATGATATAGATGTACACCTTATCAGATGTCATTGTCGTTGAGGCTGATGGGATGCCTGGGCTGAAGGATTCACTCCGTGAAGAAAAGATGATCTCAACACCACAGAACTGTGCCAATGTGCTCAGCTTCATGGCCCAGTCGTTCTTCAAAGAACCATCGTTCTCAAACAATGACCCATAACAGGACTTTTCAATTGTCAGTGATTTGGCCTCAACCCTCCTGTACTGATCCAGGGCCTTCTTATGTTGAGCAGTAACATCGCGCGATTCCGTGGTCAATTGCAACAAGTATTCTTTTCCTCTGGACTCACAAACCGTTATCTGACATCCATCAAGGGCGAACATGTTGTCGATGATCTCATATCTTGTGGGATCACCAAGCAGGTAACATATTAATTGATTGTTGGCATCGACAGGAGACCATAGACCCACGGACGACTGGTAGAGATATTCGTTCGCCTTGGGTCTCAGAAGGTATGTATACTTCAGAGGAACTGCTGCCAGAATGTTGTGCTCTGTCATGTTCAACCCTCCGACTTGATTCTCTAGATGGTTCTTGAATTAGATGGGGTGGAATAAACACCAACGCTTCCAAATCGCTCGGGAGATCATCCAACTAATTCTAGGCAAAAAAGCTGAAAAGTAAACAACGTGCTGGCCCATTCAGAAAGAGTAAAACCAGGTGTTCGGGTGTTAGGAGATAAACGGGTGCTCTGGAAGGTTGTGTGCGGATGTTTAGACACTGTGCGCCCCGACACTTCCCGTAGGTTCTTTTTACCCCAAAGCTGAATTGCGATAACCCAGCTGAACTACACTTTGATCCTACTTCCTGGTGATTGGATTGGCTGGGAAAATGCTTGCATTCCGCACACAGGGGTACAACGGATATGCAGTGAAGTATTCACCGTACTTTGACAACAAGCTCGCAGTGGCATCGTCTGCCAATTTTGGGCTTGTGGGCAATGGTCGTCTCTATGTCCTGTCCATCCAACCAAACGGCGCCATCACAAACGATTTGTACTTTGACACACAGGACGGATTGTTCGACCTCAGTTGGTCGGAGATGCATGAAAATCACATCGTGACAGCAAATGGTGACGGCTCATTAAAGCTATTCGACATCACTGTGGGGAAGTTCCCAATCATGCAATGGAAAGAACATCAACGGGAAGTGTTCTCGACATCATGGAACCTCGTTGATAAGAGCTCGTTCACATCTTCATCATGGGACGGTACGGTCAAGCTGTGGACCCCGAGTAGAAAACAATCACTGCTGACCCTGAGCACAGTGAGTTCGGAGAATAAGAATAACTGCTGCTATCAGGCTTCATTCTCACCCCATGATCCCAACCTGATTGCATCTGCCAATGCCAACGGCCATGTTCAGATATGGGATACTCGTTCTTCCAAGCCCATGGTTGCAGATGTTATTGGACATGGCGGCATGGAAGTGTTGACCTTGGACTGGAATAAGTATCAGCAGGGTGTTCTCGCAACAGGAGGTGTCGATAAACAGGCAAGAGTGTGGGATATTAGAAGCATGAAGCCCTTGACACAATTCATTGGCCACGATTTCGCCGTTCGTAAAGTCGTATGGAATCCTCATAATGGATCTGAGCTACTGACGTGTTCTTACGATATGACTGCTAGGATCTGGAACATGAATGGTCCAAAGAGATTTAATAACCATTCAACTAACAGGATCTTCAACAGACATAAGGAGTTTGTCATTGGAGGTGATTACAGCCTGTGGGGTGATCCTGGGTGGGTATGTACCACTGGTTGGGACGAAATGGTTTACGTTTGGGATTCCAAGCGCATTTGAGGTTTACATTCTGAGATCCTGAGTGCTGTACATAATATAATTGCATTCATTCCATCAAGTACATGACAAGGTTCCGGACGGATGATCCCAAATGAAATTAGGACACACGGTGTAGATTATAAGCCACTGACTCTATTCTCCTGTAGCTTCTGCAACTTCTCCTTCCGCTGATAGTAAAGTTTCCTTTCCCGCTGACAGGACTGAATAAACTGTTGAATGGATTGATCATCATGCTGATGCCCCATGACAAATGAGGCCTCAATTGATTCGCACAACTTCTTTGCATCGTTCACACCTGATAATACTAACTTGTACACCTCATCTCGATTAAACCTTCTCAAAGACTCGTACATTTCCTGTTCTTTCGCCTGCCATTTCGAACTCAATGAATCCAATTCGTTAAGTGATACCTCTGTCTGCTGTTTCATACTCTCCAGCTGATCTAGTTGCTTGATATAGTGATTGATTTGTCCAATTACCTCACTTAACTCGCTGACGTCGTTGTCAACATCCTTTTGGACCAATGTGGCAAGATAGCCCTTGAGGATATTGAACGAGCCCAGCAGCTTTGTTATCTGAGGAGTGGAGAGGTTCGTGAGATCCGGTGGGGGAATTTGAATGACTTGCTGTTGCTCATCAGGAGACTGAGACTGTGGTTTAGGCGGTAAAGGCGGCGTCTCCATAGTATTTCCGTGAACTGCGCAGGCAGGTGGGGCTCGTCTCTGTAAGGTGTATTTCAAATTTTAGTTAGAAGTGATAAACTTCGCATAAGGGTTCAAAAAGGCTCAAAGATCAACACTTTGATCCACAAGCATAATCTAACACAGAGAACATTACACCACCACATAACAATGAGTGCCGTCCGCATTGCATCACGTACACCAGCTACAGCTTCGCTGATCTTCTTCCACGGACTAGGAGACTCGGGCCAAGGATGGAAGTTCCTCGCTGATATGGCTCGTCAATCACCTGATTTCGATCATATCAACTTCGTCTTCCCAAATGCTCCAATTATGCCAATCACTGTGAACGGCGGAATGACTATGCCGTCATGGTTTGATATCCAGCGTTTTGGCGAGTTGACCAATAATGACGACGTTGATGGGTTCCTTAAGTCCCTTGAGAAGGTTGACCAGTTCATCGAGGAGGAGGTCAAGAAGGGCATCAATCCAGAGAGAATCGTTGTTGGTGGATTCTCACAGGGTGGCGGCTTGGCATTGGGTACTGCCGCCCTTTCGAAGCACAAGCTGGCTGCCATCGTTGCGCTTTCACCAGCGATCCCATTTTTCAGTTTGATTAAGGAGCAAAACGTCGATGTGAACAAACAAACGCCCGTCTTCCATGGTCACGGAACACACGATCCAGTTGTTTCAATCAAAGCTGGTGATGCCGACGCTCAGCTATTTAAGTCCCTTGGATACGAGCAGTACACCTATAAGAAGTACCATGGCTTGGAACACAGTGCACACCCAGAGGAAATTAAGGAGGTGTTTGACCTTGTGAAGAGGGCTGCACCTTCATTACTCTAATACCTGCCCAACAACCAATGTAACACACCATTATATAGAGATTGAAGTGACAAGTTGAACCAAATAGAACGCCATTTAGCCGAACCATCGTATCCCATCACCGGCAGAATGAAAGACACAGAACGAGTTCGCGAACTTGAGATCTTCACTAAACAACAGCGAAGCATTAGCCCTCGTTACCACCCCAGAAGCCAAAGAACCCTTCTACACGCCCATTGACTACGGCAGCAATGGAAGCAAAGGACAGGAAGTACGGAAATTCGATTGAGAAGGCGCTTGCTCTCTTCGACACTCTTGAAGAGTGGGCGGATTACATCTCCTTCCTTTCAAGGCTCCACAAAGCCCTGCAACAGGCACATACGAAGAACTACATCCCACATGATATGGCTATTTCCATCAAGCTATCGAAGTGCCTCTCGCAGAACCTACCGTCAGGAGTGCACTCAAAGACACTCGAGCTGTACATGTTCATCTTCAACGAGCTTGGACCAGAGAAGTTGGCTGCTAATGTGACTGTGTGGATCCCTGGCCTGCTACCCATCATGCAGTATTCTTCCATCTCTATCAGACCATTTCTTTTGCAAATCTACCAGAAGTTCATTCTGACACTACCATCAGCAACGCTGAAGAACTTGATCAAGCCACTCCTGACATATCTGCTACCATCGCTGGATGACGAGAGATCCGAGTTCTTCGACCAGATGTTGAAGTTAATTGATGACTTGAAGGAGAGATTGCATGATGACCCATTGTTCTGGCAGAGTCTGTTCATGGTGATTATTAGAGGCGATGAGAGAAGACTCGGTGGACTAGTCTGGTGTGGTAAGAGATTACCAAACTTGAATTTACACATTGATGAGAAGAAGATTCATGCGACGACAGTCGATCAAGCTAAGAACGATACAGTTGCTGTTGTCCACAATTCAGATACCAGCGAAGAGAATGCCGATCAATCCAAGGACAACACAGCTGTGATCGTCAAAAATTCAGAGACCAATTCGGAGGAGAAAAATTCAGAGATCACAGAGACTCTTTCTGAAGAGCAACAGGCCATTATCCAACCAGAGCCAGGACTTCTGGTTCGTACATTCATCACTTCCCTCCAATCATCTAACATACTAGTCCAAAGAGGGTATTTTGATTTGTTGATTGCTAAACTCCCTCTCAGCTCATCCATCTTGCAGAAGAACAAGCAAGATCTACAAATGCTGATCATGAGTGTCATCTCAGGATTACTGAAGAAGGATATGTCCATCAATAGAAGAATATGGAATTGGTTATTGGGAGATTCGCACGAATACTTCAAAGACTTTGGTTGTGACCTGCTCGTTAGTGGATTGTTGAACCTCTTGAAGAAGGACAAGATCAAGTGTTTCAAACTCCTGCTGGCATCTATGGACAGATGGGAAATCGGGTCTCTATTGATACCAGAGTTGTTTGAACCAGTGCTGGAGTCTATTAAAAACTCAACTGGTCATGATGATTATGATGAAGTGCTGAAGTCGGGCAGTGCGCTGTTTGATTCTGTGGAAACTAGCGTCATTTTCTCAACCGTATTCCAGCTAATCCAAGAGCGAAATATAGAATTTGTGAGGTTCATCATCCAGCATTTCAACGTCCATGAAGAGGAGATGATCATACATCAATGGCCATTTATGTTGATAACATTATTGATCAAGACTGACCACTCAAAACAATGGCATGAACTTGTCAACGAACTCCTGCAGATCATCCCAGCAAGGGCTTATCTCCCAATTGAGCATTCATCTTTGGATATGATCACAAATGATGAGATCATGGAGAAGATTTCGTGTTATTATTCTCAGGAAAGAGAGAATGAGCTTCCTTTCAAGTCTGTGGACATCAGTTTTATCACTTTGAGCATTGCGATGAAGCTGTCAACTTCAGATATCTCATATGTCCCCTGTCTGTCCTCGATCATAGATCTGATTCCAGAGCTGAGATTTTTTGATGTTTCAATCGTCCGACTCATCCAGCAAAACAGGTCAAGCGACCATGTTGTTGAACTATCTAAACTGTTTACGAGAATCCATTTCAAATCACCGTTGCAGAAAGTGGAAATACTTCATGACCTCATTGCACAACTATGTCATTCACTTCTCATTGATCATGAACAATTGGATATTGTCAAGAGTTTACATACCTTGACTCTGTCGCTATCGCCATACTACGTCGAAGCTGGGATTACTTCATACTTGATGACTTTGTCATTCACAGACAGACTGAAAGTCGTGAGAGATTTATGGATACACTCAACTGACCATATATTACTGCAGCAACCTCTTCATATTCTGCTAGATGAGCTAGATTCACAAGCCCTACTGTTAAAGCAATGGGAAAGTGATATCATCAATAACGGCAGTTTCAACACGCTCTTTCGATTGATCACAAATAAGCTTGATGAGACTATGAATGATGACGCCTTATTCACATATCACGTCAGTACGATAAACAATGTGCTCTCCATGGATAAGAGATTGTTGAATCTTTTCAAAGAGGAATTCACGGTGATCAACTCGGTGGAGTATAAGGATGAAGATGTGTCCACGTACAAGCAATTTACACTTTTCCAGTTGAACAAATGGCTATCACTGCGTTCATTCACACCACTGTCATTGTCTCCTGTGTTACAACTCTATGAATCATTGATAGACTCATATGAAGATCACATCTCTATCATGTTTGATACATGTTTGGAGTTCATTAATGATGAACCAATCGCTATGATCTGTCTTACACATTTGGCGAAATTGATCAAGGACCATAAATCCCTCATTGACAAATCATTCATGTTGAAGACGCTTCAGGACATCAGTTGCACCACTGTCCTGACATCATGGTTTGAACTGTTGAACAATTCTTTGAACTATGAGGATGATTCTGTTTATCTCTTCATCTCTCCAATCATCTCCACGATATTGGAAAAAGTGAACAAATCAGGACAAGTGGGTGGTAACACTGAATTGCTTTGTCTTTTGTTGACTGAATTACAGCAGATCTTGACAGTGTTCCACACATTTATTATTAGCCTCGAGGTCAACAACTCTTCTATGGAACCTGGCTTCTTTTCATCTGTTACTGGTGGTGTGTTTGGTAATGATTCTAGATCTCCTTCAAATTCTGAACCACGCCGTTTGTTACAGGAAAGTATAGAAGCAGCGGTGAAAACAGGTTTTAACACTTGGAAGAATTCTGATTTG
The DNA here is from genome assembly GCA_020995425.1 of Williopsis sargentensis. Taxonomy (NCBI): domain Eukaryota; kingdom Fungi; phylum Ascomycota; class Saccharomycetes; order Phaffomycetales; family Wickerhamomycetaceae; genus Williopsis; species Williopsis sargentensis. Next base: position 2,248,391 of record CP083465.1, on the reverse strand, counting down.
TCATTAAAGAGTGAAACTTCCCACACTGTGAAATACGGAATGTTGAAGTTGAAACATAAATCCAAATCATTGATGGAGAAACTGTACCGATTGCAACCATTTGAGGTGTTATCAACGTTGGTCCATCAAGAGGATGGACTGGTTTACAAGTTATTGCACATTTTGGACAATTCTAGGCCACAGTTGACATTCCCATTGATTTTGCAATTGGTTTACCTTGAGCCAGAGACCATCAAGTTCCTCTCCCAATATGTTGAATCACTTGAAGATGACTCCATGGAAGATATCTTTGGCGACTGCTTACAATTTTTGAAAAGTGTCATTGACGGTATGAGTTCATATAAATCGATGATGGTCACCATAATCCAGTTGATCAACACTTTGAGCATTAAATTATCGCATTCCAAGTTTGGGACACAGCGGAAAGTGAAGAAGGAGTTGAACGATGTTTTCATCAAGCTGTACCCAACGTGGTTGACCATGGTTGGTTCTGAAGGATTTCTTGAATGTGTTGAACTCGTTGTGAAGAATCTGAAGAACATCATCCTTGAGACTGATAAGCAACATTCTTTCGTCAGCACCGTCTTGAATACCTTTAAGAACAAGTCACCAGACTATGTGAACTCTAGTGAATTATCACTATTGAACACTTTGATAACTCATTATCCAACTTCTAAATCACTCAGATTGCTAATCGAGCAGTTTTTCAACGATCCACAATTCTTCAATGTCAGTGATGCCATCGCATGGAATGTTGTTATGAGTCAATGGTGCACTAGTGACAAGATCTTGGAGTTATTGGCCAAAACAACACAGTCCACAACGAATCTTTTCAATTGGAATGAGGATGATGAACATTTCCACAAGTCGCAATTGTTGAGACGTATTGGATATCTACTTCTTGTATCACCAAACGATGAACATATTTCGATCTTATCAACTGTATTCATGAAGATTGGTTCATTGAGTGCCAAGTATGGTGAAAAATTCCTACTGATGAGGATCGTGGTGATGAAGCATTCGGAGATCCACCTGTACAACTATTGGACGGATATTTACACATCTTTGCAATCATTATTTGGCAAGCTATTGAAAGAGGAGCCGGTACCATTAGATGTGGTGCTTCAATCGTGCAAATTATTGGATCTCTTGTTGGTGTTGAAGATCGAAGAATTTCAGGAGTGGATCTTTGTGAACGATACGATAAACGCCGTGTTCCACCAGGCTCCTGTTGTCCAGCAGATTGATCTGTTATCAAGGCATTCGTATGACACCACCAAGTCGTTATCGTTGGCCAAGAGTGGACTGTTACTCAAGGGAGTGAAGAACATTGAGTCTGTTGATGAGCTGGGTGGTTTCTTCAGCACTCTGAGTTATTACCACTATGAGGACTGTTACAATATGGGCGAGGAAGACAGTGAGGGATGTGAAGGTGATGTTTTTGGAGACTTATTCTTAGAATCGTGAGATGCCTGACTGATTGACAGACAGCATATGAATATTATGCACGTTAACACAGAGTGTAGAATGAATATCACCTTCTCATGAATCTATATACAGTAAGGTCCTCCCAGCCAGCCTTTCTATTCAACACTAGATGGACTTGCCAGTGCTCTTGCATGAGGTGTGCCACCTGTTGTGGCTTATTACGAGCACAGAAGAGGATATATGCTATTCCTTTCTTCGAGAGGATGCTGTCGAGCTGCTCAAGCAGTCTGTTAGTGACAACCATACCGTCATCACCACCATCGAGGGCCAGATCGAGCCATTCATAGGCATCCTCTGTGGTTGGGATCTCCGGCACTGTCTCAGCGGGCACGTATGGTGGATTGAAGACAAGGATGTCTACCAAGCCTGGTTTAAGTGCACTTGTGAGATCACATTGGAGAGACTCAAAGAAATGCGACCCCCCGTTGAGAGCACTTGTATGGAGTGCTGAAGCGCATGCATGAGGGTTGAGGTCCGTGGTCAGCAGCAGTCCATTGGTGATGGACCTGCTGATGAACGTTGCAACTATACCGCTGCCCGTGCCCACCTCGACCACCACTGGACACTTGAATCTGTCGTTGATGAAGGGCTTCTCCAGCTCCAGCGAGTCGAGCAGCAGGAAGGAGTCCTCCGCTGGTTCGTACACCTTGGAGAAGTCTGCCTTGGTGTCGGGTGTGGGAAGCATTCTGCACACACTTCTCACACTTGGCTGTGAATTCGACGTGGGGTTTGCCCTTATGCCTGGAGGTGGCCTTGTGCAGCTTTGAAGATCGCAGTTCGAACCAGGAACAAAAACACCACAAATAACACTCAAACACCACGCAGAACACACACACACACAACATCTACACAGCACACACAAAAGACAATGCAGATCAAAGTGAAGGTGAGTGAACTGCGTCTGGTGAACCGCAATAGAAAGCGACTAACGATAGCAGACCCTCACAGGCAAAGAGGTGCGTGTAAATTCCTCCTTTTCTCTCTATCTGGCACATACGAGAACAGGCAATGGGCCGCACAGAGAGAAAGAAAGACTAACAGTAACAGATTCCAGTGGATGTGGAGCCTACGGACAAGGTGAGCACCTACATGACTATGCACACATAGAGATACACTAACAAGATCAAGATCCTTAGAATCAAAGAGCTCATGGAGGAGAAGGAGGGCATTCCTCCTTCGCAGCAGAGGCTCATCTGCGCGGGTAAACACATGTACGTGTGGCCTATATGAGGACAACTTACACGGGAGCAATACTAACAACACGCCAGGGATGACGAGCAGACTGTAGAGCACTACAAGCTCACCGCTGGTGCGCAATTGCACTTGGTGCTGACCCTCAGAGGTGGATGCTGATTATGTAATGTATTACACGGGCTTTTTAACTTTTGTTTGTTCTCTCTATCTCTTTGTAGTTGGCGATGGTAATGGTGGTGAAGGTGTGCTTAGTGGGGTCATAGATGAAGGCGGAATACCAACTGACGACGGAGCAGCTGTTGCTGGAGGCGTACGAACACCAGGCTGCGCCAGCAAACAAGACCCAGGTGAACATCACCGACACAGAAGAGCTCCATGAACAGCAGCGCAGGACTCGCCAGGGCTACGAAGATGCCCTAAGACGTAACAGACTAGACCTGGGACAGTGGATCAGATACGCACAATATGAGGTGGACAACCACGACTACCACAGAGCACGCTCCATCTTTGAGAGATCACTGGAGATCAATGCACAGCATGTTCCGACGTGGATCAGATATATCGATGTCGAGCTCAAGGGCAGGAACATCAATCATGCGAGAAACTTGTTTGATAGAGTCACAACACTGCTTCCGCGAGTGGACAAGTTCTGGTACCGTTACGTACAAACGGAGGAGACGCTTCAGAATGTCATCACAACGAGAGATATCTTCCAAAGATGGATGCGTTGGGAACCTGACATGGGTGCATGGGACGCTTATATCAATTTTGAGAAAAGATACCATGCATATGACAACATCAGAGCTATCTACAATCAGTATGTGAGGATACATAAGGATGCATGGTCTAAATGGGTCAAATTCGAACAGAGCTATGGTAATAGTTCCACCATTAGAGAAGTCTTCTCAGTGGCTATTGACACTTTACAATCAGAGGAGATGATCACCAAATTCGCCCAATATGAGGCAACACAGGGAGAGTTCGAGCGTTGCAGAGCCATTTTTCAATTTGGATTGAAGCATTTCCCAAGTTCAAAAGTCATACAGACCGCATTGACGCAATTTGAAAAATCGTATGGTGATACTTCTGGAATTGAGTCTTCTATTCTGCAAAAGAGGAAGCAAAAGTACTTGGAGGAGGTTAAGAAGGATCCTAATGATTATGATACTTGGTGGTTATACCTCTCCTTACTTTCCTCTGAACCTATAGAAACTCAGATTGAAGGGTTTGAAACCGCAGTGAAGAATCTTCCACAGTCAAGGCAGAAATCTGATTGGAAGAGATACATTTACATCTGGATCAAATATTCGTTGACCCTTGAACTCTCGGGCAAAGTTGAAGAAAGTAGGGAAGTGTATCAACGAGCAACGTCCCTGACCAAGACGTTCACATTCTCAAAACTATGGATTCTCTATGCACAGTTTGAGCTTCGTCATGCAAATTTACCTCAAGCGAGAAAAATCTTGGGACAGTCAATAGGAAGATTCCCAAAGCGGAAGACGTTCAGATATTACATCTCGCTGGAGATAAAATTGAAAGAATTTGACCGAGTGAGAAAGATCTATGATAGATTTTTGGAATCATTCGAGGAGGATGAATCTATTTGGTGCGATTATGCAGAATTGGAATCAGGACTGAACGATTTAGAAAGGGCAAGAGCGCTCTATGATTTGGCATTGGAGTCATTGAGCCAACCAAAAAGAGTATGGGACTCATATAGAGATTTTGAAGTCGAACAGATGGAGTATGACACAGCAAGGCAGTTGTTCAAGCGACAGTTACAAGTTCAGGATACAACCACCGTCTGGATCAGGAGAGCATTATTTGAATTAACCATTCCAACGAGTGAACAGATAAAGGAGTATAACGATAAAGTGATATCAACAGGTGATGATGAATTGGAATTCGAATTTGACGTCACTCAAGAAGCATTGAAGAACACTAGGACTGTTTTTGAGGATGCGCTAAAGCACTTCAAGGAATCGCCAGAAAGTCGTATAGTGATTTTTGAGGCCTTTAGATCGTTTGAAACGTCATACGGGGACGTTACAACACAAGCGGAATTGGAAAAAAGATTCCCGACTGTCGTTAAGAAGACCAGAACCACCGATGATGGTTCAGTCGAGGAGTATTACGACTATATCTTCCCAGATGATAATGCGGTCTCCAACAAGTTTTTGGAGATGGCGAAGAAATGGTCAAAAGGCAAATAGGAAAAAGTGTAATATCTACAAGGATTCATCCTATGTGATCATGCAGTTGTAGTTTTATTGCCACTAGTTTTCAAGATGGAGATGATGCCGATGTACTGGTATCTTCCTTTTTAGTTTCTGAGGTTGACGGCGTTAAACCTGGTAGACCAGATAAACCGGGGAGTCCTGGTGGACCAGATAAACCAGGTGGGGCACCCATTCCTGGTGTTAATGATGGAATCGGCGGAGCACTGAGACCAGGAGGAGCACCAATCCCTGGAGGTGCGCCCATTCCCGGAGGAGCACTGAGGCCTGAAGGAGCACCCATTCCCGGAGGAGCACTGAGGCCTGGAGGAGCACCCATTCCTGGTGGAGCATTCAACCCTGGAGGAGCATTCATAAGAGGGGCACTCAATCCAGGAGGGGCGTTCATAAGAGGAGCATTGAGTCCAGGAGGAGCATTCATGAGAGGAGCATTCAGTCCAGGAGGAGCACCAAATGACGGAGGAGGGATAGCACCACTGGCCGTAGGCATCGGAAGCCCCGGTGGCGGCACCGCATCCGTGGTTCTTCTCTTATCCCTATGTTCATCTCTGGCGTTGATGTCATTCAGCATGTTGTTGAACTCCTGCTCCACGTTGAAGCCCGTGGCGTTGCCCTTAAGCTTACAATCCCTTGCGAAATGGCCAGTGTTTCCACAAAGACGACATACAACTTGTTGTGTATAGTTCTGCTTATTAGGACACTCCCACCTCTTGTGTCCGCGCAGGCCACAGATGGAGCACGGTCTGTCGTCATCCTCTCTCAATGTACCGTTCAAGGCGGCCAGTTCTCTCAGTTGGCCCCTCTTCCAGTCGTTCTGTCCCTCGGGAGCGGTGATTGCCCTGTTGACCACCTCTTTGCACGCAGCGACACCCGCGGCAACCTTGTCCTCGTCATCACCGGTGATCAGACAGTGCAGGGGCTCGCTGAGATGTGCGTTTCGCGGGTCGTCTCTGGTGTTCTTACCTTCTTTCACTGAGCCTTTGCCCCTTATGGCGATGCGGGCGCCCGTGGACTCCTGCATCTTTCGCAGCGTGTTTCCTCTTGGGCCCAGCAGCTGGCCGATGAAGTTAATTTCCGGGTGCTCCTTTGCAGGGAGGAAGTACTTCTCGACGAGCGCCTTTGGGCGTCTGTAGTCCGTTGGCGCCACGTAGTTGGGCACGATTCTGGCGGCAATATCGATGAGTTGATGACGTTCATCCTCCAGTTGTTTCTCGTATCGCTGTTCCCTGGTGTTTGTTCTCTTTCCGTGCGAATCGTACTGTGGAGGCGGCGAGGGCGACCGTGAGACTCTGAGCGGTGGCATCACGTCGTTGCTGAGGATCTTCTGCGTGATCTCCTCAATGCGGTACACGACCTGGTAGGCGTCGAGCTGCTCGGGCGTGAGCACGCCCGTGATGAGCGCTGGGAGTGCGATGGCGTTCTTCGCAGCGTTGGCCGATGACCAAGCGCCCTGTGCTTGCTGCTCGCGGATGGGCGAGCGGCCTCTCTTGAGCGAGTAGTTCGACATGTTCGTTCGTGCGTGTGCGTGTGCTTATGCGGTGTGTACTTATGTGTTTTGTCCCTGGCGAGTTAACGGGCTGTCGTTCGATGCGCTTCACCGAGTGCATTAAAAGTTTATACAACTACTTGGGGATTCGCGAAATCGAAGTCGCTTGATACACCCACACACCTCTCTGTTCTGCTCTCTATGGGTGTGGGGAGGGGGGAGGAAGGGGAGAATAGTTATTGTTAATCACTGTAAGTATCCTAGATGTAAACAACCAACGAGACGAGCTTTCCTTGGTGTGTAATGTGGTAATACTACTGAAAGCTCGACTCTTCTGAATCTCGAAAGTATAGTTGTTGTTGGGATATTTCTTGTCAGTGGTACTGATCTGCGTGTGTGCAACAATGAACAAGCCCAGCCAGCCCACTATACCACCATACAATATACAGTCTACTTATATATATATATATATTATATAACTCTTGAGCTGTACATTCTACGTACTACGTAGCATCAGCCGCCCCATTTGCAATTTAACAACCAATTTACAACTAAACGGCACTTTTTTTTTTTAACCCTACAAAGCCGCCATACATAACTCGGCCCCACTATAAATATCTTTAAAAATCGCACATTAATGGTCCTCCACACATCTGAAATGGCCCATGGTCCATGGATCGATGAATCACTGGTGCCGTGTGGCCAACGAGATAAACCACAATGGGTGTCGCGACTCGCTTCCCGCTCTTTCTCTCTATCGCCTGTAACTTGCGGTGCTAAACCCGCGCTGCTTCTGCCAAAAACGTCCCCAAGCTGCTGGCCAAAGCGAACAATCCGATTAACAAAACAAACTTCCCATACTTTAAAAGCCCTGCGTATTCCCCTCCTCCCTCCTCCGAGTCCCACACAGTCATCGATTGGGTCCACACAGGCGTTACAAACATTATTATATACACTTCCTGCCCCCACCCCCCCCTCCACTCCACCACAGCCTACAAGATGCTAAGAGCAATCACAATCGCACACCGCAGCAGAGCTCTCGCCATGCCAGTGAGAACGAGAACCATCCTCAGACGCTTCACCCCGGCAGCTCAGATCACCCGCAAGGAGATCAACCAGCAGGTGGTGCACGCGGAATACGCCGTCAGGGGACTCATCCCTATGAAGGCCGAGGAGTTGCGTGCACAACTGGCCAAGGACCCAGCGTCGCTGCCGTTCGACAAGATCATCTCTGCAAACATTGGAAACCCACAGCAGCTCAAGCAGCAGCCGCTGAGCTTCTACAGAGAGGTGCTCTCGATCCTGCAGAACCCGAAGCTCCTCGAATCTGGAAACTACGCCCAGGACGTGAAGAACAGAGCAGAGACCCTTCTCTCTGCTGTCACCAGCGTCGGTGCATACTCTCACTCCCAGGGTGTTGCCCACGTCCGTGAGAGCGTGGCACACTTCATCACAAGGCGTGATGAAGGTGTCTTCACAGACCCGGCAAGCATTTACCTCACAACTGGTGCCTCGGACGCTGTCAAGGCCATCTTCGAGGTCCTACTAACGGGGGAAAAGGATGATGGTGTGATGATCCCAATCCCACAGTACCCACTTTACACCGCTGCCATCACTTTGAAGAACGCTACTCCAATCCCATACTTCTTACAAGAGGAGCAGCGCTGGTCCACCGATCCACAACAGATTGAACAACTCGTGGCCTCGGCAAAGAGTTTTGGCATCACTCCAAAGATCCTCGTCGTCATCAACCCAGGTAACCCAACGGGTGCGGTCTTGACTCGTGATGCCATCAAGGACATCTTGACCGTTGCGGCAAAGAAGGGCCTTGTGGTCATTGCGGACGAGGTGTACCAGGAAAACATCTTTGAAGGTGAGTTCCATTCTTTCAAATCCGTCTTGACAGAGTTGCAACTCACCCACTCTGACAGTTATGACAATGTCCAATTGGCATCACTGCATTCCATCTCAAAGGGAGTCTCTGGTGAATGTGGTCAACGTGGTGGATACATGGAACTGGTCGGTTTCAAACCAGAAATCACACAGTTATTCTTGAAATTGGCTTCCATCTCCCTTTGTCCAGTCGTCACCGGTCAGGCTGTCGTTGAGATGATGGTCAACCCACCAAGAGAGGGTGACGAGTCATACGAGCGTGACCAGGAGGAAAGAGCCGCTATCCATGAATCTTACAAGTCCAAGGCACAGGCAATGTTCGAGGCCTTCTCCGCATTGGAGAACATTGAGATCCAACAACCACAAGGTGCAATGTACTTGTTCCCTCGTTTGATCTTGAACGAGAATGTGCAGAATGCTGCCCAAGAACACGGTTTGCAACCAGATGAATTCTACTGTCTAAGATTGTTGGAGGCCACGGGTATCTGCGTCGTTCCAGGCTCAGGATTTGGTCAAGTTGAAGGTACTTTCCATGTTAGAACTACTTTCTTGCCTCCAGGTGAAGAATGGATCCAACAATGGGCTACTTTCCACAAGGAATTCATGCACAAGTACGAGGAGCCATAAATTTTTTGACGTTGTACTTATTCCCATAATAGATGTTTGTGTACTTTCCTTTTTTATTACTTGCATGACTATTCAATCTTTTTTGAGCTCGTAGCAGATCTCGATGGATCATGGAGCAACACACTATACATGATTGTGAGCCATGTTGGTAACCAGCCAATGGTAATGACGATCCAGGTATGACAGTTGTATAACTTCCAACTGGTGGTCAACCCTGTGAACAACTCTAGAAGACCACCATCAAAATCAAGACTGAAAAATAAGGTCAAGATGAAAGGGTTAGAAATCAACAGACAAGCACAATTCAGAGCCAATGGGAATGAATCATTGATGAATGTCAGCGGAAGGGCAAAGATACCCAACATGAATGTCAATGAGAAGTTCAACACCAATAAAGAAGACATCACGGTACTCATGTATAACAGTGCAATCGATCTCAAAAGAGGCTTGAGCTCCTTCTTTTCTTGGACCTTAACGAAAAGTGGAGATAGTGACGTGGCGATGAAGACGCCAATAAATGAATAGCTAGCTGTGATTGGCAACAGTTGCGCTATTTGAGAAATTGCAAAACCGATAATCACCATAAGTCCAAAGGTCAGTGACGTTTGAGGAGCTGATTGGAGCAAGTGTCTAATTTCAAACTCACTATTCAAAACTTTATGCAGCGATGACAAGATGTAAGAGATGACAATAGCACCGGCGCTTGGAAGGTATGTTCCAATGGAAACGAAATTCCGCGGTGCAAGAAGTAAATAGAAGAAGAACGACTGATGGAACTTCTCCAACAAGTTATTTACCGACCTGAAGACCGCCTCTGGAATTCTGCCAAACACTGTAACGTCATGATGACCTTCCGTGCCCCTAGCTCTAAGGGTAAGTGCTTGGATCCTGTATCCGCTGAAAGCCTCATTTCCATGTCCTCTCTTTAGACCGGCAGCTGCTAATTCCACTACACCCTTGAGTAAAATTCTCAAACGCGACCAATAATCATTGGTATAGAGGTCAAGCTGACTTGTGCCCTGGATACTCACATGTGGACCCTCATGCTCTGTCACTGAGACCACGGTATTGAGCAAGTCCAAGTTGGGTAGTTGTCCGTTGAGTCCTTCGTAGTACATCTCCACATAGTCAAAGTTATCGCTGGAAGAGGGATAATCCAACATGATTGCACTCTCGATGCTGCCGCCTGTGAGATCCAAAGTACTATGATAGGCATTAACCCATTCCCTCAAAGATTCGTTCGGATTCTGTGGGATCACGATGATGATATTCTTTGACCAAACGATCCAACGATGGAAGTATCTGGCCAATGCCAACGTCAATGAAATACCTCCAACGTTAAACTCGCCATCTGCATTCAAATAACCGGCACCGAGAACCATTGCCTCAGTGTCATCGCCACGTGGAGAGTGGTAGATGGCATACAAGTTCTGTTTCCCGTCTGAACACTCGTGGATCGATGTCTTGTACCCGATATCCTCTAGCCAGAGCTTCATCGTGGACATGTTCTCAGTGACATTCATCGGATCGAATAGCTCAACCTGTGTTCTGAAACCCCTGAGAATGTTCCACTCCGACTCACGGAAGTACGAGTATGCCTGTGAGGGCATCAAAGCGTTCTCTGAGATGTACGTGTTCCTGTACTGGCCGTCCATGGGCAGGACAAAGAGCCATCCCAAGCCCCCAAACGTCAGAGCCAACGAGAGCACGGGCAAGAAGCGAATGAGCTTCTTGATGACACCATGTTTCAAGACAAGGTGATACACCGTCTGCAGGAGAGCCATTTATGCGCGTCTGTTCCCACTTGTTCGCTCTGGTTTGGGTGATTGGCAATAAATTGTTGGTGTTTTGATTTCTTTACATTGTGTGCGCGGGCGCACACAAGCTCGTCTCGATTCACTACTAACTCCTTCATACTAACGCTTCTATTCATCTTGAAGGCTTTCTCTGAAACACTCAAGGGCGTCGTAATCATCCGATGCGATCCACACAGACGCCTCGTTAAACTTGGAGGTCTTGAGTTGTTTGCAGTCGAATTTACCGTAGTATTTCCCGTTGCAATCCTTTCCCTTGTAACCACCACTGCACATCCAAACATAACGACCTCTGGTCTGAGGATCCTTGAAGCTTCGTCTCAGTTCCATCGCACTGCCACAGATCGCACACTTGGGGAGGTTTTCCTTGTAGTGCGCCAAGTAGTTACGATACGTCAGGTTCACTCGCATTGCGCCCGAGAGAGGATGCGGCGTCAGTTCTGTCGTTGAAGAGACGCTGTGTTTGAACTCCTCCTGGAAGCCTGCATGCATTATCAGAAGGGTATTGTGTGGCAAAGGAATGGAGTAGATGGTGTTGTACCTGGACATGGCCTTCTCACCGCTCTGTTGGTACAGTTTCCTTATTCTGAATTCCCTTGTAGCACCCAGCGACAGTGATGCAATCGCACAATGCGGTCCGATGTATGTTAATCTGTCAGAGTGCCAGTCTAAATCATTGGCCTTTGTACGGAACTTGTTACACACGGCGATGTCTCCCTTCCATGGGCCCTTGTGCTGGAATGGTAATCTCTCACGCTGATCAATCTCCTTGTTGACTTGGTCCTCAATGAGCAGCTGGGCTATACTGTGATCATCTGTGAACTTTGACTTCACTTTAGATTCAACGCCATTGTAGAAGATCCCCTCTATGGGTATGCTGGAGTACATCTTGGTCTGATGATTGGAAACACATTTGTTACCAAAGAGGTAGAATTCTGTCTCAAGAAAGTCATGCTCATCCTTTGAAATAGTGGTCAACAGACCATCAGCAACATCCTTCGGTAGGAAGTTGTAGTGTATGGTGGCATAAGGCACCGTGGTCTCTAGATCCTCCTTCGTATAGAGATAAACAGGCTTATTGGCCCCAGTTGTGTTCGTGGATTTCAACCTGGTATCAACACCAGAACCACCCAACAACTTCGTTACACTCGATTGTTTCTCAGATTTGGCTCTCTTTACCCTAGGAATATCAGAGAACGTCTCCATCAGTAACTTCTCAGCCTTTGACAGCGAACCATCGCATAGGACCAAGATTTCCAACAGCGAAGACTCATCGGCGCTCGGGAATTGGTCTCTCAGTTCACGAATCTTAGCCTCCGTCATGATCCTTGTTGTTGGAGGCAGTATTTCATGGATTCAATGGTGCAACAAAAGTAATACACAACCGATTCGATAGGAGTTGGTGGAGAAAGTGTGCCGTATGAATAAAGATCTGTATTATTCTCGTTCGCTTATCTCATTCTAGCAAGAATCTCACAAAGCTTTTCGATTTTTTTGGCCCAGTAAATGGGTACTCATCAAATCGTTTGATGGTCTCTCCGAGCATACCGCTTGATTCACGTAGTTGAGCCTGCTCTTGAGATCTCTGTTCCATTGCATTACCACAATTCATGAACGTTGTATTACCTGCGCAATAGACGACTGGACAAACAATGGCATAATTGCTTTCAAGCAATTGCCTCGCTGGCGCAATCGGTAGCGCTTACGACTCTTAATCGTACGGTTGTGGGTTCGAGCCCCACGTGGGGCACTTCGCTTTCTTTTTTTTGGCGAAATTCTGACATCATGATCACGTGACTGGACCTGCACATGATGAGCTAGCTGATTATTATATATATCAATAGCTTTACTACTAATAGTGCGTATATTAATACTGCTTGGTGAAGTATCGGACCAACAGTACGTATCACTAGGCGCCTTGGTGATACGTCTACATTAACCGAACAGACCTTCAATTTGTCGTACGTGTATAATGGAGAATTACAGGTATGAAGCACTGCCTACGGTTGAACTATCATGAATAAACAACATATTTTGTTGAAGTCGAAGATCATGTGGACATCACTAACCAAGTGACACAAACAACATGCCCATAAAAGAGGGACCCAAATGACAAAAGGGAGGTACAATAGAATCGAATAATGATCACATAAACATAAAAAGGCCGTAAAAATTGCATAGACAGTTGGTTCTCTAAACCGTGCTTTTCATAACAATTCCTCATTTACGCTTAGTTCTCGATCCTTTGCTTTTTGGCGTCTGGGCCTTCAGAGATGGAAACATCCCCATCTGGAGAAGCACCATCCTCTGATGCTCTAACTAGTGGGGTGGCAACAGTGGCATGGAAATCTCTGATGATGGAGTCGACATCATCGATACTCAACTGACGAACATCACCCAATTGTTTGATCTTAGCAGTGACGTCCTTGACTTGATCATCGGTCAAGTTCAAGTTCAACTGGTCAACTCTCGACTTGATGGCGTTCCAACCGGTCAATCTGTTAGCGAAGTGGATGTATCTGGACAATCCGAAATCGGATGGGTTCAAGATCTCATATGTGGATGGGTTGGCCAAGATAGCCTTAGCATGGATACCAGCCTTGTGGGTAAAGGCACAGAAACCGGTAATTGGGTTGTTGAATGGAATATTCACTTGGACAGCATCGGCAACCAAGTTCTCCAAGTCACGCAATTTGTGCAGTTTGTATTTAGACAAGACGTAGTCACGGTCAGCAGCAATCATTCTAGCCATCAAACCACCCAATGGGGTGATACCGTTTCTCTCACCGATACCCAAGACCGAAACATCAACCAATCTGGCACCGGCCTCCAAGGCGGTGTATGCGTTAGCAATGGCACAACCGGTATCGTTGTGGAAATGGGTCTCGATGTCACAGTGGACAACAGACTTCAACGTTCTCACCAAATCATAAACCTGTCTTGGGTTAGCACAGCCGACAGTGTCGGCAATACCAACTCTGTTGACACCAATTTTGTCAACGGTTCTGTATATATTGAGCAAGTCAACAATGTCAGATCTGAAAGAGTCCTCGGAGGAGAATCTGATCTCAATACCCTTGGACTTGACAAACTCAATCACCTCAATGGCGGACTTGGCAATATAGTTCATGTCCTTACCGTGAGAATACTGTCTCAAAAACTGGGAGGTACCGATGACAACATCGACACCGTCAACACCAGTCTCAACGGCGACTCTAGCGTCATCCATGTGACATCTGATATGTGTAAGGATCTTGGCCTTCAATCCCAATTTGCAAATGGCCTCACAGTCAGCTCTCGATTGTTCAGAGGCCACAGGGGAGGTCAACTCAATGTAGTCAACACCAAAGTCATCAAGGGCCTTGGCGATTTCAATTTTCTTCTCGGTGCTGAAGAAGGCATTTGCAAATTGCTCACCTTCTCTGAGAGTGGACTCAATAAGCTGGAAGTTGGAAACGTTGGACAAAAAGTCAGCTGGGTTTGGACCATATGGATTGAGCGTAATGCCTGTGCTTCTCTTCTCTTCGCTCACTTTCTGGAAGTCCTCAGCTATGGCAGGGTGTTAGTACATGTTTCATGTTCTCAATTGAATCGCCATATCTCCCGTTCAGAAGCAATGAAAGTCCTGTCAAGATAAAGCGTACACCTGATAACAAACTCACATTTAGTAGCTGGGACGTTAGCAGCGGCCTTGGCCTCTTCACAGGTACCACACATTTTCTAATTTGTATAAAAGGATAAAAGAAAGAGTCAACGGTTGAAACTCGGTGACTAGGGTGTCTCTTATAAGGTAGGTATGCACGTACAAACTGTGAGTAACAGTTGAAATTTTTTCAAAAGAGCTCTCATCCTCCCTTTGGGAGCTTCCGTTTCCGATGACTGACACGGAGCTCCGGTAGCGGAACGCTTTCCTGCAGCGGGGAACAGCCCCACCGGAGAATGACGTTTTGTCATTTCCGGCTGGCCAGAGCGGTGGTGGAGGGCGCACTTGGATCGAGTTCCGAGGTTTAAACGCGGGAGTATTTCCTCATCGGGAAATAGTGTGAAGGACTGCCGTTTGTGGCTGTTTCGAGGTAAAAGTGTCACGTGCGCGGTCTCGTGATATCCTCGGAATGGAACACGAAGGGGAGAATCGATGATCACCTAAGTCCTCGCTTACATTGGTGGGTTATTGTGCGGGTTGTGCATGTGGTATGCGGGTCAATGAGCAGATATTCATTGCCAATTGTGACTTGTCTCTGGTGGTCACTGGTGTCTTTTTTTCTGTGTTCGGCGTGGCACAACGTACTGTAGTTTCAATCCGTCTGGCTAAATAACACCGCACTGAAATGAAATATACTCGCAGCTGCTGCTTATTCCTAAACACTCTCGCGCGCGCACAAAGAAAATTAAGTGCGGCACATCGAACTCCCCCGACGGCGGCCAAACAAGACCACCAAAACGCACTCGTCCACCCCCTCCTACTGGTTCCTATTCCACCCTCGTGTCCATAGTCATTCACACGATTACGTGCACATCTGTTTCTGGAGCTCAAACTGCACGCTTGCCACATTGTCCATAGATTCCCGCGAGTGTGTCAAACCATCAACTACACCAACAACAACAGAACCAGTTGTGATCACAAAGTATACACAAGGCTGCTACTCCCCCAAGAGTAATACAACCTAGACACCTCAATACACCAACACAATGACACAACTACCGAAGGCTAATGATCTGAACGCCACTTGGGACTACGTTGAACCAGGCCTCCAGAGAATCATTGGCGGTTCTGAAGAAAGCGCAGGTGTCACCGCACAGATGTACATGAACGTCTACTCCGCTATCTACAATTACTGTGTCAACAAGTCCAGATCTCCAGCGAATCTGAGCTCCACAGCTGCTTCACAGTCCTCCCTGTTGGTTGGTGCTGAAATCTATGATAGACTAAGCAAGTATTTGGTGAAGTACGTCGAAAACCTTGAGCGTAAGCCAAACGAGTCATTCTTGGAGTTTTACGTCAACAGATGGACCCGTTACACCATGGGCGCCGGCTACTTGAACCACGTCTTTGACTACATGAACAGATACTGGGTTCAAAAGGAACGCAATGACGGAAGAAGGGATGTCTTTGATGTGAACACGCTCGCCATACTGACTTGGAAGGAACACTTATTCTTCCCTAACGCTGATGTTCTCATCAAGGAAATTCTTGCCCAGATTTCACTTCAGAGAGATAACCAAGTCGTTGACACAAAGTTCTTGTCTATCGCAATCAAATCATTTGTCATGATGGGCATCGATATCCAAGACTTGAAGAAGCCAAACCTCAACGTCTACATCGACCATTTCGAGAAGCAGTTCTTGGAGTCTACCAATAAGTTCTATGCCGCAGAGTCGGCAGAATATCTCTCCTCTCATAATGTTGTTGACTACCTAAGAAAGGCTGAACAGAGAATTAACGAGGAGGAGAGTCGTGAAACCCTGTACTTGGATGAGCACAGTAAGAAACCATTAACTGACACGTTGAACGAAGTGTTGGTCGTTGCTCATTCTCAGGTGATGTACGATGAGTTTGCAAACCTGCTTGAACAAAACCAAGTTGATCACATTGCGAAATTGTTCACATTGCTCTCAAGAGTATCCAGTACCTTGGATCCACTCGCTGCCATCTTCCAGACCTACATCGAATTGAAAGGTCTTAATGCCATCGATAACTTGAAGACCGCTATGCAGAATGAGGTTGAATCCGCTCCAGTTGGCAAGAAACCAAAGCAGCAAGTTGACCCAAAGGTGTATGTCAAGGCTCTTATCCAAGTGTACAAGAAGTTCCAAGATATTTGCAGCACAGCATTCCAAAACCATGCAATCTTTGTGAAGGCTTTGGACAGCGCTTGTCGTCAATACATCAACAACAATGTCATTGCTAAGCCACCGCAGTTTAAGGGTACTTCCAAGACTCCAGAACTTTTGGCCAAGTACAGTGATAACTTGCTAAGGAAAAACAAGGATGCCGATGCTACTAGTGACATGAGTGTTGATGACATTATGGTGATCTTCAAGTTCTTGAACGACAAGGATGCCTTTGAAACTCATTATAGACGTATGTTGGCAAAGAGACTTATCCATGGTACATCTTCCTCTAACGAGGATGAGGAGACTGTCATACAAAGATTGCAAACAGAGAACAGTATGGAATACACTTCGAAGATCACCAAGATGTTCCAAGATGTTAGATCTTCCCTTGAGCTGAAGACCACCTTCAAAGAGGAAGCTTCTAAGCGTGAGGATTCCAAAAACATTGTTCCCGACTTTGAACCATTCATCCTTACTGAAACCATGTGGCCATTCTCCTCTCCAAAGAACAACAAGTTTATCCTTCCTGTTGATTTGTCTCACACTCATTCTGCTTTTGAAGAGATGTATGCCAAGAAGCACAATGGTAGAGTTCTCAAGTGGCTCTGGAACTTGGGTCGTGGTGACCTCAAGGCTAACTTATCCAAACCTGGTAAGGCTCCATTCCTCTTGAGTGCCACATTGTTTCAGATGTCCATTCTTCTTCCTTTCAACGACAAGGATACATACACCATGGCCGAGCTCTGTGAGTTAACCGGCCTGGATGCTCCAGTGATTGCAAACAACATGATTCCAATCGTAAAATCCAGACTTTTGTCCCAGTCACCAAGTGGAACAGAAGCCATGGATAAACCAGAGACTACTTACACTGTTGTCTCCGAATTCAAGTCTAAGAAGCTTAAGGTCAACCTTGTCCAGGGTGTAAGATCCTTGGATGCCAAGCAAGAGGCCGAGGATGCTGAACGTGAGATCAACGAGGATCGTAAGAACTACTTGAAGGCCTGTATTGTGAGAATCATGAAGGCTAGAAAGCAGTCTTCGCATGCCGCATTGATGAACGAGGTTGTTCAACAGTCTCACACGAGATTCAACGTGAGGGTGCCCGACATCAAGAGATGTGTGGACGAGTTGGTCGAAAAGGAGTACCTCCAGAGAAACGAGGACCAGTCCTATGACTACCTTGCTTGATTATATATAGCTCCTAATGCATCACCTCTAACGATTAGTCCTTGTGTATCCAATGTTGAGGTGGTCGGGTAAACTGGTTATAAGCGTAATCCCGACTTGTTAGAAGAAGACTCATCATTCGGATTAAGAGCCTAGTAAAATATTACCAAAGGCTATTCCACTGGTACATGGCTCTTCTCTTGACATGGAGGCGACTCGCGAGGCTATTTAAACGTTTATGAACGGTCGGTCTAGTTTTCATAAAAAAGTCTTGTAAGTTAGATCGAATACAACATGATAGGCAGGAAAAAAAGAATCTGTCAAACTTTAGCCAAACAACAATAACAACAAGAACAATATCGAGCGGAGCCACACGGCGGCAACTATGAAACACATCAATAAGAGACTGAGATGATCACACATGTTACGTCCATCACAAATGATTTAGGCTCTCTGGTGCCGCTAGGGGTCCTCTTCCTCACAAACCTCCCAAGACTGGCGATGCCTGGCATCGATGCCCCAGATGGGTGGTGCTGGTTTGATCCCCCATACACGAATGCCAACTGGACCATCCGTTCAGTACTGAACGGTCAAGAGAGCTCTTTAAGTGCCATACTCACAGACTTGTCGTATCTTATGGAAAGGCGGTATGTCAGGGCGACGTATAAGATACACAGACTCCAAGGTATTGATATGGCTGTCTTGAGAGTATACGTTGTTCCCTCTGACATTGATGGTAACAGGTTCCTGGAGCAATATAGAGGAATTTACCGAAGAGGAAAGGGTGTGAGCTGGCATGAGGGAAGGTACAAGCTCATTATGAAAAATCTAATTGCGGTGCTAGACTATTCAGAATCAGCATGGGCTGGTAAACTGAAGAGCAAGATTCTGGTATTCTCGTGTCTGCAGCCATTCAAACTATTCCATGCTAAAGATCTCGGAAGTATAGAATACATTGACTCTGAGATTAGCTTCCATATCATAAGGTTGGTGAACGGTGATGCTTTCAAGAAACACAGGACATCCACTCCTTCACAAGATCTCGAGATTCGTTTATCCAATGTCTACGACTCCATCAATCTGAAAATCGATCGTACGAGTGACTTCTTACTGGAGGCACAAAGTATCAAAGGTATGAAAAGCTATCTTTACAACTATCAGATGGAGTCCATTGCCAAAATGCTGATGAATGAAACACAGGATCGTTACAACTACATGCCGCATCTCCTCAAGCTGAAGCGTACTACAGCTGTGTTCTTTGATACTCTCAATGTGACCTTTTTACGTCGTCCAGAGCTATACAAGTCTCCAAGGGGAGGTATCCTTGCTGAAAATATGGGCCTTGGTAAGACGTGCATCTGCCTTGCACTTATCTGTCTAACCAAATTAGAGACTGCAATGCCACCAGACAGATTTTCAGCTAGGAATTTCAAAGACTATCGTGTACTCCCTCTTATGGAGCAATGTGTGAGGCTTATCAACCGTCGTTCGATACCTTGGCGGAGATATCTTGACAGTATTTCTGATGCATGCGTCAAGAAGATCAAAGATAACCCCGGATATTTCTATCTCAAAAAGGAGGAGGTACGAAATAGAAGATTTTCCTCAAGATCTCAACCCATTGTCGTGGAGGTGAAACTTCTACTCGCATCAACTACTCTAATTGTGTGTCCAGATAATTTGTTCTCGCAGTGGGTCAATGAGATCGATAAACATATTGAACGCGGAGCACTCTCTCTGTTTGAGCATTCATCTACCCATGAAGAGCTCCCTCCTGCAAAGGAGCTCATCCAGTTCGATATAATACTGATGTCAACCTCGAGCTTTGTCGCCCAGAATACTCCGAAATCACCGCTGATGAAGGTCTATTGGAAAAGGCTGATCATTGATGAAGGACACAGCATGCATCAAAGATCCACTCGGGCTGTGACCTTGTCCAAGGAAATACAGGTTGAGAGACGATGGGCTGTTACTGGAACCCCTACAGCTGGAATGACTACGCTTCATATAAAGGAAACTGTTGATGAAGACTCTTCTAGCTATGACGTGAAACGTAACTTTGACGTTAGAGATGACCTTGTGAGACTGGGTGCTCTAGTGCTCAATTTTTTTCAAATTGAGCCCTGGAAATCCAGTAATGATCTTTGGAGGAAGAACATTGTCAAGCCCTTTATTGATAACTCATATGGATCAACCCTGGCACTTTCCTCACTTCTTCATGATTTGGTTGTTCGCCATTCCCCTGACCAAATTGAGAACGACGTTACACTCCCGCCGTTGCTACACAGCCCTGTATTCCTGAAGCCCTCCATGCATAATAAGATCTCAGTGAATCTCTTTACCGCTGTTCTTGCAATCAATGCCGTGAGTTCTGAAAGGGAGGACCGTGACTATATGTTTCATCCTGCAAGTAAAGTTGACTTGAGAAGGTTGATAACCAATCTACAACGATCAACGTTCTATTGGACTGGCTTCTCTGTTGATGATTTAAAGACTATGATCAGCATCTCCAAGGTGTGTTTGGAAAAGAAACGTGCAGATGGGTCTGATTACTACGTTGCAGAGGATATCGAATTGCTGAATCAGTCTATCAGAATCTGTAAGAGGGCACTCAGCAATAAAACTTGGAGAACGGTGTCAACTATTCATGAGATGTGTTATTACATTGATGGACTTCCTGATATGTATGCTGAGTATTTCAGCATTGGCAACTATCTTAACGATGTTTCAGTGTTGGGCGCCCCGCAATGTTACTCAATGCAGAAGTTCTACTTCAAGAATCGATTCTTGAATCTACAAGATCATGAGAACTCCAAAGGAAAGATACAAGCATATACTGAATCCTTTTGGAAGGAGTATTGGATAGAAGCCACAAAGAAGAATGCTGAACGTGTAAAGAAAAATGATGGACAAGCCATTGATATGCCTACTGTGGATCGAGAATTTGACGCTCAGACCAGAATATCAAGTTTAAAATCATCACCAAAGTCGAAGAAGGCTTACGACGACATTGAGGTGATCAAGAATAAATCAGGAAGGATTGATATCTCTGAACGATCTACTCCTAGTGTCATGACAGATCCTAGTTCTCTGAAAAGGGCGAGAGTACTCGGTACTGCCTCCGCAAAGCTGTCATACTTGGTTTCCCGCTTACTTGATCATCAACGTGATGGTGTTAAGAGTATAGTGTTTTATGAGTTTGAAGATGGGGCATACTACCTATCTGAAGCACTGGATCTTATTGGCGTGGATTACACTCTATATTCTACCTCTTTTCCGAAGAATGTGAGATCTCGACGGATTGATGATTTCACTAATATCATCGGTAGGGGGCATTCACTGATAATGGATTTGAAACTAGCATCTCATGGGCTCACTATCACAGCTGCCACAAGGGTATACTTTCTCAATCCGGTATGGAGTCGTTCTGTTGAAGCACAAGCGATCAAAAGAGCTCATAGAATTGGGCAGAACCAGGCCGTTCATGTCGAGACCTTGATCCTGAAGGGGACATTGGAAGAGGAGATGTTCAAGAGACGACAGATGACTGATGATGATTCTGGTGTCTCCGTTGCAGAAGATGATCAGATTAGGGAGTACATTTCCAAATTTGAGTTCTTGAAGCTAGGTGATGTCAATAAGGCACCGTATTCGGACTTCAAGTCTGGGATAACTTCTGGAGTTGAAGAAGATGTTGAAGATTCGGAAGACGATGAAGATGACGGCCTGCTGGAACCGACTTCTACTTTTAAGGAAGATGTTCTTCGTTGGAATGTTCCCATATTCAACAAGGGTGCTCAGCGGAAGGTTGCAAAGCTTGATCAACCTGTTCTTAAACCAATCAATGTTCACGTTGAGAACGTCAAACCATCTGTTGTTCGGAAGTTAGATTTTGAAGTTAGTCAGGTGAAGAAAAGAATACAATTTGAGAACACTGAAATTAATAAGAGAGTCAGATTTGAATAAACGAAACGGACTATGAATTAGTGTATCTCAGAATGACCTTTCCGTCAACAGAAGTTGATGCCAATTTCCCCTCATGTTCATCGATATCAATGACCGTACCCGTGTGGCCTGTCAATTTTCTCAACAGTCTTTTTGAAGTCAGATCCCAAGAGGTAACTGTATGATCTGCAGAACCTGAGTAGATGACATTCGATCTTACGAGACATCTGATGGTAAAGTTTTCAGCTCCAGACGTCGCACCATCATATACCTGTTTTCTGATATGGTTTCCTGGAATTACCTTTGGTTCGTAAATCCTCACTGTATCATCTTGGGATCTTGAGATTAGGTTCGAATCATCCACTGAGAGGGATGTGATTGAATCGGTATGGTTTGTCTCGATTTCAAACAATGCTTCTGACGAAGATCTGACATCCCATGCCCTTATGACAGGTTCTATGCCTGCTGTGTACACAATATTCTTATGGAAAGCCACTGTTAGTAAGGGATAATCCGTCTGGAAAGTCTTGATAGGTGTTTTTGACTGAGGGTCCCATATCTGTAGCTTTCCATCGTCACTAGCAGACGCTATGAGGTTTTCATCCTGGTCAATTTCATTAACAACGAGATCATGGCCCGCCAGTTTCCTTATTTTTGCACCAGTCTCCGCGTCCCATATTCCAAGCGTTCTATCTGCGGAAGACGATGCCAGTTGGCCTCTATCGAGCCATCTGAGAGATGTAATGGCACTCTTGTGTCCCAACAGCTCACCGTTGTTCTGTGCATCTTCGCCTGTGTGAGGAAGTGTCCATAACACTGCTGTTTGTTAGTACATAATTCAGGGGGGAACAGAGAATAGAGAGGCAACACATACAGATTTTCTTATCCATGCCTCCTGTTGCTAGCGACTTGCCCTCTCTGCTGAACTGTGTCGCAAGCACTGCGCCCGCATGACCCTCAAGAGCGAACGAATGGTCCTCAAACTTGGTGTTCGTGTCAGTACCATTTCCTTGTAAGCTTCCACGCAATCCACACCTACCGTGTCACCGAAAGCCTCTCCTGTCCTGTGTCTCTTTACTAACGACATTGCACAGCTGCTGTCCGTACGCCCAACGTAAGCGTTGTGGTTGTAATTTGTAGTCCATCCAAAGCTACTAACCAGTTCTAAATGGAAAGCCAAAAACAGGTGTTCGGATGTTGAGAAAGCACCATCTGGTGCTGACTCAGCACTTACGCAAGCACAAATGTGGCGAAAGGTTACCCGCCTGGCCAATCAGCGATCGCGGGCGGCTGGGGGGGGTTTTCCCTCCCCTTTGAACGTTGGCCTTTTTCCTTCCTACAAGGAGAGGCCCTCTCAACGCCCACCCACCGCTCAATTCAACACAAAATGAACACACTAGCCTTGCGTCGTGCCGCCCTCTCTGCCCGTGCCCTCAGATCCGTCAGAACGTACACCGAGGGTGCCACTGGTGCTCCTCGCCCTGCCGGTTCCCAGGACGCCTTCAACGTGAGTTTTTTTGCACCTCTGTACGGGTGTGTATGGATCTACGATTGATGGCCCATTGTTGCTATTGCCATTGGAAACTACCAATTGATGTATTTCAACCCGTCCTGTGTGACACCATACTGACTGACCGATTACAGAAACGTGAGAAGGCCCAGGAGGACCTCTACATCAAGCAACACGAGAAGGAGCAATTGGAGGCCTTGAGAGAGTCCTTGAAGAAGCAGAAGGAGTCCTTGAACGAATTGGAGGAGAAGATCAACAACTTGTCCAAGTGAGGTAACGTGCTCCCCACACTGAGCATTTCTCTATACATATTACGATCTCTCATGCAATTCTTTACACAAATTCAACATTCCAAATTAGTTTCGTGAAGTGTGCTTATTTCTTTATGCTAGGTTTATTGATCTCTCCACTACAAAGAGATTGGTATGTTTCCAAATACATTATGTCAAAAAGGATTGTCCATACGTGTAGCCCATTTTTTGACATTTTAATGTCACCCACCAACGTCGTCCGAGTTATTATTATTTGAATCACATGGATCTGCAATTCTGCCAACGGCTGCCACTGTCTAAACAATTTGATATTACATGATGTAAACTCATGATGAAAACGATATGTAAATATTAAGCCATCATTAAGGACACTCTTGGTCCATGTATAGCAAGCTTGATAAACAAGTAAAAAGTACCCTATGGAGGCGATTTCAATAGCTCCACAGAGATATGCGGGATAATATATGCGAAAGAACTGTACTCTCTCTAGTGTCCAGATCAAAAATGAGGCAAAAATCACTTACCAGCGTCCTTCTGAAGAGCGTGGTGCTCGATGATCTCATCGGTGGCCTTGACGTGCTGTTCAACATCGACAAATATTTGTCTACGCTTTTTTGCAAGAATCTTGGAAGCCTTGATGTTGAATCCACCAGTCAACACTTGTTGAGTCTCCTCCAATTCCAAATTGGATAGCTCTGGATAACAGAAGAACACAAACACCCAAGAAACGACACAAAGTGCTGCAAAGAGGGAAAAGGTGCCAGGTGGTGTAATGTTCTCTAACATTGTCAAGAAAGTAGAAGAAATCACAAGGGATCCTGCCCAGTTAACAGCAGTTGACAAAGAAGTACCAACACCTCTGACATCCTGAGGAAATAACTCAGATTGTTGCCATGGGACGTTACCAATACCAATGGCATAAGTGGCAACATAACAGATCATACCAACAATAATGACAATACCCCATCCGGAGATGGTACCGTCACCACCAACGTTAACATTAGAACCATCAAACTTAATTCCCAAGAAGTGGAATCCAATGGCACAGATAACCAAAGAGACAATCATACCTGGGATAGCCAACAGAAGCATGAGACGTCTTCCAATTCTGTCAATAATAAAGAAGGCCAGAGTGGTAAACACAAAGTTTGTGGCAGCAATGACAATGGACACAGCAGTAGCATTCTTGAAACCAACGGCTTCAAACACAGTAGATGAGAAATACATCAAGGAGTTGAAACCGGTAAATTGTTGGATACCTTGCAAACCACAAGCAATGATGACGGCTCTCAAATTGGAAGGAACGGTATGGACTCTCTTGACGGCGTTCCAAGTACGTCTGAAAGGGTTGTCACCTGGGATGGCATTGTTCAAACGAGACAACTCATCAACCTTATCATGGATGAGGTCCTCAGTAGCACCCAAATGGGTTTTGGCAAGGACTTTACAAGCCTTATCCAAGTTACCCTTCATGATGTAGAAACGTGGGGTATCTGGCAGGAAGAAGAACACTGTGAATTGCACAACAGCAGGGATCAACGAGAGTCCAACAAGGATTCTCCAACCGTTGTTGACATGGGTCAAACCTGCACCACATGCGTATGCAATCAACTGTCCAGCTGTGATACAGAGAACGTTGATCACGGTCAAACGACCTCTGAATCTTGATGGGGAGATTTCACCAATGAACAGGGGAGAAACGAGAGAGCCAATACCAATGGCCCAACCCATGACGAATCTACCAACGGTCATTTCCCAAAAACTGTGAGCGCCACATTGCAAAGCCGCACCAACGATGAACAAGATGTTGGATGTCATAATCATCGGCTTTCTTCCAAAGTAGTCTGCAAGGACACCGGCAAAGATGGCAAAGATCAGTGCGCCCAACGAAGTGGCCGCAGTGATCATCTCCTTTTCGCCGTACGTGAGCGGCTTGTTGTCCAAGTCGGTGCCGATGGCCACCAGAGCAGAGGAGATGTAACCAGTGTCGTAACCGAACATGAACCCTGAGATCGAGGACACCATGGTGAGCACGATAATCAGCGGCGACGGCTTTGTGTTGTGGAAGGTCATGATCACGGACGTGTTGTCCTCGTCGTTCATTGGCTTAATGGCAATGTCTCTGTTGGTGCCGCTTCCGCGCAACTGGGACTCGGACGAGTCGTCCAGCGTGATGGTCTGGAAGCCGCCCTTGATGGTCTTAATGCCGTCCTCCTCACTCATGGCGTGTGTGTGTGTGTGTGTGTGTGCGTGGGGACCCTTGCTTCTCTCCAACCGCCAGGTTTCTCCTGAGTTTCTCCGAAAACATAGCATAGCAGGCTGAAAAAAACCGCGCGACTGTTCTTTTTCTGTCACATGCCAGAAAACTTTGGGGAGCAGCAGCCGAATGCGGCAATTTTCCCAACGTGGCAGTGGAGGACGCTAAGTGCAGTTTAAAACAAATTTAGACAAGCAAATCCGGCATGGTGTAGTGGCTAACATCGGTCGCTCTCACCGACCAGCCCGGGGTTCGATTCCCCGTACCGGAAATTATTTTTACTGAATTCATTCTTCTGATCACGTGATCAGCCGACAATATTTTATATTTATTCAATCTGAAGCACAGCTAATATTAATTAGTGATCAATATACGCCATAATATCTTAGGTAGCTTGTTGAAAGGTGCTACACTTGCTACAATTTGGCTGTGTTAATAGTTATCACTGATGAGCGCATCATGCTTTACACCCTCCAATCTTAGAAATTTCACGCATTCTGTGACCTACCTCGTTGAATGAAATTTTGGCACGATCGATCAATTATTGCAGTTTTCTACAAATCAAAACCGGGCACAGCACATTCTTCTCCGTGGCTTTCAGGGAAGGCAATATAACTGAATATTTCCCGCTATGCGAACTGTAAGCAAACTATCTGGATAGGATACTCAGTCTGTATAATAGCTAATACATAAACTTTGCATGCCATTAGTGCAAAAACCAACACATTTGTTACGCTAAATCCCGTTGTTCTGATGCTCATCCGTGCATACGCGAAAAGAGGAACGTTTACGCATTGGGACCATGGGGCGATGGCCCACAGCTCAACAACAAAAAACGATCGTACGGCGTACTATACACACAAGGCACAAACTTCAGCACTATGGAGTTTGACGAGATCGTGGAGGTGCCTTCAATCGATGTACAAACCCAGCAAAGTGTGTACAGTCGTTATCTCGTCATATGAATGATACTGTTACTAACCAGAACAAAGGGTACCAAACGTGGAAGGCCAATTCTGTGGCGCTATACGACTATCTCAACACATACAACCATATCTGGCCTTCACTGACAGTCCAATTCTTCCCAGACAAGGATGCGTATGTACATTCTTCTTTCTCAATAACTGTTTTCAAATTGACTAACCCGCACTATTTGCAGGGCCAAGGACAGAAGGGCCACTTATAGACTTTTAACGACCACCTACACCTCCGCATCATATCCACAACAACTGCAGATCGGGTCCATAACAACCAAGGACTTCTATGAGGAGGCATCAATGTCCAAGTTTGACGAGGAGTTGCATGAGTTCAACACGACGGACCCAATTGGAGGGAAATACCAACTTCTCCAGCAGTTATTACTACCTACAGGGGTGAACAGGGCAAGGATGATGCCGCAGAACCCGGACATCATCAGTGTGATTTGCGAGGACGGGTCGGTCAACATTTACGATAAGACAAAGCATGCAAGCCAAGAGACAGAATCGAAGGCTGAGATCAGGTGTAAAGGCCATGAACAAGAAGGGTTTGGCTGTGATTGGAATGCCAATGATGAAGCGGTCCTCCTTACTGGTGCACTTGATGGTAAATTAAAGCTTTGGGACATTAAAAAAATTGTCCCTGAACAGACCCTCCACCAGGTCCAGGAATGGGACTGTGGTGTCGCTGTCAATGACGTTGAATGGTGTTCTGAGCATAGGAATATGTTCATCTCAGGAGATGAGGAGAACTCTGTGAGGTTATGGGACACCAGAGAAGGTACAAACACTTCCGTTACCACGGGTGGCCACAATGGTGGTGTGAATGCGGTGTCATGGAACAAGAAGAACAAATTCTGCGTTGCGAGTGGAGATGGCGCAGGAACCGTGAACATATGGGATGTCAGATCGTTCTCCGAACCCGTGCGGACGGTCAAGACACACACAGGCGCAGTATCGAGCATAGCATGGAATGGTACTCACGGACAACTACTGGCCACTGCAGGAGGTGAGGATTCCACGGTGAAGATACTGGATATGTCCGCCAACGAGAGCGTGAGATTCACTCACCACGGCCATCTGCTTGGGGTGAACGACATCGCATGGAACCCCTTCGACGCACTGATGCTGGCCTCCGTATCCAATGACAACACCCTACACGTGTGGAAGCCTTCCGTGACGTTGCTCTCATGAATGAATGGTTCTGAACCTCTTACCTACCTGTGTAGCTGGTTGTAGGAAGCCGGGTAAGCGCCACAAGTCTTGTTTTGTCTGCCATTTCCGGGGCCGTGTCAACAGGCCGCCAGCCAACGAAATTGCGCCGTTCTGGCGGTGAGAAAAAGTTGGATGAAAATCAGCAAAAGACGCCCAAACACTGGCAAAGCGCAAGTGAAACCACCAAGAAAACAACGATGAGTTTGCGTCAATTGTCTTTGAGAGGTGCGTTCCCCGTTACACAGACGGACACTGCGCCGTGCGGTGCTTTGGTTGTGCCTTCCGCCCTTGTTTTCTGTGCCATTCACAGGCTACTGGAGTACCCCTGACACCCGAGATCCCTAAAGGGGGCTGCCAATGGGCACAAATGGACATGCACATACCACACTGCCGCGTTCTGTCTGCTTTTTTTTAACACCTGTGACCCCGGTATACTAACATCCATCAACAGCTGTTCGCCCAGCTTCTCTCTACCGTGCTGTCCCGTACGTCAAGCCATGTGCCTTTCCCTCCCCCTCTGCTCCGATCAAATATACTAACAACACTGCAGATTCGGTGTTAGAACCCTCTCCACTCAGACCCCAGAGCAACAGAAGGCTACCTCCATCATCGATGCTCTTCCAGGTAACTCCCCACTGTCCAAGACTGGTATCTTGGCCACTGCCACCGCCGCCTCCGTCTACGCCATCTCCAACGAGCTCTACGTGATCAACGAGGAGTCCATCTTGTTGGGTACCTTCATCGCCTTCTCCGCCATTGTCGCCAAGGTTGTCGCTCCATTGTACAAGGACTGGGCTGACCAGAGAATCAAATCTGTCTCTGACATTTTGAACTCTTCAAGAACCAAGCACGTTGAGGCCGTGAAGCAGAGAATCGAATCTGTTTCCGAGTTGAAGGACGTTGTTGACACCACCAAGATCTTGTTCGAGGTCTCCAAGGAGACTGTTGAGCTCGAGGCCCAGGCTTTTGAATTGAAGCAGAAGGTTGAGCTTGCTCACGAGGCCAAGGCTGTCTTGGACTCTTGGGTCAGATACGAGGCTTCTGTCCGTCAATTGGAGCAGGAGCAGTTGGCTGCCACGGTCATCTCCAAGGTGGAGAAGGAGATCTCATCCCCAGCCTTCCAAAAGAAGGTCTTGGAGGAGGCTGTTGCTGACGTTGAGAAGATCTTTGCCACTGCTAAGTAAATTGTCCTTCCAACGTTCAATATTCATTCACATCTGACAACGACCATCCACAACAAAAATCCAAAACAACAAATGGGACCAAATAAGAGCCCTTTAGATACGTTTATGACTTAGAGAGTGGTACATGCTTTCTTTCGTTACAATTTTTTCATGAAATATATTATCCTTTGTAGACTTGTTACTGACCCAATTTCCTCTTCCTTTGAATTGAAGACGGTACAAACACTTGTCGTTTCACCTCGGCATCTTTCTCAATGACATCAACTTGGATCTTGTAGAACTTTGGAGGTGGAGACGATGGCAATGGGATGTCAAGCGGTTCTGCCTCCGTGTTGCCGAAACCACTCTGCTCGACATTGGCCAGGCCAAGAGGAGCTAATCCTTTGGGACTGTTTCCTTGTTAGTATCATGCCACATATTATAACTCCACAGGATTACTCACTTCCACTCTGGATGGTAAAATATGCTCTTGTTTCCTAGCACAGTCACATCTTGCTCTCTATTGACTACCTCTGGTTCTGGCTTATCCTCGGTGTCTTCTCCTCTTAGCTTCCTCACTGTCTCCAAGTCCTTCTTCAGAGACAGCAGCATGCGCTCCTCGTGGCCAAGTTTGCCGCCATTCTTCTCCTTCTTCTGCTCGAGGTCTTCAATACGCCTCTGAAGTCGCTGGGGATTCAAAGTCTTCAATCGCTCGAGCTTCTGTTGCTGTTTCTGCTCTTTGCCCTTACGGATCTCCCTCTGTTTCTGCTTTCTCCCTGCAGTGGTGTCAGTCTTATGTTCCGGTATTTGTGATAGACGGTATACCCACGCTCTTCAGCTGCAGGATCCAAGTGTTTCCCCATTCCTTCGTTTCAACTGGTCAATTTTGGTGATGGAGGAATAATTTCTCGAAACGTCAACAATTAATGCACTTTCACAACCACCAAACTTAACCCATTGTCTCGCAAAGAACCATAAAATGAAGGCAGAACAGATGGTGGATCATTCAGGCGTCCCGGTAGAGGCCCTCGAGGCCCTCAGACTGAGGTTGACACAGGTAAGTGCCGTCGTTCCTCTGGTTTTCACAGAGCCCATATATTAACACCTCTAAAAGCTCACACACTCACTGAACAAGCTCCAGACTGAGTTCAAGAACCCTCAGTTGACACACTACGTGTCTCTCCAAGCACAGCTCAACATCATCCTTACACAATTGTCGTCGTTATCCTCGACTTTGACCTCATATGGAGAAGTCTTGGAGCGAACCGTAGCATATCCACTGCCCCAGTTCCCAACGACAGAACAGGAGGGTCTGTTGACCACTCTTTTAAGGAAGAAGGCTGCACCAGAGGTTGTGGAATGGGTAGAGGATTCAAAAAAGAAGAGCACGGATATTCTTTTGAAAGACGATGAGGAGTTGACGAAATGGGCTGCTAGACTAACGGTGGATTGCAAGGAAAAGTACAACTTCACAGGGTTCTATACGAAGGAAGAACAGGCACAGGGCAAAGATGATAAGAAGGAGGATATCGAAATGCAGGACAGTGCAAGATCGGCACTTAGTGTCGATCAGATCCTCAAATTTATGTATCAGGGCGAACTTCCCAAGTAAAGAATTATGTCATGTCAATAACAACATAGCTACGAGTAGACGCCCTACAACCAGGAGTTAGGACAACGACAAAAAAACATGAAGCAAAGCGTGCAATAAACGATATATACAGTTCACACTAACGATGCTCCTCTAATGACATATGGACAGGGCATTAATTTCATACGATCAATCAGGCATCAGACTTTTTGGACGATCAAGACAACAACTTGATCACAAGCTCCCAAGTGCCAAACATGATGATACTGTTAGGCACCGTTCTCAGCAAATGCGGCGTCAGGCCTCCGTACATCGACGCAAGACCTTCCTCCTTCACAACGAGCTTGAAACACTGCACCAAGCCTGTATATTTTGGCTTTCCATTCTCAAGAGGAGCCTGTCTCAATCTTGTTCTTATCACCTCGTGTGGGTATGTGATCAACGATGCAACAAACTTGGCGAATCCAGCAGATCCTGAACGAGCACTCCAGTCTAAGAACGAATCCCACTTGGTGTGCTCACGGCCAGAAAGCTCTCTTGCACGAGCCTTGTCCGAGATCACCTTCTTCATCTGCTCGTACAACACCCATTGTAACGTGCTCTCCACGGATCCCAAGTAGGATGCGGACAAACCTTTATAGAGGCCATAGACACCTTCTGTCTTCAGCACTGTCTTTAAACAGTCAAATGAGTTCTTGTACATCTTGGATCCAGCCTTATCGAGTTGCAATCTTGTCTTCACGAGCCAGATTGGATTCGTCGCAGTCGATGTCACAACACCGGCCATGATTCCAGCGGTCAAATGCACCCAAGACTCCTCTTTGCCGTTGTTGAACTTGTTGGCAACAAACTCTTTACCAACACCATACGTGAAGAAGTTGATAGATCTTGCCGGTATCACACCAACGAGGTTTGGTCCTAGACCTCTGAACAAAGCTGTGAATCCCTCGGTCTTATGGACGTTACCAATGATGGCAAAAGTCTCTCTGAAATGCTGGGAAGCCTGTAGGATCGGATTGGACGACTTCATTGCATGTCTGTATGACGAGGCATAAACGTCACTCTGGAGTCTCGTTTTCACAACGTCAAAGGGCGAGGTGAATACTGCACCGGCCATACCACCGATGCCACCGGCAACAAAGTGGACCCAGGGTTTCACCGCGGGCATGTGGGTCTCCGTGTGGTTGGACGGCTTCTGCGTCGATGACTTCTCATCACTTGCGAGGTAAGGAAGCGACTCAGCGGCTTCAGCCTCGAGCTTCTTGAAGTCGTTCTTGGCCATTCTTCCATCCACTGGTCTCTATCAGTGTATATGTGAGTGGTCAAAGGGGTGACGGCCTGGGAAAGACTTGAACAGAGTGTCAGACTCGGTGCTGTGTATCGTAAGAATTGTGCCATCTTGAAACGTTTGCTCGGAACGGGCAGAAACTGAAAAAATTCGCTGCTTATGTAAATGCAGGCGATGAGATGTGTCATATTTATGTTGTTCAAGTAGAATTGCACGGTGTGTGGTGATGTTGCAGGCCTAAGAGTGGTTTCGTTGGGTAGAGCGTTGTCTGTTTAGTATGCTTGTGATTTAGGCGCGCCGTGCCTGTTTATTGCTTTCTTGGGGTGGAACAAAGGGTTTGTCTCAGTTCGATGACTACATTCACCCCCATGTAACAACACGCAACGTCTATTGCGAACGAAGAAGAAGTGTTAACAGGACACTGGCCACACGGTGGCTGGACATGAAGTGTGAGTGGGAAAAAGGCCATGGCCCATGCGGACGAATATTGCCGCATGTCAGTCAAAGGCAACCAACCAACTGATGCGGTCAGCTAAGAAGGAAAAGGCATAGAGCCGTGTGAAGATCTCAGATAAACGTCTCGTACGCCTGTGGAACCAAAGTCACCACTGCGTTACCCTTGGTGGTCACAACATGTGCCTCACGAGGCGCATCAGGCTGTCGCTTCAGCAGCACGCTCTCCCCCTTCTCTTTTGCCTCTGTGCGCTTACGTGCGTTCTCCTTCACTCTTTTCAAGAACTCCAGTCTCGAATCAGAGTGCTTGACATGCTCCACGCCAACATGGATGCGCTTCTCCATGTATCTGTGTCCGTTGATCTTGTACAGCAACACACCTACACTGGATCTGGTAACGTCAAACACGACACCTGTGCGGCCGTGGTAGTAGTAGTGGGGCATACCCTTCTGGATAGCACCGTTCACCTTTATGTCCACGATGTCACCCTTCTTGTATGTGTGCAGGTACGTCTTGATGCCTGGTGGGCCATTCTTTCTGAAGGCACGGGCAAACTTGTAACGGGTACGGCGTCTATAACCGTGACTAGGTATGGGGTGCTGTTAGTGGGTCTATTCCCCCCTGCTATGAGCTGTATGTGTCAATGCACGGACCATGCTTACGTACGTGTGTGCCATTGTTGTTGTTCACCGTGTCGGTTCAAGGTCTCTGTGTCAGATGGTTCTCAGTCCTGGCAAGATAAATATATACAAGACCAGCAGCATTCGATGAATACTGATACACCCAGCAAAAACTTTTCACAGCAACTGTTGCAACAGAGTTTCTCTTCGGTTGGTGTGCACCCCACAGAACTCAAAACCATAACAAAAAAAAAATGCCAGATCACGGGCCAAAAATCAAAAAATTTACACCCAAGCACTAACTACTACAACAACTCCAATTACCGTAAGATTTCATTCCAAATTAATATACAATGTGAGCTAGCTACAAAATGGGACACATCCGTATAAGACAAAAGATAACTTTTATAACACAAATGTACCCAGGATCAGATCAGTGTGCTAGGAAACTTATTCCTCATCCTCAGCAGCCTCAGACTCCTTACCAGCGTTCTTTCTGGCAACACGACCGGCACGAGCACCACCGAATGGGGAGGTCTTGGCGAAGTCAATGTGCTTCTGGGAGTCCAATCTAACAACGAAAGATGGGATGTTGACAACCTGCTTACCAACAGCAATGTGTCTCTGGGAGATCAAGACACGGGCATGGTGGATAGATCTGGCCAAACCCAACTTGTAAACCTGGGTCTGCAAACGTCTCTCCAAGAAGTCCTCTGGCTTCAAGGCCAAAACGTAATCCAACTTCTTCTTGTCCTCGGACAAGATACCAGCACGGACCAATCTTCTGATCAAAGCGTTACCCTCGAACAATCTCTTTGGGTCTTTCTCGTCACGGGTCAACAAGTCACGGGCAGCACGTCTGATCTTAGACAACTGGAAGTTGATTCTGTAGATCTCACGCTTGTTCTTCAAACCGAACTCACCAGCGAGCTTCAACTCAGCGTCCAAACGAGCAGACTCGTATGGTCTCTTTGGGACAGTGTAAGTCTTGGAGTATGTTCTTGGAGCACCTATGAAAATTGTTAGCACTTGGGCACTTCTTAAAACAGGCGTAAGAGTGTGGTATTGTCTACATGAAAGAAGCTTCAGGTCTCCATCATCTTATAACCCTTTTGAGCGTGTATAAAGCTAGAATCATATTAAAAGTGGGAAGTAACGTTTCATGGATAGTCCGTGTGGCAGCATCAGTTGTGTATGCACAAAAGTGAAGATACACATATCATAGTGTTATGACGGTTTGCCTTCCTATAGTCAGCGGCCAGCACAGGACAAAGAGTCCCAAACTTAGACCACAAACCAGATCAAGCATATCACACAAATGATACAAACACAGATGCATAACACGGATATCCGAGAAACATTCCCACTTAAAATGACCCAGGCAGTGCAACTGAAGTGTCGGGAGTTCAGTGCACCGCCCATAAAAGCCCATCTCAAGAAGAGAAACACATTTGGAAACAAAAGGTCAACACTGACACTGACTAGGACATCGACGCTGCAATAGTGTCTGACCATGATCATCAGATGGTTGAGTAAGAAATGGAGGACCCGAACCTCACTCATGGTTCTTGCATGGCTCGTCTTTCACAGTCGAACAAACAAACAACTTCAGCATGTTTCAGAAGGGTTGATCGTGAACAACGTTGACGGACGAGGCAGTGGCAAGGACAAGCACATGATGGAAAGACCATTACGGTTGATAAAAGCACTTACGTGGCATTGTGACTGTTTAGTGTGATGAGGTTTCTGTTTTACCACTGATGATGATGAGAGTTGGTGATGTTGAAAAAATTGGATGCCACAGGGAACTCGTTTGTTTTTCAGTTATGCGGTGCGTACCATGTTAATGCAATCGAATGTCCGGGTGTTTGTGACTGTACTGAGTTTAAGCAGTTCATCCCAACACCAGGGCAGTCACTTTTGAAGAGTTTCCTTATCCGGCGAGTGTGCGAATGGTTCTGCCAAATTACAGACTTTGGCGCAAGTTGCGGTTCCGAGAGTGCCAAATTGCGCCATTTGGCACGGGCTTCATAACTACGCCTACCCCTATTCAAGCATTCAGGGCTCTCCACGGTTTAGCGGTCTTTATGATTGCGTACTTCAGTGCCACAGTTGTAAAGCCATTGCCACCTGGTCACTTTGCGGGACTCCTTGAAGACCAGTTGAGCGTTTCCTACTGCACCGTCGTACAATATTGTTACTGCTGTTGTGTAAGGGCGGACGACGCGTAACGTCACGAAAGGCTAAATCAATTAAGGCTGCCCGCTAGGCGTACCTACCATGTGACGAGTAGAGTGACAAACACAGAGCTAATGTATTTGCCACCGCTGTCGTCTTGTGCGCTCATAGTATGCGGACCCTTGTAGAGGAGTCCTGTGGAACTGTACAGGGGACCGTTTGCAAACTATTCGTCTGGAGTTGGGCTGTGGTTGGTGTGTGTTTAGCCAATAGGGTGGCGTAGTAGGAGTCAGCTGGGGTATCTTAAAAAAGATTGTGCTGTGCTCCTGGAGTGCAGGAAGCGGGAACGTTCAAGGGTATACACCACCTGAGTCTTTGCGCACGTCACGGGCACCCACTGATAGGCTGCAACAGCATCATTCACGCCCGCAAGGAACCGACGCTGTTGTTTCGAGGGCCCCCCCCTCCAAATTATCCAAATTTTTGCCAGCATGCAAAACCCGTGAGATTTTGTCAAATTCTGACGCGCGTATATAACAACGGGCAGATTCCCGCAAACAGCGCCTCTTGTTCACCCGTCACAACATTGACAGAATATTTCCGCCGGGCTGCGTAACCACCAGATCACTTCCACCGCTGCGTGTACCGCGTTCCACGTCCCTAATAGCACAAGGCGGCTATTCTTGTTTGATACATACACACACACACACACGCACACACAACCGGCAGCTTCCCTCAACCGCGGCTAACGAACCATGTCGCGTCTCGAACGTCTCGTCGTCCTCTTGGACACGGGCTCGACGCAGTTCATACGAAACACAGCCGCAGACCAGCTAGCAGACCTGGCAAAGGCACATCCGGAGGAGGTGCTCAATCTACTCAGTCGTGTTTACCCGTATCTCAACTCCAGGAAATGGGAGACCAGAACGGCATCTGCGAGGGCATTTGGAGGTATAGCTTCCCATGCCGAGTGCTGGAATCCAAACTCTGAGGGAGAGGATGCGGAGCCTGTCAAGTTGGAGGAACTCGATGAGACCCAGATCAAGCTTGAAGAGCAGGAACTGAAGCTCCTCAGCGATGAGAACAACTTCATATCGCTTGATCAGTGGAATCTCGCTGATATAATGAAGTCGGGAAAGAAGTTTCTTTCCTGTTCAGAAATTGACACGCCATCAACACGCACAATGGCCAGTCTTAAGAAGCAGAAGATGTCCGTGAGAAAGACCCTTGGCTTACCAATTACACAAAATGAAGACGATTTGATGGCCGCTGATGAAGATTTGGAACCTGCAATTAATGAGATCAAAGATGAGGTCAAGACTGAGGTGAAGTCGGAAGTGAAACAGGAAACCCCAGTTACAGACTCAATATTATCCCCATCATCATCTCCATCTCCGTCACCCGCTGCTAGTGCTATTGCAGCTTCAACTGGAACTGC
Organism: Williopsis sargentensis; assembly: GCA_020995425.1. Lineage (NCBI taxonomy): Eukaryota > Fungi > Ascomycota > Saccharomycetes > Phaffomycetales > Wickerhamomycetaceae > Williopsis > Williopsis sargentensis. Next base: position 2,211,742 of record CP083465.1, on the reverse strand, counting down.
TTCCCGTTCTCTGTCAAATGCAAGACTTAAGGCAATGGCGAAGCGTAAGGCAAAGATGGCAACCAAAGGTGGAAGCACAAAGAATAAACCGGTGGATCTTTCGCAAAGTTCCGTCTCAAGGAAGCTGGTCGACCAGGATATAACAGTTCCTAATGGGCATTCAAAGGATAAATCACAGAAGGTCGACATTACTTCACAAGCTGGAGGTAACAAGCTCGTTGTTGAGACGAAAGCCCCAGAAATACCACCTATCCTTGCTGAGCATGCCAAAGTTGCAGGTCTTGTTTGGCCATTCCAAGGAGTTTACGAACTACTCATCACTGATATGTTTTCAGAAACTTGGGAAACGAGACATGGTGCTGTTCTCGGATTACGTGAATTAATTAAGAAGCACGGAAAAGGTGCTGGAAGAGTCATGGGGAGAACGCTTCAGGAGAATGACCACAAGAACAGACAGACCTTGGAGGACCTTGCATCTCGTCTTTTGACCCTTTTCGCCACTGATAGATTCGGTGATTACGTCTATGACACCGTTGTTGCACCTGTTAGAGAATCTGCCGCTCAGGCTTTGGCTGCCTTGTTAATCCATTTGGATAACGATTTGGTAATTCATATCTTCAAACATTTGGACGGCTTGGTGTTGCAGAACACAAAGGCTAACGAAAGAGTACCATGTTGGGAGGCAAGTCACGGTGGTATGCTTGGTCTACGTTATCTTGTCAGTGTCAGAACTGATATCTTGGCGAACGAGCCACAACTTCTTGATGATGTCTTGAGGATGGTGTTACACGGTTTGCATGACTCAGATGATGTTCAAGCTGTTGCTGCTGCTACGTTGACTCCAATCACCGAGGAATTTATCAAGCTGTCAAAGGCTACCATTAACAGTGTCATTTCTACTTTATGGGAATGCTTGACACAACTGAAGGATGACTTGTCTGCATCCATTGGTGCCGTTATGGATCTTCTTTCAAAGCTTTGTGTTCACCCAGAAGTCTTGAACGTTATCAAGGAGGAAGCTTCAGAGAATGCTGATTATTCTTTCAAGAACTTGGTTCCAAAGCTATATCCATTCCTCAGACATTCTATCACAAATGTTAGAAAATCCGTTTTGAAAACTCTTTTGGCCTTTCTATCCATCTCTGATTCTGCATCAAAGGATTGGATCGATGGTCACGCAATAAGACTGATCTATCAAAACTTACTCTTGGAGCAGAATCCTGAGGTTTTATCCCTTTCACAGGAGGTGTTCACGAGACTTTTGCATGAGGCTCAACTTAAAGACGAAGTTCATTTCAGTGAGCTTATCCTTCCACATATCCAGCCACTGACAAACTTATTGATGACTCCAATTGGTGTATCTCGTTACAATTACTCGATGACGGCACAACACTTGTTGAAGCCTTCTGGTAAACCATACGAATCAATCAAGACTGATGAACAACCTGGACGAGGTCGCAAGAGAAAGACGCCACCAAGGCCAGAATCTTCCATCCCAGCACCAGAGGAGAATGATCGTGTTAACATTGATGGGCCAATGATCATAGGTGATATCACATTGTTAGGAATTGAAGTGTTTTACAGAACACGTATTGCATCTGCAACAGCAATGGGACAAATCTTGTCCTATCTTGATTCCCAAGCTTTGGAATCAGTGATCCCTTTGTTGTCACGATACTTGAACACCTCGCATGCCACACCAAGGCTTTTACTCTCCATCACCATCAAAGAATATTGCTCTTCTCTTCTGTCTCGTGATGAGCAGCCTTCTCCGGTTATCGTTACTGGATTCTATGATGCATTTGTTGACCTTCTCTCTGATCCATCCTCTCTTCCGTACTACAGAGAGTTGGTTCCAACCTTGAAGGTGGTCAGAACTCAATGTCATTCCCTCTTCAGAGCCTTCATCGATGAAGGTAACCTCTCTCAGAGTAAGGTTCAGGACTTACCGATCGTTGTTCAAGGTGAAACCGATGCTGGTCCAGGAGCATTCAGTATTGAGATTGCCGAGACCGTTGTCGGGGATACTTATGACAAGCTGTTCAAACAGATGAGTAATATCTACAGAATGGGTGCGCAGAAGTCCTTGGAAGATGCAAAGGCAAGAGTCATTGCTGCTATCTCTGAGGCAAGAGCTTTGAGACTTCAGAGGACAACTGCCATTTTATCCAATTATGCATCCGCTGCTATCGTCCTCACTGACCTTCCAAAGAAGCTGAATCCTATCATTCGTTCATTGATGGACAGTGTAAAGGGAGAGGAGTTACTTGATTTGCAAGCCCGCAGTGCTTCCTCCATCGCTGACTTGATTCGAAAGCTCATTGCTGCTGGTAAGGCAAATGTGTCGGACAAGATTGTGAAGAACTTGTGTGGCTTTGTTTGTGTTGACACTAGTGAAGTTCCAGAGTTCGGTTCCTCTAGGGACGTTCACCATGACATATTGTCCATTCGTAAGGAAGAGACTGTTTCTGATAATGAGGTCTTTGATCATACTCTTCACGAAGCCAAGATTAAGAGAAGAGGTGCTAAGTTGGCATTGGAGCACATCCTTTCAGAGTTTGGCTCCGATGTTCTGGAGAAGGTTTCACAGTTTTCCAAAATTATATTTGAACCATTACAGAAGCTTGAGAATCCATTGGCTCAAGATGTTGATGAGGCTGTCGGACAGTCTATTGTCGATTCCCTTGGTGTTCTCAAGGCCTTGGCTCCAGCATTTGACAAGACTTTACAGAGCAAGCTGATTGAGCTTCTTCCATTGCTCTTGAATGGCCTGCGTTCCAAACAGTCTGTCTTCAGATACTCTGCTGCAAAAACGTTAGCAGTGTTTGCCAGACTTGTTCCTTCTAAAGTAATCCCATTTATGGTCAAGGAAGTCCTTCCACTCTTGAATAATGCCGGTGATGTGACTGAGCGTCAAGGTGGTACTGAAGCTGTTTACCATTTGTCAAAAACCATGGATGCTGATATCTTGCCATATGTGATATTCCTGATCGTTCCAGTCTTAGGTCGTATGAGTGATGCTGACAAGGACGTTCGTGTCATTGCCACTTCAACATTTGCATCGATCATCAAGTTGGTACCATTGGAGGCTGGTATTCCAGATCCAGAAGATGTTCCGCAGGAATTGCTTGAAGGCAGAGAGAAGGAGCGTGAATTCATTCGCCAGATGATGGATCCTTCCAGCTCTAAGCCGTTTGAATTACCTGTTTCTATTGATGCCACTTTAAGAAAGTATCAACAAGAAGGTGTTAACTGGTTGGCATTCTTGAACAAGTATCACTTGCATGGTATTCTTTGTGATGACATGGGATTGGGTAAGACTCTTCAGACTATTTGTATTGTTGCTAGTGATCAGTACTTGAGGGCTGAGGATTACAAGGTTACGAAATCTATGGAGAGCAGACCTCTACCAACATTGATTGTCTGTCCACCGAGTTTGACAGGTCACTGGGAGCAAGAGTTTCACCAGTATGCATCATTCTTGAATATTCTTGTGTATGCCGGTGGTCCATCTGTTCGACAGAGCCTCCGTTCGGAGTTTGCTGGTGCTGATATTGTTGTTACATCATATGACGTTGTCCGTAACGACATTGAATTCTTGGGTGCGAAGGATTACAACTACTGTGTTTTGGATGAAGGTCATATCATTAAGAACTCGAACTCGAAGCTGACCAAGTCTGTGAAGAATGTTAGAGCCAACCATAGGTTGATTCTTTCGGGAACACCAATTCAAAACAACGTTTTAGAATTGTGGTCATTGTTTGATTTCTTGATGCCAGGCTTCTTAGGTTCTGAGAAGTTATTCCAGGAGAGATTTGCCAAACCAATTGCAGCTTCAAGAAACTCCAAGACATCGTCTAAGGAGCAAGAAGCTGGTGCTTTGGCACTTGAGGCCTTGCATAAGCAAGTGTTGCCATTCATGTTACGTCGTTTGAAAGAGGAAGTGTTATCCGACTTGCCACCGAAGATCATACAGGATTACTACTGTCAATTGGGTGACTTGCAGAAACAATTGTACAACGATTTTGCAAAGAAGCAGAAAACCGTTGTTCAACAAGACATTGAGACTTCTGAAGTCGCTGAGAAGAAGACCCATATTTTCCAGGCGTTGCAGTACATGAGAAAATTGTGTAATCATCCTGCCTTGGTTCTTAATGAGTCCCATCCTCAGTACAGGGATGTCTGCAAGTACCTGAAGCAGACTGGGCTTGGTTTGCATGACATCAAGCATGCTCCAAAGTTGATGGCCTTGAAAACGTTATTACTGGAGTGTGGTATTGGTGTCCAAGATGTCGATAAGAGTGCTGCTAATGGAAACGTTATCAGTCAACATCGTGCGTTGGTTTTCTGTCAACTCAAGGATATGCTTGATATGGTTGAAGGAGATCTCTTGCGTAAGCACTTGCCATCAGTTTCTTTTATGAGGCTGGACGGTTCTACTGATCCAAGAGATCGTCAGAAAATTGTTCAGAAGTTTAATCAGGACCCATCCATCGATGTCTTGTTATTGACTACGAAGGTTGGTGGTTTGGGTTTGAACTTGACTGGTGCTGACACCGTTATCTTTGTCGAGCATGATTGGAATCCAATGAATGATTTGCAAGCCATGGACAGAGCTCATAGATTGGGTCAGAAGAAGGTTGTCAACGTTTACAGATTGATAACTAAGGACACTTTGGAAGAGAAGATCATGGGACTACAAAAGTTCAAGATGAATATTGCCTCTACGATTGTGAGTCAACAGAATGCTGGATTGGCATCCATGGATACAAACCAGTTGTTGGACTTGTTCGACGTTGAACAGGGTGGCCAACAAGAACCGAATGAGGAGGTTGAAGGTGACTCCAAGGTCAAGACAAGCGAAGATACTATTCACGAATCCGGTCTAACTGGTAAAGCTGGTGCGATCGTTGGAGAATTGGGTGAGCTATGGGATCAGTCCCAGTATGAGGAGGAGTATAATCTGGACAGTTTCATTAGGAGTTTGAAGTGAGGAGTTTTAAGGGGAGGAGCATTGCATCAACTGCATATAAATGTACTATTTTTTTAGGCATTTGTCTTTTATAAATATCATGTGTTACGAAGTTTCAATTATGATTTGTTGTTGTACAGAGCGCGTGAAACTCCTAATTTTTGTGGAGCGGTGATATAATCTTGAAAGCTTGCCTCGGGGAAACATTAACAACGTATAATTTGAAGGTGACACGGTGGGAAATGTCATCGTTGGAAGCCCAGGCTAATGAGCGTAAGGCTCGACTTGCTGCACTCAGGAACAGGAATAAACCAGCACAAGCTGTTGTTCCTGGGAACACAGAGGTTGCACAAACAGTGCCGGTGCTGAAGAACAGAAATTACGACCCAAGTACAAAGAGCAGCATAAGCGGGTTCTCACGCCCTCCTACGACGCTTGACAGCAACTCCGAGACTGTTGAAGCTGTGTCACAGGCTATTCAGGATGAGGTGCTTGCAAAATTCAGAGCACAAGCTGAGGTGAGTGTGAAGGAAGCCATCAAACCTCGCAAGACGACATGGGACTTAGAGAGGGACATTGCGGAGGATCTGAGATTGTTAGATGAGCAGACTGACGAGGTGATACACTCCCTGGTGAAGGAGAGGATCCAGAAGCTGAAAGAGCAGAACTCTACTATCGGCGATGACTGATCGATTGGATCTCATGAACTGTACGTAATGAATGATGATAACCCAGTTACAATAGCGGCAACGTTGTTAATGTGTTTATAGATCCATGTATTCAATCCGTGGATAAATAGATATGTGGAATAAATAATAAATAGAGTAATAAATAGGAATAAATACAGCTCAGTTGCTAGATTGCTCAGTGGTGAAAGTTCTTTGGCAAGCCGTGCACTTGGCCGTCGTGAACAGTTGCACTAGGGACCCAACCACCGTATTCAACAGCATTCTTAGCGTTGAACTGAGCGATTCTCTCCTCGATCAAAGGTCTGAAGTTCTTCACGAGCGCCTGGACTGGCCAAGCGGAAGCGTCACCCAAACCACAGATAGAATGTCCCTCAATACGCTTTGAAACTTCGATGATCATGTCAATCTCACTTGGCTTTGCATCACCAATGACGAATCTGTCCATCGTCTTGGACAACCAACTGGTTCCCTCACGGCATGGTGTACATTGGCCACATGACTCGTGGCGGTAAAAGGATGAAAGACGGGCAATGGCCTTGATCATATCAGTGGACTTGTCCATGACAATGACAGCACCGGTTCCAAGAGAAGATCCGACTGCTTTCAAACCATCATAGTCCATCAATGCCTGTTCGGCACCCTCGATGGTCAAGTTTGGCACAGACGAACCACCAGGGATCACAGAGAGTAAGTTATCCCAGCCACCACGAACACCACCACAGTGCATTTCAATGAGGTCCTTCAATGGGATACCCATCTCCTCTTCAACAACACAAGGTTTGTTGACATGACCTGAGATACCGTAGAGCTTCACACCCGTGTTTCCTGGTCTTCCCAACCCGGCAAACCACTCAGGACCTCTTCTCAAGATAGTTGATGCAACAGCCACGGTCTCGACGTTTGTCACGGTGGAAGGTCTACCGAACAAACCAACTGCAGCTGGGAATGGTGGTTTAAGACGTGGTTTACCCTGCTTGCCTTCCAGGGACTCGATCAAGGCGGTCTCTTCACCACAGATGTATGCACCCATACCACGGTGAATAAAGACGTCAAAGTCGTAACCAGAGCCACAGGCATTCTTACCGATAAGACCAGCGGCATATGCCTCGTCTATTGCCTTTTGCAAGACAATAGCCTCAGTTAAGAACTCGCCTCTGATGTAGATGTAAGCAGCAGTGGCATTCATGGCTCTTCCAGCAAGCAGACACCCCTCCACGAGTTTATGTGGCTCTTTACGCATGATCTCACGATCCTTGCAAGTACCAGGCTCACCCTCGTCGGCGTTGACAACGACATAACGAGGCCCTGGGTTTTTTTCCCAGCCTGGTGGGTTCATAAAGGACCACTTCATACCCGACGGGAAACCAGCACCACCACGGCCTCTCAATCCGGACTGCTTCATCTGGTCGATGATCCAGCTGTCGCCTTTTAGCACAAGCTCCTTAGTCTTGTGCCAATCACCACGGGCCTGTGCTGACTTGAGGTCCCAGCCATAGTACCCGTGCAAGTTCTGGAAGATACGGTCCTGATCACTCAGGCCGCCCAGACGACGGTTGGGGTTTGCTTCTGCGACTGATGCGAGTTTCCGCTTCGAGATGCGGAGTGCAGACACGCGTGACATCTTGAAATGTGTGCTTTAGAGTGTGTTGAAAGCGCTCTCGTGCTGACCATTGGAAGCCCCTTGAAATTGAGGTTGAAGTTGAGATTTGTGGGGCGGTCAAAAGTTGGAATGTGCGGAAAATTGCCGTTTGTGGAAGTTACAGTATGGGAATCAAATGCGAGGTGCTTTACTGGCCGCAATACGTTCAAATAGCTCGTTGTTTCGTTAGCTGGTGGCACCTTGTGACCTTTGCGTTCTATAGCTGTGGTTCCACGTTGTTGTTCATTTTTTTTCGGTTTTATGCCATGGTCTGGAGCCAATGGATGAACGAACGCAAGGGCACAAGAGCGACTTTGCCCGATGAGAGCTGCTTCTTCGCCACAACCATCAAATGTAGCCTCGTCAACGCCCTCCCGCTTTCCCCATTCATGTGACACTGCCTGTTGATATCGTAGAGTTCTGTTTCGTTCGTTGAAGCCCGTGTAATCTGCCAATAACTCACCCTCTTTGATCCCGCAGGAGATGATGAGTTAGTTGATGCTCTGTCTCAAGATCTGATACGTTGCCGTCACGTTTGGCTTGTCGATGGCAAATACCTCTGCTCTATCCAAGAAGGCCTCGTCCAAGCAAGAGGTGAGGTTTGAAATGGATAAGATGATGAAGTTCTGGAACGGCTTGAGAGAATCAAGCTGTGTAAGTAACTTGTTGACCACTCTAACGGCATCAGTGGCCTCGATCTTATCCAACGCCTGAGATCTTGACGAGGCCAGCGTTTCGACTTCGTCAATGAGAATAGAAAACATCAGGTCTGGATTGGGTTGTATCATAGATCGGATGTCCTTGAAGATGGTCTCAAGCCTTTTGGAGCTCTCACCAAACCATTTGGAGAAGATTCTCCCACCTGAAAGCTCAATGAGAAGTCCCCTCTGGTGGATGGATATCTTGTGAGAAAGTGCCCTGCATGCTGTCGTTTTACCACAGCCAGCGGGGCCATGAAGGACCAAGAGCTTATTGTTCATGGAGCTCATTACTGTGGAAATTTTGCCAATAAGCGACAAACGAGCATGTCCAAGTAACTGGGACTTGAATTCAGTGGTGAATTGTAGAGAGGACCAAAGCGTGTCGAGTTGTGAGTTTGGAAGAGCGGTTGTGGTGATGCTCTGTAAAGTTTCCTCAGAGATGCCATGTGATCATGTAGTCAAGCTCGTGGAGGCGCTAGCGCAAGCTGATGTCGTCAAAGGACTCAACAAGGCTTCTGTGGTCGATGCACTCGTACAAGGTGATTTCCAGAGTGGTATCGGTGAGCTCAAACACCAGTTCCTCTCCATCATCCAGCGCAGTGTCACTGTGATGTGAGCCATCACCAACGTACAACCGCTTCACGAAACAGCACACCAAGAGCTCTGCTTTCCTCAAGTTTAAGCAGCCGATCATGAATGAGCCCACCATTTTCAAGCTCATCTCGAGCTCTGACAAGTGTGTCAAGAGTTCGATCTCTGTGTCTTGTGAACTGTGGGTGGTGCGCGGCTAAATAGAGGGCGATGGCCTCTTTGATCTTGGAGCTCTCGGCGGTGGTGATCGTTGTATGTGAAGATCTGGGGGTCTCCACTACGAGTGTGTGGTGCTGTGGCTGTGACTGTGACTGTTGTGTCATTTTTGGCGCTCCTTCTACAGATTTTGGTGGTTGGTGGTTGGTGATGTGTGTATTTGCAGTGACACAAAGCACTTTTCTACAGCTTGTTGCAAACCACATATGCTTGATAAGACCGTGACACTGGTGTACTGGTTTATTAGTCACCTAGTTCACAACACTGAGTACATAACACCGTGTGCATAAAACTACAACATACAACATACAACATACATACAACAAACACTGAACTTGTGCTCCACAAACCAGCAGCTCGCAGTGTGCATCGACTTTCCCAAACGGGAAATCTTTTCTCACGGCCGGAAGCGCTTATCGGCGTGCCCAGACACAAGAAACGACGATATAAAAACGCTGGACGAGCCCACCAAATGAGCACAGCTGTTGCTAGCGTTCTCTGATACACAAGCACATATATCCACAGTCTCACGCACAATGTCCTGCTGCTCAAAGACCACCCAGAAAGTTACCAAGCCAGCACAGATCTCCACCGTCAAGACCGCTGCCTCCAAGGGGTGCGACACCTGCGGCTCTGCCACTTGCAAGTGTCTTCCAGGAAGCTGCCAGTGTACTCTTTCCTCCTGCAGCTGTGACATCAAGCTTTGATTGATGTGGACTCAATGAAATTATTTGAACCATGGGAGTGGTGTGGGTGTCTATATGTGTCCACTAAATGTATGATGTTACGGGGGGATGGCTAGGTTGTTATTATGTTAATATATTCGTCATGTTTGCTATATGTTTCCTTCCTGTATTGTGTGTTACGTGAGCGTGTTCACTGGTCATTGTCCATTGATCATCCTTCATATAAGTCACAAGTCATAACTCGTAGGAGTCCAGGGTTCTCGGATTTCTTTTCCACATTTGGACGTTCGATGCGGAGATTCCGCGCTCAATTTGGTCAATTTCAGGACGTTTTGCTGTTGACTTTTAAACCCTTTTTTGTGTCACTTTTTGCCCTTTGACACAAAACTGGAGTTTGGAATTTGGAAATGACTCCTCCATCAACGGGTCCTCACTTAGCACACACACACATCATTGTCACACTGTCATACACAGCTACACATCCAGCCTTATGAATTACATCGCTAGCAAGCCAGGCAGCTACAGCCACAGCTTCATGAGATCCACACCAGAGTTGTATGCATTGACCAAGACCCAATCTTTGGACGACTTGTCAAACACACACTGCATCCTCGCTGACAACGAGCAGTCCTCGCTCCGATTACACACCAATTCACGGACACGCCACATGAAGAGCCCATTGAGCAGTGGTAGCTTGAAGAGCGTAAGTGTTGCCAACACAATCAACCAAGTACCAAGTGCCTTCCCTTTCTATACAAGGGCTGGTGGTTGTCATGGCACAGTACGCAGCTTACACGAGAGCTTGTTTGATCTTAACAGTGTTGCTAGCTCAAGAGATCCTGAACAACAGGAACAGGAACGATCACAATCACAATCACAATCACAATCACAATCACAACTGGTGTACATCAGACAGAGCTTTAGTGCACAACTGGTGTACATCAGACAGAGCTTTAGTGCACAACTGCTCGTTCGTGCTGTTGGTAATTTGAACATCGATGAAGAGCAGAATGAGAATGGGATGATGAAGATGAAGACGATTGACCCAAGGATATCTATACCAAATGGATTGGAGTACGAGTACGATGGTGACGATAGGGACGATAGCGATTTCGATTGCGATGATGGTTCGATCTGTTCATCTGATGGGTTGATTCTTGAAGAGGACCCACCGTACAAGAACGCATTTATGAGTTGTGCATTGTCCCATCGCACCCCTTCCGAATTGCTTGGTGTCACTGATGGGGACATCAAGTTCTACAAGGACGTTCTGGCCATTGAGGATAAGACTTGGTCACCACGTTACTTCCAGGGGCATACCATCAAGAGATCTCAATTTGTGATGAAGACCCAGGGGTTCGAATACCTGTGTTTCAAGAAGTGTCCCAAGTCAGCCAATGATATTGCAGAATTGGATAACATGAACAATTTTACACAGGCACGATACACACGCAAGAGACAAGGGTGTTCCAAGTCCAACTCTGAGGTTCTTTGTCGACTCTGCCGTGGGGAGAACTGGGTTCCCAAATTGGAGTTTGACGTGCATTTGCTGTTTTCACATGGTGTTCTCAAGCCACCTCCTCCACATCAGCCATGTCTTTTGCCATTTCCGCGAGCTATCTTCGAGATACGTCAAAGGCATTTCATCAACAGATCCGTTGAATGTCCCGAATGTTTGAGATGGGTCCGATTGGGCCGTTTACCCAGGGATGAGGATATCTTGACGGGACCTTACACCAAGACACAGGGTATCTACTTCAACTACTTTCTTCATCTCATCAAAATTCATAAGGAAGCTATTTGACTGACGACTGATCCTTCTTTTTTTTCATGATGTAGAGAGTTGCTCAGTCGTGAAAACTCATCCTTCTTTTAAAGTCAGCGTACTCAAAGCTCTGTGGGTAGTAACCCTTGATGTTTGGATCAGGGAGGTTATCATCTTGGTTTGAGTGGAAGCACTCATGGGCGCCTTTGCAATGTCTTGAGCCCTGACTCGTCAATTCCTTGATTGCCTTCTCATGGAGCTCTCTGAGTCTTGCGACCTCAGCATCTTGTTCAGCAGCCTCCTGTGATGAGCGCCTGACGCCGTTGTACTTGACGTTGAACTCCTCCTGTGATTTTTCCGCATCCAGGGCGATGCTCTTGCGCTGGAGCAGTCTCTTGGTGACCTCTGGGGAGTACTCTCCCTGTGCCGTTGGAGGCGTGCACGACAATTCTGCTCGCTTGTCAGTGGCAGTGGCAGGGTCGCCAATGTGGAGTGTGGTGGGCTCAGGGGCAAGCAGAGGGGCCTTGTCGAGAGGGCCCACATCCTCGTCCGCTTGTGCTGTTGAGAGCTGTGCGATGCCCTCCGCTGCCTGCTGGGGGTCAATTGACGAGTGTCTGCGTAGGGCGGTGGCGTAATTGGACGTGTGTCTTCTGACCAGGGGCTGCGGATGTGGCGTTGAGCACGCGCGTGGCGGATGCTGCTCGTTCTCGTATGGCTGTGCCTGGACGTGTTGCTGGAGGTGCGTGGCTATGTGTGTGTGTTGTGGTTCTGGGCTGTCGACCTTCATTGTGCTATGTTCTCTTTGTGTTGTTGTTTCCTTATACCTGTATCGTTATTGTATTGTACTGTTATTATCAGCAATTCGACTTGGAAAATCTCCCCACAAATGAAAAACAAAAAAAAAAAATATCCAAACCTCGGAATTCGGATCCTCGGCCTTTTATTTTAATGAACGTGACCACACTGACCCACACTATTACGGACCTTTTCCGTTTCAGCACAACTACATGGACAACTCGACACAGTTGAACAACATGAGCAACATGGACAGCATGACGGCCGTCTCCTGTGGTGCTGATGCCCTCACACTCACACTAGCAGACAGCACGATCATCGAACTGTGAGCACACATTGTGTCCCCCCCCACTATGAACACAAACACTCTCTCTCTCTATCTCACTTAATAGCTAACTAACAACACAGCTTGTACTTCTGGCTCAGAGACAACTGCCAGTGCGTCCTCTGCTACAGCGCAGCGACGTACCAGCGTCTCGTCGACACATTTGCGCTCGCAGAAGACGTGCACCCTGCCAAGGCAGAGCTTGTTGGTGGTGCTCTCGAAGTGGCCTGGAACGATGGCCATGTCTCGAGCTTTACCACACAATGGCTCCAGCAGCACAGTGTGAAGTACACCACGCCCTCGCCAACGAAGAAGGAGCTCTACCCACAGCGCACCCTTTGGACCACGGCCACCATCGAGCAGGAGAAACCCTCTGTGGCCTTTGAGTCCGTGCTCAAGGGCGACCACAAGGAACTCCTCAACAACATCCACAAGTACGGCTTCTCCTTCATCCACGGCGTCCCACACACCGCTGAGGCCACACACGAGCTGTGCACCAGGTTCCTGCCCATCAGACACACGCACTACGGTGGCTTCTGGGACTTCACCTCCGACCTCAGCATGAAGGACACCGCCTATTCCGACCTCGAGATCCCCAGCCATGCTGATGGCACCTACTGGGAGTACACCCCGTACTTGCAGCTCTTCCACCTGCTCTTCCACGACGGCACTGGCGGTGAGACTACTCTCGTTGATGCCTTCAAGTGTGCAGGCGACTTCAAGGTGGAACACCCGGAAGAATACGAGTTGCTGAGCACCTTGGAGATTGAATGCCATTCATTAGGTGATGTCCACCTGGTGCAACGTAAACCGGTGTTTATCCACGATCCACAAGGTGAGCTCATCCAAGTCTCATGGAACAACTCGGACCGTTCCACGAACTATCACTTGGATAATGACACTTTGAAGAAGCTCTACAGTGCACTACGTAAATGGCATACCGTGATCAACAGACCTGAGAACGTCTTTTGGAAACAACTCGTCCCTGGTGAGATCCTCATCTTTGACAATTGGAGATGTTTCCACGCAAGAATGGGCACCACCACGGGAAAGAGACGTATGTGTGGTAGTTACTTTGACAGAGATGATTTCCTTAGCTCGTTGAGAAAGGTCAACGCCCCGGATGAGACCTTGTTGTTTAACGAGTCAACATGATTATCATATGACTCTTCCATGCATATGTTTATCATGGCACGTACTGCAGTAGTATGTAACAACATCCATTTCATCTCTAAACAATCTTAAACGGTAACCCTCTGGTCTCTCAACCATCTCTTGTAACTCTTTGCACTCACTCTCTTGCGCATCAGCCCCTTGAACATTGGTGGGATGTGCTGACAACAAACCCAGTTTAAAACACCTGCAATGACAATCAACCATTTGAAACCAACAGAGATCTCGGTCAACTGGAACAAATTACCCCACATGCCCTCAGGATCAGCACTCATCAATGAGATCGACAGCAAAATACAAACCACAACGTTGGCAATGAATGGGATGTTCTTCGTAATTGGCTCACGGTATGGTGGACCAACGGTCAACGTCAACGCACATAAAATGTACTGGAAGTTGGAGAAGAAGAACAACACGGTATTATCAGAAGATTGAACGGCATCATCTCCAGCAGGCACCGGCTTTATATACCATGGTTTGGTTTGAACGTATTCCCAAAGAAAAACTTGGAATGCCAAAAGAATAACAATGTTTACCACAAGTGGAATCAACAACTTTGGTGAAACGAGATTGGCAGATGGACGCTTAGAAACAATCGTTCCATATGCATCGGACCATGACATGAAAATCGCCAATGGTAAGATCAGGAATAAGTCAATCCACAAGAATTGGAAATCACCAAGGTTGGAACCACGTTTGTAAAGGATCGAAACCGTGACAAATTGAATGGCAGAGTATAACGACATATACTGGAAACAACTGAAAGACGTCACCAATGAGGCACGCCCCTGCTTGATAACATCCAACACACATGAAATCTCAAACTTACGAGATGTAAATGGTGCAGCAACAGATGCCTCAGCTTCAGAAAGTGAAACTCCAACATCAGCAGCCTTCAATGCACCACAGTCATTTGCACCATCTCCACAGAAACCAACGGTATAGTCCAAGTCTTGTAATCTTTCAACCAGTTCATGTTTCTCATCCGGGGACATACGAGCAAAGATGTTGGCCTTCAACAATAGATTCTTAACAAAGTCATCTGAGTAGAGATCAACACTATCCTTCAAAACATGTCTAAACACGTCACCAGAGATGGCAATACCATAAGATTTGTACGAGTCGTGCAATCTTAAAGTACGATCATCCAATCGTAACTCTTCGTTGTCAATCTCACGCCATTCAATACCGTCTTCATTGAAATGTGGGACAAAGATCAAATCCTCACCAATCAACCCACACTCACGACCAACACTAACAGCCGTCAAAAGGTTATCACCGGTACACATTACGGTTCTCAAGTTTGCCTTCTTCAACTCCTCCAAGACTCCCCGTGTGGAAGGTTTCAATCTGTTCTCAAACACAATGAAACCAAAAAAAGTCAAACTAGATTCTGCCTCAGCACGAGAAACCTTTTGAGAGTATAACCAAGTGTTCTTCTTCAATGGCTTACCAGCACACGCAATAACTCTATAACCGTTATGAGTGTAGTGGTGGAGCAACTCTTCGTAGTTCGGAGGGAAAGACATTGGATCACAAATATCCTTGATCACTTCAGGTGCACCTTTAGTGAAGACATGGAAATCATCTGCACATTTAATCACAACGCTCATTCTTCTCAACTCAGACACAAATTCAAAACTCTTAAGGATACCAAGCATCTTACTCTTGTCATCCTTTGGATAAACAACAGATGGTGAAATTCCAACATTCTCAGGAAGGACATCCTCATCGTATCTTCCTTCATTCAAAGAGGCAAACCCGCTAAATTCCTCCTCATAGTTCCAGTTTGTAAAATCAAACATCTTGAAATCCAATGGATCTCCAATCAACTCGTTATCAACCACTCTCAAGGAATGACAGGCGACCATGGTCTTGGTCATCGCTTCATCCAGGTCTTTTACATCAGTGGTTAAAGAATCGAAATTGGCAGCTGAGTGAACACCATAGATATCCAAACCATCCTCAGTCAAAGTACCAGTCTTGTCAAAGCACAAGACGTCAAGCTTACCACCAACGTTAACACGGGTTGGAGCGATACAGTACACATCTTTCTTTTTCAATCTTGCCAATGCAAAACTTGTTCCAATGGTCAAAGTAGCTGGAAGAGCAGGTGGCACAACAATAGTGATGATATCAAGTGCTCTCAAAACAATGATACGAGTACTCAACCCCAGCTTGATGAAGTTGATGGTGGAAAAGATGAATCCAAAGCAAGCGATGCACGACATGAAACCAATATATTTGAAAGAATCCTCATAAAACTTGAAACCAGCAGGTTTGGGGAAAAGCATGGAGCGTAGCAATGCACCCTTGGTGGTGGAGAATCCTGTACGTGTAACAAGGGCCAACGCTGGGTCAGAAGTGGTATGACGGACTCTAATGATCTTTGTTCCGTTGAACAAGTACGACTTGGCCAACAGAGCGGGAATCTGTGAAGAACCGTCATTCAAGCATTCAAGGGTCTCTGGAGCTGCAGAGACTTTTGACACAGGGACGGATTCACCAGTCAACATGGATTCATTGACAATGGCATCACCGGACAAGAGAACGGAGTCACATGGAACAGTGTTCAAAGAAGGATCAGAAATCTCATAAACGTCACCTGGAACCAAATCATTCGATTGAGTTTCCTTCCAGAACCCATTTCTCCAAACACGAATTGTGCAAGAGAACCTAGAAATATCCGCCAATCTCTTCATCGTAGTCTTTGTTTCAACCAATGTGTTACCGATGGAAACTATAGAGATCAAGAAGATACAAGATGCATAGTAATAGTACTCATCAAATGCCCATAAGACGATCGAAAACACTTGGAACATGTAGAAAGGGTGCAGCACCTCTTCCACCAAAAGTTGGGACATTGGTTTCTCCTTGATATCCAAAGTGTTTGGTCTGAACACCAACAATCTATCCTCGTATTGGTCCTTCGTCAACCCATCTCTAGAATGGTGTAGCCACTGGTGATCAACCCAGTTTGTGTTGGTCTTATAGATATCCTCGACTGGAGAGTAGTACAATTTCAAGTATCGGTATTCCATCGATATCAGGATCGGGATGATTGGATCCAGATTCAACTCCACACTTTCAGGAGAGTCGATATTCAGATGAGGGACATTCATGATTGAAGACAATGGGCGGTTGTACCACTGTCTGTGAACATCTGCGACGGACAACTCACCGTGTTCAGTCTCGATGACAACCCATTCAGCCTTTGCCAGGGGAGTCTTTTCACCGATGATGGCGAATCTATACTTTGGAATCCATCTCATCAATAGGTAGAACAGACCCGCGGTGATGACAGACAGGAAATAATAGATGTAAAGTCTAACCTTGTGTGTTCTGTAGCCAGCAATGCCGAGAACTAAATCCTCTTCAGCGATGTAAAATCTCTGAAAGTGCAATTTTGGAGGGAAGCTTGGATAATAGTGTTCATGCAACTCTGGTTTGACCTCATGAGTGTTTGCGACGTTACTTGAAGGTTGAGGTCTCAGGTCCTCTTCGCTCTCGCTTTCCTCGTCTTCCTCAAGGAGGCCTCTGCTGCTATCACTTGGAAATCTGTCTCTATAGTTGTAGGTGGAGTTGGTCGTTGTTCTCTCCAAAGAACCATAGTCTTGGACGCTGTTACTGGTGAAGCTTCCTCTTCTGTAGTCCATTTCCCAGTTACTGTCATAGTCAACGTTTTCGTCCATGGTGGACGTACCTTGCGCAGCCTCCACTTGCTCTGGATCAAAGAATCTAAAGTTGTCAATTGACTGCGATCTTGACCTGGTGCGAGATAACGATTGTGAGCTGTGCATTCTGGACAAACTGAGCATCTCACCTGGAGACTGTGCTATTCTTCCACGCCGTATCGAAGATGCCGCTGAGCTTGGGACGGAGCTCTGACGACTAGCAACGCTACCTCTGTGAGCAAAATGGTGCATATGGTGGAAAGACGAGATGGACGAGGGAATGATCTCAGAGCCGACTCCTCCAAACATCTCCGTGGAGTTCTCCTCCTGGTGGGAGACGACAGAGGGTCTTCTCGAGGAGCGTCTTGACGACCGCCGTGAGTACTCCATCGTGCTTTGCAGATGTCAATGGTGCTCTATGGGTGGCAGTGGTGATTCGAAGATAGTAGAGCAATGAACACAATCAGCAGCTCGCAGCAACGTCCTCCTGGTGTTCTGCTCCTTTGTCTGCCTGTCTGTCTGTCTAGTCTTCCAAGCCCTGAGAAATTCAAAACTGTCCGGCTGCACTGCCATTTCGTGCACGGGCAACTACCGCTGTGAAAAAAAAGTTTTCGGCAGTATTTTCTTTCTCTTCTGCTTTCATTTCTCTTCTTCAAGGCTTTGTATGTGTGCGTACACCCTTGTGCACCCGCCATCCCATTAGTATGTTCCCCTCGACGAAACGAATAGCAGTGGCAGTCACAGGACTCTTTAGCTGATGAAAAACTTGACAACAACAACTTATGAATTTCTTCATCCGAATACCCATGAGGAACCAATCTATAGCTTTTTAACCCTGATCTAAGAGTCTTGTGAATGTCTTTCTGTGTGTTTCTGAGGTGTTGAAATACAAATACTAACAGTCGTTTTCCTAGTTTACGTTTTCAATCGAATACCACTTCCCGGTAATTATGTCTTGTAGCTTATATGGCACATTGTGCCCTTGTCCTTCCTAGGTCCTATACCACACCTAATTCTTTTCTCCTCTACAATGAGCACCTCCTGGACGCACGGACATGAACTTGACCTGCCATGAACGATGAAGCCCACAGATCTCCAATTCCGTCATCTCATCGCATCGCTGCTAAAAAATTGAAAAGACACATTACAAATTATGTTAGTATACATCACATCACATCACAGTAAACACACACAATGTCAGACAAGGACGATGTCCCAGCGGTCTGCGAGACATGCCTCGGCCCTAACCCATATTTGCAGATGCTCCGAGAGCGTCAAGGACAAGAGTGTAAGCTGTGCACACGCCCATTCACGGTGTATAAATGGGCTCCAATCAAGAATGGCCCGTTCAAGCATACCATCGTGTGCTTGACTTGTGCTAAACAGAGAAACTGCTGTCAGTGCTGTCTTCTGGACCTCACTTATGGCATCCCCATCCAGTTGAGAGACGCGGCGTTGAAGATGGCTGGTGTCCAAGGTGTTCAAGGTGCCACCGAGCCAAAGAACGAAATCACAAAGCTCTATGTGGCAAACAACAGTGATAAGTTCGCATCAATTGGCGGGGCTGCAGTGACGTCAAATAGGGATAAGGCCAGAGAGATTCTGGAGAAACTTGCCATGGTGAAGGGGAACAAGGCTCCAAAGTCTGGAAAGTCCGATAGAAAGGACCGTGCAATCCCAGCGCACATTGACAAGATTGACGTTACCAAGATTGTATCCAAATTACCTTTCAACGGGTCATTGGATGTGCCCTCAGACGCTGAGTTGAAGACGCTGTTCATCTTTGGCGTCGATGATTCACTACCAGAGTACAAGATAACTGATTACTTTGAGCAGTTTGGTAAGCTCAAGGGAATAAATTGCCAGCATAAGGCCAAATGTGCCTTTGTCACCTTCTCGAGGCGAGCTGACGCTGAGAAGGCCGCCAGTACCATCCCATCACCAGTGCCGGGACAATCTGGACTTGTTATCATTGAGAACATCCCGCTGAGAGTGACGTGGGGCAAAGAAAGACCCCTGGGTCAGACGAGTGCTGAAAAGGTAAAAGTTGGCTCCATTGTGACCAAATTCTTGAAGAAGTCGTCAAAGAGCAACGTTAAAACCATAGAGGCAACGAGTGGGAAGCCAGAGAAGACCAAGAACAGGGCTGTTCAGTCTGGCGAGAAGAAGGACTACGAAAAGGCTTTCAAAAGCTATGAATTTTAGGACTTTCATGTTTCGTGGAAATTATAATGTGTTTGTTGATGTAGGAGAGAAAGAAAAGAGGCAAAACCATCCTAACAAGGCCAAAAAAAAATACCACACACCACATGTCAACGTACCAAGGTGTGTATCTATGAGTGACTCCGTAAGGGGGAGCATATATACTGACATCGACATAGAGGAGCACAATATCCAGGAGTTGCCGCAGGCAAATGACAACACCACCAGCGGCCATAGAACGCATCAGACGTTATCAACGCTCCTCGGGGAATTCTTTGAGTCGACCACGACAGGGGTACCACAGTCACAAGAAGAACAGTTACAGCGTGCACTGCAGACGCTTGGGAATCTCCCATTGGCAGACTCCCTACTGGAGCAATTGCACACTGAGAAGGACATCAGTGGTGTGCCCCAGGAGTTCATCGACGCGCTGGATCGAGTGGCCAAGAAGGCCTTGAAGCCAGACCAGGCGTGTCCGATCTGCACTAGTGACTTCCTCGACGATCCTCACCCGCTGGTGGTCAGGCTTCCCTGTGAGGGAAGACACACGTTTGACCTGGAATGCATCGCTCCCTGGTTGAAAGTGCATTCGACCTGTCCCATGTGTAGAAAGAACATGCTGGACAAGAAGTTTGACAATCTTCCTGAGGACGATGAGGAGGAAGAGGATGGTTGGGAGATGTACGGTTAGAGAGACGTCGAGATCGGTGCTACCGTGAGGGTGGGTTAAATTAAGACCCTATATATATATATATATGTACATGCTTGCTTGAGCTTGACCAAATCCTTATGTAGTGATCCTCTTGCTCTCACTTCTTGTCTTCTATCTGCTCCTTGGAGTCGTGCGCCTCCACTGCTTCCTGTGGGATGTGTCTCTTGAACACTGGATCGTTCAACAACTCCTGCACTCTCTTAGCAATGGCGTCCTGTCCACCCACGGCCTGTTCTTTCAGCAGCTCGACATTGTCGAGCTGTGTCTTGTCGAGCTCCTGCGCCAGCTCCACGGGCTCGCGCTGGAACGTCTGCACCTTGATTCCCACACCAGAGTTCGAATGTTTTGCAATGTAGGAGGCCCATAAGTCAATCACCTCCGGGGTGGCATCGTATGCCTTTAGCACTCTCTTGTGAGTCAGTCTGAGGAAGTTCTCCTTGGACTTTGCGTGCACAAAAGGTGCTCTGATCACGGTCCATCTTTCACGACGAGTCGGGAGAGGGATGACACCGCTCACTGGGATGTCCAGGTAGTATGCGGCTCTCTGTGCAAAGTCAGCGAGGAACTCCAGGTTCTCGAAATCATATGCTCTGAACTGGATCTCCGCAACCTTGTGGCCGTGGCGCACCTCGTGTCGCAGTGGCGCATAGTAGTTCATCTCCACATTGACTGGGAAGGGGGTCTTCGTCGTGTCCAGCACCTGTTCTCTGGAGAGCACCTTTGGCTCGTACGCAACTGCTGGTGCTGGGGCCTCCTGGATGTGCAAGTCAGCTGCCGCCTTCACGGCACCGCGAAGCACTGGGCCTGCCGATGAGAGACAGCGCACGCTGCGTGGGAAAACACCTCTGAGCATTGTTCGTTAGTTGTCTCGCTCTCTCGCTCTCTCTCTCTCTATGGACACAGCGCTCTTTCGAGGAATTTTTCAGCTGTTGATGGAGAACAGTGGTCGGAAATATCAACAGACTTCCGACTCTCGCCAGAGCGGGAAAATTTGAGCCTTCAGCGCGATGAGCAGCTTTATAGTGAGAGACTCAAAAGCCCAGAGCAGCGCGATGGGAAAGAGCAGCAAGGACAAGAGAGACCTGTACTACCGGTGAGTTCGGAGTTGTGACTGTGTCTTGTTTATACATGTATACTGACACATGCCGCAGAAAGGCCAAGGAGGAGGGCTGGAGAGCCAGATCCGCATTCAAGCTGTTGCAGTTGAACGACCAGTTCCAGCTCTTCAAGGGCGTGAACCGTGTGGTGGACCTCTGCGCAGCCCCTGGCTCGTGGTCTCAGGTGCTCTCGCGTGAGATCTTCGAGAAGCGCCAGGAGAACGTTGCCGGCGTGGAGCCAAAGATCGTTGCTGTGGACCTCCAGCCAATGTCCCCAATCAACGGTGTCACCACGCTCCAGGCTGACATCACACACCCTAAGACCCTCAGCAGGATCCTGGAGATCTTTGGCGGTGAGCCAGCGGACTTTGTGTGCTCGGATGGTGCCCCAGATGTGACAGGTCTGCACGACCTGGATGAGTACATCCAGGCTCAGCTTATCCTCGCAGCTCTACAATTGACAACTTGTCTCTTGAGAACAGGAGGTACCTTTGTCGCAAAGATCTTCAGAGGAAGAGACATCGACTTGATGTACTCGCAGCTCGGGTTCCTCTTTGAGAAGGTCATCTGTGCTAAGCCTCGTTCTTCGAGAGGCACCTCCCTTGAGGCTTTCATCGTGTGTCTCGGCTATAAACCAAGTGCCACCTGGAAACCAACGCTAGATCCGAACGTGTCCACGGAAGACTTCTTCAAGGGTGCAAACATCGGCAGATATGAGTTGAAGGATGACCTTGAATACGAGGAGGAGCGAAGAAACGTTGCGCCATTCATTGCCTGTGGTGACCTTTCGAGCTATGATTCAGATGCTACGTACACGATAGATGAGAGAGTGAAGAGAGTCATCCTCGATCCAGTGCAGAGCCCAACTGCGCCTCCGTATAAGAAGGCCATGGAGTTGAAGAGAGCGGGTGAGATTAGAAGATAAGAAGGGTGTTTTGTTTTTAAAGGCTAAATAAATTTTGTGTTGTTCATGTATTTCTATGCAACCTGTGTTGAATCCCAAAAAATAAGGTCACCGTTGCCTGCCGATCGAGAAGCCCAATTTATTTCAAGGTGGTCAAGTTTTCCCCTTTGAGCATCTCAATTTCCTGCCCTTGTGGCACCAACACTAGCGACAATATGGGTGCCTTCGGTGTATACGTCTTTGACGAGGACATGGCATGTGATGCCCTTGCCGCGTCACTCAGCTTGAAAACACCCTTTGAACACATCCTCGAACAATTCAACTCCGTCATCAACGACGAATACCTGGAGATTGATGAATGTGGGTACACAGAGACATACGCCGTACTCATCATCGCACTGAAAGACATCAAGCTCATTGAGCAAATGACAGACGAACAATTGGGTAAGCCGTACCGAGAGAACGTTTACAAGTTTGTTGAGCAGAACAAGGAAGCCTGGGGTACCGTTGACAAACAACTCTATTGCGACACTGCAAAAAAGGCATTGGAGGCTGTCCTTGGTGAGAAGAGTGAATCTCGTGAGTTATGGGGGGAGACTGAATACATTGATGACTGGATCAAAGTGGTTAAGGATCTTCAATATATGCTGTGAGTACTGAGAACAAACTTTGAGTTAATGATTGCGTAGAATTGACTAGTCTAGTGCACAAATATAATCACGATTCCCGATTGCCATTATGCGACCTCGTACTGTTTTCCCGTAATGATCTTAATTATTCTTTTTTGTGTCTTACACTGATACTTACATGCCCCTTGGAACTAAAAGATCGGGTCACGCAGTCATTTGCTGCAAGGGTCTAAAATTTGATAAAATGAATGAATGGGAAAGAACGCATCAACATTTATACGCCCTAAAGCGATATATCAGACTCCTACAAAGATCTCTAGTCAACTGTCAGGTGCACTAAACAGAATGGGGACCTGGGGGATTTATATCTTCGAGAACGACAGTGCTTGTGAAGCTCTCAGTGATTCTTTAGCACTTGACAACCCCTTCCCAACAATAACGGAGGTTCTACTGGAAGCTAGTACTTCTGAAGCACAGGACTCTTATGATTCGGTTTACGCGCTGGCATATACACTCCTGCTGCTTGGATTAAGAGATTGGACCACCATTGAAAAGTTCCCGGAGAACGAACTCACAGATTATGTCAAAGAGCAGATGCTGAAGTTTGTCACCAAGAACAGCGAACTGTGGGAACAGTTGGATCACAACCAGATATTCACTCTTGCATGGGGAGCACTGGAACAGGCAATGGCTGAGGAGAGCGAATTGCGCGAGTTGTGGGGTGAGACTGATGAATTGGAGAACTGGCTTGCAGTTGTAAGAGACGTTCAGGCAAAGATCTAGTGGTTTCCCAAGGCATATGTCGACCTCCGCAGTGGGTGGGGGGGGGACAGTAGACCATTGAAATTAATCACAAAGTACATACCACAAGGATCACCGATCAAACTGGTAGACTGTAGTGTATCACGGTGGTACTGTACTAGAACGTTATAACGTCTACATCCTATTTTTGATAGTATCAATCTACGCACCCAGAGCCGTGTATTTCTTCAACCAACTGCCGCTAAAATGAGTGTAGTACAGCAGAAAAAACAAGCTCTCTGGACCACTGATTTATACCATTGCTTACATTCTGCTCTTCTTTACCCTGCCCCCATAAGTATATCAACCTCGCAGTCCTCCTTAAATACAACAATAGTACACCGCCCTTTTGACAGCCTTCGGGGTCCAGCGGGGAACTTCTCGGTGTCTCTGGCCCTCTCGGTCGGGCAGTGCGCTGTAACTTCCGACAGCATCCAAAAACGTTCAATCCGGCCTGGTACACTTTGTGGGCTATTTGTTCGGGATTCTTGGAAGTGATATTCTTTATAAGATGTGCAAAGTATACAATACTCTCGGATCTGAGACATTCCCTTCTTAAAGGTGCATAATACTGTACAATTGAGAGTTCTAAGAGTTTCTAGCTTGCCCAATCGACAATTTTGACTGCCGGGCCCCTACCTAATTTGGCAAATACAAATGCAAGCGAAATCCATTGAGGGGACGGGACGCGTATGTCACAGTCAACCCGTTCAAATTGACTAATATCATGACACCCTGAAGTTCATTCATCACTCAGATACTTCTATGAAAATGCACACATACTCATTTAGATCACTAGCTCTAATCATATTTACTCTCCGGTGTTCGTAATCTCCGTCATCGACCGGGTACGGACTTGCAAGGCTCGAGAGGTGCTGCAAAAAAACAAATAAGGAATAACCAGTGAATCAAACCATTGGATAAATGAGTCCCTATGAGGTTAATGCTGTCGATTGTATTATCCAGCTAGATTGACATAAATTTGAATTTATTTCGGATTTTGAAGTTCGATTTTTCAATGCTTCCTGTTGAAGAGGGCTCAAAGAATTAATTTGCCAAAAGTGATGAAGGGCTCTGTGCTGTTAATTATATTACAAAAACGGCTCCATTATGAACTTTAATCTTATACATATAGCGAAGGAATTGATGGCGATCTAATATAGCTGCTCAATATGCGCTAGCGCTCTGTACTAGTTGGTAGTACCGCCGCGTGGATCGAGTTCGATCACCTGATCTGATTTGCAGATCAAAAGTAAAAAAAAATGACGACAACTGCAGGATTCGAACCTGCGCGGGTAAACCCAAAAGATTTCTAATCTTTCGCCTTAACCACTCGGCCAAGTTGCCAATTTCGAAAGAGGAAACTGTAACGGTTGTATCCACAAAGAGCACACGGTAGGAGGCACATAACTCAAAATTTAAAAAAAATATCCTAAAAAGGAAGTTATCAACTATTGCCCCCCCAGACACTAATTAGATGTTCGAACTTGATACAGGCGGACTCTGCATCGTTTGCGAGGGAGTACTCAGTACATTTAGAATCAGGATTCAGTGGAGTTAACTGTAACCTGTAACTCCGCGGTAAATGCCAAATCCGAAGTTATCCATATTCTTGCCAAGATTAGAACGGATTCCAGTATAAAGCAACTGTAGTCGACAACTCACAAGATACAGCTGTTGCTCTCAAAACCCATTTCAACTCCTCACGCATCCATGATCCACCATTATTGACACCCTAGAGAAGCTAGAACAGTCTTGTATCAACAGAGATAGCGCGTTCCACAGCCTCACATTTTGATTTACCTAAACACATCACCTGACCTGGGCCCCTCAGTTTCACTACCGATCCACCCGCTATCTTCTGCAGTTTGAAGTTCTGAGCCCTTTTGAGTTTACCGCCATACATTTTCAGTCATGCTACTATTGCTCAACATGCTTTAAGCTTATCAATTTATGCGCACTCTTAGTCTCTGTGACATCATATGCTTATTGCCAGGGTTTACCCAATGTTCAAAAACTTTTGTGCCAAGGTAAAACACAGGTTGATCAAACTACAATTGATTCATCTAATCCTTCCTGTAAGGATGGCCCAGAGCGATCACCATATAATAGGCTGACGATCCCGAGAAATGCTGCGATTGGCGCGGAAGCCGGTAGATCATCATTTGCATACTATCTGCAGAGATATACATCACATGCCCATAATCTCACGATCTTTGATAAGAATGGCTACGCTGCTGGACGGTCAGTAACAGTGGGGAAATATGCCGCTTCAATGGGACCCGGTCCTTATCCCGATACTGTTCAGTCAACAGAGTCAGTTGTGTTTGATGAAAGTGTCTACGAGAGTGATGTTAAACTTGGTGAGAGTATCATTGTGAGTGCTGATAAGATCTTGCGTCATACTGTCGAAGGATTTGGACTAGAGACCTCACTATGATCGAGCCATCCATGGAAAATATGATAGACGCTTTTGATGACTGGAGGCGCAAGGCATGCTTGGTGGAGTGAAGTCAATGGTGACCATTTTTTGGAGGTACAATTACAGTAGGCGAAGGATATCAAGAGAATTGAAGGGCGAGTTGTTTCCAAAATTTTGGCTGATCCCCGTTTGAACTTATAGTGGGCCACACACATATATAGTGTTGTATGCATCTTCATTGTTTGATGCACATGTGTAACGGACACAATACTTACAACTGGACTGCTGAGTGCAGCGTTCTTCAGCATCAACATCGTTGACTATGAGGAAGTGGCGGGCCTCGTGCGGTACAAGATCTTTACCGACGCACCTGCGGAGGAAGAATTCGTTGCGTCGTATCAGTTTGAGGATTCTAGAAGAGTGACGATCTGGTCCTCGAAGCAATGGCTTCCATATCCTGTGCTAGATCCTGTCATGGATGCTCATACCACAGGGGTCCGCAGATTGATAACTGGCATGGGATCTACAATGTCAGTCATGTTTGATCTTTCAACGCTATTGAGCGTTTATCTCCCCCGCTGGGGCGTGTGTGGCGGGACATATTGCACAGCACCACAACATGACAACCATCTGCGTACCCTAGTTTGCACCGTGGTCCAGTTACAACTTGCTTCACCGTTTTACTAGGCATTCCGGGTCTGTATGCGCGGAGTTGGACAGGCGTTCGTTGTAGACGTTGGGAATTGGCGCTTTGTTTATGTTCTTTCCGCATTGGGACTGATGAACTTGCATTACCTTCGGTGATAACCCTGTTGCGGTAACTCCGATAACACTCACTTCTGCGCAGTGCGCCCCCACCAGTCGCCCTGTACCGTTTCCGGAGCTGTCGGCCCACCGCATTTCTGGGCATTCTTGATAGCGATCTGCAAATCCGCCAATGAGGATGCAGGAGTGCGCATACCGGCTGGCTTTGTTTAATTGGTCACTTTGTTTTGGCATCGGCTGGTGACTTCTGGGAGCAATTGATATGGGAGCCGAGCGCAACAAGGGAGATAGTGTTGAGGGCAGTGATGGGGCCCATACTACAAGTACTCTCCTGTTTTCACCATGTCGTTGTGGCTCTTCTCCCCTCGTCCCAGTCACGGGAGTGGTCGAATATTTAAATATCAGTCAGCTCAGCACATGCAAGATAACGCAGCTCACATCACCTTAAACATGACCACCTTATCCCGAACGCAAATGCAAAAAATAACTGTCGTACACGTACCACTCGGTGATCATTCACCAAAGTATATAAGGCTGCCCGGTCGCCCAGGTATGAGATTGAAGTAGCAACTAAAACGATCCACCTATTGCAGATCAATTGACACTTTTACCATAAAATGTCTGACGCTTCTGACCCTCTCCCATCAGGTTTGACCGGTGTTGGCACCGGTGGTGATGACCTCACCGTGGACCTCAACTCGCAATTCGAATTGGCTAACATGGCCTGGGTCGGTGTTGCTGCTATCCTTGTCTGGATCATGATTCCAGGTATTGGTTTGTTGTACTCAGGTCTGTCCAGAAAGAAACATGCCCTTTCTCTGTTGTGGGCTTCTTTGATGGCCGCTTCCCTTGTGTCTTTCCAATGGTTCTTCTGGGGCTACTCTCTCGTTTTCTCCCACAATGTCTACGGTAGCTTTATCGGTTCGTTGCAATTCATCGGTATGAGAAACGTTCTCGGTGCGCCATCTGTCGTTGCCGTTTTGCCAGACACCGTCTTTGCCTTTTTCCAAGGTATGTTTGCTTGTGTCACTGGTTGTTTGATGATTGGTGGTGCCTGTGAGCGTGCTCGTTTGGGTCCAATGATGGTGTTCCTCTTCATCTGGATCACAATCGTTTACTGCCCAATTGCATGTTGGACTTGGAACCCAGAAGGTTGGTTGGCTACCCTTGGTGGTTTGGACTACGCCGGCGGTGGCCCAGTTCACATTTGTTCTGGTCACGGTGCTTTGATTTACGCTTTGATCCTCGGTAAGAGAAACGACCCACTTACACAAAAGGGCTTGCCAAAGTATAAGCCACATTCCGTTACATCTGTCGTTTTGGGAACCGTGTTCTTGTGGTTCGGTTGGTTTGGTTTCAACGGTGGTTCTGCCGGTTCTACCACCATCAGAGCTTGGTTTTCTAACATCAACACTAACGTTGCCGCTTCTACTGGTGCCTTGACCTGGATGTTTGTCGATTACTTCCGTTTGGGACGCAAGTGGACCACCGTTGGTCTCTGTTCCGGTGCCATTGCCGGTCTTGTCGGTGTCACCCCTGCTGCTGGTTTTGTTCCAATCTGGGCCGCCTTTATCATTGGTATCGTTACTGCAATTGCCTGTAACTTTGCTGTTGACTTGAAGAACATCCTCCAGATTGACGATGGTTTGGACGTGTACGCTCTCCACGGTGTTGGTGGCTCTGTCGGTTGTGTTTTGACTGGTATCTTTGCTGCCGACTACGTTGCCGCCTTGGATGGTACTGTGATCAAGGGTGGCTGGATCAACCACCACTATGTTCAAGTTGGTTACCAATTGGCCGGTATGATGGCCATCATTGGCTGGACTTGTACTGTCACTGCCATTTTGCTTTTGGTTCAAGACAGAATCCCAATGTTGAGACTGAGATTGCACCCAGATGAGGAGGAGCTTGGAACAGACCAAGTCCAAATTGGTGAGTTCACTTACGCTGAGGAGAGTATGTACATCCCTGAGCCTGTGAGATCCAACGCCTCCAAGAAGGTAACTAAACACACTTTGATCGATGACCAGATCAATGCTGATGCTACTAGTGCTGAAGCTACCAGTGCTGAAAAGGCCGAGAGCACCTGATTAATGGCGGACTGCTCGACTAATTTATACCTGATCTATTTGTTTTACGAAGTTTATTATATATGACGGGGCCCAGCGCCTCAATTAATTGTTAATACGAGAGCTGAAGTAGTCCCATGGACGGGGACCCAATGGACGTGTATCCCTCCTGATAGATACTCACCATTACAGACATAACGAGAACTCGCCATGACATGGTAGAACATCAAAGAGAAAAGCGATCGGTACGCGCAACACTCAGGAGAAATGCAATGTCACGTGCAATTAGCACTTTGTGTGCGATCTCGTGCAAGCAGCAACGCGCAACGCGTAAGCCTTGTGCTGCGGTTCTGCCAATGTCTGGCAGTCCAGAGAGGGTGCCCGATGAGCGTTGTTGTCGCCCCGTATGGGAGCAGGAGGAGGAGGACAACTTCCTTGAAGCGCAGAGTAGATGCTCGCTCGTTCTCAGCATTGTGTTGCAAAGTCCGATATCAAGACGCTTGCACTGCAAAACCATTGGAAAGGCTAATCAGATCGCCAATCTGCGATGGAGCTTGTGTGCCAAATTAGACAAAAATTTATCGACTGATGCATCGGGCCGGACTTTGCCTCTCTGCAGGCCCATAAAACCCAAGCAGATTCCCTGTTTTGGTGTTTGTCATCTTCTCCCACTCACGAGCCATAGCCGTCCACCAGGATCCCGATTCCCGCTATTCATATTCATACACAAGAGATGCGTCTCCCAAACATCTCGTCCATTGCTGTGATCGGAGGTGGTCCTTGTGGTGCTGGTCTCACGAAGGCCCTTCTCGCAGAGAAGAAGTTCACCAAGATCAGCGTCTTCGAGCGTCGTCACAAGTTTGGTGGGTTATGGAACTATACCCCCTTGAAGAGATCCACAGTTCCAAGAAACTCTGTTCCAAGTGTGGACCCATACAAGGTGATTGGTAAATGTAAAGTGGAAAAAGAGGAGTTTTATGAGAGTCCCGTTTACAAATACCTCGATGCCAATGTCCCAAAGACATTGATGGCGTATGCCAATAAGCCGTTCCCAAAAGAAACTCCACTGTTCCCGTTGCATTCGCAGATTTTGAATTACATTGAAGATTACTCCAAGGATATTGAAGATCACGTTCAGTTCAACACTGAGGTTGTTGAAGTGAGACCAAAGGCTGACAAATGGACCGTGACGTCTGAGAACTTGGTGACCGGTGAGCAGGAGACTGGCACTTATGACGCTGTTTGTATCGCCGTTGGTCATTACGAACAACCATTCATCCCTCAAGTTGCAGGGTTGGCGCAATGGAACGAGAAATTCCCAGGTTCAATCCTTCATGCCAAATCTTATGACGATCCAACACAGTTCAAAGATGCAAGAAACATTCTTGTCGTTGGTAACTCTGCATCCGGTGCTGATATTGCATATCAGTTGGCCACGAAGTTGAACAAGACCATTTATAAGTCCATTCGCTCTTTGAACCCATTGCCTGCTGGTCAATCTGATTTGGTAAAGGACGTCCCAGACCTGGCTAACTTTGATTCTGAGACAAAGACTGTCCATTTCAGAAATGGAGCTTCTATTAAAGACGTTGATCGTGTGATCTTCTGTACTGGTTATTTGAAATCCATCCCATTCTTGAAAGAGCCTGAAATCATCACAGATGGTGCTAAGGTCCATGATATGTTCAACCATATGATCTATACACACAACCCAACCTTGGCGGTGATTGGACTGCCACGCTTCGTTCTGCCAACCCGCTTGTCAGAATCACAAGGTTGTTGGCTGGCCCGTGTTTGGGCTGGTGAGATTTCTCTTCCAAGCGTGGAGGAGATGGAGAAGTTCACGGACGGTTTGGAGGGTAACGAAAGAGCGCACCACGATTTGATGTATCCAAAGGACGTGGAGTACTCCAATATGCTCAATTCTCAGGCTAGAGAGGCCACTGGTGATAGAGGCTACCAGGCCGTCGAGTGGGATGAGGAACAATGTAAGGTCAGAGCAAACATCAAACCATTGAAGGAGGCTTATATCAAGTACTTTGCTGACACGGGCAAGAGGGCAAAGTCGATCGAGGAATTGGAGCAAGCCAACTACTTTTCCTTCCCAGAAGAGATAACCAAAACTGATGCTTCCATTTTGCCAGAGCAGACCCATAGTACAACTATTTCTGCATCTGCATAGGTTGTATATTAGCTTTAATTTTGATAGATGATAGTAATGACCTAATGAAGTGTAGATAGATCAATGTGTTCGGATGGCGCTGATCAAACAGATAAGCCGATGATGGGCCAAATGAGACCTCATATGGCTGTTTGGAGGTGCCTGATGATGATCGAATAGTGGTGGGTGATCAATGAGGTGTGTTTTAGATTCCCCAGTGATACGCATCCGAGGGATCCAATTGAATGGTCATATCCTTCCGGATAAGATAAGCTGCATGCATAGACTCTAGGGGTCTTGCGGTGTCGGGAACCACCCAGCAAAGTCCATTAACACTAAGTACCACGGAGTTCTTTACCGCATTCAGCCAAAATAAGACTCGATACACACAACACAGCGGAGTATGCGTCTCGCCTTGGGGAGTCAATACACGAGGACGAATTTGAGTGGGAATCCTACCAGGGTGAAGAAGAACAGGGTCCAGACTGAGGACTCGACGGTCCTAGGACCTCCATTGACAATTGTTCTAATTAGATGTATGTGTACCCTGGTCCACCATGATTTTATTCATAAACGTGGTAAGCAAACCAAGGTCCAATCATATTTTGTGTCTCAGAAAATTTCCTTATCTTATCAGGATGAAAAAGCTCAGCCTTCTAGTCATTTGCACACTTATGGGAAACTGGGTCCATGGGAGTACTTTTGTCACCAACTGCGATGGGGTCCATGGGACTGGAAAACGTTGAGACTCGGAAGAAGGACTAGAATTCTGGTAAGCAAGGGTCCAGCTGGTGCATAAGGCTGTATCTTGAAGTTGATAGTATTGATGCACTGCCAATTCACAGCAACACAATACCAATTCAACTGGTAACTATCGCAGCCCGAACCAAGACTTCAGGAGACGCTCAATTTGTACTAATGTACCTGAGAGAGCATGCTGTACGGCGATCGCTCCACATATCTACCTCTCTTGGCCTGAAACACGCTGCAGAAAGACCAAGCCAACAGGGCAATGTCTCAGCCACAACAGCACTACTCGGCACTAATCAGAGAAACCGTGACCACTCACTCTTATCAGTCATGAATTTCACCATGGGCTTGTGGATATCCCCAAGACATTGCAGAACGTTTATATAAGGACCTTTTTGTACTCAGGAAGTTTCCTCTAGTTCTCTCAGATTAAGATCATCTTCAAAAGATGTCTGTTCCAGTTTCCTTTGAGGAACAGGTCAGTACGCTCTCAGCTGCGGACATGGCCTACGTGGCCTGTGCCACCGTTGGTGTTGTCGCTATAACACCAGGTATCGCTCTTTTCTACGGTGGATCCATGGGTGGAAAGAACTTTATGACGTTGCTCATACAGGCATACATGGTCACCGCTCTCATCACTGCTCAATGGTTCCTCTTCGGGTTCTCACTGGCGTGTTCTGATACGTCCAGTTCGGTGATGCTTGGCAACTTCCGCTACGGTGGACTTGCCAACGTTGATGCTGCACCACTGTACGAAGGTGGCTCTATTCCAGCGATCCAGACGTTTGCATTTACCACATTCTTTGCAGTGTGCACTGTACAGATTTTCTTAGGTGCCATTGCAGAAAGAGGAAGACTTCTGCCATCGCTGGTCCTCGCCTTCTTCTGGGTAACTTTGGTGTACTGTCCATTTGCCTACTGGGTCTGGGATCCAAATGGATGGTTATACAACCTGGGTGACTTGGACTTTGCTGGTGGTGGTCCAGTGCATATTGCATCTGGTGTTGCATCTCTATGGTACTCTTGGTTCCTCGGACCAAGAAAGGGCTGGAAAGAGAAGACCTTGGATTATAAGCCGTATTCACCTGTGATGACTTTCATTGGCTCTTTGCTCATCTATTACCCTTGGCTGTTCTTCAACTCTGGAACTTTGACTACGATCAACACTCCAAGAACATTATATATCATGGCAAACACACAGATTGCAGCTTCATTTGCCATGTTGACCTTTGTGTTCTATGAGTACTTTTTAACCAAGAAATGGTCTATTCAAGCTGCCGCTGAAGGATTGATTGTTGGGTTGGTGTTTGTAACTCCGGCATGTGGTTATTTGGCACCATGGGCATGCGTGATAGGCTCCATATTCACCGCTCTGGTATGTCGGTCCACGTATAACATCAATCGCTGGATTGGTGTGGATGACACCTCGAGATCTTTCAACGTTCATGGCATTGGTGGTATCATTGGTGGAATTGTTACTGGTGTGTTTGCTTCACCAAGTATTGCTGCTATGGATGGTGTTAGTGGAATTGATGGAGGATGGATCTATCACAATTGGGTGCAGATGGGGTATCAGCTTGCTGGTATCTGTTCCATCGTTGGTTGGACCACGGTGACGACCATTGCGCTTTGCTACATGATTAACGCAATCCCAGGACTGAAGATGAGAGTGAATGACGAAGCTGAAGAGATGGGGTTGGACTTGTATGAGATGGCTGAGTGTGCTGACCCATTGCTGGCGATGGGCCATTCGGAGGGGCAAGTGCTGGAATTTTTCCATGGCCAAAGCAACAGTTTCAGCCAGTTGAATAGATTCAGTTCGGCAACTGAGGAGAAGAGAATGCCAGAAGATGTTGTTTAGAGTGAGTTTATTTGGCCTTCAAGTCATTTATATTCTTCCTTGTTTGAATGGTTGTAGTGTGCGCCATTATGAAATCAGTCTGTGATGACACGCATACAGAAAGAGAAACAGTGGACACCAACACCAACGCCAAGAGAGACGAGTACAGTCCGCCTCAAATGAACTGCGTCCCTTGTGTACACGGTAATCTGCAGTTTTGACTCTTGGGGTGCCAGGCAAGCATTGTAACATGCTGCTTGTCAACGGCTTCTTGGCCCAATAGCTGCTCGGTATCATTGGGACGAGAAGGACAAGGACAATAAGCACACACTGGTCACTGAACATTAAAGACCCCATGAATCATGATCCATGGACCATGACCACAAAGTCCCAGGGACCAGGGCCCGCCCACGAGCTCTAGTCCCTGCATACGCGCCAGTCCCTCTTTTTATGATCACTGATAGCGCCCAGCGGCCAAATCAGGAACGTAAAATAGCAGTTTCAGTATAAAATTTCCCCCCGGCATTGAGATGAACATTAGACACGCGTGACGCAGCGCTCACTGCAAACCTAGATCACCGAGATGCATTATCACAGTATCAATCCCCGTGGTATTTAAGGAGCGTGTCGCCCTCACACTTGAATGGTCCCGTTGTCTGAGTCTGGAAGTCAAGCTGCATCAGTGCTAACAATGTCCACATACGAGGAACAAGTGAGGTGTGTACCCATTCATTCAAACACAGTAGGAGCGTGGTGGAACTAACACCAAGCAGCACACTCGTGCCAGCGGACATGGCCTATGTGGCATGTGCCACTGTGGGCATCGTGGTGATCACACCGGGCATTGCCCTCTTCTACGGTGGTAACATGCGTGGAAAGAACTTCATGACCCTCATCGTGCAATCGTACTTGACCACTGCCGTTGTGACGTTGCAATGGTTTCTCTTTGGCTTCTCACTGGCATGCTCGGATACATCGACTTCCGCAATCTATGGTAACTTCCGTTACGGTGGGTTAACCAACATTGGTGCCGGTCCACTATACGAAGGTGGCACAATCCCTGCCATTGAGACGTTCACATTCACACTCTTCTTCGCAGTGTGTACCGTGCAGATTTTCCTTGGTGCCATCTCTGAAAGGGGTCGCTTGGGCCCTTCATTGGTGTTGGCGTTCCTATGGACAACTTTGGTGTATTGTCCATTTGCCTACTGGGTCTGGGATCCAAATGGATGGTTATACAACCTGGGTGACTTGGACTTTGCTGGTGGTGGGCCAGTGCATATTGCATCTGGTGTTGCATCTCTATGGTACTCTTGGTTCCTCGGACCAAGAAAGGGCTGGAAAGAGAAAACCTTGGATTATAAGCCATATTCCCCTGTGATGACATTCGTCGGCTCCCTGTTGATTTACTTCCCTTGGTTGTTCTTTAACTCGGGTACCATGACCACCATCACGACCCCTAGAACTCCAATGATCATGGCAAACACGCAGATCGCAGCTGGATTTGCCATGTTTACCTACTGTGTTGTCGACTACCTCATCACGAAGAAGTGGTCTTTGACGATGGCTGCTGAAGGATTGATCATTGGCTTGGTGTTTGTCACACCAGCATGTGGTTATTTGGCACCATGGGCTTGTGCCGTTGGTTCCATGGTCACTGCACTTGTGTGCCGTTCGACGCATAACGTCAACCGCTGGCTCCGTGTGGACGACACCTCACAATCTTTCAACGTTCATGGCATTGGTGGTATCGTTGGTGGTATCCTTGTTGGTGTGTTTGCCTCACCAACGATTGCCGGCCTGGATGGTGTCACTGAGATTGGCGGCGGCTGGATCTTCCACAACTGGGTGCAGATGGGCTACCAATTGGCGGCCATTGCTGCAATTGTCGGCTGGACAACAATCTCCACCGTGGCACTGTGCTATATCGTCAACTACATCCCAGAGATGAAGATGAGAGTGAGCGACGAAGCCGAGGAGATGGGACTGGACCTGTATGAGATGGCCGAGTGTGCTGATCCATTGCTGGCGATGGCGCTGGGCTCTGGGGAGAACTCCAACGTGGAGTACCTGAACGGTGAGGAGGCCAACTCGAGCTCGCAGGTGAGCGAACACCACTATGAGATGAGGGACATGATGAAGCATCCTGTCGAGAATTAGAAATTAGAAATTAGGACGAAATGTTATGCTTTGATATTCACTGATTTGTAGACTACTACGGATATCATTATTCAAATATATGGTCACATGCTCTCGGGACTCCCAGATAATGACGACTAACAGACTAACAGTTGATGAAAAGCAGAACGGAAACGCCATGAAAAGCATCAAAACATTAAGAAGATCAAAACGTTAAAAAGGTCAGAACAGCGAACTCCAATAAAGAATGTGAATATGCCGCCCAAGAGGAAGATCCCCACGAGAGCACCACCAGCGGTTGTTCCCAAGTCCATGAACAGGCACATTGGACAGATAGCGGCATTGAAGAGGAAACCAATGGAGCAGGAGGCTCTCAACATTTTGTATGACGTTGCCAACGCCGTGGGTCCATTGATGGAGCACTATGGTTTCAAAGTCGGTCTTCTAAGTGAGATGAGTCCGAAGAACGCACAGCTGCTAGGACTGAACGTCAATCATGGACAGAAAATCTACTTGAGGTTGCGTCCGCATGGGATGGACCAGACGTTCTTACCGATGTACGAGCTCATGGGGACGATGCTTCATGAGTTGACGCACAACTTGTTTGGACCACACGATGTGAAGTTCTACAAGAAGCTTGACGAGCTGGAGGACAAGCTGAACGAATTACGCATCCAGGCGATCAAGTTTGCCGGTGAGGGACGAGCATTGGGTGGCCGCGCGGGCCTTGATGAACGCAGGGCACGTGATGTGAAGTTGAACAGGCAATTCCAAGGGGGAGTTCACAAGCTTGGAGGAGGTGAGCAGGCCAAGGGGATGTCGCTACAGGACTTGGTACGACAGGCTGCGATCAAGCGGTTTGAGGATGGTAAGTGGTGCCACAATGTTGCGGAGCGTGGGGACCTGCCCCAGGACGATGATCTGGACATTGTTGAGGTGAGCGAGAAGCAGTTTCTGGATTCGAGGGGCAGGAGGAAGAAGGAGCGAAGGGATGTTGTGGATGTTGTGGATGTTGTGGACCTGACGAATGAATCATGACATGATTAGAGAGAATTATAGGTTGTGGTAGCATAATGACTATAGTAGATTTGAAACAATGGTTGACGACACCCGTAAAGAACATAGAAACATAGAAACATAGAGACATAGGCACATAGAAACATAGAAACACAGAAGATAGATTGGTAACACGCCCTATTGTGAGATACTCGCTTACTACTCGAGAGCGTGTGATTGGTCCACAGGCTGGGCGTAAGCACCGGTAAGCAGCGGTAAGTAGCCCCACAGCGCGGTGGCCCGCTGGCCAATCAGCGGCGCGCATTGCCCGCTGAACGCACCCAGAAACACCCAGAAACACCCGCGCACGCTTAACTATGGGGCCCTGAGGTGCTTAACTATGCGGAATGTGTCAAAAGTGCGATATGCGGCGTTGGCCAATGGGAGCCGTCCGAATCTTACACACAGATTCGGGTGTTTTGCGCAAGTGGTGTGCGTTTTATGCGTTTGTGTGTGTTTGTGTGTTTGTGTGTGTTTTGTGTGTGTAACGTGTTGCGTGTCCACTGTCAATTGATGGGTTACCCCCTTTATCTTTGTGTGTGCAGGCTGTGCTGGACGGGTGTGACGTCTCGTGCTTGGGTATTAGGCCCTAAACACATACACCCATACACCCATACACCCATACACCCATACATACAGTACACACTGTTAGCACACGCATATGCCACGCCATTTGAGACCTTCTGGAAGATCAAGCTGCACTGCAATGCGAAGATTTGGTGCCCAGTTCCCAGTGCCCAGAGCCCAGTGCCCAGTGCCCATTGTCAAGTTGCCAATGCTTGAATTTCAATGCTGTCCCCTCGTTGGGACTGAGGGACTATGTGTGTCATACTTAACACCAATTATTTCCAAGTCCCACGAGTCCCATGGTCTGTATCACTAAACCAGCTGACTATTGAACGCGCTCTGATTGGCTGAATTTGGAGTCACACCGCGGGCTTCGCAACCACTGACATAAGCACACACACAAATATTACATCATCAACACCGTTTAGGGCATGTGTGTGCGTGCGTGTGTGTTGCACACAGTGAGGACAGTTTGGCCAAAGGAACACCATCAAAGCACACTTCAGCAGCTGGTGACAATCTCCTACACTCAGATCGAAAGGATCACAGCGTGAAACACATCCATCGCAGATCCATTGCCCACGAGGGGTATAACACACTCATACACATATACGTACAGATCACCACCCACGCATCCCAACAGTTATCGAGAAGCGATCAAGGGCAACTATTAATTAATAAATCTCTCGAGAGATCCACAGTTGAAACACTTCAGCGCACTCATACTCATCGCTGATCTCTGACACCACAGCGACGAGTGTCGTATATACGCATTCAAATAATTTCACACACTCACACTGGCGCATTAGCCCAGAGCATCGCACACAATCTGCCAACATTCAGCACATACGAGCCATAATGCCAACGCCCACTGCCTCACCGGCAGCTTCAGAAACAGCTTCTCCACCTCCCACACAGGGGCAACTTTGTTCAAACTGTGGAACGGCAAAGACACCGCTTTGGAGAAGAGCTCCGGATGGATCACTCATATGTAACGCTTGTGGTTTATACTACAGGGCCAACAACTGCCATAGGCCCATCAACTTGAAGAGACCCCCACACGTTGTTAACGTGGACTCAACCAATCTGCATAAGGGAACGTGTAAAGGTGATGGTCGTTGTAATGGCACGGGTGGCTCATCCGGTTGTGAAGGTTGCCCAGCATTCAACAATAGAGTGGTGATGAAATCAGAATCAAAGGATGAAAAGAACCATGGTCAAGCTACTGAAAACGACTCAGAACATCCAGCAACTGAGGTGAATGATGCCATCAGTCCAGAACAACCAGGAAATGTCGCTATAGCATGCACAAACTGTGGAACAACGGTGACTCCTCTGTGGAGACGTGATGATAATGGCGACACAATCTGTAATGCCTGTGGGTTATACTACAGACTTCATGGCGCATACAGACCTTCAAAGTTGAAAAGAGGAATCATCAAGAGACGAAAGCGTACGATGAACGGCTACACGCACGATGCAAAGAGGTCAAGGACCGAACAGAGTACCACTTCTTCCCCAATTCCAAAACCACACACACTATCATCACCACAAGTTGCACCACCACCACCACCACCATCATCACTACAACAACAGAATACGGACGAAACCCACATCCAACTCCCGCCACTGCGTATGTTACCGAAACCAACAGGTTCATACCCTCCAGCAGTGGACTTCACGGCGATGTTCGCTCGCCAATACTCTCCACAGACAATGTCACAACCACAACCTCAGATACAACAGCAACAGCAACAATCACACTTGAAACAGGAGCAGGTCTTACAGTCATCCGCGATGCGTAGTCCCCTGGCACTACTGTCAACAGACTCTCCACAAACGGACTCCAGGACCCCACCTCCATCAGGAGGTCCTTCTCAAATCACAAATCATCAAGCGTCAGAAAAGATCTCCCCTTCCAATCAGAATATCAGCGTCAGTTCTCTGTTGAACGACTTCAAAAGATCCACATGATGGTTAATGTCACATGTCGTGTATAGCTACACCATGTCGGATCATTCAGTTTTTCCTTTTTGTTTGGATTTGTCCTGTCGTGCCATCCATCACTAACCTTCCCAGATGGATCCACGTATCGGTATATCTAGCATATATACGTCGCTTCCAAGCTAATAAAAATTGATTCCTTGTAAAGTGAAGTATATATTCTGTAGTTATTTGTTCTTCTTGCTCTCCTTGGTAACAACCTTCGTGCCATCCTCCTCATCAACAACAACAACCTCTTTCTCCACTGTAGTTTCGTCATCGCCACCATCACCACCCTGTCCAAATTCATTGACTCTTCTGTAATCCACTCGATAGATCCACGTCTGGTACAGATAGATGAAAAAGATCACATCATCTCTCAGCGTGGCCAATCTATGCAACCAGGGCATCTTCACGACAAACGCAAATAGATCATCGATGAATGTGTTGACCACTTTATAAGCCATTGCTTTTTGTGGAACATGAGCCACGGATTTCAACCTATAGTTGATGTAGACGCTCGGAACCAGCGTGAGGAATCCATAAGTGTATACGAATCCGACGAGTGTGGTTACGACGAATGAATACCACGACTTGTGCTCCTTGTACATCACGGAATAAATGGCATAACAGATCAACAGAGGTAGAGCAACCCAATAGAGATATTTGAAAGCGATGGAATCATACTCTTTGGTCTTCTCCTCCGTCTCACTGAGTTTATGCTTATCTGTGATCGTCACATTTGGAATGACACCATCCCATTGGATCTCAACGTGGACGATCGTCGTGATCTTCCATGCTTCAACAACAATACCCGTACCTTGAGATGCTAGGATCATAAATGATGTCCCCTCGGAGCTGTCCAGGAGATACAACAGCGTGATGATTTGCTGGACGACATTAGCAACGATGGAACGGACACTAACACCAACGTTATTCTTCTTGTTTCTCCAATGTGAAATGTCACTCTTAAAAGCCATGAATTCCAACAAGGAGTGCAGGATCGAGACGGCAATAGTGATGGCCAACAGATATGGATTTGTATCCAAGATGATTCTCTTGAATGATTCCACCTCAGAGCCATCCATCATGGACATTGGGTTGTTCTGCTGTTGTTTGATTCCGTCGTCAAACATCAGAAGTGCCTGGATCTTCCAGAAGGCTGCAAAGTCAACGTGTAAGTTGAGTTCCAAACTTGAACTAGTTGCATTGATCTCAGTCATGTGGTTCTTCAATTGCCAGAATTTGTTCTGATACACAATTGGGAAGTACTGAACAACTTGTCCAGTGGCATTATCACGGCGGTCCAATGGGTCCAATGAAAATACATCGAGGATCGCTGGGGGGAAGGCCTTTGTGTCAACACTACCAGGGGTTTTCACTATGGAAACCGTGACGTTTGGATGCCAGTATGGAACGATCAATGGTGGTTGATCATCCTGTTGCTCCAGGCCGTGTTCATCATCAACCGTTGTATCATCACCAATGAGTTTGTGTAGCTTGGCACCCTTCTTCTTGGGCATGTATGTGCTCAGAGGCATGATTTTGTGAGCAACATCTGGGAAGCCTGGTCTTGAGATGAGCGCGTGGAGATAGAGAGTACCGTTATCGATCTTGACGGAGTCGGGCACGTGGAGAACAAAGTGTTCTGTGAGATCATTCTTACTGTTGATGGTCACATTGAAGAGCTCAAAGAGAGGATCGTCACCAGTGGTAATGTCCAGTTGGTCATTGACGTAGAATTGTAAGTCGATTGGGTACTCTTTTTCTCTCCAGAGTGGATAATAGTGCATTGGAGGGAGCAAAGAGTTCTCGTACGCCTGTTGTTGTGCAGTCTTCACCTTCTTGCGCGAGACAACAGCACCTTCATCGTCGTCAAGCACATCCACCAGTGTCCATTGATCCACTGGCTTTATCAATTGGAGGAATGTCGAGTTCGCTGGAGTTGGCTTCATCTGCTTCACCAAGTCGTTAGTCGCTGTGGTTTGAGCAGCGGGCGAGTCGTCCTTCTTGCCCATCAGGCTCACGGCAGTGTTTGCCACGAGGAACAAGAGCACAGCCTTCTTCAGCGTGTCGAGCGCCTGCGACCATTGGCCCGCCTGCGCCTCCTGTTCGTCTGCCATTTCCCGGTTCTCGTCTGCCGCTCGAGCTATCTGAATGGTAAGTGGACTTAGAATGGCCGACGCCCTAAAAAAAAACACTCACAAGCGAACTACATAATCTTGACACAAAACGTCCATTACACGAATACGAATATCAAAAGGAAGGAATCACTTGAGAATGCGGCTGATGAGGTAGTATACCGTTCCCATCAGTCGGAACGCTGCCATGAACGCCACGATCCATAGAATCACCGTGAGGAACACCTCGGAACGGGCGCTCGTGGCAAGCGAGAGCGCATCCGTCGTTGTAGTTGTCTTTGTCGAAGTAGATGGCGCCAGCTCGTTCACACCACCCGTCTCAAGAACAAGCGCAATGATCACGAAGTTTGTCGTGATCCACGTGAGCACCACCATCGATCTGATGAATGCGTAATAATTGGTGTTCTTCTCCTCTTCCGCTTCTTTTCTCTTCTGCTCATCCATCATAATGGTCTCCTGCGTCACTTCAGGCTTTGGCTTTGGAACATGCGCAAGTATGTCCATCTGCTTCTCGTACAGTGCGTTGATTTCATCCGTGGTGATTGGGGCATCGATAAACTCCACTTTACCGTCCGACGTGATCTTTGCATCGCCCAAACTCATCGCAGTGGAACCCTTTGTACCCCAGGAGATATCGTGCAGATTGCAGAAGGCGTAGATGTTCAACACATTGACATATGAAGGGCTGAGTAACAAGTATTGGAAGAACGACGTGAACATGTGCATTGGTTTCAAGTGCAAGATGGAAGCAATGAAATAGAGAGCATAAGTGGACACAGTGGAAATGATCAAGTCTCTGAAAGTTCGATTCTGGAACAAAATCGCAGCAGTGATGTTCTGTGTCTTCATAATCTCCTGGATGGAGCGTACAGACATCACGATCGCAGCAGCCATCATATAGGCCATCAGTATAGCAAAGAACACGATAATGACAACGTAGAACCTCGGTGTTCCCCTTGGCGTGTTGCCGAAGGATAAGACAAACGTCGTGACGATTGATAGCAGGTATAACCACAAGAATACCACAGACAGGTACCTGCACGGTTCGTACAAATCACCGAAAGATGTGGTCAGGATTCTGAAGACAAGGAAGAATGACGCCAAAGAGAACCATGAGACCAAGAGGGAAATTAATTGATAGATAAACTCCACCGTTAGAGCCACCTTACGACCAAACGAATGAGAACTTTGCCCGAGCAACTTGTGGAAATGCACGATGGAATAGATGGCAGCAAAGAACGAACCGTTCAACCAACGTCTTCTTTGAGACACAAAATCGTGGACTTCTTCAGGAACATCAGTCTCAGCCGATGCACTTCTGCAATATCTCAAGATCCATGAGCAGTTTCTCTTTGCAACCAATTCGAAACACAAGATACGATCCTCAGCCAAGTACATATTCGACTTGAAGATTCCTGCGCCCTGATCATGAAGAGTCTCACCTTCGAAATATTTCGCCAATGGACCATCACCATTAGGTTGATTTAGCAGTGCAGAGTAGCGATAGGCGGAGAAGGCACCAGGAAGCACAGAGATGAACCCAAACGCAGACTCCATCGGTTTATCCAGAATATTGGACATCTTGTACTCGAAGTTCTGAGCTGCGACCAATGGGTTAAGCAATTTCTCATACCTGGCCCCCAACATGGCCTTGATCTCACCACATGTACCTGCCACTTTT
Organism: Williopsis sargentensis; assembly: GCA_020995425.1. NCBI lineage: Eukaryota > Fungi > Ascomycota > Saccharomycetes > Phaffomycetales > Wickerhamomycetaceae > Williopsis > Williopsis sargentensis. The sequence goes on along the minus strand of CP083465.1, from coordinate 2,168,597 downwards.
GGATCCTTATCAAATTCTTTCCAGAGATGATAGATGGAATCTTTACTGGGCTGCGTACCTGCATCCAAAAGGACAACGACATTTGGTTTCAAAATCTCACCAAACCCTTCAAGTGCCCATCTATGGGAATTAATTTTCTTCTTGTTCTCCTCTTTCAAGCAGAACAATAGCTGAGTTGGCACGGGTGCGGTCGTCAGCTTCACAGTTTCCTTCTCAATGGATGAGATACCAATCATGGAGCTGTATTCATAGATATGAGAGACGACTTTCTTATCATTCACAGCATTTCTTGCGAATCCTTCTTGATAGACACCAAGACCTGCGAGCAATGCTTGGGAACTTTCATTAATCTTGGAACGGCCGTCAGCAACAATGCACACGACGACTTTCTTCCAAGCGTCTTGTCCCCATGTGCTTGATCTCTTTCTCGATTCCAAATGCTTGATGTTGTCAATGACACCTTTCAAAGTTCTTGCAAGGAGGAAGTCAGGCTCATTGTACAGCGTAACCACGATCATGATCTCGCACTCTCTTGGTCTCTTATAGTAGCGTTGTCTGAGGGAAAAGTTCTCATCGGAAAAGTTTCTTGGGTCACACGTTGCAGCCTGATATCTCATGAACTTGAACTCACGAGAGTCGTCAATATTCTTGCCGGCGTATTTGGCCAAGATGCGATCCGGGACAGGACAATCCAGGATCAAATTACCATTAAGCAGCCCGACTTCGATCTTGCGTCTCTGGTGATCCTCAATAATGCTCTTATCGTCACCTTCGCCCTCTTCGCCAAAAGGATATGGTTCCTCCGGTGCAAAAGTGTTTAGCTCATAGTTGTCACCGTCAATGTGATGGTTGAAGCCGATCTCCTCCTCTAGACTCGCATCAAATCTGTCTAGTTCAATGCCACCTCCTTTTTGGTAAGGGGAAGTGAGTGGGAGGTCGCTGTAGGATTCATTAGCGAAGTGATAGTTTTCGCTCGGTGGTAGCGGAATGCCAGCTGTGGAATCTGTGGGGAATGCATTGAAAGTGGACGCTGATATTGGTTCATTATGGTAGAATGCGTCGTCATTGTACGCACCCAGTGGTGCTGAGGGTGGAGGGGCTGTGGAATACTGGTCAATGTTGATCGATGGGATCTGTTGAGGATGATCTTGGATCGGAGAGTACTGTTGTGGGTACTGCATCCCGACATTCTCGTAAGATGTTCCCTGATAGTCGTAGTGCGATGGCTGTTCAAACTGGTGCTGGTCAAAGTGCGAAGGGGTCTGCTGGATGTCGTAATCCTGGTGGTACGCGTAATCATTGGAGTGACCATAATCCTCGTGGTAGCTCTGAGGTGGTTGTCTTCTCTGGGCAGGGGCCGGGTCCCTGTGGTGGGATGGTTCTACCGTGGAGATTCCCTCTGTGTTCACTCTGTTCGTGAAGGGGTCCACTGCCGTTGGCTCGTAGCCGTACTCTCCTGTGTACTCGGTGTCGTACTGGCGGTATTGATCCCCGTTGTGGTACTGATCTTGGTCTTGGTCTTGATCTTGGTATTGGTCCTGGTTCTGCCTTTGGCCTTGGTTCTGTGCTTGGCCCTGCCCGTGGCCCTGCGCATAGTTGTAGCTCATAGCGTCACAGTTGCAACTCCTGTGGCCGTGTCGATTGATCTCTCAGCAGCGTGCAGCGCTCTCTATAAAAAGATTCCCAAACCACTCGAAACACGCTGCCAGGAACGAAAACTGCGCCTGCCCGAACCGTCAGTTTCGTCAGTTTCGGGCGCTGTTCTAAAACTGATCTGAAACGTTGTTCGCGCTTTTTTGGGGACTTTGTGTCATTCTATTTTTGGACTACGGTTTCTTTTCTTGAATGCAACTTCTTTTAGCTAAACAGACAAGTGGACATTGGACATTGGACAAATGGACAAATGGACAAGTCAGACAAGTCAGACAAGTCACACTTGGACAAATAGTCTAGTGGACAATGGACAATTGGACAATTGCACAATAAAACAATCACATAGTTTTAGACAAACAAACAACCTCTAGAACCAGCACCACTTGTCGTTGAAAGCCCATTCGTAGCTGCCACGGGCACCGCCGTCGAGTGGTCTCATTGCAGACCGCGATCCATTCTCCAGGAAGAACTCCGAGCCCGCAAACGTCTGCAGGTATCTGAGGTTCTCATCGTGCTGCGCCTGGTCAGCGCCAAGCGCACTGTCCCACAGGTGGATGCCATGGAGCCCAAACAAGCGCGCCTCCTCAACGGCCAGCTGGAACAACTTCTTGAACGATCCGTGGGTGGATGCCTCCACGGTGACCAGCGTCAGACAGTCGTCGTTCCAGTCGTGGAGCCACACGACCCTGTCGTTGGAGTCGTCATTCAAGGTGACACCGAAATGAGTCACCGAGTCTTGCGGCCGCAGTTTGGAGGCGATGAAGATGTCTCTGTCGTGGAACCAGGAGTAGGTGTCCATGGTTGGGATGAGCGAATACATCACCTTCTTCTCCCTCTGTGCGCTGGAAACCAGTAGCGTCTTGATCTTATCGTATTGCAACTCAACCAGCTTGTGGTATTCCTCGTACTCCAAGTAATGATAATCGTCCGAAGAGATCTGCTCAGTCGGTTCATGCTTCTCCAAGCCATGCACAGAGTGCAACTTCACCTCGTAGCTCTCGTATCCGAACCGCTGGTAGTAGTCGCCAACCTCGCTGTACAGGAACATGAATGACTTTTTGTCCAATCTCTTGTCCCAGTACTCGTTCAGGAGCGTGATCATCTGTGCAGCGTACCCCTTCCCTCTATGGTTCTCGTTGGTGAACACCGCACCGATGCAGGGTGCCACACACTCGAGCAGCGAGCCATGGGCATCCGCCCTCCATGCCATTCTGTTCATCGTCTCGCAGGCAGCGACAACATCGCCAAACTTGTCGTCAGAGTGAATGTTGCTGTCGCGCAGCACAAAGTGATACACGCCTAGAAGCCTGTCCTCCTGTCTCTGCCCAATCTTCGAGTCGCACCCGACCGTCCACTCTCTGTCCGCGTACTGCTCTGCGGTCAGTTTGGACTTCCATGCTGCGGCGTTCTGCAGGTGCGTGTATCTGATAAGCTCAGGGTCCGAGTTGAGCTCGAGCGTTACTGTGTTTGTCATAGTGGTTGGTTACTGGTTGTTGGTGTACAGCGGTCAGTGGTGTACAGGTAACAGTTGGTATCCAGTGAGTGAGTGTGTGTGTGTGTCTCCACTATCAGCTCAGTACAACAACGCGGAGATCGGACGTCCTTTAAATATTCTCCATGTTCTCCAGCGATGAGCCTCTGAGTAAAATGCTACTTCAGTTGACGGCAGTGGGAGACGACGGCCGCGCACAACACTTCCGCTAACGTCAAGCGCAACAGAGAAGACCCGAAACACGGGCACAGCGGCCGCTGATTGGCCAGAAACAGCACAATGTACATGGTGGTGCGGTGCTCTGCGGTGTGCCTGCCTTGAGACTTGACTAGACGGTCTTTGCACACCCCTATACCGCTATATATAAGTTATATAACCATGCTGTATTCATTCCCTGGTGTACTATATGATAGCAGCTGCGGTTATGAGCCACTGAATTTATTGACGGTTGTGTGTGGCCCTACCAGTAAATTAAAGCGGAGTTCTAAAAAATAATTTTAATCGTATTTGCCCCCTGCCAGAATTGAACTAGCGACCTTTGCATTACAAGTGCAACGCTCTACCACTAAGCTAAGGAGGCAACAGAACGAAAGGTTGAAGGTCTGGATGAAAAACATGATGTGTGGTAAGAGGATGTAAAAAAACTCATACTTTTAACACCCAAGCCTCGTCTGACTATCATTTACAGAGGTTTGTGGGATATTTTTGGTCAGTCATGTGTGTCCACAGACCCCCTCTATACTGACATGGATGGACAATAAATGCCTACACAACTCTTCCGTATACGTAAACCAGACATTACTCTAATACACCTCAAACCAAATAAACAAGAGGGGCAGGTAGACGGCACTGTACATTGATCAATGCAAATATCGACATTTCCAGACCACCAACCAATCACACCCACTAGAAAAGAAACAAATAGTACGGAACAGGTTCAGTACAACTTCATTTGCCCTTCATGGCGGCCTTCTTCTTCTTCTCCTTTTCGGCTCTCTCTAGCTGTCTTCTGGAGCCCTTGAGCAACTCCAGGTGACCCACACGAGACGAGATCAGCTTCTCGGTCTGCTGCGTCACGGAGTACACCTTGTTCAGCTTGGCCAGCTGCTTCAACTGTGTGTTCTTTGGCTTGATCATCTTTGGGGCAGCGGCCTTAGGGTTCATCTGCTTCTTGGTGACCCTCTCCCTTGGCTTGACCTTGGACTTGACTTTGAGTGGTGCTTGTGCCATTGTGCTGTGTGTGTGTGTGTGTGTGTGTGTGTGTGTGTGTGTCTGTGTGCTTGTGCCTGTGCTTGTGCTTGTGCTTGTGCTCTTCTGTATTTGCTCCTCTGTGAGAACAGGCAAAAGTATTTTTTCCCCTTCTCATCACTCCTGCCTAAAACGGCAACTGCCGCTTTGGGCGGATTTGACGCCGGAGTCAGTCAGAATTGCAAGAAAATTTAGGCTGGCAAGTGCGAAAAGAAAAAAGCTCTGTGAATTCCAATTCAACAACTGAAAGCCGCTGTCGTTTGGCTCCTCTCCAGCAGCTGAGTCTTCACACTCGAAGTTGTACGTACTGCTCCGTTACTTGTGGTGATCAGATCTCTCAGATCATCTTTTCGCACTCGTCGCGCTTGTTGGTCCCGCCCTGCTAACACACCTGTCAGAAACACCCACCCACACACACACACATCATGTCAATGTTGATTCTCGCTGGTCCACAGGCGTTGTCCCAGTTCAGAGTGGCAACACTCACCTCGGACATCAACACCGCTGTTAACTCCTCGGTCGTGACCGCCGTACGTACTGCGTACGTTCACTACGTGCACCTGAAGCCAGAGTCCAAGTTTGCTGAGGATCCCGCACAGGTGAAGCTCCTCGAGACGTTGTTGCAATACGACAACAAGCTCGACACTTCTGATGCGCTCACCCAGCAGCTCATCACAGTGGCCACTGCTCATGAGACTGTGGCTCCTGAGGATGAAAGCTCCTTTGTCATCAGAATCCTTCCGAGACCAGGAACCATCTCTCCATGGTCATCCAAGGCTACCAACATCACCTCTGTGTGTGGATTGGATGACGTTGACAGAGTCGAGAGAGGTCTGGCCCTCTTGATCCAGGTGCGTCCAGGCTTTCCATTGAAGAACTACATCCAGGAAGGTGCTCCATTGGCTTCTGTCTTTGACAGAATGACTCAGACCTTGTTCATCGACTCCGCTCCAGTCACAGATGACTTGTTCGCTCTCCATGACCCAAAACCATTGGTGCAGGTTGACTTGTCCGAGAATCCTCAAGCCAAGTTGGAGACCGCTAATAAGGTCCTCGGTCTGGCCTTGGACCAAGGTGAGATTGACTACTTGGTCAATGCCTTTGTCAAGACCATTGGAAGAAACCCAACAGACGTCGAGTTGTTCATGTTTGCCCAAGTCAACTCCGAGCACTGTCGTCACAAGATCTTCAACGCTGACTGGGAGATTGACGGTCAGAAGAAGGACCTCAGTTTGTTCAAGATGATCAGAAACACTGAGGAGAAGAACCCACAGTACACAGTGTCCGCCTACAGTGATAACGCCGCAGTGTTTGAAGGTCCAGAGGCTTACTTCTACGCTCCAAACTCCAAGACTAAGGTTTGGGGTGCTAAGAAGGAGAAGGTTCAGACATTAGTCAAGGTTGAGACTCATAATCATCCAACTGCTGTTTCTCCATTCGCTGGTGCCGCTACTGGTTCTGGCGGTGAGATCAGAGATGAAGGTGCTGTCGGTAGAGGTTCCAAGTCCAAGTGTGGGCTTTCCGGTTTCTCTGTTTCTGACTTGTTGATCCCAGACTTTGTTCAAGCATGGGAGATGGACGTGGGTAAACCACATCACATTGCATCCGCCATCGACATCATGATTGAGGCTCCAATTGGTTCTGCCGCTTTCAACAACGAGTTTGGTCGTCCTTGTATCAACGGTTATTTCAGAACTCTGACCACCTCTGTCACAAACGCTCAGGATAAGGAGGAGATTAGAGGTTTCCATAAACCAATCATGCTTGCTGGTGGTATGGGTGCCATTAGACCACAGTTCGCTTTGAAGGACCGCAAGATTACCGAAGGTTCCGCATTGATCGTTCTCGGTGGCCAATGTATGTTGATTGGTCTTGGTGGTGGTGCTGCGTCCTCCATTGCATCTGGAGAAGGTTCTGCTGATTTGGACTTCGCGTCTGTGCAAAGAGGTAACCCAGAGATGCAGCGTCGTGCTCAGCAAGTCATCGACGCTTGTGTTGCCCTTGGTCCAAACAACCCAATGCAGTCCATTCACGACGTTGGTGCCGGTGGGTTGTCCAACGCCCTCCCAGAGTTGGTCCATGACAATGACCTTGGTGCCAAATTTGAGTTGAGAGACATCTTATCATTGGAGCCAGGTATGTCCCCAATGGAAATCTGGTGTAACGAGTCCCAAGAACGTTATGTCATGGGTGTTGCTCCTCAAGATTTGGCCACCTTTAAGGAGATTTGTGAGAGAGAAAGAGCACCATACGCTGTTGTCGGTTATGCCACTAGTGAACAACGTTTGGTTTTGACTGACAAGTTGCTCGGTTCTACTCCAATTGACTTGGAAATGTCCATCTTGTTTGGTAAGCCACCAAAGATGTCCAGATCTGCTGTTACTGCCCCATTGAAATTGCAGCCAACCTTGTTCAATGATGTTAAATTCGCTGATGCCTTGGACAGAGTTCTTCATTTGCCAGCTGTTGGTTCTAAGAACTTCTTGATCACTATTGGTGACCGTACCGTTACTGGTTTGATTGATCGCGACCAAATGGTTGGTCCATGGCAAGTTCCTGTCTCAGACGTTGGTGTCACTGGTACATCCCTTGGTGATACTGTCATCTCCACCGGTGAGGCTTTGGCCATGGGTGAGAAGCCAACTTTGGCGTTGATCTCTGCTGCTGCATCTGCCAAGATGTGTGTTGCCGAGTCCTTGATGAACGTGTTTGCCGCTGATGTCAAGGCGCTTGACGCTGTCAAGTTGTCTGCCAACTGGATGTCTCCAGCTTCTCATCCAGGTGAGGGTGCTAAGCTTTATGAGGCTGTCCAGGCGATTGGTTTGGAACTTTGTCCTGAGTTGGGTGTCTCTATCCCAGTGGGTAAGGACTCCATGTCCATGAAGATGACTTGGGATGACAAGGAGGTTACTGCTCCATTGTCTCTTGTTGTCACCGCTTTCGCTCCTGTCATCAACACTTCAAAGACTTGGACTCCACAATTGGTCAACACCGAGGAGCCAACTGTCCTTGTCCTCGTGGACTTGGCTGCCAAGATCCTTAAATCCATGGGTGGTTCCGCTTTGGCTCAGGTGTACAACCAAGTCGGTGATTCTGCTCCAACCGTTCACAGTGCCGCTATCTTGAAGTCCTTCTTGAACGCTCTTGTCGAGTTGCACCAGGTTGATGACTTGGTCTTGGCTTACCATGACAGATCTGATGGTGGTTTAATTGTCACCTTGCTCGAGATGGCCTTTGCTGGTAGATCCGGTTTGAAGGCTGAGATCTCTGGTGAATCCGAGGATTCATTGACCACTTTGTTCAACGAAGAGTTGGGTGCTGTTTTCCAGATCACACAGTCCAGATTTGAGGAGTTTGTCCAATTGTTCGAGAACAATGGTGTTCCAGCTGAGTATATCTGCGTGGTAGGTGAGCCAGTGTTCTCTAAGGAGCAACAAGTTACTGTCTCTTACAACGGCGATGAAATCCTCAACTCTACCAGAGGTCAGTTGCAACAGGCTTGGGCTGAGACCTCTTACAAGATGCAGAGACTCAGAGACAATCCAAGATGTGCTGACCAGGAGTACCAGGCTATCTTGGATAATCAGGACCCAGGTCTTTCTTACAAGCTGACCTTCGCCCCAGCTGACAAGTTGTCCCTTGGATCTCTTGAGTCCAGACCAAAGGTTGCTATTCTGAGAGAACAGGGTGTCAACGGTCATATGGAGATGGCTTGGTCCTTTGAACAAGCCGGTTTCACAGCCGTTGATGTCCACATGACTGATATCGTGTCTGGCCGTGTTATTTTGGATGACTTTGTCGGCCTTGCCGCCTGTGGTGGTTTCTCTTACGGTGATGTCTTGGGTGCTGCTAATGGTTGGGCTAAGTCTGTATTGTACAACGAGAAGGCCAGAGCTCAGTTCTACAAGTTCTTCAATGAGCGTGATGACACCTTTGCCTTCGGCGCTTGTAATGGTTGTCAGTTCCTTTCCAGAATTGCTGAGTTGATCCCAGGTACTGAGAACTGGCCAACTTTTGAGAAGAATAGCTCTGAGCAGTACGAGGGTAGAGTCACCATGGTTGAAATTATCGAGGAGGGTGATGTTGCCCCATCTGTTTTCTTGGACGGTATGAAGGGCTCCAAATTGCCAATTGCCGTTGCACATGGTGAAGGTCGCCCTGTTTTCAAGTCCTCCCAAGACTTGGAGGATCTCCAGTCCAAGGGTCTGGTGTCTGTCAGATTTATTGACAACTATGGTGCTGCTACTGAGAAGTATCCATTCAACCCTAATGGCTCTCCAAATGGTATCACCGGTATTAGAACTCCAAACGGTAGGGTTCTTGCCATGATGCCTCATCCAGAGAGATGTGTTAGAAGAGAAGCTAACTCATGGTATCCAGCTGAAGAGTCTGAGCTATGGGAGAACTATGGTCCATGGGTCAGATTGTTCAGAAACGCCAGACAGTGGGTTGGTGGAAACTAAGTCTTCGACTATCGTGAGTTTCCCTGTATATTAGATCAAATTTCTCAAGATAGAGTAACGTAATAGCATAAGCCGTAGTCGTCGTTGTTTTACTTTTGTATGGGTTTCTGTACCGCGGTGTGCTGACTCATGAGAGCCAGATCTCCAAACTTCACGAACGTGTCAACCAATACCTGTCTGCAAGCATATTGGTTGGGGAAAGATTTAGATCAAAGAGACATTCCACTCGTTCATTATGAGAATCGTGATCCAGAAGGTCAAACAGGCTTCTGTCACCGTGGACGCTCAAGTAGTCTCATCGTGAGTATTGCGTTTCCCGGAATCATCATCAGCATTAAACTTACGGCCTAACCCAAATAAACAGTATTCAGAAGGGTCTGCTGCTTCTAGTGGGAATCTCCACGGATGACACAGAGGCTGTTGCGGAGCGCATGGCTTCTAAAGTTGCTAAGATGAGAATCTTTGAGGACGCCGAGGGTAAGACACTTTGGAAGAGCACAGTAAAACAGGCTGAGGGTCAGATTTTGTCAGGTATGTGTCTTCCTTTTGTCTACGAGACAATATTTGTGTATACTGACCAATGATTTACAGTATCGCAGTTCACTCTTATGGCTATAACAAAGAAGGGCACTAAGCCAGACCTCCACAAGGCTGCAAAGGGTGAGTATGATTTTGAATCTTCAGAAGTGATCAGGATGAAGATAAAACCACCTTATTTAACGGCTTCTAACAATATAGCAGGGCCACAGGCGAAGCCCCTGTACGAATACTTCTTGAATCAACTACGAACCGAACTTGGAGACGAAAATGTGAAGGACGGTGTCTTTGGTGCCATGATGGATGTCGCTCTGGTCAACGATGGTCCCATAACGATCAATCTCGATAGTGACGAATAGAAAAGATCAATTTTGCCGAATTACAAAACTATTAGAACCACAGGCATAGTATAGTGTTATCATATACTTCATCATAGAATACACTGAATCCTGACGCTATTCACACTCACGTAGCACACCGCCATGGCCACGAACAACCAACCGGTCAAGCACCAATTACTGTTGATGTCTCCGGTATGCGCCACACGAATCGTATTCTCACATTCTGTGAAGAAAATTTCTTTTCTTCGAAAATTGCTGTAGAAACGGGGCGATGAGCGAAAGGCAAAAAAAAAATTTTGTGAACAGTGAAAAATTTAAAAGGACCGTATTCGTTTCTGCCTTATCAACCCAATTTGTTCAGCAAACACATTACGACACAATGGCCAAGTCATCTAAAGAGAACAAGACATCTAAGTCCGCCGCTAAGGCTGCCGACAAGGCCTCTAAGGTCTCTAAGCCATCCAAGAAGGAGTCCAAGAAGGAATCCAAGAAGGATGCTAAGAAGGCTGCACTTGCCTTGAAGGAGGCTGAGGAGAAGAGACTCGCTGAGGAGGCCGCTAAGAAGGCCGCTGAGGAGTCTTCTTCCTCTTCTTCTTCCTCCTCTTCATCCTCTTCTTCTTCTTCCTCTTCTTCCGAGTCTTCTTCTGACTCTGACAGTGATTCTTCCTCTGACGAGGAGATGGAGGATGCCAAGGCTGAGCCAAAGAAGGAGTCTTCCTCTGAGTCCAGCTCTTCTTCCTCTGACTCCGAATCCTCTGATGATGAGGAGGAGGAGAAGAAGAAAGAGTCCTCTTCTGATTCTGACTCTGACTCTTCTGATTCCGACTCTTCTTCTGACGAGGAGGAGGAGAAGAAGACCGAGGAGAAAAAGGCTGCTGCTTCTGACAGCTCTTCCTCTGACAGCTCCTCTTCTGACTCTTCTGACTCCGAGTCCGAGTCTGAGGAGAAGGAGGCCACTGAGGAGCCAAAGAAGCGTAAAGCTGAGGACGAGGAATCCCCAGCTAAGAAGCAGAAGACCGATGAGGAGCCAGCTACTTTGTTCGTTGGTAGATTGTCATGGAACATTGACGACGCTTGGTTGAAGTCTGAGTTTGAGCCACTTGGTGGTGTTACTGGTGCCAGAGTTATGTTCGAGAGAGCTACTGGTAAGTCCAGAGGCTACGGTTACGTTGACTTTGACTCCAAATCTGCTGCTGAGAAGGCTTTGAATGAGTTCCAGGGTCGTGAGATTGACGGTAGACCAATCAACTTGGACATGTCCACTTCTAAGCCAGCTGTTCCAGCTAACAAGAACTTTGACAGAGCCGCCAAGTACGGTGACTCTCCATCCCAGCCATCTGACACCTTGTTCTTGGGTAACTTGTCTTTCCAAGTCACCAGAGATGGTTTGTTTGAGACCTTTGGTAACTACGGTTCCGTCACCAGTGTTAGAATCCCAACTAACCCAGAGACTGAGCAACCAAAGGGTTTCGGTTACGTGCAATTCTCCTCTATTGATGAGGCCAAGGCCGCTTTGGAGGCTTTGAACGGTGAGTACATTGAGGGTAGACCAGTCCGTTTGGACTTCTCTGCTCCAAGAGACCCATCCCAGCAGAGAAAGCCATTTGCCGGTGGTGACAGAAAGCCATTCGGAAACTCCTTCGGTGGTGAGAGAAAGTCTTTTGGTGGTGACAGAAAGCCATTCGGTGGTGACAGAAAGCCATTCGGCGGTGACAGAAAGCCATTTGGTGCCGGTGCTTCCCGTGCCGCCAACACTGCTGAGTTCAAGGGTACCAAGAAGACCTTTTAAGTAAGTGGGTCGTTAGTACACTGACGTGGTGTTCTGTTGCATAGCCTCTGGTTTTTGGATAAAAAAAGTTTGTGTTTTCGCTTATTGTTATGATCTAACTCTCCTGCATTTATAAATTGTTCTTATGATTCTTATATATTGTTTGTTTGAGTTCAGTGTAGATGATATAATGTTGTTACCTAGTTATCTCGGTTACAACTGAACCAGCATATTAATGTTATGATATTGGTCACGTGACATTAGTGTTTCTTTAGGGCTGATGGTAGTGCGGGGGACAGGAAGAATTGACCTCATAAGTTGTTATACACCCTGAGGCGGTTAGTTAGATATTGCTTCATAGCCTTACAGACCAGATCATTGACGGCTGTCGGATCAGGCAGGCCATACCATATAATTGTGCCGTACTTCTCCACAGCTTTTTGAGAATTTGTCTTCCTGTTCCGACACTTGTCCACGTTTGTCCTGTCCATGACTCTATTATTGTCCAATGGCGGCAAAAGGACGCGAGCCAAGCCCCCCCCCACTGCACATTTTCTCTTTTAGGACGGTGATTAAAGATACGATCGCCGCCCAGGACAAGACAAAACCAATGCCTTCTAATGTCCGGTGGCGATCTCTTGGACTAATGCAAAGCAAAATATCTTGGTGCTGCCAGCGCCGAGCACTGGCCGTTGCGGCGGGCTTGGAAGGCGCTTTATCTTTCCCCAGATCTGCCAGTTTTGTGTCAGTTGGTATTGCGATGCCCTTAGGAACTATGAGTACCGCACCTCAAGACAGCACATGTATGTGGTGAGCGGGAGTGTGTGTACACTGACCATTGACCGCTGTCCTTCTGGGCCTGTCGGCCGCCGCATCGGAGATGTGTACAGGACCATGCAAGTTACAACTTACAGATGACGAAACCCAATCAACCGGCCACGGGTCACAGACCAGAGAGGCTTATGTCGTAGACTATGGGCCATAGACACCTGGCAAACGCTCTGTAGACTATGATCTCACCCTCACAGCAGTGACAGACCCACAGTCTGTACACATCCAAGTCTGTCAATTAGTCGAGACAGACGCTGTTACCCGGCCGTGTGGGCAGGCTCAACGGTGTATGTCCTCCGAAAATGATCGCCTACTTCCCAAGGTCCTAGAGCGTGTTGCTCACGATCCTCTCCAGCCATCCCACCTTCTCCCAGTCTCTCTCACACATACACATACACACACGTACCCGGCTTTTCATTGGAACCCACCAGTGCTCTTCCCCCGTTCCAAACAGCTCCACATCTCAAAGTCGTTGGAGAGTTTACTGCTGGGTGTTCGTTAGCCACCACAAATAGCTCCTTCTACACTGCTACTTGTCTCGTTGAGACGTCTACGGATCGTTCTCCCGTCATTTCTGTCCTTCTTGAATCATAATACAGAGTATTCTGGACACTTCTGACAGGTTTCAAAGCCGATCAGACGCTATCAAGTTTTATCCCCAGCCCTATTTCTGATACTGAACATACATCATACCCATACACACAGACACACACGAACACACGAACACACAGACAATGAAGAAAGCTGTCGCTCGCTTCCTACCCTCGCGATCCAGGTCAGATAATCCTTCAAGCTCACCCTTCAAGCGACCGTTCAAGCTGGATGGCATCAATCTCATAGAGGACTTTTACATGGAACTCGATCAACCACATAAGGTATGGACACCTGGTGAGACGGTCACAGGTACCGCAGTCCTTGACTTGAAGAAGAACGTCACCGACGTCAACATCGCTCTCACGCTGGTGGGCTACATTAAAGTGAAGATGACCCAACCCGCCTCTACTGGAAGAAGGAAACCTACCGTTCTATTCAGACACACATCGATCATCTACGGCTTTGATCAGGACGAACTATCACAGAGAGAACACCACGATGAACCGACGATAGGCCTGAGTAAAGGAGAGCACAGATTCCCGTTTTCTGTGAAACTACCCAGAAAGAACATATTCACTTCGATAAATTTCGAGAGAGGCTCTATCGCTTACTCACTAAGGGCTTCAATCAACCATAACGAACCAAATTCACCCATGGCATCACTTAAGTCGTCGCCAGCATCACAAATGTCATCCTCGGGAGATTCGATCATTGTGCCATACCCAAAGAACTCAATACACCATTGCGAGAAGAACCTGAACATTGTCGTGCCAATCAACGTTGCCAAGATACCCAAACCGCATACCAAGTTTGCATACTTGAAGATTACAGATCGTAAGCTGTTCAAGACGATCTCATCTGCTTCCACTATCAACTCAAATGCTACACATTCAACTGTCGCAAGTGAGACGAGTAATGATGATCATTCAACGTCACCTGTCCTTTCCAAAGATCAAGCAATTGTCCGACTCGCAGTTGACTTACCCCAGTCTGGATTTCTCAGAGGTGAGACCATTCCTCTTAAAATTAAGGTCACTCATTATAAACCAGTTCAAGTGTCAAGCGGTCTAATCATAACTTTGATAAGACTCTGCCGTGTGGATAATGGCCCAGAGTCAACAATCGACTCATTCCGTAAGGATCTTTGTCAGACGATAGCACCGTTATACATTGATCCACATACTTTGACTGTTGAGATTTCAACATCGTTGAAAGTTCCTGTGGATGCCTTCCCAACTATCATTGGTTCTGATATTGTCACTTTCAGATATTACATCGAAATCTTAGTGAATGTTTCCAATAAGAACATCATCAAAGATGGTTCTACACAGATGAAGAAGAACTCTGTTAGTAAGTTCTCCAACTCCATCATGTTCAGTTTGGATCAAGAACATGATCATATGACACTTCTTGATGATGGCATGGTGAATGTTGATCACATTAAAAGGGCAAAGAATATGCTAGGTCTCAACACCGAGATCATTGTTGGAACAGATAGAATGACCAAAAGTAAGGATAACGTTGGGAAGCAAACCATCTTGAACAATGCTAGATTCCAGCAACAGCAGGATGGTGTACAAGACGTTGATTTCAACGAATTGCAAGGATCCTTGTTGGAGGATATGAGCACGACATCGATCAGCCCTATTAGCATCAATGACGCTAGTGGAACATCGCCTAATGGCCAACTGAGCGTTGGTGATCGTTCTGTGGTGTCTACCGGTGTGGAGATCTCAACGCCAGATCTCAATGAAGGACTGTCCGAAAAGGAGATCATGCGCCGCACCGAAGCCTCACTGTTACCGTCTGAGCCTCTGTCACATCCTGATGACTTGCCACTGCCATCGTACAACTACACAAACCCGACTTCAGTGTATACAGCACCTCCAATGAGAGGTTTACGAGGCCAGGCCTCACAGTTAGAACCACAGGATTCGACTGTTGATCAAAACAGCGATAAGGCTGAGCTAGAGAGACGCAGACTGATGGACCTGGAGAGTGAGCCACCCGAGTTTGACTACGTTCCAGAGTACAATCTTGCTGGCCAGGACTACTCCATGGACACTGGTGGTTCCGCCTCGTTGTCGAGCAATGTTGTGAGCAGCGAGCTGGAGACTCTCAAAGGATGAGCCTATTTGCCAAGTGCAGAAGACAACAATCTGTTAATACCACTCATATCATCTCCACGAGCCAGTGCTTATCACATAGGCTTCTAATCCATGAAACTAATATCTCACATGCTTGTAGCCACAAAATGCGAGTGTTGCGCGCACCACAAAGCCGCATCACCAAAAATCTTTCTGGAAGCCGCTTCCAAGATGTTCAGACTCGAATTGAACGGCACAGCAAACGGGACAAAATGAACGCCACCGACAGAAGAAGGATCTGCGGTCCTATCGACGCGAAGCCACTTGTATTTGGTGCTATTCCTGCTGCGCTTGAGTCACGACAGAAGGTGGATTTGGAGAGGGAAGACGACTTGGAATCCCAAATCTCACGAACATTTATCAAGGCCGGATTGATCTCCAACGCCAATGGGTCCGCCTACATTGAGGTCGACGGCAACATCGTGAGTGTCAGTGTGTACGGGCCAAGACCGATACGGGGCTCCTTCATGGAAAAGGCTGGGCTGAGTGTGAACTTTGACGATGTGAGCGACGTCATCGATGAGCTGATGGAGAAGAAGTTTTGCAATTACATTGAGAATACCTTCATGGGCGTTATAAATCTGGCCAAGTATCCAAAGAGTGGTATCGATATTTTCGTCAACGTTGTGAGCGTGCAGAATGTCGATGATCTGTATTTGAAGTTGTTGACCATAATCAGTGATGCTACAACGTTGGCCCTGATCAACGCCAACATAGAAGTGTTGGACATTGTTGCCACAGGATTTGATCCTGTAAATAACACCGTGATGAGCTATGTCAAGGGTGATGAGCTTGCCGGTGTGTTGTGTGAGTCTGCAAAGCCATTGGACAACTTGGCTGAGATTATGGAAAAGACACAGAAGAAGGCTGCGGTGATGAAGTCTGCTCTTGTAAGCCTTATTCTGGAGCACGTTGCAAAGTGAAGTAATAGAGTTATGAATTCAGGTAGTGATGCTTTGTAGATGTTTTGTGACCTGGCGAAACCCTGCTCACAGGTCCTTTCGTCGTTCCCTGCCTTGTAAGTCCTAAATAGTAAAGAGTGAGTTCCTAATACCAAAATTTGCACGTATGTATGTGAACCACGCATTTTAACTCTAAACCATATAGTTATCGATGCTCATATACTCCTTATAACACTCAGTTTTCCAGTTATTTAGTCGAAATTATAGGACATTATACACTTCAAGATGGACTGGATGGACAGATCAGCCAAATAACGAAACCGGTCCCTTGGCCCAGTTGGTTAAGGCGTGGTGCTAATAACGCCAAGATCAGCAGTTCGATCCTGCTAGGGACCACTTTCCTTCAATTTTTTTTTAATTGTTCTGTTCAGGTGCGTGCTGATATTTACTACGTGTCGTGCTGATACTTACGCGGTACAGATTATTATTAATATGCTGTGATAGCTGGCGCGCGCATGTGACACTAATTTCTGATCCCAGGCGCTTCACAGCTATCACATGCGCACGAGATCCGTGCACACGAAGAATTTTGTTCACTTTGCAGATAGAAAAATCCTCTCACACGACTTCACACCCAGTCGTTCGATCTCTCCGAGCAATTGCACGTCAACTTCAACAGTCTGACGCTTCGTTCTTTGTCCCCCTTGCTGATACTTCAACTTCTGCACACCAGAACAAAAGAACAGATTAGGGATCGCACAGATGACACATTCAGAACAAGCCGCCACCGGGGCTTTGAACACTATCAGCAGCGCAGAGTCATTGCTCTCCACTGTGAGCGATGGTCTTGTCCTTGAGACGGGCGATGTGCACCTGAAGCAGAAGGAGAAGGCGCCTGTCGGACGCACAGCGGACGGCGTCACCTTTGACGTTCCCGAGACTCACGACATGGTGAGATCTCTTTTCGACCCCACGATCAGAAAGAGTTACGCAGAGGTGCTCATTTTTGCATCACTGATGGCCAACTTCGCCGTATACCACTGGCTGGGAACCCAAAAGTTGAGAATCTATGGATTTTGTGGCCTTTATGCCTTCTGGAGATTGGCTTACAATGTCGGTATCGGTATCATCTTGTACGTCCAGTCCAAGAACAACTTTCTGGTGGAGTTCGCCAAGCGCAATGGACTCTTCCAGGACACCAAGCGCTCCACGCTGTTGCAAAAACTTGTGTCTCTAGAGATTAAGTCCAAGATGGGCGCTGATTATAAGCCAACAGATATGCCTATTGAGTTCAACACTTGGATCATCTTTAGGCAGTTTGTTGACTTGATTTTGATGCAGGATTTCACGTCCTATATGTTCCTCGTTTACACTTGTGGCCAAGATAGTGTCATGTCACAGTCTCCATTGTTGAACTACACGAGAATCATCCTTGGTTCGCTCATGGTTCTCTTCAATCTTTGGGTTAAGATTGACGCCCATAGAGTTGTCAAGGACTACGCTTGGTATTGGGGTGATTTCTTCTTCTTACAGGAGTCTGAACTCATCTTTGACGGTGTCTTCAACTTGTCCCCGCATCCAATGTATTCCATTGGTTACATCGGATACTATGGCTTTGCATTGATTACAAAGTCCTATCTCATTTTGATCGTCTCATTGATTGCTCATACTTTACAGTTTCTGTTCTTGAACTATGTGGAAGAACCCCATATCCTCAAGACTTATGGGTCTGACTCTGTGGAACACGTTGTTGAGGAATTGGAAGGTAACGAACACTATCTTAAACCTTTGACTGTGCTGAAGAACTTCAACCCAATCAGAATCACTGATTACTTCACCGTCACACTTGCATTGTGTACTTTGGTAGCTCCATTCCTGAACGATCCGCAAGATGATAGATGGACATTGGTTGTGTTTGGATTTGCAATTATGATCAAGACCATTCAGGCATTCACAGTGTCCATGGTTTTGCAAAGACAGAGTTCAGACAAATGGTGGACAAAGATGTATCTTAAGTACGGTCTTGATGACGTTTCTGCTTATTCTAATTGGCAAGTGTTGTATAACATGTTGCTGGTTGCCTCTTACACATCTTTCTTTGGAGTTGCAGCTCGTGAATTACTCAATGGTCAATATCTTGATGGCAATTGGCTCCTGCTAAGAGTTATCCTTGGTTCCCTCTCGATCTTGCTACAAATCTGGACCTCGTCTTCTATTTATTCTTCAATTGGAGACTTCGGTTGGTTCTATGGTGATTTCTTCCTTCCAAACATGTCAACTAGACAATTGACAAAGAGTGGTATCTACAGATATCTCAATGATCCTGAAAGATTGTTAGGTGTGGCAGGTATTTGGGGTGCAGTTTTGATCACGTATTCTCCCTTCGTCTTTACGCTTGCCATGGTTTGGACCATCCATATGTCTTTGCATTTGGAATTTGTTGAGAAACCACACATGATCAAAGTCTATGGTGAACAGCAAGTGTCAAAGAACGTTAGTGGTGTTTCTCTCACTTTGCAGCAATTCCTTCCAAAAAAGCTAAACACTACCATTGGGAACATCTACAATAACACTTTCAACAGAGTGGATACTTATATGAAGAAGCGTACCCAATCGGAAGTCATTCATCATCGTGACTTGAGACCAGTGATTCGCCGTGAATCAGTTTCACATTCATTTGGCTATACTCTTCAGTTGTTGAACTTGAATGCTGATTGCACCGTGGAAATTGGTGAAGGGATTCAAGTTGAATGGAGAGCGCCATCGGGACACCATCCTAAGGATTGGATTGGTCTTTATCAAGTCATGCATACTGGTTCATCTCGTAAAGTGACAAACATCTCGAGTTCGGGACACTGGGTCGCCGTTAATCCGATTGCTTACCATAGACCACAAGGTATTTTGGAGCCCGCAAAGACAGTTGCCAACGATAGCCATGAGGTTCATGGAATTGTGGAATTCAAAGGTGATCTGCTGAAGTTTGAGAAGGGGATCTATGAACTTAGATACCATCATAGTGCGTCTCATAAGGTTCTTTGTATCTCTGAGCCCTTTGAGGTCGTGATCCCAACGTTGCCAGTCGATGAACAATTGAGTTCCAATTTGTTCAGATTGGTTAACAGAGTTCATCCTATTGACTCCGTTGAGTCTAACTTGAACTTCAAGACCTTGGAACCAAAGGTAATTAGTGAATTGGTTTCTTCTGCTACTGGTATTGAGATTGCTAGTGAAGTTATTGTCAAATTGAAGACCTTGCAAAATATCTCCACAAGAGTGATAAAGTCCAAGGTGATATTGGATCAGCTGAACAGCGAGTGATCATGGACGTTGTTTGTATTGATATATTCCTTTCTACTACTGCTTGCCATCTATAAAAAAATATGAAAAAGAGATATATCTTAAACTGTTTGATTTGTATGTTCAGTCAGATTGTGTACTTGGTCCATTTGAACAAAGACTCGCCTGGGTTGATGAACTCTCTATCGTTATTGTTTTCGAAGATGAGTCCTCTTCCCTCACCAGCGGCGATGAGAGCCTTCAAGTAGAACAAAAAGTCTGCAAAAGAGAAGTTTTCATACTTCTTCTTTGCCTCCTTGAGGATATCCTCTGGCTTGGTTAACTTTCTTAAGAGTGTAACATTGTGCTGTTTCTCATAGTGTGCGACCAGGTCACCCAAGGTGACTCTTCCTGAGTAAGTTCTCAGGTGGTCTGGGATTGTGGAGTAATCCTCCTTCGTGACCAGACTAGCGACGACTTTTCCAATGTCTTGCAAGAACGAAGGGTTGATCAATGTGTTCTCGTCGCCCACGATCTCCACTTCCTTCTTCTCGGCATCAAAGTTGAGTACTGAGAAAGGTGCACCCAAGAACAACTGCTCTGGAGAGACGAACAAGCCTGTGTACACATCCACGGTCTTGATCCCTGCGGCTCTGGCCGCTTTCGAATGATCTTCCTTAGCAGCAAGGAACCCTGGGAAGTCTGCCTCTGAATCCGGCAGGGCAGTACCGAACTGAGATGGGATGTACAGTTTGACGTTGTTTCTCTTCAGCGCATCGATCAACTCTGGAGCAGTGCTGTGAGGGAAGTTGTTCAAATTGATAACGACATCGACTCCTTCAAAGGCATCGTTCAAGCCCACGTCCTTCACGTTTACGTACTCAACCTTGTCAGAGGTGAACGTACTCTTATCGGACGACGTGACGAGCCTGATTGGAGTGGACAGCTTGGAGACAAATGGCTCACTGAGCAAAGCATTGATGACGTGCACGCCAAGCAAGCCGTTGATTCCATAGACTGCAATTTTGGACATTCTGTGTGTTTGTAGTTTAGACAATGGGGCAATTGAGTCTTGGAGGTTAGCTCTTTGAGTATAACAATGGTGGTTGAACAGGTTACAAGCCCAGAGTATCGCAATTAAATCGCTGTTGGTTCACACCCTTTTATACCCACCCACTGTGGCACTGCCCAGCAGATCGGCTCACAAACTGTGACATGTTCGGCTCGGCAAACTTACTAATTCGCCAGCTTTTCAAATCCCGTGTCCGAGCCACGCCATTTTGGGTAATTTTCCATAGTCATTTGATTAATAATGGCGATCAGCTCACCTTCTTCCAAGTTAACGACACCACCGAGGCCCGAGATGTCAATACCACTGTAGTAAGCATTGAAGGGGCTCTGTGGGGTCGTTTTTCGGGTGATTTGGTGCTATCGTTGGGATACCGACGCCTTTTGAGTAGACTGTAGTTACAAGTTATCTATAGAATGATACTCTATGGAGCTGTTAACAGTTATAGCGTTCTCAAGCAATTGAACTTCCTCCAGTTAACGATTCCCCCGATTGAACTGGTATTCTTTCTCAGTGCCATGCCTTATTGTTGTCTGGGTGAAAATTGACACAACAAACCCACACATTATACAAGTAAAATGCAGATGAGGCTTTTCCAGCTCGAAGGATAGACATGTGACAATTAATTCAGTGCACTGCACGGTAGTGTAACAAGTAGAGTAGTACACTGCACAAGAGCAAGTGATCTGAATACATAACCACGGCCAACCATATCAATATTCAAGATGTACTACATGTTTTAACACAAAAGCAAAGACATTCACAACTGCTGTAATTTACAACTTCAAAATGTTTGGAACTGGACCCAAAGGAGTAATTCCATGCGGGTTTATAGCAATGTGGGACTTGGTGTAGTGGAACTTGATGTGGTCAAAGTTACAGGTGTCCTTAATAGCTGGATAGCCCCAGTAAATCTCTCTGACCCACTTGTGGATTGCCGGGTAGTCAAAACGAATCATACCAAGGTTACACTTGAAGTGCTGAACGTAAACAGGGTCGAATCTGATGATCGTGGTAAACAATCTGACATCGGCTTCGGTTAGGTCATTACTCAAAAGGAACTTGACACCCTGCTTGTTGTTGTCCTCGAGGATCTTTTCCACCTTGTCCAAGTGGACAAACAAGTTCTTCACTTCCTTCTCATAGACGTCCTGGGCAGTGGCAAAGCCAGCCTTGTAAACGGCATTGTTGATGTTCTCGTAAACCAACTCGTTGGTCTCATCAATCTTGGCGAGTAAGCTTGATGGAGCGTAGTCCAGTGCCTTCTTCTTAGGGTCCTCGATCAGATCGTTGAACTCTGTGTTCAGAAATCTGATAATCTCAGAAGATTCGTTGTTAACAATAGTGCTCGTCTTCTTATCCCAGAACACTGGCACCGTGAAACGGCCATCATAGTTAGCGTCAGCCTTAAAGTAAAGTTGTCTGAGTCTCTCAAAGCCGTACAATGGCTCCTCGGTGGCAGCCTCACAAGGGTCCTCTGAGCTTGGGAATCTCCAGCCTTCGGAATCCATGTGCCAATGGACAACGCTCAGGCCGATGATAGAGTCCTTCGAGACGGTGGAGGTCTTTGGGTCGAAGTCCTTGATGAGACCCTTGGTCTGTAGATAGATCAGCACTCTGTGCGCCCAAGGACATGCAAGCGAGATGTACACGTGGTATCTTCCAGCTTCTGGGGTGAACTGGGAACCTGGCTTAGAGGAAACCATGCTTCTGAACACAGACTGTTTACGCTTGAAGGCACCATCCTTGCCTGCGAATTTGAGGATCTCAATTCCCTGTTTGGCCTGGAGTATGCGTGTTAGTAATGAACTGGTGCAATTGAGTCTCTCAAAGACCTACTGCTTGTGACATTGTCGATACTTTATGGCTATTCGAGTGTTGCTATTTCGAGTATGATTGCACATGCCCCTTCTTTTTTATAGATACGGCGGTTGCTGAAATTTGTCATCCTGACACACGCTGTCATAAATGACTACAAAACATAAATGTAATCATAAGCCATCAATTGATCACTACATGGTTCCAACGACCACTATCTCATCTGCACTTGGTGCGTGTCATTTCACTTGGGGACGCCGTCCACGGACTCCAAGATCTCCACGCCGTGGCTCTTGAAATATGCGTCCGTCTCATCGAGCTTATCGAGCTCGATAGCACGACAAAGTGGTTTGATCACAAACGTCTTGAAGCCCATCTTGGCGCTGGACGCAGATGTAAACTTGACGCAGTAGTCGTAGGCCAGCCCACACACAAACACCTCGTCAATTGCGTTCTTCTTGAGGAATGCAGCCAGCTCAGTAGTCTCATCGTCCCAAATGTCGTTAAAGGCACTGTAGAAGTCCCTATCTTGCAATTGACCCTTCTGCACAATCGTCTTCGACACAGGGACCTCTTTATAAGCGTCAATGAGCTCCTCCGGGAAATTGGCCCCATGTGTGTGCTGAACACAGTGATCGGGCCAAACAGTCTCCATCGAGTGGGTCTTATGATCCTTCGTGGATGTGAACTGTATCTTCGTGAAGGGCTCTGTGTTCAGATGGTTGGAGGCAAAGGAGGTATGATCCTTTGGGTGCCAGTCCTGGCTGAACACTATAGCATCCCAGTGATATTCCGAACACTGCAACAACTTCACGACTCCATCCACAATCTCATCGCCATGAGCAACCGCCAGTGCTCCCCCAGGGAGGAAGTCGTGCTGGATGTCGATCACCAACAACGCTCTTTTCACCATTGCAACTTCTCGTCCAGGTTCTTACCCGTTCAATGTGCGTACCGAGTCTGAAAGCAAACACAGCCACTTGGGCACAGGCATTTCAAGGAGGTCGGACAACAGCAAACATTGGTAGAGTTTATGGCCCGTTCCTCCATTGGTGATCAATCAATGGCCCAAAGAGGCAATCTTCCTTTCAAGGAGCACTGCTACTCGAAAACGTCCAGATCGGGCCGTATCCCCAATAGGGTAATTACAGAGTTACATCAATTTGTTTTTCAAACCCATTGTTTATGCTGACTGGGGCAATTCTAGTGATAAACCGTTTAGTGAACACCGCAGAGCATTCTTGGAACTGGGGCATCTAACGATGGCGAAACAGTCAGGTATACGCGTCCAAAATGCTGATGGAACATCTCGACGTTGATGTTTTGTTTGCCCTCTATTCGCCCTCTACGAAAAACTCCCAAAGATCCTTGGAACTTTGTGAAAGCTTTGCCACTTGCAACGCGGGAAGGACACACAACTGACTGCTGAAACGTGTTTCTTAGTACAAGAAGTTACGAAACTCTCTCTGATACTTCGTTACTCACTAGAAGCACTATAAACGGCCAACGGTGCGTGTGTTTTAGGCGTTTTTTGAGCGCTACTACGACACAGAGCGGTAGGGGAAGAAGAGATGCTGGACGCGACTTTGCAAAAGCTCCAGATGTCCACTGACACTGCGATAATGCTTTATATGAATGCAGACGACACTATCTGCTGTTCAACGAGTTCTTCTGGTGAGTTTGCCCATTTGGTGGCATTGCTAAACGAGTTGAAACTGCTGGATCAGTCCATTGGCAAGGGCGATGAGCTTGATGCTAAGGTAGCCTATTTGATCAAGGAACTGCAGCCTCTGGCAGCCAAGTTGATTGATATGTGCTCGATGGATGAGTCGACACGTGATTTCCTTCGTCTGGTGTCGCTGCTCTTTGCAAATGGCAAAGTGAACGACTTGATCAAGCAGGAGATGTCCACTGAAGTGATTGACGAGATCTGTGTTCTCTACCTGGGAACCCTTGACACACTGAGGTATATGCAGCATAATCGAGGTGTATTGATCTCCAATGTGTCGCTGATCAGTCCTTTGCTTATCACGATCTCCTTCTCCTTCAGGTTGATGTACAAGCAGAGTGATTCATTGATGAAGATTCTCTCAATCTTGTTTGTCTTCCATTTGCAGCACAAAGAGTTGCTACAAACCACAATAGACCTATTCTGCATCAACGCGTCTACAAACATGGAGGTCTTTGAAGTGTTTAACAAGCTTTGGGAAAAGACTTTGCAATTACCTAATGGTGACAGTTTTGAGAGTAAGCGACTCCCAGGTCCCGTTTCTACTTTGAACAAGATCTTCTTGTTGAGAGAATACCCCATGTCATTGGAATTATTGGATCATGTTTTCCCATACCAATCGAACCAAATGTTATTGAGATGTTCCAAGGAGGTTGTCTCTATCTATTCTGCTCTATTGTCATTACGATCCAACCCTGACACACCGGTGCTACTTACAATCATTTCCCTGTTACAGAATGATCTTTCTTGTGAAGTCATGGTCGGTCTGATTGATGTAATGGAGATGGATTCTCTATTGTTATCACTCTATGACAGCAAGAGTGAGTTCCGAAGTGCCATTGAGTTCATACTCTTTAAAATCTCCGGGAACATCGATCTCAGCGATCCCAGAATCCAAATGAAATTTGTGTCAAAGATCTTCAAGACCGAGGTTTTGGATGCATTGGATGAATCCATCTATGCTCGTTACAAAGTGATCTTTGAACTTGTTGATCATAATTACAAGATTGACTTCGCTAAAGATTTTCAGATGTCCATGCTGTTGGAGCAATCCCTTTCCACCATTGATTCCCAATTCGAATTGATCCAAGATCATGATGTCTTAGCTCAGTACGGCTCTATCTATTGCATGGAATCCTTGTTCACATATGCCAACTTCATCATCAATAAGTCAATTCTGGGATTTATGAATCCTAAACGGGAACTACCAAGAGAATTTCTGTATACGATGGATTTGAAGAGGTTTGCACCACTACCAAGGTCTAACTTCACAGATATCTCACTGGAGTCTATCCCATTAGCGCAGATTAACGCCAAGAATATCAACAAGTTGATTAACAGCAGCTTGCTTTGCTTATCTGTGGTCAACACCGTCGTCAAGAAATACTTTGAGTCTAAGGGTTCACTGAACATGAGTGTTCATATTGGTGAGACTGATTCTCATTTGGAATACCGTTGTATGGATTCATTGTTGAAACTTCACTTTACGTCCCTTTTCACCGCGCTGATCATCTCTAACGAATTATGCACGAGAGCAAGAGACTCCCCATCATCATTCTTTGAGTACGAACCACCTGCTAAAATCATGAGATTGAAAGTGTTTCAGCTCTTTGAGAATCTGTTCCAGTTATATGGTGATTTTGCAATCTATCTCCTCGTTAGATTCGTCACAATGGCGAGTATGCATGATTTGATATTACAGGAGCTGTCATTACAATTGCTGAACCATTTGACGTTTCACTGTAAGAATGATTTGAAGGATGCTATCATTGGGAATGACATGATCAGTGGCATGGTCAAGGCTTTTGTTACGAAATGGGACGATGGGAGTGAAAGATACAAGGAGTTCAACTCACTTCTTCGGTTATCCAGGGCTGCGATGAAGCAGGTTCCATTTGATAGGCTGAAGTATTTGAAACAACTTGGATATGAAGTTGAACTTTTGAGTTCTTCATCAAACAACTCTATGAGATTTGACATGCCAAGCGCACAGCCATTTAACCAATCATTCACAACGAACAAGTCCATTAAAAAGCAAACCATGAACAACCAGCAGTCCTTGAACATCGGTCACAATCAGACTTATACCCATATGAACAACATGTATGTGAATAGTTCTTCACCAATCACGAACTTAAACAACAATATGAACATGAATATGAATATGCACACTCAATACCAGCAAAAGCACATGAGTGAAGACCCTGGGTACAATTACAAGACGAGTAATTTGAACAATGTTATGTCGTTTGTTCCACAACAGCAGAACTATGGGAACTGAGAAACGTGGACTCTACGAAACTATTTGTTCCTCTCTGCACGTACCAACGTGAGCCACTACCAACCCATTTTTAAGAACTTTTACTATAACTGACTCTTTGCTTATCACTGACTCTCTCTTTCTATTTGCTTTCTTCTTTATTTACAATGCTATGAACAGGTCTATATCCGATGTTGTTTGGTTGTACGTTAGCGCACGACAGAATTGAAAGCTGATGGCACTGTGCAAGGATCATCAGTTCCCTTCAACAATAATGGGTGATCTTCTGTGGTTCTATAGACGACCGTTCCCTGGTCGTTAGTGAGCAGTTTGCTTTGGATCTTTCCGAAAGTCCTTGAGCTGAGCAATCTGAGTGGGTCTGGACGAAATCCATAGTCTTTGAACACCAATTCTTGTCCAATCTGACCAGATGATGGCGGTTCCACAAGCTCCACTGCCTCCACTGTATCACCCTGGACCTTTTCTGCGGCGAGAACCATAGCTTCTGAACGGATTCCTCTCATCTTCACAGGTTTGAGGTTAGTCATGACGACGACTCTTTTGCCCTGCATCTGATCTATTGGGACGTAGTCCACCAGGCCACTACACACTGTGAGCGGTTCCTGATCCTCCTCACCGATGGATATCTGGGAGACGTACAGCTTGTCAGCGTTCGGGTGGCGCTCACAGAGTCTTATTTGGCCAACTTTGAACTGCAGCGTTGATGGTAGGATGGCTGAACAGTTAGTCGGTTAGTACCATATCAAGTTGAAGTGCAGCAAAGAAGGACGCACGCTTTTCAACCTTGAGCAGAACGGCAGAGGTGCTGAAGGCGCGTGCACCTGGTCTCATCAGGCGGAGCATTGTGTGGGGTTTGTTGTGATTGTTGGGTGCTACGGGTCTGGCAATGGTGCTGGTTTAATTTTAAGCCATGATCTGTTGGTCGTAGTTCTTGTGTTGGTCGTCAGAGCAGGATCGGAAATGCTGGACTTTAAATGGGGGCACCGTATATATGCAAACACTGTATATACCCATGAACATGTTACATATATGATATATACACATCCATACACATCTACACCACATCCAGACTGCACCACCGACACCACCACCTTACACACATACAACATACAACACACAACGCTGACGTCAGCAAGCACGTTTTTTTTCTTTGGCTGCGGGGGCGGGGGGTCCAAATCTCGAACGGTGGGCGAAAAATGCTCGACAAAAACAGTGAAAAATTTCCCTTGACGCTGAGCTGTTTTCAAAAGTCGCCGCCACAGGTTTTCCGTCCTCTGTTTCCTCTCTTGCCGTCTTGCCAGTGCATTGAGAGCGTTGTCCTTTCCCTTGTGCTCTGCTGTTGCTGTCGTTGTTGCCACCCGCAGTGCTCTTGTTCCGCATTCGCCACGCCACCTGATCCCCGAAACACTTACTTCACATACACACATACTCCCTGTTTCATTTCAGAAGAAGAAAGATGCAGTTGATGGGGCCATGGGTGCCAGCATTCACCGCAGCCGTGAGACGGCACATGGAGAACGCGCCCTTCGTGACGTTCTCCTTCGCCACTGTTGACCAGGAGGGGATGCCAAAAGTGCGCACTTGCATATACAGAGGCTTTCTGTTTGACGACAAGAAGACCAATGTGCTGTCCTTCATCACCGACGTACGAATGAACAAGTACGAGCATCTGCACGGCATGTCCAAGTTTGAGGCATGCTTCTGGTTCCCAGGGTCGAACGTGCAGTTCCGTCTGAGTGGTGATGCCAAATGCCTGACGTACGACAACCTGGCCGGTTTCAACGAGGAGCTGGGCGATTACCCAGTGGTGTCACCAAGCGTGATCCAACAGTACTCGTCACACACGGACCTGGCACACATGCACCACGACCAGCCGGCAAAGCCGACGGTGGAGGAATGGGAGCAGGAGCTGCAGTCCAAATGGGACTCCCTCTCGACAAAGCTCAAATCATCCTTCAGAAAACCCGAACCGGGCTCCTCGGTGACGTTAGAGAAGCAGAAGTTGCTTGATTCCATCTCCAGGGGTGTTGACGGCTCGCATGAGGGCGACGGCAAGAAGTTCTTCTCGCTGGTGCTGCTGCTTGTGGACAAGGTGGACTACGTTGACTTGAACGGCCACCAGGCCCGCTACATCTACGAGCGCTTCGACGTTGACCAGTGGAGCGAGGAGGAGATCTGCCCCTGATTTATTTTTACTGAGTGTATATATATATATATATATATTGGGGCAGGGCTGTTGTTGATGAGTGATGGTTATAATGTGTTAATGATGTACTGTACATACACGTATACAAGAAGTCTTTGCAGTTATAGAAAATGAGGAGATCGATTGTGTTTTATGTGTCAAAAAAAAAAGTGCTGTGTAGAAAGTAGTATTAGTTTATTGATTTGAACTGAACTTTTGGCAGGAGTTTCCCGCATTGGGCCGTTTTCCGCGCGGCCGTTGCACCAAAGTGCGCCAAAGTGCGCCACTTTTCGCATCTTGACACATTCGTGCGCCCAGTGGCCGCATGCGGTAATTCCGCTCGGGGGAATCGCGCAACTGCTCGCAATCGCCCGCCAAGTCTCAATCAGCAAACCCGCCAAACTGCCGCATTGGGACGTTCCCCGCGGGATTCCGCGTCCGACAGCCATAAGCGACACATACACTGAAACCCTCCGCCCAGGGCAAAAGTATTTAAACCGGCCCACCGCCTGTTGAAACGTCCCCCCTCTCTCTCTCTCTCTCTCTCTCTCTCTCTCTCTCTCTCTCAGACTTCAGTATACACACAATGTCCGTCGCAGCCAAGTACTACCCAGACGAGCCTACACAGCCAACCGTTGCTGTAACAGAGATCCCAGGCCCAGAGTCCAAGAGGGCCATCGCTTCCCTCGGTGAGGTATTTGACTCCAGACCGGTGTACTTTGTCGCCGACTACGAGAAGTCCAACGGTAACTACATCGCTGACGTTGATGGTAACGTCTACCTCGACTTGTACGCCCAGATTGCATCCATCGCCTTGGGATACAACAACCCTGCCTTGATCGAGGCTGCAAAGTCCCCAGAGATGATTAGAGCCATCGTCGAGAGACCAGCTCTGGGTAACTTCCCAGGAAAGGACCTCGAGGGTATCATCAAGAACTTGCTCAAGGTTGCTCCAAAGGGCCAGAACCAGATCTGGTCCGGTCTTTCCGGCGCCGATGCCAACGAGTTGGCCTTCAAGGCCGCCTTTATGTGGTACCAGGCTAAGAAGAGAGGCTTCAACGCTCCATTTACCACAGAGGAGAATGAGTCCACCATGCAGAACCAATCCCCAGGTTCTCCAGACCTTGCCGTTTTGTCCTTCAAGAGAGCCTTCCACGGTCGTTTGTTCGCTTCTGCATCTGTCACCGCTTCCAAGCCAGTGCACAAGTTGGACTTGCCATCATTCAAGTGGCCAAAGGCAGAATTCCCATCCTACAAGTACCCATTGGAGGACAATGCCGACTACAACAAGACCGAGGATGAACGTTGTTTGAAGATTGTCGATGAGTTGATCCAGAACTGGCACATCCCAATCGCCGCCTTGATCATTGAGCCAATTCAATCTGAGGGTGGTGACAACCACGGCTCTGCTGCTTTCTTCCAGGGCTTGAGAGACATCACCTTGAAACACGGCGTCGTGTACATCATCGATGAGGTCCAGACCGGTGTTGGTGCCACCGGCTCCTTCTGGGCACACGAGCACTTCAACATCACCCCATCTCCAGATCTCGTCACATTCTCCAAGAAGTTCCAGTCTGCAGGATACTGGTTCCACGACCCAGAGTTTGTTCCAAACGTTGCATACAGACAGTTCAACACCTGGTGTGGTGACCCAGCAAGAATGATTCTCGCTGGTGCCATCTCCAAGGAGATTGTCGACAACGACTTGGTTGTAAAGGCTGCCGAGGTTGGTGACTACTTGTACAACAAGCTTGCCGAGTTGGCCGTCAAGTACCCACAGCACCTTGCCAACCTGAGAGGAAAGGGCAGAGCCACCTTCATTGCCTGGGACTTGGAGTCTTCTGAGAAGAGAAACGAGTTCCTCTACAAGTTGAAGCAGAGCGGTGTGAACTGTGGTGGTTGTGCCGAGGTCTCTGTGAGATTGAGACCAACTCTCACTTTTGAGAAGAAGCACGCAGACACCTTCCTTGCCATCTTGGCCAAGGTCCTTCCTGAGCTGTGATCATATGGTTTAATTTGTAGATAGTGAAATGGGCGTTTTTGAATGAGTCTGAGCTTGTAGCTTAATACCCTTGAACGTGGAGCAATAGGCACGTCCAATTGAGTCGCAAAGACTTGATAAACGCACTAAAGTAACACCGCAGATTCAAACGAGCGTGCTCCTCTGCGTTCTTAGCACGCCAAAATGCTCGCATTCTGAGCACAGGTCTAAGCCCTCAGCGACTGCTCCGCGAACAGGTAAACAAAAGCGCTTTGTGAAACAAAAACACATCAACAGTTTCATACACACGAACCACACACAAAAGACTCACAAACGACACACACAATGGTTGAAGTGTCGCTCACCGTGGGCAAGTTGGACGCCTCATTGGCGCTCTTGTTGACAAAGGACCACCATCTCATTGAATTCCCCACGATACTGCTTCCTGATGGCGTGAATGCCGGGTCTGTGATAACCATCAAATGCGAACAGGACGTGCAACAAGAGCAGCAGGAGCGTGAGAAGTTTGAGGAGACACAGGAGAGGATCTTGCAGCTGTTCGGCACACACGAGCCGGAGAAGCCATCTTTGTCGCTGAAGAACGTTACGCAGACCAGTGCGGTCTTGGAGTGGACCCCCTTGTCCCTTGGAAGCGCCTCCATCAAGTCGCTGACCTTGTTCAAGGACGGCGAAAGACTGGGACAGATCCCGAACGCACTCGTCCAGACAACGACAAAGCTGTCCGGTTTGCAGATTGACACGAAGTACGACTTCTACTTGAAATTGGACACCACCGCTGGCGTTTACGAGAGTGAACACCTTGCAGTACAAACTCATAAGATGACTGATTTGAGCGGTATCACCGTATGTGTTGGTGACTTGGACCCTACTGACTGTGAGATGGATGCCATTGAGCTTGCGTTGAAAAAAATTGGTGCTAAACCACTTCAAAGAGAGGTTCATGTTGACACGACGCATTTCGTCACCACGAGAGGTTTAGGTGATGAGTGGAAGAGAGCAAGTAATTTGAACATTCCAATAGTGAGACCTGAGTGGCTGAAGGCATGTGAGATTGAGAGAAGAATCGTTGGTGTGAGAAATTTCTACTTGGATGCTGATCCAAAGTTGTATGAGAAGTATGTAATGGTGAAGGGTGATGAGACTGCCACTCCAGCCGAAGCTCCAGTGGAGGAACCAGTTGAGGCATCACAGCAACCAAAGGAAGATACTGCAGTGGATAATGGTGATGTCAATGGCTCAGTGGAGCAGACTGCAGAGACCACTGAGAATGCAGAGGACGTGGAAGCGAATGTGATTGTCACAGAGGGGGCTCCAGAGACTCCAGTTGCAGCTGAAGTCGAGACTCAAGCACCTGATACAATTGAGTCTGAAGATGCTCCAGAAACAGCTGAACCAGCTGAACCAAAGGAGTCTGTTGAAACACGCGAACAAGTCGAACCAGCTGTCGAAACTGAGGCACAAGAGAATGACGTTGAACCAGTTGAATTACCAGTTGATGACACCACCGTTGAATCTACTAACCCGCTGGCTGAGGCTTCATTATCAACAGAGCCAACTGACGACGTTATTGAAGTCATTCCTGAGGCTAGTGAAGTGAGGGAAGAACCACCAGTTGAGGAGTCCATCCTGGAATCAGAGCCAGAGCCAGAAACAGTGGAGCCAACAGAACCAGTATCTGAAGTCACAGACTCTGTTGTCGATGAGCCAAAGATTGAGGTTTCTGAAACTGCAGATGCTCAATCCGATCCAGAGGTTGACACCGCATTGGCCAATGATGAGTTTGACGACGTTGACATCAACCAAGACGTTGAAGAGGATGAGGAAACCACGGCAGCTAGTGCAACCACACAATCTCCAAAGAAGAAGAACAAGAAGAAGAAGAAAGGTAAAAAGTGAACATCTAGTGTCTTGACCCTTTATTAAATGCTTGTATTGTACTCTATATTGTAAGCTACTGCACATCGTGGTGGAAGGCGTTTATACATTTACTCTATGACCTGCATTAGAAACTATGGACCATTTTGATGATCTCATTCTCCAAAGAGTCTTCTGACTCTTCTCAGGACCGAGTCCTTTTCTGGGTCTGAGAAGTGTGTTAGTGAAAGGGGAAAATAAGTGAGTATACACATAGGGGATGGTATTATACTCACCATATGGATGTTCCTTTGAAGGGATCTCCAAGATAGCAGGGAAGGCCTTTGTGTAGCCGTCAACGCTGACTCTGATTCTCTCAGCGAGGTGCTGGTTGACCAGGAGGATGGCGATGTCTGCTCTCTGCGTGAGCTCCTCGAACGCCTGTTCCAGCTCCCCGTCCGTTGTTCTGGACTCCACGATGAAGAAATTCTTCTGTGCGGTCGCCTGTTCAACCTGTCCGATGCCCGCAAGCAGCATGCCGGTGATGGTGTCCTCGTCGCCGATGACGGCAAGCAGGTGTCTGTTGTCTGCCATCTGTGTCTTTTGATCTGCTGCTCCACTCTTCGTTGTCCTTGTACAGTGTGGTGATGTTATGTTAATGGCTGCCAAAAAGCACAACTGCCGTTTCGCGGGCGGGTAACGCGCAGCGCTCTTTGTTTTAGTGCTTTTGTGTAGTAATGTTAACAGCGATTATATATGATGAAAGCACCACAGATCTCCAGCCAATGTTGAGAGCGTGTGGTGAGCTGCGTGTGGGTGCTCATGTGCATGGACGTGTGCGGGCGTTCAGTACAACAATGGCAACGTCAGCAGGCCACTCGAAATGGGCAAACATCAAGCATGACAAGGCCCGCAACGACATGCAGAAGAACAAGGTGGCCAACAAGTTTGCCAATGCGATTGCTGTGGCTGCAAAGCGTGAGTGGATGTGTGTCTCAATCATTTGTCAACCAGGAATACTGACATCCAGCTAGTTGGTGGTCCTGACCCTTCCAAGAACGTGAGACTGGCGACGACGGTTGAGGCTGCGTCCAAGGCCAACGTGCTGAAGAAGGTCATTGAGAATGCCATCAGGCGTGGTGCGGGCATTGCCAGTGGCAGTGAGAAGGATAACGTCGAGACAGCGGTATACGAAGGTGTCGGACCTGGAAATGTGGCCTTTGTGGTGTGAGTATGCCCCCCCCCCCCCGCTCATCATCAGTGATGGCCTTTTTATGAATATGGTGGGTACTAACAAACATAGTGAGGCTCTTACGGATAACAAGAAGAGAACGTTCAGTGATGTACGTGCGTTGTTTACGAAGCATGGTGGAAATCTCACTCCGACTCTGTTCCAATTTGAACGGAAGGGATACATCATCATTGATCCACAGAGCAGAACGTTTGACGAAGTCTTTGATACTGTTGCAGAGATGGGTGCGGAGGACCTTGAGGAGATTGAGGGCGATGAGGAGGATGCAAAGGCAATGGAGGTGTTCACCGATGCCGGTGACACTGGCCGTGTGGCTACCGAGTTGAAGAAGATGGAGTTCAAGATCCAGGAGGTTGGCATTGCATACGTTGCCCAGGAGGACTCGACAGTGACGATTGAGGAGCAGGACATCAGGGAGAAATACGACAAGTTTGTCGGTCTGCTGGATGATCTGGACGACGTCACTGGCTACTACTCCACGTTGAAGGAGTGAGTCAGCCACTGGCTGACTCCATTGTACATAGAAAAGAACAGAACAACCGAGAGCGTTTATATTACTACTTCAGAGGTGGCACCAATAATAAATCTGTGAATATAGCCATGCATCCTTACTTCTCGGTCTTGAGCAACTCCTTGACGTCCTCGTGGGACTGGGCAGGGTTTCTGCTCAATCTCAAGGACTTGTCGTGGGCAAACTTCTTGTACGTGAAGAACGTGGCGGAACAGACGGCGAGACTCATCACGACGAAGAGTGGTGTGAGCTCCACCGGGATGGCGACACCGGAAGACTTCTTGGCGGCGTTGAAGAGGTACTGGGAAGGTCTCATTGTGTTGTTGCTGGGTGGGTGTTCTGTGTGGTCTGTGTGCTTGTTGTGCTTGTTTGTGTCCGATGGGCTTTTATCGTTCGAGGGCAACTTTTTCGTACGATCTGACGCCTTTTTACACAAATTTTGGTTGGCCGGGGTGTTGGCTTCCGCATTCGGAAATCGTGAGTGTTTATCTTCTATATATGTGTTTATGTGTATGTATATGTACAGCATTTAAGACATCATCCACGCCTTCACAACGTCGTACGTCAGCCATGAGACCGCCATCGAAGGTACCACTTTGAACAGGTTCGCCACAAGACCCTTGTACAGGCCCCTTGCTCCCTCGAGCTTGACGATGGTCTGGAGTGCGTTCCACACCGACGTATACTGGAATCCCAGTTCATTTGTGCCCATCGACAACACTTGGAACCGTCTCCTGAGCAAGTCCATTGGGTATGTCAACGTCTGTGCCACTCCCCCTGCTGTGGCTCCGAGTAGTAGCTTCGTGAGTGGTGTTGACGATGTCAAGTACTCGTTCAACTGTTCATACACGGCAAAGTTTATGGCCACGTATGGTGCCACTCCCAGTGTTGTGGGCCAAACACCACGATAGAGACCAATGATTCCACCCTCTGTCTTATAGATCTTGACCAGCAGTTCAAGTATCCCTGGCGGTTTGTCACCGGTAGCGATTTTGGACTGTGCCAATTTGGATAGGTTTGCCGTTTGGATCGATAGTCTCGTTCTTACCAGGTCCAGTGGGTATGTGACACCGACACTCGCAGTACCACACACGAGTCCGCCCAGGAGTCTCTGGTAATTCCCGAGTTCCGTCTCACCGTCCTTCAACAACAGATGCTTCACACGTTGGTATACGTAGAACTGCACCGCTGAATAGGGGAAGATCCGGAGACAATTGAGACCATTACCGCGGAAAAGACCCTTCACACCTTCTTCGGAGTACATCTTGAGGATGGTGGGGAGAATACCGTTATAATTTCCCCTGCCTGGTCCCTGGAGTTGGAACAGGATCTTTGCACGTTCAACAGGTGCTATGCAAGTTCTCGACACGATGCCTCGCCAACCCTCCAGCCAGGAGTGATGCCGTAGAGTCCTGTTTTAGAATGGCACGGAGTGTGTCTGCGGTTGTCGAGTAGTCCATTGTGTGTGTCTATCTGCCTCTAAGTGTATATATTTGTATGTGCCCGCGGTCTTCGCAAATACAAACAAACCTGATCATCAAACAGACTTTTTTTTTTTTCACTAGTGGGATGAAGATGAAAAAAAAGTACGGGGAAATGAATGTGGGGGTCTGTTCCTGTTGCGGGTTCGAAACTGGCCATGGTCCCTGGACCCTTTATTTTGTTACGTAATCTAATGGGGCAGCGGATACGTGTGATGTCATAATAAAGTGAATGTTGTTTGTTGTATGTTGTGTGTACAGGGGGGGGGGCACATCCATGAGCCCGATATTTCTTTATATAGTGCCCCGATAAGCCGATGGTCCACCAGGGAATTACCAGAGTGGGCCGTGGCAGCAATCAATTATCACACCGGGGTATGATTTATGGATCTGGTGAGTTGACTATAATTTATCACAAGTGAGTCGGGGGGGGGCAATGGGCTATGGGAAGGTACTGTATGATCCTGTCGTCTGTCAGGCCATGTGTACACCACAGTGTATAACACAGTACCATGTAACCATAGAGCGTAGTTATAGTAATTCACACATGCACAATGAACAACTGCCAACACAACACATGAGACATCATCGTATACCATTGCAGTCATACAACACACATTACATCACAAACAGTCACACACATCACATCATACACTCCAAAAAACACAAAAGTAAAAAAAAAAGTGTCACCCGCACCTCCGAGTCTCCGGGCCGCCCGGTGAGTCAACCGAAAATCTGGGGAAGAGCGGCCGGGTTCATGGAAGCGTTGTGCCTGTTGAACATATAAAGAGAGCACTCTCTGTGTCTGTTGATTGTATTAGGATGTCACAAAAACCACACATCACATAACATAACACAACACAACAAAACAAAACACAATGAGATACCTCAAGATCAAGAACTTTGCCACCGCCGCCCGCATTAGACTGCCAAACTCCAGATCGCTGGCCATGTACAACTCCCCAACGCAGTTCAGACTGGTGAATAACGAACCGGTACAGGACCAACAGGCACAGGAGCACAAGGGCAAGAGCACGTCGCAGAGACCTACGATCTATTCAGACGGTGAGGTGGAGACTGCAGGACCACACATCAGACTATGATACCTACACACTTGGTTATGGACATATGATATGTCCTGACATGCATAAATGTCATTGGTGGCTAATGATGACGGTAATATTGCAGGCAATAGAATTCCATTGGTCAAGGGGATACACACGCACACACACACATCTACATATCTCCCCACTTTATGAAGAATTATGTTTTACCCTATACCAAGACGTAGTCATATCTCACATCTCCAATCACCATGCCTCTCATGCTAGACTGTACCTGTTTGGCAAATAAGGCTTTGTCCTTCATCAAGACGTTTGCGCTTTGCTTGTTCAACGGATCAGTGGCATTAGGTTCCAAAAACAGGAACAACAGCCCAACCAGAACGGAGTTCAAGTTCAATACGGGCGACCAGTCCTCTCGGAGAATGTTGAGACAGATATTTCCGTCCAGATCAATGTTTGGGTGGTATATCCTCTTCAAACATTTCACCTTTGGTGGTTCAATGGGGAAATTCGCCCCGATAACCATGCTGAACTTGAACAACCCACCACGGTAATACCCCTCATCAGGCTTGATCTCAACCTCCATGTTCATGTTACTGTCATCAACACACGTCAACTTGATCATCGGTGGTAGTTGGATCTCCCCCAAATCCTTCTGCACCCTGAGTTGTGCAGGTGATACCTTTGTCGTTGTCGTGGAGGCCTGTCCTTGTGCCTCGGCCTTCTTCTTCTCCTGCATTTGTCTGAGTTTCAACTACCTGAGTGTTAGTGCCATACAATAGACCTATTCACTGACACATACCATCCTTCAAATTACCTGATCCTTAGTCTATATTAATATAACAAAACCATTCCACCTGAAATACGACACATTCTTAGGGGAGGGTTAACAAACTGTTTGAGAACCGCACTAGAGCGGCAAAACAAGACCACGTAAGCGCAGCAGGATTACGTAAGCACAGCGCTCAGATTTTTAAAAAAAATAATGAGGACCACGAGATTCGAACTCGCGCATCCGAAGATATCAGAGCCTAAATCTGACGCCTTAACCACTCGGCCAAGCCCTCATGTAATGGTATTATTCGAGGCGCGAGTGCGACTGGCGGTGACCGTTATCATTGTCACAGCGGTGGTATACCGATGGATTTTATATCACCATGAAGCTGCTGTCAACTAAC
The DNA here is from genome assembly GCA_020995425.1 of Williopsis sargentensis. Taxonomy (NCBI): domain Eukaryota; kingdom Fungi; phylum Ascomycota; class Saccharomycetes; order Phaffomycetales; family Wickerhamomycetaceae; genus Williopsis; species Williopsis sargentensis. The sequence goes on along the minus strand of CP083465.1, from coordinate 2,130,921 downwards.
ATATAAATGATGAACGCAAAACACATTTCATGAGAATTTCCCTCCACATTTTCATCTTTTCATGACTCTACACGCTGGTCCCAATGACAATTAGCTCAGACCATGTGGCTTGAGTCTGGGGTCGTCTTAAACTATGTGTCTGTCTACAGCACAATCGTTCTACTACCGGGAGAAACAATATCAGCAGACTTTTAATGCAAGCGACACAAGAGACGTTGTTGTTTTGGTGGTGGTTGTGTCGGTTTTGGTGTCAACGGGAAGCCCACGTACAGGATTTGGCTGCACGGGTTTAAGTTGACAGATTTCAAGTGTGACAGAACTGCTATATACGGGCTAGGAAAGGTTGTGGAAGTGTCGCCACTTGGAGTGCCACAACGAGTGTCCAGTTTATCTGCAGCAATGTTGAAGGACAGGACTATCATCTTATCTCGTTTCAATACTGAGGGTTGTATTCCTTCAGAAGACGTAGACGCAGTAGTTAACATTTTGCATGAGAATTGCCCCACAAACATTTTCAACAAAAGCAACCCACCACAAGCAAATAACGCTGTCTCCCACAACAACAGCAACAGCAACAACAGCGGGACTAAAACACAAAGAACAACCCAACAATGGCTTACACAGGCAGACTCCAGTCACCACGGCCGTCATCGTCAGCAAAACCTTCGCGCCCACAGAGTCGCCAACAGGGTGCCGACGCTGCAGAGGAGGACGAGCTGATGAACTATGGCTTGTCGTTCCAGAACCTGGACCAGCTGATCGCTGACAGGTTGGAGAAGTTCTACAAGTCGTCCACGAACGAGGGCATCGAACAAACAAAGTTGAAGTATCCGATGCACAACGTCAGAAAGCTCATTGATCTCCTGATCAACACAAAACAACCAATTCCGTCCCAAGACCGTGAAATGATGCTCAATCAGGTTTATACCCTTGTTGTCAAGTCGCCACGGGTCTCGGATGGCCTCTTTGAAGACTGTTGCAAGCTACTCAAGTCTTCTGCAGGGTATGAGAGATTGCTCGCAGTGAGAATTGTTGCCGCAGTTGGTGTGGTGCAATCTGACGATGTCACGGATGAGATTATTGACCTCTTGACCTATTTGGAAAAGAAGATCGTGGATGATGACTTGGAGAACACAATGAGAGTACAATACGTCTATGCATACGGTGTCTTGACACTCGTGGTGTTTGAAGGCTCCGGCTCGTTTGGTGTGGATGACAGATTACGCTTCCTCACAGAGACCCTCATGGGTTTCCAGACGGATTCGGACGTTGATGGCGACGTCATCGGTTCTTTGGTATACGCCATTGGTGGTTGTTTCACACTTCTATTGAACAATAGCAACATCAATGAGGAACTCCAGATCACGTTGGAATCCACCGTGGATTATTTGCTTGATTATGACAACTTGTCCATCCAAAGACCAATGTCCATGCTAGCAGCATTGGCGTATGAGATTTATCAATACGTGGATGACCCACATGCTGAAGACTATGACTTACAACAAGAATCTCAACCTTATTACAACACCTATCTGATTGAGCAAAGGTTACAAGAGCTCGTGGGTTCGGTAAAGATGACCAAGAAGAACGATTCGAGAAAGGTATTTAGAGAGGCTCTCCACACGGTGCAATTCTATTCGGAAAGATCAAACAGAATCCAGTCCTCCGATAAATCATACGATGAATCCAAGGATGAACAAATCTTGGCGCATATCAGATTGAGTAAGACCAGATCCATTGCTGTGAAATCTTGGGTATCGCTATTCAGATTAGTCTTGTTGAAGTGGGCTTTCGGTGTTGGTCTATACAACCAGTTGGCAAATAGTTCGTCTTTGGCAAACATGGTTTCATACACAAGGCCAAGAACTTCCTTTGTCCATGGAACACAGGTTCCAATTGATAGCGATGATGAATACCATGGAGCTTCCAAAATGTCAAACAAGTTGAAAGAGAAGGAAATTGCAAAGAAGAGAATGGAGAAGTTGAACGATCGATTGGAGCAAGCCGGCTTGAAAGATGATTAACGACGTGTGCTTGACTACTTTTGCTACCAGATGAATCTTGTTATAATAAACTACTAGTGTCATTTTTTAAAACCATGTAAAACGTTGTTGGCTTGAATGCGCAAAAAAAAATGACGTTCAACCCCCCCTCAAGAGTTCTTCTTCTCATTAGCCTGGGCCAAAGGTGACCAACCAGCAATAGCACCACCAACAACAGTTGGAACCATTGTCAATGCTGCCAAGGCATGGTGGTTCTCGCCAATAGAACCCTCCTCATCATCCGTCATGGAATTGCCCCTCAAACGGCGATAGAAGTTCCATGGATTAAAACTTCCGTCAGAACCAGACTCACGAACAAACATGATGTCCTCTTTTGTCTTCTTGAAAGCTGGCACATCGGACCACATTGGTTCAGAATCGATATCGTCGGCATTGAGTGAAATTCGTTTCTTCCTTGATGAAGATCTCAAGAAATCCAATGTAAGGATGTTCGACATGAAATGGAATGCCTTCGATGGGAATATAGCCAATACCCATTCATCTGGAATGATTCTGATGACAACACCCCATGGCAGGGAAAGCATACCACAAATCAAAGCAGTGGCCCACATTGGGCCAGTTTGACGAGTGACACTGAATGCAGATCCACCAATGAACATGATCAGAACTTGACAACCACCAATTAGGCCAGCAATGGCCAAAAAGTAGTAGTTTCTGAAAAGATGCTCAAAGAAGTTCAAGTTAAACGACGTACAACGGGCACTCACTGTGGTCAAACCATCAGCTTCATCCAACTTACGTGTAACCCACAATTTGAAGAATTGTAACCAAACAAAAGTGTTAAATGTCATGGCATCCAATTGAGTCTTTTCATGAGGTGTCAAAGGTCTATCACCAAAGAAAATCTTAGCACCACCAAAGTGAAGTACGAACGTTACAGTCAACTGAAGCAAAGACTGTCCAATGATCATCTTCCACATGGAGACAGAGATCAATGTTGACTTACGCCCATCAGGTTTTCTATCCAAGATGGTATTATCCGGTTTATCAGTAGCCAACGCCAATGCTGCAAGGGTATCCATGATCAGATTCACCCAAAGCAATTGAACAGCAGTCAACACTGAGTTGTTATCACTCGAGGCAACAGCACTCACAAATGTCAACACGACAGCGGTGATGTTGACGGTCAATTGGAATTGGATAAACTTCTTGATGGATGTGGAAACACAACGTCCCCATTTTATAGCATTAACAATGGCACTGAAGTCATCAGTCATCAAGATGATATCACTGGCTTCTCTGGCAACTTCTGTTCCAGAAATTCCCATAGCAAAACCAACATCGGCCAACTTCAAAGCTGGAGAGTCATTGGTTCCATCACCAGTGACAGCAACAACATCACCATGTTTCTTTAACAGACTCACGAGAAGTCTCTTATCCTCTGGTGATGAACGAGCAAGAACTTTTAGATTTGGGATCAATTCCACCTGTTGAGATGTTGCCAATTTTCTGAACCTTGGACCCTCGATACAAGCTTCCACAGGGTCACCATTGGTCAATATACCACAGTTTAGGGCAATTGCTCTTGCGGTGATGATGTTATCACCCGTGACCATTCTCACGGAGACACCCGCGCGGAAGCATTGGGACACTGCATCACGGACACCAGGTCTCAATGGGTCCTGGATACCAACGACACAGTCAAACACTAACTCATCATTCATAGTGTCAAGCAGTGTGTCTTCATCCAAATCTTCATCCCAGTGTGAGAAATCTCTATGAGCCAATGTGATTGTACGTAAAGCCTGTGAGGCATATTCCTCAATCTTTGCATCAATTTGTCTCTTTTGTTGTTGGTTCATCTTTACCAGGTCACCATTAATGTACTTCGAAGAACAGTGGTGGAACAACAGCTCTGCAGCGCCCTTAATGTACAATCGGTAACAGTCATCAGTCTTCACAACGATGGCACCCCATTTTCTTGTACTTTCGAATGGGATGACTTGGACAACTTCGTCGACGCCGATCTTCTTTGGATTCGAACGAAATGTATGCAAATTGTCGCTCAACGTTAGTGAGCTTTGAGCAAACATCAACAACGCGGTCTCAGTTTTGGAACCAATGAATGGTTCAAACTTTGGAGCGATAGTCAATTGTGGCGAAGAGAAGGGGTTCCATTTGGACTTCTTCTGTATTATTGGAGCTGGTGGTTGTTTGTTCTCAAAGGCCGTTGAGTTAAGCACAATGTTGACGAGGACTGAATGTTCAATCTCATTCAATTTCGTTGGGGATGAAACCTGTTCATCTGCACCATGGGAAAATCCTTGATCTCCAATGACACCTTTCACCACTCTCATGGAGTTTTCAGTCAAAGTACCAGTCTTATCAGAACAAATAGCAGTAGCACCACCCATTGTTTCACATGCACGCAACACTCTCACCAAGTTGGAGTCCTTGGCCATTCTTGTTGTGGCAAATGCCAAGGCCAAAGTGACAGCAAGTGGTAAACCTTCAGGAACAGCCACGACGATCAACGTGATGGCAACGATGACAATATTCAAGAACTTTGATCCCTTCTGGGCCGCGGTCAAATCGTGATATTTGTGTCCCGCTGGTAGATCCGAGAGGAACTTGGCGAACAGCACGATGAAGAGCACCAGTGAGGCAAGAATACCATATTTAGTGATGCCGTCTGCCAAGTTATTCAAGCGCGCTTGTAGTGGTGTCTGTTCAGTTTCCACCTGGAGCGATTGCATCATACGACCATGGATGGAATGCGTACCCACTGCGGTGACGACACAAGTTCCCAAACCTGAGATGATCTTTGATCCCGAGATGAGGTAAGGATCAGGAATCCCCTTTGTTCCGATGTCCACCTCCTTGTCTGAGATGTTCATGTCTTCGTAGATCTTTAGTGCCTTTTGAATGGTTGCCTTCTTGATGGAATGGGATTCACCAGTGATACTAGATTCATCCAACTCACACGATCCAGAGACCAAGACTGCATCCACCGGGAGCACATCACCCGTTTGCAAAGTCAATATGTCACCGACAACGAGGTCATAGACTGAAATCACGAGTTCTTTACTCTCGCGGATAACCACAACGTTCCTGTCGTCCTTCTTCTTGTTCAACTTGTTGAACTGCATCTCCTTCTGGAAGTTGTTTGCCGCACCCACGAGCACGACGATCAGGATGGCGACGATGATGGCGACACCTTCTACCCATTCGACACGAGGTTCAGCATGGCCCTCCTCGTCGTACTGTGGTGGTTGGCCAAAGTACTCGTAGAGTCCCAGTGCCAAAGACACCACGGCAGCCACGGAAAGCAGGATGAGCACCTTGTCGTGCATCTCCTGCCATGCCAGCTGGAGAAAGGACTTCGACTTCTTCTCAGGAAGTCTGTTCTCACCAAACCACTCCCTTCTGTCGTCGTCGTCGAGGGCGGTTAACCCATCCTGAGGGTCTGTCTTAAGCCCTGTGTACAGCGCCTGCGGGTCAGCAAAGAGCCTTTTGAACTGCACTAGTGATTTAGGGTCGTGCAGCTCCGTGAGCTGCTCCGTGGACACCTCGAACATTGTGTAGCCGCTGTTTGTCTGTAACCGCTGTGTGTTTGTAGCCGCTGTGTGTGTAGGTGCTTGCTGCTAGTTAAAGATTAGATTTGAAAGTGATTGCGTACAGGAACCAAATCGGGGCTGTGCAGAGCGCCGACAGGCTCAGGGCCCCAGCGGTGTTGTTTTGAAGAGGGAAGCAGGCAGAGCAAGGCGATGTCTCTGTCACCCTGTGTTCATTGTCCCTCATAGACAATTGTTCACTGTTGTGCCCCGCTGCGCCACCAATCACTGTTCACACAGCCCCAGGGTCCACAACACAGAACTTTGGCCCTGCAACTGCCTGGCCCTCGGTCTTGTGCCTGACAGGTCACGTGCGAATGTATACCGGTGTTTGGGAAGCCTGGTTGGTGTTCCGGAAGTGACTATTTTTTTATGGGCCATCACTAGATGTTCTACAGACGTAGAACAGCAGTACCGTAGTATAGTCTATAACACAAACAGCACAATGCACGATATGATGCACGACATGATGGTCATCTCCATCATCCAGGGCAAGCCGCTGCTGTTTGCACTCGCAGATGTCCGCAGGGCACGGACGCTGGGCATCATCGGCATGCTTGTGGGAACTCTGCCTCTGGCACCACAGCAAAACCTGTTCTTGGGGCTCCCACTACAACTTACACTCGAGGAGTGTCATTGGCTCGTAACACACGGCCATGCCATGGTTTCTGGTGAGTACACGCACCCGCAGGACCTGGCGTACAGCGTGTTCTCGGACTTGAAAGATAGAGGGTACTGTCTATCTCCAGGCCTGAGGTTTGGCGGACAATTTATTGGATACCCAGGTGATCCACTGAGGTACCATGCACATCTCATAGTTAACACGGTGCGATGGGATGATGATATCGGATTGACAAAGTTGATTGGTGGTGGAAGATTGGCTACAGGTGTGAAGAAACTATGGGTGGTGGGCAGTCAAGCTGAGGGTACTACTACGACCACGGACGACAAACAACAAGGCGATCATAATGATGAAATCACGTCTACAAATGAAGTGGTGTGCTTCTCCGTAGAATGGGCAGGTTTTGGTTGAGTTAATAATAATTACAGCACACGCACAGGTCACTTCAAGATTTCTTCATCATCTTGAACCTTCCCACTCAAATATCGTTCCTTCTCCCCTGAAACCTCCCTGGAAAACTTTGTATATATGTTGGCAAAATCACCCAAGTTCTTGAACAGTGGTGAGAGCTCAACAAACTCTGTGATCTTGGTCATCAACTGCTCGTCCACGTTATATTCGTCCTCAGTAGCCAACTTGGTCATTAACTGGTCCCTAATGGTCTGCGACAGGATCAATAGGGCATTGGTAAGCTCATTTGGTGTGATTGAGTGATGTGCACTCTTATTGTTTATCGTCTCACTTGAACCAAATGAGATCTCCATGATCGCTTGGATAGTCTCCAGCACTTCCAACACTTTCTTCAAATTGTCCTTGATCTGATGGTACTGCAATAGCTTTTTCATACCAGTTTCATGATTCTTCAAACCCACTTTAACAGCATCGATAGATTCATTCAAAGATTGAGTAGAAATTGTCAATGAATCAACATAGTACTCCAATCTTGTCGTTGGCCTCAGAGATTGATCATCGTAGCTGTACGACACGATAGAGTTGCAGCTTCTCAACTTTTCGATCTGTGTCTCCAGCTCAGTTGTCAATTCATTCGTGTAGTAGTCGAATTGCTTGAGTAGTGTAGTTGATCTGTTTTGAAGTGTTGATATTGACTGACCAGATGATAATGACGTTGATGAAAAAATGGCATCAAGGTATGCGTGCGGAACGAAGTCATCGTCGCGGAACATCGAGAGCAGTTCGTTGGACATGTTGTTCGTTAATTGGTGTCGATATTTGAAACGGTTTATGAGCAACAGGGGTTTGTCTTAACTGTACTTGGTTTGGAACCTACGGTCAGATCTCAAAACTCATGATCGAATACGCGAACAAGACAAAATCGACTAGAATATGGGGTTAACCAACGATACCAGGCGCGCCAGTTAGCTCATTCTGTTATACCAGTTCAGAGCTATCCAGCAGTACTCTCATCTTGCCAGGACCGCAGGCTAGCCAATTCAGAACTTCTTACATTCTCAACTCGGATAGCGAGTGCTTTTTCAATCTCATCAATCAGGGCGAGTGGCGTAGTTGGTAGCGCGCCTGCCTTGCAAGCAGGAGGTCATCGGTTCGACTCCGGTCTCGTCCACTAAAAACATATTTTTTGACGTGGGCGCTTACGTGATCAAAAATTATTCTCCGCGCGCCCGCCAAATTTATAGCGCCACTGGTCCCGGGAAAAACGCGATTTCGCTAACAAATTTTTTTTGCGCTCATAGTTAAGGATTTGAAATTGTTAATTTGGGCGCTGATCACATGATATTCTAGATTTAATAATATTATAATTATAATTATACACCCAGCTCCCCACAAAAAATAATTAGCTGGAAACTTGCAGCCGATCGCGCGCCGCCCGCGGCTGGGTCATGTCACTGGTCACCCAGTGGTATAATATTTAGTAGTGCATGATGATAATAATATTGAGGCTGCGCTAGTTGTTTATTTAACCGCACAGCTACTAGACGTCGTACCTATATACTATCGTTTTCTACTTGAGAACTGTCCTTGTCTGTACTGCACTCATTTTTTTGCACGTATATATTTATAGCTACACTGAGGTATGACCTTGCATAAAATAAGGCGTAAAACGTTATGCATCTAACAAGCGGACGCGCGTCATGGAAGTTTCTGGAAGATTTTCAATTACCATCAATCGTCGTCTTTGATCACTGGAGGTACATCCGTTGAGGTCGTGGGAGATAACAGTTGGGTGTTGTTTGCTGCCTGGGTGTTTTGGTATTAGTGAATGTTCAATTTTAGGTTTCATCCAGCGAATGAACACTTTTGTCCTTGCTCTGTCTTGCGGGATGCTGCGTTGTTGTTGTGTTTTTGCCCTTGGTCCTGTCACAAATTTCGCGAAACGGTCACTACAATGAATGTTATTTGCGAAAATTATTACCGCATGCACCATAGGATTTTCGCGATTGGGAGCATGAGGCCCTCATATAACGGGCACTGATAAGTGTGAGGTTTCATGAAGGAGAGGGGGGGTAACTGCTGTGTTAGATATGGGTGTGATATATTCTTAAAATCACTCTAAAGTTGAGATGTTGCAATGGCCTGGTTGATGTATCATGTATCATGAATCTGGCGTTTGGACCGTAGGGGTCCGCGAGACTGCATAATAATTAATCGTGGTGCCATGGATAAGCGCTGCTTCTCCCCAATATTGCCCATCATCGGACCATCCTGATCACCATCCTCGTTAGGGTTCATTGTCAACACCGTGTTGACACAAGCAAGGGGGCAGGGTCTATCAGGATTCAGCACGTGCGAATCAGATACGAAGACCTGCCTCAGACGAATCAGATGCGAAGACCTGCCCAGACGCTGAGTATTGCTATGCGGTAATCGGAGAACAACAAAGTTCTACGATCTACCCCCGGTAAGGTGGTTCTTTCGGGGAGTCTCGAACTCCGCACCCAAAGAGCACTCGAGATGCTCCACAGACGAGATCATCCTGTGGAGATTTCACGGGTCCTGTGACTCTCCATTATATGTGTCCCTTACCCGTGCCTATTGGTGGGACTGGTCAGTGGTCATTGGGGGCGTGAAGGTAAACGGCTGCAGTTGCAAAATGGAACCCCATCACGTTCCAAAGGCCCGCTGGCGCGCGCCAAAAGGGGAGAGGGGACAAGCTACGGGCCACGTCGGTGGCACGTTTGTGCTGAGGCTTTGCTGAATTGTGAAAACGTTTGAGGGGATGAACAGAAGATGTGTCGTGAGGATGCGTGCAACGGCAAAGTATCCCTTCAACAGTGGCATACGGGTGGATACAAATACCAGTAACTAAAAACAAACCCACACACACACACACGGCATGGATGAACTCACGAGTCACCACCATGCCTTTCGTTACTTGTTGAGCAACGAAAAATTCCCCACCGAGAGGCCTGTCGCCACTTTCCGCATTGGGCACCGCGACTCTGAAAAATTCTGCGCCAAATGTGCGTGCCCCATGTGGGCGGTATAAAACGGAGTCATCCCGCTGGTGTTTCAATAAGTGTGAGTAACCAACTAGCCGCCCACGGTAAACACAACTGCTACCAACAACGGCCAGTCAGCGCACCGACGCACACACGCGCACACACACACACACACGCGCACACACACACACACACTCCCTCTATCTCCATCTCTCGCATAACCATGTCTGCATTCAACGACTACTGCATCGTCTGTGAGCAGCTGTGCTCATCGACATACTGTTCAGACTCGTGTAAAGAGAAGGACACCCAGTCGAAATTCACTTTCAACAACGTTCCACAGTTGATATCGCCGGTTCTGCAGCCCGCTCGCCAGAACTCGATAACTGAGCTCATTGACAAGGAGTATCTGATCAAGTCGCCGCTCCTGTTATCCTCCAACGTGAAGAGCGAGATTGCAGGCCTGTCACTCGATAACAGCAACCCAGTAAAGACTGCCAGCAAGGATGAGCCCGTCGGCTCCTCCTACTACAAGAAGTGGCTGGGTGTTACCCACTGATTTGCCGCGTCAGACTCCACAGCTCGCTCTGTTCACTTGGAGATGTCCCGTCTCATGACGCTGTGTCTCCATCCAAAAAAAAAAATACTCCAGCATTACGCGAGGCCCAAGCGCCGCCCGCCATCTCACGAAACTTACGACAGCTATTTATTAAAGGTTTTTTTCTTGCATTGAAATGCTTCGTAGTCTTCTGTTTCATCTATGAGCACTTGTTCTCCTCTGTAATTTGTTGATGTCTCTACCCGTGTTGTTATGTTGTTGTTTCAACGGTCCGAAAATGGAACAACAAAAATTGAAGTCATCGCGGTCAAGATCACAATTCACAAGCACCTCGAGCTAGGCTTCGTGCAAAATGGAGCCCTCGCTAGAGAAGTTCGTTACGGTACGTTCGCTCGATTCCTGTGCTTTTGCGATTCACGGACTAACAGCCACTCAAACAGCTCATTGAATCCCTCTATGAGCCGAACAACATAGATGTCATTCCTATCCAACAACAACTCCAAGTGATCCAGAAGACCAACCTCGGGATCCAGTACTCGGACTCTCTGATCGCTGGTGCATACTCCACGAACTGTAAGTACTTTGCCGTCCTGACATACACGATCCACTTGAACAATGGTGCTATCCAGATCGATGATGAGTTGTTCCAGAAGATGATGATCCAGTTGAATCAACTCGTTCAACAGAACGCTACGATAGTGATCAAGAAGATGTTTCAGAACTTTGCCATCGTGTACAAGAAAATACCCTACTCGCTGCATAGGTTTAGCCATCTGGACAGGGCGCTATTCTTCGCGTTTATTACCATCTTTATAGAGGAGGTTGGGAAATATGAAGATGTGGAATTACACCAAAATGTGCGTGATAACGTTTACCCAATAGTCAAGGACCTGCTCTTACAGGACATGCAAATGGATGTTATGCTCTCGTTGTTCCAATACGTCTCGAAAGTTCAAGCAACAACGGGCATAAGATACGAGCTGACCGACTTGTTTTCCATATTGGTTCAGACGTTTAACGTCGACAAATTTGATTTCTTCATTGAGTTGTTCGAGGAGAATCCCCTAATGATGAACTATCAACTCAGAGCTCAATTCGAACAACTACTATGGGATTACGAAGTTACATCTTTGGATCTTGATGGGTTGGAAAATTTTGCAACTCTATTCATTGCGTTTTTACAAATTGATACTTTGCAACTTGTACAGAGACTCTTTAAAGATCAAGCCAAATTGAAGCACCTGCTCAGGTTGACAAATGTCCCATTATCACCAAGCGAAGAACAGATATCCTACAAATTCATCCAATTCTGGCATGATTTATTGGACGTTTTCACTGATGATTTACTGACTCTCAAAGAGAACCTGGAGTGGCCTACCATAGATTCAAACTCCAAACAAACATTCCACCAAGTATCAATGGTTTATTTCAAGAAATGTGAACAGTTTGATAACTCAAAGGAGCTTGGGAATTACAGAATGGATGTCACTGAGTTATTTGAAGGTCTGTACCAGATTCTTGGAATGGATTTATTCAATGGATTGGTCGGCACGGTACTGAATTCACAGGATTGCAATGAAATTGAAACCTCATTGTTCTTACTGGCATCGTTATGTTCCAACTTCAACGAAGGCTCAGATCAACTGACCAACTCCATCAATGAACTTTTCAAGGCTGATTTTTTGGCAAAAATGCAAACTTTGACCGTTGATAAACCGAAATGGTTGAACAAATCCACCATCAGATTTCTCGGAGAGGTTCAATTCTATTACAAGTTGCATCCTCAGCCATTGTTATCTGTCATTTCATTTCTTTTCAACTCTTTGAAATCCGCACCAGATCAGCAACTACTCATTTCAAGAACGATCATGGCTATTTGTGGCTCTTGTCGGATCGACTTATTACCAAACATCGCACAGTTTGAACCAATATTGGAAGAGATGATAATTAATCCAGAAATCGACTCTTATATCAGAGAGAAGGTCATCCATTCCGTGTGCTGCATCGTTCAATCCATCCCATCACCTGTGGAGCAGGAACGTTATTGCTTTGTCATCCTTCAGATGATTGGTAATACCGTTCAACCGTATTTGAACAGGGTGTTGAATGAGGTTGAAGTCCGCTATGTCGTTTCGCTGATGTCAAGTTTATACGAGATGGGCAAAGGATTACAACTTCCTGATACGTTTGACGAATCACCTGAGTTCAACACGTTTAAACAATTCTGGGAAATGAATAACAGGATTCATATCACTCTGAATTCATTGATATGCGCAATCGTGTTTGAAAATGAACAATTACGTCGCGAGAGCTTGTTGCTTGATAAGGCATTGGGCTGTTATAAGCTTGGGCTGTTGGAGCCGTTTGGTCCATTTGCATTGGGTAACACTAACATCCTGCAATTTTGTTTTGAGCTGTCACAGAAGACCGTTTTGAGCAAGAGTCTTCCCGGTATTATGGAGCTGTTGGTTGCAGTTTTAAACAACGGATTGAAAGATAATTCCATTTCTGATGATCAAATTTCATGGATCTTGAATGAGTTTGTGGAGTTGAAGTATGTGGAACATATTAGCGATGATCCTGATTTGTTGCAGTTATGTGTTCATCTCTTTAGTTCAATCACTACTGGAAGACCCAAATATTGGTTATCCCATATGGATAAACTTGGAGACTCAGTAAGGTTATCAGTTGAATTGTTAGGATCAAAGGAGAAGTTCGTGATCAAATCAGTCTCAAAATTCTGGTGTGGATTCTTATCACCAAGGAAATTTTCCAATGATGAAGAATTACAACAATGGCGAAGATTAATAGAGACTGATGTTGGAGGATTATTGACCTTTGAGACTTTCAAAGGACTATTCAACACAACGAGGTCAAACATTGATCAATTTTCTGCCATTATTGTTCTTCTGGTCTCTAAATTCCAACTCCAATTTAAAATCTGGGCTTTGGAAGCATTGCAGAAACTGGGGGTCGGCGATTATGAATTAGTTGTGAAGAAGCTGTTGATCACCAGAGGGACCAGTAGGAAGTGTAATGAGTTGGTGAAGACATTATGGAAGGAGGTTAATGGGTTGACATGGTCATGAGTGAGAAAGTACAAAATATCATGGCATAGCATCAAGGTGCATTAAATGATAGATATCAGAGTGTATATATCCATTGGCCGTTGCCTATGAATTGGCCGCGGTTAGATATGTTATCACATGGTTCGATGGCACCAACTTGAGAATGTAGATGTAAATCTCTTGTGAATCTTGACACGAATCCTTCATGAGCCACTGTGATGAGGTTGTCGTCATTTGGGAGCTGACCAATATTCTTGACTTCATGTGAGAGTGGGACCATGGTTAGTGGTGTTGTTAAGTTTCTGCGATCCCATTGTTTTATATGTCCGTTGGAGTGTGCCACTGTTAATGAATGCTCATGTGCGGTCATCCCCACAACTTCTGAGCCTCCAGAGATGTTCATCAGCTCATCCTTCGTGGTCGTGTCCAGGAGAGTGACAACACCACTCTCGTGGCCCATGAATAAAGTGTGGCCGTCGAGTTGAATTGAAGACACACCATCTCGCAAGCTCTCCTTCCTCTGGACGGAGTCCACTTTACCAATCGCACAATCCCAGAGGACCACTGTGCCATCCAAACTCGATGTGTAGAAGTTCTTCCCTCTATCAATCATCACAACATCTGTGATACGCTTCTTCTGAGCGCGGTGGTTCTTGACGCCACTCCCTGTGGAGAGATCCCAGAGCTTGATCTGGAGATCAAGGCCAACGGAGAGAGCAACCTGTCCACTTGGGAAGAATTTGGCACTTGTCACCGTGCTGAGATGTTTGTCCTGGAACTCTGGTGCATCTGTATCTCCCTTGATATTAAGCGTGCCATCGTCTGCACCCAACAGGAACCTTTTGCCATTAGTGGGCGAAACGTCAAACGCAGTGGATGTGATACCGGTGTTGTATGCCTCCTTTGGCGTGTCAATTGTGTAGTACTCGCCCCTGAAGACTATCGAGAACACTGAATTGCCAATATGCGTGAACTCCAGCCCATTTGCATTGGTAAACATCAACTCATTGCCTTCAAGTGCCACTGACACGGTCTCCTCCACCAGCTCCTCGCCATTGATGACGTTCACCCAGAATGTGTCACTATCCACTGACCCACCAGCGACATCGCCAAGGACCTCTAACAACGACGGCTGCACCTGTACAGTAAGCATGGCTTCGCAGTCCGCCTTGGAGTGTCAGAGCTCTTGGTGTCAAAGACTCCAAAGCTCACAAAACGGGTTCGCGGGTCCGTCTTCTTTTTTTTTTCGCGACTGCCAGACGCGCGAAAACACGAAAACGACGCGAAAAGTCGCCACCACAGACAGAAAGACAGAGAGAAAAACAGCGAGAAGCTAGAACCCCACGCGTTTGTAACTGCTCAAGTGGCAAAGGAACCAACCGAACAGCGGGACCCATGACCATGTTAGACAACTTCAGCACTGGGATGCTCAAGAAGCTCTTCTCTGAGAGCGAGGTGTGGCTCGCCCGCGCACCAATCACGCTCCAGGTGCTCAACATCAAGGTGATTGCCAACGAAGCTGGTAACAGATTGCGACTGATCCTCTCGGACGGCGTGCACTCCACGCAGGCCGTCATCCGACCAGAGGCTGTGAAGTACTGCGACGACAACGGACTGAAGAAGTCGTCCATCGTGACGCTGGAAAGCTACGAGATTGAAAGAATGGGCAAGGACAACAAGCACGTTATCATCATCAGCGACTTGCTGATCAAGCAGCAGACCGCAGCCAAGGTCGGCAACAAGGCTGAATCCTTGGACGAATACTTTGCAAGCCACCCAGAGGAGGACTTGTACCAGGGCAGTGACGACGTTGCACCTGTGCCAGAGAGTGGGAACGCCACCCCAGCTCCACCTGTCGTGAAAATGCCACAGCAGCAGATACAACAACAGAAGCAGCAACAACAACAACAACAACAGAAGCAGAACAAGCAGCAGAGTAAGCCTTCCAACCTATACAATTTAGATCAACTCTCGCCTTATCAGAGCAGTTGGTCTATCAAGGTCAGGGTGTCATACAAGGGTGATATGAGAACTTGGTCCAATCAGAAGGGCGAAGGTAAGTGCTTCAGTGTCAACTTCATGGATCAAACCGATGAAATCAGGGGTACTGCCTTCAACGAGAACGCTGACAAATTCTACAACTTGCTGCAAGAAGGTAAGGTCTTTTTGGTCTCAAAGGCCAGAATCCAACCTTCCAAGCCACAATTCAGTAACTTGAGTCATCCATACGAGTTATCCCTTGACAGAGACACTGTCATCGAAGAGTGTTTCGATAATGAAGGTGTTCCAAAGATCAACTACAAGTTCGTCAAATTGAACAAGGTGCAAGACTTGGAAGCTGACTCTATCATTGACGTTGTTGGTGTAATCAAGGAGGTCAACCCTGCCTTCCAGATCACTTCTAGAGCCGGTCGTTCCTATGACCGTCGTGATGTTACCATCGTTGACGATTCTCAGTTTGCTCTCTCTGTTGGTTTGTGGAATAAAGCTGCTTTGGAATTTGACATTCCGGAAGGCTCTGTCATTGCCATTAAGGGTGCTAAGGTTTCAGATTTCAATGGTAAGACATTGTCAATGACCCCTTCTGGTACAATTTCTGCTAATCCAGATACACCAGAGGCTTACGCCATCAAAGGTTGGTATGATGCTCAAGGTCGTAATGGTGAGTTCCAAAGTCTCAAGTCTGAAATGACCACCAGAAAGACCTCAATTGAGGAACGTAAGTCGATTCTGGAAGCACAAACAGAGGAAATCGGTATGGGTGATAAGCCAGAATACTTTGCCATCAAGGCCAGTGTGAACTTTGTCAAAACTGATAACTTCAGTTACCCTGCTTGTTCATCCGAGGGCTGTAACAGAAAAGTCGTTGAACAACACGATGGAACTTGGAGATGTGAGAAGTGTGATATCAACCACGCCGTTCCTTTGTACAGATATATCTTGACGACCTCTGTGTTGGATCAAACTGGTCAGTTGTGGCTGACAATGTTCGAAGACCAAGCCAAACAATTCCTTGGTGTTAGCGCAAATGATCTGGTCAAGTTCAAAGAGGAAGACAACAATAAGTTTACACAGATAGTGAGTGCAGTGCAAATGAAGGAATTTGAGTTTAGAATCAGGGCAAGACAAGATAATTACAATGGTCAGACAAGAATTAGATACAACGCTGTTGGTATTAACAAAATCGACTATGGTAATGAAGCTGAATACTTGGTGTCCAAATTTGATAAGTTGTTGGCTTGAAGTCAATCGAGATGTTTGTTAAACCAGTCTATCTATATGTCTTCATCTTTATGTGCTCAATATGGTTACTAGTATGACATGATACAATGTATAATCGACGTAGTTCGGATCGGCATCTGCTTCTGGTATACTGGCTTCGAGGTGAAACTGAAATTTGGAAAGAGGTACTTGAACGTGTCCAGTACTTCTCATCAAAGATGCTGGTTCATTAACTAGAGTATCGAGGAGGCTCGAGGTTGTACGCCAGCTGCTTCTTACAGCTAGTTGAAACTTAATGTATCATATATCTAATAATATATGCATCACGGGCTTCTCTGAATTGTACATAAGTTCCACGTATGTGAATCTGTGCCGCCGGCTATGCTGAGGTAATTGCACCACCACCAGCCTTTGGATTTAAATTGACGTCGCGATTATTGATACTGGTAAGGAGTTCGGGATTTATTAGTAACATTACATAGCGAGAGAGGTTGCATCTATATTACCAGCAATTATGTATTCATTATATAGCTCCTTCCCTTGTAATTAATATAATCTTGATTTTGAAGTAATTTTTGATGCTTTCTACAGAAAGGATAATTCTAAAAAAAATCACAACCTTTGATGACAAGGTAGACAATGAAGAACTGAGGATTAGAATTAATTAAACTAGGACCGCTGCCAGCACCAGGTTATATGATTTTGAAGAGCTATTAGCTACGCTGCAGATTCAATGAACCATAGTTGTATCCTGATGAGAATTCAATAAACTTGGCAGCACCAACTGCCAAAACAATGACCAGTGGCATCACCCTTTGGTGCGATCGATTATGAAATTTGATGCACCCAGTCCTGATCAAGTGTTGTCTTTTTTCTCTTTATAATTGTCCGGGAATCACCGAATTCCTTAATCACAGTTATTACTTAACGGTAGTCTCTAGATTCCTTTCAGCTACACCACATAGAACGAACACTCAGCATAAACATGCAGACCCTCTCCCTCCCCCTCTTGCTAAGATTCGTCTTCGTAGCTCGATTCTCGATTTCTGCCTGCTTATGCACCTCGTGCAGAGTGGGGCAGTGCCGGGCCCAGGGTGCAGCAGGCTTGGATGATGGCAGTAATGAACCAGTGCTCTGCACATGGGAACTGCGGACGCCCGCTACAACATTCGTTAGTTCATCCTGACGTATATGCTCCTTTCTGCAACGTTAGGCAGACATCTTATACTGAGAAGCCGACAAGGGGTACTGAGTCGCAATTCCTCAGGGCCGCCGAACTGCCCACTCCACTTCACTATGTTAGTCTACACTAAGTACTATACCTAGACATTCCAACAGCTAGAGGCATGTCACTCATGATGATGCATTAAAGGCAGCTCGGCGATGTCGCCGAATAGTTCAAACGTAGTTTTAGCGTCTGCCCGCGGCGGGATGAGTGCATTATTGAACCTCCGGTCGAGGTGCTGCTATATTACCCGAGGTACGTCTTCCTTGCGATACTGTACATATAGAGCACTATGTGACGCAGAAGGCGGAGTAGTATACTGTGGTACACCGTGCCCTTCGCTGACGATCTGGATCATCATGATTCATGTGCTGAAGACGTTGACGTCCTGGTCAGACTACTGACAGTTCAAGTTCAACTATTTTTTTCTTTTGTCCGCAATACTGTTGAACCGCTGTTGTCAAGTCCTTGCCTGTACTTCTTTAAAGCCCGATTTTTGGTTCTATGAGACAAGGCATCAACATATGAAGATAGTGGGCTGTCCGATTGAACCGTCAGAAAACTGCTGCTATTGGCGTTAATGAACCATTATCTATTTGATTTAGCGCGCAGATGCTTTTGAGGGGGCTTCCAGAACAATTTCAGATGCGTTCTGTTCTGGAAGCGTCCCTAATTGTGGACAAAGCACCGCTTCGATTACATGTGATTATATGTACACAGAAATTAGTGCAGCGAATTGAACCATGCTTGGCTAAGCGAAGGAACTCCGAAAATCCGCTAATGTCTCGAATCATCGTTCAGTACGCAGTAGTGGTAGTCCACTGTCCTCGCACGGTAGTGAACTGATCAGTGATGCCGTATACCATACGGAGCACGATTATCTGCTGCATGGGATTAATTATGAATTTACCAGGTGTTCACTTCACATGCAAGAATTTGAGCAGATTAGGTAGCTGCAACTTCATTAAAGATCTCGTCTGGACTCCTTGATGCAAATCCCGCGGTGCACAGTATGTGGGGTCCGGCAATATGACTGGGTGAGATAGAAGAGCTTAATGAAAGTGGTTAAATGGTCTATGTGATGGGTGCCTGCTTCGCTCCCCTGTTTCGCTCGTCGGATGTAGCAGAAGATGGCTCTCATCAATACTAGCTCTCTCACCTCAGACATGGGTGACCAGTGACCAGTGACCAGTGACCAGTGACCAGTGACCAGTGACCAGTTTTTTGACGTGATGAGGGGCCAGTTAATTGTTACTTGTGCTTCGAGACACGGACCACGGCCCACGGTATAATGGGGTGTATATATTGTACTACGGAGGCACTCTATAATTTGGACCCCATGGGCATAAAGAAGCTAAGATTAATTAAACACAGGGTTTCAATATTGTACGCATGCATTCTCATTCCAAATTCAACAGGAGCAATCGATTCTGTCTAAGGAATCAGGCGGTTGATCAATTCACGAATCATGGGGTGGTTTCTGAAAGGGGGCGCCTGGGTCCTGGGGGATGAGAATCGGGATATGAACGACATAGCAAAGGGCCAGCAGAAACGGCTTCTCTGCGTTCGACCAATCCTGATCGCGCATAGCTGAGGCCAGGAAGTGGTCTGCGTCAAGTGATTGGCGTCCAGGTCTGATGCAAGCGTACTGCAGAAAATGAGCGCCGATCAGCCTCGTGGGGACAACCGAAACGCTGGCCGTTGTGGAAAATCATAAGTTCCATCCCCATCGCGGCGATGCTCATTTGAAAAGAAATGCAGCCTTAATAAGCCCACTTTAGGCACAAAACCAGATCAACCGCAACACAACCCAACCTAAGAAATGAAGAAGCAGGCTCCACTGTATCGGTGGGACGAAGCTTACAATGGTATATAAACAACGTACCATCAAGGGTTTGTAGCCATAAGTCAGAAGCTGCTGTCACTGATCAAGCTGGGGAGTTGTCCTGGTAGTTTGGGCGGCTTCATGCAGATAGTTACATCATGCATGGGCAGCGTATTGCCCAATTCATGGGGACAAGATCCAAGGCGTACTATAGGTGCATGCATGTGGCCGCAGACTTGCAGGTCATCCGTTTCTTGACACACTATTACCATGCCCTAGTTGTGAACGAGTTCATTAGCTGTGGGAAAAACCGTATAAAACTTCTGCGTATCGCCCACGAGCGGCCCTGCCACCCTCTGCTCACCCAGGCGTATACATATAAACGCACGTACAGGCTCTCGCTCATTGCTCCTCCATCAGTACACACACCGGATTCGTTGAGATACAAAGAGACTTTCCACACCAACGTTTTTTCTCACGCGAATTTCCTTACGATGAAGGCTTCGAGCGCCTTGTTTCTTCTAGCCTCGCTAGCACACAGCGCATGGGCACAGACTGCGGTCCAATGTCAAGCTCAGCCACTGTGCACGAAACTCGACTTCACGTACCATGCGTCTAAAGCTAACATGCCGCAGGCCCAGATCTCTGTGGGCGATGTGACCTGGGTCGGTGAGCACAACTATGAAGTCACAATCAACTTTGCTACTGCTGAGCAGACCATGTCATTGTACTCTTTGAGTGAGCTGAAGATTATTGGCTTCATCAACAAGGTATTATACTCCAACAATATGAACGTTAAGCTCATTAGCGACCCTAGCAACTGGTCCACTGTGGTC
This sequence comes from Williopsis sargentensis, assembly GCA_020995425.1. Classification (NCBI taxonomy): domain Eukaryota; kingdom Fungi; phylum Ascomycota; class Saccharomycetes; order Phaffomycetales; family Wickerhamomycetaceae; genus Williopsis; species Williopsis sargentensis. The sequence goes on along the minus strand of CP083465.1, from coordinate 2,110,528 downwards.
ACTGTGACTCTCTATCCAGACTCAAGCGGAAGAGTCATCATGCCACAGTTTGAGATTCAGTACGATTGGTGTACTGCTGGTGTCACTGATCAGAGCCAGTGTAAAAGTTGGACTTTTGCGCAGTCCTACGACTACATCACCGGTTGTGATAACTACAACAACCAAGGCCAATCCCAAACAGACTCCTCTAATTACTATTGGGCTGCTAATTGTGGCTCAGGAACGAGCAAAGGTACCCTATCATCCACTTCCACCTTGACTTCCACTACTGTCTCCTCTAGAACATCATCAACAACCGGCAAGACCTCAACTTCACAGGCTCAAGGTACAACAACTTCCACGTCCTCAGCCACAGCTACAACCTGTTCCGTGTTCTCCACAATTGGTGCATACGGCCAATGTGGTGGTGGTGCCATGTCTGGTTGCTACACATGTACTGCTGGATATTCTTGCAACACCGACAATGCGTACTATCACCAGTGTGTTACGGATCCAAACTACGTTGCTACATCGTCCAAGACGTCCACAACGTCAACGATCACAACATCTGCCACGCCCTTAGCCAAAAAGGCTCAAGCCGCAACGACTACAGCAACAAGTACGTCTTCTGCTACCTGTTCTTCTTACACTACCCTGAGTGGTTATGCTCAATGTGGTGGTAAGAACTTTGCTGAGGGCTGCTACACTTGTACAAGTGGTTTCCATTGTGTTTCAGACAACGATTACTACTACCAGTGTACTCCAGGAACTGATTCAACTTCTTCAACATCGACGTCCGCAGCTGTTATTACTTCTACAGGATCATCAGAGAGTTCCACATCTCAAGTTACAACAACTTCCACGTCCTCGGCCACAGCTACAACCTGTTCCGTGTTCTCCACAATTGGTGCATACGGTCAATGTGGTGGTGGTGCCATGTCTGGCTGTTACACATGTACTGCTGGATATTCTTGCAACACCGACAATGCGTACTATCACCAGTGTGTTACGGATCCAAACTACGTTGCTACATCGTCCACAACGTCAACGATCACAACGTCAGCGATCACAACGTCTGCCACGACCTCAGCCGCACAGGCTCAAGTTACGACAGCAACAAGTACGTCTTCTGCTACCTGTACTTCTTACACTACCCTGAGCGGCTATGCTCAATGTGGTGGTAAGAACTTTGCTGAGGGCTGCTACACTTGTACAAGTGGTTTCCATTGTGTTTCAGACAACGATTACTACTACCAGTGTACTCCAGGAACTGATTCAACTTCTTCAACATCGACGTCCGCAGCTGTTATTACTTCTACAGGATCATCAGAGAGTTCCACATCTCAAGTTACAACAACTTCCACGTCCTCGGCCACAGCTACAACCTGTTCCGTGTTCTCCACAATTGGTGCATACGGTCAATGTGGTGGTGGTGCCATGTCTGGCTGTTACACATGTACTGCTGGATATTCTTGCAACACCGACAATGCGTACTATCACCAGTGTGTTACGGATCCAAACTACGTTGCTACATCGTCCACAACGTCAACGATCACAACGTCAGCGATCACAACGTCTGCCACGACCTCAGCCGCACAGGCTCAAGTTACGACAGCAACAAGTACGTCTTCTGCTACCTGTACTTCTTACACTACCCTGAGCGGCTATGCTCAATGTGGTGGTAAGAACTTTGCTGAGGGCTGCTACACTTGTACAAGTGGTTTCCATTGTGTTTCAGACAACGATTACTACTACCAGTGTACTCCAGGAACTGATTCAACTTCTTCAACAGCAACTACATTGCCGTCTTCTTCAGTCAGATCTAGTTCAGCTTCTCCTACCGGTTCTAGCTCCGATTCGTCTGCTGCAATGTCTGATGAGCTGAATCATTCTGGTTCTTTTACTAAGGCCAGCTCAGCGTCCTCCTTAACGCAGTTTATCTCAGGCTCGTCTGAGGTTGATTCTGTCAGTGCCGCCTCTTCTAATGAGTCCAGACATGCCTCGTCTTCCGCGTTATCCAGTGTTGGCTCATCAAAGTCGAACTCTGGATCATCATCCATCGAGCCAAGTGCTTCGGTGTCGACAGGATACACTCTTGGACCGGCTTCATCGGTGGCCAGCCTTAGCTTTGGTTCTAGTTTAGCTTCTTCTGTGGCTAACTCCAGCTCACCCAGCTCAGACACCTCTTCCATGCAGTCCAGCTCAGACACCTCTTCCATGCAGTCCAGCTCAGACTCCTCGACCATGGTGTCCAGCTCTGCTTCATCAACTGATCAGTCCAGCTCTGCTTCATCAAGTGGTCAGTACAGCTCTGCTTCATCAAGTGGTCAGTACAGATCTGGTTCCTCAACCATGGAGTCCAGCTCAGCTTCATCTGCCATGGAGTCTAGCTCAGCTTCAGTTGTCGGTCAGTCGAACTCTGATTTGTCTTCCACAGGTTCTTTCAGTTCGACTAGAACTCTCCCAGATGCACGTACTGCCTCAACTCTAGAGTTTGGCACTTCTTCCAATGATGCTTCATCTATGGGCGTTTCTTCTGGGTCAGCATCGCCTGTGGTCGAGTCCAACTCAGACTCTTCGATACAGTCTAGCTCAGGTTCCTCTATTATGCAGTCCCGCTCTGCTTCATCAACTGTTCAGTCCAGCTCTGCTTCATCAAGTGGTCAGTCCAGCTCAGCTTCATCAAGTGATCAGTCCAGCTCAGCTTCATCTACAGGTCAATCCAACTCTGCTTCATCAACTGTTCAGTCCAGCTCTCCTTCATCAAGTGATCAGTCCGGATCTGTTTCATCGAGTGGTGAGTCCAGCTCAGCTTCATCAAGTGGTCAATCCAGCTCAGCTTCATCAAGTGATCAGTCCAGCTCAGCTTCATCGACAAGTCAGTCCAACTCTGCTTCATCAACTGTTCAGTCCAACTCTGCTTCATCGAGTGATCAGTCCGGATCTGTTTCATCGACAAGTCAGTCCAACTCTGTTTCATCAAGTGGTGAGTCCAGCTCAGCTTCATCAAGTGATCAGTCCAGCTCAGCTTCATCAAGTGATCAGTCCAGCTCAGCTTCATCGACAGGTCAGTCCAACTCTGCTTCATCGAGTGATCAGTCCAGCTCAGCTTCATCAAGTGGTGAGTCCAGCTCAGCTTCATCAAGTGATCAGCCCAGCTCTGCTTCATCAACTGTTCAGTCCAGCTCTGCTTCATCAAGTGATCAGTCCGGATCTGTTTCATCAAGTGGTGAATCCAGCTCAGCTTCATCAAGTGGTCAATCCAGCTCAGCTTCATCAAGTGATCAGTCCAGCTCAGCTTCATCGACAGGTCAGTCCAACTCTGCTTCATCGAGTGATCAGTCCGGATCTGTTTCATCAAGTGGTGAATCCAGCTCAGCTTCATCAAGTGGTGAGTCCAGCTCTGGTTCCTCTAGTATGCAGTTCAGCTCAATTTCAGCTATAGGTCAGTCGAACTCTGATTTATCTTCGTCATCGTCTTCCAAATTGACCACAACTCTCGCAGACGCAGGGACTACCACAGCTCTACACTTCAGCTCGTCCACCAATGATGGTTCATCATCGATCAGTGTTTCTTCTGGCTCAATGTCATCTGAGTTTGCGTCCAACTCTGCTTCATCGAGTGATCAGTCCGGATCTGTTTCATCAAGTGGCGAGTCCAGCTCAGCTTCATCAAGTGGTCAGTCCAGCTCAGCTTCATCAAGTGATCAGTCCAGCTCAGCTTCATCTACAGGTCAATCCAACTCTGCTTCATCAACTGTTCAGTCCAGCTCTCCTTCATCAAGTGATCAGCCCAGCTCTGCTTCATCAACTGTTCAGTCCAGCTCTGCTTCATCAAGTGATCAGTCCGGATCTGTTTCATCAAGTGGTGAATCCAGCTCAGCTTCATCAAGTGGTCAATCCAGCTCAGCTTCATCAAGTGATCAGTCCAGCTCAGCTTCATCGACAGGTCAGTCCAACTCTGCTTCATCGAGTGATCAGTCCGGATCTGTTTCATCAAGTGGTGAATCCAGCTCAGCTTCATCAAGTGGTGAGTCCAGCTCTGGTTCCTCTAGTATGCAGTTCAGCTCAATTTCAGCTATAGGTCAGTCGAACTCTGATTTATCTTCGTCATCGTCTTCCAAATTGACCACAACTCTCGCAGACGCAGGGACTACCACAGCTCTACACTTCAGCTCGTCCACCAATGATGGTTCATCATCGATCAGTGTTTCTTCTGGCTCAATGTCATCTGAGTTTGCGTCCAACTCAGCTTCATCGAGTGATCAGTCCGGATCTGTTTCATCGACAAGTCAGTCCAACTCAGCTTCATCGACAGGTCAGTCCAACTCTGCTTCATCGAGTGATCAGTCCGGATCTGTTTCATCAAGTGGTGAATCCAGCTCAGCTTCATCAAGTGGTGAGTCCAGCTCAGCTTCATCAAGTGATCAGTCCAGCTCAGCTTCATCTACAGGTCAATCCAACTCTGCTTCATCAACTGTTCAGTCCAGCTCTCCTTCATCAAGTGATCAGCCCAGCTCTGCTTCATCAACTGTTCAGTCCAGCTCTGCTTCATCAAGTGATCAGTCCGGATCTGTTTCATCAAGTGGTGAATCCAGCTCTGGTTCCTCTAGTATGCAGTTCAGCTCAATTTCAGCTATAGGTCAGTCGAACTCTGATTTATCTTCGTCATCGTCTTCCAAATTGACCACAACTCTCGCAGACGCAGGGACTACCACAGCTCTACACTTCAGCTCGTCCACCAATGATGGTTCATCATCGATCAGTGTTTCTTCTGGCTCAATGTCATCTGAGTTTGCGTCCAACTCTGCTTCATCAAGTGGTGAGTCCAGCTCAGCTTCATCAAGTGATCAGTCCAGCTCAGCTTCATCGACAGGTCAGTCCAACTCTGCTTCATCGAGTGATCAGTCCGGATCTGTTTCATCAAGTGGCGAGTCCAGCTCAGCTTCATCAAGTGATCAATCCAGCTCTGCTTCATCGACAAGTCAGTCCAACTCTGCTTCATCGAGTGATCAGTCCGGATCTGTTTCATCAAGTGGTGAATCCAGCTCTGGTTCCTCTAGTATGCAGTTCAGCTCAATTTCAGCTATAGGTCAGTCGAACTCTGATTTATCTTCGTCATCGTCTTCCAAATTGACCACAACTCTCGCAGACGCAGGGACTACCACAGCTCTACACTTCAGCTCGTCCACCAATGATGGTTCATCATCGATCAGTGTTTCTTCTGGCTCAATGTCATCTGAGTTTGCGTCCAACTCTGCTTCATCAAGTGGTGAGTCCAGCTCAGCTTCATCAAGTGATCAGTCCAGCTCAGCTTCATCGACAGGTCAGTCCAACTCTGCTTCATCGAGTGATCAGTCCGGATCTGTTTCATCAAGTGGTGAATCCAGCTCAGCTTCATCAAGTGGTGAGTCCAGCTCTGGTTCCTCTAGTATGCAGTTCAGCTCAATTTCAGCTATAGGTCAGTCGAACTCTGATTTATCTTCGTCATCGTCTTCCAAATTGACCACAACTCTCGCAGACGCAGGGACTACCACAGCTCTACACTTCAGCTCGTCCACCAATGATGGTTCATCATCGATCAGTGTTTCTTCTGGCTCAATGTCATCTGAGTTTGCGTCCAACTCTGCTTCATCGAGTGATCAGTCCGGATCTGTTTCATCAAGTGGCGAGTCCAGCTCAGCTTCATCAAGTGGTCAGTCCAGCTCAGCTTCATCAAGTGATCAGTCCAGCTCAGCTTCATCGACAGGTCAGTCCAACTCTGCTTCATCGAGTGATCAGTCCGGATCTGTTTCATCAAGTGGTGAATCCAGCTCAGCTTCATCAAGTGGTGAATCCAGCTCTGGTTCCTCTAGTATGCAGTTCAGCTCAATTTCAGCTATAGGTCAGTCGAACTCTGATTTATCTTCGTCATCGTCTTCCAAATTGACCACAACTCTCGCAGACGCAGGGACTACCACAGCTCTACACTTCAGCTCGTCCACCAATGATGGTTCATCATCGATCAGTGTTTCTTCTGGCTCAATGTCATCTGAGTTTGCGTCCAACTCTGCTTCATCAAGTGATCAGTCCAGCTCAGCTTCATCTACAGGTCAATCCAACTCTGCTTCATCAACTGTTCAGTCCAGCTCTCCTTCATCAAGTGATCAGCCCAGCTCTGCTTCATCAACTGTTCAGTCCAGCTCTGCTTCATCAAGTGATCAGTCCGGATCTGTTTCATCAAGTGGTGAATCCAGCTCAGCTTCATCAAGTGATCAGTCAAGCTCAGCTTCATCGACAGGTCAGTCCAACTCTGCTTCATCGAGTGATCAGTCCGGATCTGTTTCGTCAACAGGTGAGTCCAGCTCTGGTTCATCTACCATGGAGTCTAGCTCAGGTTCAATTGTCGGTCAGTCGAGCTCTGATTTGTCTTCATCGTCGTCTTTCAAGCTGACTACGACTATCGCAGACGCTGGAACTACCACAACCCTACACTTTGGCTCGTCTACCGATGATGCTTCATCATCGATTACTGTTTTTTCTGGCTCAGTGTCGTCTGAGTTTGCATCCAACTCGGATTCCTCTGCGATGGAGTCCATCTCTGCTTCATCTACTAGTCAGTCCAGCTCAGATTCATCTTCCATCCAGCTGAGCTCAACTTTATCTTCCGACGAGTCGAGCTCTGTTTTTTCTATCATGGTATCCAGCTCAACTTCATTTGTGGGTCAGGCGAACTCTGATTTGTCTTCGTCGGCGTCTTTCAAGCTGAGTACAACCATGGCAGATGCGGGAACTAGTGCAACCCTAAACTTTGGCCCTTATTTCAATACCAGTTCATCTATGGGCGTTTCCTCTGGCTCAGCGACGACTGCGGTTGAATCCAACTCGTATTTTTCTTCTGTGCAGGCTAGCTCAGCATCAACTGCTATTGAATCCAGCGTCGTTTCGTCCTCGATGGAGTCTAGAGCAGTTTTGTCTACCGATGAGTCCAATGGTGCTCCGTCTTCCATGGAGTCTAGTTCGGCTTCCGCGTCGTCCGGCTCGTTCCAGCTCACTACAACTATCGCAGACGCTGGAACCACTACAACTCTACACTTTGGCACTTCTTCAAGTTATGTCTCTGTTTCCAAGTCGGCTTCTGATCCAAGCTCCGAAGTTACTGCCATAGCATCGTCGACTGTTCAGTCAACCACATCTGCTGTGACAGTCACATCTGAAGAATCAGACACATCGATCCCTCTCACAATAACTTCAACAATTTGTATTGTTGCTCAGTATGAAACGGCTACGCAAACTGTTCTGACGGTTGCTCCAGTTTACAACTCTGCTCACAGTATCACTGGTTGGGTTGACACAACCTCTCAGATTTTCTTTGTTGAGACCCATTGTTTGCAATCAAGTACTGTTGCCTCAGTGTCTTACGATTCAGATTATTTGTCATCTTTCGACGTGTCTTACATCACTAACGATATTCCAATCACTTTCATCAGTACCAGTACTTTGAGAATTGTTGAAACCGTGACTGATACTTTGACCATCTCCACTCCAACTGATGGTAACCCACTCACTTTGACGACAGAATCTACGGCTAACACGTACACTACGACTGTGACGAACGCCTCTGGTTCACCTGCTATTGTTACCGTGACTGAGACCGGAACCGTTAAGTCCTTCACAAACCAAGGTTTCTGTGGTGTCACTAAAACACAGACTACTGTTCATGATGACGGTTCCAGCGAGATCATTACTGTATCTAGCACAGTTATTTGTGTCTTTTCCACTACAAGAGATGCATTTCTCACTACAAAAGTCTTGACCAGAACTGTTACCGAGACCAATGGCCATGTTCACACTATCACTGTTACAGAGGCATGCACCCCAACCACTACCACTGTCACTGGTGAGAATAACGAGGTTTATACGATTAGTACTACCGTCACCAACACCAATGCTGGTGACATTACTGGCGGTGCCGACACTGTTATTACCCCATCAGGTTCTGAATCAACCGGCAACGATGTTACGAAAGCTGTTACTGGATCTGATCGCTCATCTACAGTTGTTTCCGAGACTGTTCCAGATACCATTGTCACCGAAACTGCCAAATCTGGCCCAGTTGCAACCGGTGATGTTGTGACAACAACTCTCACCGATGTCGATGGCTCTACTACTGTTATTACGACTTCTTTGGCTCCTGGTGTTATAGCGTTCCCAACCACAGCCAATGTCATAACAGGTACCGACTCCGAAGGCTCCACTTATACTGCTACTTTGTCCAACGCTTTGGCTTCCAATGTCTTGCCTAACGGTGCTTCTAACACCATTGCCAGTGCCACAATTAGTGGCGATGCTGCTTCCGCTACTTCTTCTTCTTCTGGCGTCGCAAGTATTTCTGGTGATGGATACAACTCAACCAATGGTTCTATTCCAGCGATTGCCACGGCAACCGGCTCAGCATCTTCTCTTGACTTCAGCAAATTCAGGCTGCTGTTGGTTTCTCTTCTCGTTTGCGCCTGTATTGCATGATCATCTCTGACAGAGTTGATCCCTTCTGACACTTTTTGCATCTTTTGTCCTTTCTCTATTTATGTGGTGCTTCTGGTCGTTTGAAGTGTGTCTATCTGGTGTTTTATAGATGCACACTTCTCCTGTTGTGACACCATTATCTTTCTATTATACTACATTTATATTTAGATCGTTGTTTAATTCCTCTGCATTGTAGTGACGATATCCTTTAGTAGAGCTATCCTCGTCTTGACGTTGACCAAGTAGTATTTTGTGTTGAACTTCAAGCTCTCAGATATCTTGATATTCTCTTCGATGCTATGAAGAAGGGCATATGCCTCATCATTTGTCATAGTAGAGACCTTGGACAGGTCAAGTGCTTGTATCAAACCACTGGATTTCGATTCAAAGAGATTTTTCCTAAAAATTTTGGAAGTTGTGATGAAAGATCTAAATATTTTCTCTCTATCAGCATCTGACCTCTTCATGAGGATGACATACTCCTTGTAAGTCTTCTCCTTTTCTCGATCACCAAGACTCAATGAAGCCAAATTATCAGCATTCTTCTTCTTGAAATCTGTAAAGAAACGATCCAATTGAAGCGTTTCAAGGAGCCTGATATATTTCACAAATGGTTCCTCATCAGGATATGCCTGTGTGGTTGGGCGTCTTGTATGAATCTTGTGTGTGGCCCATTGGTCATATATCAGCTTTCTTGTCCTATTATCAACGATGACATGGAACCTAGCATCGTTAATGATCTTGGGAGATTCAGTTTCCCACGGTTTATAGGGATCGATGTCGCCCTCATCCAGAAGAGAGATGAAGTCGGCAGTGGAGTCCACATCGTTGTCAGATTGTTCTTCGTCATCAGAGGAATCTTCGAGATCTGCAAGGTCAAGGCCGTTTTCTTCCTCGGACGACTCTTGCGGTGATTGGGAGGACATGTCTTCAGGTGAGCCTTCAGCAGCAGACAGACAAGTGTCAAGTGTTGTGACCTCATGAGGGTGTTCTTCAGGATTTCGGTTATTATCGTCATTATTATTGTTAATCTCATTCTCATCATCACTCTCCTCACTGGAAGAATATCCGCCAACAAGGTTACTCCGAGTTTGTAATGCAATCTCTGCATCCGTCTCTATCTGCGAGACCGAAGGTTTCAACCCAGCTTCTATGTCCACGATTTCGATCTCAGAGTTTGGATTGAGCAGTCCTTGAAGTCTGGACTCCATCTCATCGTCCAAGCGGAATCCCCTCGCCTTGGCCACCAGAAGAACGAGAGTATCTTTATCAAGATGAGCCATATGGGACTTCAAAGATTCGTCATCGACAATCCAATGCGACTCGTTCTTCACTCGGTTGTGGTAGAAATGTGTTCCTGCATTGGTGATGACAAGCACCCAATCTGAGCTTGGAATGTCAATTTTGTACACTGGGAAGCAAGATTTCGGCTTTTCAGGCAGTTTCACGCTCTCTTTTACACTGCGATTCCGGCTCTTCCTCGTTGGTCTTTCGTAAGTGGATTCCTTCGTCTCTGAGTTGTGGTAGTATATGTGTCCTGTCCTTTCTGTTAGTGCTTCTGGGAAATCCAGAACAAAAAAGCCCTAAAAGAGCACGCTGCGAGTGCACTCACCAGTGGGAGCAGTGTGCTGTGTCCAGTGCTCAGGGAGCGGTTCACGACGTGCCATTTCCCGCCTGTTCTTGGTCTCCGACTATGCGCTCTGATCTCGCAAAGGCTCCAGAAGAGAAAACCAAAACAACCGAACATCTCAGAGCACTGACTGAAATTAAGACGCCACCAAAAACAAGGAAACGGAAGCCGCAGAGAACAGACAGCGGGACACAGAGAACAACAAGCAATGGGCTCCAGAAGATACGACAGTCGAACCACAATCTTCTCACCGGAGGGAAGACTCTACCAGGTGCGTTGTCTGCGCGTGCGGTGTGCGCCATAGGGTGGTGTGTGTGGTGTCTTTCTCTAGCACACCCAGTGGCGAACACATCGTCCCGATCACCAACAATGGAACCATTACTAACCCAGCTGCACAGGTCGAATACGCACTGGAGGCAATCTCACACGCAGGAACGTGTATCGGAATCCTCGCGAGCGACGGAATCGTGCTTGCTGCTGAGCGCAAGGTCACCTCCAAGCTGCTCGAGCAGGACTCCTCTGCTGAGAAGATCTACACCTTGAACGACAATTGTGCGGTGGCTGTTGCTGGTATGACCTCGGACGCAGGCATCCTCATCAACAGTGGCCGTGTCCAGGCACAGACCTACCTCAAGACGTATAACGAGGAGATCCCAGTCGAGTTGCTCGTGCGTCGCCTGTGTGATGTCAAGCAGGGTTACACGCAACACGGTGGTTTGAGACCTTTTGGTGTCTCCTTCATATACGCCGGTTATGACGACAGATACGACTTCCAGCTGTACACGTCGAACCCATCCGGTAACTACTCGGGATGGAAGGCCACGAGTATCGGTGCCAACAACGCTGCTGCTCAGACACTGCTCAAGCAGGATTACAAGAATGAGATCTCACTCAAGGAGGCCTCTGAGCTCGCACTCAAGGTCCTCTCAAAGACGATGGACTCCACGTCGTTGACCAGCGAGAAGATCGAGTTTGCTACAATCTCCAAGGGGAAGGATGGCAAGATTGTCCAACGTGTGTGGAAGCCTGCTGACATTGACGCCCTCTTGAGCGAATCAGGCATCGTCAAGAAGGAGGATGATGACGAATGAATTTATCATATAAAGTGTATAATAGAGGTACATCTTGCAACAAAAAGCAAATTGAACGTTTATTGTAGCACAACTAGAATACCAGTCAATAAAGAACTCTATCTATAAGAGGAAGACAAAATGCGAGCGTTTGGCGTGTACTCAGAATCGTACAAACATGAAAACAAAAAAATGAATGGGAATGATAAAAGTTCAACAACGAGAACATCAGAGAGAAAACTTGGAACTCTTACAGTTGCCTGTCAAGATATTCTTTGGCGTGGAGTAACTGGCCTTCTCCCATTTTGTCAAGTTGGCATTGAAGTAGGCATTTCTGTGATCCATAATGTAATCATAGGTAGGATGGTCAGCAGGATCACACGTCAAAGAGGCTCCTGGTGGTTGGTACACACGCACATAATCAATCTTCATCGTTGATGGGAAAATGATAGATGCCCAGTCAATGTAAGCCCAATTGTTGGAGACACCAAGATTCATAATAATACTCATTGGCTCCTTTGAAATTCTTCTCCAGCCAATGTTACCATTTGGATGAAGAGCATCTGCATATAACGTAAAAGTTGGATCATCACCGACAAACCATCTGCAATAACCAGCGTCATTGTCGTTGAGGTATTCAAATCCATACTTTTGGTATTGCCCCTCAGTATCACCAAATTCATACCACTCTGTATTCAACGTAGATATACCAGAAATGGCCTGTTGGAATGGACCACCAGCATATGTGTTCATATTTGTGACACTCGTGTTATGAAGCTCAATGAATTTATAATCTGGCATGTACCAAATATCAAATGGTGCAATCTGCATAGATTGGGAAGCCACACCAACGGTACCAGCGTTCAGAATGTTACCAGCAGAGCCTTCCAATGCATCGATCTCTGGCGCACCTCTACCAACACCTTGGTTTGGGTGGTCCTCACCATCACATGTACAAACACTTAGTCTTTGACCTGGCAAATAGTTGATACCATCAGTTGAAGACTGGTTGGGCGTAATACCAGCGTCACAAGAATCATAAGTATATGGCCAAATACCATCAGTCGAAGCCAAATAACCTGGTCTACCCAAGTTACCCATGGTCCAAATACCTGGCCACAGGCCACTAACATTACCATAGTTCGGCAACATTGCAGAAACTTCCAATATTCCCTCGGTGAAACACATCTTATTCCAAGACTGAACCATACCGGATCTGTAAAACAAGTTATGGTTCTCAAATGCATCCATCTTCAACTCCAAATAACCATTTTTAGTTGTGGCAGCGTCTGGGTCATACCACTCCAAATCCTTGGTAGCATCATAATGGATATCAACAGCAGTCCAGAATTGGTCGTCACCATCATAGAAAGTACGGCCTTCAGCGTTGAACTCGTCAGAGAAGACCAAATTCCATTTGGTACCATCCTTCGCCGTTCTTGTTAAGGCACTCTCAGGAGTATCTGGATCGACCAGAGAACTTCTGATGGCAGTCAACGTTGGATACTGATACAAGGACAAAACCTCATACACATTAGACTCAACATGTTTATCAATAGCACCAGAGTAAGTCAAAACTGGGAGAACGATGAACAACGCAATGGCACCCAAGAACAAGAACAACAAACCTAACAAGCCACCAGCGGATCTTTTATCCATATTCTTGAAATCAGACATGAATCTGTGCTTGTGATCATAGGCATCCGCGATTGGATCGGGATTATGAAGATAGTCATCCGGTTCCTTTTCATCGATGTGCAATGGGAATGAAGACGCTGGATAACCACCAAACGGACTGAAATCTGCATCAGTCAGGAAAGGATTGGATGAGTTGTCAGAGTTGTTTGATGAGATCTGTGATGTAATGGAGTGCTTCTTGTTATGCCCCAGCAGGTTAGAATTCGAGTTGATCGAAGTTCCTATGGACGTGATCCTTGGGGCGCCAATAGATGGGTATCTGTCATACTCTGGTGGGGAGGTAATGTCATTGTTGATACTTCCAGAGTGGATCATACCAGAGATGCTTGACGACGAGTATGAGTTTTCGTTCCTGTTCAGCGAGTTCGATGAGCCCTGCTGGCTGGAGTAGTAGCCATTGTAGTCAATGAACGGCTTTGTCGGCTTCTTAGCTGTCAGGTTGGTACTCGAGTCCTCGCTGCTGTTCGTCTCCTCCAAAGAGGCCAGTTCATCATGTTGCAGGAAGGGATTCCTTTGTTCGGAGTCATCAGAGTCACCGTTATTCACCACTGGCGAGCGGTCCGTCAGGTTTCTTGTGGACATTGCGTTATTGTTGTTACTGTTGTTGTTGTTGTTGTTGTTGTTGTGGTCGCTGCTGCTGGTTGTGGATGGTTCAATCAAAAATGTGAGTTGCTGGAGCGTAACAGCACGGTGTCTAACAGAACAAGCACAAAAGGCGTATGGATAGGAGCGTCTCTTCAACCGCTAAGCGCCAGGACAGTGATAAACGGGATAGTCTTGTCTGCTTTCTGGAAGAACAGACAGGGGATCTGTAGAATAGAACAACGATCAAGATAGACCAGTAAAATGACAGTTTCTGGGCGATGGCGACAGGGCGGTCAGCGTGTGAGTGGTGTCTCAGTGTGGCGGTTCGCGTACTTGTGTTATGGTGAGCAAACGCGTATGCAAAAACTCGAAGTGCTGTTTCTGGTGCCTTGCCGTTTGGTTTCTCTTCCACGGTGATTGCTTGCACTCCTGGGCCCGCTTTTGATTTTTGTTTTTCCAGATTTATTTTAATGCTTGTTCTGAAAGTTCTTTTTTTAAACGCGCTGCCGCGCCTCGACTTTGCGGACACCTTCCAAGATTCCCAATGCGGCGTGTTTTGTGCCGGGCGGGTAATGAATGAATGCTGACTACTGAGCTTGGCCCAATGCGGTCGGTGCGCTGTGTTTGTTTTCAACCACGAACGAAGGGTGCAGCAGAGATCGATCGTATCGCACAAACTGGGAGCGTAGACGTACACAATGTCACAATGCGCCGCTACAGAACAGTAGCGCTTATGATCTAGCCCGTGGGTTTTCCTCGTATGACTTTGCTTTCCCAATGCCCAGTGCCCGGTGCCCAGCTATTCTTGGTAATGGCTATATCGACTTTGAAGGAGCAACATCAGTCGACAATAAGGCACTATCCCACCAGAGACTTTCAAAACCGGCATCTCTGAAGTCCTGCTACCCCCAGTTGTTCTCGGTACATGCCTTGTAGGTCAAGAGAAACACTGAAACCAAAAGTGAGATATCCTGAATGTTTCTCGGAACCAAGACCATTCAAATTTCATAGCTCTTTCTGCCTCGGACCAAAACTCTGATGTCTATCTAACTATTAAGGTTGAGGTATCCGGCTTGCGCTAGCAACTATCACGATTCACTCTCAGACATTATGGTCTTCTTCATCAATAAGCAATGGGCATACATACATCATCTAGAAAACAGAGCAAATGACAATGCTCATCTCCAATAGGTACAATAGACTATGGTACAATACCTATTGCCCATCAATACGGAAATACCGTACACACAGAGTGCAGCTGTTCAGGTTAACAAATGAAATCTGGGAGACCGTCCTGAAGATCATTAGAAATATTCTGACATTTTCTGTCAGCCTTTTGACTCTTGGGACGACAATCCAGGTACTCGTACATGTACCTCTCGAACTCCCAGGCGAGAAGAAACACTACATCATTGCTCCTCCAAAGGCAGAATTGTTGGGCTCAAGATTTTCAAAAGCCGGCTACCTAGTCGTCAAATGGGGCGGGCCTAAAAACAATTGATCTTGTACCGCATACTTCAGCTTCTCATTGCTCCACAAATCAACATCACATCAATTCATTCTTACTCACACCTTCCATGTCTTAAGCTGTCGGAGTCAAAATGGCAACAAAGATAATGGCCAAACCGACATCAATGTTGGGGTTGAAGTAGAACTGCCTGTTGACGCATGATTAGAAAGATTTTCAATTATAGCAGTCTTCAGCAACAAATATCTGTAATCAGCCGTCCAAACAAGGCAATGGGTATCGACTAAGTGAACGGAGGATGTCTTGCCAGTGTCAATAGAGTGTACTCTCACAGTGTTCACCACCCAAGTAGGTCAAGAAAGTCTGTCTCACAAAGACGTGAATGTGATTCTGTCATACACGAAGGCAATGACGTCGCTAATTGATCTGGATGGTTGGTAAGCGATTCACTTAAGGAAGAAATACTCGCCAGTCTCACTACTGAAGAACTTGGTACCCACAATCTCGATTGAAGTAAACCTCTGCATGAAAGTTAGGACTACACCAGACCTGAGACTCTCAAGCCTGCAATTAGTTACCGCCAGGTTTAACAAAGCGGCCACTCTGATGCTTGCGGCTCATCTCTTCATATTGTTCTGGTATCTGATACCTCTTGGAACAGCACCACCACCACGTGTAAGGTACAGATCAGTAATTCTGAGAACAAACAATGCAACCAAAGTCATCGTCGTGCAGATGGACGAGACTGGCAAATCAAAGGCACCATAGAATAAAGTCTCAAGGCTCCCCGACCACAAATATGACTGCAGAGGACAACCACAATCCTTTGATGAACCAATATTGTCTGATAAGTTTGGTATCTTGATGATCTCTATGTTCTTGGTGTGCAACATCCAGTCGATAACGATAGAATGGAAGTACAATAATAACATAAAATTCTTGTAAGAACGACTCAACTATTTGATTTGTCAATAAAGCAGTTGTCCGCTTGTAATTTAGGCATTGTTTATGTGTCTTTGATGGTGATATTAAGAACGAAACCTTTTGTATATCATCTTCTCGGGGACGGACCGAGAACCACCGTCGGAGTTTGTGGTAACACGGTATACCGTCATATTTGTTCACACCCGCACACCATTATCATGGCAACCTAGATTACCATACATTATTTGTTACGTCATCAGACTGTTTCCTCCACCTTCAAGGAGATCAGCGAAATGCTTGTTAGAGGTTCTTTAAGGAGTCCTGAACACTAAACACCACGGTCTTCTACCAATTCTACCGACCACTCAATTCTCGTCGGACCAATGGTCACTTCAACGGCCAAACCATACCGAATTGAAGACTAACGGCTTCGAGTCAATAATTAAAAGCCATGTATGTCTCTGTGTCTCAGATGAGTCAATGGTCATGATTCATGATGGATGTATCATGTGACATGTCCACAGAATGTATAATGACTTCCTCTTGATCCGGAATTTTGCTCTCGTTATGCACCTGAGTGCTTTAACACTTCTTGTTCATGCAATCTGGGAGCCACAAAAGAATAAGCGGACGAGCCGTTGATCCAGGTACTGAGCTGCTTCACAGTGCAAACACAAGTGAAACTCACTCACTCGACACTACTGGCCTTCGGTAACACTTCACACTGCACAAACTGCGCTGGTTTAACTACTGTCGTGCATGCATAGAACGATCTGAAGAACGTCAGAATTTCCTAATCGGGCAGCGACAATGGTACATCAAGACTCAGTCAAACAACCGGAGGTACTGATCCTTTTGAGGCTCCAACCGAGAAGTTGGAGTGCATATAACCTGTGGTTATAGCCAGGGATTTGAGGTTCCATGCCATTGAAGAGTCCCCAAAGGGTAATGGAAGGACCCATGATGAAGCACAGCGTATTTGAGGTGAACTTTAGACATAAAAGACGAAAAGTATCCACTATTGACAGACAGCTATAGTGAGCGTCATTCGTGGAAGTCAAAGATATCTTACATACTCTTTACCAAATGAAGATCTCTGCTTTGCTTTCACTCGCTGCTATCTTTGCTGGCGCTTCTGGTATGTGATGATCAATGAAAGTCTTGAACAGATCAGTACTAACAGAAATTCAAGCCCAATCTGTCTCTTGTGCTACACCAGATGCTGAAACCAACCTCGGAAGAGTCAATACCCTTAATGGTGCTGGTTCTACTGTTTTGATCGTCAGCACCATGATGGTCACCACCTTCTACAACACCTGTGGCTCGTATTCAACCACCACCACCTCTGCTGCCATTACCACCACCACCACCACCATTGACTAATGATTAATCTAGAAAGAAGAGCTGGGCTGCTCACTGTGTACTTCATTGGTATGCTTGGGTTCGCAGAGTGGTGAGTCCAACGGTAGTGTGTTATAACATGGATTTGGTTTACGGGCTTCCCTGTAGCTGAATGATTTCAAAGGCGCAGCTGAGAAACCTGGGTCGAGTGGGTCCACCACTTCCACTTGGTACTCGAGCTAACGAGAGCCTGTTCCTAGTTCTTGTGCATGTGGAGTTGGCCTCGTATATCTACCCTTTCTGCCTATGAGCTGGCTGTTTCCCGCTTAAATCCATTGCCAGTGCTGCTAGAAAACAAAAAAACAAAGAAATCCATTCAAGTTTGACTCAAACAATCCGCAAAAAGACACACTTCAGCCAACCAGGAAGAGCATAAGGAAACCTTCGACAGATCCCAGAGACACACTGGATAATGACGTACGTCACCACATACAGCTTCTCGCTCCCTTGGAAAATAGGGACTTTGCCCATTTCTCGAAGTAACAGAGTACTGACAGCTCATTCTACAGAGGACAGGCGTTCGTCATCATTGCAGACGTCCCCGTGGGTTACACGGTACCGTCGTTCCCATCACTGTTCTGGCCTATTGATAACGAGAGGTACGACGTGTCATACCTCTATTACAGACATGACATCTGGCTCTTCACAGTGATATGGACATTAATATTCTTCTTACTATTCTACGGAGCCGCAGGGCTTTGGGCAGCATTTGTGCACCGCCAAGTGAAGGGGAAGTTCTGGATCATCGTGATCTACGCCTCAGTGGGTGCTTTACAGGGCTTCATTAGCGGCTCAGTAGTTGGGTTGATGTGAGTATTCGCGTTAACCTCATCCACCTTTATCGCCAGAGACTAACGCAGAAAAGAATAGCGGCCATCTACAACGCAGGAGCATTCGCCATGTCTACGTGGATCCCAATGTGTGCGGGCGTCTTCCAGATCCTCTTCAACGTTGTCACGTCCTATTCGCTGATGGCCAGCATCCTATAGACCGCCTGGGTCCACGCTTTCCCAATCAGGAAATCAAGCTTCGGCTGTTCGGATATAGAGGATTCTAATTACAACCCATGAAACTGCATCAAGAGGCTAAGCTCCATTCAACTATCCAATCCAGTTTGTGCCAGAAAGAAACAGATGTCCGCAGCGCTTGTAAACCGTTCCATTTCCACCATCAAGACGGTAAGTCTGTCGTAATGGGACCCACTGGTTCTGTGCATGTATACTAACTGTTTGCCTCCCAGGAGCTCGAGTTCCTTCGTGATTCTGAAGTCATCAGTGAGGACTTCTACACCCAGGTCGTTTCCAAGCTTCCTGACCGTTACCAAGATGGTTCTCAACCATTCTCTGGGAAGTCTCCCACCCCGGCTTCTGCTCCTTCCACAGCACAGATTGTTGTTCCTGTCGAGAAGAAGGAGGAACAGGAACCACTACAACCAGAGGCAGAGTTTGTTGAAGCTATTTACGAGTACAGAGCACAACAGCCGGAAGATCTGGAACTTCATGCCCGTGACAAGGTAAGGGTGATTGAGCACACATCCTCTGACTGGTGGAAGGGTGAAATCAATGGCCGTGTGGGCATGTTCCCATCAAACTATGTGAAGAGGGTAGAGAAGAGAGCAGTATCGCCGGCACCATCGTACGACCAATCACAGAAGATTCAGCAGTACGGCCAATACCCTCCACAGCAGCAATACCCACCACAGCAGCAATATTCTGCACAAGGGTACTACAACAATACAGAGTACCAACAGCAGCAAATGCAGCAGATGCCAGCACAAGCTCCACAGCAAGTCGTCGTTCAGCAGCCACAGGCGGGAGAACCACAGAAGCATAGTGGACTTCATAGGTTTGGCTCCAAGTTGGGTAACGCTGCCATTTTCGGCGCTGGTGCAACAATTGGTTCCGATATTGTCAACTCCATATTTTGACCAGTTTGGTGTCACTTGGGTTACTGATACTGCCAAGTCTTTTAGGTTACGTATCATAATGAGAAATATGACGTCCGTTTATAATGTACGTCAATGAATATGAATATATGCTAGCAACTCGTCAACGAAAGAATGAACTATATGCAAAAGGGTGAACATGAATCAGAAGAACCTGCCATGGACGTGGTAAATCCTTGTGACTGTATCCAACCTATGTCTTATACTTAGCTTGTTGTTAGCCAAGTCGTTTACATCACGGATCCATTCTGATCTTCTAACCTTTGGAACGATGAATAGACCAGAGTTTCTCAAAGAGATGATCTCCAACAGGAGCATACCGTTGATGTAATCGAGCTCTTCACCTTCCGAATCCTTTGATGATGAGAGCAGCCTCTCAATGTTGTTCAAGTTCTTGGAAGCTTGTAGTTTATAATCTGAAGATCTGCTCGTCAAGTATCCCTTTTGTAGATATGAATTAATAGCATCGGAGAGATAGATCAAGATGATCAAACTTGGCGATGCAGCAACGATACCAAACACCAATTCTTGTGATTTCAACAGCTTGTCGATACCACTCATAGCAACGGCACCATCAACCTTAGTCTTTTGTAATTGGATCAATAGTGCACGAGGTAGTCTTCCACTGACCAAGTTCTTTAGGGGCGTCTTGATATCTTGTTCATAACCCTTCATCATCGGAGTCAAGTCACCAGTGGAGACCATTCTATTCAACTGTTCCTTCAGGTTGGTCAATTCCGCCCCGCTAAAGTGCTTATAATCCGGAGTGTTATCCACGGTATATTCAATGACCATTCTCTTCAAGGATTCCAAATCAGAATCCAACGAATTTTGGGACATGATACTAATCTCTGAAGAATCATCGTGACGAATAGTACTGAGTATATCGTTCACGGGTTTAAGAATCCAGTTCTGCCAGAATCCAAACATGGTATCCACCAAATTTGTCTTTATGAATTCTAGGATTGCATAACGATTGGTGATAATGGAGATGACGGTTGAGGGACCATAGAGAAGGGTAAGACATAACGATGGCCAATAACGCGTAAGAAATGAAGGTCTGCTGATGGTGTCTAACTCGTACTTCCGAAACTTTGTCTGCATTGCCAATTGTTCCAGGGCGTCATTCATGATCTTCAAAATATCCTCTTCTTCCCGGTCGTCAACACCGGAGATAGTAGAAAGGACAAATTGTGCCTTGTCAATAAGGCATGCCGCATCCATTGACGATAAGGACGGAATGCTCGTTAAAAGAGCACCCAATTTCTTAGCGTTTTGGGACTGTAGGTCCAAGGTTTCACGTTTCTTGCGATCAGTTTCCTCGAACACAGAGACTAGAGGCGCACCAAGTATGATTCTGGCATATTGCACCGGAGTCTGTCTCAACTTCCACGATGGTCTTGATCCAACAAACGTGTAGAACCCTCTGATGTTATTGGCGAGCAAGTTTTGATACAATGAGTTGTAGATCAATGTGGAATAGTGCTTCATCAATTCCCAAGTAGATTCAGAAGTGAGATTAGTTGGAAGTGCAAAATTTTCAGTTGTGGATGAGATATCACTGATGACAGACTTGACCAAGTTTGTCAGTCTCAGTGGGGTAGTTTGAAAAGCATATAGGAGTTTTCTCCATGTTGCGGAAGAAATCAATTCCCAATAGAGAAGTTCTTCATTCACTGGGAGAGTGTATTTTAACAATTTTGTCAAGGCGATGTGATACAATGCAACAAGCGTATACTTTGCAATGAGATCTTTCATCTTGACGCTGAATGAATTTTCTCCTCCTTGTATCCCTTGGATCACGGTGTTTGATGTACTGAAAGGCACAACGAGTGCTCTAACCTGGTTTAAATCCAGAGTTTTGTTGTTCAGATCAAAGTTGACACCAGTGGTACTCTGTCTCTTCAAAGACATCACCAACTGGTACAGCTGGGTGAAGGTTTCCTGGAGTTGTACCAATTGCAATTGTCCTTGAGATGGCGATCCACCCACGATGAGATCAGTGTTGTGGAGTTGCCACTGAGCCATTTCTTCGAACAAATCATTCGTCTCCCGCTGGAGGACATCTAGCGAGTCCTGGAGCGCATTGTTGATGACTCCTGACATTGTCCAGTGCTGTATATTGGATGCGTGCTGTTGAGTTTGCTGTCCGTGGTGTGTGCTAAGCTCTCGAGCATAGACAGACAGACAGCTCACAGAGCACAGAGCGCGAATTTTGATGGGCTCATAACTATTTTCAGTTCAGCAATTCAACCGGTTGACTAAGGTGCAGCGCATTGCGGTGCAGAGTGTTAACCATGGTTATACGTCATACGTCTGCCTGAACCGAACCATGGCACTGGCAGCATTTTACAGACGTTGTGGATTAAGTATGGTCAGCGAGTCATATGGATGTGTCTGAGGTCTCGAAGCCAGTAAAGTTTACTTTGCAGGTGAAATTGGAGATGAGAGATGAGCAATGAGCATTAATGAGCAAGGGTTGGCATTAATCGGGGGGTGAGGCCGGTATGGAAGGATGCAGCAAGCCGAACGCAGGGTACTCGACTCAACACCACTGTCCATACATGATCCAGCCTTTTACCCAGTGCTCCTAGGAAACACATCACCATCGTAGTAATTGGCTGTGCAGCAGGAGATGAGCTGCCAGTGTCCAGTGTGTCCAGTGGCCCGCCGCCTCTATCTCCCTCGGTCACTATAGTCTGGGAGTCTGGAAGCCTGGAGTAGTCTGTAGCCACTTTAGGCCCCAAAAGGGGAACCTGCCACGACCCAAAACGGCAACAATGGAATGCGCCGATTGCCCGATCGAGAGTACAGCTATTTACCTTCTTCCCGATCGGGCACTCGCACACACACTTTTCACTATGGCAACGAAGTCGCACAAGTGGTGCGTGGCACACTTATTCTTGCTGTCTGTCTACGAGGCGACCATGACGGGGGGCTCGAACACGAGCGTGTGGCCATGGTTGTGCGCAATAGCAGTGGTAGTATGTCCGTTTAGATGTCAGTACTTTCAGCGCCACACACACACAGCAATCTTGGCGGGGCCCCTCCACTTCCAGCACTGACAAATGTCTTTTGTGTGTGTGTGTGTGTGTGTGTGTGTGTTTTGCTTGCTGTTTGAGGCATGCAAGTTTGTACGGGCCTTCCGAGCCGAAGTATTTAACCCGCGAGAGCTGCTCTCTCCCTGAAATTCATGTCAATTGAAACCCCCTCCCCCCTCCCTCCCTTCTTGCCACCCACACCCATCGATACGACACCACCCCATCACAACAAGATGCTTTCCCTCGCAGACAATATCACCAGAGCCATCAACTTTGTGTTCCTCGTCATCGTGCTCGGCCTGACGGGCTCGCTCATCCAGTCCCAGGACGGCGGTAACTCCAGAGTGAACTTTGCCCTGTTTGCCGCCGTCTTTGGCCTCGTGACCTCGTCCATCTACGGCCTGCTGGCCAACTTTGTCGAGGCGCTCGCATGGCCAGTCATCCTCGTCACCTTGGACGCTCTCAACTTCATCTTCACCCTCGCTGCGGGCGCCGCCTTGGCCACGGGCATGAGAGTGCACTCCTGCTCCAACCAGACGTACCTCGACTTCAACGCCATCACCCAGGGCTCCAGCGACAGATGCAGAAAGGGCCAGGCCGCCACCGCCTTCCTCTTCTTCTCCTTCGCGCTCTTCCTCGTCTCCCTCGTGCTGTCCATTCGCAGCGTCATGATGGGCGGCGCCTTTGGCTCCAGAGGCTCTGGCAGAAAGTCTGCCGGTGTGCCAACCATCTCTGCCTAATTGCTTTAGTGCTGTTCCCTCCCCATTTTTTATCTTCTCTCCCTCACTCCCCCCTCCCCCCCACACACACCTTCCCATCGATTGGTACGCACGCTTGTATCCAGGCGTCTTAAAGAGTTACTATCTTCTTTCGCAAAGCCCATACTTTTGGTTATATTCTCTACACACCCACACACACACACACACACATGTTGTTGTCTCGAACATTGAACTAAAAGTGCCTGTTTTCTTATATGGGCCCAAAAAATCTGTTTCCAACTCCAACTTGTGCTGTTTTTTATGCTCTCAAGGTTACTCTCTACGTCAATCTTTGTCTTATAATACCACTCCATTTTTGTCTATTTTGTTGTGTATGTATGTATTGTATTGTAGTTCAGGGAATACATTCAATTCTCATTGTCGGGCATCTGCGAGTCATCCTCCCCAACGGCATCGTTGAGCTTTGTCAACTTGGACATCACGCTGACAACAAAGGGCCTGATCTCGTTAATCTCCATCAATGACAAGTTGTCCAGTTGTAAATGCGACTCGTTGACCAGCGTCAAACCTTTTTTCACTTTCACCATTCGGATCTCTTTGAGGTCTTGGATAAGGGATTTCAGCTTATGAACCTCGTCATTGACGTCGTCACTCGCCTTATCGAAGAAGATCTTGGATAATTCCAACCAATTGGACGGCAACTTGGAAAAGGATCCGATCTCACTAGTCTCGTACTGGTAGAACTCTGTCAATTGCTTGAAAGTGAGCCATTCTGGTGGAACGAGCGAGCACTTGCCCTGTGATTTAAGGATAAGCGCAAACCAGAGTGGAACATCCACCCGGTGCATCGCCCTGAGGTTGGGGATTTGGTCCTGCAGGTGTTAGTACATCGTGTGTGCGGTAGGTATGAGACCCTGAGACCATTAGAGAAAACATACCGTAATGAGGTCCATGCCCTTCATCGTGTACCTGGGAAGTATCGTGATGAGTTCGTTCTCCGTGAGGAACTGGATCTCTTGCGGCGTGAAGGCGTCTTTGAGAGCAGTGGGGAGTGACATCGGTGCCTGTGTGAGTGTTGTGGAAGGTGGGTTTGGATGAACCGTCTGTCTTTCGTGTGTGTGCCCATCGGCTTCGCTCTCTGCTTCAGAGCCGCGCTTTTTGCGCTTTCTTTGATTCTGTCATCGAAAAGGTCGCTTCAGTATGAACACGTTGTGGAGCGCTTGCACGACATTAAGGCCACCTGAGATGAACGTCCTCCGACTGATGCCATGCAGGGCACTTGCTGCCAAAACCACCGCAAGAAGATGCTACCACAGAGCGCCACAGGCGACGGAAAACGCACTCAAACGCATCTCCAATGAGAACAAAGAACTGGTGCTCAGCATCCTCAAGCTCACAACAACGAGAAGAGAGACCCGGTTCTACCTGGACAAGTACGCAACCTTCAACGAGTCTGCGGTGGCCAGTGGACCACTCAGATTGGCCCTGCTGAAGCTGCGTGGAAACGTCCTGGATTACGATGAGGACCATCTGAAGAAGTTCAGCAGAACACTGGACTACATGAAGAGATTGGGCGCATCACCTGTGATTTTACTAGATGCTGACTTTCTGGCACATAAGAAGGGTGAATTCAACTTTGCAAAGATTGACAACTTGATGTTCACACAGTTCAACCATCTCAACAGATGCTTATCTACAAAGAGTATGAAGCTGACCCCCATAAGATCCATGTTCTCGATGACTCAGAACGAACTTACGTTGGAACCAGAAGAGCAAATACTCCACTCCCTTGGTGATAAACATATTCCGGTGCTGTTCCCGTATGCATACGACACTCTGAAGTCCAGAGAGTGGATCATCAACTCCACTGACTACCTCTCCAACCTGACCATAGCTCTCCATTCCATGAAACAATGCGAGATCACTGTGGAAAAGTTGATCTTCATCGATAAACTTGGCGGAGTCCCCTCAATTGAGCGCTCGAATAACTCTCATGTCTTTATCAACTTGGAACAGGAGTTTGACAGAATCCAAGGAGAGTTACAAATTGGTCATTTGTCTATATACGAACGTGGAATCCACCATGACAATTTGATTGCAATGCACAAGATTTTGACAAGCGTTGACTACAGAGACATCACAGGAATCATCACTACCCTGGACATCGCCAACGAAAACTTGAACATGAATCCAATTATCTACAACATCCTGACTGATCGTGCGGTCGTCTCTTCATCATTACCTACTAAAAAGTTTTCAAACAAGGATGCACTCAATAAAGTGTCACGCACGAGTGTAATCAAGAAGGGACTCAATGTCCTACAGTACCGATCGTTCAAGGAACTGGATATGGTGAAATTTAAGGCCCTCATTGATGATTCATTCAAGAGATCTTTGGACCTAGAGCATTTCCTTACAAGAGTGGAACCAATCCTTGATCAGATCATCATAGTGGGTGACTATGACGGTATTGCAATCATTACACGTGAAAAGACCATGTCTGGTGTTGAAGTGGCATATTTGGACAAATTTGCCATTTCAAGGGACGCCCAGGGTTCACTTGGCGTTGCTGATATGATCTTCAACTTGTTGAAAAGTGAATATAAGAACAGACTACTTTGGAGATCCAAGAAGATAAACCCTGTGAATGGTTGGTATTTCCAAAGATCCAGTGGAAGTTTGGGGTTGCATGACAGTGAGTTCCGAATCTTTTGGACTAAACCAAATGTCACTGTGCAAGATCTGGAGAACTACGTCGAGATTGGAAAGAACATTGAACCATCGTGGAAGAAATGAACCTACACACACATAACATAACATAACATAACCTATGCATATCCATCACATTAACCGATCTAGTCTGTACCATCTATATACTTGCCCACAAATTCGGAGTATTCATCATCAACGATGAACCCGGCGATGGATGAACCTTTGAATGGGATGCATTCACCAGAGTCCAAAACTTGCCTTAAGAATTGGAATTCAGACTCTTTAGAATCGACAGAGAAGTCAGTCAAACGACCTTTCTCCACGCTGAACGATATTTTGAAGTCTTTGTGTTGCACATCCATCTCAAACTTGGGTGTCGTTCCAAATTTCCAATCCCATTGCTCCAATTCATGTGCGATGGTTTGAACCTCTTCAGGAATTTCATCCAGTTCTATGAGTTCACAATCTTCATAAGTATCAATGAACCCCTCACTGACAGCGTCAATGAAATCCTCATTATCCACCTCAATGTTTGTCACAGGCGCAGGGACGCTCGGCACGCTATTGCACCTAAATTCGACGACACCTTCCCTGTCCTTCGTATTGAGCAAGCTCCTCAGAACATCCAGCTTTGAGTTCAGCAGCATCGTTCCATGGTGATAACTTTTCCCCTTTGAGATTTTGTAAGCACTTCCAGAAACTTTCTTCCCACTATCTGCTGTTATGATATCATGTCGTTCATTCAGTTTCAGCGGCAGGCCCAACTGACGATCGTTCAATTCTTTCACAATCACATTACCGAAGAATGCACGACTAAAAGCCTCACGGGTCGTCATATAACTATAATTCACATTCTTCAAATCATGGACAACGGTTCCTCCACCGCTGCGACGTCTCACCAATGGGATCTGCAACGATTGTATCAATGGAATGTTACACTCTTTCCAAGGATTCTGGTTCTTGCCCACAACGACGCAAGGTGAGTTGGTGTAGAACAACAACCTTTGTGCGTTGAATGGAAGTAACTTGGGCATGTTTTGGAAGATATACTCTTCAAAGGCCAAGTTGATAAATGGATTTGTATGTGGAGAGATGATGACCTTCGGGGAGTTATCCTGAAGTTGTGAAAGAAGAGAGCGTGGTTGGTGTAGCACAGATGGTTGCTCTGTGTCGTTGAGGCCATAAAGCTCAGTAAGCTCAGCATTTATCTCACTGATCTCGTCCTGTGGTGGAGGCCCATCTCGTTGATGCGTGACTGGTGAGGGTGTCTCGGTGAACAAATCCGAGTAGAACTCGTTGAACTCGTTGTATTGATCGTCACCCTTCAAGTCATCAGCAAAGGGTAATACAGGCTGTGTGGAGATCGAGCGAAAGCTTCTCAGAGCCCAAGGCTGAATGATTTTGAGCATAAGTTTCTGTATGCGAAGTGTGCGTCGCTGACGTTGGTCCAGTTGGAAGAAAAATGAACACAATTGAAAAAAAAAACGCCATTTCGATCAACACATTTGATGGCATAAGAGATCCAGCGACCTGCTATAGGACATAGAAGATGGACAGAAGGTACCCACTGGAGGCACAACTGCTAGCACGCTCACACGATTCTAGCAAAGTGGCTGAACTGCTGCAGCAGCGCTATGCGGTGAACGATAAACCAACGTTGTCACTAAGACCTACAGAAGCTGAGCAGAAGAAGTCACAGAGATCTCTTATAGCGACGATAAAGCACCAGAAAACAACACACAAGCTCCAGAAGCGTAACGATATGACGAAATTTGTGTTCAAGAGATACATCAAGCAGAGTATACGTGCCCAGAAGGTCCTGAAGCATAAGATTGCACAGTTGAAGAAGGCGGGACATGAGGACATTGATATCACACAGTTAAAGGAATACAGAAAGTGTCCCCAATTTGACCATTTCCTGCAGTTAAACTCCCTATGGATCAAATATATCCAAGATCTACTACAAATCACCCAAGAAAACGTTGATAAGACACTTATGCAACAGACTCTATCCAAGTTATCAAGTGCTGATTTTAACGGTTGCTTCCTCAATGTGATCAAGTCAAAGAACAAGCAGCTTGTGAACAAGGCAGGAATCGTCATCTGGGATGCAAAGAATTTCTTCATCATTGTGCAAGAGCAAGGAGGGTTGAAGATGATTGAGAAGAAGGGATCGGTCTTCCACTTTGTGATTCCGTTGTACGATTTGCACAGCGAGGACATAGAGGACAACGACGACAACTACATGGAGTTCTCCATCATTGGCTCACGATTCCAGTACAGAGCAGCAGACAGAGCAGGAAGGAAGTTCAAATCACGAAACGTGGATGACCTGGAGTTTTAGTCGATCAAAAGGAGCCCGTCCCTACGACAAAGGTAGCAACAGCAATTTTATTGTTTATAGATTACCAGATCTGTGTAGGAAGTACAAATAGAGAGACACACGTTCTCGCTCACACGTCAAGGCTCGCTGAGCGCCCGTGAAAGAGGAAGGTGAAGACATAGAAGACCAGCTCTTCGGGACAAAGGGAATCACTTGTGACCCTTGCCCTTCTTGTTCAGCTTCTTGCCCTTCTTCTTGGACAACCTGCCCTTCTCATGTGTCGCATACAGAGCATCGTCATCAAGGTCATCCAGAGGGGTGCCAAAGTCCATCAGCGCGGCAGCTGTGCCGTCGCCTGACAGTGCGTGGTGTGCGATGCTCTCGGCCATCTGTACGTCGGTCACGTCCTTCCCCAACTCGGACTCAACATGGTCGACAACACGCAACTGGGTTGCTATTGTAGCGGTCTTCAACGCGTCCTTTCCCTTAGCGAGAACGGCAACCTCGGCATAGCTCAATTGCTTGAGATCCACATCGACAAAGTCCTCGTCCGCGTTGCTGAGGGCAATCACACGGCTCTCTGGCGTCAATCTGGTCTTTGGCTTAGCCGCTGCCGCTGGCTTCACCTCTGGAGCAGCGGCCGTGGAGCGGAAGAACGAGAAGAGAAACATGGTATCGTCGTATAAGTTTGTTGTTTGATGTTGTGTGTGTGGCAGTAACAAGGCGGAAGTGAATGTGCACAATCCGGCTGTGGCTGTGTTCTGCGCTTGTGATGAAGAGAGAGAGAGGGGGCGAGAGAGAGAGTCGCCTTCTTCTTCTTCCTTTGCTCTATTTCTCAAGGGGGGGGCGAAAACGTGTAAACAATGGGAAATAACCCGGAACTCCAAGATGCGATAAAGCTGCCCCCCGATCACTTTCACTTGTTCCAGCCATAAGGTCTAGGCCCTTTTGTTTGAAGTTACCACAGTAATAAGCATACAAAAATTGGTTAGTTGCCCGATATGGAATACCGGGGGCTCCGGGGAGAATGTCCAAATGCGGAAGGCAGTGCTTTTTATACGGGAGTTAAGGGTTTGACACAAAAATGATGTGCGGCCCCTCGGTTGGTACCACTTACAGTACACAGGGGTATTTGGTACCATTGTGATTCCACCTTTGAGCTGAACATGCTCAGCTACGTGCAATTGTCATTTTTCAATTTTTTTTTGTTTATTCCAGCCAATGCAATGCGCATAGTGCAGAGATTAAGTACTAAAAATACAAGTCGTAGTAGGGTCCCCAACCAATCCCCCCGATCGGAAACCCTCCCGTTTGAGCAGAGACAACCTAGACCATTCAACTTTCATCAGCAGCACTAGCACGCGCTCCCCGTAATCATATCCCCGCTCTCTCTCAATCATCGTCGTTAAATGTTCTCTTTGTTGAATAGGCTCTAATGCGCTCATTTTCTTCTGAAGGAGGAACCCTCAGTCAACTTGGCCTTACCACCAGTTGGCTGGGTCAAGACAGTGGTACAAGCGTCACAGGTGACAGCGGTCTGGGCGTGCGAGAACACAGTGGTGATGTTCAAACAGCCTGGACATTTGACATCCATGAAGAAAGATCTTGGGGATTGGACAAGAGTCTTCAGCTTGTGAGACTTGGCCTCGGTGGCGGCAGATGGGTGCAACAAATCTTGAACTAAAACCTAGTGACAATGTTAGTATTCGTGTTTCTTTAAAAGTTAGTAGAGCTTGTCAAAAGAGAGAGATCATCGAGCATAAGCATCACTTCAGTCAAAAGGCAAATCAACCCCTTGGAAAAAAATTTGCGATGGGTCGCCCTGGTCCAACAACTTGAAATTCACCAAATCGTTCATTCCGTACACCTTCAGTGGTAGTAGTGACTCTTGCCCTGTTTCTAAGCGATTTAAGGTGGTCTTGGGACATGATCCTTCTTGGTTGATGAAATCCCAGAAAGTGGCGACAAATAGGGTAAAGTGGATGAAAAATGGTCTGAACGGCGTCCAATTTGATCAGTTAAAGTGTGTGATGTATGCTCATGCTGTGTTCTCTCTAACGACGTGCTCTTATTGCTCCAAACGTACCATTTTGATGTATTATTTGTGGATATATCGATATTTCACTCCTTCCACTCACTTCGACGCTCACGAAAATTTTGACATCCCCTATGCAATCCAATGTGGCAGGGGGGCAAAAACGCGATAATTGCCTAAAAGAGAAACTACAGTCACATATGTGCGGGTGTTCAAAGTGCTGCTCAAAGTGGTGTACAGATGTGGGAGTTAGCCCTCTCCTTTTAGATCTGATAAGTCATGTGACCAAAAAAGAAGGAAAGCCCTAGATATGGGGATGACACAAAAGAACAATGAACGAAGAAGAAGCGAGATCAGGCACAAGTTGTGTGACTAACATAGAAGACGGTGGTCATTCCGGACTGTTCATCAGGTGACAACAGCTCTTTAGGTATGACAAGAGGTCATAAGAACATGCTGGAACACATCGATACGTTGGAGTCCTTCATGGAGAACAGCACTCATCCTTACCATTCGCCTCTCGCCTCACTACCTGATTTTGATGCTCACAGCGAGCGATCAACCTTACACACGATTGATTCAGAGACACTGAGAGCCCCACAACATAAGCAGTTCACTTTTAAAGCTCAATTGCACTATCAATATGTGGTCAAGTACCTCCCAATTCTTATCATCCTTATCCCTTCACTCTTGACACTCTTCTTTCCAGAGATCATCAAAATTGGTGATTTGCAAATTGGAACAAGTGATTACAAGCCATCGGCCATTGTTGTCGACTTGTGCTCTATCTTGACCTTGTGTTGGATCGTCAAGTTTCTCTTGGACTGGCCTTGGAAGTGGTATCTCCAGATCATTGACCTGAAGCTAAAACTTTCGTGTTATTTGGAATCGATGATGGACGATGAACAGGTCAAAACCGCTGCAGGTGATGATATGAAAGAATTGAGATGGCAAGAGAGGATGTCTTTGATCTGCTGTGTTGTGACCCCGTTTCTTTGCTGGGGTGTCTTACTCTTCGCCAGAGAGAAGATTCTGGTCGGATTGCATAGAGATAACCAAATCCTTTCAGATCTGAATATTGCCATCTTTGTCAGTTGTGGACTACTCAGAGTGGTTATCCAAGTGTCCGAACATATACAGAAGTCCACTGCAAGTATTGAACAACGAGCTGAGAGATTGATACAGTCAAATATGAGATCTCTGGCACATACGCCTCAAGATATGCATTTGCAACCAGCTGCTCAATTCTTTGGGAATGACATGGATTTGCTGGATCGAATGGCGAGAATGGAGGTTCAAATTGTTGATATGTCAAGTAAAGTTGATCAGATTTACTCCAAGAACAAGTTAGCCATCGATAACAATCTCAGTTTCGTCTCCTCAAAGCACTTCAAGATCATCGAGAAGGAGATCAATGAACTCAACTATAAATTGAACACGAGATCTTTGGAGTTGGAAGAAGCATTGGTCAAGGCTCACAATGTTGGAGACTATACCAATCCACACGCACAACTGCAGGACGAGGCTTCTAGCGTGCCGCCTTTACGATCACCAGAAACCCAGACCGCTATGAGTACACACGGTGTCTTTCTCTCCAAACATCCAGCCTACTTCTCCGATAATGAAGGTCGAGGTCCAATGTACCCCATTGAGGAGTATTCGAGATCTCTTGCACGTGGATTCCCATCCTTACTGAGATTGAATGAATACTTCCCGGTATTGGAGAAGTTGCAGCCTAATGGAGGCCAACATGATTTTGATGAGAGTGCCTTGAATGACTTGACCGAGATGAACAACAACAAGATAATTGAACAGGTGATTTGGATGGTGATTTATACACCTATCTTTATTAATCGTATTATTTGGACCGTTGTGAGCTTCGTCCCAACGAGGGTGCTCAGAGGTGTTTACGCGGTTGCACTCATGGCGTTGGATGCACTCGTGTACTTGGCTACAAAAAGTGAACAGCCATTGAATATGCAATTCGTTGAAGGTGAAATACAACAACAGAAGATGATTGAAGAGTAAAGCTGGCTCTACTCTCACTTTGCTAATGACTGACGACTTATTTATTGCTTAAAGATGACGATTCTCTTTGCTACGAGACGGACTTCATGTAGACGTAATGTTCATTAACTTGCGCAGTGATATTCTCACAGACTATCCAGCTTCCTCTTTCTATGGTTGACTCCAGTCTCCGGCTCAAGTTCTCCTATGCTCATTTTATACTTTTTGAGGTCCTCCTGCAATTTCAGGGTGAATCTTTGAACCCACTCCACACCATCCTGGGGCGCACACTCCATCAGAGCCCTTATATCTCTGATATTCACCGCAGACTCATCGACCTGGTCGTCCTTGAGAATTTTACTCAATGATTCCCCCAGTTCCGGTCTTTGTTGGATCAGTTGGCTCAATCTGGCCTTTTCATCCTCGTTACTCAGATTGTCATCCAACAGGGCTCCGTCATCATGACCCAATACCCGTGATAAAAGGGCAAGGACGTCGAGGATGTTTTCGACCTTCTTGGATATCTGCGTGTGCTGGTTGACTATGCTAAAGAACTCGACCTGTGTTGCCATATGGTCGTTGAATCGCTGTATGTATTCGTCAAGAAGCGTATGGTACTCCTTTTCCTCGGCTGACACCGTGCGCTGTGACTGATGTTCAGGCGAAGATTGCGTATCCGGAGACTCAGAAACCATAGTCTTGTTGATTGATGGCATCCTGGTGCTTTCTGCGTTCTTTGTGAGGGGCTGTTGCTGTGGTCGCCGAGTCTCGAGGACGCCAAATTCGATGTTTGAACTGTTCCTTAGATCAAATGTTCGCGAACGCTACACACATTTAATTATGGGGAGGACGTGTGATTATCAGCTCAGACTCGCCTGTCTCTCGTAGAACTCCACCACTTGGTCACTTGATGTCGCATCCTCAATGCCCTTGTCGTCTCTGATTCTAAGGAAACGCGGGAAACGTAACGAGACACCACGGCCAAACACCTCTGCACCTGCTTTATACACAGGACTGAGTGACAAATCAGCGGTGAGCACCTCAAAGAGCGTCGTTGGCTCAAACCAGATATCTGGTTCTGCACTGCTATCGAAGACGAAATATGGCTTTGCCTCTTGGATCTCAGTTTTTGAGAGTCTCTCATAGAGCTGTTTCAGCATCTCATCAGAGAAACCGGTTCCAATCTTGCAGCAAGTCTCGTAGTCACCAGTGTCCTGGTTATACGACGCAAGCAGGAATCCACCATAGGTACCTGTACGCTTACCCTTACCGTAGTAAGCGCCAACGACAACCAGGTCCAAGGAATCACCCACACCAGCAAGATAGTCTTTCTTCAGCTTCAGCCATGAGTTGGATCTCTGACTTGGTCTATAAGGATCAGAGTCTAAGGTCTTCACCATCAGACCTTCACAAGAAGACTTAACAGATTCATCGAGGAATTGCTGAAGCTCCTCCACATCACCCGTGGTCCTCTGTGTGGCGTATTGGAATTTACCTGGAACTTCCTTTGTGACTTTGAACAACATCTCACGTCTCTTTCTCAAAGGTTCATTTATCAGCGGCTTATCATTTAGGCACAGGATATCGAATGCAAAGAGACACACCTGCACTTTGATATCTTCAGCATTGACATTCGTGCGCTTTCTTGTAGAGAGTACTTGGAATGGCAAGATCTTCTTCTCCTCACGACTCCACGCCACGGCCTCACAGTCCAAGATTAATGACTTCGGATTCTCATCAGTGTTCAAGAAGCCCTTAACGGCATCAATAATATCCGGATATCTCTGTGACATGTCTTCAGAATTTCTCGAATAAACTTTCACCTCGCCACTGTTTAATAGATGCACTTGGGCTCTCTCACCGTCATACTTAAACTCACAAGTGAATTCTTCACCGGTGAATCTATCCAGGACTTCAGTGATAGACTTAGTTGGCTTGGCTAACATTGGTTTCAAAGGAATACCAGGTTTGAGAACACAGTGTTTATCCAAATTGAGCACACCGAACTCCAAGGCGGCCTTTATCAAGATCTCATAATTTGGTACTTGACAAAATGCATCTCTGATCTTCTCTTCGGCTTTGACAAAGAGTTCTGGAGTCAAAGATTTGGACTTTTTGCCACTGGAAATGGTTTCATGCGAGATAAGTGCTTTTGCAAGTGATATCAAGACGGTCTTTTCGGCTAAACCGATTCTTAGTTTGGACTCTAATGATCTGATTAGAAATTTTGCCTCGAGACCTTGTGATGCAGTCAACATTCTCTTGATGATGTTGATTTTCTTCTCCTGGGACTTATTACCAGAAGAGCTGGCGATGTCTTTTAAGTTCTGAAACACTGCATTAACGGTCAATGGTTTTGGTTTGAACATGGTTGGTTGGACATTTCTGGCCTGAAGTGCAATGGTGCCTAGATCACCTGTTTCCTTATATTTGGATTTGACTTGAGCAGTGGACTTACCTGTACTCTCAGATATTGTCTTAATCAAGATGGTTTCACCCAGGCCCAATTCCAAACCTTCATAATCCGGACCAAGTCTGTTGATAAAAAGATATGTGATTGGAATCAAATCCTGAGGGTTGGTCTCAAGGACCTTGAGGAAGAAATCGGAGGTCAATTGGATGATTTCCAGTCTCTTTGATGTGGCTTCGATCTTCTCAAACACTTCAACGACAGCTGCATAAGGGATTGGCGCAGATGCTGACATCTCGGTTGAGAGCTTTGTAGGCTCCATCTTGGAGAGCGATAGAATCTCCTTGGCATCCTGATAGTCCTTCTTCTCAGTGTCCGAGTCGAACGCGAGGGGGTCCACCGGCTCAGGAGAGTCATCCTTGCCTTCATCCTTAAACTCAGTTGCGTTTTTCTCCTGTTGTTCTTCAGTATCCTCTTCTTCAATCACTGGCGCCCTGCGTTGCTTCTTTCTGGCTGGTGATGGAGATCTCGCGTTGTCTGAAGATTGTGACTTTGAAACCAGCAATTCCTTCTTAGGAGACTTCTTAGGAGACTTTGGTAACTCTATGGCCTTCTCTGCCGTTCCCTCCTGTATCTTTGGAGGTGTCAATTGCTTTTCCTCTGCTGTTCTCTTCTTTGAGAGCATGGCAAAGATGTCCCTGTTGCCAGCCATTTTGAAATCTTTTGAGCGCAATGGGGATGTTCTGAGCAGAAGTGGTGTTTTGTTTGATGCGTGGATTAAGGAGGCAACGATCAATCTCCTCCACATGAACCCGGCAGCTGGTGAACCTGGGAAAGTTGAAGGTGTTTAATTAATTACTGGGGGATTAAAGCGCGCTTTTCGCATTTTAGTTGTATACTACGCGTTTACAACGCGTATTCAGCTGATACAACACGAATAACTCCACAAGCATCCAATATGAACGGAAACCATCGGAGAACTCATCTTTACGACCTCCAACAACGCACATTCCATTGCTCAAACCACAAGATCATTCCGTGGGGCTGATAACTCCAAATAAATGACCCAAAGAGGAAATAGACCGAAATAGGAAATTCTATCTCTCTGTCTCTTGTTTTATTACAAATTTAAAGCAATGGGAGCATCTAAACACACGTTCAGACGAGCTCCACAGCACGACCATGGCGAATAAGAGACGCCCTAAGAAGACTAAGCCGCCGTACAGGCGGTACGGCCCCGGCGCACTTTCAAAGAACCCTCAGAGTGGTGAAACTGGTGCTGAGTCGCTCGAGGATGAGGAGGAAGGCGATGAGTTGGACAACAGCGATGATTTGGACACGGTGGGGGCCCTCAGCAGGGCCCTTGCCGTTGCTACGATCAAGCAAGGGAAGGTGATGGAGATTCCTGTAAAGTTCAACTGCGGAAGGGGCCTTGAACCGGTGTTCCCAGTTGAGGTCTTCGATTTGATCCTGAGATATGTGAAGAA
Organism: Williopsis sargentensis; assembly: GCA_020995425.1. Taxonomy (NCBI): domain Eukaryota; kingdom Fungi; phylum Ascomycota; class Saccharomycetes; order Phaffomycetales; family Wickerhamomycetaceae; genus Williopsis; species Williopsis sargentensis. Next base: position 2,074,589 of record CP083465.1, on the reverse strand, counting down.
AGTGGATCCAAAGTACTTGCTGGTGTGTAAGACATTCCTTGTGCTGTATCTCCCCGTGTTGTACGAAGAACCAAGACTCGACTCCTACAACTTCTACAAGTTCGTGGAGACCATCGCTGCTCCGAAGAACAAAGTGGGCCGTTTTGTGAAGACCCTCAACTTGTCCACAATCATCCAAAGCGGCAAGAACTCCTACGTCTCCAAGGTGCTTAGACGCTGTGCTGAGAATCTCAGGGTATTCGTTGCTCCGCAGACGAGTTTTGGGTATGCTCCACTGGTCAGTTTAAGAACCTGCAAGAAGATCAAAGTGCTGGATTTGGGACTGGTCAGTGAGACGGTCCAGTTGAACGAGCTATTCCAAGCGATCAAGAATGCCAAGGAGTTGACACAGTTATCCTTCCCAAGATCATCGATCTCTTGTGAGAAGTGCGACGAGTCGTACTGGCCACCAAACCTGTGGTATCTTCGACTAAGCGGCGGAATATCCGAAGAGTTCCTTGCAGAATCCAACTTCCCGTCCACAATATCAAGACTGGAGTTTGCACACTGTCCTTTGATTAAGGAGTACTCCATGTATCGCATGCTCAACAAGTATGGCGAGAAGCTTACACATTTATCCATTCTGTATCCAATGCCGGGGTTGAAGGATGATTCCCTGGACTTCCTATTCACCTATTGTCCAAACCTGGTGTTTCTCCAAGTGTACGTGGACTACTGCTCCAAGTTCCTCTTTGCGGAGGACCTGTTGCCGAGACTCGTTGGCCGTGAACGTCCATTACGCACACTATGGATTGAGTCCAGTGGAGGACTGGGCCAAAGCTCCAAGCTTCACCCAGACGACCTGATCATCGCCATCATGGAGAACAGACTACCACAGCTGAGGTTTGTGAGAGTCACTTCGAAGCTCGGCTGGGACTTTGACAGCGACGACGTGATGAACCTGGCCGCTCTTCTGGAGGAGATGGACGGTGGACTGTACATGAGCCACTACTGAGCTGCACCCTCCAGACCCCCACTTGCTCCGCTGGACACACCACAATGATTTACAGAGCTCAACAAACACAGTGAACACACTGGATTCTCTGTTTAACGACTTTTATGACTGTTTTTAACTGTTTGATAACACCTACCAAAACTCATTTCATGTATGCTGTGCTGTAGGCAACGCGGTCTCGACAAAAACAAAAACTTGACACGTTAACAGTTGACGACACGCCAGCCCCAGCACCAGCAGAGACTGACGGCCAATTGCACAGTTTCCGATGGCTAAGAAGAAGACAGTGGCACAACAGGCCGTGAAGAGGGGAGAGTTGCGCCCCTTGAGCCACCCAGACGTGAAACAGGGTCCCAAGAGGGCATATCTGTCCACCGCTGTTGACGATGCCACGCTCAGCGACACCAGGTTTACCCAGTGGGACTACGTTCTCCTGCCTGCGGTCGTGGCGCTATCACTCATTATAGGGCTCAGAGACATCTCGAGGCCGCCAGTCGTTCTCTTTGACGAGGTGCACACAATTCGTCACATTAACAAGTACATTGACGGAGTGTACTTCACTGGATTGACACCTCCACTCAGTCATTTGATCTACACATTTGTCGCCTACTTGGCTGGGTATCGTGGTGACGCTGTAATCCCAAAGACTCTTATGGACTACACGGTGACCACTTTCCCATATGTTGCACTGAGAACCTTCACCGCTGTAATTGGCGCATTCAATGTGCTCTTGATGCATCTGACTCTGAGATCATGCTCCGTGAGAGCTCCAATAGCTGCGATCGTCTCTGCATTGCTTGCACTTGAGAACTTGGTGATCATCAACGAGAGAATGTTCGTGCCTGATACTCTTTTCTTGCTCGGTGTTGCACTATCTGTGTTTGCATACAAGAGCTTCGACCTATCCAACCCATTCTCCAAACAGTGGTTCAAATCCTTGGTACTTACTGGTATTGGTCTCGGTTTGACCATATCTACGAAATGGATTGGATTGGCAACTATTGGCTGGGTTTTGTCGCTCACTGTTATCAAGCTCTGGTTGATCCTTGGTGATGTTCAGGTGAGCAATTGTAAAGTCACCAAGCACTTTGCATACAGGGCCCTCTCATTCATTGTCATCCCATTTACAATCTACTTTGGTACATTCGTTGTCCATTTTAAACTCCTTGGTCAATACCATCAGGATGCGTCCATCTTGTCTACTCATTTCCAAAGAGATTTGATTGGGAATGACCTGACCGATACTCCTAAGTATGTGACTTGGGGTTCCACAATCACAATGAGACATGTCGAGTCCCTTGGTGGATATCTACACTCGCACGACTACAAATACAAGTCAGGATCACACAACCAGCAGGTGACTGTGTACAATTTCAAAGAGTTCAACAATGAATGGATAATTGAGCCTGTTAACAAAAGAGAAGATGCTGATCCGAGAATTACCCGTGATAGCGAAGCATACTTGAGACATAAGAACACCGGTGCGGTGCTTAGAGTGGACAACTTCAAGCCACCTATCTCTGAGCAGGAATATGATTCTGAAGTTTCTTGCTTTGGTAATTTCAGCTATCCAGGAAATGAAACTGATATCTTCAAGATAAGGTTTGATGAGAGTGAAAAGTACCTAAAGTCCACCGATATGACATTCTGGTTGTTTAACAACAAAAAGAGGTGCACAGTGCTCTCTCATGAGCTGAAATTGCCATCTTGGGGATTCAACCAACAGGAGGTTATCTGTATTGAATCTCCGACAATGTCACGTGCAAAGTTCATCATCGAGGACATCAAATATCCACAAGACCTCGATGTAAGTGCATTCCCAGACTTGAGTGACAAGTTGCAATTGCAATCTCCATCTTTGCTTGCCAAGTTTGTGGAATTGAACGTGAAGATGTACCGTTTACTCAAGAGCATCAAGGTTTCTACCGAGAAGGCAAATGAGCCATTTACATGGCCATTTCTCCTCAAGGGCTCGCATTTGGCTACTCGCCAGCATTCTGTGATTTACATCATTGGTAACCCAGTCTCCTTTTTCAGTACTGTGGTGTTCCTTCCTGTTGCCCTAATTGTGTCATTGGTTTCCTTTATCCGTGCTGATTATACGAAGGCATTGTTGAGGTACAGAGCCCACGCACTGACTTTTGTCGTTGGTTGGGCACTCCACTACCTGCCGTATATCACAGTGGAAGGAGAGTACTTCATGCAGTACTACGCTCCGGCACTGTACTTTGGTCTCCTGCTCTCTGGTGTCACTTTTGAGTTTCTCCACGCGAGAACCAAGTATATGGGAATCGCCCTTGCGGTCGGTGCACTGGCCCTGTCTGTTCACTTCTACCTCGACGTTCTCGAGCCGTTGACATATGGGTACAGCTGGACACCTGCCGAGTGTGAGGCTGCCAAGCTTTTCCCATCGTGGGATTTCCCCTGCTCTGCCTACAGCATTGATGTTAAACTTTAGGACACGTACATATACAACTTTTATTATCGTCCCTCTTTCCGTAGCAGTGTCATAACCTCTTAGACTCAATGAGGTCTTTGGAGAATTTCAGGACAAGGTCATTACACCATGAGAGCAGCTCATCCTTCTTCCCCACAGCTTCAACCTTCTCCTCCTCAACTGAGATCAACTCCTTTTGTAACTCCACAATCCTCTTCACCTGGTCCTGTTGGCTCACACCTGCGCCGGGTAGACTGTCTATAAGCGTCAGGATCTGTCTCGTCTTCAGTATCAGGTCTGTTGACAGCTCATTGATAGTTGCCTTGAACTCCTCTGGAGGCGCCACTGTGGCCTGTGGATCTGTCATAACTTCTTCACCCTCGGCTGGAATGAACTCGTGGTGTGTGTCAACGTAGTGCAAAGTGGCACAGAACTGCTCCACGATCTGATCGAGGCAGATCTGAAGCTGTGTCAGTCTATCTGCCATGGAGTGCGCCGCTGTGCTTTGTATCTCGTCTCAACGACTGTTGAACGATGGTGTACTAAGGTGAATTTCTCAGAACGTCATCAAATGTTGGCAATAAGGCCAGACGCCCTTCCAGACATGGAAAAGGGGGAGGTAAATGTGGTACAATTGACGGTTGTTTCAAGCTGCTTACTACACAATACGTTCTAACCACTGGTAGATATCTGTTATTTGACGTCTACAGCTCACTTCCTTGTAGTATACCTTTGCGGTAGTAAGCTCTTGTCATATTTCTCAACTTCACCTTCCATCGTTCTTTTAAGGATGCCCTCCTCTCTAAAGAACGCACCCGTGCGACCCTTCTTTTCATTAAACTCGCCTTCACCTTGTACTTGCTTCATCTGCTCAGCCAGCTCCTTCGCTTCATCTTCTCTTTCCTCCTCGGTTCGTAAACGTCTTATTTCAAGCTCTTCAAGCTCCTCCATCTCCTTCTCCTCCTTCTCCCGATCTCTCTTCTCCCTTTGTAGTTGTCTTAGTTCCCATTCTGCCCTTTCTCTCTCTGGATCAAGACCATCAGTGTCGTCTAACCCCCCGCAGTTCTCTGTTTCTAAAGCTAACTCTTTCACATGATCAGTCTCCTGCTGTCGCTGAACTTCGATGGCCCTGAGAGCACGTTCTTTAGATAGCTGTGTGTTGGATGATACCGACAGCACTGTCTTTGACTGCTGCCGTTGCTTCTTTGAGAGAAATATTGGCTTGAGCAGTGATTGTTCTTCGTCCGTACTGTCGTCGCTATCACTGTCACTCTCATCACTGTTACTGTCACTATCACTGGCACCACCGTCATGGTCTCCTTCATCTTGCTCATCGCCCTCACCCTGAGCTGCATTTGAGACCTTCGTTGTAGTCGCCGTGGATGTTTCTTTCCTTACCACGGGCCCCTCATGAACTCCATCGATGGTCGAATCTCGGTCTCGTACGCTCTGTCTTTTCACCGCTGGTGCTTCTTCCTGTTCATCTTCTGAGCTTGAGGATTCGGAGTGATCACCAGACACTGAATTGCCAGTGAAATGTCTCTTCATAGTGGTTCTTTACCAACACTCTAATGAAGGAACCCTCAATGGGTCTACTTCTCCATCATAGAGTATTTCGAAAGTACTAATGGAGGCTCCGGGCCAAAAAAAAGCCCAAAACATCCAAATCAGGAAGGTACTACATGTGTCGACTAATAGCCAAAAGTACGTTAGAAACAGGAAGAAAGCTCATCAGCGAGGAGGCAACTTCTGCAAGAAGTAGTCGAGGTAGTTCAATATGAATTGAGCACACGTCTGTCCAGCCTTCTTTTTATTCGTAGAAATGGCTCTTACAAGCGCAATGTTCTCCACAATGCATGTAACCTGAACACCGGAATTGGTAGCCTTAAACGTTTTGTACTCAGCTGGTTCGTATCTGTTGTCAATGAGAAAGCGGTTGAGCTTTTCCTTGGATGAATTGTCGATATCAGCATCCAGGACTGGATCTGCAAGATCGATATCTGGATAAGAATCTATTTGTTGTTGAAATTCATTCGTCAAAGCAACAGTGCTTATAGCAATCTCATGATTTGGAACAGCTGCCGCGGGTTGTTGGTCAACCATTTGTGGCATTGGTGGAGCATGCTGAGGTATTTTAGGTTGTCCCCTCGTTGCTTGCACAATCGCCTGTCGAGGTGGTCCTGCAAAGGATTCAGCAGCCCTGTTCCCAAAACTTGACTGTTGGAATGGTTGTTCCCATGACTCTGGTTGTGATGCTGCAGTGCCAAGTACTGTGGCTTGAGGTTCGGCGACAGTAGTGGAAGTGAAAGTACCGTAATATGTGCTAAATTGTTGTATGGTCTCACGCAGTCTGTCGAACCGTGACTTCTTATACAAGGCGACACATGCGGCATTACTCTCAGCCTGTGAGACGGTAGAAGCACTGGCCATACCAACCATGAGAGCACCGTTCCCAGCCCATGCCTGGACAATAAACACAGGTTCATCGATCTCTGCGGTGTGCACAAGACGATACTCAATAGCGGTGAGTTCTTTGGCCAAATCCAGCTTGGCCGTTTCTGAAACCGTGAGTGTGCCTTCCAGAGACATCACTATTGGCTCTATGAGAATGGATACCCAGGTAGTTAACCGCTCTCGTTGCGGCGGTACCACGCTTACGAGTGCCAAAGCTCCAATGTATCCGTAAAACACATCGGCAGCAGGAATCTTGCAGTCATCCCGCACAATCCCATATGAAAGTGCCCAATGTTTCGCCAACCTTGCACTTGTCAATTGCAACATGATATCAGACGTACTCTCTCTATCTGGGAACCTCATATCAATGAAGGTACTCACGATATCATCATATGCAGCCATTCCCTTCTGTATCAACGCTGGTGTAAACTCGCCTTTGTCCAAGGCCTGAGAGAACTCCACATCTGTAAGCTCAATCAAATCGGGCATGAAGTCCAAAGAAACTTCCCAAAACTTGTTCATAAGTGACTCATCACGCAAGTCGAACTTGTGACGTTGCTCAAACTTCAACACATTCTCACAACAGGGCAATTCTCCCAAATCGTAGGCCTTCTTCAACTCAAGCGCCAAAGACACGTAAGGGTCCGTAAGCGCCGTGATGAGATTCTTATCATGACATGCCGCCTTGAAAAGTTTCACATGGTGCTGTGATGGGTAATCCTTGATCTTGCCCACAGCGTCTATAAACTCGCTCATAACGTATGAAATGGAGAGTAAATCATCGCTGGTGAGCATCTCTTGACAGCTCTTCACCTGCGCAGTCTGCACCTTCACGATGAAGTTGTTGATGTCCTCATCGCTGAGCCTGAGCTTCTTCAGCGGTGGCCCATCAGTGGCATAAGAAGCAGGCATGGCCACTGGTGTGTTCAATTTGTGCTGGTATTGGTGGGTTTGTTGTGATAATGAGAGAAAGATCAACAATCAGATTATACTATGATGAGATTTCCAAATGAATAGGCGCGGTGCGGCACTCATGGTGAAGAATGTCGCAAATGAAGGACTCTAATGGAGAACAAAACACGGCAGTTTGGCTTAGGAGAGTCTAGACAGTTACAGCTTGAAATTAGATTTAGTACTTAGAAGTTAGAACTTACCACAGTACCTACCACTGGTAGTGGGCATGAGGAAGTGAGTCTTGACTAGTGAGTGAACAGTGATTTGATCATTTGAATTATGAATTTAGACCTAAGACATAAGACTCTAGTCACAATCCACTAGAGTGGTGGCTCGTAAGTCTCTAAAGATCCGCTTCACGACCATGCGCTGTTGATTTTGGCAACCTCTCAAGATTCTTCGACAGCCTGGTGTTCTTTAGGATTCAAAGTATATTTGTATTCCAGTGCTTGAATAAGCAAAAGAGCATTGTAGTTGGATAGCAAATGGTCCCTCGATTCTCCGCCCTCTTATGGATTGACAGTACTGGTTTCAAACCAGGATTAGTGACATTACTTCACCGTTCGATACTGGTAACCTTAAATGTGAGCTATTGATCCCTACAGACACAGCGTCTGAGAGATATTCCTCAGATCGATCGGGTTCAGCGGATCTCTCGTTTAGTTTGCTGTAACTTCTGCAAGAAGTAATCAATGTGATCCAAAACAAATCTGGCGACAATGTGACCAGCCTTCTTCTTATTGGTAGACGTTGCTCTGGCAAGGGGGACATTGTCAAGGTAAAAGATCACTTGAACGTCAGAGTTGGTCAACTTGGAAGTCTTGTACTCTGGTGCATTATAACGTCTTTCGCTAAGGAAAGCGTATAATTGGGCTTTCGAATTGATGTTAATCTGTTCATCTGGGACAGGTTCTGCCAATATAATATCGTGATACTCTTCGATCTGCCTTTGGTATTCACTCTTGTTCAACATTTCAATAGGTGCTGTTGTGATAGAAGAGTAATTGGCATTCACAAATGGAGCAGGGATTGGCTGATGTGGTAATTCCACTGGCCGGGATGGATATCCATGTAGTATTTGTGTACTTGCTGGCGTTGTAGCTTGTACTTGATGAGCTAGGCCGTAAGGAGTCGAAACATTGGCTGTGAATGCAGGATTTGCTTCAGACTGCAAGACATCTGGTGTGGCACTCGAGATGGAACCAGATGACTTGCCAAAGAAGGCATCGTACTGTCCAATCAAAGCACGTGCTCTTTCAAGCCTGGACTTCTTGTACAGAGCCACACCAGCTGCCTTAGATTCAGCTTCGGATAACACAGAGGCACTTGCCATACCCACCAATATACAACCATTGCCAGCCCATGCTTGAACAACAAAAACTGGATCTCTCATTTCAGTGCTCGAATGAACTAGACGGTAATCGATGCCAGTGAGTTCTTCTGCTAAAGCGGCTCTAGCAGTCTCTGATACGGGCATCGTATCTTCAAGAGTAACAATAATTGGTTCGATAAGGATCGAAACCCACGTCATTAGTTCATTCTTCTCCGGAGGAGAAAGAGATTTGAAAGCAAGAGAACCGAAGTAACCAAAAAAGATATCGGAAGGCGCTGATTTTGAGGTCTCCGAGACAAGATCGTATGACTTGGCCCAATGTGTGATCAATCTGGTACTTGTCAAGTGTAACATGATGTCCGATATCGTCTCTCTGTCTGGCAATCTCATCGTCACAAGGGTAGTCACAATATCCTCATACGTTATTGTACCTTTATTTATCAATCTTTGAGAGAACACGCTTTTCTTCAAGAAGTCGTTGTACTCATCATCTTCAATAGCGGGCAATTCTGGTAAAAATGCAGCAGCAACATCATAGAAGGCAGTTATCACTGGGTCATCATCAAGCTCAAGTTTACTTCCTGGTCCAAAGTCCAAAACCTTGTCAAACCAGGGGACACTCCCTAAGTCATATGCCTTCTTCAACTCAAGAGCCGCCGTCACATAGGGGTCCTTAAGCGCTGTGATAAGTCCTTTCTCTCGACACGTCTCCCTGAACAGCTCAACTTGATACTGTGATGGGTACTCTTTGATCTTCTTCAAGGCATCCACAAATTCACTCATCACGTAGGACATGGAGAGCACATAATCTCTTGTGAATATATTTTGGCTTTTGCTCATCTGGGCGGCTTGCGCATTGAGAATGAAGTTGCTGATATCCTCCTCTCCGAGAGTGACATGCTGAGCCTGAACCATGGTCTCTGTTGTAGGGGCTTTCGAGTTGGACATCGAATGACTTGCCGCCGTGTTGATGCTTGATCCTGGATGTTTGCTGTTGAACCGCTGTGTTGGCCAAAGTTTGAAATTCTACTGCTGCGCCATTCAGTGATCACAGCCAAGTAGCCTTTGAGGAGGACAAGCGCTGTGACGGAACGCAGAAGGAGTTTGTCAGTTCAAATCAAGGAAGGGAAGGTTGAAACCGATCTGGATGAGTTGTTGCACTCTCAACCCCATTGAGCTCTGTGTACTATTTTGGTTAACTAAACATCCGTACACCAAAAGGATGCCACCATGACAACCGATTTATTCATCCGTCAATTCTTTAAGCAATTGCTGGCTCTTATTGGTTTAGCCTGGTGTTACAGAGTTACTTCTAACTAGTTACTACTGGCTTGTTCGTTTGGAGATCGGAGATTCGGTGATTCGGAGATGTTAATGGTTACAGGCCATTGTTTATACGTCAATAGCATGCATCACAGCTGATCTGACAACGTGACCTATATCGCACAGCTACGTGTATGCCTAAGTACTGAGTTGAAAACTCAAGTACACACCATGAATGCTAGTGAAATGCACTTCACCGCTTCAGCCTTCAGGTACTGCAAATATCCATAATAGTCGTGTATGAGTCAAGAAAAAGTACTATAGACATCCTGCATCTAGCGAGTGAAAGGTTTCCCAGACAACCAAGTGTTTACCATCGCCAACGCGTTCTCAGGCTGGTCATAAGGAACCATATGTCCAGCGTCGTACACCCTCAAAAAGGTCAATCCACCAAAACTCTTGGCCTCACCGGCATTCTCACCGTTGACCTTCCAAGTCTTCAATACTTCCTCTCTGTAACTTGGAGCCATGATCCAGTCCAAGTTGTCAGTCCAAGCGTGGTTACCCAACCAGTTGCAGATAAAGTCCTTGTCACCAGCGTAAATCAACACTGGATATCCCTTGTCCAACAACTCTGTTATGAAACCTTGGAATGGCTTAGCCTCATCACCAGTGAGGACAAATCTGGAGCCAACCTCGTTGCTGCACCCAACAAACTTGTCAACTTCCGAACCAAGGGCCTGCTGAACCTCTGGCATGTTCAAATACTTCTCGACGTAGTCCAAGCCCTTGTAGCATAATGACTCACCACCATCGCAAGGACCTCTGATGTCGTATACGTTCAACCCGGTCTTCTGATATGGATCCAATAGTTGGCCACAGTACATCATGGCTGGAACACAAGTGAACGCGTTCTGGAATTTGTAACAGGTTGATCCCAAGGTTGAACATCTACCAGCCATCTTGGTCATCTGATTACATTCTTCTTCGCTCAACACAGCCTTGTAGCCACCCTTACCGCAAGCCATCGGTTGGTAGTAGTCATTCTGGACAAGGGCATCGGTGATGCCGTTACCAATCAACACCGAGGTCAACTCAAAGGAACGGTCAGCGTGGTTGATGATCTCAGAGGCAATAGCTGGGATATAGTGACCAGCGTACGATTCACCAGAAATGTGGAAGTCATTCTTAGCGAACTGTGGGAACTTCTGGAAGAACAACTCCAAGAAGATAAAGACATCCTTAGCAGCAGCGTAAGAGTTGGTAACCTCTTCGTCACCGTACGAATAACCAACACCAATTGGCTGTTCCAAGAAGATAACAGAAGCGTTGGAGTTCCAGGAGTAAGGATTGTAGACCGGTTTAATTTCAGGACCAATAGAAGATGGACCCAACTCGAAGAGGAGACCAGTCATGGATGAACAACCTGGACCACCGTTCAACCACAAGAGGACCGGATCATTCTCAGGGTCATTTCTCGACTCAAAGAAGTAGTAGAAGAAATGGGAGTCACCATGGTCCAAGTAACCGGAGGTTTGGGTAACTGTGTCGATACCCAATGACTCAGGGTTGGACTTGGAGGTACGCAATGCATAGTATGGGAACTTCTCAGAGGTCAGCTCCTCAAACTTGTCAGCCTGCTTGAAGACGTTTTGCACAATGTTCTTTGGTGATACCTGGGAGTGGTAAAAGTCGTCGACTTTCTGTTTCAACTCACGGACGGAGAACTGTGACATCAATTCCTTCCATGTCTGGAGCAACTCTGGGGTCTCCGTCATTGCGGTTCTGACAGTGTTGACACTTGCACCGGCATAGTCAAACAAGCTGTTCAGCTCACCCAGAGGGGATTGTATGTTGAGGGAAGCAGCAGCAGCCAGCTGTGCGATCAGTAATGTAGCGAGTTTCATCTTTGAGTGGCCAATGCTCGTTTGGATTCGGTGTGTCAAAGGGGATGAAAATGCTCTCGCTTCGTTTTTTTTTTTGGCTTATCGTAATTCGATTTTGGCACCTTGTGGATGATGAGCCAGCACCGAAAGCGGAGGACCCGGGAAAACGAGCGAGCTGGCACCAGTGTCGTGTTCTGGTCGACGGATACAGGTAACAGCCTACAGGTATTCAGGATGATGTAATGTCCCCGTTTGTGCTTCTTATGACCACTGAACGGTGCGCACTACGGTGGCCCAGCATTAGTCCTCTTTTGTGTCAAAGAAGCCGCAGGCCATTCCAGTGTAAGCGCCCTGATAACCAGAAGCAGTAGACTCCACCGAGTACCTAGTACGAATCATAGATGCTACAGAACCAGACAGTAGACTGTGGCCTGATTAGATGCTTATACGTTCATGCCAGCTCCCACACAGTTCACCCACACCTCTTTTTGGGTTCCTCTTGTTTTTATGTCATGGCCTTACAACCACAAAAACCCAACCTCACGGTATAAAAAGTAATTGGCGATGAGTGTTCTCCATCGCCCTATGTCCCATACTCGGATCACATCCGAGGAGTTCCAAAGACAATATGTGGAAGGTAACCATCCTTTCTGCCCTGGTTGGGGTGGCGCTCGCCCAGCCATACATCGTGCAACTTCAGTCCAACACCACCTTCACTCAGTTCCTCCAGAGCCATTCCTCGAATGAGTTGGAAGCACAGGAGATAGCAGCCAGTGTTCAGAGAATCATCAAGATTGGTCCATACGAGTGGCTCGTCATGGATATCGGCAACAGGGAGTCTGCCCAGGCCGTGAAGCACGATCCTTTGGTCAAGTCCATTGAACCCAACATGAATGTGTATCTGATGCCGTATGTCGATTTTGGAAGCGTTGAGGATGACGATTTTGCCACTGAGGATGATTATACTGCTGCTGAGGGAGATGCCATTGCTGAAGGCAATGTCAATGCCGAGAATGACACCGAATTCTCTGACGATGTGGGGGTAGAGAGTGAGAGAGCCGATGAATTTGAGCAGGAGGACCACGAAAAGGACGAGGAGGAGGTAAAGTATGACGACAGCTTGTACTTTGAAGAATATGAGGCCTCTGAAGAGTCCGATGACATTGAATCTGCGTCTATCCTTCCGGAGAACATCGCAGACCCACACGAGATCACCTTAAAGATCCAAGGTGAAGCAGGATATGACTCTTCAGTTGCAGTTGTCTCTGAGTTCGAGAAAGGGGAGGAGCAAATCGCAAAGTCCGAAGAAGTGGAAGAACAACCTGAACAGGAGAATACAGGCAAAGTTCAGCCCGGGGAGACCAACATTCAATACAATGCACCATCTCACTTGGCAAGAATAAGCACCAGAGACAGCATCTGGAACGTCACAGAGTCTGATTATGAGTACAAGTTTGACAGCTGTGGTGAGGGTATTGTTGCATATGTCATTGACACTGGTGTTGCCATTGACCATCCAGAATTGGAAGGAAGGGCCAGGTGGGGATACAGTACCGTTTTATCAGAGGATGACACGGACAAAAATGGACATGGCACTCACGTTGCAGGTCTTATCGCGTCCAAAACGTTTGGTTCCGCCAAATGTGTTGATATCGTTGCAGTCAAGGTTCTTGGAGCAGATGGATCCGGTACCATAGATTGGATCTTGCAAGGATTGGAGTTTGCTGTGAACGATTGCAAGGCCAGTGTTAAGAAGTGTGTCATCAACATGTCACTTGGGTCGTTTTACATGGCTGCCTTGAACCAAGCGTGTGATGCAGTTGTTGACGAGGGTATTCCGATGATTGTTGCAGCTGGTAACAGTGGTACCAGCTCCTCATTTGCTAGTCCGGCTAGCGCAGAGAAAGTGATTGCCGTTGGTGCCATGGACGATTGGAGTGATAGTCTCACCACCTTCACGAATTGGGGTGAGAAAGTTGCCGTGTTTGCACCAGGGTATCTTGTTGAGTCGTTAGACGTGAAGAACTTTGATATTCCAGTGAGATACAGTGGAACCTCTATGGCCTCTCCAATTGCAGCTGGTGTTGCATGTTTATTGGTCGAAGGCGGTGTTCCCACTCAAGAAATCAAGGAGGTGATGATCTCAAAGGCCACAGAAGGAGCATTGAAGAAGTCTCTCAACAGATGGAAGTACATCACCACTCTGGACCGTCTTCTCTACAGCGGTGCCTCAACTGGCGACAACACAATCAGCAAGGAGAACCCAAGACCGTTCATTTCCAGCCCCGTTAACGTTCCCGGGCAGTTGAGTTTGGACGATCCCAGCAACGATCCTTGGTTGGGTCCATTGCCTCGTCAAGCAGGTGAGCAGGCGAATGTTTGAGACGAATGTTTGAGGCTCATTGAATGAACATAGTTGTTTTGGTTTTTGGTTGTATTTTTTTTTGTAGAGAGGGGCGCATTCTGATAACGAAGAGCGCTTTATATAGCACTCCGAAGTGTAGCAGTCCAGTCCAGGAGAGCAGAGCATCGCACTTCACCACAGTATAATAAAGAACGGCACAGCTGATGAACCGTTTGTTTGGATCGAGGAGCACTGCGCCCAAGCCGACGCTTGATGGCGCCATTAAGAACACCGAAGACCGCGTTGCCACATTGGACATCAAGCTGACCAAGATCAACGCTGAGTTGTCGTCATATCAGCAGCGTCTGTCCAAGATGCGTGATGGTCCCGGGAAGAACTCTCTGAAGCAGCGTGCGATGGGTCTTCTGAAGCAGCGGAAGCAGATTGAAGCACAGAAGGATCAATTGGAGCAGCATGTTTGGGGGATGACCACGGCTCAAATGACCACTGATAACCTGAAGAGCACGTTAGCGACCGTTGACGCGATGAAGGAGGCGAAGAAAGAGATGCAGAAGGTGTATGGTAAGGTGGACATTGATAAAATTGAGGACATGCAAGACGAGATGCTTGAGCTGATTGAGCGTGGCAAGGAGATGCAGGAGGTGTTGACTTCTGGGTATGATGTGCCGGACGCCATCAGCGATAGCGAGCTGGACGCTGAGTTGGAGGCACTGGAGTACGACATGGAAGACGAGCAGTTTGCGCTGGAGGATGGTGAGGCGCCTAGCTACTTGAGCGAGGTGCCCAAGTTTGTGGATGAGCCCGTGGAGGTGAAGGCCAAGGAGGCAGCTGTCTAAGGTATATGTGTATGTGTATGTGTATGCATATGCTATTTATTTCAATCTTCTGACAGCAGCGACGTAGTTACCAGTGGAGCCGTCTCCACACAAGACCCAGCCCTTCATCGGTAGGTAGATGCACCCCTTGAGAGCGACTACTTCATAGCCAGGACGCTGGTGGATCCATTCCACGAGCTCTGAGGAGTTGATGTACTTGTCGAAGGAGTGTGTTCCCACGGGGACGATGTTGAGCATGTGTTCAGCCACCAGGATGGTTGTGGCGTACGAGATGAGGTCCCTGTTGATGGTGCTGAGGAACAGCCAGCCCCCCTTCTTCACCCTTTGCATCGCGCTGAGCAGCACCTCTGCCGGGTAGTCCACGTGTTCGAGCATCTCCATCATCGTGACCACGTCGTACTGCGCCGTGTCGCTGTCGAGGGGTTCGAGGGCATAGGTCGTCTTTGCGTCCACGACAGGGTCCAGCGCCTTGTGGATCTCAGCAGCGGCAATCACGCCAGCGCTGAGGTCCAGGCCCTTGACGGAGCGCACGTAGCTGAGACGCGCAAGCGACTCCGTGAGGATGCCGCCTCCACAACCAATGTCCAGTGCGCTGAGCCCGGCGCTGCTGTGGAGCTTTGTGTCTCTGTACTGCTCCTGCTCAGCGACAATCTGCGACGCCACCTCTGTGGGAAGAAGCTCCAGCGAGTAGCCTGGCACGTAGACGCCGCTCTCTGGCGGGATGTCCACGTGCGAGCGCAGCGTCTCCTGGATGAAGTCCATGCGCAGCAGGTTCATCTTGTGGAGGATGCGCTGGGGGCCCGCGACGTCCCACCAGCTCTTTGCAAGCTCGTTGAAGTGTGCAATCTCGTCAGCGGAGGACGATGTCAGGCGTGAATGGTGGGAGTGGGAGTGCCAGCGCACCGCCTGTGTCTGTGTGTGTCTTAGGGCCGCAACCACTGGTCTTCTCAGCATTTTTGGTGGGTCTGTCTTCTATTTTATTGGGTCTTATGGTTGTGTCTCTGTCTCGATGAGCTTTCATAGTGAAAAAAAGACGAGAGCTTCTGAAATGGCACCGCGACATATTACAAGTGAATACAAACACACACAAACACACACATACAACACATACAACACATACAACATATACTACACAGCAATGGACGCGGATCTGCTGGTGAACACAAGAAAGCGCAGGGCCAACGCTGGCTCGAGACTGAAGCAACTGCTGAGTGCGGAGGAGGTGCCCGAGGAGGATGTTGATCTGCTCTTCGTGGAGGACGAGGACGACAGGGAATACAAGTCTGACGAGTCTGACGAGTCTGGAGATGGAGATGGAGATGGAGATGGAGATGGAGATGGAGATGAGGATGGCAGTGGCAGTGGCAGTGGCAGTGGCGAGGATGAGGAGGAAACCCACCGGGAGCACGCATCCAGAGAAACCACCGCTGGTGTGCAGGCCGATGACGAAGAATCGGACAAGGACGACGAGGCACAACAACACAGTAATGATGAGATGTTCAGTGATTCCTCGGACGAGGAGTCCTCAGAGGATAGCGACGTCGGCGAGAAGGAACTCCAGACACAGGAGAAGGTCAAGAGGAAGCAGAAGGCCAAACACATCATCCAGAAGATCAAACAGCCAACGATATCCAAACCAAAGCCCAAAAAGATCTACGAAGCCCCAAAGGCTGACACGTTACTCTCGGAGACCCGGCGTGTAAGTTCGAGAACAATCGCTGTTCAGAACAAGCTGGACCTCGTGGAGAAGCTGAAAGACGAGGAGAAGAGACGTTCAACGGTGAAACCAGTCGCCAAAATTGAATATATCGAGATGACCCAAGAGGAGAGATTGGCAGAGGCAATCGAAACTGAGAAGTACAACGTCAGTACTTTGAACAAGTACAAGGAACAAGAATTCGATAAGCAGAAAAAAAGACGTGAATTGATGATGAGCAAGAGAAGAAAACTGTCTGATGTCATGACTGTTACTACTTTTGTGAAATACGTTGAAATCGAGCAAGAGAGAGAACTGGAAAAGTTCCTCATGACAAGAGACGTGCTGAAGAAAAGAGATAGAAGAGGAAGACGTTCCGAGAAGCAGAAACGTGAAGAAGAAGAGGCAAGGCTCAAGGAACAAGAAATGAAAGAGAAGTGGGAACTGTTGAACAATCCAGAAAAGAGTGTTATTGCTTCTCAGACACCAGAATCGCCAGCCTTACAGGATGATACCAAGTCAGAACAAGTTGATTCCGATGTACAAATGCTGGATCCTCCTCCTCCTGAAGCTGATCCAGAAATAATCAATCCAGGAAAGGACTTGTCGCCAAGGGCTGAACTTAAAACAGAGGACGAAATACTCCTCAAGACGCCGCCGCCTGATGAAGGCTCTAAAGAAAACTTGCCAGATGGGGAGATTCCAGGTTCAGTTGGTACTCCACGGGAGCTTGCTGAGGAACACAATACGACATCTGGTTCAACTACCGAACTGGCAACTCCACAAAGCACACAACAAGCAGACCAACAACCAATCACAAGTCCTGCGGATGAACAGGTAGATAATGACGTTGAAATGACCTCGGTGTCTGAGCCCAAAGATCAAGGCCGAGAAGCCTCAGGTGCTGGTGCAATAGAGACAGCAGTGAAGGAAGAATCCACGGAGATTCCATCAGAACTGCCAACGGACAATGTTGAACAAGCAACTGATGTCAAGACTGCCAAATTTGCAGATGAGACCATCGCCATGCCAACACCAGAACCTCAACATCAACCACAACCAGAGGAATTCAAGATTGTGTACCAAGGACCAAAGCAGAAAGTTGGTGTCAGCATGGTTGCCTTTGAACACAAGTACACGGTGAACAAACTTCGATCGTTGATGTTTGGTGAACAAGTGCTCCAACCTGTGAATCGCCGTTCTGTTGAAACTGAACCGCTGATGCGCATCAAGTTGGACGATGAAACATATGATCGTGATGTCTCCGCCACACTCATCAAAGAGGTGGATCTTTCAGCATTGGATGCATTTCCCGAGTTTGGAGACTTCAACAGAAAGCAAGCACAAGTCCAAAGGGTTGAAGAGGTTGAGACAACAAAGGTTGTTCTCAAGACCGCACCACCTTCAGGAATCATTCTCAAGAATGGTAACAGAAAGATGTGTCTCATCACCGGAAAGGACGCCATGTATTTCCATCCTGGTACGGGAATGCCATACTCTGACGTTGACAGTTTTAAGATCATTAACGACGTGCATAATGGTGTCTACAAGTGGGTCGAAGGATGCTTCGTCGGCAACTATCATGCAAAGGGAGTCCCAAAGAACTTTGACAAGTGATATGATGCGAGACTACATATCTGATGAATGATTATGACTGTATTACTCTAGCGTGTAGCCCTGTGACTTTCTCTCTGGCTCCTATGTTCCGTTGTGCTGCCAGAGATGGGGGGATGCCACGGTCCACCACTACCAGTGGTCTCAGTTGTGAGCGACGTTGTTCTGCTGGAGGTCTCTCTCCTGCGACTCAATAAGCTCCCTCTGAAACTGCCAGAGGAGGTCCTTAAGCTTGGGAACGATAGTGGTAATGACGTACTGCTTGTGTGAGCCCAAGCCAGAGTACTCCCATTCATAGTCCTGTTCATCGTGGATGAACTCCTTGACTTTCACAGTTCCCTTAACCTCGGCATCGTCTCTATTTCCCTCTAATTTAATGTCCAGGATCATGTCATAGATGCAGATGACTTTGCCCTTTCTATTGGAGACGTCACAATCACCTGTGAGGTTGATCTCAACGACAGTGAACCCGTCATCGAGTTCCAACTGAGGCAAACGCTCTTGGAAGTAGCTCTTGGCCCATGGAAGACAGTTCTTGTCGACCCAGTGCCAGTTGTTTGGGTTGTGGACTACCATGATGTGATTAACTGCGGATGGTGCGAGGACACGTGTGTGAACTATGGAAGAACAGCGTTCCAGCTCAGACTGAACAGAGATCAAGTAAGTGAGTGGAACTTTCTGGAAGGTGTCGATTTTTCGAGATCCTTCAAAGTCAATTTTGGGTCCGTCCTGGAAATGACTTTGTGGACTGTTATGGGGATATGAATGTTACTACAAGGACCAGTAAATAGGTAAAGAGTAAAGAAGGGGGGGTATAAAGCGTCATTTAATCATCAAAGGGGTTACGGCTGTCCATCTCCACGTCCAGCAGAACACTTCCCCCGGACTCACGTGTTCTGATGGAGCTTTGATCGCTATGCGCATCCTCATCATCATCAATGATGAAGGGATCATAGCCGCCGTCTTCATTCTTCATCACCACGCTCTGTATATCATCATAATCTTCTTCTTCGATTAGCTCGTTCTGCAGACCGAAAGCCGGTTTCTTCTTAACCACCCGAACACTCTTCACTCCTCCCAGTTGACGAACATTCACGGCCGTGGCAGGAACACCATCAAGACCCGCCTGTGATATGACGGTACTGTTTCTCTTACCATCTGAACTCACACTCACAAGCTTCGGACTGGCTCTGATAGCAGTGGTTGTCTGTGCAGGATTTCCGACAATGCTTGCTCTGGAATAGCGATCTCCTGCCGTGTAAGAGTCAACCGTGACGGTGGACGCTCTGGAGTTCTGTGCAATGGTAACACCAGGGATATAAGCGATTGGGATGATGTTACTCGCCCTCGTGAATATCGTCGTGGCCAAACTCGTTCTCTGTGCGGGTTTCTCCATCTCTTGTGGTGATCTATGGAAGTTGATCTCTGCGTCCTCGTCGAAGTAAAACTCCTTCTGTTGCACCCTGTTAAACACCACCTTGCGCCTATAGTAAGCAAAGTAGAACAACAGCAGCCCCCCAATAACAAGGATTACACAGCCGATAACTCCTCCAACGATACCTCCAACTTTCACCTGTGAGCCTCCCGTGATGGATAAGGAGGCCTTGCACATCACCGTCGGACACGCATCGCACGTCTGGATCGTGAGAATGCAGCTCTTTCCTGAGGGACATTTGGGACACACTGCTTCTGCATCGCAAATCACGCATCCTTTGCTGTCCAGTTCACGTGGGAACAGCATTTTGTGTATTGTCTCTCCTTCTCTTTCACTGGCAACTACTAATAGGAGAAAAGGCCCTAGATATCAAAAAGTTGTCTGGTTGAAAAATGCCCCCCCCCACCCCCCCCTGCGCGTAATTCTAGAACAGTTTTTTTTTATTTGCTTTTGACGCAGGAACGCGAACATCAAAACGAGTACAGAATGTTCAAAGTGCGGAAATGAGGCGTTTATTTACACGAAGTTCAGAGAACTCTCAGCACTTTGAAGTGCTCCAGGTGAGATCTGTCGATGATCTCAAAGATCTTATCCACCGAGTGCGTGTACTGTAGCTTTTTGAGCACCGGAGAGGCCTTAACAGAAGACTTGTGTGCAGCCATAACAGACTTCAACTCCTGTCTCTTTGATAGAACGGTGTCGTCTCTCAAAGAGGACAGCAGGGTGGCATTCAGTTCCTTCACATCGCTGAGACCCTTCTTCTGCTTGCCCACCGTGACCATCAGCATCTGGACACATTTTGCGGTGTCGAGAAGTGTGATGTAGTTATGACTTAACTTCCATGTGGCTTCAGACGGGACAGGTGGCGTGGTGCTAAATTGTTTGGATACAACATCCATCTTACACTTTCCTGTGAGGAACTTGTGCACGGTGACCAATGTGTTGTAGCTCCATACCTCCGCCTCTGACAAGGATGACACATCCAGATCTTCAGGAATGGAGCCAATCTCACCTGATGCCAACTTCTCGATAAGTTCAATGATCTTGTTGTGGTCTGCACCTGGGATATTATTCAACAGTTGCGCTCCAATATCTAAGGGCTCATCGATCCCAAAGTTCCAGAAGATATTAAAATCTCTGTTGTCGTACTCCTTATCAAACTTGACCTTCTTGTAATCGGAAATCAGACTCTTATCGTTCAACAATCTCCCAATCTTCACAGCCTGTAATGCCAAATGCTTCTTCATATAACTCTGATCCAATCTCTTCTGGAACTCCAGTGACTTCTCCAACTTGTTGTATGCGCCCTTGTTGAAACCCAGTTTGGTGAAATAAACCGTTTCAACCTCATTGGATTTGTAAATTGAGAAACTGTTCTCCAAGTAGGAGATGGAGGAACTCACAGAGCCACAGCGAGAGACCAAGTACTGGTCCAAGATGTCATGTTGAACGTTCTTGATGCTCAACTTGTCATAATGGTGCTGTGCCTCGGTGTGGCAGTTTAATAGAGTGTATAGTTGGATCAACCAAAGTCTTAAGTGGAATTCATGCTCATCTTTCAGAATGGCATTCTCCAAGATCACCACGGATGTAATGAGCGATTCTGTGGAGCATTTGTTGATTGTGAGTAAGGATTGGACGGAAAAGAGGATGAACTCAGAAGTTGCAGAGAAATCGGTCTTGGATTTGTTGTTCAAGAGTGGTTTGTAGAAGTTGAACATGTCTACTGCATCATCAAGGAATTCCTCTGTGTTAAGCAATTCCCTATTAAACAACAACTTGAACTTGCGGATGTTCAAGTCGACGATCAGACCCTTCTCACCCTTTGGAATTTCCAATTCTGAGAGCCATTTGAAAATCTTGTCTTTAGACAAGTGTGGCAAATAGTGCTTCATGTCAAAGAAGGAGCATGGTTTAGAGATTGACCATTCCAAGTAAGCGAAAGCTGCATCATGGACATCCTGATTGGATTGTATTTTGTATTCCACAAGAGCCAACTGGGAATTTCTTGATTTAAAAGATCTGATCACAGAGATGACATCTCTCTCCGATTTCAACCCAGATTTGATGAGATACTTCCATGTGTCAAAGTCATCAAGCTTGTAATCGACGAGAATTTTATAACTCCAATCGTACAGACGATCCCAGTCCTCAATGGTGTCCAATGCTGCCAATAATTGAATTTGCAATTCCAAGTCCAGTTTATCATCCTTGGAATAAGCCAGGATTTCCTCAGCAGCACGACCGTATTCCTTGTTCAGTTGCAGCAACTTAACAAGAACGTATACCTCCTGTTCATTTGCCATCGGCTTGAGAGCATCAATGATCTTCAATCCAAGCTTTGGGAATAAGGTCTTCTCCATCATATTTGCATCTTCAATCACAGAAGCCAAGTAACAAGTAAAGGCGGCCCATATCTGGAAAATTCTTTTACTGCTGAATTTCTTTAGGGCCATTGCTGCCTTCTGCATGACCCTTGGATCAGCAACCTCACAGCCACGATGGAACCACGACATCAAAGTTTCCAATGTTGGGTACTTCTTTGCCGCGTTCTCATAAACCTGTTGTGCCTCGGTGGTCATGCCGACGGACTGGAACATCTCTGTGAGAAGATCAATAGACTTCGGGTCATTTGGCGTGGTGGCCATAATCTCCTGGCAGTTTGCAATGGATTCCTCCCTTTTACCCATCTGCAAGAGGACATAATTGTTCAACAGTTGGTAGTACGTCGACTTGGGATACTTCTTGATGAGCTTCTGTGCCTGCTGCTGGGCATACTTGAACGTGCCGTTCTCACAGGCGTCCAGGATCTCCTGCTCCTTTGCTGACATTGTCCTGTTTGCTCCAATTGGGTCCGAATACAATGCGTTCATTCATTATACGAGAAGAGGAGGAGTACGCAGCTAATACCCTCATCAGTGAGTTCGAGGGAAAACTCAGCCGGGTAACAGTATATCCCATTTCTCGTCTTTTCTTAGATCGCTGACTCAGCGCTGACACAGCGATGAGATGTGCGGATGTGAAAAATTTAACTGTGAAATTTTATGTCTTGTCTCCAGGCTGTTTAGGAGGGCCACCTATAATCACTTTCGGCAGCAACTACAAGGCAAACATACCCCCAATGTCTGCCATCTACAAGGTCCTCTCGGGACGTACCACCAAGGCTGAGGCCGAGAAGAAGACCCATATCAACAGACAGAGAGTGCTTCTCATCTCCTCCAGAGGTATCACATACAGACACAGATACTTGATCAATGACATGTACAACATGCTTCCACACTCCAGAAAGGAGCCAAAGCTCGACACCAAGAAGCAGCTGAACCAGCTCAACGAGATCTCCGAGCTGTACAACTGTAACAACATTCTGTACTTTGAGGCTAGGAAGCACACCGATCTTTACATGTGGATGTCCAAGCCTCCTAACGGGCCAACCATCAAGTTCTACGTGCAGAACATCCACAACACGGAGGAGTTGAACTTCACTGGTAACTGTTTGAAGGGCTCTAGACCGTTGTTGTCCTTTGACGCTGCCTTTGAGGACGAGGCTCACTTCAGACTCATGAAGGAGATGTTCACACAGACGTTTGGTGTCCCACCATCCTCCAGAAAGATCAAGCCATTTGTTGACCACGTTTTGTCCTTCTCCATCGTTGATGGTAAGGTTTGGGTGAGAAACTACCAGATCTTGGAGCAGGCTGAGGACGTGAAGGATCGTGACGAGAGTGATATCTCCCTCGTGGAGATTGGCCCAAGATTCGTCTTGACCCCAATTGTGATATTAGAGGGCTCCTTTGGTGGTCCAAAGATCTACGAGAACAAGCAGTACGTTTCTCCAAACTTTGTCAGAGCACAGATCAAGCAGAAGCAAGCTGAGGAGGCCAGGGCTAGACACGACGCTGCTGATGCCTTGAAGATGAAGAAGATTGAGAATGTTTTGGCTGTGGACCCATTGTCCAACGAGGCCTTGTTCAAGGATGTTTAATGCATGTACAAGTATAGAGTATTGGTTGTTGTAGTGTGTCTATTTGTGAAACTGTTTGGCTATTGTCTCTACATTCGTCCCCTATAACTCTAAGTGAATATATATTGAACGGAATCGAGCACCACTTCGCATAATATACACTGTGTCTTGTCCTCATGTGCGTGTGTCATAATAGATGGTCGGGGTGAGTGGCACTGGCATCAGTGCTTCTCAGCCTTCTTCAAGTACTCCTCGATGAACTTTTGCTCCTCTGGGGAGGAGGCCTCGATCTTTGGGGTCTTGTCAGCAGCGCTGGCAAACGGGTTTGGCAGAGCCAGGAGGAGGGCGGCGCCCAACGTGGCAATGGAGATCTGGTGTGCTGGCACGGTTCTGCCGAGGATGGTGTAAGCGGAGCCCATTGCTGTGTGTGTTTAGCGTGTGTTCTGTTCCGCTCCCTGTGTGTGGTGCGCAAGCGCTGTTTCTCTGGAGGCTTTTTTTCAAAACATTTCTCGGGGCACCGAACACAACGCGCGCGGCCTGTGATTGGCCCGCGCAGGGTTCGCACTGTGCTGCGCAGAACAGGAACATAGAGAGCATGGGAACACTACCGTGGTTACCAGCACACTTCGTTGCTCAGATCCATGTGTTTAGCTCAACTTCTGCTCACGTGACCTGTCTGGTGTGGTTTTTTTTCATTTTTTGTTCGTTTAATTTGCCCGAATGTGCCATAATTGTTTGGTCCCCCCGATGTTTGTAGAAGGCATTGCCATCTTTGTGTGCAAGTACTCTGCCACAGGAGGGAACAGACGGGGAACAGAAGCACCATGGCACTCAGCAGGGACAGTGCGTGCGCCCTGAACCAGCTGCGCAGCCAGTATCTTTCGCTGGTGGATGACGACCAGGCTCACAGGATAATGCGACCGTACGCCAATGGTATCCAGCTGGAACCACGGTTCGGCGTGTTGCTGGCACGGATGGACTCGCCACCCATCCCCATCGATGTTGGCGAGGACAGCACACTGGCACAGACGTTAGTGGCGCATGAAACTCTTACAGAGGAGAGCGAGGACGACTCCGAGCCACACGCCATGCAGAGACCCAATGGGTTCATGGACTCGCTGAAGGGATCCCTTGCAACGTTGAAGTTGGGAGACCATCAAGATGTCGTGCGGAGGACTTCATCCACTTTCGCGAGTCGGAATGTGCTGTCCAAGTTGTTCAGGAACACGTCGAGTTCATCCACACTACAGTCAAGGAGAAGCGTTTCGACATTGGAACACACTGATGACGATGATGACGATGATGATGACGTTTATGATGATGATGATGATGATGAGGACGGTGATGATGATGATGATGATGATGATGACGATGAAGCAGGTGATACCAGTGCCTTGGCTGAGAATGAATTCCCGATAGACGACTCTAGGATTGAGCTGAACGAAGACGCTGATACAGTGACGAGCGAAGGTGGTATCTTTGTCGAACAGAACTATTCGGATGTGAACCCCACACAGATGGGACACTTCCATGACGAAATCTTGCACAACACAGTATCCTCGGGCGATGATGACCTAGCTCTGGACTCTGACTTCTCTAATGAGGACAATCAAATCGCAGATGCAACCTTCCAGAGCAGCGGCGGCGCACGATCAATCCTTTATCCAAAGTCGGCAGCAAAGTCCGCATATTTCACTCCATCAAGAATACCAAACAGAAGATTGTCATTTGATAAGACCATTAGACCAAGGACCAAGAAGAGATCAGAATCCCTGGTTCAAAAGAGATCGACTGGGAGTGCAGGCCTCAGCTTGGCACAAGAATCACACTCTCTCAGACATTCAACCTCTGTTTCGACCCTGGATTCATCTTACACGCTATCAGAGACATTCACGAAAGTGGAGATTCTTGGCAAACCCGTACAGAAGTCCATGTTGACTAG
This sequence comes from Williopsis sargentensis, assembly GCA_020995425.1. Taxonomy (NCBI): domain Eukaryota; kingdom Fungi; phylum Ascomycota; class Saccharomycetes; order Phaffomycetales; family Wickerhamomycetaceae; genus Williopsis; species Williopsis sargentensis. The sequence continues at coordinate 2,049,419 of CP083465.1, read as the reverse complement.
TCTTGTAGGAAAGAAGGACGTTTCAAATAAGGATCCCTTGGGGTTGTTCGAGTTTGTCAATGGTGATAAGATATCGGATAGAAATGATGTCCTTGATTTGAAAATTTGGCTGCCCGACAGAGAGAGCTTTAACCTCAAAGTTCGTCAATCTGTCAGGGTGTTTGATGTGATTGGATTTGCTCTCTTGACTTTGTCACATTCTAGTTCTTCATTCCTGACACATTCTTCATTGTTGAGGGATCCGAACAAATGGTGCTGTAAACTCGTGGAAGAAGATGGTGAACCCTATGAGGGCGCGTTCGGATTGATGGATAGAACCAAATCAATCGGTTCATATGGTGAAGATGAGGTTGCACTGTGTGAGGTAAACGAGGTCGATTTCCAAATAAATCAAAAGAGAACACCTCTTCCCACTACTGAGGAAGACAGGGCAACTTCTCCAACAAAGAATCAGAACTCTTATTACAAGAGTATCTTACCCCACATCGATAATGATATCAAGGATGCAAAGACTGTCAAGGTACAAGTGTTTGAATACCCATACCACCCTGACTCTGCAAAGTTTATCAATTTTGAATTGTTGATCACGGATAAATTGAACGACATCTTGGTCAGGTATACCAGTGCAAAAACGCTCCCGGTGAGTGACTATGTGTTGAAAGCAGTTGGTGAAAGCTATGTGTTGGATTTGAAGGATACTTTGAGTTCTTTGGATGAGAACTACACGTTGGAAGCATTGACAAAGAGAACGGCTAGAGAATTAAGATTGCAGAAGAAGAAGATTTTGGATACGAGTACATTACCAACAATCAACTCCAATTTGACTCCTCAGACACTCGTTATGAAACAGATCCTTCCAGATGAGTCCAATCGCCCAGGTGGTGATGTTGTCCCAGAAGGGTCTTCTACCAGAAAAAATTCTCTATCCAAGCACACCGCATTCGGTTCATTCAGGAACAAGAATATGTTCAGGTTACAAAAGGACCAGGATCGTTCCATCCTGCATACAGATATCAACTCCGAGTATCACAAGTTTACAGTGTGGCGCCGCTTACCAATGTCATTTATCAACCGCCACGAACGTACCTTGGCCATTGATGGGGAGTACGTCTATATCATGCCGAAGGATGAGAAGCTTTGGTACGATACGAATTTCAAGACCACAACATTCCATGTGTCGCAGATCTCAAGCTGCAAAGTGAGCAAGAGGATCCCAACCAACTTCAAAATCATTGTGATAAAGAGCAGTGGTCCAAAGAGGTATGTCTTTGAAGCTCTGAATAAAACTGAGGCAAGACAGATTATCGATAAACTTCAGACGTTGATGGAGGCTTATACGATGAACATGTCTGCTTCTATGATGTGATACTGTGGACTAGTGAATGGTCTGAACTCGAGTTGTACGTCTAGCTGTATATGCAATGACCGACCATGAGGTATTCATTTGAAAGGCTGTCTAAGAAATATAACCTTATAGAGGAATCAATCACGGACCATATTATCTATTCTCTGTACCTTTATATATGAGAGTGCTGAAATGGTGTACATAAAGGTGGGCATGGTGCATTTTCTGTGGCCCGTAGTTCATGTTGTTTCTTTCTTCTTGTAGTCGCTAACACACAACATTACTACAAAACTCACATCTCTCATACTGGTTTATCGACACATCTATTCTCTAGAGTGGAACCTCTGGTGCATCTTCTCAAACTCCTTCTTCTCCAACTTGTACAGCATCATAGTTGCCCTCGCATCCTCCACAGATGAGTGCTCAGCTCCCTGGATGTCCAATTTCAAAAGCTCCTTGGCCAATTTCTTCAATGCTGGAGTCTTACCCATTGCCAACTTTTTGAAAGCCGGGAACTTACTCGTGTCTCTCAACATACTCTTTGGATGACTCAACAACAGAGCATCTAGGTCGTGGTCCACAGCATGTCCCACGAGCACTTTCCCATCTAGCAAATCACTCACATCTTTCTGTGCCTCTTTGAATGTAATGGCACCTTTCATATGCGCAGGGGTGATTCCAGAAACCCAGGTTCTCCAATCCACAACCCGTTCTCTTGGTCTAACATACTTGTCATATACTGTATGACCATGGAAATTCACAATGGAAACACGGGCCAACGCTGATTCGGCACCTTCGAGTCCAACACCAACAAACTCACAGTCAATGGCCAGGTATTTGCCAACGTTCTTCTTCTGTGCAGACAGTGCAGTATCCTGCATTTGCATTCTCGGGAGATCATAAGCATCGTTAACATCGTTTACTGGGATGTCATTATCCTCAGCCCACTGTTGAAGGGCATCAGCATCTTTCTTTTCTGTGTTCGATGTGAGACTAGCTGTAACCTTCTCTATGAGCGCAGAAGTCTTCTCTGCGGTGGTTTTTTTGTGCTTTGGTTTTGAGACTTTCGTAGTCGTCTTCTGCTTCTTCTGCAGTTTTTGCCAGTTTGTTCCTGGTTTCAATGAGTGGGACATCGTGCTTCTGGTGATCGATATCTGCGTTGCGTCTCGCTGGAGAGCGGCAGTCTGAACAGTGAGGGCCAGAAAGTTTTTTAGGCGATGAGGTGCGCCGGGCAACATATTATTCCATCTTATCAAAACCACCAATGTCCCTACAAATACAACCCGCAAAGCTAAACAGAAACGTCATAAATTAATGGTTAGCAACAGCTGAACTAGCTTAACTTTAGTCCTTCTGACACCCACGGCCCACGGCAAATGAGTTGCAGCATGCTCTTGATCAAAGACATACCCTTCCCCTCCTGAGCTCTGGCGGTATTCGGTTCTTCTGGTTGTTCTGGATTGACAAACTTGTAGATCAACACACCAGTCAACTTGTACTTGGTCAACAGTTGCATAGTCTGGGCCTTCATCCTCTCATCGTCTTTATATTCTGGCATTACAATGGCAATGGCTGCAACATCAAGAGTCTCGGTCAACAAATCACTAGCTATAGTGTTGGATGCAATCATTGCACGTAGGCATGGCTTAATAATGTGATACACCTTCATCAGCAAGTATGGGTTTCTCTGGCCGATAAACTTTAACACACAGATGAAACGGAGACATGTCTTCTCGTTTGGTGCTCCTTCACTAAAGTAATTGGATGCTTGTATCAGTGCAAGATTGGATGCATCTGAATCCGAAAGAAGGAAATCGGCAAGAATCTTTGGAAGATGAAGCTGCTCGTTAAGCACGTAAAACTCATCAGCCAAATCACTATCATTCAACGTCTGAAGCAAGTCTTTCGGCTTCAACAAGATAGCCAAAAACAGCAAATATGACAATGGAGAGGTATCCATATGGCCTTGTACCTCGGCTCTCACTGCCTCGTTCATAAATCTGAACATGAACAAAGATAGCAAACTATCAATGGCAGATGCTTTAGCATATGGCAATTGGAGACCCTTGGCAGTGAAGTACAACAACACTTGGTCAAAGTTATCCGTTGTCATCGAATAGCCATCGATTCTCTCAGCGGTATCCAGCATTTCACCGAAAATAGGTCTATCCTTCATCACAAAGCTCACTGTCTCGCCATTCACAAACTTTTCCTTGATACTCATACAACTCAAAGTCCTTGTTACGAACTTCAATCCACTTTGAAATAATGGACTGAGGTCAGAATGAGAAATGAACACGGCAAGCCAGAACATTCTTCCAAACATATTAGAGTCTTGAAGGAGACCATCCGTCATCCTCGTCAGAGAGAAGATTGTACAGATGGCCAAATACACGGATTTCGGATCAGAAAGACCATTAGAGCAACCATCACCAATGTACTCGAGCAAACAACGCGCAACAAGATCATCAAGGCCATTCTTCGCCAAAATACCGATCAATATCAAACTTCTACCCTTCAAGACTGGGTCATCCCTACAGACAGTGTTCACCACGTATCGGTTCCATCTGGAAATCCAGACCGCCTTTTCATCAATGTCACCTGTCACCTCAATAATTTCCATGAGTGACGCAACCAATGATTCCAAGGTACTGATTCTGGAGTTGAACTTAGATACTTCAGTTGGGAACGAGTCTGGGGACTCTCTGTTCAAACCAAACAACAATCTTGATCTATGAGATGTGAAGTGCTCAACATTTCTCTGGACCACAGATTTTGATGTCTCGGACAGTGACTTTTTTGACAAGAAGTTCTGCAGTACGTTCAACAGCAGTTGATGACAACCAATTCTCAAGTCAAAAGGACCAACATCGATCAAAATAGAAACAATATGGAAGATATCAGGCAAGAACATCTCAGTGAATGTCAAAGAATCGAAGAAGAACGAAACACAGATATGGACTAAGACAGTAGTTTCGGTCCATTGAGCATGTGCCTCCAATGTGTATTTGCCCTTTGCATTTGGGAACTCAATGGAAGTGATATCTGTCAATTTCTTGATCACATATCCACACATAGCAACAGTCGGGAAACATGTCAGGAAGGAAATACCGGTTCTCCAGTCACCACCTTCAGCTTCCCTATCAATGGCATTGGCAACAACTTCATCAACCAAGATTAAACTGGTATCATCCTCAAGGCACAGATTGCTGAAAATAGACAAATTGAAGCCACTTAGAAACAGGGGATCCTTAGTGGCAATGTTCAAGAAGTTAGATATAATCTTCCTAGCGACATCTCTGCCACGTTCAGCGTCAAATTTGTAGATATGCTTCGAGATATTGGAAACCCATGGAGACACAAACAAGATTGAAGAAAGACGCTGACGAGGTGTCGCTGAGTCGGTATAGGCGTCAAAGAATGCAGAGATAAACTCAGTGGTGATCTCTGGCATTGAAATGGCCAACCTTTCAGATAAGTCGACAACAAATGGATTGTTCTCCTTAGGGAAGTACACCTCTGGCAGTCTAACAATTTCACGCCCAAAATCAATGCCAAATTGGTGCTGTGTTGCTGCCAACAAGTTGTAGGTAATAGATCTCACTTCGTCTGATGCTGAAGTTAGGCCAATGAATATAACATTGAACAGCTGACCAAGCAAGTCCTCTGCCGTCTTTTGAACATCCTGTTTGGAAGAATCCTGGTTCGAAGTGCTCAAAGCTCTGCTCTTGGTGAAATACAACAGCCTCATGATCTCCAAGAATTTAGGTGAGGTCAATATAAGTTTCTTACCAGTTTTCATAGTGATTGTGATCTCGTTTGGCACGCTTGTCTGTTCAGTGATGGAAACATTGTCAATTTCCTCCAAGTGATAGACATCATTCAAAAATATCTCCTTCAATTCACCTCGCAACATCACACGTTGGGGAGTGGTTTGAGAAAGTTGCATGAATTCGTTACCGATTCTCAACAAGACTGGAATAAATCTTCCTTGGTCTGGTTCAAACAATGAAACGTCTGCGAATTTGACTCGAACATCGCTGTAGGCGTGTATGGCTTGGTTGGAGAGACCCAAATTCATGATAGACTTTCTGTCAGAAGTACCAGATACAAAGTTGAACTTCATTGATGGGACGTGCTGGAAGCCCTGATTACTTTTCAAAGCATCTATGAGCTTTGGATATAGTCCAGAAGAGACGTTGTAGTAAACAAGTCCAGTGCAATTCTCATGCATTACGGATGGAGCAAACTCACCGAATATCCGCATCATCCTTGTAGGGTAAACAACAGATCCATCATTACCAGTACAGTCCATAACAAACACAAATTTGTTATTCCAGATCTTCGAGGCAACCTGAATGATTCTGTACATGATAAGCTCTTCGTCGTAATTCTTGATCTTTTTGTACTCAGCGTATGAGAACACTAAAAGTTGCACACCGGATTGACTGAAACCTTGATAGATAAAAGAGCAGTCCAGTAACCCTCCCAGTTCCCTGGTTGAGTATTTGTTCATGAAGTCATACAACTCAGGGGTCGCCTCTGCCGTGATGGATGGTGGTAACTCATAACCAAACAACAAGGTTGGTTGACCAGCAGCCTTGAGGAACCCATCGGTCCGTTGAGCGATGCTCATGAAGGATTTCAATTCAGATTCGTTCGTGACAGCCTCCAAGAATTGTTCTCTGATTGGAATCCAGTTCTCGTACAAGAACGTGTGGAAGAAGTTATAATCATTCTCCTTTATATCGGTAGACATCTGAAACTCAAATGTGACACTGTCATCAACCTTTGTTAATCTGTCCAAAAACTCTGTCACTTTCAAGTATAAGTTGTTGAGCTCTCTTTCGCGTTTCTTTAGTAACGGCCATCTCATGCTGTTCATTGTACCATTCGCAAAATTTTGCAAGACCTTGGTCAAAAGAAGATACTTTCTCTGAGTCTGGCGATTTGGTACTGTGACGATCTTCTCTGTTTCTGGACTGACAATAACTGGACAGAAGTACCTCAAAAAGATGAAAGATCCAACAGCAATAAGTCTGGAGTTGGTGAACTTTTTGTCAACCGCTTCGGAGATTTTTTTGCACACATACTTAAACTCTAATGGGATGTTGTCAAATGAGTTGATGATGGCATTAACCAACTTGGTCAAATAGTGAAGGAAATTATTGAGATTCTCGTCGGCTTGGGGATCTTCAGGATCAAGCTTCTCCACCTCAAAGTCTGCTTCGGAATCTCTGATCTCTGTCAAGATCGGTCTCAATGTAGTCACCAAGTTATCCAAACCGACTGTACGGCCAAATGCAGACAAGGAACGACTGGCAAAACTATTTCTTCTCAGGATGTCAGAGTAACTGCTGGCAGCCATGATCTCATGTTCAACCAAGTATGCGATAAGGTTGGCACTTTGATTCATGCTGCTAGCCAAAGAAAGAGCGCAGGACGCAAATGCTGGCGCCTCGAAAGAAGGGGCAGCGTTAGCAAGAGCACTGATAAACTTAGGGTCCTCTAAGATCAGTTTGAAGATATTTGCAACCATGAGTCTCTTTTCCTGAGGATTGCTCTCAGACTCAAGCTTGAAGTAACTCTCCACAATGCTGACAAAAACTCTCAAGAATGATACTCTTATTGGAAGATTTGTATGGTAACCAATAGGGAGAGCATATTGCAAGCCAACATCAACGTTGGATTTCAACAAGTTAGTAAGACAGGTCACAATGTTCTCAGAGATTGTGTTAACCTTGTGTCTCATAGAGACGGGAAAATCATCAACCGCGCTGTATTTCTCCAAGGACTTCAGAAAGGTGTTGAAATAAATGTTGAACAAACTCGACTTGGAGTATTGCAGCTCACGAACATTCAAGACTTGCTGTGCCTCTAAGACCAGATCCTCGAGCAACAAAGACAATGATTTTGAGCTCTCCATAGCCACATCAATGTACATGTAATCCAGGTCCTTAAAGAAAGCATGTGGGATCATTGGTTCTCTCTTCAAGTCAGACATGTTAGACATGGCATGGTCAAACCAGTTGTACACATATCTCAAGAACTTGTTTCTCAACTTATATGCACTTGCAATCAACAGACTGTTACGACACTTTTCCATTTCAACAAACATCATGGACATTCTGATTCTCAGCTTCAACAAAGATGTACCGGAAATGTGCTTTCCGTCAACAATGGTAGCAAGTTTGTCAACACACTTGAGAATGTCAATGGAGCTGCTGAAGACAATAGTATCGTTTCCTTTGGAGAACACCGCTTTAAGTAAAGCAATTATGTGATCGATGATCGTGAGATCTCTCTCAGTGAGATGACCTGCATTCCCAGCGAGATTATCCACAATTGGAACAAGGATAGTGATCACCTTTGGATATGTCTTTGGATTACATTCAGACGTAAGGATCTCCCTTGCGTTCTCTCTAGTCACCATACTTTCCTCACCAAGCATCGAGAACTGCTGGAGGATGAATTGCTCAATTTTACCTTGAATCTCCTCGTGTATCTCTTTGGTATACCATGGTTGAGTTGGAATATCCTCTCCCACAAATAGACCAGAAATGGCGGCAAGAAATCCAGCAAAGTTTCTGAAATTTGATAGCTCTGTCTGTGTGAGTTCACTGTAGTCCGACTTGGCAAATTGGTACCACTTAGAATATATTCTAAGCCAAGCCTCAACGACCGATGGTGTTGGGTCACAAAGCTGTAAGAAAAATTTGCGAATAATCTTTTGGAGTGCAACAGTACCCGTAGTGAAGGTTGAATCATTAACAACCGCAGAGTAAAAGCCAAAGTTGGAGCGGATGACATCTGGAGACTTGCTCTTGTCGAGCTCTTGATAAAATGCTTTGAAACCACGTTTCGTCAAGGGGTATGTCTCCACGTTTGGAGTACAGAGAACAAGTAACAAGGCCTGGTCAATTGGGGACATCATCTGAGTGTAGTATGGACGTTCGAACATGACAACATCGTTGAGGTATGAGTGATGAGCCAAGATATCATATAAGTTGGTTCTGTACTCCAAGATTCTCACAAAGTACTCCATGATGTCCTTCCTTGTCGTTTCAGATGAAGTGTAGTTCAGAATAGACTTGGCTAAGACGCTGCCTATCAATGCAGATCCAGTGTAACAACTGATAAGCGCTTCTGGAGTATCTGCGATGTTGGAGATTGAGATGAAGCTCTGGATGAATTGCTTTGCGGCGACGGCCAATCTGCCATTAGAATCTCTCAAAGCGACCACAAGTGGTTCCAGTATTGTATTGCCACTAAGTAGGATATCTCTAAATGATTCCTCTGAAGCTTGTGAAGTTGTGCCATAGAAGTATGCATGAGGATTCTTCCTGAAGATCTCAAAGGCATTTGTCAACACTTGCCGTGATAATAGTGATGGCTTGGCATCTTTTTCGATGAATGATCTGGAATCATCAGTACTATTATGGTTGGCAACAACATGGTTTGATGAGTGATGGTGCTTCAAGAGGTTCTTGGCAGATTCCTTGAACTTTTCAGACTTAGGGGTGGTTGTAGATGCAACAGAAGATGGCGTGGATGAAGTTCTCAGAGAGTCCATAACCATAGCTGCCTTTGCCTCTGGGGCAATCATTGTTCTGTATTGATGGAACTCATTGCTTGACGCAGACGAAGACTTTCCCAGGCTCACGGTATCTTCTTCATCTATGACTGATGCACTGTAAGAGTTTGACTTCACCAGGTTACCCATTCTCAGCATGATTTTCCGCAATGCCGGTAGCATTGATAACAGTTGATTCTGATGAGCATTCAGCCAAGCTGGAGTAAGAGAGAACTGTTTCAAGATGGAGCACGTGAGTGTCAAAATGTCCAATGGAGATGTGGGATCATTCAAGATGACAACAAACATTGGGATGAAATCCTTGGAGTTGATGATACACATACTCGTAAAATATGTCATTCTCATTCCGTTCAACAAGGTAATCTCCATAGGACCCGGATTGAATAACAATGGTGACATCTTTGCCACATTGACAGGTACGAGAGCCTTTGAAACCAAGTCATAGTTCTCTAGAGTGAATCTAACAGAAACGTTGTCAGGATGATGTGAATACACTGAAGAAGCGACAAGCGCAATAGCAACCATAAAATCAAGTGACTCCAATACCGAAATGTTCTCCGAATTGTCCTTTGGTGGAGATTGATCCAATGTCTTCATCACACTTGATAACAACTTCTGTTTCTTATTTGAACCAAAGCTTGTAAGCTTCTTCAATGTACTCTTCGATCCACCGACACCTGAGAGGTATAAAGACAAAGCTCTTGGATTTAATGCGAGAAGAGTGCCAATAAACTTAAAATGTGTTCTGATCTGCTTTCCACCACTTTGAGTGGGACTAACTTTGGACAGTGCAGAGTCAGGCAATGAGAGCATTTCATCGAACAATATTTCAGCTTCTATGGAAGCCTTTGATTCCTCTTTTGAAGAGTTCAAGAACTCCTGTGGCCGTGAATAGATCCAGATCTTCAACGACTTCGTGAAAAAAGACAGTACCAATTGGCGGTATGCCGCTTTCTTAACTGTGGCCATGATCACTCTTAGATGCTTCAAGTATTGGTAGAACCACTGTTCGTCCAAGTACACTGAAGAGAACAACTCCAAATATGGAGAGAATTCACTGTCATTTCCAATATTATGCTTCAACACTGAAAGCTTTGAGACTGTGAATTCAAAGAAGTCACGACGGTTCGCAGCACCAATGAACCTGAGAATAGCCTCGCAGTTGAGGTCGATCTGATCCAGCAAAGGTCTCACGGTCAAGTCTTCATACATGGGGGCCGGCGGCACAGGCTTTCCATTGATTAAAGCCAATTCCTGAGCCAACGTATTTGTAGACTTCAGTCTTGATATCAATGACATCGCTCTAATGGATATGGATGAATCGAGTGGATCTGGCGGTATGCTGTGATAATCAATTGCCGCACTTCCTAGTCCAATACTGGATATACCAGCGAAAGACTGATTTGAATGTGTTGATTCAACAGAGTTCTTCCTGAGTGAGGTGTCCTTTGAATCCCAGTTTGTCTTTGCCAGATCAGCAAGTAATCTCAGCATTATTAGCAGCGACGATAGACTGGCTGAATTTCTCTGCTTGAGTACCAGATAACCGTCCTTCTGGTTGATGGCATCGAGGATCTTAGCAAAATTATCCATGACAGTGTCCATAAGCTCTGAAGAGCACACAGTCAGAAGAGACTTACGCAAACCGAGGAACAGCTGGCTCTCTTCGACTTCAATGGATGTTTTGTTAGACTCCATAGGGAGTAGTGAGTACATCTTCTTGAACACATTCTCCACGAGCGAGACATCCGCATATGCTTCGATTGGAGCCATTATCTGTGGATTTTGGGTCGGCATGTTGATTCAGCCAGACTTGTTACAGTGCCCTAGGTGTTTAAAGATGGGCCGCTGTGTGGCGATTGTTTGTTGATGCGTTTGAACAGGAAAACAACTATGGTTTCCAAAATGCGTGACGAGAAACAGGCTCTCCAGTAGTGTCAAGAGCACTTGTGCACTGGATGATGTGTGTACTTGAGCTGCGCACGCCTTGTGTGCAACGTGGGCTCAGGGCGCTTGTGCTGGAGGTGATGAGGCGTCGTCTCCTTGTGGTGATTAGAGCTCGATTGTGAAGCCCCCAAAAAGAAACAACGGCGATGGATTCAGTTGCGTGGACCTGAGTGTGGTAATACTGGGGTGTGCGGGAGAGGGGTAGCGGTATCTGCTGTGTTCCGAAGTGCGCCCTGGTGTTGTGCCTCCTGGGTGTGGCGGCTGATGTTTGGTGAGTGTTAAAGTGCAAAAGGGTGTGCTACTGTGTGTAAATTCTTACAGTAGGGGCGGCCCTTCCAAGCTGCGCTGCCTAGCGCTAAGTTCCAAGCCGATGCGTGGGCTGGGCTTTTGAGGTTGGGCCTTGAGGCTAGCCGCCAGGCAGAAAACCGTTCGGTCAGGGCCACGGCCCACCACGAGCGGCATAAACAGTGAGTGGGCGCTCCAGAGCGCGGGCAGAAAGTTTTGGGCCTGGGCCTGAGAACAAAGCGGGGGTGTTATGATACAATGGAGATGAGGCTTGTAAGGTCGTACGGCGGTGAGTGGCTTGTGCAGATACCTGCCAAATATCCCCAGGCGCCCATAGGAGTCTCGGAATATACGTGATTACTTGCTAGATTGACAATCCAGGTGAATTTTATTTCTCGCTACTACAGCGGTGACCCTGGTGGGTTATACAGTTGTCCATATTACGACGAATCGCGATTGGTGGTCACTCCCAGGGGGTTCGGGTTACGGAGTGACCATCTCAGGGGGTCAACCTACCGGCCCACTCATGCATGGTGTTGCCGTGTGCTTCGTACTGACTGCAATGGTTCTTGAATCTTGACCGCAGGGACTAGGGCCCTTGGCCGTTGCCATCGGTCGATCTCATCAACGGCGATTGACCATCGCGCGCCGTTCTAACCGTCACGCAATCGAGACTGAGAGCCTGAGACATGTCACATGAGCAAAAAGCGGCACAACCCAACATCTGCTCGTGCACCACTAAGCACATATGATATGCCCCTCCATGCGCTCTGGACATGAACAATTTAAGTTACAATTACCATTACTGCTGTTTGCCATAAGGTCATGCCTGTGCTGCGTAGACAGCGCTTGTGTATAATGACTTCGGTCCAACTTGCGCAAATGGCTGGAGGCGCCTGCAGATCAATTCCGCGGAGATCTGCCTACCTGCCAGTGCCAAAGAACCTCAGTTCTGGGATTATGCGTCATTTCAATAATGCCAGGTTTCACACGTGTGCATGTTGTATTATCACAGTGGCCAAGTCCAGAGCTCGCACTTACGAACTTATTGTCACCAGGAGAGTTCCATTTCTGACAGTGACAGGTGACTAGTTGAACTTTAATTGCGTGCCGTCACGGGTGTATGGATGTGTGCACACTTGAAAGAATAAATTGGCCGAGCTGTGTCCCCCTCGGGAGAATGTTTCCAGCTCGGGTTGTGCTCTACACTACTCACAACAGATCTAATCAATGCAGATCATAAGTCATAAAGGGTATAGGGTCACGGATATGGTGTAGTTTGTACAAGGTAGGCTGTAGATGGAACATGGTCTAGAGCCCGAAGTCATCGTGACTCGTAATATCATTGAGGGACCACAGCAGATAACGTGCCCGTGATTCCCGGTGCTCTACCCCCACGCTATCCACACGCAGATCAACACACTGTAGACTGCGTAGTACCTCCACTCCATAGAGGTGAGCCTGGAAGTTAGAACTCGCATATGAATAATGAATAATCACCATAGTCCATTGGGTTATTGATCATTGTGCCTCTATCGGATATCAATCTATATGCAGGCAGCAGAGTGCTTCCAAGGATGACAATGTTCGTTTTATACGCAAAGTGAAAAGACTGGGATATATGGGCATTCTTGAAAGAGACCTCAGACTCTCTCATTGTGAAGCCACCGTGCTCAAATTGGCAGTGAACCTCAAGATCTCGATAATCAATCCAATGTCAGGAAATAAAATGCCATGGAGACTGCCAATATGCCGTTGGAAGTTGGTGTGGGTGTCACTACAATTGACTTTGCTCGAAATGTACTGAGATACCAGAGGAGGTTTTAACAGTCCGTCCAAGGACAGAATGTGGACTTTGCACATATTACCAAAGTCTCTAACGAAAGTTAAGATGTAGATTTCTGTCACCAACATCACGAAAAAGTAGCATTACGCGGATATCATCTGTAATGTTGGAAAGCCAGAAAAGGAGCGATAGGCATCGCGCCAATCCCCTTGTATAGGATCATCCATGTATATCAATATCTGTGTTGTCCAGTCAACGCACTCGAGGTTGTGGAAACAACTACAAAGATGCACCTCCGGCAGTAACTCGTTGTATCGTAGATATATTACCATGAAACGTGACATATCTTAAGTCTTTTGTTTTGTTTGACAACCAGTCGTGATCATCCACATCAATCTCCGTCTCCAAATAGAGTAAAACACTCCAAGATAGCAAAGACACCTTCTCCTCTTCCTCGTTGCACCATAGAAGCAAGCATATATTCCAGACCTTTTGAGTGTGGATATACTCCTTCCTGAACAATGGCAATGCAATCAAAAATTAACACCTTCTTAGAAAAAACACAATATAAAAAGAGCACACTTTCATAAAGCAGACTCCACTAACGTAAAACCAAATTCCCAAATTATCTCTCATGTACAATCATAACCTTCACTCTGTTCCTCAATCCTGGAAAGTGGAGATCATTCAGACAATTGAACACAAAAAACTTAGAAGTTCAACTTAGTGAAGAACCATTTGTTCTTACCAGATTGGTACTTCTCCTCGAGAGCCTTCTTGATGGCCTTCTTGGCAGTCTCTCTCTGGGTTGGCTCAGAGAAGGTCTCAGTGGACAGCTCGTTCTTGAAAGACTCAACGTCCAAGGTGTAACGAGTTGGCAACAAATGGTTGTAGTTGACAACCTTGATGAATGGCTTGACCTTAGATCTCTTAGCAGCCTTCTTAGCACCAGCGGACTTACCGACCTTGGATGGGTTTCTCTCAACACCAGCAACGATGGCGTGTGGGAATTGGTGGGACTTGGAACCCTCGTCATGTGGTTTCACGATGACAACCTTCTTACCGGCATAACGGCCTCTGACGACAATAGCGACTTTACCAGACTTGATGAACTTAGCCATTTTTGTTGATGTACGTGGACTGTGATGGAACAAAAGGTCTGTCAAGATCACGTCTAACCTGTTTCGTCAACTCTAGTTGATATTTCACTTCTGAAAAAAATCCGCGTCCCCTCCTGGCAATCACGAATCACCCTCCCCTACAAGACGGTGATATCTTCGCGAAAGTTCGTAAAATGTGTCACCAACCAACATGTTTCATTATTAACCCGGACATCTTCTGTAGCCCTATTATAGTCACGTGATATATAATGAGGTACCGGTAGTTGAATCTGGTAGCCCTAACCTTCCTCCAAAGCTTGCATCTCCGAACTAACACTTTGAAGCCTCCATTGTAAACAGGCCAACTACAACATAAACATCACAAAGAATCGGAAATCAAATGAATCTCATTACAGGAAATAACACATCATAGTGCAATCTCAAATCTCGTTGCACACAAACTTTTCGTGGGCTCATATCAACGTTTCTTTCGGCCACTTCTTGCCAATAGTCTAGAGTTCATACCAGTAATGATCTTGTGTGGACCAGAAGTGGTGTGTGTACTGTTGCCGTTCGTCTTGAAGGATGACGATCCGTTGCTCGAGAGTGGCGGATTCGGTGTTGATGGTGAACTTGTTGTGCTGGCCGCGCAGTGTGAAGCAGCTTCGCTAGCGGCGATCATAGATGCACGCTTTGAATCATCTGTAGATGTGGTGGTTAACTTTGGAATTGGTAAACCATGGTACAATTGCGTCGATTCAGGAACATCTTTAATATGCTTCGCAGATCTTCTAGCAACAAGGTCTTTCAACATGCCATGCTTTGCACCACCATGTGAGTGGCCTGTCGGTGCCACCTGGTTTGATTTGATGACAGGTGGCGCCTCTAATTTATCAACTGGGCTCAACGGAGGAGACCCAACCGCGATCTTTGCTGCATCTTCAGCGGCGATGGATCCGAGCGCCGTGCCAGCATCTCCACTAGGGTCATTCTCCAGCCTCTCCCGAGTCAGTTTATCAGCCACAGAGTTGCGAGCCTTTTGTAATGCCAGTGTCCAAGATGAGACATCTGATTGTTGTGCTTCAAAAACAAATGCTGTATTGTATGATTCGATCACGAAGAGTGATTGAACATCTGGGGATGTACTCGATGGTAAAAGCTCCTTGATTTTGATGACTGGATGCGTGATATCAATCTCAGTACGGAGCTCAATGTTGATGGTTGAGTCAGATTCATGATCATTATCTGCCTCAAGTTTGCTGAAGATCAAAACACGAGAGTTGGAAGTGACTAACATGAAGCGAACCCTTCTATCTTCTTCAGTTGCGGTGGTGGAAAAAAACTTCTTCAGTCTCATTCTTGTAGTCTCTGTACGAGATTCGTCATTCACAGAATGATTCTTAATAATTCCTTTATCGGCGTCTGCACCATGTTTGTCCATATTTCTCAAGCCTTGAAATGAACCGTTCGCAACTTGACTCAATAACGTAGACGTAGAACTTCTGTTTCCTCCGAGGGGACTATCCACCAAACGACGTCTGTATTTCTTTTCAATCAGCTCCACTGTTGACATGGATACAGTGATATCACCAGCTTTGAGGATTCTTTCCTCATTATCTTTCAAATAGTCAACGTACTTCAAGTCAAGTCTGGACATTGGCGGAACAACGAGGGATGGACTTGACTTCACCAATGGCGCGCTCTGTGGAGATGGTTTCTTCTTTTGTACGACTGTAGGTGATACCTTTGGTGGTTTACGGCGCTCAACATTTGAAGAAGCACTCACTGGTGGTGTTGATGTCAAAGGGTCCTGATCTGTATTTCTCTCCTTTAACTCATTGAAAGCCTTGATGATATCATTGGGCTGACGAGACAAAGCCAATGCAGCAGCGCTAGCAGCACCTGTGTATCCACTTGTAGATCTCTTGGTCTGTTGTTGCTGCTTTCTAGCAGCCACGGTGGCCTTTGCCTTCATCAAGACTTGTTGACTTGCCGTTGGCGGCTTTGGCGATGCGACATCGGTGAAATCAGAACTTGCATTTTCTGATGGATCGCTTTGTGTTGGTGTGGATGGTGATGAGGCAACACGTCTTGGAATGGTTATTCTTGTTCTTGACCCTCCTATGTTCAGTTCGGGAACTGGAAGCATTGATTTTGCAGAGATCTTGTAAGGCCCAGCCTCCGGTGCTGGTACCTCCCAGATTGATTCTTTCGGGTTGTTAAAGTCAATTCCCTGGAAGAAGAGATGACCTTGTATTGTCTTGATTGTGGCACGATCCTTTGGATTGAGCACCAGGATCTTCTTGATAAGATCTCTAATGACCATTGGGAACCCGGCAGTGAATGCGTATTGTAGCTTGATAATCTTTTGGAATGTGAGATAGTCATTGGTGGCCTTGAATGGCGGCTTACCTGCAATCATCTGATAGACTATGCAACCAAAGGCCCAGATATCACAAGCCTTGCCGACAGCCTTCTCATTTAACAACTCTGGAGAGACGTATTCAGCTGTTCCAACAAAGGACTTAGATCTCGTATCCGACGGGTACTGTCCGTTTTCATTCTGATCCAGAAGCTTTGCAGTACCAAAGTCCGTCACTTGGATACGCATGTTAGCATCGACTAATATGTTCTCAGGTTTGAGATCTCTATGGACAACACCATTGTCGTGCATGTACTTGACGGCATCCAGGATCTGAGCACTATAGTACCTTGTAGTCTCTTCATTTAATGTTCCGTGTTCTTTTATTAGTGACAGAAGCTCTCCGTTTGGAGCATAGTCCAGTACAAAGTACAGACTCGACTCATCCTGGAAAGTAAAGAAGAGATGAACTATACCGTCCTGTTTTCCCAGGCGGTTTAACGTGTTCTTCTCAATGTTCACGTATTTGACCTTCTTCTCTCTGATAATATGACGCTTGTCCAGGACCTTGACTGCGAACTGCTTTGCTGTGTTTTTGTCTGTGGCCAATAGAACCGTGGAGTAAGATCCCTCGCCTAATGTTTTGCCAAATTTGAAGTCCTTAACGCTGCGTCTAATGAGGTCTTCTGACTCGCCGCCATTGGTCGTCTCTGTCTTTTTCACGAACGTGGCGGCGCCCTTCTCAGGCCATGATTCGCTCGTCTTCATAGCCGCATCATTGCTGTTTCTGTCAGACAAGTCATCATCAGCCGCAGCAGACGCCAGCTGTGCGGCTTCGTGCTCGTTAGCTTCCATTAGAGCGGTACGCAATTGCGACGTCGCAAGCGGGCTGGAGGACAGCAGACTCTCATCTGTGCCGTTATGCTGGTTCAACACGAGATTTGTGGCGGTAAGCGCCCTGAGCGGATGGTTCGCACGCTCTGTGAAGGGTGTTCCGACAGGCGAAGCAGGCTGCGTTCTTGCAGAGCTCACATCCCTGGCAGCGCCTTGTGACATGTACGGTGGAAGCAGGTACACGTCTGCTGGTCTGGCTCCTTGTCTGGGTAAAGCATTCTGGTCATTGTCGTCATCGCCCTCCTCCTCCAGCGTGTAGACGGATTCAGCGCCCTCTGAACTGTCGTTTTCCACGTCCTCCTCGAGGTAGTCGTTGACGAAGGAGAAGTGTTCTGGATCCGGGGTCTGCGGGGGCCGCGAGTGTGGCTGTTTCCGCGGATCAAGTGACATTGTGGATGTTGTACTGTGTATAATGCAACTTGAGCTTTGAGGGCTCCGCGTATAAATAGCACACACACACAGTACAACACAACTGTCCCTACAAAGAAAGGGGATGCTTGCGTTTCCCTCATGGCGCTTTCGCGGTTTCGCGAACTCTTTTGATTTTCCCTGAGCTTGTTCAAAAAAAGCTGTCTATGGGAAACTGAACACCAGTGGACACATCTCAGACACACCTCACAAATGGCACCACGTAACTTCTACGAGGACGGAAAGACCCTCACCCCGCTCCCGGGAACCACTGTTGCCGCCACTCCTGCAGAGGTGGAGGCCCTGGGTCCAAACAAGATCATCAACGGCTCCTCCGTCCGCTCCCCATCATTCCTCCAGCAGAAGATCGAGATCCTCAGGGGGAAGGTCAACTACTTCTACTACACCAGTAACCGCACCGTCGACGACCTCGCCGCCGCATACAACACGAAGGAGCAGCACTTCACTACAACCCTTTCTAACTTGCACAGCAAGGGCGAGGATCTCCTGACCAACGGCCAGTTTATCGCTGTTGCCGGTCTCTTTGGCCTCATCCTCACGAGACGCTCCAATGTCCTTCTCAAGGCCGTCACTCCAGTTGCTCTCGGTCTCTTAGCATTCAGATACACCATGCCACAGACGTTCAGCAACGCCTTGGGCTTTGCACATGACATCGAGAAGAAGAACTTCCCACAATTGGCTGTCAAGCAGGAGGATTTGGTCAACAAGACGTCCTCTCTCATCACAAATACCGAGTCAAAGACATCGGATGTCCAGAAAGAGGTTGGTTCTAAGCTCTCGGATGCTAAGGGCGCCTTCAAGAAATTCACTGGTTTGAGGTTCGACGAAGACGTTACAAAGAAGTAAAAAAGACACACAATCACGTACAATATCACATACGCCGTACACTTGTATGGTTATATAAATGACACAAACTAATGAATGTCCTGACATATTCCTTCTATCCCTCGTTGGTTGAAGATCTAGGGGCACGATTCCTTAGCTATTGAGTACCTGGGTCAGCTCCATTTTGTGACACAAAAGGGAGCGACTCAAAAATGGTGACACAAAACTGAAACGCAAGGGGGTCTCAAGGTGTGGACTGTTAAGCTGATCTCATGTACTGATATCAAACACTGTTGAACGCACCCACAACTCTACGCAACGCCCGCCTCCTGGTACTCTATCTTGAGATTGTGATCCCTCCCAGTCTAATGTCGTCGTATCCAAACTCAGGTGCATGCAAGGAGACAGGTACAGCCAAGAGCCAGGCTTATACTCCTAGCGGGATCTCTACGCGTGGCTCGATGGAGTTAATGGACTCAGAGGTCAATCCTCCAGGGACTTCCGGAAGTCAAATTGTTGACAACGATGAAGAGGGTGCCATCTCCGGACTTGTTGCTCGTCCTCTGTCATCTTCTACTCGATACGAGGTGTATTCACAGTTATCACAAGGAGGTTTCCCGCTTGGTTCCATATTTGGCAAGCTTCAGGGAAATTCTCAAGGTACTTCACACTCTTTGGGTCTGAAGATCAACAGGTTAATTAAGATGGAGAAGAGGGTCATGAAGCTGCAACAGCATCTGATCAGGGACATCGGTTCGTGGTGTAACGTTTTACCCAATGAAGATTCCAAGCAGTTGTTGTACCATCTCATAAAGGTCTTGGAAGTTGAGTATGATGTGACTGACCGATCTATTAAGAAGCAGAGCCAGATTGTTGGACTGTTGGCTAACGTGAACAAGAGAGAGAGGAGAACCAATGAGTTGAAGCTCAAGAGAAACAAGATGCTTTCCAAGCTCAGAGAGAGTGAGAATAAGATGGGTGATAACCCTGTGACGATCTTGACTAAAGAGAATTTGGAGGAATTGGAATGTTCTGTCGAGATTGTTGAAGATCAGTTCATCAGAAGCATCAACAACGGGTTAAAGAACTCTCTTGTTGATTATGTGACCACATTGAGGCAGTCTGGTGCCAAGTACAGAGAGGCAAGTTGCTACTTTTTAGATAACTACAACTTCAACTCCAGAAATGAAGGGTCTGCCTCTAATCTTCAAAGGTTGATCTTGCAAAATAAGTACCAGAACCCTCCAACTTCCGCATCACGATTGGTGCAAATAACAAGTGGAATTATTCAACAACAGGATGTCACAAGGGATATAACCACGTCGCTGAGTTATCAGAAGAACTACATTGCCTTGTCTCCAAATCACGTTGGGAAATACTTGGATAACGTCTACGATGATGAGGACGGAGATCCACTTGGTCCAGTTAGGGAAAGAGCAATAAGTCCAAACCGAACGTCAAAGCCTTTAGGTGACCAATCTGAACCTCTGTCAGCACCAGAACAACAACCAACACTTATCCCAACGTCTGCAACGGTTCCAAACGGATTAGATCAGGCGTACAGTATTATCAGTTCGTACAGTATGTCGGTACCTGGCGGTCTATCAGGGATGCGGCCTCCCACTACAAACCATGAATGGACTACCTGAGTGAGTTAAGAAAGACAAAAAATGAATGGAAATAATGCAGTTGTAACCGTAGTGTAATGGTAGTGTATGGTATGGTGCGCTATGTGCAAGTGTAGGAACATTTTCATTCCTTATTAATTTTTGATGAGGAGGAGGCAAAGAATCTCTTTCCCAGTTCATAACTGGAAATCATTATTGCACAAGAAGGTGCAACTTTGAGGAGACGAGGGGCCAAGCCAACATAGAGGGCACTGGCACCCTCGTACTTGAATATGTCTGCCATGAACTTGACCATGTTTTTCTCCTTGACCTTTCCTGATTCGCTAGAGATCTGTAGTCTTGTCTTTCCCACATCGAATGGGTTCGTGACACAAGCAGCTATGCTTCCTGATATGCTTCCGCTGATGAACGAATGGAGGAAGAGATCACTATCGGTGTTCCCTGTGAGCTTCCACTTCGGATCTGAGGTCAACGTGGCCTTGAAGTACTCGTACGAAGCCCAGTAAATGCCACTAAATGGCACGTCCCTCCACAGAGTCAATGTCAATCCACGGAATAGCACGTGTGGACCAGTCTTCATCACATCTACTTGTAGATCCTTCACGAGCGAGCCAAGGGATCTCTTTGTGCTTGGGATGCTTTGGAAACGAGTCTTGAGAAGCTCGATGGGTGCTATACAAGTGCCAGCAATCGCACGGGCGATGGATCCACAGACGAGCGGGTTGATCCATTCGTGGTGTGCACAGGGCGAAGAGTCTCTGAGCAGCTCATACCCTGTGAAGTAGACGATGTTTGAAGGTGCTGCCATCATCAGCGTGAGTGAAAGACCACGCCAAAGCGTCACTGTGCCCTCTGTGCGTGCAATGGTGGCAAGCGATGACAGAGTGCCACCCAGAGGCTTTGACGAGCAGGACACATCTGTCGCACAGCTTGCCGCAGTCATTGTGGGCGAGGGCATGCTACTCCAGAACACCTGGCGACGACAGCACTCCTCTGCAGGCGAGAGCAGCACCTGCTGCTGCTGTCTGATTCTGACAACGTCAAAGGGCGTTACGAGCAGCGAGGTGAGCACCGAGCCCGAGCACGCGGACAGCATCCGTTGTAGCAGCGTGATGCCAGTCTCCTGCTGCGGCGATGGCCCAAGATCCGGCTCCTCGATTGCAGCTGCGAGCTCTGAGGACAGTGACATGTGGTTGTGTCTTTCTGTTCTGTTCTGTTCTGTTCTGTTCTGTTCTGTTCTGTTCTTACAGTGTCTAAGTGTTGATGTTTTTGCTTGTTCTCTTTGAGGGTGTCAAAGAAAAATTACGTGTGGAGAGACAAATATAATTATATAGGGAGAGGCACAAACAAAGCTGTTGAAAGGGATCACGCAAAATGCCCAAGGACAGTGCTCACCTGCGCGCCTACAGAGCTGCTCTCTACGCTACGCAGTTCGTCGCCTCGGGCGAGTCGCTGGATGCGCTCTCGCAGTCGCTGCCTCGCTTGCTGACAGCACTGCGTGTCACGGATGAGGAAACACGCATCAGAGTCATTGAGACCGTCAGGAACGCCATCAACGACATCCAGTTCCTCCATCTGACGCTTTCCAAGTCCACACAGCTGTTAGCGAGAACCACGCGCATCTTCATTCGCCATTTCCTGCTGTTGTTCGGCCTGTTGGCCACAGGAGCATCGTACGCAAAGATACTCAAGCTGTGGAGAACACCCCTGAAGACTGCAATGGTCTCTGGCGACCTCAGAAACCCGGCAAAGTACGCTGCATCTGTCTCTCTTCTGTTATCAACACTGCCATTGATTCGCTCACGGATTGCAAATGATGTTGCAGCCTCACTCGTTCACTCGTCGCTCGCATTGTCATTGTTCCCTGAGGGATACTCCAAGGACTACGCCGTCGTGTATGCTCTGGCACAGGCCCTGGAACACCGCCTGAAGAATGTAGCTGACTCGTGCAAGTACAAGATGGACTTGTACTGGCTGCTGGTTCCAATCTCACTCTCTGAGATTCTCCATCTCTTGACCTCTACCCCACAATACCTGCCAGCTACCATCACACGGTTGATTACCGGGCTCTACTCGGGCTTAATTGAATCAAAGCCAAAGCACTACGCTAAGGATTGGCCACAGACACTGGATGTCTTCCTCAGTCTCCGTGAGACCAAAAGAGTTGATAAGGGCTTGTTGCGGGCTGATATCGTGTCTTTAATACGGGTGAATCCTGGTCATACGAATGCGAAGATGAGCATGTTGAGTCCGTCTGAACCAAGTCTGAAGAAGGTGTTACTCAAAAAATCTCCAAGAAAGCTTCTTGCTCTGCTATCGGTCAGTTTCCCTCTCCTAGTCTTGGTGAACTACCTAAGGCTCAAATTATCCTCTGAGTCTAACGCCAAACCTGACTGGAGTAATCTATGCAAAAAGAGTTTGAAATCATCTCTCAAGTTCTCACTTACCTCCTTGATGACACTGATTACTTCGTACACTCTACTCACGACTAGGCTTTCTCCACGTTGTAATGGTTTCGTCTCTGGTCTGTGGTTTTACGTGTACAAGGATACATTTAATACTTATCTTTTCTCCTATCTGGCCAGAATCACGTTCCTTGCCACTTTCAGACAACATCGTGACCGTCTCCTGCGTCATGGTGGTGTTCTTGGTTCTATTGTTGGCTCATATGCTTCCACTGCAATTGGTTGCTTTAGTATTCTACAGCTGTTGCAATTGGACGCCGATGGGAAACTCAGGGGGAGATTCCAGAAGTGCATCCAGTTTATCAAGAATGGTGGATCTACATCTAGTTTATGATGCTACAAAATGAATTACAAGACAATTGATGGTTACTCACCTTTGTTTTATACTGATGGTTTCTTATGTGCAAATGA
Organism: Williopsis sargentensis; assembly: GCA_020995425.1. Lineage (NCBI taxonomy): Eukaryota > Fungi > Ascomycota > Saccharomycetes > Phaffomycetales > Wickerhamomycetaceae > Williopsis > Williopsis sargentensis. The sequence continues at coordinate 2,026,348 of CP083465.1, read as the reverse complement.
TTTCATGCTGTAGTGAAAGCGGTACAACTCTGAAGGTTGAGATATACGTATGTGACCATATTGTGTCAGTTTATTTTGCAAAAGTATGTTTCAGTGCATCAACGTGGTTTGAACAAGAGATAGGTGCATACTGCACAGGTTTCACTCTTTTCCTCGATGATTTTCCTTGAAGATCCGCCTTAGTGGTGCTAGCCTTGCAATGCTTCATCTTTTCTAGGAACGTCTCCTTAAACTCCGGTGAATCTATCTTATGTGACTTTCTGAAATTTGGATCTGCCAAATGCATCATCAGCAATAATGTGAAATAGGCATCATTCGCTCCATTATGCAAATGACTGTGTGGTATTTGGAAATATGTCAACATTTTGGATAATGAGAATTGTTCGCCACAGACAGATTTTTGAATTGATTGAGTATCAGCAATGGTGACATCATTTGGAACACTCACATTCATGCTTCTCAACCATTTCAAGTCACCACCAACATCGTGTCCAACAATCACGGGATGGAATCCCTGGGCTTTTCTCTTGATGAAATAGTGATCAAAGAGAGTGCGCATGAATTTTGTGCATTCTTTCAATGGTAATGTTAAAGAACGGCCACCAAGAAAGTCATGTTTGTGATCAGGGACATAAATACCATTACGCAAATGGAGGTATTCTTTTGGCAATAGATGTATCGTGGTGAATTGGGGAATAGTGGATAATGCCTCTCTTGAAGGATCATAAATGGAGATACCAATCTCTGTAATTTTGTTTGTGTCAAACTCATGAGCTTCTATGTCCAAGGAGATCAATACAGTACGTTTATCATTCACTGTGATTAAAGTTTTGGCAAAGGAGTTGAATGTGGATTGGTTTTGAAGCCTTGGGTGTGAATGACGAGTAGAGTCAACTTCTGCAAAGTACAGTTTGAGTGTCTTCAACCTCTCTGCTGTGAGCCTGTCAAGAAGGTCTGTTGGGATGGCATCTTGGTGATACTTATCAAAGATATCATCAAAGTTGAAGTTTGAGGTCAGTGGCACTGAAGAATTCTGTAACTTTGATTCCTCCACCTGATTCTCCTGAGTCTCAAACAACTCATGAAATATCTGTGTGGCTGATTCCACTTCGCTGTTCTCCTGAGACTCAAACTCACGTAGTGAGAGTTGGCCCAAGACGACATCGTCATTCGCCCGCTTCTCAGCCAAAGTTCTCAGGACTCCGTCTTCGGATTGCTGTACACGGTGGTCGTATGTCTTATCAGTATCAAAAGTGGCATTCACACTATCAGTATCGAATTTGGTATGCTTGGCTTTTGAAACTCGAGTTGGTGTTGGATCTGTCGAACGGTCTTCTTCAACCTGGGTATAGAACAGTCCATTCAGTAGTGTTTGCTTGTATGGTCTGAATTGCGGTGATTTCTCCATAAGCACTCCGTAGAATAATAGCTTGTCAGCCTTTGGGACTTGTTGCTTAGCTGAAAGAGCGAGATAAGTAACACTCCGCAATTTGATATCGTCAGGTAACAGTCTAAGTCCTTCGAGGATAGCTTCTGATTCAGTCTCTGGAACCAACCCAGTGATCTTCAGGTTGAACGTGTAGCGAGTTTTTCGTTTCTTGGCCGTGCCCTTGTTCCACAAGGGTGGAGGCTTTGCACTGCAGACCTTTGTACCGGCCATGTTTGGTGGCGTATGTGAGGTGGCGAGAGGGCGAGCAGTTTGGAACAGTGGTTGAGCGGAAGTTCTTGATGTCCGTGCCAGCAGTCTTCTCATGTGCTGTCGCGCCACAGTGTTGTGTAGTCTATTTGGTTTGAACTGTGTGCTCATGTTCATGCTACCACCCTATATTTTTTTTCCACATCAGTCAATTTCAGAAGCATCGAGCATCCGAGATCAGAACGACGTGCTTACTTGGAGGGCTTGTATCGCCTAAGGCTCTATAAATGTCTATTAAATGATGTCTGCGCGATTCTCTGTTCCGTTGATGGTGCTTTGCAGTCCACACGTCAGCGATGTTAACTAACACGTCCTTGTAGTCCATTTCTCGAGATCAGCACATGTCTATGTCTGTGGTACTACCTGCGACTGAGATACGGACTATCCATCTCAGCCGACATTTCATTACCACACGTTTCAGAGTACGAAGATGGCACATTTGTCACTGCACAGTGTGCTGTGTGCTATGTGCTATGTCGTCTCCAACCAATGTTAGTTCGCATCTTGTGAAGTTCTCTAAGGGGGAAGATCAACATTTCTTCGCATAAAAGGCTCAGCAGTTATTCTAGTTCACAACTTATCAAAAATAAAGACCTCTATATGAGTTCGCTATGTTAACTCGTTACTCTTATCCTCTGGCTTGCCTTCTTGCAACTTCTACCAACTATTTAGATCAAATCACATCTATTCTTCTTCTAACCATAAATGGTGGTTCCTGTTTACGTCATCGACTATCTATGAAGGGCTCTGATCTCTCACTGGATTTTTTTTTGTGTCGCCATTGACAACTGATGCTTGATATCGCACTAGCGGATTTATCCCATTTGTGAGTGGTGATATACTGGTGGATGTTAATTCAGCATGATACTACTGTCAACTACAATATAATTTATAAATATTAAATGATGAACGCAAAGCACATTGCATGAAAATTTCGCCCCACATTTTCATCTTTTCACGGCTCTACACGTTGGTCCCAATGATAATTAGCTCTTTGGAGTTGGTTTAAATCAAGCGGTATGTCCGAAGATAACTACCTCTTCTAATATGTTGATACATGAAGAGAAGAATGGATTGTGATAGGGTGGATGGTGTCAGTTTGATGGATACGCATACTGTTGTTTCGTCATTCTGATGGATCTGTTGGTGCTGATGTGAGGTATTAGTTTCGGGAAGGTAAACAGTTGTAAATGATCTCTTTCATGTTTCGTTGTTAGGTAACGCTATCTCCTGTAGCCTGCATGCAAGGTGTCTCGTGACTCTGCTCGGTTTTGATTTTAATCGTTACCTAAACCATGTGTCTGTCTACAGCATAATCGTTTTACTACCAGGAGAAACAATACTAGCAGACTTTAATGAAAGTGACACAAGAGACTAATAACAACTCCACCGTTTGGAATAGAAACTCTCCATCTGATGTTTAATCTCCTGTAGCTGGTGACCCGAGAAGTGGAAGAAGAAGACAGCTACCACGGTTTCCACCATCTGTCCGATATCTTCCTCAACCTCCTTGTTGAATTGTTCAACTCCTTTTGATTGCCTTTGAGCTGAAGACGAAGCCCTACCCGAATCACCGATGAAGCTGTTACTGTTAGAAGCATCCCTTCCAAAGTCGATGATATGTGGCTGTACAAAACCATCATGAATAACTTTCATTTCATCAAGTGTCTTCTTAACATCGTTCTCACCTCTTATTCACCATCTCATCACAGCTGCATAGGACACTCCCATGGTGTAGACACCATGGGCTAATACCCCGATCATGAATTTGTTTGAGGACATTAAATGCAGATTTGGAAATTTCGAGAGCACAAACTTCATAATGTAACCCTATCACTCTGGTAATTTCTAAATCTTGGATGACATGCTCCACTTTCATCATCTCAATTGCAAAACCCTCAACTTTCAGATCATTGAAATTCTCGCTTTGACTGACAGTTAATAGTTCAACCAGATTGGAAACAGACATGAAGCCGTAGCTTCTCATAGTTGGTACATTAGAGACACTTTTTAACGTGTTCAGAGCTATGATTTCTCGATAATATGTGTCAAACATGTACAGTGATATGTTCGTGAAAGTCTGTAATTCCTCAAGAAGCTGCGCAGCTACATCATCGTCCGTTAGAGCTGCACCATCTGGGCGTTGAGAACACCCTACTGTCTCTTTCACTGTGGAACGACAGTGTCCTTCTTCATCATGTTCTTCGCCCAATCCCGTCTTAACTTCCCTTGGATGAATTGAATGTCCTTTCCTCTTCGTAATACTAAATTGAGATTCATCCGACAGTCTAACTCTCACAGAGTCGTAAACTTTAAGGATGGACGGACCACCTGATTAGCATTCCAACCCAGTTCTCTTTGCATCAATAACAAGTGATAAGCTGTCTTCAGCGTTGTGACACCGGGGTATACGTACGCCTTGCAACAAGCACTTGATATCATAATCCCCAATGTCCCAAATCTCGGCTTGTGGCATTTCAGATAATAATTCATTAAGTTCTTCAGCAGTTGAGGGACGTGTTCTTGGGCGATTGTTCCTTCTGTGTCCTGAAACATCGAAAGTATCATCTGATTCTGAGAGATTCAAGTGTGCCAAACGATCAATGACAGTTGGTCTATTAAAATCAAGGGCGGCAGTACTTCTTGAGCTTTGAAGAATTTTTGATGACTTAGGTGTGATGCTCTTCACAAAGTTCCCAGCCTCTTGCTCAAATAGAGAATGAAGCTTCGACGTCAGACCTTTTCGACCTTCGATATATCCTCTGAAACTATCAGTTGTCTCTTCGTTGTATCGTGTCAACGTCTCAAAGATCTCCACTTGGAGAAGGTAAAGACCGATCCAAATCACGCTCTTGGGAGACCTAGCTATGAGAAACTCAAAGGAATGGTTCAAGAATCGCTCACTCCACCTCTGGGTATTGGCGATCAACTCCTTTCCAGTCTTCTTGATCTCATCTTCTTCTACGTAGCCCTCTGTGCGAAGCTCAGAAGATGCAGCACTGCCAGTAGAAAAGAGACCATCAATTAGAACGTCTAGGTGAGCAATCCCATTGTGAGGTAAAAACCAAAATGAGATACCTCAATGTATCATCATTGAAGTCATCTTTCTCTGCACTGGCTAAAATTCGTGTAGTAGTCAAATTGCTTGAGTAGTGTCGTTGATCTGTTGTGAAGCGTTGATATTGACTGACCAGATGATAATGACGTTGATGAAAAAATGACATCAAAGTATGCGTGCGGAACGAAATCATCGTCATGGAACATCGAGAGCAGTTCGTTGGACATTTTGTAACTTGTTAGTAGTTGAAACTATGAGCAACAGGGGTTCGTCTTTAAGTGTAGTTGGTTTGGAACCTGGGTCAGATCTCAAAACTCATGATCGAATACGCGAACAAGACAAAATTGGCTAGAATACGGGATCAATCGACGATATTAGGTGCGCTTGTTGGCTCGTTCTGTTATACCAGTTCAGAGCTTTCTAGTAGGCTGTAGCATGGGCCCTGTAGCACTTGCCACTTGCATCCTAGTTGATAACTGTCAGCACCGCTGGTTATGAACGATGACATTTCTGCCGTAAACAGACGTTTCTTTAATTTCTGTGAGAGCACGGAACGTTCGCACGCAGAACAGGTAGCACGACGCCGTAAATAGGAGCCACTTATTAGCTAGAAGAAGAACAGAGTCATTGCGGAGCTCGCCAGAGGTTTACAGGGGGGGGATAACAGGGTTTGAAGAGTTGGGATGTAGAATGCAAATTACTGTACTTACGAACGTGGCTCGCGTGGCGTAATGGCAACGCGTCTGACTTCTAATCAGAAGATTCTGGGTTCGACCCCCAGCGTGAGTGCCATCTTCATTCTTTTTTTTCAAATTGGAAAAGTTCAAATAGCCAGAAATGGAATTCTTCCCAATAAGGAAGGTCAGTGCACTAATTCTAAATATCATGAGCATCAAGAATTACGCGCATCACGGCTTAATGTCATGACCAAGATCACCCTACACTTGTGGAGTTGTTACCAGTAGTCACTGCCTTCCAAGTCTCAATGCAACAACATGGCCTCACACTACAGGAACCTCTGCCGACACCGCTTCGAAACCCCACAGAGAGCCCAAGTGACACAATTTTTGTCCGTGTGTGTTGCGACTCCCAAGCCGCGGCCCAAAACGCGCGCCCACTCCACAATTTGAAATGTTTCACTATCAGTTAGTTCTCTTTCCTTCGTTCAACAACACCACAAAGAACGGAGGTATCAAGCAGATAATGTCGTGTGGACCAGTGAACGCAGTGCAGAAGCTGTCATCCCATGCACAGGTGGACAGATCACTCCAACAGGATGCCCGTCAGAGGCAGGGAGTGCCATCTCAGTCATCCTTCAGATCACAGGCTCCAAACGCCACCATGGAGCGGGAGTTCCAGATGCACCAGCAACAGCAGCAGCAGTTTGAGCCGACATTCTCCAACGCCTTCCAAGGTCCTGTGCGCATGCAACAGGGTCCTAGTAGAATCCAGCAGAAGCAGCCATTGTCTTGGGCTAATGACTTCAAGATGACCATGCCTTTACAACCGCAACAACAACAGCAACAGCAGCAGTCTTCACAGTGGAACTCGCAATTCATGAACCAGATGAACTTGCAACAGCAACACACGCATTTTAGTGTTGCACAGCGACTTGGCCCACAAATGCAGCCGAACATGGCCTTCAACACTAGAAACATGACTGAACATAGAGGACTACACGATCAGTACCTCAACTCACAACTTGAGGACCTCGACCATGTGGAGCTCGAGCGTGAGTTTGACTCCTTGGCGAAGCAGTTTGAGAAAGCTGAGATGGAAGAACCTGTGCCTCTGGACGCTGAACTTCCGAATAGTAACAATGCTGGGTTCAAACAAGCTGCTAAACAAGTTGCCGATGTGATGAACTCTGCACAATCTGAGAAATTTGCAAATTCCAAATTCTTGGATCTCATGACCAAAGTTTCTGCGGGTCATGTCGAATTAAATGAAGATGAGACGAAGTTGGTTGATGGACAAGGTCGTGACATCCATGAGGAGAAACTTAAGGATAAAGCTGAGCCAGAGAAGCAAACCAACAGACTTCCAGACCCTTTAAAGTTTGTTCAAGACGGTGATTTGGAGACTCCGTTTCAAAGTGCCAGGCTCGTTGGGAAGAGCCATGGTGATTCAAAGTATACATGGGACGACATGTATGATGACTACAGAAATGACGATACCTCGTTTTGATTCCTGCTTCAAGTTTAAAAAGAAATGCATGGATGATCAGTTTATTATCTACTAGGTTAGCATTGTGTGTTGTTAGTCATGCTTTTTGTCATATATTTGATTGTCGTGACGTATTATTATGATCGGAATATCAAGATCATTTGCTCATCGTAATCATTTCTTCTTCCTGTTCGTCTTCGTCTTTTTCTAATAGTTTGCCTTTTTTGTTGGTACTCGTAGCCTCTTCTTCACCAAGTAGTCCTTGTTTAACATCACTGACAAATGTCCAAAGAGAACTTGATACAGAGTTCAACATGTCTTCTGAACCGCCACCGGTAGTCTCAGCTTTTGAACCTGTGAATCCATCCTTATTGAGTCTCTCAATTTCGTTCTGCAGAATTTGATCAAATTGGTTCAAGAGACTCACCGGCTTACTCCAAATGCTGTCATTCTTCGAGGCTTGATTCTTCTTTGTATGTTGTGACAATGCCTGTTTGTTTCTATTGTGTGCGTTTGGTGTACCTGATGGTGACAAATGATCCTTGTGTATCGTATTCTCAACTTTATTTCTCAATTTGGTGAGCTCCTGCTCCTCCTTGTCAAGTTCCTGTTGTATCATCTTCATTTTCTCTCTCAACTCCACAACACGCATCTCCTTTGCAGCCAGAACTCTGAGGGATTCATTCAGATCATCATATTCGGAAGTGCTGGAGTTTGTTCTGCGTCTTGACCGTTCATTGTCGCTGTGCATTGCCGGCTTCATGTCTGGCGATAACAGGGTGGCCTCTGGCTTCAACAATGGCACTTTAACGAGCCCCGCATTGGACTCTGGGCTACTCATCCTCGACGGTGGCTTCCCCTGTTGCTTCATGGCCACGTTTATCCCGAGATTTAGTCCTCGACGAGATGGTTGACGCGCTATTCCTCCATTGTTCCCGTCAAGGCCCGCAACGCGTGACAACCCACCCATCGTGTTTGACCTCGTGATCCCAGTGGACAGTTTCACAGGCTTAACGCCATCCTCGTTCACAGCAGAGCCAATGTGTGCCTGTAGTGGAGCATCGTCTGGCGAGATGGAATTTCTGCGAGCCTTTGTGGGTGTTGTCAACAGCGGCGATGTGGGCACGGGCGACGTTGGCGTTGTGTCCGCTGGTTTGTAGAGCGCAATCGTCTTGTACGTGGACGTGTCCGTGTTGAGCGACTTGTCAAAGTCCTCTATGAACCTGTCGAACTTGGCGTCCTTGTCCATTGCTCCACCGTATGGCAGAAACTTCTGTGTGTCAAACGCCCCACAAGTTACAATGTAGAGGTCCAAATCCGCCTGTGATTTTCTAGCGCGACGGGCTTTTTTTAAGGACAGCCAAAACAAACCAGTTTCATCTCCTCAAAAACAAGTCCTCCACCTGTCATCTTTAGAGAGGAAGAAACCGCTGTGTTCAAAGAGCCGTGGGAGTGTCGAACGGCTACCACAAACGATCGACTGAGCACGGAATACTGGCAACGATGACGCCCTTCAAGTTTGGAAAGAAGAAGAACCACAGCAAGGAGGCTGCCGCCCAGGACACGTCCCCTTCGAGCAAGCGCACCAACAGCGCCAACAGCGCCTCGCGCGACTCGCCACAGACGTCAGTGACCTCAAACGGGTCGTTCAGGAGGGACCAGCGATCGCCTTCGCTGAAGCAGGTACTGCCGCCACAGTCGCTGCCTCCACAGCTTCAGCAGCAACATCAAGCCCAACAACAACAGGGCTCGGGCCCCGTGGGATTCGACCACAATAACAACATCTACACTTCGCCACAGCGTACCCCAAAACAGTATGGTTATGGCCAGTCCATCGCTCAACAGCAACAACAGGGTGTTCCACCTACGTACGCTCACAATTCTCATCAGCAGCAGATCAGAACTCCATGGAGTAGAACGAAGCTTTTGATCTCTCCATTCCCTCGCTACAGACATGCTGCCTCGCAATATGCAAATGATAAGGGCGAAGTCTTTGTTATGGGAGGCCTGCACAACACTTCTGTATACGGTGATACGTGGATCATCAAGCCAGACGGTGATGGTCGCAATTTCCAAACGACTCAAGTGGACATCTATGACAACTCTCCGGCTCCAAGAGTTGGCCATGCATCCACTACATGCGGCAATGCCTTTGTCGTGTTTGGCGGTGATACTGTCACCAATGACGATGGTGACATTGATAATGACTTGTATTTGTTCAACATGAACTCCCACACATGGACCATTCCACGTCCAATTGGTAAAAAGCCATCAGGGAGATATGGCCACACTATTGGTGTCATTGCCATCATGAACTTTGACTCCAAGGTTTATCTTTACGGTGGTCAACTGGATGATACGATCTATAACGACCTCATCGTTTTCAACTTGTCCTCGTTCCGTCGTCCTGACGTCCAATGGGAATGGATCAAACCAGCTGATAACGTTAGACCACCACCTTTGACTAATCACACTATGGATGTTTACGATAATAGTCTCTGGCTCTTTGGTGGATCCACTGGTCAGAAGCTTGTCAATGATCTATGGACTTATGACCCAATGACCAACAAGTGGGATAACCCAAAGACTTTTGGTAGTGCCCCACCGCCAATGGAGGAACATGCTTCCGTTGTCTTCAAAGACTGTCTTATTGTCCATGGTGGTAAAAATGTTCATGGCGAAGCCGTCAGTGATGTCTTCTTTTTCAACTTTATCACAAAGACCTGGTTCAAAATGCCTTCTAATTACGCGTTGAATCCACAGGGCAAATATGGTCATACTTTATCTATCACCAAGGGCAATATGCTTTTGATCTTGGGTGGTCAAGCCCCAGACTATGCCAGATTGGGTGATAATTTGGAACCATCTGAAGAGGATAACGGTGTTGGTACCATTTTGAACTTGTTAGATCTTTCAAATTTGGAAAGACTGGTGCCAGGATTGCAACATTATAGCACACCTGGAAACATCTCCAATCAGGAGAAATTTAACGGGCCTCAATCAATCTTTACTCCGCCTGCAGTTGGTGCAAAGACAAATGTGTCACCCCAAAACGAAAGATATAATTCAACATCCCCGACCCGAGAGAAGTTGAACGATGAGAGACAGCCATTCACTCCAAATGTTCCACCTCCAAGAAGTCCAGGACATTATGGCCCAACTGGAGCCACTATCATCGGTGGTGATAATGCTGGCGTAGCTCCTGTCATTGGCGCTGGTATTTCGCATACTACGTCTGCGGAAGATGTCTTTAACAGAGAGCGTGAAGCTCTTGTTCAAACTCCTGAGCGGAAGAGATCTCACTCTTCACAGCACTCTGCTTCTCAAACCAAGTTCTTCGCTGTTGAACCATCTGAGTTTGAGAAAGATTTGCCTCTGGAGATACCAGCTCCGGTAAAGGAATTGCAACCTGAAGTTCCAGCTCCAATCACCCAAACCGTTGGTCTTCATGAGAAGAGCAAAACTTTATCTACTCCTTTACCAGGGACTTTGGAGAGACCAGCACTGCCTGTATCAGTTGACCGCTTTAAAACACAGTCAACTTATGATGATAAGGTTGAGGATGATAAGACCCCACTAAATTTGTACACTTCTGGTGTCAATGGACGAAGCTCTGACATTCTAGACAGTTATGTGAACGGATCTCCATCTCGCTCGTCTCTGCGTGAGCCGATAGAAGCTGTCAATGAACAGGGCACTGGTGCTGTTGTTGCCATCGGTGCTGCTGCCGCTGGTGCTGTTGGTGCTGTTGGTGCCGTACTTGGTTCTGTTGTTGGTTCTTCTAAGACCGCACCAGTCTCTGACAGGGATGTATCTGTATCGAAGGGTGCGATCGTCCCTGCTACTATTCCAACACCAACCTCCCATACTGACACTGCTGTGTCTTTCAATGGCATGCAGCAATTCAAGGATGTCATTGATTCCATGTCCAAGGAGCTTGAGAACTTGAAGCTTTCCACCACTGAGCAAGTCAAATCTGCTAGTGAGAAGGTGAATGAGTTGGAGGCTGAGAATGCTAAACTCAGGGAGCAACTCTCTGAGATATCCAAGAAGGAACCAGAAGGTGATGATGAAGATGAGAACAGTTTCAAAAGAAAGTACATCACGATGAACACAGACTATCAACTATTGTTACAAGAAAATGCTCAAATGAAATCAAGAAGCTCTGAAGTTGACTCAATATTCACCAAGAATCTTATTGACCTTCAAAGCTTAAATAATCTCATTCAGCAGCAACAGGAAAAGCTCGAAACTCAACAGACTGAACTTGAACAGCTCAAGACTATGACTTCTGAGCATGAAGATTTGAAGCGCCGCATTGAGCTCTTGGAGACTGAGAATTCTGGCCTCAAAGAAACTAGTTCCAAGGCCCTAGGTGACTCTCATCTTGAAATTCAAAAATTGAACATTGGCCTTGATGCCTTCTTAGCCCAATATTTGTCTAGGGATGAATCTACTGGTGAATATGTCTCGAAGTCTCTGTCTGAGCCTGATGACTCCGAGACTTCATCCAAGTTGAAGACCCAAATTGAGCAGTTACTGGCTGAAAATGAGCAAATATTGTCGTCAAAGGCAAGGCTTGAAGAGGAGGTCAAACAGAATACGCACAAATCAGTCTCAGAAGTTGAAGTTCTCAAGGAAAAGGTTCTTAATCTCACGAGGATTGAAGATAACTACAAGGAATCGCTTCACTCTGTTAACACCGCCAATAGGGCACTCAAGATATCCCAGAGTGAACTCAGCAGGGAGAAGGAGCTCAACAACAAACTTCAGCATGAGATTGATGAGCTTAAGCTGTACAGATCGAAAAAGGCATCAAGAAATGCAACTCCTATCATAAATGATTATGATAAGAAGGGTGCTAATGGAGCTGAAGGTAGCCTTGACGATGATGATGATGACGATGTTGCGAACGCCCATTACAACTTGAAGATTCGTGATTTGCAGGCTGAACTTTATATCACTCAGAAGGAGAGAGATGATCTGAAGGAGGAAGCCATGACATTGAAGAAGAAGCTGTACAACGCAGCTAATCCTTCAGGCTCCTTCTGATTGTTCTATTAATTTGTATTTTTAACAACTGAATATCTTGTGATCGCTAGTTTGAACGAGTACAGTTGTATACCGTCCGGTGATCATATTCATCTGTGTAGCACTACAACATCAACAATATAATATAACGCATTAATTTAGCAAGACATAACACACACACATCAAACCCTAATTACAAGATCACAACCATTTACTTCAGACCCTTCAAGATCTTCTCCTTGTCCTCAGCAGACAAAAGACCAATAACCTCAGCCAACCCACTAATGGCAGAGTCATGGTTGCTTCTAATCAACTGAGCAATGTTCTGAGCAAAGGCCTCATCCTTCAACTTCTTAACCATGGTATCCAACTGTTCATGGTTCTCTTCGATCCAGTTAGCGACAGTCTTATCATCATCATGGTCGAGAGTTGGTGGATACCAAGATCTCAATCTGGCAACCTTCTCAATTCTGGTGGCACTCTGAAGCGTCTCGCCAATTCTCTTGATGAGGTATTCCTCATTCAAACGGCGGCGGATTCTCCAGAAGAAGAAACGACGAGCATTGACCCACTCAAGCTCTTTACGAATCGTACCCTTAGCCAACATACGACCAGATCTGTCGTGCAAGTCAGCAAACTGAACAGAGATCTGTTGATAGATTGGAAGCAGAGCCTTCTCGCGAGCTGCCAGCTTGGCAGAGACATCTTGGTGCTGCTCAGCAGACAAAGATGAATCGGAAAGCTGCTTCTTCAGGTCAGCATAGGTAGGATCCAGTCTGGCCATCGTGGCGATCAACTTCTCACGACGGAACTTGATACCAACCATACCTTCTGGCTCCAAAACACCGGCTCTGGACTCGACATCGGCGTACATCTCCATCATCTCAGAGTTGATCGTCGGGTCAACAACCACCCATGAACCACCTCTCAATTCTCCACATGGCGGAATGTAAGTGATGATTGGTTGTTTGTAGTCAACCAAGGCATCGACAATCATGGAACCGTACTTCAAAACCTCGTTGTACATGTCACGCTGGCCACCAGAGAACCCTCTCCAGTTGGCCATAATCATCAATGGCAATTGCTCACCATTGTTAAAATCGTTAATGGCCTGGGCAGTCTTGAATGCAGAGTTTGGATACCAAACTTGACCAGCCTCTTGAATCATCTGCTCAGTGGAGTCTGGGTTGGCTGGATCAGCTGGCAGAAGGTTCTCAACCATCTGGGTCTCAACACCGATAACACCAAATGGAATACCGCCCAATCTAGCTCTACCAACAACAACACCCTTGGCCCAGCCACTCAATGTCTCCTGGAAAGAGTCCTTGTCAAACAAACCTGACTCAAATGAGCCATCTTCACAGTCACGACCGGCAATCATCCATCTAACGTCGTAAGATTCGCTGCGGACTGGAGCGTACTCGACATCTCTGTCCCAAGAATCATGGGATTCCAAAATTGGAACTGGCATGTTACGCTTAGCTGGAACATAAGACAACCAATTCATGATCTGTTCAACACCGGCCAAATCATCTGGGGCAGTCAAGTGAGAAACACCGTTTCTGTACATGATCTGAGTACCACCCAATTGCAAGTTAGAAGAGTAAACTTCACGACCCAACAATTTGTTGATAGCCGGAGCACCAGTCAAGATGATTGGCTGGCCCTCGATTTGAATAGCTCTCTGGCCCAATCTAACCAAGTAAGCACCAATACCAACAGATCTGCAAGTAACCAATGTGATAGTGAAGATGTCCTTGTAGGCTTTAGAGGTGGCACCGGCAATCAAACCAGAACCTCTCAGACATTCAACACCTAAACCATCCTCAGCACCAATGATGGCCTTGATGACGTGTCTGACCTCGCCGTTCTGAACTTGTCTCTCAGTCGAGACAGTCTTGGATTGGTCCTTCTTCTCCAATTCAGCCAAACCTTCCTCAGACAAGTACAAGTAGTTGAAACCTTGGTCTGGTTGACCTGGTTGTTTCCAAGCAACTTGGAACAGAGGTAACAGCTCCTCGGCAATACCGATTCTAGCACCAGAGTTAGCAGACAAGTAGATTCTTGGAATACCCAGCTTTCTAGCAAGTTCAGTGACCTTGTTGAAGAAGTAGTCCTCTTGTGGACCGAAAGAACCGATCTTGAAAGTGATATCGTTGGCAACAATCAAGAACTGACGACCTCTTGGGTATTCTGGAGTCTTGGCCAAAACCTTGAAACCAACCATACCAGTAGAGTTGGCACCTGGTTCTCTGTCAACCTCTGTCAAGATATCAGCGTCATCCAGAATCAACTCAGTTGACTGGAAGAAGTCCTCTGGGATCTTTGCATCTGGAGCGTATCTCTTCCATTGGGACAAAGTTGCTTGACGGAACAACTCTGGGAAGTCATACACGTAAGTCGTACCCATCAAATGAGCTTTGTAACGCTTTGGTTGCAATTGCTCCTTAGCTGGGTATGGAGTGGAGATTGGTCTCAAGTGCATAGAGCCTGGAGAACCAAGAGACTTGAATACCCAATCACCTTGACTGTTCTTGACCTCCATATACATTTCAGACTTGACAACATAACCAGAGACATTGTTGATCATGGCCCTCAATGGGAATGGAACACCAGTGTTTGGATCAGTACACATGATTCTGATTTCTGCAGCAGCAATACGCAATCTCCAGAGTCTTCTTCCAAATCTCTCAAGGAAACCACCGAAAGCAGCCTCAACATCCTCTGGTAAAACATTGAAAACAGCGGAAAAGTTAATGAAGATGTGGTTCAAGTCAGAGTTAGAAGTGTCTATAACCTCCAAAGCATCCAAGATATCAGACATCAATCTGTTACCCTCAGAAGTCAGATACTCTTGGGTAGTGATGTCATCACGGATGCGACCAGTTCTGATAATACCTCTGGTGAAGAATCTTTTGTCAACAGACGAGTTCTTACCGATAGCCTCATAAACGTGGATGTTTCTGTTGTCAGTGAAGATTGGCTTGATGTTGAAGTTGGACAATCTAGCCAACTCCAATTGATAAGCCAAAGCTGGCTCAATGTGACGAATAGCTTCATGCTCAAGGTAGTCTGGACCTCTGAAAGTGTAGTACTTTGGATAAGTACCATCTGTGGCACCGAAAACAAAGGTGATACGACGGATAGAGGTGGCGACTAGTTCGTCCTTAGAATCCTCCAAGACCTGTTTCAACTTGGATAGGATCTCGGTCTCAGACTCAAAACCATCAGCACTTGCAACAACAACGTTGGCAATATTGTACAAGAAAGCGTTGTTCTGTCCGGATCTGTCTGGAGCTGGACCACGGGATGAGTCCATAGAAGCGTTCTTGCGAGGAATCGTCTCCAGACCCTTGATCAAAAGGTCCTCAACATCGTCCAAGTGTGGAGATGGGATCAAGACACCGGTTCTCAAAGGCTGAGAGTCATCGTTAGACACAAAAGTCAAGTCGGAAACGGAAACAGCTCTACCCATTGGAGTTCTACCAGCAGTACCCTTGGCTTGTGGAACAGCGTTGTAAGCAGCAGCAGAAAAAGATGGCAACTGGAACTTCCACTCGACAATTGGAGACTCACTCGTGGTGTGGTAGTTCAGGTTACCAACAACGTTGTAAGCACGGTAAGCACGACGAATGTAGACCTCTGCAGCTGCAGCTGCAACGAATGGATCCTTGTGGCCCAAGAACTGGGTCAAAACGTCGAAGACAACGTACTTGGAGTCAATGACATCCTGCAAGACATCCAGCTGTGGTTCACGGTGGTCAGAACCTATCTCACCATAAGAAGTTTGGACAACAGAAGACTTCAAGATGTGCTCTAGTTGGTCGGATCTCTCCTTGATGGATGGTAAGGAACATTGAATCAAGATCTCTCTGGCCTTGATGGAAACCTTGGCAGTGGCTCTGGCCTCCAACTCGACAATCTGCTTTAATGGAGTACGCAAAACATCTGCAATCTCAGAGCTTTGCTGACAAAGTGGTTGGTAGTGCTTTAGAATAGCCAAGATCAAGATATTCTTGGACGAGACTCTAGAGTGGGACAAGACAATGGCAACAACCTTGGCGAGATCCTCCTTATTCTCATCACGCAATCTCAGAATGACATCCTCCTCTCTGATGTTGGAACCAGAGAACAGTTTCTCGACGTTGTAGTACTCAGTCAAGAGTTCAGCAAAGACGGAGTGCTCGTGAGCCTCAAGACCCTTGGCATAACGTTCAGCAATGTCAAGCAATGGAGCAACAACCTGTCCAAACAATGGATCAGTACCTGGTGCAGAAGCAGTCTTCTCCAAAAGCTTAAGGATCTGTCTTGCTGGGAAAGTAGCAGATCTCTGAGTAGTTCTCTTGATCAAGTTGGTTAACTCAGTGTCCAAGTCAGCTGGGATTCTGGAATGCAAAGCAGAAACTTGTTGTTTCCATTCAGAGTATGGCAAGTTCTGGTCTCTCAAAACCTCGATCAAATCCTGAAGGGTAGAGTTCAAAACAACCTGGTTGTCGAAGCCAGACAAAGTGTTCTTTAAAGTGGACAATAAAGCCTGGAATTTGTAAGACGGCTTAGTACCTTGAACCGTTGGAGATCCAAAGACTGGCATGATACCTTGGAATGGCAAAGCGTGCTTCACCTTAGAAGGATCATCCAGAGACAGGATTGCCAAGATGTCACCAGCGGAAACGTTGGAGCCCGGTTGCTTAACGAGTTGAACATTACCGTTCTCTTGGGCAATCAATGGCATACACATTTTCATGACTTCAACTTCAGCAAAGGCCTGACCAGCGTTGATATGCTCACCATTCTGAACCAAGTACTTAACCAACTTACCTGGAGATGGAGTTCTCAATTGAGTTGGGTCATTCTCAACCTCCAACAAACAAGTCTTAGCATCAACAGACAATCTGGTAGCACCAACTTGTTCCTTCCAGTAAACAGTGTGGGACTTACCATCCAGTGCGATCAACAAACCACCGTCAGAAAGCTGCTTAACACCAACCTCGGCCTTAGAGCCGTTGATAAACAAGGTGTATCTGTCCAAAGCAGATTGAGCAGCGGTGAACTTGTATCTGTAACCCTCGTAGATGAACTCAATTGGGAAGATAGTTTTCAACAAGTCTCTCGATGGAACCTGACCCTTCTGCAAAGAGGCGCTGTAAGACTCACGAGCCTCCTGAGACATGATGTGGGCCTTAGTGATGGCACCACAGATGGTAGCAATGGTAGAATCTGGTCTTTCAGCGGTCAACTTCTGGGAGATCAACTCATCCAACCAACCGGTAGTGATGGTGTTGTCTTCGAAATCAGTGGTCTCCAACAACTTAATCAAGTACTCAACGGTAGTCTTGAAGTCACCTCTAATAGAAAGCTCCTTCAATGCAACAACCATATGCTTTCTAGAAGCTTGTCTGTTCTCACCAAAGGCAAAGATGTGACCAAACTGAGAATCAGAGAAAGAGTGGATGGAAGAATGGTTAGCAACGGAGAAGTAACCCCAAACATTGGAAGAAGATCTGAAGTTCAACTCGTGCAACGAACCACCAGATGGCTTGAAACCCTCACCTGGATCTTCAGAAGTGATACGACAGGCGGTACAGTGACCCTTTGGAACAGGTCTTCTCTGAGATGTCAATGATCCTTCGGTCTCAAAGTCAAAGTCAATCTCAGTGGAGGTGTGTGGGTCAACACCATAGAAGAGTCTGATATCCTTGACCCTGTGAAGTGGGATACCCATAGCAATCTGCAATTGGGCAGCTGGCAAGTTCACACCAGAAACCATTTCAGTAGTTGGATGCTCAACCTGCAATCTTGGGTTCAACTCCAAAAAGTAAAACTTGTCATCCGAATGAGAGTACAAGTACTCAACGGTACCAGCAGAGACATATCCGACAAGCTTACCCAATCTGACAGCAGCCTTCTCCATCTTGGTGAAAGTTTCAGGCTTGGCCACAGTAACTGGAGCTTCTTCAATAATCTTCTGGTGACGTCTTTGAACAGAACAATCACGACCAAACAAGGAGATATTCGTACCATATTGATCAGCAAGCAATTGAACCTCCAAATGTCTAGCGTTACCAGCCAACTTCATAATAAATATAGGGGAACCTGGAATCTCATTTGCAGCTTGGTGGTACAAAGTTTCAAAGTCCTTCTCGTCTTCGACTTTTCTAATACCTTTACCACCACCACCTTCAGAGGCTTTGATCATGACTGGGAAACCAATTTCGCGTGCAGCGGCTAAACCCTCAGCTGGGGATTTAACACAACCTTTGGCGTAAGTGGAGTCATCAACGGAGACCAAGTTAGTGAGTGGATCAACCACAACATCCTTAACACCAGTACCTGACCATGGGATACATGGAACCTCGGCATGCTGTGCAACAATGGTGGATGAAATCTTGTCACCAAGGGATCTCATAGCAGAACCTGGAGGACCAATGAACAAGATTCTTCTCTTTGAAGCTGCCAATTGTTCTGGTAACAATGGGTTCTCAGAAGCATGACCCCAACCAGCCCAAACGGCATCAACTTCAGTTCTTTCAGCAACGTCAACAATCAAGTCAACATTAGCATAGTTGTTGTTGTTAGTGCCACCTGGGACTTCAACGTATTGGTCAGCCATTCTGATGTATTCGGCGTTGGATTCCAAGTCCTCTGGTGTGGCCATAGCGACGAATTGGATAACTCTTTCATCACCAAAGGTCTCATAGGACCACTTTCTGATAGATCTGATCTCCTTGACGGCACCAATACCATTGTTGGCGATCAAGACCTTCTGGATAATGGTGTGACCACCATGTTGTGCGACAAAGTCCTTCAATGGGGACTCCTCCGCGGCATCGATGGAATTGAGACCCAGGAAATGTGCTGGGAGACCCTCATGGAGGGCCTTGTAGTGCTCATTGTCAACCTTCTGGGAGGCAAGAGCAACTTCGCTCAAACTCTCTGTGCTCATTGTAGAATGTAACCTTTGCGGGGGAAGCAATGGGAGCTGTGTATAGATTGGCGGAATGTGGCGACTAAAGAGTAGCTGGGGAGCTATGAGCCTTGTATAAGAGCGCCTTAAGGGAGCCAGTAGTAGTCTTTGAATGCTGGCTAGGTGTTAGTTGGTTGTGCCTCGTGGCGGGGGGCTCCTCCTCTCTCAGGGACTTTCGTTCTTCCGGTTTCAAAACACTGCAGGGGCGGCTAATCAAGCAAGCGAGGGATCAGCGTGCAAATTTGCCTGGAACGTAGCGCTAGTTTCAGTTGTAGTGGGCGGGTCAAATGACGGACCTATTCCAGCGATGAGGATTCCAGCTGAGTGCAATTGCGTGCTGGCAACTTGATCCTAGCGCGGCTTTGAAGGTTGGTTCCTTGACATCAACAAACCTCGTTTTCCCAACAATTGAAAAAATTGGGATCTGCGCATACGTCAACGTCAGAATACTGCAAAGGTGGACGGCATAACAGGACAATTGAATGCAAAGCCCGTAGTCTGCCAGTGTTTTTGGTGTTGACGAAGGATAGATGACCGAATCGCAGCCCTCAATTGCAACAATTGCAACAGCGGTGCCTGGTAGAATGGGGCACCCTACCTACCCATATACGAGTGCGCGCGCGGCTGGCGAGACACCAATGGAGTGAAAGACTGAATAACGAGACTGCAAAGAGACCGAGAGAGAGAGAGAGAGAGAGAGAGAAGTTAGTAGAGAGAAGCAACACATACCTATGGAGTGATAGCCTTCAGAAGAGAAGTGGGAATATCAAGTGAGATAGAATGTGACACCAATTGCTAGGATCAAACCGTTTTGTGTGGGTGGGTCAACGATTTGCGGTGATGGAGTCAAAATGTAAAACACAACAGCGAATAGAAGGGCGGGCAGCAGTGGTCTGTGTGTGGGTGAGATTGACCAGAGGTGCTCTTCAGAATGCGTTGTCGCGTGTATCACAAGATGTAGTGGTTCTCCGGCTGCAATTCGATAAAATAGAAACAACAGCAGCACCATAGTTATAAAAGCGTTGGCTTCCAAGCTCGCGCGTGTGGCCCGCAACACAGCGCCGTTACCCTCTTTGCTGGGCTCGCTGGGCCCTCAACAAAATTTGCCGAAGGCTTTTACCAGCGCTGAAACTCAGTCTGAACAACTGTTGCCATGGCAATAACCATAATAAAAGTATGTCTGGTGTTCGGGTTTCGCTGTCAGGGGCAAGGTGTAAACCGTTGACGTAACTGATGGTGTGTGGGTTGTGTGCTTTTCTCTGCAGTCTGCATAAGGGCCTTTGAACCGTCTCAAGGACGTCAGCATAGCTGCAGTGGTGGACCGTGACACTGTGCACAACGGCTTTTGTTGAGAGGTTAGGGTTTTGAACAATGCTATCTATATGGTCCATGAATTACAGTTGCTGGGTTGCACCCTGCCACCGAGTGGTGGAAATGGTGTTGTTCAGTGTTCACTAATTGGCCCCCTGTAGATAGAGGGTCTGCATTATTCCATGATGAAGTCCTAATTCTACAAATGTGAGTGCCTAAAGTCTGAACAAGAAGAGCCCGAGGGCTGGTCCCTACTGACGTCCTGATGAGATGAACGCTGATCCTGGCTACAAACAATAGACATATATACACACACACACACACACACACACACACACACACACATGCACACAATGAATACACAAAGATAATGAACACCAGCTTAATGGTCATCTCATCCCGCGCTTTTTGTGTCAAAATCCATCGTCCCTAAGCATCTCTCTATGTGGCTCGGACCGAGAGTCCGAAAAATGAAAAACTTCATCTCATTGCCCATATAAGGAAGATATATCAGCTTGTACAATTTCTCCCTTCAAGTGTCATCAAACTGCACCAAATGATGCGTCCTACGGTTCTCAGGTCGCAGCAGCTACTTCCTCATTTGAGACGACTCCAGTCCAATAGCACAAAACTTAACGCCATCCTGGAACATGATTCCGATCCATTGCACGTTTCAAAATCTTTGTCTACCGATATGACATCCTTACCCTTTGCGTATCGTAAAGAGAGTGAAGCGTTTGGTCAACTGGTGAAAGGTTACCACCATGACGTGAACGAGCAGAATAATTCCAAGATCAAAGTGATTGACAGAGATGAGTTCCTCAAGATGGCAAACAGAGAGATTTCCGCTGAAGAGCTTTCCCAATTGGAATCTGGTTCATCACAAGATTCCAGATTACATCCAAGGACTCTGGAAGGTCGTACGAATAGAAATCAAATCAAGATCCCTGAAAGAATCACAAAATCCATCTACAACCACATGCTTGCTCTCAGATTACCGAAGGTTTTGAAATATCAAGTTGCTCAGACATATATCAAACTTCAACAGACTCAGCTTTATGAGTCAACGAGGAAACCTCATGAGAATGACGTTTACATCGCAGCCTTCTTCACACAGGACTATGCCTCGTCATATCAAGTACTTAGTGAGCTATTCAAACGTAAACCAGACTTCATCCCAAACAAAGTGCTGGATATTGGATATGGTCCAGCAACGGGAATGTTGGCCCTCAACGAGATCATGGGGCCTGAGTTCAAACCGGAGGTGAAGGATTCATATATCATCGCGCATCATGGTATGCAAGACAGAGCCAAAATCTTACTCTCGAGACAGCTGAACGAGTATCCGGGTGCCCTTGATGATTTGTTCACTGAAGAGGAGATGGCTAGGGGACTGAAACAGGATGAGGATATCCTCTTTGATGACTTTATTGGTGAAGTCAAGACTAAGAAGATTAAGACCAATACTAGACTCCTGGACAAGTTGAGCACTACGAAGAAATACGATCTTATCATTGCACAGCATCAACTATTACAAGATGGTGATCGTTTCCCTTATGAAGTCGATGAGAATGTCGATTTGTTGTTGAAATCTCTCGAACCGAACGGTATTCTCGTACTTGTGGAGAGAGGTACGCCTTTGGGTTTTGAATCTATTGCAAGAGCTAGACAAATCATGATTAGACCAGAGAGATTCCCAGAAGAACATGGGAAAATCCCTAGACCATACTGGAAAGGCTCAACTACTAAACAGAATTCTCAAATTGTTGCAGAGGAAAATTATGAAGACTGTGAAGAATATGATGGTGACACCGAAGTTGAAAATAAGTTGTCAGAGGAATTGGATTCCAAATTTGGCAAAGTCTCTGAACAGGATCTCAAATTTGAAGATGACATCTTGGAAGGTGTTGACGAAGTCCTTGAAGTGCCAACTTCCAATCACGCAGATTATCACCTCTCCATCATCGCACCTTGTGCACATCACAGAAAATGTCCTCTTCAGACTTTGAAGCCTCATTATTACTCTTATCCAACTGGACGAAAGCTTTCATGGTGTCATTTTGAGAAATCTGTCGAAAGACCAAGATTCCTTCTTGAGCTGAAGAGAGGTCAGATCCTTTCATCTCGTTGGGAGACGAAGGATGAAATCACACCAGGAAAGGGAGTATCAGGCTCGGGTAGAGCAGATGCAAGGAACTATGAATTGGCAAACTATTCGTATCTCATTGCTGAAAGAAGTGCTGACGATTCCACAACTATCGATGAGATTGAATCCACTCGTGACTCCACCACTGAACAACACTCCATTGGCTCGATTCACGATGAGAGTTCCTTATGGCCCCGTATCATGATGAATCCACTCAAGAGAAAAGGACATGTCACAATGGCATTGTGTGGTTCAAATGGATCGATAGAGAAATGGACAGTTACAAAATCATTTGATAACACGGCTTATCACGATGCCCGTAAGGCACATTCAGGTGATCTCTGGGCTTTGGATGCCAAGACAAAATTGGCAAGTCGTGATAATCAAGATGAATCACTTCAAGATAAATTGGAGAAATATGAGAATGACCTCAAGCTCAAGGAGAAGAAAGAGAGAAGGGTCCTTAATAAGAAGAGTCGTAAGGAGTTCCAGAATAAGGCTGCTGACATCATGAATAGAGGTGAAGAAACACCGGAGGAGATGGTTGATATGTATACCACAAAGTTCAACATGTCGAAATTCCAAAGACAGAAGGATACAAAGGGAGGTTTGGATAAGTTTTTTGACTAATCCCAGTCCTACAATAGAGAACGAAGATGATGCACCTGTAAATAGAAAATGAAATGAATGTTCTACGATCGATTTAAGAGTTCTTTACGCGTTGCTTCAGCCCGTGTGGGCCGTTATCCGTCGTTGGTCTGATCTGTTTTCCTAAAAATCACCACTCTTAATCTAAATTCACAGGATTCATACACTGTTGCAACTTGCTGACATATATCTCATTCGTTCGATCCTAAATCAATACACTAAACGCTTGCTCTACTAATGGTGTGCCTGGTGAATTTTCCTGCACCTTTCTCACCCTGAATTCGAACTTGCCGCTTGCGGATACCAAGTTTTGCTATAATTTGGGCAACAGCAGTCGCATAAACTTGATCTATAATGTTCACTATACTTGTAGAAGCATTTTTATTTGCTTGAAGGTACTTCAGTGCCTTAATTCATAATTATTTTGCTTTTTTTCATTTCACTTCCGATGGCTTTACCATCAATTTTAACATTTGTTTCATGAGGTATCTATTCTTCAGGAAGCATTAAAAAATCATCGGAAAATTGCAGATTAATTCAGATGGACACTTCCTGCAGATCAGTAATGGTTTACCACGTCTAAGAAATAGCCTAATGTATTCAGAATACTCGCATAGGAGTGATTAAGATCTATTCTTTTACTGACCATATTAATGAGTTCAAGTTCCAACATCGACAAAGCAAACCCTCAATCACAATAGTGGTATCAAAGGACAATGAGCACGCTGACTCATAATATAAGTCATTCCCACTACAGCAAGAGTGATCCTTACACAATGTTGAACAGAATTGAACTTATTAATTTTACACACACATTACATAAACATCAAGCAATGACATCTGATTATACAAGAGCGGTTCCTTATGAACAGCAGAAGAGCTTTGCAAAGCATCCCTTGTGCTCGCTCTCATCATCACCACGGTGTTGGTCATTGATTTGATGTTGTCTAGCATCCGTTGGTGAAGTAGAGGAGCCAACTTTCTCTCTAATTGGTGCTGGCTGTCTGTTCTGGAACTGTTGTTGTTGAGACATGTTTTGGTTAGAGCCATTGCTATTAACAAAGTTGTTCAATGGAGGTTGGTTCAAACCTTGCTTCTGAGAATACTGTTGCTGCTGCTGAGCGTATTGCTGTTGTTGCTGTTGCTGCTGCTGTTGCTGATGGATTTGCTGTTGCAGATGCTTGTTACGTCTCTGTTGACGATGATGACGGTCCTTCTCATTTGGAGGGGTTGGATGGCCATAACCGTGCAAGTTTGGCTTCTTGTTGATGCTCAAGTCCCAGCCTTTACCACCGTTCAACTTCATCCAGTCATAGGTGCCATCAGCGACTTCGCCAATCTCTTCAAGACCATTAAGGAGCAATTGTCTGTACTTTTCATAATCTGGAGTCTCTTCAAAGTTCAAAGATCTGACCATGTCCAAGTACTGAGAGAACTGTGGCGGGAAGCCAGAGCCCAATTCATTGACCGGTGTTGTTCTCTTTCTCTCACCAATCTTTTCATATTTCTGCTTATTGGTTGGAGCTTTTAAACCTTGCCATGGCAATTGACCTCTCAGGAAGTAGAAGAACACATGGCCCAAGGCCTCCAAGTCATCTCTTCTGGATTGTTCTCTCCCCAAATGGGTGTTGATCGACATATATCTAGCGGTACCGCTCAAGGACTTCTTTTCTCTATATGGGATGTGTTGTTTAGATCTTGGGTCTCTGTACTGCTTTGCCATACCGAAATCAACCAAGTGGATGTGGTTTTCGTCAGGCTGTCCCGGTCTTCCGATCAAGAAGTTATCTGGCTTGATGTCTCTGTATATCAAATCGTGGGAATGGACAGCTTCGACGAGAGATATCATCTGAACGGCAACTTGCACTGTGGTTTTGACGCTGAATCTGCGGCCACACCAGTCAAATAGGTCCTCCAAGGAAGGGCCAAGGAGATCAATGACCAAGATGTTGTGTAGACCCTCCTGGCCAAAGTAGTAAGCACTAGGGATGCCAGGGCACCCTGTGAGGTGCTTATAGGTGCGGTACTCGTCTCTCAGCTGTGGGGCCTCCGTCTTGCGTGGTTCAAACTTGATTGCCACAGGCACCTGGTTGATCATGTTGGAACCTTCGAAGATCACACCGAAAGAACCTTCACCGATCTTCTTGCCAATCTTGTAGTGCAGTCCAACAATGGTGGAGTTGTTCCCCGACGATCCCTGTGGCTGTGCCTGGGCATGATTCTGGCCTTGGGGCTGGCCCTGTGTGTTGGTGATGTTGTTCACAGCAGCGGATGACGCTGCGACTGCTGCTGCTGTCGCCGACGAGTTGTTTATGCGGCTCATTGTGCCTCCAAAGTAGCTTTGTTGTGGGAGTTGTGACTCGATGTGTTATCACGGAAGGGGGGGGCTTCGTGGTATGTATGGAAAAAGCGGTTGGATGAACGCTGTGTTGGGAAGAAACTGTGACTTAATGAGGTCCGTTCCAAGCTCCCGTGCGAAGTTGGAGGTTCAAGGGACCGAACACTATAGAAACCCGGTTTGGAAGGCGCTCTTGAACCGCTCAACTGAGAGAAATTCGTTTGATTTTGATTTCGTTGTTGCTTTTTCTGTCGGGTGAAGAAAAAATGAAAACGAAAATGGAAAGCCACAAAAGGCCGTTTTGGAAGCGTGTACGACTGGTTACGTGCTAACAAACGAGAATGCGACTGAAACGACAAAGCATCCGTGATATCCACAGATAGTGCTACCAGAGCAGCCTAGTAAAAACCCGATAAACACGCACAAACCCTTTGAAGTCTAGAGATCACGCACTAAGAAGGACAAAAAAACGGCCAGGGCTCACAACAAACGGGCGGATTTGGGCGGTGAAAAACTTTTGGCCGTCTAATGAAAGCACACATTGTGAACGGGTAAATCAAAACTCACATATATCAAATGCTCGCAGACCTCAACGTTCCCTGGCCACAGGATGATTACAGCACTCCTGTCACAAGCCACGGGCTAATACAGCTCAAGAACACGCTAACAACGCTCTCTGTGCTGGGATACACACACGTTGCGCTCAACTTCACATTACAACACAGCACGAAAGTCCCACAGACGCCCAACCCAATTGACCTGACACTGCTCAAGGAGTTTGAAGATAGGCTGAAGCTATACACACGTGTCACAATCATCATTGACGAGCCATCACAGGGACAGAGCATATCCAAGCTGCAGAATGCGTTTGATATCGTTGCAGTGCTGCCAACATCGGAGAAGGGTTTGCTCATGGCGTGTTCCTCCTTAGACCTCGACGTGATCACATTTGAGTACACAAAGAGACTGCCAACGTTCTTGAAGCATAAAACCATCGGCTCTGCCGTGAAGCGTGGTGTCAAAATGGAGGTTGTGTACTCCAAGCTATTTGGCGATTCGAGGGCACAATTCATGAGCAATACCATGAACGTGCTACGAGCATCACGTGCACAGAACATCATCATCAGCTCTGGTGCTGTGAGACCGGTCGATTGCAGAAGTTATAAGGACGTTTTTAACGTCCTGGAGCTGCTAGGATTCAAGAGAAACATGGAACAACAGTGCTTGGAGAAGGCTGGACAGGTGCTCCTCAGCGGGAGACTCAGATTGAGAAGTTATAAACAGACAGTCGTTGTTGGTGAGGACGTTGTTGAAGAGGACAAGGGTCTCAAGCGGAACATCAAGGAGATATCCACCGGAGATGTGTTCAAGAGGCAGTTCAAAAAGCTGAAGGGATTATAACTAGTTGACTTCACTCATTTGCATATATATACATCTAACGCTACGTAGATGGGCCTATTGTCGATCAAAGGTGTGTGAACGTGCGTAGAACCGCAGTGCCTCGCCAGATCATCCACATTCCCGCCTCAGTCAACGGTCAACGGCACTCGACACAAGCTTTTCAAAGAGAGTATGTCACCTCATCGCGCCTGGACCGTTGTAACTTGCAGCAACTTGCAAGCTTCTGCGCCAAGACGCACATCCCGCCCTTACATTTCCCAAAGAGGAAATAAACTGAGCGGTGGATCAGAATTTTGAAGTGGGTCTAAAAAGCTTATTCAATAATGAACGGGTTGGACATACAGCAGTGTTGCAATGTTGCAGTTGCCAGTGGGCACCTGAGCCAAGAAGGGAATGGTTGTGCACGTGTGTGTTCACGGTTGAGCAGCGTGCAAATTAATGGACTCACAGCCTTCACAGGCCACCAGCTAAATTGCTGAATTGCCTCGCCGGTCAATGTTGCCCGATCTCGAAGACATTCCAAACAGTAGTTGGTATTCATCACTGTTGTACATTGTGAAACAATGTGTTCATGTGTTAACTAGTAGAGGAAACCATCCTCTTTTGTAGCCCATGTGAGGTGTTACATCATCAGACAGGCCCTGTGTTTCAATTTACAAAGGCGTGCCGCGTGCTTTAGTGGAAGGGGTTCTCGCGAGTCGCCAGCCAGGGGGGGGAAAGGGGGAAGAAGATCTGAAAGGGTTGGCACCGGGATTCCAGATCACAGAGGAGGTACACAAGACTCGCTACACTATGAGGGGAAGGATACGGGATAGACAAACTAATATCAGCATCGGCCATAGGCAGATCAACGCGTTGAACGGCAGCACCGTGACCACGGTGACCACAACCCCTAAATCGCACCATCGTGCACGGTGCAAATTGCAATCCTTCTTGCCCAAATCAGCGAAGGAAATTACCACGCGCGTCGATGCATTCAGACGTGCGGTTTCGGGGGCCAGACGCGTTTACGTTTTGCGGCATTGTATTTAATCCTCAGCGATCCTCCCTTCGGCTAGAGCTGTTTGGCATCCACCAAGGGGGTTCTTAGAGACTGATACACCACGATGAACACCCACATGGACTCCATATGGCTGGAAGATGACCACAACGAGAAGCTGTACCTCCCAGCACCTGTGACTATGCTCAACGCCAAGGTTCCCATGCTTCATTCCCAGACACTGGAGCTACCTCCTCTGCCACCAACGTCGTACTTCTCAGAGACGTTGAAACAACCAGCTATCAAGAAGAACAAGTTTATGAGAGCGTTGAAGAAGCTGTCTGGTGACAACGACAAGCAGGAGCATAAACCACGTCCAAAGATCTCAACGCCCTACGGATTCTCGCACATCTCTCACGTTGATAATGAGACACCAGCTACAAACAGAAGTTTTGAGATGCCACGCAGAGCACCGTCCAAACCGGCTTCTACGATGACTGAGTCCTCTGGAACAGGCGTAACATTCAACACGACGTTGCCAACGACATTACCGCGTTCAACATCACAACCAGACTCCTTGGTTTCATCCACATTCACACGGACATCCATATCGACCATGGCAACAGCTACCACATGTACTCGTCGCCAAACATCGATTTCCCACACTCATACAACATCCGCGTCATCATTGGAGCAATTGGCCAAGTTGGAGAAGCACCAGATTTCTAAACAGTGCTCTGTGGATTATTCCTCATCTTACCAATTCCCAACTGATAATGAAAGACCAGATGAATTGACTAACTGGGACACTCCACCACGCAACAATGCCGTCCGTCAGAGCTGGGTTTACGAGTTTAGTCCAGTGGAGCGTCATCAATTCATGGAGGGCATTTCTCCGATGTTGAACTCCCCAACGATGATGCATAACTTTCCGATGATGCATGGGAACTCTCCAATCATGAAGATGAGCTCTCCAAACCGATCCCCAATGAGTAATTCCACAAAGAAGAACGTCCAAAGATTCCAGAATGAGATGGATGGTGTCTTTGAGAACACCGCCTCTGATTATTCAAAGATTCAAAAGAGCTTGGATAACTTCAAGGACTTGTTTGACTTGGGTGAAGATGTTGAACGATCAGAGGACAGCAACTCGATTATGGAGTCCATTCAAGAGACGATATCGATCCAATCTGGGCTGCTACCATCTTCCCTTGGCTGATACAGACCCAAACCTCTCCTCACCAGACTATGAACAATAACTGTGCTATAATACCTACACTCGCTTTTAACGACCAACCAATTCTTCACTCGCTGGACATGACACTTTACGACTCACATAGACTCATTTACATTCATTTACTCATTAGCTGGTGTAGATAATCAAATCCGTTTGGACTTTTTTTGAGCTCTCTTTGATCTGACCAAAATGAAGGGTCTATCGTCTTCATCCTCAATGCCGAGGCTCTCAATGGTAGGCGCTACCTTTGATTCCTCTTTGACCATCGGTTGCTCAGTGGTCTTCTTGTCTGCTGGTTTCTCATCAATCTCAACAGACTCAACACGTTTGGCCAATTCATCCAACTCCCGTTGCAAATTGATCAACCCCACAATGTCATTCAGCGAGGATTGAAACTCCTTCTGACTCAACCTCAAAGGAGGAGGAACAAGCACACCAAACATGTCGATGGGGTCATAACTCCTGTTATTCTGGGCCTTATTATCCTTGTGTTCGTGCTTCCCGCTCTTTTTTCTATGTCTCAAACTAACCTCCTCGTCATCATTCTTCATGACATTTTTATCACCGGCAGTCAGAAGAGCAAACTTGCCATTAAACAACACTTCAGTTGTAGCCTGAACATTCATGTCCCAGTAATCTTTTCCATAGTCCCTTCCAGTGTACTTGGCCCTCGAGAGCTCAATGAACCCAGAACCCAACCGCTTCTGCAACGAGGCTCTCAGCATGGAGTAAGAGTCCAGTTTGACGAGGTACTCAGTGATCTGGGCATCCTTCGCACTACCAGTCGTTGGCAGAAGCTCATGGCTTGGAAACAGGTCGTCCGCAAGCTCTCTCATTGCGTTCGGCATTCCTGATGATATACTTGATCTGCTGTTGTTCTGAGGCAACAAATTTCACAGACAATGAACTTTCCCACTGGCACCAGAACCCACATTACAAGCGGAAAGAGAACAGCATGTCACAGCCCTTGAATCCACTATCATCAACACTCCCAGAGTTCCTAGCACCATATCTACCGACGCTCCACCCAGAAAGACCCTTTGTCACACTCACATATGCCCAGTCATTGGATGGCTGCATTGCAGCGGCACC
The DNA here is from genome assembly GCA_020995425.1 of Williopsis sargentensis. Classification (NCBI taxonomy): domain Eukaryota; kingdom Fungi; phylum Ascomycota; class Saccharomycetes; order Phaffomycetales; family Wickerhamomycetaceae; genus Williopsis; species Williopsis sargentensis. The sequence goes on along the minus strand of CP083465.1, from coordinate 1,996,281 downwards.
AGGTGAGCGAACGGTAATATCGCACCAGGAGACGAAGACCATGACACACTACCTCAGGTCTCACCACGATGCCATTCTCATAGGAAGTGGCACGGTGCTTGCTGATGATCCTGGGTTGAATTGTCGCCTCGAAGGCGAACAGAGTCCGAGACCGATCATTGTGGATCCGCACTTCAAATGGTGCTATAAGGGCTCCAAGATGGAGAGGCTGGTTCTGGCTGGCGAGGCTAAGGAGCCATGGGTCATCGTTAATGAGGAGTGCTCCGAGTTTGAAAAGATTGAGTATTTGGAGAGACACGGCGGTGTTGTTATAATGCTCAGATCGGGTGATGGGCACATTGACTGGGATGTGCTCTGCCATGCCCTTAAGCGCAGTCAGATCGACAGTGTGATGATCGAGGGAGGCGCGCGTGTGATAAACGAGATGTTAGAAAAGCCTGGGTTGGTTGACAGTTTGATCGTGACGATTGGTCCTGTATATCTAGGCAACATGGGCGTGCAAGTGAGTCCCTCTAGCAATGTGCAACTCAGCAATGTGTCTTGGTGGAGTGGGATCCAGGACAGCATCATGTGTGCGAACTTGAAAGGTTCTACAACTCTCTGTAAATGAACAATGACTTTTTTTCCTCTTTTTGGTTGATCTATATAATACAATCACAAGCATATTCTGTAACTTGCGTATCTTCCCGATGTTTCACTTTTTCTGATAATCTTGACAACCTGGCCTCTCTTCAGGCCCAAGTATTTGGCGACCGGGTCCTCTCTCTGGATTCTAGGCAGCTGGGACTCCTTCAGTCTGTATCTCTCTAGAAGCTGCTTCTTCTCGTCGTCGCTGAGCAAGAGGTGCTTTGGGACCAGCTCATGGTGTGTAATGTTGACAATGAGGTCGTTCTCCTGGAAGAGTTCGATGGTGGCTGGAGCCACCGTAGGGATCAACTTGGAGGCACTGGAGGTGATGCTGTTCTGGAAGATGAAGATACCGGTGCTGAAGTTCTTCTCCGAGATATGGATGATGAAGTTCTTCATCGTCTTGATTCCGACACTTGGCTCGTCGCAGAACTCCACCCAGAGGGAGCCCATCTGCGGGTACTTGGCCAGGGACTCCTCGGTAGGCTGTGCCTGGAAAGACATGAGCTTTCTCTGCGGTCTGCCCATCGAGTCGCACATCTTGGCTCTGAACTGCTCCAGCGTCATCTCAATCTCCTGGGCACTGATGTTGTATCCTCTGTCGCGCACCATGTCCTTGACGGTACGGTTCGCACGCCACAAACGTGACACGGCTCTGTCGTTCTCTTGGTCCATGGCTCTGTGTGTGGTTCTGCTGGAGTGGAGTCGCTGTGTCCAACTTGAGCTCTCCAAGAAAAGCCTCCAAAACAAGCTTGTTTGGTTGTCTCGATAAAGAAAAAATTTGAGAGAGAGCGCACGCGGGCTCCATAACCACAGAACCACGGACCACATGATGTGGTTTACACGCAGCCGTGACAGAAACTACGCGCAGCCGTGACAGAAACTACGCGCACACGCGACCATACGACACAACTTAACAAGTGGATTGACGCTATAGAATGGTGGAACGGGTGCTCTCTGAGGCACGTGTGGTTCTCCTGAAGGTGATGGCCACGTCGCCACTTTGCTTCCACAGCACGCTGCGCAGCGAGGCCAGCGTTGTGCGGTTGTCGACCACTTTGCCGTGGCACAACACCTCCAGCCACTGCTCCACGGGAACACCATCGTGCATCTCCTGTGTCGGCGTCTCGAACCTGTCCGTGATGTACGTGAGTATGCGCTTGGTACGCAGCATCGAGTACGCGCTCAGCCTGCTCGTGCTGTACGACAGCGATGGCAGTGGCGCACTCTGCGGGTCCAACTGGATCGTGAACCCAACCTTTGGGTAGTCGCGCACGGCACACTTGTTCTTGAGGATGTACATCCCCAGCCAGCGTGGTAGTAATCTCTCAAGCGTCTTCAAGTCCAGGTTATGAAGCTCGTCGCTGTACACGGAAACTTCTGCGCTCGAGCTGTTCGGGCATTCGTTGACCAGGATGTGCAGGTTCTGCGGCAACTCCAGCAGAGGAACTTCATCCGCACCGGGCGGTGATAGTTGTGACTGGCTCAATGCACCTGATGATGTGGTTGCCTGGTAGAACTGTCTGACCTCTTGAAGCAGCGTGGAGATGGAGTCGAGATCCTCCACAGAGGTATTTCTTGACGAGTGGTTCGAATTGGGTTGCGACGTGGTGGGTGTGCCAGGCCGGCTTACAGTCTTTGATCCTGGTGCCGTCACAGCAGCGGAGCCCACAGCAGATTCTCCCTCTTCTTCGGTGGTCGCTGTTGTAGGAGTTGTCTTCGACTTTCTAGAAAACAACTTCAATCTTCTAAAACTTGTAGAGGGGTCTTTGATATCGCCTTCCAATGCAGCAGGTGCTGATTGTGGGGGCACAGATTCTCCGTCAGTCTTGTTGAAATACCCATGTGCTGCCATTTCCTCCACCGGGGTTGAAAGTGCGGAATGCTGTGGTATGTTATCTTGAGAGGAGAACTTTGTCAAGATACTCAAGTTTGTCAATTTGGAACTAGATTTGATCTCCTTCACCCGTAATTCTCTCAACTCTTGGTCTCTTATGACCTCGAAATCCACGAGTCTCTTGAAGATTGAAGATAGTAGAATTTTACCCAAGGTGTACCTAGTTTCATCTTCCAGTCCGGATAAACCGTACTCTTTCAAATCATCACCGTAAATCTCAGTGTTCATAAAACTAGTCTCTTTCAACACGACGAACAACTGGCCAGCTCTAATCATGACTTGACACCACGTTGGAAGTATTTCCTGTGTTTGGTATTCATTGATAACATCGTCAAAAGCCCTCTTTGTTCCGAAATTCTTCAACTGACAACACTTGATGATATCCCAAAGGACAACCTCATTATCCGTTCCCAAGGTGACAACGTACCGTCTATTGTTCAATAGCCTTGACTTGATGAGACCGGCATCACCGCGCTTGGACTTCTCAGGACGTGTCCAGTTCCTTAGAGAGGAGTCTCCCATCGTGGAAGACCACAGTTCATCCTGGAATGAACAGATTGAGAGGATTCCACGAGCTTCTTGTCCAACGGTCTCTGTGATATCTTGGCGAGTCTTGCGAATATTGCCATCTATGGTACCTGTGTAGAAAGTTGTCAGGCCTTGAGGATCGGGACAGTGTAGCGACCAAACGGCAGCGCCGTAATCCCACGTCTTGACCTGGTTGAAACTCCTCAAGTCCCATAGCTTGACCAGTCCATCACTGCTCCCGGAGAGACACCCCGTCTCACTCATAACCAGACTCTTCACTGTATCCGTGTGTCCCTCGAGTATCTTGACCACTGCGTTGCTTCTTGTGTCTATCAAAGTCACCTTGGACATGTTATCACCAAAGGCCACCAGTGGCCCCGCCGAGTCCATCGAGTAAACGGAGCCCAATTCACCATGGTCGTTGGAGAATGCGTGCAGTTTCTTTGCCGCAGCCACGTCCCACAGATTCACCACCTTGTCGAGTCCTCCTGTTGCGATGAATCCGTCGCGTGTTCTGGCCATCGTCTTGACATAGTCCTCGTGGTGGCCAACGAGCCCATGCTCGTTGCGCTCGTGGTCCCACCATTGGACGCTCAGGTCGGAGGAGCAGCTCACCAGGGTCGTAGGGGAGTGCCACACGACGTCGTTGGCCCAGTCGCAGTGCAGCTGGATGTGGTTCTCGATGCCTCCGCCGTCGCCGTACAGCACAAGGGCGCCGTCCCTCCCTGCGGTGAACAGCTGTGCTCCCCTGCTGCGCACGGTGTTGACGGGCAGGATGTGTGAGCCCGTGTGTGTTGCGCCGCCTAGCGCGTACGAGACGCTCTTCTTGTTCATCCGTCAGTGTGTGTTCTGGCTGTGCTCAATGGAATGTTTCTCAGTGTGCTTTGTGCTTTGTGCTTTGTGCTTTGTGGGGCGGGGGATTTTCTTCTATTATAAGGGGAAATCTTTTTTATTTTTGACGCCAAAAGAGCTGTCGCGTAAAATTTTGATTAGAAACCTGAACAATATATATATATATTATATATATACAATAGGGTCTCAATACAAAAAACAGCGAGGGAAGAAGAAGCACGATGAAGACGCTTACAGCGGAGCAGAGGGAAGTAGTCAGTGTGAGTTGGATGTCAATTGGGGACGGGACTGTGACGTGACCTGACCTACAGCATATACGGCAGCACATGAGACACAACTAACACACGTACACCCAACAGCAACTGAAAGCACGGCTATGGCTCGCCATCTCACGGATCGTCGAGGAGGAGACCGCTTCCATCGACGGTGCACAGCGTGTCACTGCGACGCCCAAGTTTGTCGCTGCCCTCGTGGAACTCGCCTACAACCAGGCGGTGTCGCTGGGAGAGGACCTGGAGAGCTTCTCGCGACACGCGGGCCGCAAGACCATCACGCCCGCTGACATGTTCATGGTCACGAGGAAGAACGACGACCTGACACAGCTGCTGAGGGAGTACCTCGAGCAGCTGAACGAGGCTGTCGGCGGCGGTGGTGGTGGTGGTGGTAATAATGATGATGCCGCCAATGGAGTCGACAACAGAGCCTCAAGGAGATGACCACTTAGACATAAAAAAAAACACACACACACTGAGTGTACCAGCGATGTAGCCACCTTTGCAACACCCGTCCAACACACGAACAACAGCAAGAAGACTAAGAACAGTAAAACCAGAGGTCAAAAAGATCAAATAGATTAAAGCACTGCCCAAAACAGCAGTTTCCTGATCTGGTAATTGAACACGGTTCTTTTTTTTTTTTTTCTAACAAAAGTTGAACTTTTCATTTCGTAAAAGCGACGACGAAACCGAAGAAGCAGAAAGCACAAACTGCCAAACGAAGATGCTGAGATCCCTGGGGCTGCTCAAACCAGCAAGCACACAGCTGTGCACACGCATGTGCACACGCACACAGACGACGCTTGCCAGAAGGGCGTCGTCCAAGCCACACACAAGCACACAGCAGTTGCACCCACAGTTCAACGCAGAGCTCGAGCTCAAGAGAATCGTCCCACAGCACGCCACGTTCTACTCGCCAAATGCTGACCACGAGAACAACCTCAATGAGCTCAAGGCCCTCGACCGCAAGTACACCAACCTGCCCCGCGTGAACAACGTGCAGGGCAAGTGGTTGTCGATGCAGCAGTACGAGCCGATGGCTGGTGACGAGAGACTCAAGTCGTCACAGCACAAGCAGTTGCTCAAGCTGCTCAATAGGCTCAACACCATCGACCCGCAGCTCAGACCAACTGAGGTGCAGAACTTGTTGACCAAGTACTCGAGATCAACGAGCATGAACGACTCTGCGGTGGCCATAAAGTCGCTTGACGAGTTTGGAAGATCGAGAACCGTTGGTGGTAGAAAGTCATCCAGTGCCACCGTGTACCTCGTGAAGGGCACGGGCGAGTTCCTCGTCAATGGCAAGCCATTGAACCAGCATTTTGCCGAGTTGAAGGATAGACAGGACATTTTGTACCCATTCAAGGTTGTCGAGGCCGAGAGCGAATACAACGTGTTTGCACTTGTGAATGGTGGTGGCCCAACTGGTCAAGCCGGGGCCATCGTCAACGCTATTGGCAAGGGGCTGATCATCCATAACCCGCTGCTCAAGAACAGACTCTACAAAGCTGGTTGTATGACGAGAGACCATAGAAGAGTGGAGAGAAAGAAGCCAGGTAAGGTGAAGGCCAGAAAGTCTCCAACCTGGGTCAAGCGTTGATGATCTCCTATATATATATATCTCCATGTACATATTACGAATCGATTGTGCTGTAAGCTATAACTACAACTTGTATATCGTTCAGTGTACATTTTTACGTTAGCTGTGTCCCAATTCACACATCACAGCTGCTCGTCCTTGATTACATCAATGAGCCAGTCCAAGCCCTCTGTGAGCCCTTCACCTTTGAGTGCGCTACTTGCAACGATGCTCCAGCTGCGGTCCTTCAACTGCGCCAGGTTCAATGCCTTGGAGACCTCTGCAGCACTCAGGGCGCCAGGCTGGTCCTGCTTGTTGGCAAACACCAACAGCGCCGAGTCCGAGAGCTCCTCCTCCGCAAGCATCATGTGGAGCTCCTTGCTGGCGGTGTCGATACGCTCCTTGTCCGTGGAGTCCACGACGAAGATCACAGCCGCGGTGTTGGCGTAGTAGCATCTCCAGTAGGGTCTGATCGACGTCTGTCCACCCAGGTCCCACACGTTGAGCTTCAGGTTCTTGTAGCTGAGCGTCTCGACGTTGAACCCGATCGTGGGCTTGGTGTTGATGACCTCGCCGATCTGAGTGCGTGAGCTGTTAGTAGAGTGGACTAAAGTAAGGGAACAAGAGGAAGAAGCCAACACTTACCTGAAGCCTGTACAGGATGGTTGTCTTGCCGGCGCCGTCGAGCCCAAGAATGAGGATTCTGATCTCCTTGTTTACGCCCCAGAGCTTCCCAAAGATCCCACTGAAGACGTTTCCCATTTGTGGCTGTGCTGTGTTGTAGGTGTGTTGTTAGTTAGCGCGTGGTAGCTGTGTTGTAGCTGTGTGGCAGCTGTCAATTGTGGCGACTTCGTTTCAGCTTTTGCTTTGTTTCGCTGACCGGTAAATCCATTTAGAACGCTTACATCAACAAACTACAATGATATACAGTGATATAGTGATATAGTGATATAGTGATATCGTGATACAGTGATATGGTGATACAGTGTTATACTGATACAGTAATACAATGATAGAGTAATACAACATAGAATAAGCACTACTTCAGCTTCCCGTTCAGCACCTTAATCATCTCGTTGCCCAGCTGGTTGGCCTCCGCCAGCATCGGCTCGAAGAACCGCTGCGTGGCCTCGAACTCCCGCTTGTACAGGTTGAAGTCGCCGAACGAGATGATGTTACTCCACGTTCTCGCAGCAATGGTGAACTCCAAGTCGTCCGGACGGAACGCCCTGGCGTCGATGGAGTCGACCAGCGCCTTGTCCAGCAATCCTGGTGAGCAGAACAGGTACTCGCTCACGCCGAGAAAGATCCTGAACAACGGAGTCGAGCAGATCATGTGGTCGTACGGCACGATGCCCAACTGGTGCCAGCTGTCCACGATGGCCAGGATCGATAGGTGCGAGTTAGGAGTGGCCTCCCCTGGGGGCTGGATACCCAAGGAGAACTGCTGCAGGAGCGAATCGTCAAGTAGAAGCTTATGGTCTCTGCCCAAGTGGCCAAAGACGTATTGCTTAGCCTTGTAGATGCGTTCTTTCAACTCGGCGTGCTTCCCCTCGAGCATCAACGTGAACAGTTCCGTCACACTCTGTGCATACTGCATCACCTGCTTATGTGCACTCGGGTTCGTGATGGCCAGTCCGGCATAGACGTGCCATTTGTTGGAGAAGATACGCAACGAGATGTTGATTTTGGCATTCTCAATGCCTCCGACCCATTTGGACGTCTTCCACGGGTAGAGTTGAGAATGGTGCCATGCAACACCCATGCTGAGGAATGCCGCATGCGTGACGGCCTGTGTATCTGCGGTGATCTTGTCATGCTCTTCTGCAGTCAATTCCACAACCTTGGATTGGAGACACGACATCAGCGTACGAACGAATTCCAGAGATTCCACAGACGCACGATGGTTGATGATCACCAAGGGTTGGTTCGTGGTGTTGACCTTGGGCCCATGGAGCGAGTGCACGGAAATGATCTCCACGTCCTCGGGTAGATACTTCTCAAACGCCTCAATCTCTGGGGCCTTACACGAGGTCTGGCCACCAACAACGGCACCACACTTGGTCGAGGGCCCATACATCTGGACAATCTTGCCAATGTTCGCCGCCTCGACGCTGTATATCACATAATCGCTGATTCTCGACACCGCATGCCCGTTCTTCAGCACAGTGAACTGCTCCTGGCGGAACTTATCCCTGGTGGTCTCAAACAGGTCATCACGATCACAGCCAACGACTTTCCAGCCGGCCTGGGAGAACCGGCGTGCGTACAGAACACCCATGTCTCCCAGCCCGATGATCCCGATGGTCTTGCGCGCCTGGAGCGCAGCGAGGTCGTCTGCTGCCATTGCTGCTCTTCCGCAGTGTCGTGTGGTCTTCACTTGTATTTAATATTGGCATTTTGGCGATTTCAGAGTGGGCAAATTTGTGTCACCAAGACAAGGCCGCGAATATATCGAAATGGCTGTTAATATACGATGATGGTGATGATCATGATGATGCTGTGCTGTGTGTTGTGTTGTGTTGTGTTGTGTGGTGTGTGTAACAGAATATGCAGTGGGTTACTGGTGGATAGATATTAGTATTAGTAATCTTCCAGAACAGAGTGCAGTGTGCACTACTTACTACTGCACAGCATCACAGAGGAATGTGGACCAATGGGCCACTGGCACCGTCGACGAGACATACGGCAAATGACATCATAGACCATGTCATCATCGTGACTACTGAAAGTGAAGGATGGCAAGGGTTTTGCTCGTTTGTTTGCATATTACCACTTTCATACCGATGAAACCATGTGATGAATGCCATTGATCTGAGGACTCGAGAGTCAAGGGCCAGGCCATTGACCACTCCCGGTTCCCGAACAAGCCCTGAAACCAGTGAAACCAGTGACGACACATACACGGCACTCTGGTTCCGTTTCCACGGGGAAGGCGCCATTCCCTGTGCAGCCGCTGCAGCTTGTTTACGGTGATGTCCAAACAAAGAAGCACGCGATTCGTTACAAAGCGCGTTCTTTTGGAATCGCGTCGCGTTACTAAACTTGCACCTCATTTGTGAATCAGAGGCCAAATGGGCATGGAAAAGAGCCTCCGGGGCCTGATAAAGGACCAAAGTGGTGACAGCTACCAACAGATACACATCTAGCTCACTACTATGCCGTAGCACTCCTTGACACCCTCATAAAACCTCCGAGTACATGCCCATCGCGGCTTTTGTTACTGCTCCTTCAAGGTGCATATTTGTTTTGATTTCCCACAGGAGCCCCAAGGAGAGCTCCTTCGCAGAGTACAACACCACACAAATGTCTTGGAATGTGCGAGCAAGGGCCCCTCTGCCTTTATAATTGGCGAGTATCGCCCCCAATTTCCACAGACGTGGTCACACAGCTCAAGTTCTTCCTCTCTCTGCATCCAAAACACAACGTTCACTGCCCCCCAATTGAGCATCTCGTCTCGTCCCTTCCTTTACTTTAACAAAGCTTGAACACAAACCAACCCACATCACTACCACGCTCCTTTACTCCCGCAACCACATTCCGTATAACAACACAACAACCATGCTTTTCTCAAACATCCTTCCAATTGTCCTTGCCATGCCGCTGGCTTCCGCTTACATGGCCCTCAGATTTGACCCGCTCATGAAGAGAGACAACTCATCTTACGCCATTGTGGACTCCTCCTTCCCTCTCTCAACGTCCGCTGTCACAACGGCGGTCGCTACGCAGGTCACTACCGTCAACGAGAACGGCCAGCCAACCACCATGTGGACAACGAAAACTATCACGTACTACACCACCGTGGAACAGATGATCACGCCAACAGATTCTACCGTCTCCACTGGAATGGATGCTATCGCTCAGACCCAGGATTCTACGATCATCTCTGTGATCTTCACAACCATTACATTGGCTGACACGACTGAAGTGGAGGCTATCACCACTTCTACTGGTACTACTGCAGCTGCAACAGCAACTGCTGCTAAAGCCACTGCTACCCCTACTGCTGCTACATCAGATGGTAGCCTGTCCGTGAACGCCGGTCAGATTCTTGATGCTTCTGCAGCCGTGAAGACCTCAGGTGCAGGTGTCACTACTACTGCTGCCAATGCTGCCACCACTGCCGCCCCTACTGCCACAGTCACAGTCACAGTCTCCGCTTCGAACTGTGTCCCAGTGTCATACTCCACTTTTGTGAACAAGGTCGCCTTGGTTGCGTCTTTCACCTTCACAAACTCTGCTGGTCAATTGTTTACCGCTACCACTTCAACAGACGTTGAACAGACTTCTACCCAGATGGTCTATTTGACATCCACCATCACACCAACAATCACAAATGCCCTATCAACTTCAACACTCTACTTGGCTTCAACCGCAACCCTAGCTTCAACGAGTGCCTTCTTTGGCAATGGGACCAGTTCTGGATAAGCTGCAAGAGGATTAAACGATGCCGCAACGACATCGCAAGACGGGTGTTTATGGAAACGCCTTGCTGACGCTGTTTAGATCATGTGACAGATTCCTTTCCTTTTAGAACCATTTGATGACACACACATGTATATGCCCATTATGGACATTATTATTTTGATAATAACCTAATGAATGTAGAGCATAGCTACAAGAATCGATTAAACAATGTCCGAATTAAAGGACCAATCATGGCACGCCCGTCATGGCCAGCTTAACGATGGCATAAACGTTCAAAACGGAGATGAAGATCCAGATAAGCACTGCAAATATCGTGGTGATCCAACTGTTTGACATATCCAAAAATGCCTTCCCATCCTCATCATCGTTGTTCTGAGCATCAGAATCAGTGCGGTCAATGTCATCAACAGCATCACCATCATTGTCATTACTAACAATGGAATCAAGACATGTCATTTCCACAGATGAGGACGACGTATCCATCACTTGTACTCTCATGATAGATCTCTTACACGTGAGGTAGATCAATGGAGCGGTCAAGAATGGCAACAGAATGGATAACACAACCTGCGACGCATTTAATGCCTCGTTCAACCCGGATTTACCAATGGACAAAGAGATAACTAGACATGGAATAATGGCAATGGAACGAGTCACGATCCTACGCTTCCAAGGCTTAATGCTCCAGCTCAAATGGCCCTCAGAGACAATCTGACCAGCAATGGTGCACACAATACCGGCACTTTGTCCTGAGAACAATAACGCCAACATGAACAAGGTACCCACAGCAGGAGCAATGGTATACGACAATAAATCATGGATCGCATACAAATCAGCATTTGCAGCCTCAGGGGTGCCGTACAACGAGGCAGCAGAGACGATCAAGATTGCAGAATTGACAAAGAGAGCGAATGTGAACAGTGTAATTCCAAGCTCCGTGATGGAGTATTTCATTGCATACTTGATTGCCTTTTCAGATGGTCTATAAGCGTAGTAGGCCTCTTCTGGGTCTTCACCCTCTGGGACTTTATAATAGTTGTTCTCAGTGTCAAATTCCCTCAGTCTTGGTTGAACCAATCCGGAGCCCAAGAACAAGGAATGTGGCATCACAGTGGCACCCAGGATGGAAACGGCGGTATACATGGTGGAGCCTTGGAATATTTCCTTTGATGGAGCAAACCCTCTGAACAAATCACGAACGTTCACAGCAGGCATCATCGCTAATTGGATGCAAAAACAGACGACAACACCAAACACGAGCAGTGCCACTGCGTATTCAAACAATCTGACGAATTTCAAAGATGAGCCAGGTCTGTATGCCATGAGCACAAACAAGACGTCAAGCACAGTAATGACGACACCAGCAGGTAATGGTATTCTGAGAAGGATGTTTAGAGCGATTGCGGTACCGATCACCTCTGCAATATCTGTAGCGATGATGGCGCATTCTGCAAAGAACCACAAGGTGAGGTTGAGCCACTTAGGTAGATATTCCCTACAAGCTCTTGATAAATCCAAGCCAGTGACAGAACCAAGCTTGATGCAAAGAGATTGAAGGAAGATGGCAATGATATTGGACAACAGGACGATGAACAACAGAGTGAATTCAGAAGTGGCACCTGCTTGAACATCTGTCGCATAGTTACCTGGATCCATGTAGGCGACAGAGATCATCAGACCTGGTCCAACGAATCTGAGATACTTCTTTAGGACCTTGACCGGCTTTGAGTCTGTGTCCTTGACTTTGAAGAATCGTGAGATCCTTCCCTCTTTCTTCTCTTGGATCGATCCCTGTTCGAGCGTAACTGTGCGTGACATGGCATTGATGGAGCTCCCCTTTCGTATACCACCGGCCAATGTATGTTGAAAGAGGGCATCGTGAGATAGATATTGGCTGGATGTGGCCATGGATGATGGGCCATGGAGCTCACTGCTGTCCGCCTGTGGCATCGTTTTCGGTTATAAGGACTCTTTATTACAGAAAGGAGTATGCAGGCACCTGTTTCTGTGCGTATGTGTAAGAGAATGTGTAGACTGTGCGTCTGACGTGTTAAGTCAGAAAGAAGCAGGTGGGAAAGAGAGTCCTTATAATGCTCTACTGTTGAAAGTCTGGAGATCGGCAATGAACAATAACGTAGGACGGAGACTACAAAAGCAGAGAGACTCAGAACTGCGGTAAGCGCCACACAAAAAGTGTTTGATGTAGTCTCAGACTCCCATAACTATAAATAGGGCCTAACTTGGATGATTATGGACCCCGTTCATTGAGTGAGATGCCTGTACCAGGTGGTACACGGCATCATGCATGGTTACAGCCCTCTGTAGGACAAGAATTAATAATAAACATACGTTATATTATGGGTCTTTAATTAAAGATATCAATAATATCTTCTATATAATTTTATAATTTTTTTTGTTTAATTTAATAATTACAAGCACTGAGGTTAAGGATGAAATTTCAACCATGATGGTTGAAAAGGCTTCGCCGTTTGGTAACACACGGATGTATCATATGGGTCAGGATCACTAAAAATATCGAGTATTAATAACAACAGTTGGGAATCATTTAAAGATATCCGTTGTAACGTCATGTCACTAGGAATATGTACTGATCAATGTAGAACAGGGGCATCAATCTTTTTCACTTTTCTATTCAGAACGAACATCACGCCCAGCCCGCATAGTGTCAGGATCATAGCTGGGATAAACGCTGCGTTAACGGCCCGCTTATAGATTTGTAAAACATCCTTGGCAAATTCACTCGGAAGTCCATTCCGCACGAATGATGAGTCTCGTACAAGTATTTCAACGTACTCAACGTTGTCTTTGAAGTAAGTGTGGAGACCAGAAGATACCGACCTTGTGTATGATGACAATGAGATGGAGACACCAAGAACATTACCCAACTGTCTGATGAGTGAGACCACGGTGTTGGCACTGGCTTGTCCCCTTCGGCCAACTTTACCAATGACAAAGATCACGGTGCCAACACTATAGCCACCAGCACCTAGTCCACCAACAACGAGTCCTCCAAGGAGACACAGTCTCCAGATAGCGCTACCATTATCTGGTGTAGTGATCATCACCACAAGTGATAACAGTAAAAATCCCAATGTCTGTAAACCAAAGAATCTGAGCGACGTGCTGACCGCTGCGATCATCGTCTGTAGCTCTGATTCATCATGCTTCCTTATCATGTACCCAGCTATGAGTGATCCAATAGCAGAACTCACCACAAAGAACATTGTATAATAGCCAATGTTGGTTACAGCGACATCCTGAACGATCTGGAGATATAAGGGAGTGACAAATAGGACCATGTATAAACTAAGAGCACTCACACCGTTTGTGAAGCCAAGAATGCCGACCTGTCCTTTGAGAAGTTCGGGATCAATGATTTTCTCCACGGCGATGTACTTCTCCACGTACAGATATGCAATGGACGATGCCACAAGTAAAAGAGAGAAGAACCATCTGTACAGATTTGTAGTGTTCTCAGTCTGTGAAAATAGGAAGATGATACTGGAGACGGCTAAGTTTAGAGTGATAATACCACCAATATCGATCCTTTGCAAGTTTTCCTTACTGAATCTATGTGCGCCTTCAGGGATGTGTTCCACTCTAATCTCCACACTTGTTGATAGTACCAGTATGACTATGATCAAGAATGGTAACTGGATAAGGAACATCCATCTCCAGCCAATGGTGACGATGCATAAACCTCCGATGGGGCCACCCAGCATCTGTGAGGTACTGCTGATGATGGTACCATATCCCACAAACACGGACCGCTGACTCAATGGGACGACATCGCTAATGATTATACCAGTCAGAGCGCCCATTCCTGCGCCTCCGATACCGGAGATGGCTCTGGCGATGGATAGAGTCTGGACATTAACAGCCATGGCACTGAGCAGCGTTCCAAGCGTGAAGATGACCTGCGCTAGCAACAAAAGCGTCTTTCTACCCAAGATGTCTGATGTCTTGCCATATAGAGGCTGGAAGGCGGTGGATGTGAGCAAGTATGACGTTGCGATCCAGGTGACCATATCACTCTGATCAAAATCTGCAGCGATGTTTGACATGGTTGTGGAAACGATGGTGCCATCCAGCGAGCACAGGAAGTTCCCCGTCCAGAGAACAAAGAGGGTGAGTCCAAACTCCCTACTGATGGTGAACTTGGGCTTTGCTTCCATGTCCATGGCCTCCATGTCGAAGGAGTCGTCCGTTTGATGCGCAGATTCTAGCTCAAGCGTTATCTCATCTGTGGCCGATACTTTGTCCTTGAAGTCCTGCAGGGCGATGGGCAGTGATGTGGACATGACGTGCGTAGCAGATCTGATCAACGTATGAAGGCTGAAGTCTGGATGTGTCAACAATCACCCGTGATCTGCTCTCAGATCGCAGAGCCTTGAAGTGAAAGGACATTTGCGAAAGCTTTCCTGTCATACATTGGAGTTTCCGGTAGTAAGTCCCGATTGGGGTAAATGAAGGTTAGAGCGGATTTTGGCGACACTATATATCGGGCAGTCTTGTATCTGTGGCTTTATATACCACGCCTGTATCACAATTCCAAACATGAGAGATCACACTTCACGATCAAATACACACAGCACAACCGACCACATTACACAAGCCATAACAGTCTCCAACGCTGCCCATTGTCAATTCCTCTGTACTCAATCAGGGCTTATTACTCGTTCTCATATTTACGCATCTCTGCTATCATCCGGCGTACATTGCAGCACCTGGCGGTTAATGATTCACTGGAAAACCAAAGTCGTTTCTCCGCTATCAAAAGGGCCGAACACCGCGCAGACGAAGCGGAAACACAGCAGCGATGGAGTTCTCCTCACAGATGCACCACTCCAACGTCTTCAACGAGCCCAGCGGGTTCTCTCTCACAATGCGCTCGCCGTCGCCCTTTCAAAAGAACAAGGACGACGAATCGCGTGACGCGTCACCAATTAAGCCCGTCCCTCTGGACGCTGAGGACGAAGCGGACGAAGAGTCCGTACCATTGACTGATAAGTCCCATGACGGCGAGTTGAAGCAAGCGATTTCCAAGATCGCAGTATTCAAGCTCCTGCTCTCGAAAGTTGGTGGTAAGGACCGTTTGGCAAAGGTGTCACAATATGGGTTGAACTTAATCAAACTGTACCTCATCAACACGAGAAGATGCATCATCAACGAGAAGTTTGAAAACTTGTCTCCAGACCCACGCCTACACTACAAGAACCCAGTACAGTACGCCAAGCTTTTATTGTTTCTCAATTCCACCACGATGGAAAAGAAGTTGTTCGAAACGACAAAGAATATATCTGCCTTCCGTTATGCCCTCCGATTCGGTAACTCTCCACTATACGCCCGTCAATTCTTCCACAGGGTTGATCTTCTGTTCAAAGACCCATCTCTTTCTAATTTCTCCACGACTTTCCTCAATGAGTCCTCATTAGGTGACTTTATCGATTTTTGGTACTCCATCTTTGATGAACTAGAACTGTTGTACAAGATTAACGTGCTGACGAATCCAAAGTTCAAATCATTTGTGTCACGTCAAGGTGCCCTCGCTTGGTATATGGATATTTTACTGGGACTGAAGAAGAATTGGTGCAAGTTGCAAGAGAACAGAGAGAAACAATTACAGATTGACATTCAGCGCCAGGTGCGCCAACGTGCAAGTGTCATGAGTAAGAGACTGGTAGATAGCATTGGAAGTACGCCCTTGAGACAACAACTGATGCGTGAGTTCACTTCAAAATCACCAAATGAAGGTTCTTCACTGACTCTACAGATTGAGACTTTGAAGCATGAGGAGAAAATTATTCTCTTGGACCTGGTTAGATTGTCGTTCGACCTTGTCTGTGATTCCATCGATGTATTCGGATTGAAGACCCCACCAGGCCTATACTTGATCTCAGGGTTGATCTCTGGTTCATGTGGGTTGCGTAAGGTCTGGCTAATGAGTGCACAAGAGTTGATTACCCAAGGACAGACATGATGCCCCCTAACGCTTAGAATTTTAATGCACTAATTTGTAACATTAACGATATGAATTATATGATTGGACAATCAAATACTGTAAGTACAAAAAAGTTTTGATGTAAATGAATATCCATGGGGTTAGCATGGAGAAGTAAATTCCGTGAATCTCAAATTCAATCTATATGAGCAAAAATATGAAATACTTCGATAAACGTTCGAAGTCGTTACACAGTTGTGTATTTGGGGGTATTCTCTAGCAAAGGTGTAAATGTTTGGCATGTGTGGATAACTCAACTTCGGAAGACCTGCTTCTTGCAGTTGCGATATTGCATGCCAAGTTGTTTAAGCAATGATGTTCTTTTCCTTCTTCATAGAAGGGCCCAACCAACCAAAGGATTGGCGGAAGTGATGTGTTGATGAGCGTGAGCGTGAGAGTGTGTTGTATTGGTGGGTTGCGACATATCAATCAAGTTATCAGGTCATTTTTAGATCCTCCAGTCGATAGTAGCTTCCTGTGTCACTTTTGTGAGGATACCATCTGCGATATCGTCGAACAATTTTTGGTCAGCAACCTTGGTAGGAGAACTTGGTGCAAGCTTCTGCTTTCTCGAAGTGTATCTCACAGTCTCAATCTGAGGGATTCCCTGGTTAGTGAATTTCCCAGTCTTTTCCACTGAATCTTCAGCAATCATGAATAGGGGACTCTGAGGCAAGTCGTTCTCAAGATCCGACAGCGAGGCTATGGAATTATCACGGGTTGAAGTCTGGCTACCTGAAAGCAGCGACGGTGGGGCAAATGACGATATACTCTTGTTTCTTGGGAGTTTGGGCATCTCGGGTGATGATAACTGCTTCTGTGGCTCATACAAAGACATCAGGGACTGTGATCTCTTACGGTTCAATATATTCTTGAACTTGTTTGTGAGCGACTTGTTCGATTTTGAGGTATTTGCCGACTCTGCAATGGACGATGTATATGAACGTAGTGATGAGCTGTTCGATGTTGTGATGCACAGCCCCTTCATCGTTGAGTCTGTGATACCGGTTGATTCCTTCATCTTATCTTCCTGAGAGAGTAGTCTTTTCTCCAGTTTGGGGGGTTCAATAGGGGTGAGGGATGGTGATATGTCGTTTGGCGTGTAGCTGGTGCTGTTATCAATGGGTTACGACGAGAGGGAGTAGGGAGTGTGTATAGGGATGGTTGATGAGTGGGGTGATGTGTGGTTATAGGGAGACGACCAAGGCGGGAAAGCCTCAAGAAATATATACAACGGGGGTTGCGCTGCTGGTGGAAAGTTTTTGACCAGTCAGCTAGTTGGTGCTCTTGCATTTGGCTGCAAGTGCAAGCGACAGAGATCTGTACATTACCCAGCAGCAATGTGCAGACAGGGCACACCGGGTTTCGGACAGCTCCATTCATTTTTTGGCAGTGGAAAAGGGCGGGTAAGACACCGAAGTTATACAGAATGCTGAGATAAACGTCCATGTTCCTTACACGCCCTACTCAATGAGGCAGTTGGTCAAGCTCCTAGGGAACAAATACCACCGCTGTGGAGCCAATGGTGAATGATCTATTCTATTTATCACCTGGGTGACATTCTGGTAGCACCCACGGCCATGTCTCTAGTGCGTTGGTGGATTTCCGATGGACTATCGTGCAGCGCACAGTTCTCCCGTCGGTGAGCTCTGAGCGCCGAGCGGGCTGGAGTCTGGACACTGGGAAAGTGGGCGATCATTTCCTTTTTTTTTTTTTTAATTCGCTGCAGACACACGCACACCGCATGCGAAGTTTGAATCGTTGCTAGCGCAGCACTGCTCAGTGCTGCGGAGACTGCCAAACAGAGAGGTAAGAAAATAGATCTCGAGTTCTAAGGTGATAGGAAGAAGTAGTAGTCGCTTGTGTTCTCTCGGCAGGCGACGGACGCACAAGACTGGACACTGGCAGGCGGCACACACCACAGCCCTGGGAGTTGGGACGTCTGTGCTGCCTAGCATCGCCTGCTGCCAGACCCAACTGGGTGTTAATCGCTTGTTAGTGGCCACGGACGAAATTACACCAGCTCGGGCAATTCCAGATTCTAGACCACCACATCCTCCAGCGGTGCGCGCCACAGTGTGAACAGCCCGCGGGCCGTTACCGCCCTCAACCAAAAGGCGGCGCAGTACGGCAGAACTTGGGATCTCGCTCCTGCTTCCTCTATCTCTGTGTGTATATACCTTGTTACTGGAGCTAACCGTGCGATACACGACTGTGGATGGATCCAGGTGCCTGTACGTTGGTGTCTCTTGAGTCTTGTGCCTTGTTATTATGACGTCCCTTTTGGCAAACAGTCGTCATGCACCTGTGAGTCCCTTACGGTGATACGGACGCCGCTCTATCATGATTAGTTGAAGTGTTTTAGCCCCCATAATAAATACCCGATATGGATCATGATTCACGTTCGTCTAGTTTGTATTACCATAAGCTCTCAGTATGAATGCCATCATGTAAGAGGGCAATGCGCATAGCGCATGTGTGGGGACTTGGCATGATACCGCCAAGATAATATCGACCAGATCTGAAACAAACTAACAGAGTTGGTATCTGATCTTGTGACGGCCAAGTCTGGCCAACCCCGTCACAGCATATATATCAATCGGCATTATCCAACTCTGCAGTTGTTCACTTCTGGGATTTCAAAAACAGACTGTCGTACTAGTTACCACAGTTGAAGGCGCTCCTTAACGCATGGAATGAATTATGATTAGATATGAGTTACAATAGATGTGTCTCCTGACTACACCTCGCTGGGTTGCATGTGAATTTCTCGATGACCAAATCGATGTGTACCTCAAACGAGTATGGATTCTGGAATCAAGGTACGCCTGAACCGCTGACCTGGCCAAGTTGGTCCTTTTCAACATGGTCTAGTGGCTCGTGAGTCGTGACTCGCTTTCGCCTCGAGGAGAGAAATCCCGCCGTCAGGAGTGCTTAAGAGACTAACGACATAATTTAGGTGTTGCGTTCCCACATCACTATTCACATACCGTATGTACGGCGTTCTAATATCCATCATCCTCGTATGATGTGTCATTGCGATCTGTGTGTCATGTGCTCAATACACTATGCGCATTAGGGGTGCCTGTGTTAATTCACCACCGGGAATTTGCGACCACACAGAGCACTTAACCTTATCGACAGCGAACAGCACCTAAGCCAGAAGTCTGCAATTAGCACCTCAAACTTCCGCTAACGAAGACGATGCACTCGCGGCTCGCCTTACCTAAATCACAAGTTGTTTACCGCCTTATGCATTAGATCACACCTTATACGCCATCAACAAACAACTCAAGCGAGAAACAAGTTATAGATCCATAGGTACATCAAAAAAATACTATTCTGTTAATTCCTTCCACTCGGCACTTGACTACGCCAGGGGCCAGTGGTCACGGATGGGTGGTCACCAATCATTCTCTGTGTCCGGCTTGGGCGGCGGGCTTCGCGTACTTAAAGTTGTAGATTCGAGCGATGTGAGGCAACTTTAAGCATCATTCTGTAAATGAAAGACATGCGGTTGCATCGTTGGGGCTCAAGGTGCTGAAACTTTAACGGAGAAGGAACCTCTTACCTTCAACCACGCGTGCCACGGCCTGCACTACCATAGACCGAGGCATGACTATGCTCTAGCTGATACAGAACCTTATCAATGTATGTCAGAAGGAGGTCACATGTACTAACAGGTTGCCTCAAAGGCCATATGGGGAAAGCAATCATCTTCAGGTTGGAGTTTCAATGATCTAACAGCTACTATGGCACGATTCATTGGCCGGTTCACGCGTTGATGCCAGATGACATAGGTGTCTTGATAATCACACACTGTGGAAAACGCTCTGCCTACATCGTGTCAATCGACAATTGATGATCTTTCAGTATGTTTCATTCAAGTTGTCATAAATCCAGTGCATTAGGCCAACGATGGTCAAGACACCCGATCAGGCCGCCTTGCCCTCACCAGATTTTGGTGGGTACTCGCCCCTCGCACCAGAAGTTGGGACACAGGTACACCTTTCAACCATGTTAGTATTGCTTGCTCTCCAGACTTCTGCGCTGCTTCTGCAACAAATTGTGAATCACTGATCCAACGAGAGTCAACCCAACGTGATACTTACCACTCAGTCTTAGCGACGCCTGACATAGCTGCTGGGATGTGTTGGCCACAGCCGATCCAGGTCTTGTTGTCTATCAGATATCAGTTAGTACCTAATCATCAAACGCTCTCCAGCCCATGAAGCGGGACGAAAAACCCGGTGTACGTACTGCAAACAGGGCAGTCAGTTGGTTTGCACATGGTTAACTATGATTTGACGGTTGTATGTGCACAAGCTGTTATGCTTGTCTTCTTGATCATGAGTTAGTTCCCCGGTGGCGAACTTCGGCCATTTATGGATCGTTGATTTGCGGTTTCTCGGGCTTTGAGGGTTTAGGGTTGATCGGTTTGTTAGGGGCGAAGAACTGCGGAGGCAGTAAAGTCACGTGTTTGCTCCACAGAAATGGTTGTACTAACACTCCGTACTCATCATTTTGTTCTTACTGAAGGATGTAATGCTTAACGCTTTCACCGTCGATTTCTCTATGATTTAAACCACACAACGAGGCACATTGCCCCCTTTTCAACGTGCCCAACTTGCGGTTTTGTGTCAACTTTTTAAACAGCGGCACGATTGATTATGCAAAGGAATTCTGAACTCAATGGCTTTCATGATGCCGAGACTGTGAGACAGAAGAATCCACATCGGAAGATAACACTGTCAGGTGGTCATGCACAGACGACCAAGTATGGCAACCGTGCAGTCTAGAGTGGAGACTCTTCCAACAGGAAAGCTAGCTCCATCGCCAGTGCCCGCCACAGCAAACTTGTACCAACAACACAACCTTCCTCAGTAAGAAGTCTTTGTCTTTTCACCATCCTTATCATCGCTGCAAGTACCTTGAATTTGTCTGCCACGATGATATCATTGTCAGTGATATCTGAATCCATGGTCGCAAACAACTGACGACTCACTGGACGGGGTGTGCCTTCTTTGCAGGTGGTATCACCGTGACAACCATTGTATTGGGGAGATTACTGGATGTTTTGGGGGAAATCTGTCTTACCGGCTGAATATTGACCTCTGCCCTTGGTCACTTCATATCTGCGATGTTTTCAAACACCGGGTGCATTCTACACGACAAGAGCCACCACTGGTGTTGGGAGTGCAGGAATGACAACTTTGACCATCTTGCTCTTGAAAGATGTTTGTTCTACAGAGGAGAACCCCAAATGGCAAGGGTATTTCGGTGTTTCCCTGGGTGTTGGTGAGTTTGGTGGCCCGTTGGTCATGTCATGGTTCTTGGTCATTGCCCACATTCGTTGTAAATGGTTCTATGCCATGACTTATGTATTGTTCTTTCCATGTTTTCATGCTTTTGCTTACCAAAACAGACAATATGACTTCCAGTCGGCAAGTTTATGAAAGGCTTCGACTATTTTGGACTCCTCTTCATGGTCCTGTTCTTGTTGTGCCTGACTTTGAGTAATGCTGGTTCCTCTTGGGAATGGAGTAATCCAAAGGCATAGGGTTTATTGATCTTGTCAACAATATTCCTTGCATCATTTGTCTTTGTTGAGCACAATATTGTCGAGTTTCCACTTGTCCCAGTGAGAGTCATGTAGTCAAGTGCAATTGGGTTGTTGTTGTTGCTGCAAAGTTCCTTCTATGCTTTTGTTTTCACTTCCATGCAACTCTTGATCCCCTCTTACTTCACAGTTACTGAGAGCATCCCAATCACTACAGCTGTTTTGATGTCCAGTTCCATGGCTCTTCCATTATTTGTGACTTCCTTCATTTCTGGTCGTTTGACCAATAGTTTTGGATATAAGAAAGTGCTTTCCGCTGGGTTTTCGTATTGGAATTATGCACTTATCTCACCGGCTGTGATGTTCGGCAAGGATTCCCTTTTTTGTGATGGTGTTGTATTGCTGTGTATAGGTGCATCTGTAGGATTGATCTTACTACCATCTGTCACTGGAGTTCAGGCCCAAGCTTTGAAAGCTGATAGGGCTGTCTCAGTAGCCACAAGAAACGTCCTCGAGCTGGTGGAAGGATCCTTTGGATGTCACATCTGTTGTGTATTCTTGCTTCTTGAAGATGGACATCGCCAAGAACACATTGAAATTATCACAGAAGACACAAGCGTCTATGAAACTGAACGGTCGAACTCAATTGCACCTGATTCCCAACATTAGAGAGATAGGAGAGATATCTAACCACTATATGAATGAGTTCCTCTTGGTCCTCTTTCTTGGTTCTTACTGTTGAGCGTGTGTCGCGGCCTCAACGTGAATGTTTCGGACATTGGGTCGAAGAGTGTAGATGAGGACACGGAGTATGATGACATGAAGGGCTCACTGTGCCCAGTTGATGAGAATGAGAAGGTTGAAGACGAAGAAGGGCAGGTCATGATTGATGAATCGATTGTTGCTGTTGCTGTTGATTGCCAGGAGAATGGAACTGCTGACAGTATCGAAGACGTTAATCCGATTGGGTTTCCCTATTCATCACAATCATCTTCACCAGTTCGTTTGATGTTAGGTCGTCGTCACAATACCTTTGCTCATGTGATCAATGACATTTCATTATTATACAGCTATATGGGCGACATCAGAGCATCGGTGTGATCTGGAGCTTTATGGAAACACTTGAATAGAGACTCCGCAGAGGCTGCAGAGCCGATGACTGATGCCTCTCTAGTCACAAGTTACGAATGACAAATGCGTAGTAAACGTGGCCTCGAAAGGCATGGCTATAATCTATTAACGGCTGCATCGCTGGTGCCCGGATGTGCTGCAAGCTGCCGTTAATAAAGGATTTATACAACATTCCAACTTCCCTGGCGCCGGTTAAATAAACGCGGGTGGCTACTGGCTGGTCCAGAACGTTAAACGGAGATATTGGAATTCAACGGCCATTATCGGACCTCTCTGCCAGATTAGGCGGCTTAGCCGCGTTGCATCTGGGAGTTTTTCTCCACTTTAACGAACAACTCATATTGTCAAAAAAGAAATTTCGCATTCTCTAACTTGTTCATGAGCTTGCAACTCACCTCAGCAGTAGCAGCTCTGAAGACTGAGAATCTGTCAATCTGAGATCAGGCTCGGTTCATTATAGAGAACCATGGAAGATACGCGCTCGTCGATATCGAGCTATGCCTCGGGCAATACTGTCGAGTCCGGATTGCACGCGGTGCATAAGGTGCGCACAGTGTCACAGCTGAACCCAAACCCACTGCAGGACGGCGATGAGCAAAGTGTGCAGAATGATTATGAGGAGTTCACTGAGAAGAGTCTATACCCTGACATGGACTCTGACGAGATTGCACTGCAGAGAACAAAGACCAAGGCCACCATCATCACTACGCTGAGTGAGAGAATCTACAGGGAGCAGACCGATCTCGAGCAAAACCTTGAACCAACTGACTACCAGCATGAGCCTGAGAACGAGGAGGCACTCCCGACAAAGCATGATGGTGTTGAATTCCAAGACCTTGATCCTGAGTTGGTCACTTGGGAGAGTGCTGAAGATCCAGAAAACCCAAGAAATTGGTCCACAAAGCGCAAGTGGAGGTCGTGTGCTGTTGCTGCAGTGTATACCCTCCTGGGACCATTTGCATCTACGATGCTGTCACCCGCAGTGGAACATATTTCTGAAGACTTTGGCAACGATAACGCTGTTGTATCCTCGTTGATGGTGTCTATCTTTGTACTTGCATGGGCTCTCTTTTCCCCCCTAATTGCACCATTGTCCGAGATGTATGGACGCCAAGTCGTGATGAATATCTCGATTTGGGTGCTATTTTTCTTCAACATAGGTTGTGCACTGGCTCAGAATACTGCACAGATGTGTGTTTTCCGTTTATTATCTGGTATGGGGTCATGCGCCCCAATTTCCATTGGTGCAGGTGTTATTGGTGATCTTTTTGACAACAGAGAGCGTGGTAAGGCCATGTCCATTTACAGTCTGGGACCTACCATGGGTCCATGTATCAGTGCACTGATTGCTGGATTTATCGTTCAAGGCGCAAACTGGAGGTGGTGCTTCTGGGTTCTTGTGATCTTTAATGCTGTTATTGGTGTTTATGGGGTGTTGTGTCTTGAGGAGACATATCCACCTGAATTGTTGAAACGTAAGGCCAAAAAACTGAGGAAATTGACTGGTAACCAGAATCTCCATTCGATCCATGAGATTGCTACCGGTGAAACGGTGTTTGACAAATTCTACACCAACTTGACAAGACCAATTGTGATGCTGTTCACACATCCAATGGTGTTTGGTCTTGGTGTTTTCATGGCTATTGCATATGGTTGTTTGTACATCATGATTGTCACCTTTCCAGAGAACTGGGGTACTCATTATGGTTTCAGTTCCGGTTCCGTTGGATTGATGTATGTCACATTGTTGATTGGTTATGTGCTTGGTATTGTGGCGACGCAGCGTTCGGCGGATGCCTTGTACGACAAGTTAACGGTCAAAAATGGAGGTTTAACTAAGCCTGAATTCCGTATTCCGACCATCCTCGTTGGAGCAGTTTGTCTCAGTGCAGGTTTGTTCTGGTACGGTTGGGGTTCATATTACCACTTGCACTTTATGTTTCCAGCCGTTGGATGTACCATATTTGCGTTTGGTATGATTCCAGTGTTCTTCTGCGTCCAGAATTATTTGATTGATATGAATCCTCGGTTTGCAGCATCTGCGATTGCCGCAGCGAGTATCTTTAGGTCATGCTTTGGGTTTGCATTCCCGTTGTTTGCACCTACGATGTTTACTCAATTAGGATATGGCTGGGGGTGTTCTATCTTTGCCTTTCTGATGCTTGCGACGGGCATCCCATTCCCTCTGTTTGTGTTCCTTTACGGTGAGAAGTTGAGGATCTGGGCCAACAGAAGAACAGAACTCTCACAGGTCAAGAGGGATAAGAAGAACTTGGCCAGGCTGGAACGAAAGTTGCAGGTGAAGGATCTGCAGGGACTAAAACGGGCATGAATTATACAAATTTGGGACGCTGTGGCCATGAATCAAAGCTGAGTTGACATTTATATGACCACAGGGCATGTTATATATATATGCGTAGACCTGTGAACTTAACACGATTTGAATTTGAAGATGGTAATCTATTATCCAGCCAATGACAGTTTGGCATTTTGCCCCTGGGCAGCAGGCCTGTCTCCCTGCGTTGTGTCACTCAGACACAATGAAGTGGGGTCAACGGATATACCTCATCTCTTTTTGCCTGGGGGCTCGGGGGAGATGATAGATAAGGTTCAGACATCCCCATTGGTTGGACGGGTCACCACCATTGTTGAAGAGGATCTGTTACGCTATTGACCTCTGAGTCACTGACAGACTACAGTGAATAACTCTGAAGCTTGAGCAATGTGCCATGAATACTGAACGTCATCTCATGCGCGTCCGAGTTGTGGACGTCGATGGCACTTGAAAACGCGGCTTTCGCCATTGTAAGCGCTGTGAAGGGACATTTCGCCGATACGGAATTAGTCGTTATCGCTTGGTACGCGCCGCAGCGGCGGAATTCCGGGGCCTGTTTTGCGTGTGTCACGTGCTGTGTGTATGTGGCCGATCAATATACATGGCCTTGTTCTTGTGTACTGTCACATGTGTACTGAGTTGTAGTGCGCTTTACACTGCAGAGTGTACAGACTGTACTATGACCACCACAGTAACCACAGTAACCACCGTCAACTACGCTGTACACACCATGAAGAACAACAACGACAACAACGCCGCAAAATAGGTGCCGCCGCGGCCGCCGGCGAACTCCCAAAAAAGCCAGGGCTGCGAACCGCGCGATGGCTTTCGCCGGCGGCCTGTTGATAACGATTGAATCGCTGTATAAAGCGTTGTTCATCCTGTCGCTTCTGGGCGGTTGTCCCTAAGTCACTGACACTACAAACTACACACACAATGGTGAACACCACAGGCTGGACCATCACAGAGTGGGTTGACTTCCACCACAAGAGCACGCCAGACGTGTCACTCAGCACACTCCAACAACTCGTGGCTGCCCAACAGATCGCGCCACAGGACCCAGCTTGGATCAGCGTCGCATCCAGCGACGACATTGCACACCAATGGAAGATCCTGCTGGCCAGATCGAACAAGAATGGCCTCAAGCTCTATGGTGTTCCCGTCGCTATTAAGGACAACATTGACGCCAAGGGCTTCAACACCACAGCGGCCTGTCCATCTTTCGCTTATGCTCCAGAGTCCGATTCCACAGTGGTGAAAAACTTGAGAGAAGCTGGTGCCATCATCATCGGTAAGACAAACCTGGACCAGTTCGCAACGGGTCTTGTTGGTGTCAGATCCCCTTATGGCAGAGTTCCAAACACCTTCAGTGACAAGCACGTTTCTGGTGGCTCCTCCTCAGGTTCCGCAAGCGTCGTCGCCAGAGGTATCGCTTGTTTGGCATTGACCACTGATACCGCAGGATCCACACGTGTTCCTGCAGCCTTGAACAACTTGATCTCAATCAAGCCTTCTCTCGGCCTCTTTTCCTGCTCTGGTGTCGTACCCGCTTGTAAGTCCTTGGACTGTGTCGGTGTCTTTTCGCTCAACTTGAAAGACGCCCAGACTGCATTTGAAGTTCTTGCCCAACCAGATACTGAAAAGGACCCATACTCCAGAGCCATTCCTCCAAACCCTCTCCAGAGCTTTGGTTCAAAGCCAAAGGTTGCCATTCCATCCTATTTGCCATGGTTTGGTGAACAAGAGAACCCAAAGTTGTACCAACAGGCCATCACACATTTGTCCAGTTTGGGCTGTGAAGTGGTTGCAGTCGACTTTTCAGATCTGCTCGACTTGGCCAGGTGTCTCTATGAAGGTGCATGGGTCGGTGAGAGATACGCCGCAACAAGAGAGTTTTTGAAGACAAACCCTCCAGAGGACACTTTGGATAAGACCGTCATTGGTATCATCAAATCAGCAACAAAGTTTGATGCCGCTGACGCATTCACCTATGAGTACAAGAGACAAGGTATTCTTCAGAAAGTTCGTAAGATGATGAAGGACATCGATGTCTTGGCTGTGCCAACTTGTCCATTGAACCCGACTTTGGAGGATTTGGAGAAGGAACCAGTCTTGGTCAACTCTCAACAGGGTACTTGGACAAACTTTGTTAACTTGGCAGATATGTGTGCCCTTGCTCTTCCTGCTGGTTTCAGACCTGATGGCCTTCCACAAGGTTTGACTCTAATTGGTGACAAGTTCACCGATTATGCCCTTTTCGAATTGGGTTCCCGTTATTTGAAGAAGGCCTTCCCAACTGAGAGAACCATGGGTGCTACCAAGAAGCTGGCACTCCTTGGTGATGAGGTGTCACCACCAAAGCCAGATCTCTCGCAATCTGTGAAGTTGGCGGTAGTGGGTGCTCATCTCACCGACATGGCTCTCCACTGGCAATTGGAGAAGTGTAATGCTTCCTTGCTCAGGGCTACAACCACGTCCAAGAACTACAAGTTATACGCCTTGCCAAAGACTGGACCAGTGGCTAAACCAGGACTCAGAAGAGTCTCTGAGAATGGTTCTAACATTATAGTCGAAGTTTACTCTGTTCCATTGGAAAAGTTTGGCGATTTCATCTCTATGGTCCCAGAACCTTTGGGTATTGGATCAGTGGAACTTGAAGACGGTGAATGGGTGAAGTCCTTCATCTGTGAAGAATTTGGCTACACTCAAAAGGGCACCAAAGATATCACATCGTTCGGAGGCTGGAGATCTTACATCGACTCTGTCAAGGCAACTGCAAACAAGAAGAAGCCATTTAACTCCGTACTTGTTGCCAACAGAGGCGAGATTGCCGTCAGAATCATGAAAACTCTGAAGAAGTTGGGTATCCAGTCCATTGCAATCTACTCTGACCCAGATGAGTACTCTCAACACGTTCTGGCTGCTGATGTTGCTATGCCATTGCACGGTACCTCTGCTGCAGAAACTTATATCAACATTGAAAAGGTTCTCAAGGCTGCTAAGGATTCTAAGGCTGAGGCCATTATTCCAGGTTATGGTTTCCTTTCTGAGAATGCTGACTTCGCTGACAGATGTGAGAAGGAGGGTATTGTCTTTGTTGGTCCTTCTGGTGACTCTATCAGAAAGTTGGGTTTGAAGCATTCTGCAAGAGAGATTGCTGAGAAGGCCAACGTCCCATTGGTTCCAGGTTCAGGTTTGATTGCTGACATTGAAGAGGCTATCTCCTTTGCTAAGAAACTTGGCTTGTCTAACGACCCAGAGACTTCTGTCAAGGTTATGCTGAAGTCCACTGCAGGTGGTGGTGGTATCGGTTTGCAGAAGGTTGACTTGCTTGACGACTTGCCAAAGGTGTTTGAGACTGTCAAACATCAGGGTCAAGCATACTTTGGTGACTCTGGTGTCTTCTTGGAGAGATTTGTCGAAGATGCTAGACACGTTGAGATTCAGATGTTTGGTGATGGTTTCGGTAACGCTATTGCCATTGGTGAGCGTGACTGTTCTTTGCAACGTCGTAACCAGAAGATCATTGAAGAGACGCCTGCCCCAAATTTGCCAGAGTCTACAAGAAAGGCAATGAGAAAGGCTGCCGAGCAATTGGGTAGCGCCATGAACTACAAGTGTGCTGGTACCGTTGAGTTCATCTATGAGGAAAAGAGAGATGAGTTCTTCTTCTTGGAGGTCAACGCTCGTCTTCAGGTTGAACATCCAATCACTGAATCTGTCACTGGTCTTGACTTGGTTGACTGGATGTTGAACATTGCTGCCAACCAGGCTCCAGACTTTAGCACTCAGGTCATTGAAGTTACTGGTGCTTCCATGGAGGCCAGACTGTACGCTGAGAACCCGGTCAGGGGTTTCAAGCCATCTCCAGGTCAGTTGACTGATGTTTCATTCCCAGAATGGGCAAGAGTTGACACTTGGGTTGAGAAGGGTACCGTTATCTCTGCTGAGTATGACCCAACTTTGGCTAAGATTATTGTCCACGGAAAGGATCGTGCTGATGCATTGAGATTGTTGCAGAAGGCTTTGGATGAGACTGTCGTTTACGGTGTCATCACCAATTTGGACTACTTGAGATCTGTTGCCAACTCTGAGATGTTTGAGGCTGCAAAGATGCATACCAAGATCTTGGATTCTTATGACTACCAGGCCAATGCTTTTGAGATTTTGACTCCAGGTGCTTACACCACAGTTCAAGATTACCCAGGTAGAGCTGGTCTATGGAGAATTGGTGTCCCACCTTCTGGTCCAATGGATGCTTTCTCTTTCAGATTGGCTAACAAGATTGTGGGTAATGCCAATGCTGCTCCTGCAATTGAAGTTACCTTGAACGGTCCTTCCATGGTTTTCCACGCTGACTCTGTTATCTCTGTCACCGGTGGTGAGGTTGAAGTTAAGGTTGACGATGTTGTTGTTAACCAATGGGAACCAGTTGTTGTTAAGAGAGGTCAACAGTTGGCCATTGGTAAGTTGACCAAGGGTTGCAGAGCTTACTTGGCCATCAGAGGTGGTATCGATGTCTCTGAGTACTTGGGTTCCAGATCCACTTTTGCCTTGGGTAACATGGGTGGTTACAACGGTAGAGTCTTGAAGGTTGGTGATGTTTTGTTCTTGGGCCAGCCACAATTGCCATCCAATACTTTACCACCTCCAGAATCTGAGCCAATCGCTTTGCCAAAGTCTTTGATTCCATCGTTTGAGACTAAGGAATGGACAGTTGCTGTCACATGTGGTCCTCATGGCTCTCCAGATTTCTTCAAGGAGGAATCTGTTTCTGAGTTCTTCTCCGAGAAGTGGAAAGTTCACTACAACTCTAACAGATTTGGTGTTAGATTGATTGGTCCAAAGCCAAAGTGGGCTAGATTGGACGGTGGTGAGGCCGGTTTGCATCCATCGAACCAGCATGACTACGTCTACTCTCTTGGTGCCATTAACTTTACTGGTGACGAGCCAGTAATCTTGACTTGCGATGGTCCTTCTCTTGGTGGTTTCGTCTGTCAGGCTGTTGTTGCTGACTCCGAGATGTGGAAGATTGGTCAAGTTAAGCCAGGTGATTCCATTCAATTTGTTCCAATTTCTTACTCCACTGCAAGAGTGTTGAAGTCCAAGCAGGACATTACCATCAACACTTTCGAAGGTGGTTATCCAAGTCTGTCTTCTGATCTGTTGTTGGCCAAGCCAGAGAAGCCGGTTTTGGCTACTGTGAAGCCACATGAGCAGTCTCCACTCGTCACTTACAGGCAAGCTGGTGATCGTTACATCTTGGTTGAGTATGGTGAGCTGAAGATGGACTTGAACTACTCTTACAGAATCAACCGTCTGATCAACTTGGTTGAGAGTCATAAGACTGTTGGTATCATTGAGATGTCTCAGGGTGTTAGATCTGTCTTGATTGAATTCGACGGTTACACCATTTCTCAACAAGACTTGCTTGAGACTTTGATTGCATATGAGCGTGAGATTTTGTTTGAGAACAAGTGGAAAGTCAAGTCTAAGGTATTCAAGTTGCCAATGGCATTTGAGGACAAGAAGACTCTTGACTGTGTGACTCGTTACCAGGAGACTATCCGTTCTGATGCACCATGGTTACCAAACAATGTTGATTTCATTGCCAACGTGAATGATATCACTCGTGAGGATGTCAGAGATATGCTTTACACGGCCAGATACTTGGTTTTGGGTCTTGGTGATGTCTTTTTGGGCGCTCCATGTGCCGTGCCATTGGATCCACGCCACAGATTGTTGGGTACCAAGTACAACCCATCCAGAACTTACACTGCTAACGGTGTGGTTGGCATCGGTGGTATGTACATGTGTATCTATGCCATGGACTCTCCAGGTGGTTACCAATTGGTGGGTCGTACCATCCCAATTTGGGACAAGCTCAAACTTGGTGCACACTCTACTGAACAGCCATGGTTGTTGACGCCGTTTGACCAAGTCGAATTCTACCCGGTCTCTGAGGAGGAGTTGGACAAGTTCACCGAGGATGCTAAGCATGGTCACTTTAAAGTTCAAGTCGAGGAGTCTGTCTTTGATCACGAGGAGTACTTGAGATGGATTGAAAAGAACCTGCAGTCTATCCAAGAGTTTGAGTCCAAGCAGAAGGGTGAGAAGGCTGCTGAATTTGCCCAGTTGATCCAGGTTTCCAATTCTGATTTGGAGAAAGCTGGTGGCGCTAAGGCTGTTGAAGAGGAGACGTTCCCAGAAGACGCTGTATTGGTATACTCTGAGAACAGTGGTAGATTCTGGAAGCCATTGGCCAAGGCTGGTGATGAAGTTGAAGCTGGTCAAGGTTTGATTGTGATTGAGGCTATGAAGACCGAGATGACGGTTTCCGCTCCAAAGAAGGGTAAGGTGTTGAAGATTGTTCACACCAATGGTGATATGGTTGATTCTGGTGATCTTGTTGCTGTGATCCAGTGAACCAATTAAATCTTATGTACACTATAATGACTTTATTATTTCTAAACGTTATTTGCACCTGTAGATCAGATTACTCAAATGTTAGGGTCCTTCACTCGTCGTTGATCAGTTCATAGTAGATCATGTACACTGAACGTCTCTCGTTGAGGACATCATTCTTCTTCACTTCAGATATGGTGGAATCAGAAATTCTCCAGAATGGGTACTTTGTCACGGTTGAGAGCTTCTTGTACTTGCTCGTTTTGCGAGAATAATCATCAGAGTTCAACTTCAGTTGAGCAAGACTCTCAGAGAGGTCATTGACAGGGGTATGGCCGGTAAAGCTGGAGTTTCTGCGAATACTGGTGCTAACGGGACTGCTGTTTGTCGATGAGCGTCGTGAAACCAAGCTTCCCAATCTGCTTCTAAATCTGGTGAAGTGTGAACCGTCTTCATCTGATTCCGCGGTTTCAGACCCACGAGATGAACTTTCCACAGATACGGCACCAGTATGAGGCTTCGGCTGCTGTAGCGTTGCCTCTGGAGACTCTGGTGTTGTTTCCTCTGGTGTGGTGTGCTCCTCATCGCGTTTGATCTGTGGTGATAGATCGACAATGATTCCAGAATTGGAATCCTTCATGAGGTTTGGCTTGTGGCGATAACATTCGTAATGACCAGCATTATGGGTCCCCTGGTGTCTTATCATGGCACGTAATCTGTAGCGGGCGTTTCCCCTTGTGAAGTTCAGCTCTTCTGAGAGGTTGTCCTCATCCTCCTCCTCTTCATCCATCTGAGCTTCATCGCTTGTGATTGATCCAGCAACAGAATCGCCGTCAGAGTTCTTCGAATTTAGTGATTCCTCCGTGGATAATGTGCGTGGTGCATCCTCCTCCTCCTCCTCCTCATCTTGTTCTTCATAATGGACAGATTCTTCAGTGTGTTCTGTCAGGATTTTGGAATGGATCTTCTTCAACTGATTTGGATCACGTCGATCGTCGTCATAACCTTCAACTTCATCAATGCCATTGTCCTGCAAGTCTTCATTGGCACGGTCCTGCTCCGTTTCGGCTATGTATGGATCACCATTGACCAATGGTCTAGCGTTCGGTTTCCTGACAGCCTTCTTTCTGGTTTCATACTCCTTCGCCAACTCATTGTCGACATTGATGTCCAAAACTTCACCAAACGTCACGTTGCATCCATTTCTAGTTATGTGGTTTGCGGTAAACATCGATCTTGAGAGGTGCACCGTGAGTAAAGATGGTGGTTTCACGACGATGGTCTTCTTGACGATTGTTGATAGCAACTTATCGGTGGAGAATCCTTCAAATTCATAGTTTTTCACAAAGCTCTCCAAGGGTTCTTCTAGATCGTCATTGATAGTCAAATTTGACTCCAAAATCTTCAAACGAGATACGATCTGTGCCTCGCCTTCTTCAAGCTGAATGCCATTGGTCAATTTCTGGTCCTCCACTTTCAGAATGGCTTTGACTTTACAGCGGAGACAGTGATATCCATTGATCGTTTCCATCTCATTTGACTTCAGCATGTTGACGAGGGTAGTTGTTCTCTCTTGCGGTGTTGCCAGTGATAGGACTGAAAATGGATGGAATGAAGGTTTGGATGAGTTGAGACATGAGTAGCAGGTGAGTTGGTCTGCAAGCAACCCGTCAAATGGCAGCTCTGCAATCATTACATTGAGGGAATGCAATCTGACGAATTTCTTCAACTTTGTGCGCTCATTACCGAGCGTCTCGAGGATCAACTGGACGAGCTCCTGTGCATCGTTTTGATTTGTTGAAATTCTCGAGTTGAAGATCTTCTCAATGATTTGCAAGAATGGCCATACGGAGACGTATCTTGCCGTTAACAATGGTTCTTGCAATTGTCCGACGATATCTGCCAGGGCACCGTGTAATGGCAACTCTGGGATTCCGTCATCATGGTGTGGCAATGGTAACGACTTGACGAGCTTATGTTGCTTATGAATCTCATTGAGGTACACTGTGAGTCCTGGTAATGAGGCAAAGGCCTGGATTGCAGAGTTTGCGAAGCAATCGTTTCTCGTGTTGATGAGTCCTGTGGTGTACTTGTCCAATCTCTTTGAGCTGAACATTCTTTTGCGCTCTTCTTCTGATTTGAGGTACCACGAGATGGTTGGGGAGATAACGTATATGGATAGGGCAGTAAGAGACGTGAACAATAGCATGCGCAGTCTCTGGGACTGTGTTGATAGTTTCCAGTACTTGAGGTAGAGATAGTGGAGAGTGCTTGTAGCTGTGCGTGCGATGTACTCTTGCTTGGTGATTCTGATCGTTGTAGGGCGAGTATCGAATAGGCGCTCCAAGACGGACATCCAACACTGGAGAGATCGAATACCCGAGGTGCGTACGAGAGTTAGTGGTCAGACGAGATAGCCTGTGTTCTCCGTGTGTGCGCCTTGTGTACCTGGATGAGATCCCTGTGCCTGCGTACGTGTGTTCCTTGCGAGTGTGCGTAAGTTGCTGGGCACTAGAAGATTCGAGAACAAAAGCCGTTGACGTTGTCCGGAAAGCGCAATGCTGACGGCCCTCTGCTGATACTTTTGGCGCGGGGTCGAACAAGGACGGACGAAAAACTGCGAGTTTCTCCGGACAGCTGCCTGTTCGGTTGGGCTTCCGGCAAACTCTGTTCGTGACGAAAAAATTCCGAATTCCGACCTTTCGGCGGTGTGCGGGTGTGTTACGTTTGGTGTGCGTGTCTGGATGTGGTGTCTGGAGAGCCGCTGAGTAAGAGGCAGAGAGATACAGAGAGATATATACAGATGAAGACAGTGATATAGAGCTAACGATGGATTCGAACAGGCTCAGAGCAGCAGGTAGACTGCCACCGCCACTGCCACCGCCACAGACACAGACGCTTAATACACGCACTCAGTCACTGAAGGCGCCCACGGTGCCGCCAGTGCCATCCTCAACGGCAATGTTCCCAGCCATGGACTCATCGCAACGTGCCGGGAGCTCGAGGAAGAAAGTGGCACTCGCCCAGGGTTGTTCGCCGCTCGACTGGGCGCGGTTGAACTCTTCAGGCGCCAACATGCGAGGAATCGACCCGAGAGACTACCCGATGAGAGTCTCAAGGGACTTGCTGAAGAAACATGCCACACAACAGGACTGCTGGACGGTGCTCAAGGGACGCGTGTATAACATCTCGCACTACGTGCGGTTCCATCCTGGTGGCGTCAATGAGATCATGAAGTGTGCTGGCCGTGACGGCACAATGCTCTTCATGAAGTACCATGCTTGGGTCAACTACGAGAGCATGCTGGCGAACTGTTTGGTAGGAATGTACGTTGGATGAACTTCTCTCTCTTTCTCTCTCTCTCTCTCTCCAACGCTTTCAATTAAATCCATAAAATACAAAAATACTAATCAGCTAGCGGTGTGTGTGTGTGTGTGTGTATGTTTACTGCTTTGGCAATGCATCCTTCCATTTGGCGTACTCCACTTTCCAATTAGCTGTCTCCTCTGCACTGCTGGCCTTGTACTCGTCCTTGACAAGGTCACTGAGCTCTCTCCACTTCTCTCCTCCGAGCTTTCCCAGCTCCTGGAACGTAATGCCTGGGTTCTGGTTCTTCAACTGCACTCTGTTCTCATTGAACCACTTCAAATAAGCAGAAAGTGGTCTCTTTGGCGGACCATCCTTCTTGGCCTGCTCAACCTCAGCGGCATAACGCTGCTTGTCGGTCTCGTAAGCAGAAACAAACGGAGCCTGTTCAGCTGGAGACATCACATTCCACTGATCTCTCAAAAAGGCTGATCTCTTGGAGAACTCCAACTCCATAATCATGTCCTTGTCGTTGGCATAACGCTCTCTCACGTAGAAGAAGAAAGGCTGTGCCGCCTTCTTCACAGCGGTTGGCTTAAGCGGGTACACCGTGGCTGGCTTCTTGGTCTTCTCAGACTTCTTCTTTGTCTGCTTTGTTGTTGCCCTTGGCTTCTTCTCCTTGAGCTCACTCAGAACCACGGCGGCTGAGGAGAATTGCGCGGCGGCTGGCAGGGCTCTCACTGGAACTATCGACTTGAAGAGGGCGAGCATGTTTCGTATACGTGTGCGTGTGTGTCAATGGATTGTAAATTCTCACAAGCGGTGGCGATTTTGGGAAATGGAGAGAGAGATCTTTTGTAATTTCTGTGTTTTGTTTTGATTTTCCTTGTTTCACCCGCCTGGTCGATTTCCCAATCTGGTAACGAATGGTGCCACTTGTGAAACGGCCAATGGAAGCGCACACAAAGGCTTTGGCGTTATACTGCTACTGCTATTGCTACTGCAGTCCCAGGTCTGCTACTGAATAGTGCATTCTAGATCAACATTGTGTAAATTATATCAGTGGAATATGGTATGTAGTTCCCAGTTCGGGTCTAAAGCTGGGTCTTGCAACAGGAGCCAGCAGCTGGGCCGTTTGCCTCTTCAAAGTACTTGGACTTGTTGAAACCGTTGTTGGCAAGTGGGACATCCAAGGCTGGGTTTCTCTCAAAGAACGAAGCTGGGGAAACGATGAATTGCATGAAATCGGAAGGCATCACTGGGAATTGCTCCGTTGATGGAGGATGGGTCAATGCCAAAGTTGGCCAAACAACGGTGTCGGTGTTTCTGACACTCTCCTCTCTCTTGATCCATTTGCCAATACCACTGTCCACTGTGGATTGGTTGGTGAACTCACCGGCTGCGTACAACTCATCATCTCTGTACTTGGTGACCCAGAATTGCTTCTGTGCATAGGCGGCTCTCTTTGCGTTGTATGCAGTTGGCTTTGCAAGCATCATCTGCTTGGCTGGCATCTCAAACTTGTAAGCGACTGGCTTACCAGTGACCTTGTTGATGACGTTCTCGTTGATCACCTTGTAGGTTCTGTTGGTGAATGGAGATTGGTCAACGTGGCCCGGCTGTTCCACGATGGTTCTCTTACCGACGTAACCAACATTGTATGGGTTCAACACTGGATCCTCATCCATTGGGACGTAGTCATCGTAACAGATGGTGTTCTTGTCACCGTCGAGTCTGGTGTCGAATCTGAAAGAGAGCAAATGCTGGTGGTAAGCGGCCATGACACCTGGACCAATGTTTGTGCCCCATGGGACATGGACACCTTCATCGATTGGCATAGTGGACAAGATACCAGTGGCTCTGACTTGCACGGTGATGGCACCGACCTGATCAAAGACAAAGTTGATGATGTACTCGTAGTTACCAACGGTTGCGATGGTCTGGATGACAAACTCACGACGTCTAGTGACGATGGAATTTCCATTTCTGTAGTTCACATGCTTGAACAAGATACCGTAGTCCTGTTCATGGATACAGACGGTGTTTGTCAACTTGACCGGGTTGGCATCACGATCAATACGCAATGTGTCCAAGTATTTGATGACACCCAAACAGTCACAACCCAAGTTCAACTGGTTTGCATTGACACCGAATCCGCAATCACCCAAGTCGAAAGCCTGCTTTCTGTGGTATGGAGCTCTTGGGTCACCGTATGGCACTGTCATCTCGTTCAATGCGATTCTATAGAACAAGGAACGTCCTTTGAAATGGACATCGTACAAGACGACACCTTCTCTCGCGTTTGTACAGGCATAGAACTCCCAACCTTGCCATTTGATCTGGCTTCCCTCCACGGTGAAGGAGGCACCTTCTGGTTGTTGAACAATCAATGGCTTGATGTCACGCAGGACAGCCTCTCCGTTAAGGTCTGGGTGGTATTCCACTGCAGGAACCTCGAACCAAGGCTGAGTTGCGATGGTCTTCTCGTCAAATCCAGCTGGCAAGAAATCCATACGCACAAACTCTCTGGTCAAAAGCTTGAAGACTGGAGCGAACTTGACTGGGATGGAGTAATGGTTGGCATCCGGGTGGTCAACTTTCAAGTAGACGTAACACTGGATAAGTGGCTCAGCGACGTCATCGGAGTCAGTACCGTACATCCATGGGTCAATGGCGATCTTGATATGGGAAGGCAATCTCAACTTCTCAATTTCAGCCTTGACGAGTGGGTGTTCCACGGCTGCACTCTCAATGGCACCTAGGTCTTCTGGGAGAAGAGGACCAGCAGCTGCGCCAACGACAGGGGCAGAGGTGATCACATGGCCGTGTGAGACGTTGACAAGGGCCTTGTACAGGGGCATCTTGGAGTTCAAGTAGTAGTATGCAAAGGTTCTTCTAGCAATCTCTGGGAGCGCGCCGCCATAGCGGTCAGCGTCCAGATACTTGAGCATGTCCTTCTTTGGAGGGTCCAGTCTGTCCATCTGGGTGAAGTGGACGTATGCATCCCCGTGGAGGTCCTTGAGGAGCCTGGAGGTGAGTCTGATCTCAGCGTCGGTGATGGCGGCGAATGGGTGGATGCTCATCGTGTGCGTTGGTGTGTGGTGTTTCTAGTAGTACACCTGACCAACAACAGCAGGGGCAGCCCCGTTGTGCTTTATACCCGCTCAATGGGCCATGGGCATCACAGCGCATCACAACGCTTCACGCAACGAGGTTCCTAATCGGGAAGTTGCAGCAGTTGCAGCGGAGTTTATCTTGATTTGGTTTCCGATTTCAGCCACTGGCGCATCGCGAATGAAAGCGCTCTGATAGCGGCTCAACTCTCTACTTCTGGCTGGATTTGTATTGGTAGGGGGGAGGGGGGGTTGAAATTTCATTATCTGGGTATGGGGGGGATCAATCGAAGAAGTCATCGTCATCGTCGTCTAGCGATGACTCCTTGCGCGAGAACACGATCTGTGTTTCGTTACGCTTGGCCTCATCACGCGCAAGCCCATTCAGGATCTCCACGACGTCGCTCTCCCTGAGCTTCTGTCTGATCTGCCCGCTTTGGGCAAGACGCATGATGTACTGCTCCACAGCCTTCGCACGGTCCGGTCTCACGAGGTTGACTCGTGACAGACGCTCGCGTGCACTGGCTTCGAGCACCTGGTTCAATGCTGCGCTCAGCGAGTTGTTCCTGCTTTTTGTTAGATTATGGTTTCCCTCTTGTCCTGCACCTGTTTGTCCTACTCACTGCTCCTGGCTCGATTGACCAGCGTTCTTCTGTAGCTCCTGCATTCTAGCAGCTCTGATGGCCTGTAGTTCTGCGTCGTCCATGATCTCTCTGTGTTTGTCTGTGTGTCTGTCTGTGTCTGTGTATGTCTTGTCTGTACAACTCGCACTTCCACCCAAACCAACGTTCTTCTCTTCTTCTCTTTCTCGCTTACCAGCGTTTCTCTTGCGAATTTTTTTTTCTGAAGTGTCGTTGTCATGGCAATGGATGGGTAAAGTGTACTAAGAATTCTTACAACTTCATCATCCAGTCATTTCATTTTATATGTTAGAGCATCGACACTCACAAGTCTGAAGTCACACGCTCTCGCTCTGTCTCTCCATCGCCTCGCGTCTGAGCCTCTGCACTGCAGGAGAGTGAGCATGCGCCTCCGTGTCGTAGATCACAGGGTAGTTCTTATCGCCAAATGGCCTCTCCCTCTTTGCTCTCCTAAAGACCTCCTCGTCATAAACGTACTCTTCAAGTAGTGCATCATCATCCGTAGCATCATGGGGCTCCCCCTCCTCTATGGTGTTGTAGTTGTACAGAGATGGTGTCATCATAGAACCATTGCTTGCGCCGTCATACTCCTTTGAATTAACAGTGAGCATCGAATTGGCATAGATGGCCTTTGTTGAGAAATTCGTCGAAGCAATGGACCCAGCCCTTGGTTTCTGTAACAATGGGGTCTTTATACTCGTGCTGCCATTGCCGACTTTGGAATTCGGTAACCAATATTTTTGTTTCCCTGAATCTGTAAACCTGAGCCCTTGGTTTAGACGAGCCATTCTTGACCTAGACGTTGGATGTGCTATGAGTGCCTCCACTGAATCAAATCTTCTATAGTCATAATCGTCTCCTTCGAAAGTTGACTTGAAGTCATAGATCAAATCACCACAACCAAAGGCATCTCGCAGGGCTGCTGCGTATGATAGTCTTCCGCATCCAGGAAGCGCCTCGGGGCGGTATTCCGTCCATGAAAACGAATGCCAATGGCCAATGGCAAATCCAATCAACTCAACGCACAACAGAGCATTCTGAATGGCAAACCCCAATGTATCGTTGCTGTCCAATGCCGTATCGGTAGATGGTTTCAACACACCCAGCCAACTTAACAGCGCCAGTGTGATACCTTGCCAATAACTTGCAAAGATGATCAACTTCACGCATAGGAACTTGCCCCAGGGGTTGAAGGGCATCAGATCATCGTACATGCATTTCCAGAACAGTGCCAACTCGTACAACGATATACTTGCACTGACGTTGTACGTGAGGTTTATCACAAAGTACGGGTTTATCCCAAGCACCGTTTCCCATCCGCCAACCTCAACAAGCGCAGTCATCAAACATATGACGGGTTTAAGCCAGACGTACTGGAGAATGCCTCGCTTGATGGCCAAAAGCGTGAAGGGGTCGCTCATGTCCACTGCGGGAAGCACCTTCTTGAACGGTGGAGGGTGCTTCACGGGTGGTCTCCCACTGGTGATGATCACGATATTCCGCTCACCGCCCAGCAGAAGAGTCAGCAGTGAGAAGAAGGTGTATATCACAAACGCCTCGTAGATCTCCTTCACAGGCTCAACAAACTTGCTGAGCGGGAACCAGCGCAGAGACACGTAGCAGCTCGTGGCAAAGAGCGGCACCATCAGCTGGATGCGCACAATAAGCCGCTGTTCAACGGGCTTCCTGTAGTTCATGAGCTGCAGATGAATACCAACCAGAGATATCACCGCGGCGACGGTGGCACAAGCGCCACACACGTCAATGAGCCAGCTGTGCTCCGCTAGTTAGTACGACAGGATCGGTGTTGACATAAAGGAGAACAGACTCACGAGGGAAGCAGTGCCATTGTATTAGCCGCTGTGTGTGTGTGCTATTGTTGCCGCTGTATTTTGACGTTTCCAATGTTTTCACGCTTGGCCCGCCAACCAAACATCAAGAAAGAGCTCGGCAAGAACACAATGCTTCTCTTCTTCCTTGTCTCCACGGCGGTATGCGCAGGGGTCGGGTGAGTCTGCTGGTGGTGGCTGCCGCTGTGCCTGTTACTAACGTCACAGACTCCACGCTGCGATCACCACCAGGATCCATGCCTTCCTCCCACACGACATGCAGCAGTTGCACTTGCAACCGCTGCTGCTCGCAGGGGCCTTCTTCCCAGATAGCTTCTACACCTGTGGCGACGAGCAGGCGTCTGAGGCGATCCATTGGCCGCCCTTCCTCAGCGAGGCTGTGCGGTACCACAGAGACAAGTTCCGCTCCTCTCCACACTCGCAGCAAGCGTTGCAGTTGAAGGCCTTCCTGTATGGCGTATTCACGCACCAGGTCATGGACTCATCATGGCACTCGATCCGCATGGATGAGGGGCTTCTGCAGTACCTCTCCTATGCGGACTTTGACGGCGACTACAGCGAGGCCCACCAGTTTGCAGACACAGCGGGCGACTTCCTATTGTTGAGACGGTACAGTGATAAACGGTTCTTCTCCCAAGACTGGCACTACCCTAACTGGAACGACATTCATGACATCCTCGCGAGACTCGGTGTGAAGATGAGTGCACCCATGGCCAAATACTGTGCAATGAGAGGTGAAACCGCCCTCAAGACAGAAGTCCGTGCTGTTGATTCAGTCCCATTGAACAATTTCATGTTCCGCCCATTGTTGGATGAAGTTCTCGACACGTACTACCTCGGTGGTCTTCAAGAAATCACAGACACCATCATAACCTGTCTTCCCTACTTGGACGACTGGTTTGAGAACGGTCCCTCAACTGACCCTTGGGATCTATGTCCTGCGATCCCCAGACCAAAAGTTATGTCATCACCTCAATGGCAAGTTCAGTCTCATTATAACGAGCAGGGCATCGTTATCAGCACATACACAGCATTGTCAAATTTTGGACATGCACTAGCCCTGGGTGACTTCTTGAATGAGCCATCTCTTGCAATCAGTGCATTAACCGAGGATCAGGTCGGGTCTGTTTACGTCCTTCCCCTATCAGACTATATCACTATGACTTCAACCGACACACGACGTGCATTTAGACTACAACCGCCATCTTTTTCAAGTACCATCGGTGGCACATTGATCAAGCATGATCAGTTTCAATCACAGCATCGATTCGGAACATCGATGTGCGCATACAAAGTGTTTGACATCACATATCTCTTGGTGACTGAACCCGGTACCTCATCGGTCCACATATTCCACGAATCATCCTTGGTTCTCACAGTGCGTGATTTCGAGGCCAGTCCGGCCTTTGGCGGTACTGGCAAACATCAGGAGGGATTCCAAGTCAAAACATTTGCTATCAATAACGATGCGATCCCAGATATCATCTTGACCGCACCTATGAATGATTATAACGGCACAAAGGCCTCTGGAGCAGTCATAGTCATCGATGGCGCTCTGTTGTTACAAGCTATGTTGCAGTCTGATACACTGGGACAGGTTGTCGATCTGAGAATGTTGATCCATAAGAGAATCTACCTACCACAAGAATATAATGTTGGCGGTTATGAACAATTTGGTTCAAGTTTGAGTATCGTGAAAAAATGGATGTTTGTCGGTGCACGGGGTCTAGGTGCACTTTTTCAACTCAGTCTTGATGATTACTCTGTTAAACATGTCATCCAGATGCATTCTATCGATGATGGTCCGGTAAAGAGGATGCCGTCTTCAGAAAGCGGACTATTTGGTGGTAATTGCATTAAATCCGGTATTTATCATGGTATCACGTTTCTCATGGTCAGTGCACATCGTGAGAATTTCCAAGGTTGCATCTCGTGTGGTGCGGTCTACCTATACCGACTTGATCAAACTACTGGTGTCCCGAGATTCTGGACAAGACTTGTTCTGAACGCAAAATCTGAGAATTCGAACTCCAAGTTTGGTAAACAGGTGACTATACATGGTGAAGTTGTGCTTTTAACCGCAGAGGGGTATGCAGGTAATGGTGCTCTATTCAGTGTGGGTCTTGCCACGGTATTTCACTCAGAAAATGAATGCATCGTGAAGGATATTGTGATGCAATCCGATAGTGGATACACCGGGTTTGGTTCCTCCATGTTGATGTTCGATGATCAGGTGGTTATCAGTGAGCCTTTGTATGGGTATGATGAACTCTTACAAGATTCTAAGAAGCTGATGGGTCGTGTTGGTATTTATAATGTATAATGATCTCAAAACACTGATTGATGAATGAATGTTACTATTTACAGGTTGTGTGTAACCAATGTCAATCATTGAGAATTTGCCATCATTTTCTCGAACTCTTT
This sequence comes from Williopsis sargentensis, assembly GCA_020995425.1. Classification (NCBI taxonomy): domain Eukaryota; kingdom Fungi; phylum Ascomycota; class Saccharomycetes; order Phaffomycetales; family Wickerhamomycetaceae; genus Williopsis; species Williopsis sargentensis. Next base: position 1,953,308 of record CP083465.1, on the reverse strand, counting down.
GGCTTTTGCGTCTAACTTTGCCTTCTTTTGTTCTTCTCTCAACTTCTGCTTCTGGATTCTATCGAGTTTTTTCTGATCCTTTCCAGACTTCTTATCGGATCTCTTGTTATCATTGGCCGTCGGTGTGACATTTATGATGACTCTTCCCTTGATGTCACCGAGAACATCAATATCCGCAATCCCTTCAAACATTGTCTTGAGGAATTCCAAAGTCTTTTCCCTCTTTAGTTTCTCCAAGTCGTGCAATTTTGAATTCTCTTGTGAAAAGGCAGTGTCAAAGACACCCCGAAGATCGTGGAAATTGTCTTTTGAGTCAATAGCAATGGTTATTTTAACACCCTTAAGCCACTGCGACATGATTTCATTTCGTTTCTGGTTTTCCAAGTCCATCTGTGAGATTTCCCAAGAGACTTTGACGAATTTGACATTTGAATCTCTCTTCTTCTCCCTTGTACGTCCGTACAACTTTGAAAGTTCTATTGATTTCTTATCTGAGAAGGTCTTGAGCACTGATTCTTTATTCATCTTTCTCAGTAGGGGGAATGTTTCACCGTCTTGTTCAATCATGTCGACGATGTCGACAATCTCATTGTCCTGTAAAGAGCTCAGTACTTTCTTCAAATGCATTTTTGCAGGGGCGCCAGTATCAATCAACAGTACTTGGAACTTTCTGCTTGTTTCAAAGACTCTTTTGAGAAGATCCGTGTAGAATTCATTCTCGCGGAGGGATAGTGATTCTTTGTAGTTGAAAGTCACTGGGTTAAATCTCGTGAATATGTCATTTGTCTGTGGAGTTGCGTGCGCACTGGTACTGGTCTTTCTGGAAGGGCTCCTAAGGTCGTTATTATCCCTATGGTTGTGAGTGGTGGTGTTGGTGACCTGTGTGAGCTTCTTGAAGTGGTTGTTCTGTGTGAGCGACTTGAAGTCCTTTCTCTGAGTCTGGTGGAAGGCCTTCTTCGTTGGAGTTGGACTGTTCTCAGCAAGCTCTCTTAGGAGATTCTTACCTTTGGATTTCCTGTCGCCCGCGATGATGTCCAGGAGCGCCTTTGTCGAATCTGAGTAGTGGCGCACTGACCGTCTGAGCATTATTATCTGGTGCCTCGTGCAGCAGTTTTGAGAGGCCGACACCGAAGAGAGAGAGACCTCAGTGAAGAAATTAAAAAAAAATCCCCAAAACTTGAACAAATAATAAACGGCGCTGACGAGAATCGAACATTGAACATCAGCGAATAAAGGTCTGCGGAAACATTGTAAGAACGACTTTTGTGCTCTTGTGGCGCAATGGCTGTGTCGCCTCGGAGAGTCTGTATGGACCTGCCTACAAAAGGAGCTGGCCCTTGGGCCTACTCAACGAGAGCAGGTGGGAAATTCGGTGGTTCACGCTGTCCAGCAAACGTTTCTCTTGAGAGAATCCAGGCGAGGAACTCGCTGGGGTTGTGGCCATAAGAAACTTCAGTCCTCTGTGCGGTTGCGTGCGGAGGGCATGGGAGGTCACACGGACAGTTGGCTCACTGAACAAGTGGGCTATTGAGTGCAATATACAGACTGCCCACGCTTGCGTGGGTGGAACGCGATACCGATTACTACTCTGAGGGGCTTTCTTTTTGTACTGTTATAATCACGTGTGTGACATTGTTACATTATCTTGTTATAGTAGCTGTCGGCGTGGTCATGACCGTTGCAGCAGTCCACTGTGGTCCAATATTGTTGTACAGATGCGATCCATTTAATTCATCTTCACTTCCATCAACAAACACATTAAGACAACGGCAAACAAAATACTAAAGACGATGATCCTCAACAGCATCCGCAGGATCTTCGCCTCAGTGCGCACAGAGGAAGACGAGAAGATGTACTCACGAAAAGCGGTAAGTGACTAGTCCCTGGTGTAATTGGGGGTGTACTAATGCAACACACAGTTCTTCAACTTGCTGGGCTTCCTCGGCTCATGTGTGCTCTTCTCCTTCGTCGCGCAGAAGATGGCTCGCCAACCACGTGAGCTTGCCGCTGCAGCAAAGGCATTTGCTCTTCAAAGCGCGATAACTCAGTGATCTTGGATATGGGGTGTACTACAATGACGAATTGTAACGACTATGAACTTTTCTCTGTAAAACTAAACCAAAAACAAATGCAACTCACTCATACAACACATAACTCAAGCCAAGAGGAAGTGCTTGGCCATCTCATATGACGTCCATGCAATAGCAGTGGCCGGTACATTAGCAATCACTCTAGGCCTGAGGCCTCTCCAAAATCCCCACCAGCCATGAATCTCATAAATCACATTTGCAGCCTTTTTCAACGAGTTTGCCTCTCTCACTCTCACGTCTTTGGACTCACCACGGACCTGTAACAGAGTCTTGATACAATCCAAAGGTGTCGTCAATGCAGCACTCGTTGCTCCACTGAGACCACCACATAGACAATGCACGATTGGGTCATAAGTATTCGTTGGATTGAGTAACTTCGTCGATGATTCATAAATGACAAAGTTAAGCACTGCAGATGGAATGTTCATGGTCACTGTGGTGTTGTATGAATAGTAAAAACTTGCCATACCTTCCTTTTGGTACATGTGCTTAGCCAACTGTGTCATTGACATTGTGTTGGATCCTAGTTGCATTCTCTGCTTCACGGTGTCAAATGGGTTCATCAGTGCATCTGCAGCGATGGTCGCAGTGGCTGCAGCCAGTGTGGTACTCATGATGTTGAACTGTTCATGGTCTGTGATTAATCGTCTCTTTGCCCATTCGTAAGTGGCATAATATACGGCATGTGCCGGTCCAGCACCCATAACCATCGAATTCAATCCCTTGAACAAGGCGACAGACCCTTCAGTGGTGCTGATCTTTGTCAGTGCACTAAGCACGCCAGTGTACCCACTCTGTGCCTGCATTCTGGTCTTGACCGCATCCACCGGAAACATCACACTGTGCTCCATGATACCGGCAAAGGCACCGGCAAGGAGTTGTGCGGTCATCGTGGCCGACTCGGGCAGGGCCTCGTAATCGACTTCGTCGTGCTCCATGGAGTCTAGCTGGTGTATGTGTGGCGACCGGATCTGCGATGTCAAGAGAGAGAAAGATCAAAAAGATATAAGAAACTGGACGTCGAAGGCCAGATTTTATTTTCCACCGGCTGCCGGAGACCGCCTCCGATTTAGGAAACAATGCCGATTGTGCAATTTTACTTGAACGCTTCACTACAATTACCACTTTGCTATTACCTTTGCTTCAGTGTTACAGCTGTTCGTACAGCCGTAGACCTAAGTCTATAGAGTCTAATCATGACTCATTCTCTCTATTTTTGACGAGGTTCGCTTAGAAAACGCCCTGCTGTTCTGGCACAATGGAGATGACCTTTCCCGTCTTGATAGCGTTCTCGACATTCTCCACGACAAACTCCTCCATCGACTTGATGGTCTCTTCGGTGTGTGTGCCCATGTGTGGCACGGCCAGCACATTAGGCAAGGAAGGCAACTCCAGGTTCACGTTTGGCTCGTTTTCCATGACGTCGAGACCTGCAGATCTGACAGTTCCATCCTTTAGGGCCTTGATGAAGGCAGTCTCGTCAATGACACCGCCTCTGGCAGTGTTGACGACAACCATTCCCTTCTTCATCTTTCCAAAGACCTCCTCGTTGAACATGTGGTGGGTGTTCGGGTTCAATGGGATGTTGATAGAGACAATGTCACTCGTCGCAAGCAGTTCATCAAAGGAAACGTATTGAGCACCACCTTCCAACTCTGGGGCCAATTGGCGTCTGTTGTGATAGATAAACTTCTCAAATCCAAATGGTTTCAACTTCTTGAGGATGTTTCTTCCAATGCCACCCATTCCGACAATTCCAACGGTCTTGCCCTTTGGATCATGGGCCACAGGCACTCCAGCAGCCTTTGGGTTTGATGGCCATTCACCCTTGAGCATTTTATGATGACCCTCGTTGAAGTTTCTCAATGCACCGAGCAACAAGAAGACATGTGTGTCGGCAGTAGCGTCATCCACCAAGGATGGGACGTTAGACAGTTGAATACCGCGGTCCGTCAAAGGCTGAGGGTCGACTTGGTCATAACCAGCACCGTTGTGACACACCGAGATGACCGACTTAGGCAATGCATTGATCAATTCAGCGTCAAATCTCCCCGTTTGCTGGACACTGCCAAATGTACGTGTGATGTATTGGACGTCTTTATATTTACCCTTGAGGTTGTCGAGGAACTCTGCACGATCTTTGGAATCGTCAACGAGAACTGTCGCGATGGATTCCAATTGCTTCCAAGCCTGTTGGGCGTAGGCGACTTCTCCGAGACGGAGGACAATTGGCTTAGAGATGGACATTATTGTTTGATATTCTTTGTGGGAGCGTTCGTTGGTTGTGTGCTTTTGTGGTTGTTGAAGAGTTGACAAGGGGATCAAACACTTTTTATATACACCGTGGGGTTATAGCGACAATATTCGTGGGGATGATAAGCCGGATATGATAGTGCTTCTACAGTGGATATGCGTTAAGATGACTCTAGACTCAGACTCTGTACAACCTCCTGACCTCAGTTACTGACTCGGTGGTGATTCGTGACTCTATGCCTAGAAAGTACTCCCTGTCAGAGACAGTTCCCGTACTTGAATTCCTGAAGAGGAAATGTTACACGGTGTCGCCGTTTTGGGTTATTGTGTTCCGCATGCGGTTCACAGTTCCTGGACCAGTCAGCAGCCCTTTAGCCTGGGAGATGTAACAAATCCGCTAACGCCAGATGTATTAGTAGTTAAGTCTTACTCATACTGCGTGCGTAGGAAACAGTGGTAGGTTTTGTTGCATGATGTCTCTATAGACCGGCTATGGCCGTGGCCCGTTAATGGTCTAGAGACCAGGATCAGAGATCCAAAGGAAGGCTGCAGCTTAAATGTCTGAAACTTCAAACAGTAAACCTGGATCTGACACCTGTGACAAGAAATGCATTGTGCACACATGCACTCTAAGCTCTTTGGACTGTGGAAATGCGTTAGTGAACCTAAGGCCATTAGTATAGTTGCTTAGAACTACCGATTGTGGTGCCAGATATTTTCTTTTCTTACCACGTGCAAAGTCACGTGCAACTTTTCATATTCTGTCACCTGCTCTGTCACCTGCCGTTTCTTAGCTCGCTGCTGTCCCATCTACAGCCGCTCACAGCCGCGCAACCGCCACTTCGGTGCTTTATGCTCATTGGCTACTGATACTGCGGCAAGTGAGGGGAGGAGGTCATTCATTTGAAAAACACGTACTAAAAACACCTAAGAGCGGTTGGCGGACTCCAAATAAGCACCCGTTTGTTGCAAAAAGACATGAGGTGATGATGCAAATGTCGTTCCATTTGTAATTAAGCGCTCTGTATATAAAGAACCCTGCCTCTTGCTGTCGTCCTAATCACACAAGCAAACCACCACACAGATTTCAAACACCAAAGATTTCACCACCCAGTTATGCAGTACACAGCAGTCAGACTCATCAACACATCCTCCAGAGCCGCAGCCATCGCGCTCGAGCCAATGGTCAAGCGCGTCAGCACTGGTAACTCGTTCCAGTCCTTTGCTGAGTACAGAAAGTCTGCCATCTACCATGGACCTTTGAAAAAGGAGACGCAGAGATCACAGGCCGTTGACTTGAAGCCGGAGGCTGTCCAAGAAAGAGAGCTGTTCTCCAGAGCGGCAAAATCTATTGCCTACAGACAGTAACTTGCTGATCTTGAATGTCGTGTTGTATTGTCCAGCACGCAAAAATTATACACGGCTATACTACTAGCAGCTTAGAGTGACAAGCACGCGATCCCAGCTGGTCTGAGGATGTTCCGGACGTACTGGCTGCGTGGAGAGGTGTGGCTATGTCTTTCTATATACCGCCATGGGTTTTCGATGATACCATGGCTTGGGGTTTCGAGGTTTACATACATATACGAGGTACTATAAAAAATGGGATAACTTTAAGCACGTGTAGGTGAAAACGTTGTACCATTGTAGGTTAAGGGCATCGTCGCATATAATTTAGCTTCGTATGTAGACCAAACATTTGACGGAGAAACCAGATCTACATTCGACGCACGCGTGGAACGTGGTCCTGTAATGGAAGGGTTTGATGGGCCTCGCTTCCTCCTTCAAATATCACTCGCGCGCTCTATCGATAAGCTTCCATATTGACCTAATCTTGGGCGGGACAGCCAGGTCATGACCACAATGCTACCCGCCAAATACAGACGTTTACAGTCACAATCACGGGCTGTGTGGGTGCCGGCAGAGGGCCAGATATGGATATCTTTAAGCCTGTGTAGTGCGCACCCACGGGGCACGGCTTACAGCCCATGGGGCTAACCGTAATCGAGTAGCATTGGGCTGGGTATGTCTGAGACTCGCAAGGCTATCCGGAGTCAATGAATCTTTTCATCAACGTGCCACAGTTCTAGCCAGCCAGCATGTGATCGATCAAGGCGCGCCCCACATCATAACCTTCAAACAATCAAACCCCAATTCTCTTGGCCTTCATCGAGGGCACAGCACCAGTAGTCGGTACACACCCAGAAAACAACACCCTCAGGAAATGTGCTGCTTGTGCTTCTTTCATCTGGTCCGACTCCGAATCCGTTGTACCTACGCAATCGGCAGACATACGGATCCAGCGCTATTTCCGAGACCCGACTTAACAGTATCTACGTAGGTGCTCGTAACAGCCCATTTTACAGTTTGAATTTTTTTGTCCAGACGGACGTGTCCTGCCTTTGTTCAGCCCCGCGGTGAGGCAGGTCATATCTGTCTGTTCTTCAATGGAGAGGGAGGGGATGTCCATTGCAGAGTTTGCTATTGAAGATATGACAAATCCATGGCTGGTGACAACAATGCAGTGCACTTCGTCGGATAAGTGTTTGCACAAGACCCTCAGTGCTCACACAGGAATCTCTCCACTGGACGATTTGTCCCAAATGTCCCCAGGTTGCCCAATTTTCCTTGTCTTCTAAGATTTAAATTTTGTCCATTTGTCCCGGGACAAACGTTTCATTATGCGTCTCAAAACTCACCAGTTAACGGTTCTTGAGTTGCGACCGTTGGGGGGGAGCCACAGCAGATTTTTTTAAAGGGTATACTACTTTCCCCAATTTAATTCACAACAACCACTTGTAATAACTTCTGGGCGGCAACAACGTACAACACAACACATTCCACACACACACAACAGGTCATGACGTATCTAGAAACACTATCGACATCGCCGTCGGTGGAACCCTTTACGTTTGCCATAGATGGAGTGGATGACCACATGTTCCACGGCCAGGCTACCACGCCTCTTTCACCAGCCCCTGGGGACCACTCAGCAAACACTTCAGCCCCAAGTTTCGAAAGCATTCTGAGTGGGAAGAGCATAGCCCCATTCAGCAGAGTAGCATTTGCAGACTTTCTCCGGAAGATCCACTGTTCAGAGAACTTGGAGTTTCTGATATCTGCTGATAACTTCCTCACCACCACTGACAATTTGACGAGGAAGCACTTGTGGCATTACATCTACACAAACTTCATCTCAACGTATGCCTTGAAAGAGGTTAACATCCCACACGAGCTTAGATCCCAGTTGAATGGTGTGTTTGAGGCAGACGAAGTCCCATGTGAGAATTTGATGGTCCATTCTATGATGGTCATAAAGGAATTACTGCGTGATGCCTATTTCCAGTTTGTCCAACAAGTCAAGCGTCAACAGACAGACCAGTACTTTGACCATTTCTCATTGTTATCGTTTCCGACTGAAGAGGATGTTGCAGATGGTGGAAGACGTATGTCTGGTCATTGTCCATTGGAAACGCCACTTCCTTCAACGAGGTGTGTTTCACCATTATTTGTTGGTGAATCAGCAGCTGAGCTCGTTGACGTTCGCAACAAGATCATCCCAAGATCTGAAGCTGTTTTGGAGGACTCTTCTGATGAGTATAGAGATAAGAAGTACTCTCTGACAAGCAACAAATCTGTGAGCACAAAGAACTCGAGCTTTTCCGAAAGTTATGGACTGAAGAAGCTGGCTGGTAAGTTTAGATGGAGAAGAATGTCATCTAACTCATCCGCAAGCTCTAGCTAATGGACAATACCACACGAACATTTTCACGCATGGCACATACTAATATTGAAGATCTACCCTCACTCACTCACTCTCATTTACACGTGAATTGTTCATCATGATGACTGTGACCTTTTCCTTCTGGCGTTATTTGATTTTATACTACTACATCCTACTTCCCTTCTCAGCCTTGGATGAAGCACTCCAAGGCTTCAGCATACTGGTTGTTCATACACGATTACCATATTTACCTAGCCGATTCAAACGTAGATCTGGACGATACCATGATGCACGTCAGTTTGGCCACGCAAAATTAGGAGACGTGCGTCTCAGCCAGCCACTAGTGAAATACTCGCATTCGGTCTAGAATTGGGATACGTGGTTACTGCAGCACGCACTGTATTAATTGTATTAACAGCACAGGACTAGTTACTAGTCAATGAATGTAGATATTAACATGTTGTTCGATGGACAATGGACATCGTTGACAAATACCTGGAGCATGACCTCATTTGGGCCCGATGAGGACGTCCCCTCACTACTGGGCGCTAAATAATAACGGTCAGGGGCCACAACAACCTCGAACGTTATTCATGCGCTTGTAGGCGGTCGCCATCGTTGATGACTATTTAACTCGCACCTTCACGCAGCAAGCAGCACGACCATTGAATGAGCGTACCGAATCACTCATCGCATACATGATACACTTGGTTTATGAGCAGGCTCTAGAGCGTACTCCAGGTTCAGCATCTGAGCCCCTTGTAAGTTGTGGGGCGTTCGCCTAGCGGGGTTGTGCCTTTCATCCTTTTTTTGGTTTCACAGTTGATAAGAACCCCACGGGGGCTGCCAGGGGAAGCTTCTCGAAGATCATACACTAAAAAAGGTGAAAAAGTACAGTGCACCAGGTGGCCATTCTCTGGTCGCTGGTGCGGAGCAGGGCATATGTCGGTCCGTCTGTTGGATACTGAGCCGGGTACCGGACCGGTGGGCAATAGGCCATAGCCGACTTTCTAATAACAACCCGAAAGTCGATAGTCGATAGTTGATATCCGTCAAGACCGCTATCAACAGGCAATGCGAGTCACGATATGGGCGGACTTGCTAGAAAGTGGACACACAAACGGGACAGGATTATGCTCCCAGTCATACAATGGGACTCTCTGGTCATCAACACGTCATCTATACCGGTGCTGTCACTCTGTGTATCTTACATGGCTGTCTCGCCCTACTGAGTAACAGCTGATCAAACTTGGTCTCGTTTCGGACGTTCATTACAGTTAATGTTCTCATGACTTGTTGTCCCACCTTTTGGCACAAGAAAGGCGAATAATGCGCTTATTTTTTGGTGCTTGGAAACGGATGTCAAGAACATCAGTGGTTGCAGTATACCGATACAGTGATCTGGCGCGTGGGACTTATTCAACACCACATTGTGTGACGTAGATCTATGCCTGTACAGATCAGAAATGATCACCTTGAGATAACCGGGCGTCCTATCGCAATGCAGTTCAACCTGCCTTCACGCCTGTTTCATGGATTCCTCTGCAGCTCGTGATCCAGCCTTCACAACCCTTCAGATCATGCTGATTCGCTCAACCAGAGGCGGCCACTCGCAACCTGGAGCGCGTTCCATCTTGCAAATTTAGGCACGCCACTTGCTAGCTTTGCCTGGAGGCGGTGGGCGAGCTTAGCCTCCAGTTCAGCTGAGTGCTTGGCATGTCCGGTCACTAAAATCGCAAGCTTTCTCTGGTGCCCATGTCCAGTTCGCACACATCGTAAGATTCATTATTGGTCCCTTGGACTTGCTATTATTGCTTGTATGTCTGTCACAAGTGGGCGGATATCCCCTGTCTCAGTTGTCCAAACGTCCCAAATGTCCCAAGCGGACAAGTGATTCTCCACTACAGAACAAATAATCGCGCCTATGTCCCAACGGTCTCTTGGACATTTGTCAAATTGCACATCAAGCGCACATCGGTCCTGGGACATTTGGAGGACAAATGGTAAGGGAGCACATGCATTTCAACCGAACCGTTTTCGCTGATCAAACTCTGTTCACCACTGGGCAACGGCTGAAGCAAGTTATGATATCAGTGATGACTTGAAGGGTGTCTGTTGAAGATATTGGGCTCAAAGTGGTCCCAAACGCAAGCGCTAGCCTCTAGGATCGCCTTGCGCGCTTTGGTCATACATGAGCAAATTATTCCTTGAGTAGTGTTCAGTGCTAACCACCTGTCAACCTTGGTACACCCAGCCGTATGGAAATTATAAAGACTTAATGCAGAGACAATAGAGGGGACAAATTCGCACCTTTCAACCCAAATGCCATCGGCAAGGAAAACTCTGCTGCCGACACTGCGGCCGCTGAACTTCACCATGCAATGCTTGCTATGGCACTGTAAGTTTTAGTCTGAAATGGAACCACAGTTTGTTTGCGTCATTGACTAACTCTGAACATGACCCCTCGGTCACTACACTGTTATTCTCCAACCCCCCAGCTCAAGTGTCCGGACCAAAAAAAACAGTCAACTTTGAACAATTCTCGCATCCATAATAGCAATGTTCATGAGGGGAACGGAGCTCTGATCTCTAGTCAATGTACAGTCCATGGCCAGACACTAGCTGAGATTTTCGCTTGACACCCGCACACCCGCATAACAGACACTGGACAGTTCTTGTCTTCAAAGTGAGTACATGCGTTATCATAATGTATAGCATAAATTCATAAGGACATGAGGAATGACAGTAAACACGAATTCAAACTTCACTTCTGTTGATCATAAGTTGATGAAGAGCTCGTAGAACCATTATTACCAAATTGATCAGCGCTACCTGGGTTACTAGCAGAAGTGGTACTGACTGACGTACTAGCCATTCTTGCCCTCTGTTTCAACATCTCCAATTCGTTATTATTTCTTTGTTCGCCCTTTTCGACAACCAGATTTCTCAATAATCTATTCTCCATTTCCAACGTTTGGATCTTCTTCTCCAAGGTCATTGTCAACTCTGATAGTTCACGAACACTGCGTTCTAGCTGCTTCTCCTTTAACTTCTTCTTGATACGGAATCTTGCGGATGCAGCAGTGTTCCGACGTCTCTTATCAAACTCCGAATCACCTGTAGGCTCAAGCTTAACATCTGGGAGTTCCATGCCAAGATAATCGTCATCATCATCTCCAGCATGTTGTTCTGTATGCTGGGTAGTGGTGTTGTTGTTTCTAGAATGCGTCAAATTGAGTGAGGATGAAGATGAACCGGTGAGAGTGGAACTTAGAGGGCTCATGAAAGTTGTTTGTGCTTGTTGTGTTTGTGCCTGTTGTCGTTGTTGCAAAAGCTGAACCTGTTGTTGCGTCTGGAGTTGTTGAAGAGCACTCAACTGTGGTGATGGAGAACTACCACTCGTCTCTGGTTTCGAGCCTTGATGTTGAGCAATTAATGCAGCTAAAGCATCTATTTGTGTCTGTGATAAACCAGCAGCGATCAAAGACGATTGGGCACCTGGTGGAACAGGAACTTTCGGCAGTGCCGATAAAAGATTGGTTGGTGTAGCGGTATTCACGTTGGATTGTGGATTCACTTGGTTATTTGTCAATGGATTCATTGATAAAGACATCTGAACATTGCTCAACCCTCCAGCGTTACCAAAAGAGTTCAAAAGTGACTGATCTGATGCTGAGCCTAGACCATGATTGTTCAGCTGATTGAATAGAAGACTCTGTGCAGGATTTTGAAGAGTCAGGTTATTGGGACCGTCGTTATTAATGATGTTGTTATGGGTATGATTGTCAAGGTTGTTGTGGTTGTTGTGGTTATCATTCACATCATCTTCAGGCCTTTGAGGTTTATCCTCGTCAGGGAAGATAAAAGAGTCGTCTGCAAAGGCACTGAGCTCAGCTGTGAGCTTCTCATCAAGTTGTGAAGGATCATCAATCTCTGGCATGAAGGTGTCGACGTAGACCAGTTGTTCCAGCAGAGCCGCTGGTGTGACGGTGCTGTTGTGCTCGTTGTGGCTGTTCATCTCTTTATGTTTCTCTGCCTCTCTATCGACCTAAGTAAACGCTTTTGATGTGGCAGAGCAGCTTTGTGGTATCTAAAGGTCAGTGGTGCCTTGCTCGCTTCAAGTTCTGGGGCTTGTAACTGAAGTGTCAAGACAGATTATTCCCTAAAAACTCAGATTGGTTGTGGCGCGGTGATACAGAACGCGCAATGTCACGTGAAATTGTGTGAGTGGTGTGACAGCCACATTATCCTGCCACAGTATTTCCTGGCTTCGGCCATCCTTGACACATATCATTTGTGATCGGTCGTCAATGAGTTAACGGTCGAAGGGTGTCTTGGTCCTACCAAAGATGTTCAGTGGGTAGTACACATTTGTTATACTACATCGTCATCTAGCATGATCAGTTTTCTCATGTGCTTTCTTGCCGAGGTATATGGTCACCGACTGCTGTACGGCTGTCGACCCAGCCAATTATTTATGTCTTGGTGCATGAGACAGGAGATGGACTCATGTACGGTATTATAAGTGAGTTGTGAATTTAATGCATATTCTATCCGTTTGCACCGGCTATATAGCCATCTTAAAGAACTTCGCTCTATTTTTAAGCATTTTGCCAAAATAGATACCTCTAAAATTTATGGAGAATACTTGATGAAATGATACAAAGGGTAATTTTATATACTACATGACTAGTTGGATAACATCTCATTGGTCCCTTTGTTGTTGCCCAGATGTGGGGGTCTGTAATTTCTTCAGGAATAGCTGGACCATAATATATGCCATTTTGTCACGTGACATATGTGACACAAAATTGGTGCTACTAATCGTTGGCCAGCGAGCTGCTGGTCAATTTGTGTAAAGCTGTCTCTTCATATTACACTACAATTCCTGCACTAATATCATGCAGATCATCAGGGGGCCCAAAGCCATGATCGGAGCCGTACTAGACAACTACAGTGCAGGCCGTAGACACCCGATTGGAGTGCCACAGAATGTGAACAATCGAGAGCTGGACCTCCAAGCATGACGCCAGGCCATATAAGAGGAATATACACCACCACGCGGGGTTCTATCCAGAATCAACAGCTGTACGGCTCCGTTATATGCCTCGGCCCCGACCCCTTCCAACTGTTCAGAGAGAGAACGCATATTTATCGGATCTTGATCAAGTTCTTGTGAGAGGGGGGTCTGGAAACATGCATCCGAGAGCCCTTCATACCACGGCTGATAAGCACCCTGAGACTCTGCGCTACTGTAACCCTAGTTAGTGCACATACTAGCAGCAGGGGCCGAGGCGGCATCTAAGCGGTGAGCAACCAACAACCAACAACCACCAACTGATAACCAAGTTCCAACCTAGACAGCGCACCACACCACCACCAAATTCTGCAACTGGACGCACACGTCAACGGCCTGCAATGAAATTTAGGCAAGCAGTGCACGTCGCCAGAGGCTGTAGACAGCAGGAGTCCGTGCGAATTGGCCATGGCACCTTTTGCGGGTGTAACCTGGCACACGCACAGGTTACACCTCAACAACAAAGGGCCCAACAGTGTGTGCTCCGTAAATGATAATTCCTTAATCAAACAGATTAATTGCCCACCCCCTCAGCTGCTCGGCGGCTTAGCGAAAACCAACAAATTTATCCGTTGTGCTCCGTGCTTTGCCCCTCGTTCCCGCTTTGGTTTTTTTTTTTAATCGGGCTCAACTTTTTTTCGGAGGAGAAGAGCGCATAGGTGCTTAAAACGATAGCGATTTCCCCTTCCAAACGCTTCTTCTTAATCAATTCTCTTGGTCGACACACAGACAGAACGATGCTTAGAACAACCACGCTTGCCACGCACGCCACTGTGCTCTCCGCCAGAGGTGCCGCCCTTGCCCGCTTCAAATCAACCACCACCACAGCCAGCACCACCACCACAGCCAGCACCGACCCAGCAGGATCCTCTGACGCCAGCATGGCCGAGGACGCCCGTACTTCGGTGCTCGCTGACAAGAGAGATGCCTTCAGAGTGATGGAGATCTCTGGTGGCGAAATTGCAAAGACAGCCACTTGGCTTAACGCGCTCGCAGAGAGAAAGCGCCAATTGGCTCAGGGTAAAGTCATCGACTCCTTCTCCTACAACACCCCGCAGAAGCCAGTCATTTCTGATAAGACCCGCGCAGAATCCTTCAGCTACCTGTTGTTGCCCTTCAAGGATGACATCTGGCTCACTGATTTCTACGCTTCCGCCGCTGGAAGAGTGCGTATGGGTCAATTGTTCCAGGACTTGGACGCCCTTGCAGGAAGAATTGCCTACCGTCACGTCAGCCCTGCCTCCCCAATCATCGTTACTGCAAGTGTCGACAGAATCTACATGCTCAAGAGATTAGATGACATTCAGAACAAGAACTTGGTTCTTTCAGGTTCTGTCATCTGGACTGGTAGATCCTCCATGGAGATTGTCATCAAGGCAAGCGCCACAAAGGATGCTATCAAGGATGACTTGAAAGAGGACGACATTAAGGAGGAGGACGTGTTTCTCACTGCTAACTTTACCTTTGTTGCTAGAAACCCAGAGACTCACAAGTCCTTCCCAGTGAACAGATTGCTCCCAGTCACAGAGAAGCAATGGATTGATTTCAGAAGAGCAGAGTCCCATAACGCTGCAAAGAAGGTCCTGGCCAATAAGGCCGCATTGGCAAAGAAACCACCAACTTCGGAGGAATCACAGATCATCCACAACATGTATCTCGAGTCAAAGAAGCTTGAAGCTATGCCATCTTTACCAAGGAACATCTCCTTGATGAAGGACACCGAGACACACTCCACTTCTTTCATGCAACCTCAATACAGAAACAGACACTCTTACATGATCTTTGGTGGATATTTGATGAGACAGACGTTCGAATTGGCTTATTGTAACGCTGCTGCCTTCTCCCATGCTTTCCCAAGATTCATCTCTTTGGATTCTACCACTTTCAGAGCACCAGTACCAGTTGGTTCCGTGCTTTACATGAACTCTTCTGTCGTTTACACTGAGCACATCCATGAGGCCGACGTCATCAAGGGTGAAACAGAAATCCCAGATGGTATCTTGCACTTTGATTCCGCTCCTGCCAACAAACTGACCAACGATCCAAAGGATTTCTTAAATAGACCAGGTACTTTGGTTCAAGTCAAGGTTCAGACCTCTGTCAGAGAGTTGAACGATGAGAAGACAACCCCATCCGGATCCTTCATCTACTCCTTCTTTGTCCCAAGAGATGCCACCATTGAAGGCCAAGTGGACCCAGGTTATTCCTCTGTCATTCCAGAGACCTACTCTGAAATGATTGAGTTCATCGAGGGTAGAAGAAGAGCCCAAGATACTGCTCGTTTCGCACAGCAGATCAAGAGCGAGATTAGCTACTAATACAACCTATACACTATAGATCATATATTCCGATAATTATCATTAAACTTCTAATTAAGACTTGTAGATCATACATCTAATCAGAACTTGTAGATCATCATCTGATTACAACTTGTAACAATTAATAGTCCATTAAAGTAATTATACATTAAAACGATGATACACATCAAACCAAAGGAACGCAACGAAAAACACAAATGCAAACATCAACTCACAGAGACTCAATGTCAGCAGTCTCACCATCAAACTCACTACTGGTATCAGCTCGCGATGAGCGAGACTTATCTGTGAAATCTCTCAGTTTGGCCTTGGAATTCTTTCTCTGTGGCAACCCCTGCTCATCAAATGATTGCTTCCAGGTTACAGCGCCATTTGAAGCAGTGACTAGATAGAACTCATCGTCGAGACTGCTCCCAGTATGTGCTGTTGTGAATGAGGTATCCGGTTGAAGATGGCCAAAGTCGTTCGGATCTGGTGTGATTTCCTCTCGAAGGATGTCCAGATTGGTTGCTCTAGAAGCTCTCTGATTGGTCTTTGATCCGTTGTTCATGTTTATCTGCTCAACGATGTTTCCATCACTGTCCAATCTCTGAATATTTCCGCTGTCATCTCTCGTCAAGATGGATGACACGGAAGATCCAAGGAACACGGAGTCTCTAAAGTTCAAGTTGGACTTTCTTGGATCCTTCTTGATATTAGCATCCTCTGCCAATCTGATACTGAACAGCTCGTTAGTGGAAACCGTGGCCAAGGAATTGAGCGATTCTCTGTTGATCTTCGAATCGATCGTCTGTCTCCACGATCTCTTTGGAACAGAGGAAGCAGCAGCAGCAGTGTTGTGACCCGGCACCAGTTGATCACTGCTCTGTGATTGCAATGCATCATGGTACAATGATTCGTGGGTCGCATCACCATCGAAGGATCCAACGTTTGTTGTTGATGAAGTCATAGAATGATCACTGTAGTCTTTATCATCCAATTTGAGAACATTCAAAGCACCTAGTCTTTGTGGAGTGATATTCTTCTCATCATCATACTCATTTGAGCGTGGGGATCTTCCAGTTGGACCATTGGCTGGGTTTCCCAACATTGGATTGGAGATCTTTGGAGACTTCTTCTCATCATCCTCGTACTTTTTATTCGAACGACGCTTGAAGCAGCAGAAGAGAAAGAGGGCAGCGACAAGGAGCACAAATACAGAAATGCCCACACCAAGACCAATGGCCAGCGCCTTATTGTTTGAAGAAGACTTGTGAATTGTGGAGGGAGTAGACGTGGCCGCAGTTGATGTGGATGATGTTGTACTGGAAGCAGAAGGGGTGGAAGATGAAGATGTCATGGTAGAACTGTGGGAGGTGGAGCTGGAAGATGACGAAGATGACTGAGTGATCGAGTCAACACCATATATCTCAAAGGATAGTTCATTCTCAGAATTATCCTTAGAGGCCTTGACAGTAACAGAAGTGGAATCGAAATCATCTGGGGTTTCACCGTTGACGGTCAAATTGTCAGAATGGAAGGTCATCCAGTCGGCATTGCTAAACTCAACAGAGACGTTGGTGGTTTCATAATCGGTGAAGTCAGTGGAGAGGAAGTAATACTGGAAGAATGTTCCTCTTGTAGCATTCACAGATCTGAAAGAGTCCACAGCAAAGAGGGAGTCGATGGACTCAATGTCGAAGAATAGAGTGACAGAGTTGGAGTAATCGTCATAGAGCGTAACATTGAATACATCGGTTTCTGTGAAGTCACTTGGCACAGTTCCCGTCAAGGTGTAGTTATCCAAAGATAACCAATCTGGGGCACCGGTCAATACTGCGTTGCTAATCTCACCCAAAGTCACTTCAACACCGTCTGCATAGACACTTGATAATGGGATCTCGTAATTCACTGTATTACCGCTGGTTCCGTTGATATGGATCACGTCCTTCACCGTTGTTGTAAGTTCATGGGCACCGATGATGATACCAAAATCAACAAAGTTGCCAGCAAAGCCAGGATAATCCGTAGCGAATAATCTGAAGGAATATTGGAAGCCCGGTGCGATTTCAGAGTTTGCAGGTGGTGTAACACCTGAGAATCTCAAGTTTGCACTGTCAAAGAAGAGCCAGTTTGGCAATGGGGAACGTTCAACAGATTTCCCGTAGTAGGCCCTAATATCGTCGTCGGATGTGAATGTCTTTGCATCGAACGTGATGTTGAAGATGTCACCTGGGGATAGCACAAGGGCATTGACACCGTTGGTCTGGCCAAAAGTGGCAAGCTGGTTCAACACGGTGAAGTCCTGAGAGGGCACTGGCCCAGTGAGGTCGGAGACGATGAGGGTACAATTGGATGAGTACTCGCCCTCAGTGTCCTCACCAGTGAGCGTGAAGGACAAGGAATCAGTGACATCGTTGTTAGATGGAGTACCAGAGAGTGTGCGCGTGCTGGTATCGAAGTTCAGCCACTCTGGCAAGCCAGTGGCAGAGTATGTGACTGAGCCATCAGAGGACAAGAACGTATCGTTGGCGATTTGGAATGAGTACTGTTGGTCGACCCTCGCGACAGTGGGCAGCTGTTCCTGGAATGGGAAGCCCAAGTATGGCACAGCGAGGACCCGTATGGAGCACAGTGCGAGCACCTTGAACAAGCCAGTGAGTTGCATTGTAGGCACTCTTGTGAATGTGAGTGTGGTGGTATAGCAAGGAGGAATAAATGGTAAAGAAGAAAAGGTAGCTAAAAGCACAAACGCCTGGACAATAATAATCCCACAACAGCCTCACTCCTTCCCCTTGTGTTCATGTGAGTCCTATGCCTCCCCCTTCGTGAACAGATCGTTACCACATCAACATTTCCCAAACAGGGCAGGAGCAGGGCATTTGATCCGCAGATGCAGGCGTCGATATGCATAGACGCGAAAAATGTTTCGCGTTTTGTACGCGTCTTTGAGCCTTTGGAAGATGAACTCTGGGCCCTGCAAATTACGTTGCCTGAAGGGGAAGTTCTTGATGCAGCTCGACCGATTGGGCAGCGAGATGTGGCCCTTTGTGACTCTCTGAGGCCGTTCTGATGGGAAGAACCTGTGGGCGTTGCAGGAGGCCCAGTAGAGGGCAGACTCGATGGCCCGATTTGGGACGATAAGTGGTAACGTAAGATCTTAGGGACTTTAAATTGTAACTTGTTAGTGCTCGTTTGATCGGATAGTTATAGAGCCAGCATATTGTGACGTATTCGATCAACTTCTAATCACACTGACAAAACAATCCTCTAAAGACAGTGAGCACGCTCCACACACCTGCAATACCGAACAACTCCAGTTAAGCATCTCTCAGAAGTTAGAACACTGCAGTCCTTAGTTCTGGTACCAAAAATGGTAATTTTCGCGAATGTGTTGAGAAAGACCCCCGACTCCCCGAGAGCTTCTCCTAAGGGACGAGAACAATACAAAGAGTTCTCATAGAATAGCGGAGCAGCATCAATCCAGCGAACGCACAGCATAGCCAGCGACACGATGACACCAAAGTTGGAGAACTCGGAGATCAAGAAGTACTGGGAGATTTTCAGCGGGTTGAAACCCGCAGATAACAAGCTCTCAGGAGACAAAGTGTCCACTGTGCTGAAGAACTCCACCGTGAACCCTGACAACCTGTCCAAGATCTGGGACCTTGCCGACATCGACACCGATGGACAGCTTGACTTTGAGGAGTTCTGCATCTGTATGCGTCTTGTTTTTGACCTGATGAACAAGGAGATGACCGTTGTGCCACAGCAACTGCCTGACTGGCTCGTTCCGTCCTCCAAAGTACACCTGATACAGGCAAACAGGGCGTTGAATGGACGGGACCAGTCCACACAGAGATCACACACCGACTCCGAAGATGAGGACTCGTCCGGTGCGCAGTTTGATTGGTACATCTCCCCTGGTGACAAGGCCACTTATGAACAGATCTATGATTCTGCTGGTGACAGATTTGGCCGTATTACATTTGAATCTCTGGGCCCACTCTTGGGCACTTTGTCTAATGTGCCGGATGCTGATGCTCGTTTCGCTTGGAACCTGGTGAACCCTCGTTCTTCTGAGACGATTGACAAAGAGCAGGCACTGGTATTGTTGCACATGTTGAACCAGCGTGATAGTGGGAAACAGATGCCTAGAGGTGTTCCACAGGCGTTGAGAGCCACTTTCAACAAGGAGCAACCTGAGTACTCGCTTGATTCCCACCATGCTACCATTACGCAATCCAAACCTGCATCGAAGCACACATTTGCAGAGAATTACCTCGAGAGAATGGGCGGTTCAGGACTGGCAAAGAACACCAAGGGAACTGATTTCTCATCTACACAGGGAACCGATTGGGAAGAAGTTAGACTGAAAAGGGAGTTGGCAGATCTGGAAGCCGCAGTGGCAAAGGCTGAATCTGAAGCTGAATCTAAAAAGAGAGACAGATTGAACGGGAGTGGATCAAAGACACTGCAGACCAGACGTGAGTTGGAACAACTATTGGAGTATAAGCAGAAACAGCTTGTTGCAGACAGTACGAGCGGTGCTGATTTGTCCGGTTTAGCTGGTGATATTGACACCGTCGAGAGCCAGGTCCAAGTGCTGGAGCAGTACTTGGAGAAGAAGAAGCAGGAATGCGCAGAGTTGCAGCAACAGATAGTCCGGGCGAAGAGCTGAATGTACTTAAGAACACTCTACTTGTGCAAGTGTAGCTGAGTCGTAATAGGCCGTAACTAGTGATCTTGAAGACATTAGTGGAAACCGGGGATAATCCAGAGAGCGACTCTAAGAGCATGGGACTTCAGTCCACAAGACCAGTCTCTCCTGTTGAAAGCCCCCCCGGAGCCTAACGGCGGTTGCGAATCCCACGCAATTGCAGAATGCAGAGCTTAATGTGCTAAAATTAATTTGAGCCTACGAATACGAGATACAGTGGGCGACGGACGACACAGAACCGAAGAGCCTGGAGACTGCCCGTGAGGGGAAGACCCAACGGTTTTGGTCGTTTCCATCATAACGTTTTGGTGGCCAGGTTGAGGAGTTGGCACTTGCCCTAACAGGAACCGTTGAAACGGCGCAGATCCAGTTAACACTCTAGAGCTGCAAATGTGTATAACCAGTGACCATTCACTGATAACCGAATGTGTCAAAGACAGTGCAATCTCTCAAGACTCGAAATATCTTACCCCACACGAACTCCGGTTTCCGGCAACCTCACCAGTCTAACATTTTGCCCATGATCAGTGATCACCATATGCCCTGGAACCGGAGGAAAAAAAATGCTGAGCTCCGGCGTGCAAGCCATACTACGAGGTTCATGGCGATACGGGTCGACGGTCCTGCAACCTACGGAACATGAGCTCCTATGTCCGCCATTAAAACCTAAAACAGTTCATGTTACATTTGTCCAGCCCTATGGTTAATGACCGCTGCGTGCTACAAAGAGTAGTGTATACGGTCTATAATTTGGGCACTGATGCTCTATGGTGAGACCTCAAATGCCACATGTGCATACGATCATCTGCATCAACTAAGTCACCTTGGTAGTGTATTTCATACGCGGACATTCACTCCGTTCACCCATCGCCCCGTCCGCCACCCAAGGCCCCAAAAACATCCTTCGATGCCTAAGCCCCCCATGGGGCTTAAGTCCGACTGCCTTTTACCCCAGATTCTCGACCAAGCTCTGACCGGCTGAATAATTCTTTCACAATGGGCGAGTCTCCGACGGAGGGACGCGCACGATTCCCGAGACCGTGAAGTCCAGTATTTAGACTGAAGGATGGGACCGTGGAAAGTGCGTTGAGAGCAGCAATAGATGGGTATAGAGACCAACTACTACGTAAGACAACCCCCCATACGGCAGCAGCCCCAATGGTTCGCTTCTATGAACAGAGTGGGGCACTTGGAGGGGCACCAACACTGGAGAAAAGAGAACAAGATCATGGAGCCCCTCAGCCCGCCCGGGGATTCGGTACGTCCATTGTCAGTCTTTGAACGAATTCTAAACGCGCACCCAACGCAGTGCCGTAATTCTGACCTCGGGGCCAACAGTTCTGTTAGGTATAGGTTGGGAAAAGTATATAAACAGCTCAAGATCTCCCCATGGAACGTCTCTGATTCAAACCAGAAGTCATAAGAAAAGAAGAACCTACATCAACATGTCTCTTGCACCATCTGTTCACATCAAATTGCCAAACGGTGTCGAGTACGACCAGCCAACTGGTCTTTACATCGATAACCAATTCGTCAAGTCCATCTCTGGTAAGACCTTTGCCGTCAACAACCCTGCAACTGAGGAGAAGATTGTTGACTTGTACGAGGCCGACAAGGCTGACGTCGAGGTTGCTGTGAAATCCGCCTACAAGGCCTTCCAATCCTGGTCTGTCGTTGAACCAAAGGTTAGAGCTAGAGCCCTGTTGAAGTTGGCTGACTTGCTCGAGGAGGAGGCCGAGACTTTGGCCTCCATTGAGTCCTTGGACAACGGCAAGGCCCTACACTGTGCCAGATACGACGTTGGTATTGTTGTTGAGTATATCAGATCTTGTGCCGGTTACGCTGACAAGGTTGACGGCAGAACCATCAACACCGGTGACGGTTACTTCAACTATACCAAGAGGGAACCATTGGGTGTCTGTGGTCAAATCATCCCATGGAACTTCCCATTGTTGATGTGGTCATGGAAAATTGGTCCAGCTTTGGCTACAGGTAACACCTGTGTCTTGAAGCCAGCTTCTGCCACTCCATTGTCCGCTTTGTACGCCACCTCATTGGCTGTTAAGGCCGGTATCCCAGCTGGTGTTCTCCAGATCGTTCCAGGTTCTGGTAGAAAGTGTGGTGATGCCATCTTGAGACACCCATTGATTAAGAAGATTGCCTTCACAGGTTCCACTGCCATTGGTCGTGACGTTATGATTGCTGCTGCTCAGTCCAACTTGAAGAAGGTCACCTTGGAGCTTGGTGGTAAGTCTCCAAACATTGTTTTTAACGACTGTGATGTTGATGCTACCGTGCAGAACTTGATCACAGGTATCTTCTTTAACTCTGGTGAGGTTTGTTGCGCCGGTTCTAGAATCTATGTCCAGGAGGGCATTTACGATGAGCTTATTGCCAAATTCAAGGACGAGGCTGAGAAGCTCAAGGTCGGTGACCCATTCGGTGAGGGTGTTTACCAAGGTGCTCAGACTACTCCAGACCAGTTCGAGACCGTCTTGGAGTACATCCAAAAGGGTAAGGACGAAGGTGCTACTTTGTTGACTGGTGGTAACAGAATCGGTACCAAGGGTTACTTCCTTGAGCCAACCATCTTTGTCGATTGTAAGAATGACTTCTCTATTGTCAAGGAGGAGATCTTTGGGCCCGTTGCTGCTGTTTCCAAGTTCAAGACCATTGATGACTTGATCTCTAGAGCCAACAACTCTGAGTACGGGTTGGGTGCAGGTATCCACACCAAGGACTTGAACAAGGCCTTGGAAGTTTCCCAAAGATTGGAGGCTGGTATTATCTGGGTCAACACTTACAACGACTTCCACCCTAACGTTCCATTTGGTGGTTACAAGGAGTCTGGTATCGGTAGAGAGATGGGTTCTGAGGCTCTGGACAACTACACCCAGGTCAAGGCTGTCAGAGTCAAGCTCACCAAGTCCATCGAGTAAATATTCGCCTACAAAGAACTGGATTCTTTGTATTAACGACATTTGTTATGATTGAGCATGAGTTGTGTAGTTGTGGCTGTGCTGCCGTTCACGTACGTGTTACCTGAACTTGTCTGTAGCATAAGCTGTTTAGTATTTAGTATTTACTGCACTGCGAGCGAATCGCGGCCCGTGTTTACCGTGTTGCGCAGAGTTTAATTATGTGCACGTTGTCACAACGGTTTGGGACAACATGGCCTGTGTGTGTGT
The DNA here is from genome assembly GCA_020995425.1 of Williopsis sargentensis. Lineage (NCBI taxonomy): Eukaryota > Fungi > Ascomycota > Saccharomycetes > Phaffomycetales > Wickerhamomycetaceae > Williopsis > Williopsis sargentensis. Next base: position 1,929,959 of record CP083465.1, on the reverse strand, counting down.
GTGTGTGTGTGTGTGTGTACAGACGAAATCACAGGACAAGAGCAGAGCACATGACGGGCGGGTCTCAGACTCTCAGTGCCCTCCCCCCTCAATAATCCGTCATTCACCACCATACAGCACCACAAGACAACGGAAGAACAAACAATGGAGTAGATGACTGAGCGTGACAATTGTGCCACTTAGAGTTGAACAAATGTGGAGAGAGGAGAGAGGCCTGTACGCTGTACGCTGTACGCCGTACTGACTTTGGAGTGTGGAAACCAAAACAAGACGTTGACCCAACAACGTTTCTCCCAAGATTCCGCCATTTTGGAATTTTGGCGATGTATGGCCCACACCAGCGCCCGAAGAGGCAAGGGTGGCGGCGTAAGGTGTGTCACCGCGCTGCCGGACGCGGGAACTCGGGCGCCCACACACTCAGAAATCACATGTGAAAAAGTCGGTGGAATTGCGCAATCTGACACAACGTGCGGCCCAAAGGGGCAACTGACGTGGGATCGATCGGACCTCGAGCGCCAATTCGTTGTTTGGACTGTTTTTTTTTCTACCCCCCACGGCCGCCGTTAAAACTTGGATTTCGGTTTCCTGTTTCCTCTCTCCTCTTTGCCACTCTCCTCCGACTTTACGACTACTTTCACAACAAGTGAGTGGCATTGCCAATGGCGCTCTGGTGCTGTGCGTGTGGCTCGGGCATTAGCTTCACAGCGGTGGTCGTTATTGGCTGCCGCTGTGGACAGATCTGACGGGATGGCCTCCACGAACTTCGCTAGCCTGGCCCACATGTCTCGGGCCTATACGAAGTGTAAACAAAAATACTAACACTAACAACAGTGGCTCCACCAGCATTCTCTGACGTCTCCAAGAACCAGAACAACCTTTTGAACAAGGACTTCTACCACGGTAACCCAGTTGCCATTGAAATCTCCACCGTTGCTCCAAACGGCGTCTCCTTCACCACCAAGGGTAAGACCTCTCCAAAGGATGGCTCCATCGCTGCCAACGTCGAGGCCAAGTTCTCCGACAAGGCTACCGGCCTGACCTTGACACAGGGCTGGAACACTGCCAACGCCTTGGACACCAAGGTTGAGCTCCTCGACGCCTTGACTCCAGGTTTGAAGGCTGAGGTCTTGACCTCTTTGATTCCAGGTGTCTCCCAGGGTGCCAAGTTGAACTTGATCTTCAACAACCCATCTGTCACTGCCCGTGCCTTCTTCGACTTGATGAAGGGCCCATCCTTCGTTGGTGACGCTACCTTCGGCTACGAGGCCTTCACCGCTGGTGCCGAGGTTGGTTACGACATCTCCTCCGGTAAGGTCACCAGATACTCTGCTGCCCTTGGTTACGCCCAGCCACTCTACAACGTCTCCGTTACCTCCACCTCTAACTTGTCCGTCTTCTCTGCCGCTTACTACCACAAGGTCTCCGCCATCACCGAGGTTGGTGCCAAGGCTACCTGGGACTCTAAGGCCGACGCTGCCGCTGGTAAGTCTGTTGGTATCGAGACTGCTGTCAAGCACGTCTTGGACTCCACAGCCGTCGTCAAGGCCAAGGTTGCCGACTCTGGTATCGCCGCTGTCTCTTACTCCCAGGTCTTGAGACCAGGTGTCAAGTTGGGCTTGGGTGCTTCCTTCGACGCCTTGAAGTTGGCTGAGCCAGTCCACAAGTTGGGTTGGTCCTTGACCTTCTCCGCTTAAGCGACTCATGTCCCTTGGGCTCAATGGAGACCGAAATCTGCGATTTCAATCTAAATAATGTTGATACTCTGAAAACTTTCTTCATTTGTAGGTCATAATATCAGCCATTGAGTAACGAGAGTGGAACCGTTGGAAATCTGAAGAGTGAAACATGTAAAGGAGACTCACTGCTTCCTCGTTACCCCCCATTGTTACTCCATTTCAGTGAGAAGTTGGCTCCTTCATTCAACTATGTGATGTTCGGGTGGTGTGGCCTGGCGACAATTTTTTTTGTTTACTTTTCGCAGTGGATGTAGATTCAACAGCACGCTTTTGAACAGAACGCTCAAGCACACAGAGTGGTCACTGCAAGAGATGAGCGAACTTTCTGACGAGTTCCCATCCACGACGAGCGATGTAAGTCGATACCAGCTTGCTGCCCTGCAGGTGGTGATGAAGTGCTGTTCTTTTTACTAACTTTCGACTTGAAGGACTTTGGTTTCAAGCTTGTTGGAGATCCAATTCAACTTGTTACCGACTACCAGGAGAAGGTGCCTTACAAGCACATCTCAAACTTTTGCTACGCTCCAACTAGGGGAAACTTTGCCGCTGCAGGCCCTGATGGGTTGATTATCGGATCCTTGGATAAACTGAAGGAGGATATCAAAGAATCGAAAGAACAGTTTGAAACTGGCATTCATAAGGTGCCCATCGGAGGTATCAATAATGTTTGCTTCTCAGCAGATGAGACAACACTTGTGATCTCAGTTGGACTCCAGCTACAATACCACACCTTAACAGAGGATTACAAAACTGTTGGCCCAAATTTCTCGAGCATCAATTTCATCTCAGACGTTGAACTGATTGCTCCTTGCCCAGTCCAAGGATCTACTATCGCAGTTTTGCTCTCCAATGGTGATCTTCTGACTGCAGACATATCTTCAGGTTCTGCTGCTACTATTTCCCGAGATGTTTTAAATTTTGGCTGGTGCCCAACTGCCAAGAAGATCGCAATCGCCAACAGCGACGGCTCCATCACACTCAACACACTTGACAACGAGTCATTCACACAGATTACAATCCCAGAGGAGCTCGCGGAGGATGGTGTTTTGCCCCTTTCCATCGCATGGACGAACGAGACAACTTTGTTCGCAGTCTTCGGTGAACAGTTCGAAAAAGATGATGATGAGGAGCCATCTTATGATTTCAAGACCTTTGTGATTGAGATCAAGGATGTCGTCAATTTCAGAGAAACATATGACGCTATACCAGCATTTGGATCTATCTGGAGAAAGCCCACCATCTACTATTCACAACTTCATGACTTGTCCGACTCTTTTCCATTGCTCACACTCCTTGCATCCTCAACTTCTGCTGAAGTTTCCGCTTTATCAGCAGAAGATCAACCATTACCAGCCAATGACTCCGAAAGGGCATCCTTGCCTATTAATGAAGATACGGGCAGTGATGTGAATGCCATCGGGTTGATTATTGACGTTAGGTCTACCGAATCAGTTGTTGAACCCTGTGCAGGTGTTTCTGAGGCTGATTGGTTACCAACTGTCTGGGTACTAGGTGATGACGGTAAAGTTCAAGCCTGGTATATCTTCCATGTGCATGATTTGAAGAACGGGTCTTTCAGGAAGAATGGTCCTGTTGCGTTTGAGGATAAGATGCTTGCTCTGGCACAGTCAGATACTGGTAGTAGTACTACCGGTGCACCGGCAGCTAATGAAAATCTTTCTGGAAGCTCCTCCACTAAGCCTTTTGGAGCTTCAACTTTTGGATCTTCAGCAACATCTGCACCAGTGTTCGGTTCTTCACCATTTGGATCGGATCAAACTGTTCAACCGGCCTTTGGATCTTCTGGTTTTGGCTCATCCACAGGTATTCAAACTGCCTTTGGCAGTTCTCTTCATGGTTCCCCAACCGCAGCGCCAGTATTTGGTTCTAATGGGTTTGGCACTAGTGGGTTTGGCAATTCAAATGGTCAACCGGCTTTTGGATCAGCCGGATTTGGAACTTCCACAGGCAAACCATCTTTTGGATCTACTGCGTTTGGTTCGACCGGATTTGGTGCATCTACTGATCAAACAGCTTTTGGTTCTTCATCAATTGGCACTGAAACCAGACCAGCCTTTGGATCTTCAGGATTTGGCAGTAACAAGCCAGCATTCGGTTCATCAGGGTTCGGTTCTACCACGTCAACTGACAAGCCAGCTTTCGGATCCTCAGGATTTGCAAGCTTTGGCAAGTCCAGCGATTCTCCACTTGCTCAACTAGCTGCGAATGACACTGCATCACCATTTGGTCAAATGAAGACAGGTTCAAGCTCTACAGAGTCGCCGTTTGCATCTTTCGGAAAGACTGAGACCAAGACCGAATCGCCATTCGCCTTATTTGGTAAGACTGAGACTAAGTCAGTATTTGACACAAAATCGCCATTTGAATCGTTTGGTGCCACAACAGATGCTAGAATAAAGAGCGCAGAGTCACCATTCACCGCATTTGTCCAGAAGCAAGATCAGAGCAGTTCAGTGTTTGGTAAGACACAACAATCTACACATGCTTTTGGTGATTCTACCAGAGATGACAACAAGACTTCTATGGACTTTGGATCATTTATGGACACCGCAAAGGAAAAATCGGGCAATGTTGTTGAATCTGATGAGGACTCAGATGTGAGTGATGTTTCCCGTTCTGGATCTAGTGATCAAGATGATGATGAAGAAGATCAATCCGACTTATTTGAATCCAAAGAGGTGCAAGCGGAACCTTCTGATATGGAAGAATCCGAATTTGCTCCAGCTGATAGCAATGTTGATGATTCTACTGTTGAGGAACAGGAAACTGATATTCCACAAGAATCTTTCCGTGGATTTGATGACGCCCAGGATGGGAATTCCAAGCTTGATAATGGAAGCGCAGATGATTCCGAGGAAGTCGACAGTCAAGACGATGATTCCGAGGAAGGAGACAGTCAAGAAGATGATTCCGAGGAGGATAACAGCCAGGAATTTGAAGGAGAAGAAGATGACATCAAGAATCAGGACGTAAATGACGATTTCAACAGCTTTGAAGATGTACAGAACGTTGATGAAGATTCATTCCAATATGAGATTAATGAAGAGCTGAAGAAGGACTTGGAGTTGGGCGACGATGACGATGTGCTAATATCTGAGCTGGATAGTAACATCCAAGAAGACCTACATTTATCTGATTCTCCAAAGAGTGACTCAATGAACAATTCCAAAGATGAAGACTTGTTTGAGCAGGCCAAGGAATTGAACGAGGATGGCACTGTGAAGGATTCAGGTGTGAAGACCGAGGACGATATTGAAATGGTAAGAATGCGTAACCATGGTGTTCAATCGGATGTTCTATCTTCTGACAAGTCTACGCAGAAATCCATAGAGATGAAGGATCAACCAGTTCAAGTTGGCCCAGAGTTGAAAAGTTGCAGCATTCAAACAGAACCCCTTCAGTATGTTGATATTTCTACACAATCATTTGAGAATGATGAGGTTTACTTTGGCTCGTTTTCCATCCCATCCGATGTTAAGAACTACATTCAAGTGAAAGATGTTAAATATCCAAAACTGAGCTCTGATGACATTGGAAGGGAGCTTGAAATGCTTGTATATGACACAGAGGCGGAATTGATGATCATCGAAGAGAACAATACGAATCTTGGTATGTTTATCCGTGACCAACTGAACCCCAAAGTGAACCACACGGAGACCTCATTGGGTCATGGTGAACAATGGAGACTATCGGAGGCTGCTGCCTTTGTTAAGCTTCTGAAGAAGAAAGTGGAAGCCACCACTATCACCCGGAGCAAACTGTCCGAGGAGAACACGACAGTGGAGAAGCTCCATGAGGCGCTGGATGCCAGTTCAAAGCGGTGCAAGTCCATTGCTGAGAAAGTCTACGCCTTGGAGAAGTCATCTGATACGTCATTGAACGCAGCTCGTGAGATCTCATTTGAATCTACCTTGATTCGTCAAAAAATGAGAGAGTCATATAACAAGATGTCAAATGAATTACGCCAAGCTGAGAAGGGATTGTTACAACTGAAGACGACAACTAATGTGTTTCATGATAGAGCACCAACACCTGACAAGGTGAGCGGAATTATCTCACATCTTAACAGTGTCACTAGAGACTACTCTAGTGAGGTTAAGGCACTGACTGATGAAATTGCAGAGATGAACAGTAACCATTCCAAGATTCTTGAACAATTGACACAGGGGAAGAGACAAGCTTTCAAGGATGCTGCTTATAAGGAGAGACCATTCCTGAAGTTGAAGATTAATGATGCTACGAAGAGAATACAATCGTATCAGGATGTGATGAACGTCTTGGGTGGACGAAGTGCTGAGGAGGTTACGTCTATTTTTTGATAATGTAAAAGTTAAGGTTAGTTGTATATCCGATGTAGTCTATATCTATGCAGATCTCTTACAACTCCTCCAACACCTCGTTGAATCTAGCAAGCAAGGTGTCATTCTCCTCCTTTGTACCAATGGTCACTCTCAAAGCACCAGGACATCCGATCTCATTACCTCTGTATCTAATCACCACACCCTTTGTGATTGCCAATTTCTCGTAGATGCTCTTAGCGTCCTTACTTGAAGGCTCACCATTCTTGTCGGTGATCTGGATCAGGATGAAGTTGGCAGCTTGACCTCCGAGCAGTTTTGACACTCTGTCAATTGCCAAGAGGTCCTTGATGAGTCTTGATCTTTCATCATTGAGGGTTTGCACCGTTTGTCTCATCTTTGCTCTGCTCTGCTCCGACACCGCCCTAGAACCGAGAGTTGCAGTCATCGTAGAGATATTGTATGGGGCTTTCAAGGCGTTAAGAATCGAAGCCAATCTCTTCGATGCAAAGGTAATTCCCAATCTGATTGCAGCCAAACCGAATGATTTTGAGACAGTTTGCATGACAACCAAGTTTGGATACTTGTTCACGAGGGTGGAGACGGAGGAACCAACCGGCGCAAAGTCGATGTATGCCTCATCTGCGACAACAACACCGTTATAATTTGGGTTTTCCAGTATCTGCTTGATAAGGTCAAATTGGATGAGTGTACCAGTCGGATTACCCGGGGTCGTGATGTAGACGATGTTAATGGAAGGGTCTGCATCCAAGGTGGCATTAATTTCAGCAGGCTTGATCTGGAAAGTGTCAAAGTCGAGAGGGACCTTGACGATTTCAACGTCATTGATGTTGGCGCAGATGGAGTACATTCCATAAGTTGGGGGACATGTCAACAATTTGTCGAGACCTGGACGGCACAAAGTTCTGATCAGGGCGTCGATGCTCTCATCTGAGCCTACACCGAGGCATAGGTTCTCTGGAGTGAGTAATTCGTCATTGGTAACGTTGAAGCCATCCTCAGAGTTTCTAAAGTCACAAATGAGCTGCTTCATTTCAACCTGATGAGGGTCAGGGTAGCGGTGGAGGTCAAATGCCTTCTCCTCATCATCTAGGTCTGAGATTGCAGGCCCGTGGGCATTCTCATTGGCGTCAAGAAGGATTCCCTCTTTGAAGTCGCTGTGTTGTTGTGTTAGGGTTGAAGCTGATAAGGGGAGGACGTAACTCGATGTCTTACTCACTCTCTTGCGCAGCGGTATGGCTCAAGCGCGAGGATGTTTGGTCTGACCAGAGTGTCGATGTTGAATACCATTGTGACGTGATGTATCCTTGCACAAGAGAGGTGTTTTGACGTACTCACAGTGTCCTCTAATAAAGAAATGAAATGAGAGTGAGTCAAAGATGATTAGTCACAGGCAGAAACTTCCCTCGGGCCTGCTGCCTAGCGCTAGGCAGCGCCTCACAGAATTCCAGGCAGAAAAGCCAGGCAGAGTCGGACTTCGGAGTCTGGCTTCGGAGTCAGAAGAAATAGGAGACTTCAAGTCTTGTTTAAACGGCGACAGTTTGCACTCCCACAACCAGGACTTCAATGGACCTGTAGAGCACGTCACGATGGCCGTATCCATCGACACATACACGCAACTGTTCATCCCGCGCTCCATTGTGCCGCGCCTGCCTGCATTCTTAGGGCGATGGCTCGGGGCACATAAGCCATATCCACGTACCCCAGACTATGTTCTGTTCCTTGACATCTTCATCGGGTCCTTTGTTGCCATCTTGGTCATCGAGTCCGTGTTCATGCACTCAACGGTGTTCATCGACCACCACTCTCCAGTGATCATTGCCAGTTATGGTGCCACTGCCATCTTGGCATTCAACGTACAACTGGCCCCATTGGCACAACCGAGAAACATCCTATTTGGTCATTTCCTATCTGCACTCATTGGCGTGTGTTTGATGAAGTTATTTTGGCTTAGTGAAGGCGGGAGGGACCACTACTGGGTTGGTGGTGCCATTGCCGTTGGTTTGGCGAGTGTTGTCATGTCCTTGTTCAATTGCGTGCACCCTCCCAGTGGTGCCACTGCGTTGATCCCATTCATCGATGAGCAGGTGAGACAGTTAGGGTGGTGGTATTTACCAGTACACCTTGTGAGTTCTGTGCTGATCATTGGAGTTGCTTGTGTGACGAATAATGTTCTTAGAACGTATCCAGCATACTGGTGGACTTCGTATAAGAAGCCACTGCCAGATGTCAACGAACAAGAGAACCAGGAGTCGCAAATGGTGTCATTATTGAAGGACATTGTTGTACCTCAGGGGATGAAGGTTACCAAGGAGGAACTGTCATTGTTACTGGATCTGAGCAAGAGGTCAATGAGTCCTATTGACAGCACCCCGTCATGAATTAAACGATATTATATCACACGTCCAACCTCACAAAAGGTGGTAATTTAGTCCTATCCACACACAGCTGTGTCTCAAAGATCTCTATAAATTCCATATCACTTTCGCCCTTACCACCAGCATACCGGTCGTATTCGTTAAATATTCCCGTGAGGGACCAGCCTTGGAGCAATTTACGCAGTATTCCCACAAGCACGCCTATTCTATGCTTGCCCTTGTTGGAATGAATCAGGATTGGGTAGCTATCAATGTTGGTTATCGTCTTGAGGGCTTCTTGCATCACCTCCGGGTCGTTCATGATAAAGGGTTCACTAGAGGACTTCATCTTCAGGTATTGGAACTGGATGTTCTCATTCCGGAGAAAGTCGTAGTATTCAAAGTTGTCCTCCTTGTCGCCGACGTAGATGACCGTTTTCAAGTTGAGCGTTTTAAGGAAGGCAAAGTTGATGGGCACCGGGTGGCCCGAGCGGTACACGGAGTCCTCGACAAGGGCAAAGTTCAACGGCGGTACGTATATCGTGTCAGGCATTGTGTTGTATGTGTATGTGTATGTGTATGTGTTTGTGTATGTGTGTGTCTTTGTGTGTGTGTGTGTGTGTGTGTGTGTGTGTGTGTGTTGTATCCTGATCAGATGAGAATCGAATCGAGATCAACAAGAGAGTATTTAATAGTTTAATTAACGAGCGAATAACGAGTCTTTCGCGGGGACAAAAATAGAGGTCACGTGCACCGCACGTGCTATATATATACTGAGCGTGGATGTATCCTGATTCGCTCCGTTAACTAACGATACTATACAACTGGTTATAAGATGTAGAGCACGGTGTTAGAATAAAGGAAGCTTATCTTATAGTAATCAGCTATGATTATATAGAAAGGAAGAAGAGATCCTTTTTGGCGTTCCCCCCAGGCTGGCCAGCAGCCTACCTAAACGGTATTGGTAGGAACACACACTACACATTCCAAGATGTGCTACGCACAATTCGTGTTGGGCACGTTAGCAATAACAATACGCTGCCTGTGGCTTGCAGGTTCATCATGCACACGCTTGGCGTTAGAAAACGCGTCAGTGAGGCTGTCATGTAGCGCACATGGTGGGAAGGTGTGTATAAACATATATATATATATATATATATGTGTGTGTATTGTCCCATGACTTATATGCCGGTGTGTGTATGTCACTTGTGACGTGATATACACAGTGACATGTGACATACACAGAGTTGTGGCGCATGCGCAAATCGCCAGTGTACGGCACCAACTTCCAAGGTTTAAAGTTTCGACTTCTCTCCGTGGTCTCGCCTCTCGAACCATTGTTGTGGAGAACAGGCCGCCTTGTTTGTAACTTTTTGTCTCCCCCCTGGATTTTTCTATTCTCTCCAACACTCTTTCTTTTCTCTCCAGCCTCTGACCGCGTCTTCCAATCTTCCAATACCATGAGGGGTCTCGACAATGCAGTGCGTGCGGTGTTCATCAACAAGCGCAGACTGGGTGGAATTCTCATCTCTCTTTTGCTTGCTGTTACCATCTTCTCTTCATTCCACAACTTTGCGCCCGAGTACCACGACGTCGCTGTTCTCGCTGAGAAGTTTAGCAAGAAGGTAGCAACACCATATGACAACGCTCTGGCTTACATCCAATCTCACAATGAGGTGTCAGGAGACCTCGAAATCTTCGTTGGAAACAACAACAGAGAGAGGTTGTTGGACTTTGACAGGGAACACTTGAAGGTGTTGTATCCGGAGGTCATTAACGAACTTTACGCACGGACAGACCTGGACAGGGTCGATTGGTCCAAATATGCTTACGTCCTCTACGCCACTTCTCCAGCCCATGTGTGTAACAATCTGATGAAGTTTGCAGAGCTTCGTAAGTGGGGGTCTAGAGCAAGCTTTGTGATGTTGGTGAATAAGGACTTTTTGGATGAGGAAAAGTCGCCAGATGTCTATAAGCAGCTGATGGAATTCTCTGAGAAGTACACGGTGCATTATAAACCAACGCAACTGGTCCGTTTCGATGGTGATCATCAGGATACATGGGTTAATTCGTTCACCAAGCTGCTCGTCTTCAACGAGACAGATTACCAGCGTGTAATCTATATGGATTCCGACGCAATCTTGACGCACTCGCACTTGGATGAATTGTTCTTCATCCCACCATGTAAGATGGCCGTTTCAAACGCATACTGGCTCGCAAGAGAGAAGATCCAGGAAAACCAGAACAAGTACAACCCAAGAGAGTGGGGGTTTAGACCAATGACCACCTTACAGAGACAACAGAAAATTGACAAGCTCGTTAGTAACATTGTTACTCCATACGTTGACCCAATCACTGAAAAATTGCACATCAGATTTTCAAATGCAACACGGGAGGAAAAGATCAACGAGAAGAACTTCTATACAAACGTGTACAACTCCTTGCCAAACAACCCTGCATTGGATGAGTTCACACTCACAAACATCATCATGGTCATCCAGCCAACGGATGAGTTGTTTGCTCGAGTCACTGATGCGTTTAAGAATAGAGCTCCTAAGGAGTTTGATATGGATTTGGTGGAAAAAAGGATCTTCCCTACAAAACCTAGTTTGAAGAGACAGATATCCAACTCACCAGGTTTCAAAGAAGGTGTTACCTTTGACGAGAGACTAGAGGAGATTCCAGAGATGCTCGTTTTGCCACATCGCGCATATGCGACGCTTACGTTGGAGTTGGACACGGAATCATGGCATACACATTGGGCAGCAGATACGCATGATGAGCCATTTGCGTTGTACAAGGATCTGGATAGGGATAACTTTAGATATTACTTTGACGTTGATCAAGACATGGCCACAGGAGATTTCATCTACCAGGAGACCAAGTACATCCATTTCTCTGATTATCCTATTCCAAAACCTTGGTGGAAGAAGGACATCAATAATGGATACATGGGTCACCGCATGAGATGTCCTTCGCATCCAGACTTTGCTGAGACTGATGGACGTGTCAAGCCAGGAAGAACAACGGCGGATTGCACCGCTGGACTGAACTGGGAGAAGGTGCATTTGATGTTTGCGCAGTTGCGGAAGGATGTTTGTGGGCTCGACCTGATGGTGCCTGATGCCGACAAAAACACGTATTTTGACATCATCAATTGAGGGAGCTGACTTAGGGATGATATCCAATACTCGATTTCTGTTTCTAAAACAGCCGAATATATAATGCATCATATTTCGACGAACAGTAACGCTAGAGAATAATGAATGATATAGGTAGCGATCTTCCTGTCGATTATTGCTACTTTGAAGTGTGTGCCATTAAGACTAGTGTGTGTTGTGTGTTCATATTGGATTTCAACACAGGTCGTTGTCGAAGATGAACAGAAAGAGTCTTCAACGGTGTCAATTAAATCCAACTTCAAGTTATATTGCTCATCATATGTATTAAAGGCTGATATAGTATGCTGCCATGTTTATATATTTCTATTTTGGCTACACGCCTCAACTATTGGCGTTAGCCGATAAGACACCAACTAAAAAGCAAATTGGTATGAATCCAGAAGCACAAAGCTCAATAAGTATGACATTGATTACCATAATGGTAGGTCGTTCTCTCTGGGGTCTGGATAGGAGCATAATGCATTCTGGCTCACCGCTGTCATCGCCTTTCTTCACTGATGACATCGGCCGAACCCAGCAGTTTATCTCAACGCGATACATTTTAAGACTGTTTTGACAAGACAAGTCAGCGAACCTAGTCTGATAGTCGATTTCATGATCTCAGATCTCAACAGTGGTTTGTGAACTGTTAGCAACCAGCTGTGCATGAACTTTATGTGCTTTATGAATCAATAGAACCTAAATCCTACATCTGGTGTGCTAATGCTGATCTGATATAGTGAAGAGGAACTGGTGGAACCCAGCACTACAGAGAGTATTTCCTATGTTTATCGGATTGGGGTAATTAATTGACCCATTCGATATCATACCTCAGGTATATACGTTGGCCTTGAACTGGGCGATGTATGTCCTACCATTGTTTTGCCTCAGTGTTTGCAAGATCTAATTCACCATGTTCTGCAAGTAGATCCTTATCCTTGGATTGCCCTCTGGTCTTCAGTGACGCCACCGTGTAACATTTTAACATGCAACTGGGGTCAACTGTCAACCCCACCCCCATCCACAAAGTGTAAAGCTGGAGCTTGTGACACTCAGTTTCTACTTTTATTCCTCGCAAGTTATATAACACAGCAAACAACGAGAATAACGCTATAAATACAATGTGACAGCGACGCGAATCGCTGCAGGAAGACGCAGCACCAATCCGCGTCGCTGCTGGCACCCACCCAGCGACTTCCGAGATTATTTTTAATCCACTTCCGGTTTGCGCGCAAGCTTTGTTGAACAATGCAACAACCATTTCCATGGCGAAAAGACACACACACACACACAACGCACAGCACAGCACAGCTCACCATCCACGATGAACATGCAGCGCCGGGTGGATTACGCGGTGCGTCTCGCGTCTATACACAAACGCAGGGTCGGTGGCGTACTCATTGCGCTGCTCATCACCGCCCTGTTTGTGTCCTCGTTCAAGTCCATCCCGTCCGAGTACCAGGACGTGTCCATCATCACCAATAAGTTCACCACGCAGGATTCCGTGCCTGCCACGAACGCCTTGGGATACTTGCAGTCCCAAAAAGCCCTTCCGGAGAACGCGCACATCTTCACGGGTGCGTCTAAGGAGGAGGCCCTGCTCGACTTTGACCGTGACCACTTGAAGGTGTTGTACCCTGAGGTCATTAACGAGCTGTACGCGCGCACGGACCTCGACACAGTCGACTGGTCTCGGTACGCATACGTCTTCTACGCAACCTCGGACAGCCATGTGTGTAACGTCTTGATGAAGTTTGCAGAGCTGCGTCAATGGGAATCCAGAGCCCAGTTTGTCATGCTCGTCAACAAGGAGTTACTTGACGAGAAGAAGAGCCCAGATGTCTATAAGCAGTTGATGGACTTTGCAGACAAGTACGACGTTACCTACAAGCCAACGGAGGTCATCCATATGGAGTCGAACGGCATCAAGACGTGGGTCAACTCATTCACAAAGCTTCTTGTCTTCAACGAGACCGACTACGAACGTATCGTCTACATGGACTCTGATGCACTCTTGCCTCACAGCCACCTTGACGAGTTGTTTTTCATCCCACCGTGTAAACTGGCTGTTCCAAATGGCTACTGGTTATCCAAGGATAAGATCCAAAACAACCAGAACAAGTACGACCCAAAGGAGTGGGGGTTCAAGCCTATGACCACCGAGCAGAGACAACAGAAGATTGACAAGCTTGTTGCAAAGCTCATCACCCCTTATGTTGATGAAACCACAGAGAAGTTGAACGTTCGATCGCCGCTGGCCACTAGACAGGAGAAGATCAACGAGAAAAACTTTTACACCAATGTGTACAACTCCATGCCAAACAACCCAGCATTAGATGAGTTCACACTTACCAATATTGTCATGGTCATTCAGCCGTCAACAGAGTTGTTTGAGCGTGTCACAGATGCATTCGAGAAGAGAGCTGAAGGAGAGTATGACATGGACCTCGTTCAAGACAGAATCTTCCCGACCAAGCCAACTCTGAAGAGACAGATTGCCAAGTCGCCAGCATTTGCATCTGATATGTCTTTTGACGACAGATTGAACGAGATCCCAGAGATGCTCGTGTTGCCACACCAGGTGTACGCCACCTTGACGTTGGAGCTGAATGTTGAGGGATCGCACGTGGCTTATGCCGCGGACACCCATGACGAGGCATTCGCGTTGTACAAGGACCTAGACAGAGATAACTTCAGATACTACTTTGACATTGACAAGGACAGAGCATGGGGTGACACCATCTACCAGCAGTCCAAATACATCCATTTCTCTGACTCTCCTATCCCAAAGCCATGGTGGAAGAAGAATCTGAAGAACGACTACATGGCCGCCAGAAAGAGATGCCCTGCACACCCAGACTTCGACGCTTCGGACGGGCGCGTGAAGCCAGCATGGACCACCGAGGACTGCACCGCTGGCCTGAATTGGGAGAAGGTGCACCTGACCTTTGCACAGTTGAGATCGGAGGTTTGTGGGCTCAAGCTGCAGGAGTCGGACAAGAATACGTACTTTGACATTGTCAACTGATGCCTGTCTTGTTTACAAAGCACGACGTGCTAAAATGGATGTTGCAACCAGGTTATTGCGTAGAAGTTAAACAGTTGTTTTTGTGGCTTCCCAAACGGGCTTTCGAGATGTGCATGAAAAAGAAATGAAATAGCGCTTCCATAAATAAAACAACCGAGCAGCGCAAAAAAAACAGGCACAGCGCACACACGCACACTCACACTCGCAGTGACACACACAGACACAGTCACACAGTCACACAGTCACAAGCAGACAGGATCACTCACTTTAGACATCATCGGCTGTCCTTCCTTCGCCCCATCCCCCACACGTAGAGACGGTGAGGAGACCCTTGCCAAACATTCGCTCTCGGGACACAAACACCTGTCACCTTGGACTTGATCTTCGCCTTTAGACGGCAATTAACTACAGCTCCAACGATATACAATGTCATCCACCATGTCTACCACAGCGATGCCCAAGATCACGACCACGGCTACTTCGACCGCGACCACCACTTGGACAACTCCGTCGATTACTCCGCCATCTTCGGGCCAGAATCCGTTCATTTGGAGAACGTCCGCTCCGTCAGGGACTGTGTTCATCGCGGTGGGTGCAGTTGCGGGATTCATCTTGCTCTGCTTTGCCCTGTTTCTTATCACTAGAAATGTGCTTGCCAGAAGAACAGCACGCAACTCCCTTGCGTTGGATGATGATTCCAACTCTGATTCCTTCCAGAACGGCCCTCAGTTTGAAAAGCACATGTATTCACAGACGGACTTGAGAAAGAGTGTTTCGCAAGGAAAGATCCCGCTGCTGTACACCCAATCCAATGGTAACAGTAAGGAGGCGTCCTCCTTTTCAGTGAGTGATGGGTCCGACAATGGCTATGGTAGCAAGCCGCAGGAGAATCCATTTTCCGCGTTGGATGCCACGGACAACAAGAGGAAATCCATGTTTATCTCTCCAACTGCAGAAGTCATGGGCTTCAAGAACCACAACATGAGGGTTATTTCCACGATGAGTAACCTGGGAAGTACCACAACTGTGAATGCTGGTGGCTCTGATGTCGCCTCTTCATTCCAGCAAAATTCTACGAGAGAGAACCGACATGACCGACATGACCGACATGGAAGTTATGATAACTACACAGACGTCTCGTTACAAAGTCCGGAGAGAGGTTCACAACGTGCTTATAAGGGTCGTTCGAGAGCCGCTCCTTCGCAATACCTTGAGTCGATGTTTGAGGACAATTGATCGACCTAATATTCAAACGTATGCCGTGAGTAGCTTTTATACATCTCTATATACCAAAGGCCTGTAGACACAAAATACTATTACACTTTAAACAACAAGGTATACAAAAAAACACAAGCAACACAGGTGCAAAGACTCCAGAGACACTTTTCCCTTCTCCCAATATAAAAAATGTCTGTAATGAATGAATGAAACGATAAAGACGATCATTGTGAGTTCTCACATGATCGTACAGCTTGACCCAGACTCCTCCTCATCGTCATTGGCGCCCTTTGGCTTAGCAGTGAGGGCACATCTAGCAGCCTCAGTGAAGGCCTCATTAACACCTCTATTCTTCTTTGCAGAGCATTCCAAGTATCTCAAAGCACCAACGGTCTTAGCCATGGCCAAGCCTTCTTCATAGGAGATCAGGTTGCTGTTCTGTGAACTATGATTATGATCATTGCCGTAGTCCTCGTCATCGTTTCTCAGGTCGCACTTAAGGGCGACGAGTACGAGTTTGACGCCCTCGCAATGGTCTGCAATCTCGCCGACCCATTTGTTCTGGACATTCTCAAGCGAATCACGCGAGTCTATTGAGAAACAGAGCATGATTGTATGTGTGTCCGAGTACGAGAGCGATCTCAGCCTGTCAAACTCCTCCTGGCCCGCTGTATCCCACAGCGAGAGCTTGATTGGCTTCCCATCGACAAAGATATCGTGGACATAGTTCTCAAACACGGTAGGTTCGTACACCTGTGGGAAGTAGCCTCTGGTGAACACGTTCAGGAGAGAGGTCTTACCGCACGCACCGTCACCGAGGATGACGATCTTACGCTGGACTTTATTGAGTGATGGTTAGTTTCTGGGGGGATAAGTGGGTTTGAGGCATGTGTGTTCACTGTGTTCACACATAAGCCAATGACCATGTGGCTGCATGGCGAGAGAGGGAGAAAAAAGAGTCACGTACGTGGCTTTGCTGATGATCCGCAGATGGGCATTGTGCGTGTGTATGAGTTGTATGTGTGGGTTCCCAGCCGAGTGTGGGGCGAGTGCAGCGCTATAGTGAGTCTACGATTCATTTGGATGAGGGAATGCACATTAATTCGGTTTTCGTTGTTTTGATTTGGGGCCTCGAGGCGTTGGACAACGGAGCTATGAAGGGAAAATGGGTGCTGTGCGTGTTGTGGAAGCGGAAATACAGAAGTGTTTGGTATCACTATGATTATACAGGCTACATGATATGTGTTACTTCATTGCAAAATACATATCACCCCAGTGAAACGTAGCATAGCTACCAGCAACAGCCAAAAGCACCACACGCTTTTCCGCTTTGGGAAGTCAAGCGTGCTCGAGAAACTCGAAATATTTGAACCGTATCAAATGGTATATAGTGGAGGAGCTCCAGGACCTGTAAATACCGGGGAACGATGTCGAAGAAGGAGGTGAATCCGCTCATGAAGCGTCTGGGAATCAAGCCTACGTCAACAGGACCGAAGTCGGCTAAGACAAACTCAAGGAAACAGACCAACAAGTCAGATCAGAACAACCCTCTTCTACAGGCTCTTCAGAACGGTGCTGCAAAGACACTAACGCTCAGTGACCGTATAAGGCCCGTCAATGGGAGGCAGGCGGAACACACCACCAAGAACAGGCTACAGAAGAAGGCTGTGGGCAAGGTGATTGCTACCAGAGTGAGAAAACCCGTCAAGCAGGCCCCTCAGAAGCAGCAGAAACAGCAGCCAGTGCAGATTGGCAAGGGAAAGGGCAATGGGAGTGGCAAGGACAAGAAGCAGTTGAGCACACTCCGAGAATCCAAACATACTACGGTATTGCAAATCAAGAAGTCCACGCAGCACAAATTCCTAAGGGTGAAGAACCTCGTCATTGGCACATCTGCACAAGAGTTGAGAGATGCCATTCAGTCAATGGGCACAATAAAAGACATCAGAGTGCAAGACCTGGCCTCGGGATCTACAACTGCAGAGGTGATGTTTGACAAGGAGAGCGAGCTTATGAGAGCTCTGAACGATTTGAATGGCGCGTGGGCCGATGGCCGTGTGCTTCATGCCGAGATCAGCACAGAGCATCAACTCCACTAGTATTATTACAATGTAGATCACTCGGATGTGGGAGATATGGAACTAACGTATAATACACAGATAGCATCTTAGACGTCATGTACGAGTAGTGATGTGCGCTGGCGAGATCCGAATCAGATCGGGGCACCCTACACCCCTATTAATTTCACACTGTGGCCACATGTGAGCAAGCGAGTGATAGCAATCTATGATGCATTACTATAAAATAGGCGAGTTTTCGCCACTTATGACAAATGAGCATTCCAATTGCCATCAGCTAACAAAGAGGATACAAGCAACATGTCAAACACTCTCAAGATCTCCAGTGTGGTCACATTGATCCTTTCTGGATATGCCAATCTCCGTTACTTGGTGGGGCGTAATCCAATTGACAACGATCCAGAGAAGGACCCATTCTACAGAGTGGGCTTCACACCTTTCACTGCAAACCTGTTGATCGTCCTGCTCTACTGGGGATTCACGCATCTTTTGCAATTGGGATTCATCCTGCAGTTCTTCTTCCCAGAGCAGACCAACCCGCAGTCGCAGTCCACAAACCCAATGAGCAATGCGCTCGGCGGGATCACCAATGCATCGAGACTTAAAACCGCAAGCAACGTTGGCTGGAGCCTGAACGTATTCAACGGTCTGCACTTTGTCTGGACGCTCTTGTTTGCCAAGGGTCACTACATCTTGGCTGAGATTGTGTTGATCATTAATTTGTTCAACATTTTGGCGCTATACACCTCGCAGGCACCATACAAGCTGCAGACCTTGTCCAACGTGTTCCTGATCCACATGCCCGTGGCTGCGCTGCCATTCAGTTGGTTGCTGTATGCCATCTTCTGGAACGGTGCGGTGATGGTTGGCTCGCAGTCACTCGCAGGCCGCATTGTGGCCAATGTATTCATCTGGAACTTTTTGCTCGTGCCAACCTTCTTCCTGGCCATTTACAGGGACTGGTCCGTTGGTCTCTCATCTGCTCTACTGATGCTCGGCCTCGGCTTTGGCCAGCTTTTCACCAAGGTGTTTGCCCTCCAGTGGATCTTTGCTTTCTCCATCTCGGGCTTCCTCTTCCTTGCATCTGTGGCCGTTCTCAGCTCAAATTTGACCACGGACAAGCCGACAGACGCAGAAAATGCTCCATTGATCAACTAGGCCACACGCTGTGTATAGTGTAATCACGATAACCCCCTATTTTTGTTTTATATTGTAGCTGGAGGCTTTGCACCGCATGGCTCAACCATCTTCTCAATTAGCGAAGTCTTGAGCATGGTCTTTGGGGTATTGTGCGCCACCGCCAAGTACGTCAAGAGTGCCGGGTGTCCAATGATAGAGGCGTATGAGTCTCTGTGGACGTTTGTCATCCACTCTCTGTGTCCTATGTTAGTGTCTTCCATCATGAATCCGAGAGGGGGATTATAAAACTCACTGTGGTGTGGTGTTCTCGTCTCCAAGGCCAATGTGGCGGTTCTTGAGATGGTCGTAAACTTGCTGCTCTCTCACTTTATCAGCCTGTTGTTGTTAGTAGCTGCACACAGGCACACACACGTAAACATAAGCGCTCTACTTACCATTCTGTAAGGTGTTCTCACTTCTCTGCTTCGTGTTCTGAGTTCTCAGTTCACTCGGAACTTTTTCAATTGTTTTCATTCCACCAAACAACCCAATGACCAAAAGATGAGTACGGCAAACAGAAATGGCGGACAGCGAGACGCCAACGCCACAGCCACAGCCACCGGCTGATGAGAACATGCTGGATGCTGCTGTTACTGAACCTGCGAAGGAAGCAGCGGAAGCGCTCCACAAGAAGCGCCGGGAGCTGCTCAAGGGGGTGAACACTGGTGGGTTCGAATGGCAGCACCTAGGGTCCAAGGCCCACGACCAATTCGAGGAGGCCAAGGACGACATCGTCAACAGATCCTCCATCCAGCCCACACTTGCGGACGGGATTTTCTACGAGATTCTGCTGTGTGCAAAGTTCTACCCAGAGCGCCTGTCGATGGCTGAGCTGCTGGCGGTGTTGCAGGAGATGCTCGACGTGAAGCACAAAGAAACGCTCAAAAGTAGCTTCATAAGTATGATGAACACTTTCAAGCTGGATGACAGCATCGTGGAACTCGTGAGAGGGTTCACCGCGCTGCCAGCGATGGAATTGGCCACGCATGCCCTTGACGAAGAGATCATTACAAGGTTAGACCTGACGCCCGTGTCGCTGAAGAGGAAGAAGGTGGACTACATGGTCAACAACCTGGTGGACCAGCACAAATTCAACATGCTCCATGAGTCTTCAGAAGGCTACGCCAAGGTGTTCACGCTTCTCACAGATGCTTCAGCCTCTGAGTTCTCAAAGTATGAGATTGCCACAGTGAACAGATCATTGGAGACTTGTATCGGTCATTTCAGCTTAGATCCAAGCTTGGTGCTAGATATAGTCATCTCCCTAGGGTCAGAACATGCTGTGGAGAACTACAGATTCTGGCTAGATCTTTTGAAGGAATCTCAATGGTGGCCAAAGGGTCGGTCTGCAAACGCCAACTCTCTTGAAACGTTGAACGATGGAGGCAATGAGGTTGCTGTCACATTGATTGCATCAAAGATCAGAATATTGGGCGCTCAGACCATGGAGGAACTCTACGTTGACAGGAGACTGTCTTGTTTGTTTACCTTCACCTGTATGCTCATCAAGATTGGCTTTGTATCATTTGGTTCCATCTATGAAGCATTGGGCCCAAATGATCAGTCTATGACCAAGTTGTGCGACCAAATCAATGATTCGATCGAGGAGGAGATATTGAAGGCTTCTGCTAATGCATTGGCTTTGAGCGGCCCCTTAGCTGACGAAGATGAAAATGGTGAAACTAAACCAACAACAGCTCCAGAGACTAAGAAGATTGAAGAGGCAGAAAGGTTTAATTACAAGTTCCTGATGTTGAAGTCCGCCCTGTTGAACGGTCTTTACTATCCTTCTGTCTACCTGCTTACAAGGTATCCAACTCTTGCTTTTGCGGATGATGAAATGCCACTTCTAATCAGGAGAGTGTTTAAAGAAATGATGAAGCCACTAGAAGCTGAGCTTCAGACATTGTCAGATGAACAATTGACGAAGCTATGTACCCCGAAGCAGCAGCCAGGTTCACACAAGGAGCCGGCATCTTTCATTGAGAGGGATTCCCCCTTATATCTCGACAGGGAAACAGACGTTTACTTCTATTACGACTGGAAAGCTGACTTGCCCCAGATTGAGAACGTTGAATCCTTAATCAAATTCTCTGATGAATTCCTGTTCTTTGTTGGAGCGAGACTTGGTGAAGAGGTCTTGCTCGTTTCTGCATTGTCGAAATTGGCTGTTAAGGATTTGCAGAACAATATGGAATCATCAGATTACGATGACAAGTTGAAACAATGGTTTGAATACTTCAGAAAGTACATCTTACCAGCATCTTCATACGGCCACGAAAATCCAATTGCAGTGTATGATACTTTCCAGCTGTTGAAAATCTTCCCATTGGATTGGAGATACAATTTGTATGGTGAATTGCAAAAAGTTACGTCCAAGAGTAATCAATACATCAAATTGAACTACTCCAAGGCTGAAAAGCAGACAAAGGATGTGTTAAAGAGACTGACTACGGAAAATGTCAAACAAACAATGAGACGTCTATCAAAGATCACTTTTGCTAACCCTGTTCCAGCTTTCTCTGTGATCATTTCTCAAGTGGAAAGTTATGACAATTTGATTGATTTGGTTGTTGATGCAGCAAGATATTTCACAGATTACGCTTGGGATGTTCTCCCTTTTGTCT
Organism: Williopsis sargentensis; assembly: GCA_020995425.1. Classification (NCBI taxonomy): domain Eukaryota; kingdom Fungi; phylum Ascomycota; class Saccharomycetes; order Phaffomycetales; family Wickerhamomycetaceae; genus Williopsis; species Williopsis sargentensis. Next base: position 1,908,235 of record CP083465.1, on the reverse strand, counting down.
TATTGACCCGATTGACACAGTCTCGTCAGTCTATTCAGTCAGATGGTATCAATGATGCTACATGGTTGCAGTCGTTGTCCATTTTCATAGCCAAGGTGGCAAGAAACTACACAGCTTTTGATTTGTATCCAATTTTGCAATTTTCACTGAGAACATTACATCAGAACAAGAGTGTTGGTCTGACGTTGCTGAAGCAATTGATCACACAGATGGGCGGTATCCAACGCTTCACAAATTTGGTCCCAGCTCAGATCAAGTTCTTGAATTATGGTCCTTCATTACAAAAAGTTGCTCGGAAGGTCATCATGGATACCCGAGATCAATCCAAGAGAAGTGGTGAGAGACTCGTGAATGAACTTGCTTCCTGTGATATGATTTCTGAGGTGTTTGTCGTATTGAATGATTTCCACAAGTCCGTTGTTGAGAAATGTGATGATGATATGCCATTCAAGATCTTAACCGAACGTTCTGATGAGTCTGCTGCTGTTTTGCACACTTATTCACAGCTGGTGAACTTTTTTCAAGCTGGTGTTCCATATTTGTTCGAAAAAGAGCTGCTCTCAATCAGTGAATTAACCACAAAGTACCACGTTGACATCGCCTGGTCATATGAACTCTGGAGATCTCACTTGGATTTCACTAACGACACAGAAGTTGAATTCTCTACTGTTGATTTCGAAAATTTGTCCAAACAGCTGTACTCTGATTTTTGGACACTTGGTCTTTATGATATCAATTTTGATGCTGCGGTATACACAGCTGAACTGACCAAGTTGGAAGCACAAAACAAGACAATTACTAGTGAGATTAGAATTTCATTGATGGATGCCAAGGAGAGAAATGATAGAGATAATGTCAGGCTGAGAGCAAGACTAGATGCCAATTCAGCCTTCAACAAGGAGATTATCGTGTCACTTCCTGAGGATCTTGAAGCTCATAAGATCCATGCTGAGAAAACATCCGCACTACTCACTGCACGTCGCTCTAAGTGGTTCACAACAGAGACGCCGTCAGAATCTGAACTTGAGGCCTTTATTCAATTCTGTGTTGTTCCACGATTGATGCATTCTGAGACTGATGCTGTCTTTACTGGTTCTTTCATCACTTCTCAATTGACCAGTATAACTGCAAAGGTCATCCTGAATAAGATCTTTCAAAGTGGTATATTGGGTACTTTGATCTTCACAGCCACTCCAATTGAGGCCGAAAACATAGGCCTGTTCGTTGCAGAGGTTATTGGTTTCTATGAGACAGAATCAACTGCTAACGATTTGAAGAAATGTGCATTCCAATGGCTACAGCTGTTGATTCCATCATTGAAGAACAATCTGTTGTATACTGAGAACTACATGTCAAGAAGGAACACCTTGACGTTCTTGAAGAATTTGATCGCTGTTGTTCGTACAAAGACTGTTGGTTCTGTTATTCATAGCATTGTTGAAGATGTCCTCAAGTCTGAAACCAGAGATGATCTGAAACTTGCATGTTCTGCTGTGTTTGCACTTCTACAGAGCGCCTCTAGAAGTTGGGTTAACGTTTGGGATGTTATTGAGTTTGAGGACGAGGAACGTACAAGAATTGAGACTGAAACCGCTAAGCTCTCCAAGAGACGTCAATTGGTAAAAGACGAAGAGAAGCGTGCTGCTGCAAAGAAGGTCGAAGAAGAACGTGCGGCCAGACTGGCCATCATCAAGGCTGAACAGGCGGAAAGGGTCGCCAGAGCGAAGGAGGATGCAGAGAGACGCAGAGCGGCTGAAGAAGAGGAGAGGGCATCCAAAGCGGGAGGTGATGAGACTATGGACAGAGATGAAACTTCTGATGTTGACATGTCTGATGATGAATCAATATCTGAAAACGAACTTGACCTTGATGAGAACGAAGATCCTTCCAAATCTGAGCATGGAGTGAAATCTGAGCCTTTGAGGTCTGACAAGACGTTGATGTCAGATGCTCCAGCGAAGGATGATGATGAAGATGACGATGATGAAGCGGAGGAACGAGAGGAGAAGGAAAATGAAGCTAAAGATGATGAGGATGAATTATCACCAGCAGAGGAGACACAGCCGGAGAGACCCAATACAGCGAAGTCTGATGATTCAATGAAGGTGAAGGAACCAGCAGAACAAATTCCTACGCAGAAAACTGGCAACCACAAGCCGGTGAAGGATGACGCCAAGGGCTCAACCCCAGTCAAAACTGAGGATGTTCCAAAGTCTGACGTTGTGGCTAAGGATGCTGTGCAAATTCCAAGTGGTCCCGCCGCAGTAGGCTATACACCGACCCCAGTTCCAAGGTTCAAGGACGTCACAGGAACGCAAAATGCACTAAGCCCGGATGAGTTGAAGAGAAAGATGTTCGCTCTTCTGAGATTATTGGAACGTGGTGATTTGGAAGGATTGGTCCAATCTACCAATGATCGTCCATCAATATCAAGAAGGCTGAAAGAGAATGATGATTCCCAGCGTCACTACAGGAACAATCTGAGAACGATTCTGACCGAGTACATTCGTTCATTCTCGAGCAACCGGATAATATCCACTTCTCTATTCCGCGACTCCATTCAGACATTCCCAATTCCGAGATACCAACCACCACCTCCTCCTGATGCAGAACCAGTCAGATCAACAGGTACTGCGAAGAGAGCACCACTTCCTGCACAATCAGAAGTCAGTCAGAATATTCTGAACAAGGGTCGTGATATGGGTAGACGTGATGACTTAGGTAATCGCTTTGGTGATCGTGGTAGAGGAGGCGACTATGGTGGTCGTGGCAGAGATGACCGTGTGAGACGTGATGACAGAAGAGACAACAGAAGGGACGATCCAAGAGATTCCGACAGAAACAGAGGCCGCGAAGTGGCCGGTAAGGCCCATGCTTCACTTCCACCTCCGCCCCCACCTCCGCCTCCGCCTCCTCGAGGTGGCCCTTCCAGTGGGAATAGAGGCACCAAGAGACCTCATCAGAACGACCACTACAACAACAGAAGAAGATGAGGAGCGGTCATTAGAGAGATTTTGAACAAAAGTGTATTTCTACTGTTTTTGAGTGAACGGTTGTAGTAGGCTGTGTATATGGCTTTGGCCATAACTAACAATTATATCTTCTGCGCAAAATAAGTACTAGAAAGCACAGCACACAGAAGTGGAGAGTCATTGTGAATACCAGCCACAGCCCATGCCCTTTCAGACCACCCGCGGTGTGCTTGTCGTCGATCCAATCGAGAGCAGGGGTATTCGCATTCCGTCGACGGGGTCGTCAGGCTCACTTGAAACAGTTTATGTGCTTTTTCAGATTGACACAACTGCCCAACGAACGAGGAAAACAGCCATAGGTCCCACTGGGTCGTTGAGATGGAGAGAAGATTCCCAATGCCGGTTTGATATAAAGAGTCATCATCGTGATCTGAAGGTATTTGTCATGGAGCAGCGCCAGGGTCAGTCTTTACCATTGTGTCTTGCCCATGGAGAACTGAAGTTAACAGAGGTCATCTACGAGAAGGAGAGCAGTCACGCTGTCCCGTTGAATCCAAGGGGCCAGATAGAGCTAGAGATGACATACTACGCCATTGTACCCACTCTCCCAAAGAGACCGAATACCGGCTCAGTGCATCGTGCTGCCGAGGTGGTTGAACCTGATGCTAGAGAACCCAATAAGGCTGAAGAGATCATTTCTTCGGCGAATCAAGTATTTGTTGACGACGTCAAAGAGGAGAGGAGTCGTCTGAGAAGGCTGGCTTTGAAGGTCAAGAGAAGGTACCGCGAGTCGATACATGATTATCCACAACATTCGCATCGCCCGACCCATCATCGACGCACTTCAAGGAATTTGCAGCTGTTGCAACACCAGGTGGACTTTGAGAAAGAATTGCCCAGTGCACCAGTACTAGAAGCATCTATGACACATATATCAGCGGGCGATACTGTTTCGAGTGGTGAGTCTGTGGAAACCATCGATATTAACGCTGATGCATTGAATGTGGATGATCTAGACATCACAAACGTCCCATTCTCCGCTGACGATATTGGGGCAAGTTCACTACACACGATTGAACTTGTACGCAAGAAGCATGAGGAGCAGAAGCGAGCAGCGATGAAGTACTCGTCGTTCACACCAGAGGTTTATTCATTTCTGGATCGATTGGAGAAGGGCAACGCCCGTCCAGAGGACTTTTCTGTGGACGAGGGTGTCTCAGGGTATAGAGGAGATGGAACATGGAAAAGGGGATCGCTACGAGACTCTGTTACCACTGGTGAGGCTCCCTGTCTCCCACCCAAAATCCCAATGGGAATGGTTGGAGAGGAATACTTTGTACTTCAGAAGAACGCATGCATACAATATTTTGAGCGAATTTATGCGCCTAAATCATAAATGCTATATGAGAATGGTATTATTTTGATGCTTGCGAGCTTTAGAATCCAGTAGTACCACTCATTACCGCCATGTATTGACCCTAGCACCAGATATCAAGTCAATAACAGCATCCACCATCTCAGTGATGGAAGCTGACTAAGCGTTGTTTACTTTTCGATTTTGCTCTCTATATGGGCCATCGACAAAAAATCTTTGAAGCTTCGTGCCCCTTCGTTCAACTATCTCTGATTCCCAAGCGTTCGACGTTTGTTTCCAAAGATGTCCCAATTCAGAGGAAATACCGGTACGCTGATTGTCATTGTTGCAAGGGCGAAGGAATTGCCCAACAAGAGGAAGTTGGAGAAGCAGAACCCATACTGTCTGCTTCGGATCTCCAATCTCACTGATAAGACGCGTGCAGACCTCCGTGGTGGACAAGTTCCACGATGGGACGAGGAGTTCAGGTTCAACATCTCTCCTGAGCAACAACCGGTGCTGAAGCTGAGTGTTCTGGATGAGACGAAGAAGGCACCGACGCTGATAGCAGAGGCGGAGATTGACTTCACGCCCGTCTTTTACTCCTCTGTGAAAGAGGGTTATGATAAATGGCACCAACTGACTGCTGGAAGTCGCGACGCAGGGATGATATACTTGGAGATGACGTTCTATCCTGCGGTATCCGGTGGTCTGGGGAATACCATGTCTTCTTCACAGAGGAAGTGTGTTACGGAAATGCCCACAAGTTCTAACCCGTCATCACCAAAGAAGAGATCGTTACCCCCAATTCCTGGCCATGTTGTCGAGGTTGAGCCCGAAGTGGAAGTGGATACCATTCCAGAACCATTACCACGAATTGGTAATAGGTATGAACAGCCGCAGTCGGATCCATTCATGAGATCACAGATGTCGATTCAATCGTTGCCTGATGTCCCTGTGGTGAATAACATCAAGAAGGATCTGCCAGCATTACAGACGAATTATGATCGTGCTGAATCACCGGCACTAGTGACACACCATGATATAGTATCGGAGAGGGTGTCCTCCAGCCAGAGTTGGATGGATTATGCCAGAGATTTGACCTCAAAGTACACAGCACCCATTTTTGGACAAAGGGTGGAGGAGACCGAACCTGTTAATGCGTTTGACCAACTGGAGAGGGAAGTTCAGTCTGATTTTGAAAAAACACCAAGGTCACGGCAGAAACCACCACCTTTACCATCTCATAGTGCTGGATCTTTGAGGATGAGCGGGAGTGGTGGGAGTAGTTCGTTACCACCACCTACCCCATCGCAGTCTGGATCATATGACGTTATCGAGCCACATAGGGAGCAGCATCCATCTGGTAGATCGAGTCCCACGAGGAAGGCGCCGCCATCGGGCCAATTTTATCGGAGTGGTGCGACATCACCGGCTCGATTGGACTTGTCGAGTATTCCGTATGATGCTACACAGATTGGAACAACGAGTTCTCCTTCAAGATCGCCACACAGATCTCCTGTCCGGTTTGGTGAGGCGTTGCGGGATGACGGTGACGAGTTGATGAGTGAGCATGATGCTCCTACACCATCTGAAGCGTTTGGCGGCAGCGGTGGGAGATCACGAATGTCACCAACGAGGTTCAAGACGTCATTACCACCTCGTCCTCCACCCAAACGGTGAAGAAAATAGATGATGAATATACAAGAAAAAAAAGGGACAGCTTATCACTATTATACACTTTTTTTTGTTTGATTACACCTGTATAGTTATCTCAGAAGGCAGCCTCGTCGTTATAGTCGTCCTCATCGCCAAAGTCCTCGCCATCATCAAAGTACTTCTCAGCGTTATAATCGTCGTCCTCCTCCTCCTCAAACTCGTCGTCGAGGTGTTCCTCAGCATCTGCAGCGTCCTGTTCGTCTTTCTCATCCTCATCGTCAGCCATCTGTTTCAACTTGTCCAATATCGTCGTGCCAATGACATCGTTGTTCAAGGTATCGAGAACCTGTTGCGAATTGTGCAGTTTGCTCAGTTGCAACAACTTCTTCTTCTTCTTGTCATCGACGCCCATGACTTTGTACAACTCTGCTGGGAAGAACTCTATGCTGTATGGGTGGTCATCTATCGAGTGGCCAATGGTTCTCTTCTTGACATATCGATCCGAGTATCTCTTGAGGCCGTCGTTGATACCATCCTCACTCACCTCTCTTCTGGCGGGCGTGGTGGCCTCCAGGGAGTCCCCTGCGTAGAAGGGTCCGTCACGCACGGTAGCAGCGAAGTTGATGAGGTGGGAGGCGGTGACCTTCTCAGTGTTGGTCATCTCACCGTTCACGGGGAGCACAATGGTGGGCTTCTCAGACTCCATCGTCCCTGAAACGTCCTGGTAGTCGAGACCGAAAGGCAGGTTCCGCTGGAAGCCACCGGCAGAGCCGCCACCACGTCCTTTGAAGCTCATCGTTGCGCTGTGTATCCAGTTGTGAAGTACTAAAACTACAACTTGTTGATGATGATGAGGTAAATTTTTCTCGAGCGTTAACTATGGGGGACATATAATGACAGCTTGGATTGGAGGGTGGGAGCCACACCAAGCAGGCTGGGATACTACTCTGCCACAGGCACAGACCCATAACATGTCACACATCAGACATCATTCCAGCAGGTGCTCGATATCCTTGTCGTCCTCTTGGTGGGCGCTCTCGAGCGCCTCTTGGAGCAGTTTCTCCTGTCTCTTGACCCTCTTTCTGGTCTTCTTGCCGAATCCCCAGCCTTCCTCGTCCTGTGGCTTCTCCACGAGCTGCTCCACCTTCTCCGCCTGCTTCTGCACGTTGTCCTGCTCCACCTGCTGCTTCAGCTGGCGTGTGGCGAGGAACTTGTTGACCTGTGTTCTGAGGAACCAGTAGCCCCCGACGATGATGACGAGCCTGATGAAGTGGTGCAGGTCCACGCTGAGTGCCTGGTCGATAATGGATTGGAGGGACTGCATGCTATGTGTGTTGTAGGTGTTTGATTGTTGTTATAAGTTGTAGTTGTTGTGGGTGTTCTTCTTATCGAGAAAGAGAACCAATGTGAAGTAGAGAGCAAGCACTAAAAATGCGTATCAGCTGGAGACTTGTAACTGGAACACTTGTATAAGCACAGACGGAAAAAACGGATCAAACAACACAGACAGTTACACAGAAACACCTGCTTGGGTTGGCTTGAACACACTTAACTTCGCTTTATTCGACAAATCAGTTTTACAAATCATTTTATATTTCGTTGGAAATGGCCGTTCGAGCCGTTGGTTGGTACTTAAAATTAATTTATCTACTGCTTGTAACACCGCTAGTCCGATGGATGGTCTTATATATAAACTACAGCTCATCGTCACTGAAGAGCCCCAACTCTGGGAAGTCGCCCTGTTCAATCTGCTGTGCCCTCAGGAACCCGCCATAGTTGTTCTTTGCCTGGAAGTAGTACACGCCCTTGACGCTTCCATCGTTCTTTCCCAAGGGCTCGTCGAACTCCACGCCACACCAGCGTGTGTTGTCGATCTCTGGCACTTTACCCAGGTACCTAATCACGCCCCTGCGTTCGTTCTGCTCACCCACGGTCCTGAACCTCGAGCCCACTCGCAACGCACTTGCGCTGGCCTCGTTCTTCTCGAGAGTCTGCTGTCTCTTGGCAGCATATTCAGGGTCGTACTGTCCCAACTTGTTCTCCCGCTTCCAGTGCCTCACCGTGTTGGTTCTTCTGTCGTACTCCTCGTCGTCCATCTCGTAGCCCTCGACTGTGGTGGAGTCGTTGTCCTCCAATGCCAGCAGCTCGCTATCGGGCCTCACGTCATTCACCTGGATACGTCCGCCCTCCGGCACGTTGAACGACGACACGGGCTTGGTGTCCTCGCCTTCGAGCTCCACACATTCTGAGGAGATGGCCAATGGGTACAGCACCAGTTGTTGGTGCTGTGGCGGGATTCCTGTGATGGCCTCGAGCCGTTGTCTAAGGTGCGCCAGCGACCAATTGGGCGAGATACGTCGCTGCGAGTTCGTCAGCGACGACGTCACGTTCACTGTGATGTCCATGTTGCTGTGTTGTACTCTTCAATAATGAACTGTGTTGTATATGAGTTGCAGTATTAATGTATATAGATATATGGCTGTTGCTCCAATTGGAAAAAATCCATTTGATATTTCTTTCGCTGGCTTTGAACAGAGAGAGCATCGAGAACGACATAACAACATCACCGCTAAACGAATGTCTGGCAGAACGGTACGTGTGCATCTATCTGTGGTTCCAATTGGACATGGAGAGCAATGACTGACAACGACGTGTGCCTTTTTTGCCCCTGTGTGCGTGGTGTGTCTATGCCTATTGTTGATATACACCAGCGAGACATGAATACACACACACACACACACACACACACACAGGGGTGTGCGCACACACGATACAGGACGACAAGAGAGAGAGACCACAGAGGCAGGGCGAGGCACCGAAGAAGTATGTTTCCGAGTGGCTGGCGAAGAAGCAGGAGCAGAGGGTGAGGGTCAAGTTCACGAACGGGAGACAGGGTATGTGTATCTAAGCATGAGTATCGGCCGCCCCTCCATGGCATGGCATGAAATGGCATGGCACAGCTACTAACAAATACGCATATACAGTGACGGGAATCCTCAAGGGCTTTGACCAGCTGATGAACCTGGTGCTGGACGACGTTGAGGAGACGATGAGAGATCCAGAGGATAGCGAAGTGATGACCACCAACACGAGACACCTGGGACTGGTTGTCGTGAGAGGCCCGCTATTGCTGACCATTGCGCCTGTGGACGGTATGGAGGAGATTGAGAACCCCTTTGTGCAGCAGTGAAGGTGTAACGAGAATATATGCACGGGTAGTGGATGGATGCACACCTCTTTTGTAGGTAGTTATATAGGTGACAGCAAAGTACTCCAACGGGTATATAAAATCACGATTCTTCATGGCAGAGTGATGAGTGTATGAGACCTATAGACACTACACACACCTCTCTCGCTCCTTGCTATGAGACAATTGATTGACTATCATAGTATATAATCGCCAATCGCCGTGTGCTTACGTCAGCGTTCCGCCGGTTAAATTTTGAGCTCAAAAGGCCGTTGGAGATAAAAATTTCTCCGGTATCAATCAATCAAACGATGTTGTCGTATCAGCTGTGTTAAAGAGCTACATAAAGAGACGCAGTCCACAGCTCTCCCTGGTCCTACAACTTACAACTTACAACTTACAACACAGCACAGCACAGCACAGCCAAACAATGTCCACCGATAAGGTCCTCCTCCTCCCACAGACGAACCAGCTGCGCGGGCTGTACTCCATCATCCGCTCCAAGGACACCCATCGCTCAGACTTTGTCTTCTACTCCGACAGAATCATCCGTCTGCTCGTGGAGCGCGGGCTGGACGAGCTGCCAGTGCAGGAGAAGGCCATTGAGACTCCTCTGGGCGTCAACTACGCGGGCGTCGACTTCCTGGGCAAGATCTGCGGTGTCTCCATCGTGCGTGCTGGTGAATCCATGGAGCAAGGACTCAGAGACTGTTGTCGTTCGGTCAGAATTGGCAAGATCCTCATCCAGAGGGATGAGGAGACGGCACTTCCAAAGCTCTTCTACGAGAAGCTGCCCGAGGACATCAGCGAGCGTTATGTGTTCCTCCTCGACCCAATGCTTGCCACCGGAGGCTCTGCCATCTTGGCCACAGAGGTGCTCATTGCCCGTGGCGTGCAACCGGAAAGAATCTTCTTCCTCAACCTGCTCGCTGCACCAGAGGGCATCGAGGCTTACCATGCCAAGTTCCCGCAGATTAAGATCATCACCGGTGGCATTGACCCAAAGCTGGATGACAAGAAGAGAATCTACCCAGGCTTGGGAGACTTTGGTGACAGATACTACTGCATTTGAATTTTATGTCCTTTATCTATGCTTCCACTAGCTTATACCTTAATCATTCAGCATACACACATCATAAACACATCACAGACACTTTGTATGGATCGCCTCTGGGTTCTCCTCCCATTCCTGTTTGGATACCCACATCTTCTTGAAAGTGCTCAACCCGGCGAGGATGGACCCTCCTATCCATGTGCTGAACCGACGCTCCGGTGGCGCAAAGATCTTGATCTTGGTGCCCCTTGTAGTGAGTTGCTTCAGCTCGTTGATGAGTCTGTCTCCAAACCCTCTGGTGAGCGTGGTACCACCACTCAAAACAATGCTCTGGTACAACTGTGCTCGAAGATCCATATCCACTCTCTGTATCGACCCATGTACTAGTTCATGTACCCCACTATATTCGCTGCCAACCAACTCAGGTTGGAAAAGAATCTCAGGCGCTCTAAACTTCTCCAAGCCAACCTTGATCACCTGTCCATCGGGCAATCTATAAGGAGACGTTTTCTCATCCTCATGCAATAGCCATTCTCTCTCGTCAACACGCGGGTCATGCGACACGAAGCATAGCTTCTCCTTGAGCTCACGCACGATCTCACGCTCCGCACTCGTTTGTAGCAATACCCCACTCTTCTGGAGAAGAAGCTGTAACTGATCAGTCACGTCCCTCCCGGCTATATCCATTCTCTTGATCGCACTTGGGAGAGAAAACCCGTTGTACACGGGCACAACATGCGTCACACCGTCACCAGAATCCAGAACAACACCAGTGGTGCGTCCTGAAGCATACAACGCGAGAATCGCCTGTATGGACAAGTACAACGCTGGTGAGTTGAACGTCTCAAAAAAAAGCTGTGCACAACGATCTCTGTTCGCTCTTGGGTTCAATGGCGCCTCTGTCAATAGCACCGGGTGGTCTTCTGGCGTGATCTTCAATTGGGACGTGAGGACGTCATGCCATAGTCTTTCCATGTCGTCCCAATGGGTCACGATGCCGTGGTCCATGGGATGACGAATTCTGAGCAGACCGCGGTTCTGCGACGCGGCATTACCGATGAAAGTGTCGCTAGAGAGCGCACCGGCCATCACACGCGAGTACTTGGGCCGTCCCACGCTATGTGCTGTTAGTTCTGTATGCTCAAGACAAGACAGTGAAGCAAGAAAGAAAGACACACGTACAGAGAGTCAGCGCTGAGTTGAGGCTGTTCGCCGCCAGCAAAGCCCGCTTTGAGTGTACCAGAACCCTGCCGCTGCGTGTTAGTCGATTAAATGGCTCACACAGTATGAGGCACACACGCACGTTGTCAATGACCACTGGCTGGTTCAACAGGTCCATTTTGTTTTGTTCACCATGTCTTGTTGGTGATGCCTTTTTGCTTGTTTGTTTACTTTTCGCTTTTCGTTCTATAATAACAATGGCAAGACATAAGTTTATATTCTGATGATAATCAATCAACATGGGCAGGCATCAGCTTGTCGCCCACACAGGAGAAGTCCGTAATCTCCAGCGGTCTCACTGCGACGGTTCCCTCCTCGAGTCTCTGGCCGTCCTTGAAGTTGGAGCGGATGTACTCACGCATCGCCGCCATCGCTGCTGCTCTGCACGCCTCCTTGAGATCCGAGCCACTGAATCCCTTCGTGTGGACGACGAGATCTGCAACGTCGAAGCCCGGTGCGAGCTCCGTGTCCTGCAGCAGGATCCTGAGGATGCGCTCACGCTGCTCAGGGTTGGGCAATTCCACGGCAAAGCGCTTGGGCATTCTTCTGAGAAAGGCACTGTCAATGTCGTTGGGTCTGTTCGTGGCCCCGAGCACGAGGATCCGCCCGCTGGACGTCAGGCCGTCCCACAGAGTCATGAATTCTGCCTTGAGCATCGCAGTGACCTCGTGGTCCATCGATTGGCGCTCCCTGAGGAAGGAGTCGATCTCGTCGATGAACACAATGCACGGCTGCAGCTTCTCCGCAAGGGAGAAGATCGCATCCACCATCTTGTTGCTCTCTCCGTACCACTTGTCCATCACCTGTGACATGCGGATGGAGATGAAGTTGGCACCGGACTCCTTGGCCAATGCCTTAGCCAGCATCGTCTTGCCGCATCCCGGTGGGCCATAAAGAAGCACACCCTTTGGAGCCTGTAGAAGCGGCGAGTGCGTGAATAGCTCAGGAACGGTCAGAGGGTACAGCACGCTCTCCCTCAGGTCATCAATGATTGGCTCGAGTCCTCCAATGTCTGTTTTCCAAAGTTAGTACCCTTTCAACTTAGACCAACATTCAACAACAACAACAACGCACCTTTGAACCGCACGTCAATCTCGAACGGCGTCACCACACTGGCCAGCACCGCGGTCTCATAGTCGTTCAGCTCGAGCTTCAGTGCAGGGTTCAGCATCTTGAGTCTTTGTAACGACTCGTTCGCCTTCTTCTTCGTGTCGCTGGACTTGGCCGCCGGCCCGTCCTGCGCCATCAGCACCGTCAGCATGTAGTACGCAGACAACGATGCGCCCACGAAGAGTACAACGTCCGTCACCACCTTGAAGTCGACCTTGGGCATTTTGCTGTTATCTTTGCGTTGTAACTTGGAATGCTTCGTCTGTGAATTTATATATTTGAATTGAATGTGTCTCTATTCGCTCTCTCTCGCTCTTTGCATATTAAATTAATCGGTCGAAGTTCTGTCCGAGAAAAATTTGGCGATGAGCTGAGTTTTACTTATGACCGTTGACCACAGGCTTTAAACACACTGAGAACCATAGAGAACGGATGTCAAAGAGACACAGAGATGACGAGGAGGAGCGCCACGGGATCAGAATCCCCGGTGCGCTTCTGGACGAGTTGAAGCGGACACCAGGTGCGTATTCTAGCGTGTTTTTAATATGCCATGGAAGTGTAACTAACCAGCGGGCCAGAGGACAACGATGCCAGATTCATCAGTGGCATGGACGGTAAGAAGCGCAAGAAAGTGAGCAGAAGGGACCAGCGTAAGCAGGAGAGACAGTCTAAGAAGCAGCAGAGGAAACAGGGCCAGAGAGAGCACAAGAGAGACAAGACTATGCGTGCCATCGAGGCCAAGTCTTCAAAGCAGGAGCAGAAGAACAAGAACAAGAAGAAACAGGTCAAATTCTCAGAGACGGTAGAGGAAAGGATAATTGAGGCACTCTCTGACAATGAGACATCTGATGTCGATGCAGAGGCAGACTCTGACGACTATGAGGATTTCGACTCTGACATGGATGACTTTGATGATATGGACGATATGGACTCTGAAGACTTTGACGATGATGAGGACCAGCCACAGACCGCAGACGATACTATGGCAGCGCTTATGGCATTGAAGAAGAAGAAGGTGGAGAAGCAAAAGGAGCAACAGCCAATCACACCTGAGGACACAATGGCTGCTTTGAAGGCGTTGAAAGAGAAGAAGAATAAGAAATCCACCGAAACTGTTGAGGATACCATGGCTGCGTTGAAGGCCATGAAGGATTCAAAAAACAAGAAGACCACGAAGGAGTCAAAGAGCTCAAAGAAGGATCCAAAGAAGCAATCCAAAGATGAGAGATTCCTCACTCCGGATGAGATTCGTCTCATGAAGAGAGATGAAGATGACATGAAGTACTACGCCAAAAAGCTCGGTATGAAGAACACCAAGAATAATGCATTCAAGTCCAAGCATGACGATGATGGACTGGGTGATTTATTGGATGGGTTAGATTTCCTCGATGAGTACAACGGTAGTGGTGATGATTATGGCCGTGGTTCTGAAACTGAGGAGCAAGAGGAAGAGGAGGAAGAGGAGGAAGAGGAAGAGGAGGAAGAGGAGGAAGAGGAAGATGAAGAGGAAGAGGAAGAACCAGAAGATGAAGAGGAAGACTCGGTTGACGAACAAAATGACGACGACGAACAACAAGAAGTCATTGAGAACCCCTTCTCATCCGATGACGAGTTGAACTCTTCAGACTTTGATTCGGATATTGATCCTGAGGCGTCTGATGATGATGATCAGGGCGACGTGATCATGGCAAAGCCAAAGGAGAACCCATATGCCCCTGCGGTTGCTTCATCATCATCATCATCCACCACGACGAAATACATCCCACCTGCACTTCGTGCCAAGATGAATTCCCAAGATAATGAACAATTACAAAGAATCAAGAGATCGATCAAGGGTCCCTTGAATAGATTGTCTGAAGCGAATGTCATGACAATTGTCAATGACATCAACGCTGTGTATTTGGACAATCCGAGACAGTTGGTCACGGAATGCATAACCACCGTGGTTCTGGAGAGTATTGTCCAGCAGAGTGTATTGCTCGATACGTTTGTGACTTTACATGCTGCACTGATCAGTGCTGTTTATCGAGCACAAGGTGTTGAAGTTGGTGCGTATTTTGTGCAGACTCTTGTTGAGCAATACGACCAGCGTTATCAGGCCAATGAGGTGAAGCAAGCTGGTAATTTGATCACCTTGTTGACTGCGTGTTATTCGTTCCAGGTTGTGAGTTGTAAGTTGTTGTACAACTTGATTGAGCATTTGATCAAGGAGACGTCAGAGATGAATTCTGAGTTGCTGTTGCGTATTGTACGTAACGCTGGTCAGCAGATGCGTTCTGATGATCCAAATGCGCTGAAGCAGATCATCCTTCAGTTCCAGAAGAACGTTCAAGGTGTCGAGACCAATGCAAGAACCAAGTTCCTTGTGGAGACCATCACCAATTTGAAGAACAACAAGACCAAATCCGTGAATGAAACCACGAGTCAGTTGATCACAAAGATGAGAAAGTTACTCGCTACGGTGTCAAACAAACCAAATGAGCCATTGCAAGTTACGTTGGAAGATATCCATTCCGTGGAGACACGTGGTAAATGGTGGTTAGTCGGATCGGCATGGAAGGGTGCGAAATCTAGTGGCGCAGTGGAAGAGGAGGAGGAGGTCAATGAACAGGAGTTGAATGAGATTCTGGGTTCAGCAGAACCGAACTGGATGGAATTGGCCAGACAACAACGTATGAATACAGATATCAGAAGGGCGATTTTCATCAGCATCATGAGTTCGGGGGATTACATTGAGGCGTTCACCAAGTTGGACAAGTTGAGATTGAAGAGATCTCAAGAGCGTGAGATTCCAAAGATCCTACTGCACTGCGTTTCTATCGAGAAGGTGTACAACCCGTACTATGGTTTATTGGCGAACAAGTTATGCTCTGGCCATGGGATGAGAAAGACGCTACAGTTCTGCTTCTGGGATCTGATTAGTGAGCTGGAGGGTGATGATGAAGGTGAGGAGGATGGGGACTATTTCAAGAGATTGAACAGTGACCTGAGCGGAGACGACGAGGACTTCCAGATGCAAAGATTGGTGAACCAGGGCAAGTTCTTCGGAGCATTGATTGCCGAGGGCTCACTGCCACTACATTCGCTCAAGACGATGAACTTCCTGTCGATGAACAGCGACACGAGTCTGTTTCTGGAGGTGCTCTTGATCTCGTTCTTTGACGGCGTGGGCAAGAAGAGCGAGGTGGCGGCATTTGGCTCAGGGGCCAAGAAGTCTAGTGCTGCGGACATGAAGTTCAGCGACAACGTGTTGCTGGAGCGCCTGGCCAAGTGCGCACAGCAAAAGGTGCTTCTACGTGGGCTTCAGTACTTTCTCCAGAAGACTGTGCGAGGCAGCGACATTGTGAACGGAGGCAAACAGCGACGCCGCGTGGAGTGGGGCGCGGACGCTGCATGCGACGTGTGTGGAGAGTTGCTGAAGGAGTGATACGTTATATACTATCACACATGTCACACTACCACACTACAGAAACTTGTTCTAGTGCCATTGTCATTGTCATAATCATAAAATCATAATCATCATAATCATCATAATCATCATAATCATCATAATCATCATCAATTACCATCACCACAGTAACACGAACACAAACACAAAAAAAGTAAATATGCGGTGGGGTGGGGTGGGGGGACGGGAAAGCGTGGGGGAACCGGTCGAATCCCGTAGAAGGTTCCGAGAGGATCGACGCCGCCCCCCTCAGCAGAAAGATTTCAAAGCTGGTGTTTCCTCTCTCTCTCAGCAGCTAAACGAATAGTCAAGCAACACACACCCAACGATGCTTTCCTTCACGCGCCCAGCACTGAGAGCACGCGCCCAGCTCGCTGCCATCCGCCGCACGTTCGCAGATGCAGCTGCTAGTACGTTCCTTTCTTCTTATGTCTCCATTAGTACTTCAACTAACAACGCCTCAGAGAAACACGACGTTGTCATCATTGGCGGTGGCCCAGGTGGTTACGTCGCTGCCATCAAGGCTGCCCAGCTTGGTTACGACACGGCATGTGTCGAGAAGAGAGGCAGACTCGGTGGTACGTGTCTGAATGTTGGCTGTATCCCATCCAAGGCCCTCCTGAATAACTCCCACCTCTACCACACCATCAAGACCGACACCACAAAGCGTGGTATCGACGTTGGTGATGTCAAGCTCAACGTGGCTAACTTCCAGAAGGCTAAGGACACTGTCGTGTCCCAATTGACTGGCGGTATCGAGATGCTCTTCAAGAAGAACGGTGTCACCTATTACAAGGGTAACGGATCCTTTGTCGATGAGCACACCGTCAAGGTGGATGCCCTGGAGGGTGCCGAAAACGCTACTCTCACTGCTGACAACATCATCATCGCCACCGGCTCTGAAGTCACCCCATTCCCAGGAATCACCATTGATGAGGAACGTATCGTCTCTTCAACGGGTGCCCTCGACCTTAAGGAGATCCCAAAGAAGATGGCCATCATCGGTGGTGGTATCATCGGCTTGGAAATGGGCTCTGTCTACTCCAGATTGGGAACCGAGGTCACCGTCATTGAGTTCCAAGGTGCTATTGGTGCCTCCATGGATGGTGAGGTCGCAAAGACCACTCAGAAATTCTTGCAAAAGCAAGGTATCAAGTTCAAATTGGGAACTAAAGTCCTCTCTGGTGAACGTAAGGGTGAAACCGTCCACGTTGAAGTGGAGAACGTCAAGTCCGGTAAGAAGGAGGTGATTGACGCTGATGTCCTTCTCGTGGCCATTGGTAGAAGACCATACATTGAAGGTTTGAACGCCGAGGTGCTCGGCCTCGAAGTTGACAAGCGTGGCCGTTTGGTCATTGATGAGCAGTTCAGAACTAAGCACGACCATATCAGAGTCATTGGTGACGTTACCTTTGGCCCAATGCTTGCCCACAAGGCTGAGGAGGAAGGTATCGCCGCTGCTGAGTACATCAAGCACGGCCATGGTCACGTCAACTACGGAAACATCCCATCTGTGATGTACTCCCACCCAGAGGTCGCTTGGGTAGGCCAGACCGAGGAGCAGCTCAAGGAAGCTGGTATCACCTACAAGGTTGGTAAGTTCCCATTCATTGCCAACTCCAGAGCAAAGACAAACATGGAGACCGAGGGCTTCGTCAAGTTCCTCGCAGACGCTGAGACTCAAAGAGTGTTGGGTGTCCACATCGTTGGTCCAAACGCTGGTGAGATGATCGCTGAGGCCGGCTTGGCCTTGGAGTACGGCGCTTCCACCGAAGACATTGCCAGAACTTGTCACGCCCACCCAACTTTGTCAGAGGCTTTCAAGGAGGCTGCTTTGGCCACTTTTGACAAGCCCATCAACTTCTAAACAAATGGTTATATGTCATGGCGATAAAAGAGTACGATTTAGATGCCTTCCCTGTAGGACTCTCTACGAATCTACCATACAAATATTGTGTCTTCTTAATATACATTGGGGGTATCTCAATCACTTGTTTCTAATGAACAGTTTTTTGATGGAGAAGTTGTAATCACCACCATCCTCCAATCTCTGCTTGGCCTCGAGCAAAGAACGCAAGTACTTGGTAAATAGGAAGGCCATAGCACCAGTCACTCTGAAGAGCGAAATGGCTGCAACAGCCCAAAGAATAAATGCCAGGTATTTGTTCTTCCAGGCTTCTCCGGCTGAATAGACCTGAAGAATACTCATCACCAAAACCATGTTGGTGATCAACCAAAGCAAAACAACACGAGTTCTAACATCTCTGTAGTAATCCTCTGATGGAATCTCAACCTTCGGTTCCTTCTCTGGGTTCTTGTTTCTGACTCTTTGGATGGAGATGTTATTCAAAGTACCAGTGTAAGCGGAATCAATGTCAATCTGATCAACTGGCATCTCAACCTCCACGATCTCACGACCATCGGCGTCTTTCTTGATGATTGCAGTACCTAAACTCTTTGCAGGGTTATTGTCACCCTTTGTACCCCATGAAACATCATGCGTGTTACAGAAGGCAAAGATCTGAAGTGTGCACGTGAAAGATGGCAACAACAAGAAGTACTGCACTGAGCAAGTCAGAATGTGCCACGGATCCAAGTATATCACCGAGATGAAGGCATACATTCCATAAGTGGACAAGAGAGACACAATGACGTTGTAGAATGCCGCGCTGTGTTCACTGTCCGACATTGTTCTTACGATGGAAATGAAACCCAAGGTTATCGATGATGCTGCAATCAGGGCAAACAAAGACATCGTGGTCAAAAACAAATATTGAGCACCATGTGGCCGATTACCCATGGAAATAATGAAAGTTGCACAGATGGTTCCCAGACAGATGTAGTTCAAGATGGTAAAAATCCAGAAACCACCATTATTTGGAATCAAATTGTTATCACTCAATGAACCGGTCAAGTAATAGAAGGTCAAGTAGAAGTTGGAAATGGAGAACCATGAGAACAACAATTGGATGAATTGATACAAGAACTCGACATGGAAAAAGAACTTTCTCGTGAATGAATGTGAAGTTTTCCAAATCTGTCTGAAGTGCAATTGCGCATAGATGGCAGCAAACAATGCACCGTTCAACCAACGTCTTCTCTGTGCAATAAATTCAGCAGCAGATTCTGGTAAGTCAGTTTCACCCTTAGCTTCCTTGACGTATTTCAACAACCATTTGGAGTCCTTCTTTGCAACTAATTCCCAACACAAGATTCTGTCCTCAGCCAAGTACATATTGGCACTAAACACATCTCTATTTGGACCCTGATTGAGCGTCTCACCCTTGAAGTAAGAATTCAATGGACCAGTACCATCGGCATGGTTTTGTAGTGCCTTATATCTGTACGCGGATAACGCACCTGGTAAGACAGAAATGTAACCAAATACGGATTCCAAAGGCTTATCCAGGATGTTGGACATCTTATACTCAAAGTTCTGAGATGCAACTAATGGATTTAACAAGTTCTTTCCAAACTTACCCTTAAGGGTCTTGATCTCACCAGCGGCACCTGCGACATTCGAATCCTTGTCGAAGGCTTTCCAAAGATGGTAAACAGCACCAACGTTTGGCTTGGTACCAACGTCCAGAAGAATAACAACGTTAGGATCCAGTACTGGGCAAACGGCATCAAATAACCATCTATGAGAGTTAATCTTCTTTTGATTTTTCTCCTTCAACATGAATAGGATCTGAACAGGAACCAAACCTGATTCTGAAGAGTTGATCTCCAATCCATCGTTCAAGGAGACTTGAGTGGTGTATTCGAACAAATGTGCCTTCACCTCTTTATTGTTCACAAAGGATTTGGCAATTCCATCTTGGTAAACACCCATTGCGGCCAGAACATCCAACACGTTGTCATTAATCTTCGCACGACCATCACTCACAATGACAACTTGTACCTTCTTCCAACCGTTTGGCCCCCACATTCTTGATTTCTTTCTTTGACAAAGATGGGCGATGTTCTTCATTACGGCATGCATGGTACGAGTGAGATCAACCTCGGATTCGTTGTACATCGTGATACAGATACACACCTCAGTTTCCCTGTTGAGTTTGGAAGCTCTCAGAGTGAAGCCAGATCTCTCAAAATCTTGAGGTTCAGAAGTACAAGCAGAGTATCTCATGAAGAGGAACTCATCTTGATCCCTTCTTGGAAGAATTGATGCTAATTTGGTTGGAACAGGGTTCTCCAAGACAAGGTTACCATTCTCTGGTTTGTAGATCTTCTTCTTCATCATGGATCTATGACGACGAGGTTGCGCGGATTCGGGCACTTCGTATTCTTTGTCATTGAAGATATCATCCTCGTTCCAGTATCCCTCATAGGTGTCACCACTGTAGTTGGAGTGCACAGCGTGGACCTTTTCACTGGTGTATGACTCCCTAGTGGAATCGGAGAACATCGTAGAAGCAGAAGCCAGTCTGGCGGTATTCAAGACTGGAGTATTATCACCGGTGGTGTTTCCATTTGCAGCTGCAAATGTACTAGCACTGAATATTGGCTTTGGAGGTGGCAGGATCCTTGATGAAGAAACAGTCAAGTCAGAAGTCCGAGTTGGAGATCTCTCCAATTGACCATACCTGTGATAATGATCATCCTCATCGTCAATGACAATCACTGTACTCTCTTTCTTTCTCTTTGGTGACTCCAGCTCTGTCCATTGCTTACGTGGTGTCATACCACTGTGAACTGGGGAATCCATTGGATGTACAGCTTGCTGCTGTTGTGGCATCTTGGAAGGGGAGGACAATGAAGTATGATAGGCTTCTGGTTGAGCCTGCTGGTGCTGATTTCTTCTTCCAAAGGCGACACTTGGGGAGTAACGCTCGCCAGCGCTGGATTGTTCCATGACAGGGAATCCATTGAAGGCGGAGTGAGTGCTCTGGTTGACTCTCCGAGGAGAAGGACTGCCAACTGCGGCTGGTTGAGGTCTAGAAGGACTCGGTGGTAGATCATAACCGAATCTATCGTCAAAGGGGCCTGACATTGTGTAATTGCTTGGGTCCTTTCACTGTTGTCGTATTCGCACAGTGTGGAACGTGAGTTGAAAACCATCTCCGAGCTCCCTTTTGTTTGATCTTCCACCGGTTCAGTGAAATTTATAAACAGACGCATTCGGTCTCTGTTTACTTCTTACCCTTTGGGGATTAATAGATTCCATGCATCGGTTGGGAGCACCGAGTATATTGAATATTCCCTGTTAAGGGTATTTCCCAATTAGAATGTTTCTGCTCATTATGTAATATGTGCTCATTATTTTTTGAATGTCCTGGTGATTTATGACCACCAAAGTTGCATACAATTCAATCCCCGTTTGTTCAACAGGCACAGAAGTTACAATGTTCAAATTCGTTACGAAGAGAGCACTGCTGACTCCAAGATTTGCACTCGGACAACGTGCTTCTCTATCCACATCTTTCGCTAGATTCAACCAACAGACAACGCAACCACCCAATGAACAACCGAAACCGTCACAGAAGAAGCCGCTTAGCAGAATCCCAATCGGTGGCTCTTCTACCCAGGCTCAAAAGATGAAAGAAGCCAACCTGGAATTCGCGTCATGGAAGGCTGCCGTGTTAATGATCGTCGTCGGTGGTGGTCTTTGGTACTACTTCACCTCTGAGAAGAAGAGAATTCAAGTCCAACAAGATGCAGAAGCTAACAGAGGTTATGGTAAACCATTGATTGGCGGTCCATTCAACTTGATCGATTCAGATCAGAAGCCATTCACTGAACAGAATCTAAAAGGGCAGTTCAGCATTGTTTATTTTGGTTTCACGCATTGTCCTGACATTTGTCCTGATGAGTTGGACAAGCTCGGTGTTTGGTTGGATCAGTTAAAGAAGGAAGGTTACAAATTACAGCCGATTTTCATCACCTGTGATCCTGCCAGAGATACTCCAGAGGTTGTTAAGGAGTATTTGGCGGACTTCCATCCAGATATCATTGGCTTGACTGGTTCATATGATGAGGTGAAGAACACTTGTAAGCAATACAGAGTGTATTTCTCCACACCACCTAATGTTAAGCCTGGTCAGGATTACCTCGTGGACCATTCCATCTTCTTCTACTTGATGGATTCAGATGGTGAGTTTGTTGATGCCATGGGTAGAAACTATGATAATGATACCGGTCCAGTGAGAATCAAAGAACAGATTGATTCATTCATTCCAAAGGCGGAGCGTAACAAGAAGAGTGAAGGTTGGTCCTTATGGTGAAAAGAGCACATAATCTACAATTTGTACATAGTTTAATAAGATATAAAAGGAAGACATGGTTATGTATCATAAACAGATCAACCCTTGGCCAAACCAGCCTTGAAGTTGATAATGGAGTCCTCCTCGACGACCCAGTCCTTACCCTTCGTCATCATCTTACCAGCAGCCTTCACAGCAGTCTCATCCTTCAGCTCGACAATGTCGTCGTAACTGATGACGTTTGCCAGGATGAAAGACTTCTCGAAATCGGTGTGGATGACACCAGCGGCACCTGGGGCCTTTGTACCTCTTCTAATAGTCCAGGCACGCACCTCTTGTACACCACAGGTGAAGTAGTTGATCAAGTCCAACTTCTCTCTCATGGTCCAGATGATTTTAGTCAAGGCAGACTTAGCACCAACACGCTCCTCCTCAGCGGCTCTCTCCTCATCGGTTTCCATGTGAGACAACTTCTCCTCCAATGAGACGGAGAATGGGATGATCACATCACCTGGCGAGTACTTGTCAACCCATTCCTTGATTCCCAACAAGTATTTGTTTTTCTTTCTGACGTAGTCTCTCTCAGACAAGTTGATCAAGTAGATCACTGGCTTAGCAGTAAGAAGCTGCATTGTGTTGATGATCTCAACCTCCTTTGTTCCCCAGTTCTGGTTGGCAATTCTTTGGCCATCCTTCAACATCTCAAGGATCTTCTCGACAAGAGCGGCCTCCTCTTTCTTCTGCTTAACTTCAAGGGATTGACCACCCTTTCTGGTGATCTTCAAGACGGACTCCAAGTGCTTCTCAGCAAACTCGATATCCTTCAAGGTCAACTCGTTGTGGATGATCTCCAAATCACGGACAGGGTTAACATCACCCTCGATGTGGATGATCTCGGCATCGTCGAAACAACGCACAACTTGGTAGATGGCATCAACGGCTCTGATATGGGACAAGAAGGCGTTACCCAAACCTTCACCTGCAGATGCACCCTTGGTAAGACCAGCAATGTCGTAAATGGTCAAATGAGCTGGGAGAGTAGCCTTTGGCTTGTAAATCTCGGCCAACTTGTCCATCTTTGGTGATGGGACGATGACACGGGCCTCTTCTGGGTCAATGGTGGCGAATGGGTAGTTGGCTGGGTTTCCCAATGGACAACGAGTGATGGCCTGGAAGAAGGTGGACTTACCAACATTAGCCAAACCGACGATACCGGACTTCAAGTTGTTACCTGGACGACCCAAGAGGATCTTCTTCTCCTCGACCTGTTTCTTTGGAGGCATTCTGGGAGCGTGTGATCCGATGAGAGGGCAGGATGTTGTTTGAGCCGTTAGGTGGGATGTCGAAAGTGAAAAATTTTGGTGGTGAGTATCGGGTTTCGGCTTACATAAGCGAGCTGTTAACTACGGGGCGGGCTACCGTCTACGTCTGTATATATGTGTGAGTGTGAGTGTGTGTTACTGGTCGGCCTGTTGGATGAACTGTTGCAGTCGCTCATTGTCGTTGATGTCATGTTCGTGGTTTTCTTGCCGTTTTTGTGCGACTGTCGGTTCATCGTGTGTTTTATCAAAGTGTTGACCGTTGTACAACGACGCAACAAGCTTATTACCTCCAAAGAAACGTCCATCCATCTCCTGTGTGGGTGGTTGTTAGTAATGTGTCATATGGGCCATCTGGATATATAGACATACCTCAATGCACTTCTTCGTCGATTCAACATCACGGAATCTCACAAGGACAACGCCTTCTACTTCTAAATCGAAGAGTATGACCTTCTCCACTATTCCAAATCGTTCACAGCCCTCCTTCACATCTTCAACAATGTCCTGCTTCACTTCTGGGTCCTCTTTCAGTTCATCCAGGGTAAACGCCCTTTGTAGGACCATCGTACGGGACCATTTGGGATTGATAGCTTCATCGTCTCCGTTCCAGTCCTCAATCTTTGATGCCAATGCTCTTGCTTTCTTTTTAATGGCATCACGCTCCTTGTCCGATAGATGTCTCTTTTGTGGTTGTGGTTGCTCCAGTGGTTCATCCCCCGTGGCCAGTTTCGTCCATTCTGCTTCTTGTACTTTGATCCTATGGCTTCTGATGTCATATTCGTCCATCATCTGGATGGATAAAGCCACGCTCTCGGGCCTTAGGTACACTATGAGCGCATCTCCCTTGAACTTTCCCTCGTCGTCTGTGTATAGCTTCACCTTAAGCTTATTGGTCCATAAGTCCTGTGCTATGACCCCATATCTGGAGAAGAGTTGCTTCAATTCAACTAGATCGATATCTGAGGGTAGGTTTGAGACGTAGACCGCCGTGTTGACCCTCTGTTTCCGCTTTGCGAGCTTTTCATCCTTTAACTCCTGGATCTTTCTCTGCTTCAGCTCTTTTAGCTGTTGTTGAAGTTGTGCCAGTGGGAGCCATTTATCGAGCGCCGTGTTATATTCGTACTCGTCTTCTGTCTGTGGGTCTCTGAAGACCCACTTGTCGTCCTCTTTGATGTAAGTGACACCAGGGATGTCGTTGACGCGTGGGTCTGCGTCTGGTGGCATTTGTTGTTTTGTGTATGCGTGTGTGTATATATATATCTATGTGTGTCATTTGTTTGTCAACTTTGTATGTGTAAGTAAGTCGACTACAGTGGTATATATAAGTGAGCAGCATCTATTATTCTTTTCTTTAGGGTACAAGTGCGTGGAGAATGCTAGAGATATTTATGGTATAGTGTACACAGAGACGCTTCGAGTCTCTCACGATGTGCTTCTGTACGTGTGATTGCAGTTCAGGCACACGTAAAAGAGAATCATCGACGTATCAGCTCTTCTCTGCTGTGACTGGAAGAACACCGCCTCGTGCGCATGGCACTGTGGACACTCCTTGTCGGAGCGCGGGAGCGTAGGGTCTGCGCCCAGATCTTTGACTATGCCTGCGGTCTCACTTGTAGTTGTTAGTACCTCTGTTCATCCATCGTATCGTCGACAACGCCGCAACGCCGCTACTCACCCGATATTAGAGATCAGCTCGTGGCGGTACACCCGTGCCTCTGCGGCCTGCTCCACGTATGCACAGATTCTACACTCAAAGAGCAGCACGTTGTGCTCCTTGTCCTCTTTGGGGTACAGCATGTTGTTACTGGACCAGCTGTTAGTACTGTCTTCTGCTGGGCCGCCTTTCATCTTTCATCTACTCACCACTGGCGACAGAACCTGAAGGAAGACATCTGTACGTGTGCGTGTGCTGTCTGTGCTGGCTGTGTGCTGGCTGTGTGCTGGCAGAGAACAACGGCTTCAACACTCAGAAGCCATCACCGATTAAATAACAAGAAGAGCAGCTGAGCACCTCGGAAACAGCACAAAGCAAGCGCCGCCCACACGGCATTTATGCGCGCTCTCGACGACTTTTTTTTCCCTCTTTCTCAAGCCCACACAGCACACTCAGAGAGAGCCAAGCAAGCACGACACACACACACTCCCACAAAGCAATGCTTGCCAGAACCGCCACCCGCGCCCTCAGAGCCTCCAGAGCCACAGCACTCAGATCCGTGAGACTGCAGTCCACCGTTGCCGTGGACCCTAAGATCGTTGCGATCGTGGACTCCATCTCCAAGCTGACCCTCCTCGAGACCTCATCCCTCATCACAGAGCTCAAGACACAGCTGAACATCCCAGACATCGCATTCCCAGCTGCAGGCGCCGCCCAGGCCGCTGCTCCAGCCGCTGCCGAGGAGGAGGCGCCAGCTGAGGTGCAGGAGGAGAAGACCATCTTCAGCATCAAGCTCGAGTCCTTTGACGCAAAGTCCAAGCCAAAGATCATCAAGGAGGTCAAGGGTCTCTTGGATCTCTCCCTCGTCGAGTCCAAGAAGTTTGTCGAGTCCGCCCCAAAGATCCTCAAGGAGAACGTTGCCAAGGAGGATGCTGAGAAGATCAAGTCCACTTTGGAAGCCCTTGGTGCAAAGGTGTCCTTGGAGTAAGCCCTCCTCTCCCTTTACTACCCATACACCGCCATCGCACATGTCTGTGTGCCGCATTGTACACATACGGGACGACTTACACAACGAACAACAATGCCCGAGCGCGTTGTCAATGGTCCTTCTGGTAATGGACTCCAGAGACTTCTTTCTGTACATACAAAATACATCATAAACTCACTGTATTCCCCATAACGTATGTGTTTATAAATGGAGCTTAAGACTGAATTCAAAACCGTGTGGAGTATCTCTTCTTAGTGGAAGACCCAAACGATCCATTGGCCGTGCTCTGTGGACTGCGTATCGTGTCATCATACTCTGTAAAGCTCCTATCGCTGGCTCGCCGGTATGAGGACGGGTATGGACTTCTATATGGACTCTGAACAACATGCATATGGTCCTGCGACCTCAGGGAGTATACACTCTTTGGTCTCCCACTTATCGAATGGTCCGCTTTCATGCTAGGAGAATGAACAAACTTCGACTCATCAAAATGCGGTAGCATCCTAGATCTGAAGCTTGGGCTTTGCACGCTGGATCCCGCTTGCCCAATGGACGACTGCGATGACCTGGAGGAGTATATGGACCTGTGACTCATACTTCTAGTTCCATACATCGCTGGTTTCGCATCCTCGTCGGAGAATTCACTCTCGTGCTCACTATCATCATTGGTGCCCTCCTCATCCAGCGTAATGTCCTCTTCTTCTTTAATCAGCAACGAGGCCAATGCACCCACAAGGCTCTGCATCCTAGTGAATAACTCCACCGGTGCAGCATCGATCAACGAAACGTCACGATGGGATTCTGCCTGGAAGAAGTCAAAAGTGCTGTGCAGGAACCTCTGGAATGCCCTTCTCTTCAACGGTGATAGATGGGAATTTTGCAAGAGTTCCTCCATCTCAGCCTCCATCGACAACAGCTCCATTGATCGTGGGAGAGACGATGCGGTTCTCTCTGTCGCCCTCTTCATGGTGCTGTACGTGTATTATATATTCCCCCCTGGTGCTTCCAGCTGATGAAAGTGTTTTGACCCGTCACTTTTTGTTTACATTTCGGTGTTAGCTTATGTATACGAATGTTCAAAAAAAAATTATACACCAGTGTACGTACGGGGATGGGTGGTGATTACAACTCGTAGGGAAGGCTCCAAAGAGAGACTAGAAGTCCACAAAGTACTGCACGTACGGATCCTCGCCGCCCGCGCCATAATCCAACTGCTCCTCAGGGTAGTGGTCAAAGAGTGAGGTGTCGCCAATGCCACCGGTGATTGGGGGCTCGTACGGGGTCTCAATGTCCTTTGCCAGCAGCTTCTCCCACACCACTTCTGTGAACCATGCGTGGTTTCTGATATCTGCTGGTCCGTTGGCAAGATTACCCAGTCTTCTGGTGAGGTCAGCGGTGATCAGCCTGGATAACAGGTCCACGGCGTCCGGGTGCATGAACGAAGGGTATTGCACCTTGCCTGCAAGAATCTTTTGGTACGTCTTCATTGGTGTTGTGTCGTAGAATGGGGTGTAGCCGGCAAGCATCTCAAAGATCAGGATGCCCAAGGACCACCAGTCGACGGACTTGTTGTATGGCTTGGTGGTGATCACCTCAGGTGCGATGTAATCCGGGGTACCACAGAGGGTCCATGTGACCGTGGATACCTCCTTTGCAAACCCGAAGTCGGTGATCTTGATGTGTCCGTTTCTGTCCAACAGGATGTTTTCAGGCTTCAGGTCTCTGTAGATGATGTTATGGCTGTGCAGGTATTCGATTGCCAACGCCACTTCTGCTGCATAGAACTTGGCCACTGGGTTGGGGAACCTCTGTGACTTTCTCAGCAGGGAGAACAGCTCACCACCCTCGATGTAGTCCATAACCATGAACAAGCTTCTTGCGTCCTGGAAGGTTCCCCACATACGGATCAAGAAGGGGTGCTCGACGAGCTTGAGCATGCGTCTCTCGTCGTTCGTGTGCTCCACCTGCTTCATTCTAATCACCTGTGCCTTCTTGAGCACCTTGATGGCGTAATAGCGGCCATTGTGCACGGAGCGGACTAGGTGGACACGGCCAAAGGAGCCTGTTCCCAAGGTGCGCATGATCTGGAAATCACCGAGGGAGTACTTGCCCTTGGATACGGTAGATCTCTGCGGCAAGAGTGATTGTTGGATGGCATCAGAGGTGTAGTTCTGTTGCGGTTGTTGCGCCTGTAGCGCCTGTTCTGGAGGGGCAAACTGGCCCTGCGGCTGCTGTTGGTGGTAGTCCATCTCCTGGTGTCCGATGTGCAGCTTCTTGAGCAGATTGGCCATCCAATTGTGTGTGTGTGTGTGTGTGTGTGTGTGTGTGTATGAGTGTTATCTTCCCGAATCCTGTCAGGGGTGATAAAGCGGGCGTGAAAGATCGAGAACAAATGTGCTGGGTACGAAAGAGCACCGGGTGGGAGTGGGTGGGTGGGGGGTGCCAGATAGTAGCAAAACGCACGCTCAATGCCAGTGGAAAACCGGGAAGAGGGGTCAATTGATCACACAGAGGTGCACTCTTGAGTCTTGTGGGGGCCGGTGGGACCAGATGAGGCTCTGTGTAATAAATAGGTGGTGCGGCGGTGGAATTTGGCATCACCAACCAGGAATTTCGGTGTGCGCTGGCCGTATTATGGGAGATTTCGCGGTTTTGCTGCTACGGCGGAAAATTGCCTCTTTGGGGATTGTCGCTTTGATTACCCGAAGCTTAGGTCAGCGAAGATCACAGCCCTGGTCATATGGTGTGATTATGTAATATTGCATATGTATGTATGGTCGCGTTTTCGTTAGTTCTTTGTTACGCGTTGTCGCGTTCGTTGCATGCGGAAAGGTGGTAGTCCAATCCATGGACACCACCAAAGAGATAACACACCCACACAATGTCAGACTCTGACTACGATGAAGAGATGATGAGTGCCACACCGCCGCCTATCGAGCAGGAGGAGCAGGAGGCGAACTCAGGATCCAGAGAGGGGACTCCATTAGTCGATCCGGAGATTGAGAAGCTCGCCGTCAAGCTAGTGCGGGTCTGTCTCGCACTCAACCTCAACTCACAGCCGCTCTCCTCGAAGAACCTGCGAGACAAGGCCTTCGGTACGGAGACCGTGCATGTGCGCAAGTTTGAACTGGCGTTGAAACGAGCCGATAACCTTCTTAGAGACGTTTATGGCTATTGTCTTTGGGAGATGCCTCCAAAGGAAACAGTGAATCCGAAGGGTAGGAAGACAATTTCCAAAACCAAGCAATGGATCGTCCTGAACGTGATGAGAGACGGATACCTGAGATTCCATCAAGAGGCTGATTGGTTGCGGACCTCTGTGCAGGTCTTCGGTTCAGAGTTGATGGAACAGAGACGTGACTACCGAAATTCCAAAGAGCACTACCCACACCTATCCACAGAGTACGACCTCATGTTCAGAGGCCTGGCATTGGCAATCGTCATGGTCATCATCGTCTCGAATAACCATGTCACGCAGGAGGAGCTCTTCAGGGTGCTTCATAATAGCTTTGGCTTCGACACCACAGAACCTCTCAAAATCATCAACTTGACCCTCATTGATCTTCTTAAGCAGCTGGATAAACAGGAGTATGTGAACAGAATCGTCACAAGGACAGATACAGAAGAGGTCGCAGAGTACACCGCGGGAAGAAGAGGACTCATGGAGATGGATAAAGAAGCATTCACCGATCTAACCAGAATCCTATATGATGAAAATGAACAACGGGACGAATTTACAAAGTTGATTGATGCCACCGTTGGTGCCGCTTATAACCAAAAGTGACAAATGGGCTTACGGTGCTAGGACATACAATCAATCAAACCATGCCATGTATGAAATTAACTAATACTTCTTCTTACTTGGTCTAGCATTCTTATCACGACGCTTATCCTTCATCTCCCTGTCCTTTCTGATTTGATCAGTACTCTTCATCTCACTATACTGACCTTGCTTGTTGTAACCTCTAACTCTCTTACCACTCTCCAATGCCTTTTCAACCTTCTTCTTCTGTTTGTGGAAATCATCTCTAAATCTATCAGGAGCTCTTGGTGCCTCATCCTTCTTGTGCATGAATTTTCTGTTGTCACCATTGTTATGAGCCTTGTTCTTGTAATCAGAAGATGAAGTCTCACGAACACCAGTCTTATAACCTGTAGACTTATGAGCATTCTTCCAAGCATCATAGACACCAGCACGATAACTTGCAGGCATCTTAACACCAGATTCTCCAATGATGAACTTCTTGTCAGTAGAACGAGAGTTAACATATTTGTGCTTCTTCTTATCCCACTGCATCACAGGTGCTTGACTATGATTCTGGATACGATCATCGCTGTTCAGATCAAATGTAGCGGCGGCGGCTTCGTTGACAAAGCCAGAATTGAGTGACAATTGTTGGTCTTGGATCACATTCGTTGGTGCATAATGAGAAATGAAAAAGTTTGGATCTCTAAACGTCTTCTTGGCTTTTGGTTTCTTAGCTGCAATGACATCTTCAGCAGTTTCAAATTCCTCCTCGAGAATCTGGTCAGAAACTGAGTAACCAATCTCATTAGCATTGGTCTTCATCAATACTTCTTCAGCCAAATTATGGAATAAACCAGCTTCACGTTCTTTCTCTCTAAGGGCCTTCTGTTCCTTTGCACGACGTTGGATTGGTGCAATTTGCTTTCTTCTAACGTTCATCATATCAACAAGAGAATCATCCTTCTTACCAAACTCGAAAACGGTCTCCTTGTTTCTTCTATTCTGCAATTTCTCCAAAAAGGCCAACTTCTCCTCCTCCAAGTTCTTTCCAAACAGCAAATTTTGTTCATCCCACCCGGCAGCCTTGATCTCCTTGGCTCTCTTGACAGATTCACCACCAGCAGATTGACGGGTTCTGAAATATAACTTCTCAGCCTTGACTGCCACACCTTGCAACACTTTCAGGTCATAATTGGTATCCATCAGATGCTGGTACATCTCCATCATATTCTCAATGTTGTATCTTGGAGCAGCGCCAAGAACCATACGATCCGTGTAGTTGACCTTCGGCTCAACGTAGGAATCACCCATCTTCTGCTTCATAATTTCACACTTCTTCTCATGCATTGGTGTTAACATGACCTTTCTTCCAAGGAACAACTCCAAATCTAGCAAGTATGGCAATTCATTCTCAGAGACGATCGAGTAAGCCCAACCTCTGTTACCAGCTCTTGCAGTTCTACCAACTCTGTGGATGAAGATCTTGGACGAAGCTGGAAGAGAGTAGTTGATCACGTTGGCTAACACTGGGACATCAATGCCTCGGGCAGCAACATCAGTGACAACCATGACTGGAGTCAAACCGGCTCTGAAATTCAAAAGTTGACGTTTACGAGCATGTTGATCCAGTGTACCATAGATGTAAGAAACGGCGTAACCGGATTCCTTAAGCATCGTCGTAACGTATTCCACATGATGACGAGTTGGCACGAAAACAATCGTGGACTGTGGGTGCGGCAATTGGTTCGCATGTGGTAATCTCTTTCTCTTCAAGTTCTTTTTCTTATGCTTGTGAGCATCCTTCTCCTTATGTTCACCGTCAAAATCTGAATCTGAATCAACTTGGTTTGCGCTTTCAATCTGCTTCAATTCTTCTTGAGTTGCCAATGGGATTTTGATCACGTCTTGGATCAAGTTAAGCAAATTTGCTTCTCTTTCACCATTCTTAGAGGAGATGTAACACATTTCCAATAACTCAGATATCTTGGTCTCGGCATCAAGACGCACAAGTACCGGGTTTGTTAAACCTGCCTTCGCAAAATCAACTAAAGATCTTGGCAATGTGGCGGAGAACAACAGGGACTGCCTTGATGGTGGTAAAGATCCAATCAACTCTGTCAATTGCTCCTCGAAACCCATCTCAAACAAACGATCAGCCTCATCAAACACAATGTATTCCACACATTTCAAGTCCAACTTCATTTCAATCTTCAAATGCAGGAAACGACCAGGTGTGGCGACGATAATATCAGGGTTCGACATCATCATGTTGAATTGCTCCTCAAGGGAATCACCACCAATGAGCAATACACTTCTTAAATCCAAACCTCTAGAGAAATCCTTGATGACTTTAAAAGTCTGAATAGCCAACTCTCTCGATGGTGACAACACAACTGCTCTGACACCAACCTTGGCAGAATGCATCTTCAACTTCTCGATCAAGGGGAGGGCGAATGCAGCCGTCTTACCAGAACCAGTACGAGCCATACCAACGATATCTCTATTCTGTAGGATCAATGGGATGGTCTTTCTCTGGATAGGGGTTGGCTGTTTGAATCCCTTTCTGGAGATGTTGTGCAAGATTGGCTTCGATAGACCAAAACTAGCAAAAGTACCGTTCTTAGCCTTACTCTGCTGAGGTTGGTTGTTGAAGTAGTTAGCAAAGTCGATGTCCTCTTTCGTTTTGGCCTTGTCACCTTCATCATCAGACAGTTCTAAACTAGGGAATGCCTGTTCTTTCTTTGGCACAACCTTCTTTTGCTTCTTTGGTTTTGGTTCTTCATCTTCATCACCAGAAGAGATGATTTCATCTTGGACTTCGCCAAATCCATCATCATCAGAGGAGAAGCCCTCTGAGTCAGAAGCACCATTCAGTGCAATGTTTCCTGCGATATCGAACTCTTCGTCACTGTCCATTGTCCTTAGTAACTGCCTGTTCTTAGCAGCTCAAGTGCTTGCACAGCTGCTTTAGAGAGCGATGAGCTGAAAAGAATTTTCTTCACAAAACGATTTCGCGAATATTCAACATAAAACGACTTCGCGGAAGGTTGGGGCACGCTCTCTATGTATGCACCTGAACGTGGAGAGGAATGTCAGGTTAGGCAGGTTTCTAAGTGCAGAGCGTTCATAGCTGATGGAGGTGTTGGTTCTCTCCATCGGAATATCTGAGGACTGCTCAGAACTAGCCTAAGCAACGCCCATATCACCCAAACACCAAAGATCTGCCACTAAAAGCGCTTTCGACGCGGGTGACCAATCGTAATTTTTTCGTGGGTTATGAAAGAGATGGCCGACTGCGTGTGTGACGCGGGACCACAATGAGGGCAACGGGGGAGTTCTGTGCTCTCAGTGGCAAAGTGGTACGGCGTGCTGTGATTTTCGCTTTGGCGTTAGGGTGGCTCGCGTGCGTTTTGTGGCTGTCCACAGCTGGCTCAGAAGTGGGGAGCCTTTGGAATGATACCCATGTCGCTGATAACCATGTCGCTGATAACCATGAAAATCACAATGACAGTGAAAATGACAATGACAATCATATTGCTGCCCCACAACCAGTGGAGGCTGGGGCAGATACTGCCCGAGCTGAGAGGGAGTTTGTCGATTATGTGATTGAATACGAGGATAATGATCTACGCAGGAGATTATCCCAAGTATTCCCGTACACCAGGAAGTCCCCAATACCCAACATCATCTGGCAAACTTGGAAACAGCCGCTCAGTGAAATCAGGAACACAGAACTACGGAACAACATCCATACCTGGGAATCGCAGGACTCGTATGAGCATAGGCTTATAATCGATGACGACATGGTGTATGTGATCACGAGGACCTATGAGCAGTTCCCTGATATTTTGGATGCTTTTATAAAAATGCCTTTGAACATCCTCAAGTATGACTTCTTCAGGTATCTGATACTATTCGCCTTTGGTGGTATATACACAGATATTGACACTTATTCTATTCGGCCACTCAAGAGTTGGATTGATCAACCTGTGAATATGGAGAGACTCTTCCAGGATTATCATGGCGACGTTGGCTTCCTCGCTGGTATTGAAGGAGATTTGGACTCCGAAGACTGGAGTCTCGAGCTCTCACGTCGCGTCCAATTCTGCCAATGGACATTCAAGAGCAAGGCGGGCCACCCGGTGTTGCGAGAGTTGATCTATCGAATTACGCAAGTGACTAATGAACGCTATGACAAGAAATTGAACCATGTCAAGATTGGCTCGCAGTATTACAATCTGAATTCGATATACACGGTAATGGAGTGGACAGGCCCCGGTGTGTTCACAGATGCTGTGTTTCATCATCTCAACAAGATCCATTCGGATGCCGCGGTGTATGATGCTAACTTGGACAAGAGCGTCCATTTTGCTCAATTTGAAAAGCATCATAGTGATAAGAACACCGTATCGGAAAGCAATTCTGTGGGGTGGCAGAACTTCACCAGACTTACGATACCGGTATTGTTTGACGATGTGCTTATTCTTCCAGCAAACAGCTTCAATGGTCTTCCAGATGTTGTGGAGTTCGAGGTTGATGGGCGTTACACTTATCTGAATCACGAGTTTCAGGGCTCGTGGAAGGGGTAAGTGGGAAAAAAGGAGGATTTATATGTAGAGCAATATGGTTTGTATGCTTTTAGGTGTGTGGTAGTCGTTTATAACTTTTATTTAGAGTGTCATAGTACTCACACCTCATTTGTAGTGTCTCTCTCCATACACACCGCACGCCCAAAGTGGTGTATTTCCGCTTTGGGACATCAATGGCATAAATTTTTTTTCGATGGGCCATCGAGCTTTCAATACAAGGGAATCGGTCAAGTTTAGTTGTACGATCCGTGCATCAGAGTCACTAGGACGATGTCCAAACCATCCAAGAAGGTCAAGAAGGTCAAGAAGATCGTGGACAAGATCCGTTCGTTCGATGTGTTCAAGAACAAGAGCCATGAGAACCAATATGAGAACTTGGAGTCCCATGAGGACCACCAGGATGAGGAGCCCCAGAGTAGGAAGAGAGACCGTGATTACGACGTCGTTCTGGTAGACAGTACCAGTGGTAATGAGGTGGAGCAGGGCTCCGTGGTGAATCCTATTGACGTTGACAATTCCATTCCAGAGAGAGAAAGTGTACAAGAGCACAACGAATTGGCTGATAATAATGACTTCATTTCTCTGAAGTTCTCAGACTCTGACGATGATGATGAGGAAGACGTTGAAAACGACGAAGATGCATACTCAATGGATGATTACGAGACAAATATGGATCCAGATGCACCAATTCTCAATACCGACGCTCCATGGATCCAAAACCACGATCATTCTGAACAGAAGGAAGTTGCGGATTGGCTAACGATGGAGATTAAAGACTTTATCGCATACATTTCTCCTTGTAAAGAGGAGATTGAGGCAAGAAACTCGTGTGTAAGAAGGCTGCGTGAGGCCATAACCAAGCTTTGGAGAGATTGTGAAGTTCATGTCTTTGGTTCAAGCGCCACAGATTTATATCTACCTGGTTCTGATATCGATATGGTCATTGTGAGTGATCGCGGAGACTACGGTAATAGAAATTCGTTATATCAGTTATCTTCATATTTGAAAAGACTGGGATTGGCCACAAACGTTGAAGTTGTTGCACATGCCCGTGTGCCCATCATTAAACTGACCGAACCAAAGACCCATATACATATTGA
Organism: Williopsis sargentensis; assembly: GCA_020995425.1. Taxonomy (NCBI): domain Eukaryota; kingdom Fungi; phylum Ascomycota; class Saccharomycetes; order Phaffomycetales; family Wickerhamomycetaceae; genus Williopsis; species Williopsis sargentensis. The sequence continues at coordinate 1,872,626 of CP083465.1, read as the reverse complement.
TATCTCATTCGAGAGAACTAATGGTATTGAAGCAGCTCAGGTGATTCTTGATTGGTTGAAGGAGACACCTGGGCTTCGTGAACTGGTCTTGATCGTGAAACAGTTCCTTGCTGTGAGAAAGTTGAACAACGTTCGTCACGGTGGTCTTGGTGGGTTTTCTACAATCTGTTTAGTGTACTCGTTCTTGAGATTACATCCAAGAATCAGCACGGGGAACATTGACGCTTTGGACAATTTGGGTGTCTTACTCATTGAATTCTTTGAACTCTATGGAAAGAACTTCAGTTATGATAACATTGCCATCTCCGTGATGGATGATAGCGTCTGTTATTTGAGGAAATCGGACTACAAGGACATGCAGGGGAGATCATCGTTCACATTGGCAATTCAGGACCCTTCTGATAGTTCGAATAACATCAGTAGAGGTTCTTTCAACATTTTAGGGTTGAAGAAGGCATTTAATGGTGCCTTTTGGTCACTGGCAAACCAGTGTTACGATCTGGAGACTGCTACATATAAAGAAAGAATTGGAGCCAGTGTCTTGGGAAGTATCGTCAAGTATCGTGGTAAGGAGAGAGACTTTAACGATGAGAGATCTTTGGTGTTGAATGAGGCGATGAGCGAGGTTGGCTCCAAATACAAGTCATACTTCTCTGAGGCATCCTCGACCACTGATGAAGAAGAGGAAGAAGAGGAGGAGCCAGTTCAAGGACCACCAAGAAAGATGAAGAAGCTCGATAAGGACCAACCAAAGCGCAAAGTTGAAGACTTTATGGGACTGGAAGAGGACAGTGACGATGAGCTACGTCCAAAAGTTGTAAAGAAGTCATCGTCATCGTCATCGTTGGATAAAGACACAAGAAGAAACTACTGGATGCAGAAGGGTAATGTCATACCGTGAATAATAAATATACCCCAACTAATACAGGTCCACTTTTTTGTTCTGCTTCCTCGTAGCACGAGCCTTCTTCACCATGAGCCGCTGCTCATTGGTACGCTTGCTAATATTTACCCATTTCAACTTGTCCTCATCGCTCACCTCGCCGTCAAACACAACGGTGCGCTTGATCTCCTCGCACAGTTTCTGCAGACACAACGCCGCATTCTTCTCCCTCGAGCGCATTGTATCGTTATGCACGACGATGTCGCCACTCTTGGTGGCGTACCTGAAGCCCTTGTCTACCAGCTGCTGTCTAATCTCCTCTGGGATCCAGTTTTTGTGTCTCCACTGCTCGAGCGTCACAGTTGCCTTTGAGGACGTCTTATTCACCTTCTGCCCGCCAGGTCCTGAGGACCTGCTGAAGGTAATGGAGAAGTCTCTGAGTGGTAGAATAGCGGGTCTTAGTGCCCGAAGCCATACCTTTGCCAACTGGATGCCCGTATCAGGCATTTAGCTTTCACTTAGAGGTCATCATCAAGCACATCGGACTACGGAAGGGTGGAAAATAAATTGATATTCATTGCTTCCCCCACCTCGAACCCCAACTCACTCACACACACTCACACACACACACCAAGACTACGACCGCGACTACGACAAGCCAATGTTCTCCCTCTCCGCCAGATCCATCGCCAACCGCACCCTTGCACAGTCTGCTCGCCGTCTGCTCCACGCTGGCGAGGCAATCCCATCTGTCTCGTCCCTCAGAGAGGGCTCCCCAGGCAACGAGGTTGATCTTGCTGATCTGACCAAAGAGGGCAAGTCCATCATCGTCGGTGTTCCAGGTGCGTTCTCCCCAGCCTGTTCCGCTTCCCATGTCCCTGGCTACATCAGCAACTTGGCCAAGTTTGAAGAGAAGGGCTACAAGGTGTTTGTGACCGGTGTCAACGATTCCTTCGTGTTCAGGGCCTGGGGCGAGTCCCTGGGCGCCCCAGCGGATGTAAGTTTCTACCCATAATGCTCTAGCCACGTGTGCAGTGATATATTCTGATACTAACAAACAGATCCGTTTCATCGCAGACCCTGCTGCTGATTTCGTCAATGCTGCTGACCTTGCCATTGACGCTGCCCCATTCTTCGGTAACGTCAGAGGTAAGAGATTCGCCTTGATTGTGAAGGATGGTAAGCTCGTCAAGGAGATCTCCGAGCCAGACAACTTTGGTGTCGACGTCTCTGCTGCTGAGAAGGTTCTTGAGCAGATCTGAGCTGACAGTGTTGGCGAGTAGTTATGCTATTCACTCCATACTCCGTGCGGACTACGTTACAATGTGCAGCGGATGCTGTGATTATGATAAAAATTATACGAGCGATTCCTACGTGGCTGTGCGATGACAGTGATGTAGTTTATATGGCAATTGCTCCCCAATTGCATGTACTGTTGTCCTTTGTTCAGCTTGCACACCTCGATGAAACGCCCATCATATCGAATTTGAAAACACCGATCAACAACACTTCACTTTACAATCTCAAGAACAACACTGCTCAGACCAACCTTACAACAGCAAAAAACAACGACCGAATGGCAGAGGAACAAGAGCAAACAGAGGAACAGCAGCTCCTTGCGAACCGTGCTCTCTTCGCACAGACGCTCACGTTCAACGTAATCGGCCGCTACGATCCAATGTTGTCCAACCTGCTCTTCACGTCGGGCAACTCACAGATCTACGAATACGTCGTCGCCTCCGGAGACTGGCTGAAACTCCCATACAAAGGACCGCTGGCTGTGTACTCCAGAGATGGTGCAGACGATGGGTACGATGCTGGGATCATCGTGCTCAATAAGGAGAAGATGGAGAACTTTAGCATTGGGATTATCACCTTGGAAAAGAGTAAGCAATTGGGCAAGGAGGACATGAAAGTGGAAAACACTGATACACTGACGGTGGTCAAGGATAGCGAGGGAAAGGCATACGGTATTTGGATCCAGGATGATAGAGAACCACTGTGTTCGCTGATAAAGACCTTGATTGAGGATACGACCATACCTACGACCACGACAACGGAGTAATACATTTCACATCTTACATTCACATTTTAGTTACACAGTGCGTGCATCCAAAATGCACCACAACCATCACTTGTTGGTCTTCTTCTTGTATGTCCCTCTTTTCTTCTTCGGAGGCTCCTCAGGCGATCCGGCACCTGGTAACGTCTTATCACTGTACCCTGGTAATGTCTTCCCAGCAACGTTCTTCTTCATAGGGCTGTTGTTGTTGTTGTTGTTATTCCTCTTCGCCCCCTTCTTCTTTGAATCCACAGAGTCCATTGTACCAGCCGCATTTTGCTGTTGTAATTGTTGCTGAGCAAATGCCTTTTGCTGTTGTTGCTGTTGCTGTTGTATCTGTTGCATACGTTTCTGTTGAAGTTGCTGCTGCTGCAATGGAGTCAAATTAGTAGTGGGTCCACCATTGTTGTTGAAAGGTCTGTTGGATAACGGCGCGTTCATCGATGCATTCTTCAGCTTCTCCTTGTTCAATCTAAACTGTTCCACAAATCTTAAACGTGTAAACTGTGTAGCCTCTTCACCTGCCAGCGACGCTCTATCGCTCAAGGTCAACATGAATCTCTCGTACTCAGAGTTTTGCTGTGGGGAATCCTCATGCAACTCTCTCACCGGATGGAATGCCTTAGATCTTGGATCCGAACATTCAACACGATGATCATGAAGTATTTCACCATTAGTTCTGTTAATTCTTGGATATTCCAACTCAGGAACATAAGCTGTGCATTTGTATGGATTCAAGGGAACTTTCAAGTTCAGCTTCCTATTGGTCAAGGTAAGAATCTCACTCTCCATACTTAATCCCAATTGATCCGTGAACCTCTGCAACGCTGAATCAGTTTGAGATAACAAATCGTAAAACAAAGATAGTTGTGTTGGTCGTAACAGTGTTCTATATAACCTTGGAACCAACTTCTTCTCCTTCTCGCCCTTCTCATTCGTCGTTTCCAACTCCACGGTCTTCCTATGATCCAGGACAAGAAGGATCAAACAACCTTCATAAAACACAATACCAGCGTCTCGTAACACCTCAACAATTGCATATGGGATCTCACCTTTTGCGACATACTCCAAGAAGTCCTTTACGAGGTGACTGTTCTTCGATATTATGCCGTCCTGTGTACCAAACCTGTAATGATTCTCATGGATATGGAAATCCAACGACGGGGTCGCATTTTCATACTTCTTCAGAATTTCCTCCGTCGTCTCTGCAAATGTAAACTTCCTCTTCTGTGCATTGGGGGTATGGGCCAACCCGTGTTGATTTCCGTTAAGCATTGATTGTCGGTGCTGCTGTTGCAACTTCGCTGCTTGGGCATTCGTATGTGCCTGCTGTTGTTGTTGCTGTTGGTTTCTCGTAGTTATTGACCCGTTCGGCACACTCCCTGAGCCATTCATGTCGGTATACGTGCGCTTCAAGTCCTGCGATGCCATTTGTAAACGTGGAATAGCTCTTTGGATGGCCCTTAACGGTTGACCTGGGGCTTCCTCCATTAAAATGAAAACACCAAAAACTCCGGGTTACGAGCGCATGCGAAAACCCGGACATCAATTTCTTTCTATGCGCAACACTTCTACGAGTTCTAAAGGCATTAAAGTGGGTATTGTATTGTACTGCCACTGGGCGCTCAGATCTTGGTGCTGCCCCAGATGTCCTGGACACCAAAGATGGACGTAATGGTACCTGCAAGACCGACAGCACCTTCGCTGTAGTGCAAGAAGCCCAAGTTGTTGAGGACAATGAAGAAGTCACATGCATCCCAAACAAGTCTCTTCTGGGCCTTTGCCTTCTCCAAGGACAGTGGTTTGCTCTTGTCCGCATCTTTCTCCTCAATAGCATCGATGGCCTGCAACTTGGAAGTGGCAATTGAGATCCTTCTCAAGTCGTTGGCCAAGCCGGCAACAAGACCAACAAACCAGAACCAGTTCGCCCATTTTGGAGCCTTTGGCAAGGTCTTACCAGATACCAAGCCCAACATCTTGAACCATGCAACAGAGTCTAATGACAAGTAGCCAATGTATGCCAAGTTCTTGAGAACAACAGTGCTTCTGATGACATGATCCGTCAGCTTGTTATCATACGCCTTTGCAGCGTCTTGTAAATGGTTCAGTGGCTTGAGGAATCTCAATGCCTTTCTCACAAATGCAGCCTGGCCTTGCAAACCTTTGAACAGCTTGGCCAATTCTCCCAAGCCTCTCTGGGCGGCGTAGAAAGAGAGGAAACGAACAAGGTATTGCACGAGACGCAACGACTTTTCACGGCCAGCGGTGGAGTCGAGGTACTTGATGAGTTTTCTGAGAGAAGGGTGGTAAACCACAGTGTCTGCGACCATGTTGTGTGTGTATGTGTGTGTGTGTGTGATGGCTGATAGGCTCGGGAGAAAGAAAGGGAAAGGAGTTAGACACACACCAATTGTTTGAACTTTTATAAAAGAAAACCGGAGCTGTGGGCCGCAACCTTCTAGCCGTGGGACATTTAACGCGGGGTGAAGAAATCAGAAGGGGGAAAAACCCGGGTGCGCTAACTGGGCCGTCTTCGGGGTTCGGGAGCTTGGAAGTTGGAGCGTCCCGGTTGTTTCCTATGGGCGGGTAACCGCTTGTATTTGCTGACGTCATGGTGTGGGCCTATGGTCTATGTTTTTTGTCCTGTGTCCTATGGTCTAAACTTTCACCTAGCACCATGAGCTACTCTTACTACCACAGCGTGAACAATGAGTCGTGACAGACTAGTTCAGAATTTCAGTGTTAACCCGTTACCCGTTACCCAGGGGTCTGAGTAGTTACACTACAATCATCAGGAAACTTGACAGATCAACCGTTACCTATAGACAAATACACTCGCTACTCCTTTACAAACACACAGGCAGCACCCATACCAGTACCCAAACACATGGAAGTGATACCAATCTCACCAGCCTTCAACTCTCTCAACAAAGTTGCCAACTGTCTAGTACCAGTGGCAGCCAATGGGTGACCAAGTGCAATGGCACCTCCTCTTGGGTTAACCTTCTTCATGTCAATTCCCACCTTCTCGATGGAGAACAAGGCCTGTGCGGCAAAGGCCTCGTTGATCTCATAAACTGAAACGTCATCGACGCTCAAGCCAGTGGCCTCCAAAACTTTTGGAATGGCATATGCTGGACCAACACCCATAATCTCTGGTGGAACACCAAGAACTCTGAAGTCAACGTACTTACCAAGGATTGGCAATCCCAGTCTCTCAGCAACGTCACGTCTGGCAAGCAATGCACCGGAAGCACCGTCAGAAACTTGTGAAGAGTTACCTGCGTGTGTAGAACCATCCTTCTTGAAGGCTGGTCTAATCTTGGACAATGATCCAGGGGTCACGCCCTTTCTTGGACCGGAATCGGTATCAACAACGACAGTTCTCTTGGTAACCTTTGGTTCCGCTTCCTCATCGTCTTCATTCTCCACTTCTTCGGTGACCTCAATCTCCAGGGGCAAAATCTCATCCTTGAACAATCCAGTGGCAATTGATTTCTCAGCCTTGTTGTAAGAGGCAGCGGCAAACTCGTCCTGGACAACACGGTTAATGTGATACATGTCAGCGATGTTCTCATTGGTGATTCCCATTGGGATTTCACACTTCTTCGCATTGACATCCTTCTTCAATAATGGAGAAAGCTCAGTCAATGCGCCTGGTCCGTAGTGTTGGGTCATGGATTCAACACCGCATGCAAATCCAATGTCAATCTGGCCAGCCTTGATCTTGTTGGCAATGTCATTCACAGCGGTCAACGAGGAGGAGCACTGTCTGTTGATGGCAACAAATGGGACGGTGTCTGGAATACCAGCGGCAAGGACAGCAGCACGGTGTTCAGTGGCGCCAGCGCCCTTGTTCAAAACGTTACCGCAAGCAACATCCTCAATCTTGGAAGGGTCCAAGTTGACCTTCTCCAAGAACTTCTTTGTGAATCTGTAGAGCAACTCGTCCGACTTCAGGTCCTTGAAGAGGCCCTTACCACCCTTTGTGATTGCTGTTCTGTAGGAGGCGACGATAACAACGTCGTCACCGCGCTTAGCGGTGACGGAGTCCTTCTGGGAGTGGGCCAAGTGGCTCTTGATTTGCGAGAGTCTTTCCATTTGCTGTGACTGTTTTGTTCTTGTGCTCTTGTGCTCTTGTGACTTGTGACTTGTATGATTGTCCAAAGCTTACGAGGAATGCCAACGCCCTTTTATATCATGGGCAAGCTGAATATTTGTCAGTGTGGAGAAGCCAGTGCAAGCGGCCAGTGACACAAATCATGGCGGCAATTTCCCGTGCCGCGGGCTGTTTTTGCAGTGGGGGAATTGAAGGCAAAAAAAAAAAGAGGCCGAGGATTTGTGCCGCGGGTTAAAAAGTTATAAAAAATGGCCGTCGTTTCGAGTGGGAAATTACACAAAAAAATACCGCTTATGTCATTAAATAGAGCATAATGGACTAATTGGGCGTTATCTGTTTTGGGAGAGGGATTTGTGTTCTCAGGAGAGTTTAATTGGAAAAGCTGAAGGGAGAGCCCGCTAGCTTCCAGAGAGAGCGAGGATCGATTTGGACACCAAGACCCCAAGAAATACAACTACAAGGAAGAAACAATGGAGGAGCCCCTCACACCACAGAGACGCAGAGATCCACGCAGAGGGCGAAGCAGGGGCAGGCGCCAGGATGGTACAACCACAGAGCCATCAAACACTCAACCACAGAGAAGTAGACGAGACAGAGACAACTCCAGAGCATCATCCACGGCGTCATCGAGGACTAAAACAAGAACCAACCCCCCAGTACGGTCTGCCAATAACGCAAGACCTTCAAGTAATAGAAAGCCCGTCATAAAAGAGGACACAAGACTAGATGAGCTGGAGCACTTCCAATACTGCATCGCATCAGTACCACAGATCACTCTCATCAACTCGAGTAACAAGGCCAAAATATACAAGGTTGATATCCAAAACGAACACTACAAAGTCACAATACCAATCCTCAAATCTCTGCCGATCCAGCTGCAATCATTACCGGAGAAGCCATCTAATGGTAATGTCATCAAGAACTTCAATTCCAAAGTAAGGGCCAAGGACAACAGTCTAAAGTTTTATCTCAACTGTCTGGTTAACGATCATCAACATCTATTGCTGACCCCAACTGAGTACAGGTTGTACGAATCTTCTAAACAGCTATGATTTACATATACAGCATCGCATACAAAAAACATCATTTCTTTGGAATATACAAAACAACTTCATCGGATCAGTTCAATCCAAAACCAACCCAACTCCCTTGTACAATAACTTTTCTTAGCTTTACATCTAACGTAATCTCGGGGTCATAATCATAGAAGCACGACCCTAGTTGAAAGTCTTGATGAACGCCTCAGTCTTGGTCTTCTCCTCTGCTCTTCTGGCATCGTCCCACTGGAACTCATCACCCAACACCTTAACAACACCATCCACCGCTCTAAGAGCAGCCTTGGAGTCCAAGAAGGCCAATCTGGTTCTTCTGCACAGGAAGTCAATTGGGTTTCTGGTGTACTCGTACTTCACAGAGTACTTCAACTCAGCAACAGAGAACGGGTAGTTGAAGTTGTCATAGGTGGCCTCAGCGGTTGGAGAAGCCATGGCAACTGGTAATTGGTTGGCCTTGCTTTGCTTGAACAATTCCAAGACCAATGGGGCTCTGGAACCATAGTTGTTGGCCAAGTGCTCAGCCAATTCAGCGTCAACGTGGTATTTCTGTGCCAATCTTGGGGCAACGGTGGCATCAAAGTTCTCACCACCGGACAAAATCAACTTCTTGGTGACGGTTGGGTTAGCAGAGAGCTTGTGGAACTTGACAAGCTCATCGACGGTCTCCTCGGCCATCTGTCTGTAAGTGGTCCACTTACCACCAGAGATGGTGGTCAAACCAGTTTCAGAGGTGAACAACAAGTGGTTTCTAACCAAGTTCTCAGTGCCGGTACCAGTGTGTTGAAGTCTTGGGTCGCGGACCAATGGTCTGATACCAGACCAAGCGGAAAGAACATCCTCACGTCTGACTGGGAACTTGATGTAGTGTTGCAATTCTTGCAAGATATCCTGGATGTCAGCTTCGGTTGGGGTTGGGTTCTCCGGGATCTTCTCCAATGGGACATCGGTAGTACCAGCAAGAACCTTTCCTTGCCATGGCAAGAAGAACATAACACGTCCATCAGAGGTCTCGGCATCCAAGATACCCAAGTTCTTTGGACAGTAGAAGTCTGGCAAGACGATGTGGACACCAGCGGATGGGACAACCATCTTTGGGGGTTGTGGGGTGGCTGGTGGTAATCCCTGTGGGTCCTTGTCCATGTCCAAGATAACATCAGAGTATGGGCCGGTGGCGTTAACGACAGAGGTAGCCTTCACGTTGTACACCTTACCAGTTTCACGGTCACGCGCAACAGCACCAACAACCTTACCATTCTCCTTGAGCAATTGGGTGACTTCGACGTAGTTCAGCACGGTGGCACCGTTCTCAATAGCGGTGATGGCCAAAGTGGCGTTGAATCTGGAGTCGTTGAAAGAACCATCGTGATAAACCAAACCAGCCTTCAAGCCGTTACCGTCCAATTGAGGACAAGCGGCAAGAGCTGCCTTTGGGAACATCAAGTAGGATGATCTCAAGTTCTGCTTGCCGGCAAACAAGTCATAGACCTTGGTACCGACCCAGAAGTAAGGGACTTGCCATAGCTTGTACACTGGGATCATGATTGGCAAGACGGTAGCCAAGTGAGGAGCAGTTCTCAACATGGAGCCACGCTCGTCGAGGGCCTCAATGACCAAGTCCAGTTGGGACTTGGACAACTGCCAGAAGGCCTTCTCCAGGTATCTGACACCACCGTGGGCCATCTTTGTAGACTTGCAGGAAGTGCCTGCGGCGAAGTCGGTTCTCTCCAAGAGCGCAACGTTGAGGCCTCTGGTAGCAGCGTCCACGGCGGAGCCTGCACCTGCGGCACCACCACCGATGATGAGCACGTCGAACTTTGGTGTAGTCTCGAGCTTCTTGAACATCTCCTCTCTTGTTGGTGGAGCAGGTCTGGACTCGATCAGCGGAGCGAGGGAGGCCTCGTTGTGCACCTGGTTGTGCTGAGCAAGGAAGTAGGAGCCCGCGGCAGTGGCGGTGGCCACAGCTGCGACACCCCTGGCGACACTGCGCTGTGAGAGTCTCTTGAATGCGAAGGACATCGTTGTGGTTGTGGGTCGTTCTGTTGTTAACGTCGAGAGAAAGGAACGGGCGCCCACTGTGATTTTATAGCGGGCGCAACGAAGGAGGAAATCGCATGCCCGTGCACCAAGCCAAAACAGCCGCAGGACAGCTTCCGGGACAAGCAAACGCAGCGTACACAGACGGACAACGCACAGTGTTTCGGTATGTTTGTATGCTGCGTGTGTTTGTGTGTGCCTGTGTGTGTCAGATGTATGTATCAGTTCCAACTTCCCAGTGCACACCACATCGCTTCCCTTCCAACGGTGGGAAACGGTTGGAAACAAGCGCTTAACACCTACCCGAGGGCCAAATCCCACCCAGAGGTCTCATGGGCAAATTCAAAGGGGGGGGGGAACACCAACACGGTCTACTATATTTGCTTATGATGCTGATGAGACCCATCTTCAATGTACCACGACTCCCAACCAACCCATTCATGGGCAGATGGTTGTCCCCATCCCACCTGTCTTCCTTAGCCCGCGCTTAACGCTTGTGCGGTCCCTCATAGGCTAATTTTGCGGCTATTTGTCCTGAAATCGGGGGTACTCCAGACTCCAGAGAGTCATGAGAACGCCGATCGGCGCTCCATCCAAGTTTCAACGCTTCTCATTCTGTTCTTCAAGGCTCTTCAATGGCCCATGGGAGAGCTTGCTGTGGCGTGTGACAAGTGATCGTGGGTGCTAATAAGGCTTGTTTCTCGACAACGGTCAATGACGAATCACAGATAGATAATAGGGTCTAGATCTACAATCGTGTGAACCGATTTCCAAGGATGAGCGGACCGCGTCGCGGTTATGACCATATCGTACCAGAGAACAGGTCCAGGTGGTTGCTTGGACGAGATCGGGACGGGTCACGGTGTTTGGGATTTTACGACATGGCATGTCCCTTCACTAACCATTAGGTGTCTTACGTGTACACACTTCTGCTCTATGAATGGTTCCAGTGCTACAAATCCATCATAGGCACCCAACTCCTCAAAGCCCAGCCGAAATGGGTGAACCCTCCGTCCTCCTCTCAAATACATTACCAGCATTTCTGGTGTGAGTCACACATACTGGGCTTTTTCGGATCTTCTGTTCCTTTGACGTTGCATCTCTCTCTCTCTTTGAATCTCTAATGCACTCCAAGTCACGTTCTGTGTGAGGCCTCCAGAAAAACAGGACAGCCGTTGCGGGGTACGGTCTCGGTACAAAGCACAATGCGATCTGGATGCCAACCTAACAAACAGGCCATTGCATGGGACATTGGACTAGAGACTAGGGACTGTCCCATCCACGGCCTGCCAGGTACCAGTTCTCATGGCTCCTGGCCGCCCTAATGGTCTGGCTCCTGGCCCCACCCGCAGGGCCTCTCTGCAAGGCTGGCATCCTGCACCCCGACAAGTCCCCGGGGCTCCGCGGGCCTCTCCCGGGTGTCCGCACCGAATCCGACTTTTCGCGAACTAGTGAGAACGCTCCGCTTTCACGCGAGTCAATCACTACTCACACTCAAAAACATAACAGCATTCGGCATATACACTCGTACACTCATAGATAGCACATGATTCCGCCGACCCAGGCCCAGCCTGCTGCCTACAGGTCCACCGTTCCGTAGAACAGCGGTCAACCATATCTCCCTAAGAACCTATCGACTAAATCCCACTGTTGGACTTGCGTCTGGTAGACAACCCTGGCTTCTTCTTCACAACTTGGAAAGGACACGCAGTGATGTAGTTGGCCAACTTGTCCGTCGTTTGTAACAGTTGGAACGAGATGATGAACAACGTTGGCTTCAAGTACCTCACCAACTGCGTGATGAAATGCTTGGTGTACGCTCTGTATGTGCTCTCAACGACAACGTGTAGCGTAAAGTCAGGGTCATATATCAACTTCATGTTCGTAATCACCGAGTTGGTCAACGATTCACAATTTCTTTCAAAGAAATTAATATCATCATGCTCGTTGTCAGAGGTGTTGATGATGTACAACACATCTCCAGATTTGACCGTACTGCCCACGGTGTATTGAAGAGCAACTTGCGAATCGGTACCTTGATCCATGTACATGAGATATGTGTTAACGTCACTGGCCTTTCTCTTATCGTCAAAGAAGTTACCCAACGTCACGCTTCGACAGGCCCTGAGATTCTTCAAGTTTCGCTCCAACTCGCTCTTCACAATCTTTTTATCACTGTTATTCTTTGCAAAGATAACATCCGTAGGCTTACTAGACTTGGCAATGATGTTCTTCTTATACTCTTCAATGGCCTTGTTCATCTTGTTGTCCAACTTCAGAAGATCCTGTGCTTTGGCATCACGACGATGGCTAACACCAAGCTCGGCAAACCCGTCTTGGACAACCCTCTTGATGCCCACAGGAATTGGTGACTTGGTATCAACAGCCTCTTGGATAGCCTTATCCAACGCTTGTAATTCACTGAGCTTCTCCAGCTCAACAGTCTTCTTCAACAAATTCTGACGAGTGATCTCCATGCTCGCCAACTCTGCCTTGGTATGTTGCGATGAAACGGCAGACGAACGCCTCTTGTAGTTATCATTGATGGAACAACGAAAGTTGGGAAGCTTTACCTCAGCAATATCATAGTCAAACTCGCCTTCATCATCACTCACTTGTTCTTCATCACTCAAATCATCCTTTGGACCTGGAGTACCAGACGGTTTGTAAGATTTCGGCTCAAACCTTTCAAATGGATCATGTGTCAAAAGGGACCAGCGATAATTCGCATCCTCACCTTGGGATCTCTGTCTGGAGGTCTGACGTCTGCGACTGGAGGAGCGACCACGGTCACGGCCACGCGAGGTGGAACGCATGTGGCCACTGGTGTTGGTGGGGGACAGAGAGGCGTCTCTCCCTCTATTGGGAGACAGGCGACTCATCAGGTCGTTCTCAGCAGCGAGTGCGGATTGCAGCGACATTTCCGTGACTTTGTATTCTCTTGTATCCCCTGTTGTATTCTTTAGCAGTTGTAGCTCTGTGTGTTGCGTAGCCTCTGGTAGCCCTTTGTTGTGTGTGTGTGTGTGTGTTTCTATCGTTTACTGCGTTCCCTTGTGCTGCTCGTTTCCTCCCCCTTCGCAAAGTCCAATTTCAGGCAATTTTGTGCACCGCCTTCGCTTTCCGTGTTCCAAAACTGACCTGAACACTGTTCGGAGTTTAGCCATCCAAACACCACATTTCCGATGGCTACCCATACTGAGTTATGTCCATGGCTTCTCTCTTTGTGCAGTGCGCTCAGCCTTTTGGGAAGCGACAAGGATACAATCAATGGAGGCTTTTTGCTCGCTCACTGGACAGTTCCATGAGCCTGTGAAGCGGATCCACGATGGCCAGTCACTCAGGCTGTTCCAAACATCTGTCGCGTTGGTTGAGTTACAGAAGTCATTGACGAGGATAACACAGTTGGTCAAGGGAAGGCAGGTACCCAGTGGCTGTTTGCGTGCGAGCGACCTATACACGGAGGAGGAGATTGACAAGTATACTCATTCGCAGGATTGCGTTGTTCCTGTTTTTGATGACGATACGCCTGTCAATGGCAACGATGCTGGCAACATTCAAAGTCCCTATGTCGGTGCTGTGGTGTCTCTCTTATCCCAGCTCACAAAGCTCATAGATCTCGTCCCACCGTTTCCAGGTCCAAGACGGTATGGAAACATGGCATGCAGAGAATGGCACACCAAGTTGGAATCAAACATCAATGCGTGGATGCATGAATACTTGGCACCTCTGTACAAGGGTGACGACCTGGACGGTTTCATCAATGAAGTTGAATGGTATCTCATTAACGCATTTGGTTCTAAAGAAAGGTTGGACTACGGCACTGGTCATGAACTGAACTTCCTTGCCTTTATCACAGGGCTTTGGAAAGTTGGAATCATCCCACTGAGCACGGTGCAAGGTGATGAATTCCTTACGATGTTTGCCCATTATTATAACCTCGCGAGAAGGCTGATATTGACATATACTCTTGAACCAGCGGGGAGCCATGGCGTTTGGGGACTCGATGACCATTTCCATATCATTTACATCCTTGGTGCTTCGCAATTGCTGGAATCAAGTTATTCAGCTGTATTGCCAAAGTTTGTCAATGATAGATCTGTTGTCTTTCAATACAGTTCACGGAACTTTTACTTCAATGCCATTGCATTCATCTATGAGGTGAAGAAGGGTCCCTTTTTCGAGCATTCGCCTGTCCTTTATGACATCTCAAAGATCAAGACGTGGGAAAAGATTCTCAAGGGTATGACAAAGATGTATCAGGCTGAAGTGTTTGGTAAATTCCCTGTCGTGCAACATTTCTATACTGGTGGTGTTTTGTTTCCCTGGAGATCAAGCAAAGATGGTTCAGCATTACCCATCACAACTAGTGATGAGGATGTCTCTGAGCTTAAGAAGAAGGTTGATATCAATGATGATTGGAAGTTTAAAGTTCATCATGCACACGATCCAAGCCGTGGGACATCAACGGGTTCAACCTCACTGCAAGATCAGTTGATTGGCAATGGGTCATCACAAGTACCAACTAGGGCACCATGGGCAGGTGTATCTACTAGCACAAGTGTACCACATGGTTCTGCACAAGTGACAACTAAAGCACCGTGGGCCAAGGCACCACGGTCCTAATTATGATCCTACGTAATCATAGATGAATATGAAATCAAATTAACTACCCAAAAACCGATAAATATGAATGCCAGCTCAACAAGATTACACAACAGGGCCAGCAGCGATAACCTCCTTTGTAGCCTGATCAGAGTACTTTGCAAAGTTCTCAGAGAACAACTCAGCCAATCCCTTGACTTCCTCTTCGAAAGCTGGAATGTTAGACTGTGTCTTCAATGGGTTAAGAATCTCTGCTGGGACAGAACCAACAGCCTTTGGAATCTGCAAGCCAAAGATTGGGAAGCTTTCAAACTCAGCATCAGCCAAAGTTCCGTCGTGGATGGAATCCAAGATTGCTCTGGTGTACTTCAAAGGACAACGCTTACCGCCCTTTGCGATAGAAGCACCGGTCCAACCAGTGTTCAACAACCAAGCATTAGCCTTGTGATGGGTCATCTTGTCAGAAAGCATCTGTGCGTACTTCATTGGGTGCAATGCCAAGAATGGTTGACCGAAACAAGCAGAGAAAGTAGCCTCTGGTTCAGTGACACCCTCCTCGGTACCAGCCATCTTTGAAGTGTAACCAGAGATGAAGTGGTACATTACTTGAGCATTGGTCAACTTGGACACTGGTGGCAAGACACCACGGGCATCACAGGTCAAAAGCACGATGTTCTTTGGGTGTGAGTTGGCGAAACATGGGATCTTTGCAGATGGAATGTACTCAATTGGGTATGCACAACGGGTGTTCTGAGTGATGGAGTCGTTGTCGTAGTCAACCTCACGGGTCTGGTCGTCATAGATGACATTCTCCAAGATTGAACCAAACTTGATAGCGTTGAAGATTTCTGGCTCCCTCTCACCGGAAAGACCCAAACATTTGGCGTAACAACCACCTTCAATGTTGAAGACACCCTGGTCTGACCAGCAGTGCTCATCATCTCCAATCAACAAACGGTGTGGGTCGGCAGACAAGGTGGTCTTACCAGTACCGGAGAGACCAAAGAACAAAGTGACATCACCCTTCTCAACACCTTGGTTTGCAGAGGAGTGCAAGGTCAAAACGTTGTGGTTGACAGGCATCAAGTAGAACATCACGGTGAAGATACCCTTCTTCATCTCACCAGCGTACTCAGTACCGAGAATAACCATCTCCATCTCCTTGAAGTTGATCTCAACAGAAGTGGAGGAGGTCATACCCTCGGTGTAAATGTTTGCAGGGAACTGGCCAGCGTTCCAGATGGTGAAGTCTGGTTCACCAAAGTTTGCCAACTCCTCTTCGGTTGGTCTAATCAACATATTTCTCATGAATAATGCGTGGTAAGCTCTTGCACAGACAACACGCACCTTGATTCTGTATCTTGGGTCCCAGCCTGCATAGGCGTCAACAACAAAGACTTTTTCTCTAGTTCTCAAGTAGTCAGCGGCTCTGGCCTTGGAAATCTTCCAGGTGTGCTCAGAGACTTTCTTATTCACTGGACCCCACCAGATGTTGTTGGTGGAGGTTTCCTCATCGACAATACGTTTGTCCTTTGGAGAACGGCCGGTCTTCTCACCAGAGAAGGCCATCAGGGCACCAGAGGCTGAGATGGCGGTCTTCTTCTCCAGAAGACCATCTTCGTATAGCGTTGGGACGGAAGCGTTGTGTCTAAGCACGACGTCTGCGTGGAGGTTGAGCTTCTCGATGAGAGCTGCGTTTGGATTGCTGTGGACCTTTGAAGGGGACATTGTATGTGAAGTGGTTGATGAAGAGAAGAAGAAATGGGAAGGAGACGCCAGCAACAAACTCTTGCGGGAAGTGTGTGGTATTTATACGTGAAATGTGCATCGGCGGCATCCCGGATGAGTTAGGGGCGCCTGTCCCTAAAGAATGGCAGAGGGCGCTTGATTACCCCGTGAGGCACAGCGGTACCGCTGTGCCTTGCGATCAACTGCTTTTGCTGCCCACACCACCACACGTCTCTATCACACCCCACCATACATCACATCACCAAGTGAACACACACCATACACCACACACTACATACCATACATACACCACTGTGGAACACTGAGTACTCACACGCATTGAATAGATCAAAGGCTCTTATCGCCCGTTGCCCCGGGTCCAAAAAAACGCTAAAACCCTAATGACGGATTGCAAAAAAGAATAAAATTTTACCCCAGATTTTCGGAACGGTTTGCGCACGTTGCTGCGGTTAGCATTTGGGTGTTCTCTGTGCTCTCTGTTTCCGGTCGAGGCTCGACTGTCAGTTGTGTGTCCATGTGGTGAGTGTTACTGTGTTACTGTATGCTCATTGGCCACCGGCAGCGGCCCACACCCACGCTTCATACCCCCATATCCCCCCCACCTACATCAAATCACGTACACGAAAGCAACTCCGAGCGCGGGCCATTGCACGAAAATGGACAAACTCGGAACAAAATTTTGACGTGCGCGAGCGGTATCGCTGGGGGCAGCGGATGCATACGTAATCGTGTTCTTGGGGTGTTCCCGGTACCCTCCGTGGACCGTGGCCCGTGTGACTTTTGACTTTGCCCTGTTCTGCTTGCTAAGCACTTGCTCAGTGTTATTGGCCTTTTTTTTTTTTACTTTACGCTTCAATGTGGGTTGACTTAATGGGTTCATTTGTCACTTTGAAGTTTGTGTCACAGCGTGCAGTGATCATGGTCATTCTGGTCAGTGCTACATGCTGATTGTGTGATCGTGCCATTAATAGGTGTCTCGCTGACTCTCTTGTGATCATTGATCACCCTTTGTGCGATGTACGTACGTCGCTTAACTCCATACGGCCCCACGGTTCAGCCGAACGGGCCCGTTTTGCGTGGGGTCAATCTGGGGTATGACACATTTAATAATGTTTGCTGTCTTAACCACTATAGCCTCTCAACTCCTCGAAGCTCCGGCTGCGTGAGTCATGACTACTACAGCTGTATAATGATCTTTTATATTACATAACTCACAAGTACAACGACCCAGCACTCACAATGTCCCTGTGGACCATGCTGGTGGCCTTCTCCATCTTCTCCTCCAACTCAACGTTACCAATCGTTTTTGCAGCGACAATCATCTGTCTCAACATCTCCTCCAATCTCTTGAACGTTCTGATCAAACTTCCCTCATAAACATCCGTCATTTTACAAATTTGTGTGAAAGTGGCGCCCTTACACCATTCATAGACAACTTCCATCAACTCAGGTCTGAAGGACTCAACGTAATCCTTCTCAATGATCTCAATCTTGGACTCCTTCGAGATCTTTGCAATCTTTGATGCCATCTCCTGCATGTGCTTCAATGGTTCGGCTAATTCAGGTTTCAACCTTGGTGTCTCCTTAGATCTCTCTTGGAAGACAAAACATGATAATAACGCAGCACATTGCTCAGCGGTCAACTCGTTGAAGTTACCATTAAAGATCATCTCCGTCAACAAAAGCTCATCTCCCGTGGAAATCTCACATGCAACACGTCCTTTCAATTCAATGACGTCATTAACGGTAGTGAATCCCATTCTTCTCAAAACACGCTTACGGTGTCTCAGATCATCCAATTGGATAACAGCCTGAGCTTCCAAGATTTTCTCTTTCAAGTTCTTGGCATCGGTAGTCAACGCAACCTTGGAACTATAAGCCTCATACAACTCTGCTAATTTCGGAGACTGCGCCAATGGGTTGGAATATAACTTGGATTCCAAAACTTCAATTTTTTTCAACAAAGTCTTGAAATCAGCATCCTCAATCTTCATGTTTTCCACTGGATCCAAGGTCGGAATACCATCAATGAGACGACGTCCAACCTCTTGTAAACTCTTTGCAACTGTCTCCTTCACTTGGTCGGTTTTGACGATCTTTGGCATATATAATCTCAAATTACCAATCTCCTCAACAGACTCCAAAGTGATTGGAATAACACAACTCTTTGACTCCTCGCCTTGTTTGGCAGGTCTGATACCTTCTGGGAATGATGGATTGAATGGCTTGATCAGGTTGGTTGGGGCATCAACATACATGCTATTCACGAGAACGTCAACGATATAAGCCTGGTGATCGGTGTAAACCTCAGCCTTGTTTCTCTTGTTATTTCTCTTTTCAAAGTTGATCACAACACCCCAACCGTATTCAAATTCACCAACCTTGACCTTGAGCAAACGACCTGGTTGAAGGAAGTTCAAGACATGGGCAGGATGGGTAATGATATGACGAACATCAGCATTATAACCATCCAACTGCTTTCTAATGTCATGGTATTCTCTAACGGTAGCTTCATCATCAATGGTTAGCGATGAGAGTTGCCCTTCAATCTCCAATAACTTTCTCTCCAAAACTGGAACACTTGATGCATTCTGAAATTGATAAAAGGAATGTTCAAGCATGAATTCAGGTGAAACACCCTCCACTCTCATCAAGTTCAAAATCATGTTATAACCCAAATGGAATGCAGAATCCAATCTATCAGCTTCACCTTTAACCATACCTTTGGCGACTTGTGGCTCCATCTTTTCATCAATCATCATGATCACAATACCACGATCATCTAAACCACGACGACCAGCACGACCAGACATTTGAATGTATTCACCACCACTGACCCAACGGAATCCCTTACCATCCCACTTACGGACGGATGTAAAAACAACGGTCTTGGCAGGCATATTTAAGCCAATGGAGAAAGTCTCAGTGGCAAACAAGACCTTCAGTAAACCCTCCTGGAATAAGATCTCAATGATCTCTTTCAAGATTGGAAGAAGACCGGAATGATGAATACCAATACCACGACGAAGCAAAGGCAAGATGTGTTTAATCTGCGGCAGTTCACGATCAGACTCTGGTAAGATATCGATGGCATTTGTAAAGATCTTTGTTAATGTATCACGCTCCTCATCGGTGTTGAAGTCCAATTTGGACATCTTCAAAGCTAAGGACTCACAGTCACGCTTTGAGAAGGAGAAGACAATAACTGGGTTAAACTTCTTAATCCAAACCATCTTGATGATCTTATAAATGTCAGATTTAGAATCCTTATTACCACCTTTAAAGGTCTGGCCTTTTTTACCACGCGCATTTGCGGAGTTTGGATCATCACCTTGAGCATTCGAGATAGATGCCATTGCCTTTTGGAAATTCTCCTCTCTGAAAGTACTCTTCTCGTCAACGACAAGATGGATACCATCACCATTCGCAGGAAACAAATAATGTTGTAATGGAGTTGGTCTGAAATTGGTGTAAACGACATGGCAAGGTTGAGAATGGATCTTGCAAATCCATTCAGCAAACTCCATCGCATTTGGGATCGTAGCGGAAAGGAAAACGTAATGAACCTTATCTGGTAACAAGATGATAGTTTCTTCCCATACGACACCACGTTCCTTATCTCTCATGTAATGAACCTCGTCAAAGATCACCCAAGCAACTTCTCTCATCACTTCAGAACCTCTATACAGCATGGATCTCAGAATTTCAGTCGTCATCACTAAACAACCTGCATCTGGATTAATTGTAACATCACCAGTCATCAAACCAACATCACCAAATTCCGCTAACAGTTCACGGTATTTCTGGTTAGAAAGCGCCTTGATTGGAGAGGTATAGATGACTCTCTGCTTGGCAGCAAGAGACTGAGCAATGGCGTACTCAGCAACGACAGTCTTACCGGCAGAAGTATGGGCAGACACAAGAACGGATTCACTTCTATCAATACAAGAAATTGCAGTATCCTGGAAAGGATCTAAGGTGAAAGGATAAGTTCTTGCCTCGTTCACTCTCGTGTGCTCACCTATAGGCATGTATGGGTAACCTGATGGAACAGCGACTTGATGACGAACCTGATGCGATAATTTGACCTTGCCATCTTCGGCTTCAACCTTGGCCATCAATCCTGAAGAGGCCTTGACTTCACGAGATGCCACCTGCTCAAAAGAGTCTGCAACCATTGGCACAACATCGGACTTCTCCTTGGTGTCAATAAGCTTCTTGTCCTTCTTGTTGAACTTCTTCTGCTTCTTCTCGATCGCGTCATCCTCAACCCTTGGAGATGCTGGACGTTTCTTGGTGTCCTGTTCTTGGTCATTAGCCTCCACGGCATTGGGCCCGGAGGTCACAGGCAGCTCCGGCGGAGCCACGGGGGTCTCGTCAAAGACGGCAAACAAATCGTCGTCCATCGAAGCGGGCTTCACAGAGTTTTTCTGACGGTTTGACGGTCTGTTTGCTAGCAACAAGCTGGTTGAACTGGTAAGAGATTGAGAGATGAGATGAGAAGAAGCGCAGAAAAATTTCAGGCGTTCGGGGCCACAGAGTTGAAGGGCTTTGTGAGGATTGCGGACTAAATGAGACAATACTCGAAGTATTTCTTGCATAATGACATTGATCCATGTCCACAACAGACTGTTGACCCCAGACATGCCACTTTCTCCCCATTATCATTGCGCTATTCCCCATCAATTGGTCACAACTCGCATATGGTGATAGCTCAAATATCCCAATTCGGAAACTTTCATTCTGCTCTTGAGTCTCAGTCGTGGCACTGTGGCAATGCAATCTGACAACAAAAAGCGCGAGTGGTTTAGCGGTAAAATTCAAAGTTGCCATCTTTGAGCCCCCGGTTCGACTCCGGGCTCGCGCATTTATTTTTTGAAGTATTTTGTAGTGGTGTGGTGTCTGGATGTGATGCAATATGCAGCGTCGACGTCGTTGTTTCCGATGACGTCCCAGCTATATATTAGAATACAATATAATTATAAGCGTAGTTTGGGCTAATTCTATCGAGTGGTTTAAACAACCCCTTTTGAAGACCATTCGCCACTGACACATCCGAAAACCAAAAAAAACACGATACGCCCAAACACCATTGTGATGTCTTAGAAATTAGAATGCTGGCTGGCCATCCTTATAGAGAGGCTTGCCTCGAAAGGTGAATTATCCTTTCCTGGACAATGTCTGCTAATTCCATGTGACTAGCCTGACACTGAAAGCGGAGTTATGTCCCCTGTGCGAATTGCGTTTCAATGACTTGAAATGTCTGATGCTGGAGCTCCTGCGAACCATCGCAACTCTAGAGAGGGTTACTCAAGTGTTCCCCTTCTTCCCCGGAATGGTGGATGCACTTTTTTGTGTTACGGAATTTCAAACTTCTGTGCAGCGCAAATCTGTCCGTTTTAGTGGTGAAGACATTTATCGACAATGCAGTGAACTTTCATGAATAGCGTTCTGCCGCGCGCCTTACAGAGAATAGCCTAATGGTTGTTCAAACTTCATGAATCGTACATACACGCCTCAAGAGAGTCTTGTGCCGTGGACAGATGTATTAATCCGATCTAACGGCCACTCGTCTTTAGGTTTAATATGCATGGCGAATGACCCATTGTTCCATATTAATCCCGGTAACCTTTTTGGCTTGGAGAGTCGTGTATGGGCTCACTAATCGTAGACGGTAGCTCTCTTCCTTATGATCTGTCCCGAAAACAGACTCCTCCAGAAGCCAGAACACCATCTTTCCACGGGCTGTATGATCGTTAAAGGTGTGGATAACGACTTTGTGGCCTGGCTCGTGATCTTTTGCCTTCTCATATACTGAGCCTTCATCTATCTTATCCACTGAGTTACATCCTCCAGTCCAACAATTCACTTCCTTGGTTCTTTTGATAATGGCCAACAACACTGGAAGTTCGGCCTTCCATGTGCTCTTGGGCCATGTGCCTCTCATTGAATTTGTTAGTGGTGACCCAGTTAACCAAATCACTTGCCTGCAAAGTCAGAAGTTTAACCTGTACAAAGGACTAAAATGTAACAGGTGTAGTGGTTTAACAGCAAGCTGCAAGAATATCTTGAAAGTTGAATACCACAAGATGTCACGCATTACACACATATGACAGATACGCGCTCTGCAGATTAGTAGTGCCACCGGCGTTCAGTCTATTATCTCGGTACAGCTTGGCAAAATGAATCCCTAAAAACCCCCTATCGCACAACAATTTCACTGTCGAGCTATCAGTGGGCAGGCATATAAACTGTTGAATGGTACCCTAATGTGATCATCGTGGTACTGAGCTGTGAGCAACGAGTTCTCAGTTCTAGCATCGCCGGAGCGCTCTCAATTGTTTGTCAACTCGGAGATCAATCACTTCTGGAGCCACTGGTACTACCTTTGTGGCGTTGACACAAAATCGGGTTTTGTGTCAGTGATGATCAGGTATAAAAGAATCTGCCGTCTCTTTACCAATCTCAGGGATTCTTTCTTGCAAAACCATCTGTCATTTCCTAATATTCAACACTAGCAACAATCATCTGCTACCTCATTGCTATTACCCACAAGATACTAATTAAAACAAGCACGCACGCACTTACAGTCAACTTATTCCACACAACATGACCCTTTCACCATCCACCTCACTTCTTCGTGAGATTCAGGCTCAACAAACGTGTAATTCTGTTACACTGACACCCGCCAGTCCCAGTTCCAGTCCCAGTCCCAGTTCCTGCAGTGATCATATATTGTTCAACAAATTCATTTCGACGATCAACACCACCACACAGGCTGCTCTTGCGGACTCTAGTGTTGAAAGAGCTCTCTCAAGTTGCTCCATAGCACAGTCTGTTATCTCACACAGCTCCATAGCACAGTCTGTTATCTCACACAGCTCCAAGTCCATCAGCTCTGAAGTGACACTGTCAATGAGTCCGCACCCTCCCAAGTTCAAGAGAGACTTCATGAAGTCCAGCCCTGACTTGGCCTCATTCTCGTACCGCGAGTACGCCGTTAACCTTGGTGAGATCCATACACATACCACTAAAATTGTTTCACTTTCAGCTGCTGAAGAGGAGACCTTGTTGATTCCTCATGACAGACCATTAAAGATGATCTCCACCAACAACTCAAGGGGTGCTGTTGAGTTCATTGAGGAGCTACAGAATGGACCACAACCTTATCATGCTTCAGAATCACTTGGGATAAGTTCAACTGAAGAATTCAATCAACTTTTGACTTCATATGATGCTCAAATGATCTCCCTCAAATCTACAGAGCAATGCCTACAACAAACTTGCGAGCCGGGCACTGGCTCTCTTGAGCTCAAAGAACACTTCATGTCAGATGTCGCTGAAGTTTCATGCTTCAAGTCGTACCATCATGCAACTTGGTATGTTTCGAATGCCAAACAGACTTCTCACTACTTCATAGTTTCCTTTGGATTTCAGCCACTAGCCTATAGAGGTCTTGAAACTGGAAACAAGCACTTTGCTGGCCATGTCATGAAGAATGGTGATGTTATCTTTGAATTTGTGTCTCCCATTGTCTCAGACTTTATAGATAAGGATGACTTTGACTTCAAATTGGTTGAAGAGATGCATGCTTTCATCCAAAGACATGGCGATGGTGTTAAAGATATTTCTTTTGAAGTCAAGAATGTTGCCCTGATGTTCCGTACAGCTGTCAGCAACGGTGCATTGGCTATTCGTGGACCTCACATCGAATCAGATGAAAATGGATCAGCACTTATGGCCACAGTACAAGTTCTAGATGACGTTTGGCATACTTTGATAGAGCAAATTGATTACAGCGGTCCCTTCCTACCTCATTATACAGCAGCTCAAGGTAATGAACGGTATGGGTTCACCAAAGCCATAAGCATCAGAGGTCTTCCACCTGTTCACTTCAAATCAATCGATCATTGTGTTCAGAATGAGGATTGGGATAAGCTTGAGCCAGCTTGCGACATCTACCAGCGAATGTTTGGGTTCCACAGATTTTGGTCGGTTGATGAGAAAGATGTCTCTACTGAGTATAGTGCCCTTCGTTCTATTGTGATGGCGTCCTCCAATGAGTTGATCAAGATGCCCATGAATGAACCGGCAAAGGGGATTTGTAAGTCCCAGATTGAAGAGTTTTTGGACTTTTACAATGGTCCTGGTGTTCAACACATTGCGCTTCTCACTGATGATATCGTTTCCAGTGTGAAGAACATGCGCATGAGAGGTACAGAGTTCATCTCGACTCCAGAGCTCTACTATGACGCCTTATTACCAAATTTATTAGCCATGGATGTTAAAATTGAAGAGGATATGGATCAGTTGAAAAATTTGGGTATATTGATTGACTTTGACGAAAAGGGTTACCTCTTGCAGATCTTTACGAAGCCATTGACGGACAGACCAACTTTCTTCATTGAGATTATCCAGAGACATAACCACAACGGGTTTGGAAAGGGTAATTTCAGAGCACTCTTTGAAAGCATAGAGCATGAGCAGAGACTCCGTGGAACTTTGTTGAAAGATACTTCGTGACTCGTGAATATCTCGTAAAGGCAGTATACTTGATTTGACGTGACCTGAAGTTCGTGTCTTCTCCTGCGTCTCTGACGTCTCATTATCCACATTGCCCGTGTATTGGGTGTTTGCTTGGTTGCATTTTAGAAATCTGACTATGACGGGTTTAGATTGTACTACATAGACAGTATCCAACACCAATGAATGAGAAGGAAGAACAGTGAGAGAGAGAGAGAGAGAGCGAGAGAGAGAGAGAGAGCACCAAAGATACGCAAACCGCCAGTGACCCGACCGTTGCGTCTATTCCGACCTCGTTTGTGTGGCCGGAAGTGCGAAACTCCTCGCGCTGTTCCGTGGAAAAAGGAGCAGCTCCAACGCCCCAAACAAGCGGCTGTGAGCAACGCAGTAAACAGGGAAAGAATCACCTATCGGGATCCTCTGTCTTTGCTGTTGAGCCCTCTTTGTTTCACAACTGCCGTTTCGTGTGCCGCCCCTTGTGAGATTGACCAGAGAGCGAGAACCGATCGCACAACCACCGCAGGACGAAAGAGTCACCTGTTTATTTCGAAGCGGCTCCCTCTGCCATCGCCACCACCATCATCACACGTTTAACGGCACGGACCACCACATACCACACGATCTTGATCGCCAGTAACCAATGTCCAGCGCAGGGTGAGTTTATCTGCTTTGTTTTGCTCCGCTTTGTTTGCCGTGGTGTTGTGCCCTGCCACCTGCCTCCACTGCCTGTCAGCGGTGGCCCCTTCCGTCACTGATTCACAGTTTACTAACAATGTTCTCTAGAAATAGTACCATCACGGTAAAAGTCGTTGCCGCTGAGTCTCTCTACAAGAGGGACGTATTCCGCAGCCCAGACCCCTTTGCTGTGTTAACCGTTGATGGCTCGCAGACCAAGTCCACCTCTGCTGCAAAGAAGACGCTCAACCCGTACTGGAACGAGACGTTTACCTTCCAGGCGAACGAGAATTCCATCCTTGTCGTTCAGGTATTTGACCAAAAGAAGTTCAAGAAGAAAGACCAGGGATTCTTGGGTGTCGTGAACATCAGAATAGGAGACGTTATTGACTTGGGGCTGTCAAACTTTGAAGAGACAATCACCAGAGAGTTGAAGAAGTCCAATGATAACGTTGTTGTGAGTGGCAGATTGATCATTGTCATCTCGCACAATAGTGCTAACGGCTCTGCATCTTCTGCCTCCACTAGATCAAGACCATCTGCCCCACCGCCTTTGTCATCCGTTGGTACATCCGCAGCTAGTACCAGAAGCTCTGCAGCTCTGCCATCTTCTCCACCTGTCGCTTCAAGTACTGTCCAAACGTCAACCACCAACGGCAGCAGCAGACAGTACTCCTCATTTGAGGATCAATATGGAAGACTTCCTCCAGGTTGGGAGAGAAGAACGGACAATTTTGGCCGTACCTACTACGTTGACCACAATTCGAGAACGACAACATGGAAAAGACCAACGTTAGACCAAACAGAATCCGAGCGTGGTCAACAGAGACAGAATGTCACTGAAGCGGAACGCAGACAACACCGTGGGCGTACGCTCCCAGATGACAGACCAACTTCTCCAGTCTTGCCAAGCAATAACAGTATCACCGTCAATGCTATCGGTGGCACACCAGCTGCTAGTGGAACCTCTGCTGTATCGATGGCTGCCACTGGTGGAACCACGTCCGGTCTTGGTGAATTGCCTCCAGGCTGGGAACAGAGATTTACTCCGGAGGGTCGTCCATACTTTGTTGACCATAACACTAGAACCACCACTTGGGTTGATCCAAGAAGACAACAGTATATCAGAACTTATGGACCAAACACAACAGTACAGCAGCAACCAGTGTCACAGTTGGGTCCACTACCAAGTGGCTGGGAGATGAGATTGACCAATACCGCCAGAGTGTACTTTGTTGATCACAACACCAAAACAACCACTTGGGATGATCCAAGATTGCCATCCTCCTTGGATCAAAACGTTCCTCAATATAAGAGAGACTTTAGAAGAAAAGTGATCTACTTCAGATCTCAGCCAGCTTTGAGAATCTTGCCAGGTCAATGCCATATCAAGGTTAGAAGAGATCATATCTTTGAAGATTCTTATCAGGAGATTATGAGACAAACTCCAGAGGATTTGAAAAAGAGATTGATGATCAAGTTTGAAGGTGAAGAAGGTTTGGATTATGGTGGTGTTTCCAGAGAGTTTTTCTTCTTGCTTTCTCATGAGATGTTTAACCCATTCTATTGTTTGTTTGAATACTCTGCTCATGACAATTACACACTTCAGATCAATCCAAACTCTGGTATCAACCCAGAGCACTTGAATTACTTCAAGTTCATTGGAAGAGTTGTCGGACTGGGTGTATTCCACAGAAGATTCCTCGATGCCTTCTTTGTCGGTGCCTTGTACAAAATGATGTTGCACAAGAAGGTTGTTTTGCAAGATATGGAGGGTGTTGACGCTGAGTTTTATAGATCTCTGAAGTGGATGTTGGAAAATGACATCGATGGCATTCTTGACCTGACGTTCTCCGCTGAGGAGGAGAGATTTGGTGAATTGCATGAGGTTGATTTGAAGCTAAGCGGTCGTGAGATTGAAGTCACCAACGATAACAAGAAGGAGTATGTTGAACTGATTACAGAATGGAAGATTTACAAGTGTGTTGAAGAACAATTTAAATCGTTTATGGATGGTTTCAATGAGCTCATACCTGAGGAACTCGTCAATGTGTTCGACGAGAGAGAATTGGAATTGTTGATCGGCGGTATTGCTGAGATTGACGTCGAAGATTGGAAGAAGCACACCGACTATAGAGGCTACCAGGAGTCTGATGAAGTTATTCAATGGTTCTGGAAGTGTATTGGAGAATGGGATAATGAGCAAAGAGCAAGATTGTTGCAGTTCACCACTGGTACATCGAGAATCCCAGTCAATGGTTTCAAGGATTTGCAAGGTTCAGACGGTCCAAGAAGATTCACAATTGAGAAAGCTGGAGAATCTAACCAATTGCCAAAATCTCATACTTGTTTCAACAGAGTTGATTTACCACCATATGTGGATTATAACGCTATGAAGCAAAAGATGAGTTTGGCGGTTGAGGAGACTGTTGGTTTCGGTCAAGAGTGATTTGTTTCTATTCCTGTTTCTCTAGTTTTCTGCATATTATTTTAATTGGTGTTCTTTGTCGAGTTGATCACTGATCATTCCTTTGATGCCCAATACTTTACGTTATTCCTATTCTGTATTCTTTAGTGTGTTTTGGGTGTGCTCTTTCTTGGATCTGTGCCTTCTCTAGGAGCCGTGAGAACTGTTTGGTTAGCGGTACTGGTTGTTAGGTCTAGGTGATTGTCTGACCCATGAAATACGTAATCTTATGATGCGCCATAATAAAAACGGTGGCCGGTCGAATGTAAGGTTGAAGGTACAAGTTATTCTATTCTAAGGATGTGACCAAGTGCGGTATATTGATCCAGCGTGAATCCGGTAACTACAACTGGATTAACGAGTTTAAACGCCTCTAAGACTCTGAATCTTCAATAACATTACATCCCCGAAAAATATTCGGCTTTCTTCACCTCCTAACTTCTAGAAATGCGCTTGCAATCTTTAATCCAGCCAGTGCGCTGGTTAGCTTCTTTCTTGGCTGATTAACTGGCTATTTATGCTTTCTTTTCTAGAATATTTGATTGAATTTTGGTTCTTTCCTCAGAAAAGTGAAACTCATCAATAATTTGAGACTTTTAATATAAGGAGCATTTGGATTGCACGATGCTCAAAATTTCTATTGAAAGATATTTAAATCATAGTATGAGATACTTATGACCTATTAGTTCAGAGTGAGTCATGATTATCAGTGTTATACTCATATACTCATATTTTATGGGATTTTTTGGAAGTCAGAACGGAACTCAAGTCAAGACGAAGAATACAATTATTAAACCATGGAACATCCGTGATAGTTTAGTGGCTAGAATTACCGCTTGTCGCGCGGTAGACCGGGGTTCGATTCCCCGTCGCGGAGTATCTTTTTTTGACCATCCAGAAAGATAATTGATAGGAGCACACTAATCTTGAATATTATCAATGACGTGATATTGAATTATACAGTTAATATGTAATTATTAGTATTCATGATCATCATGTTGACGTCGACGTCGATATACTAGTCGTCTATATATACACATGACATGACTCTGATCTCATCACCTCATCATATATGATGTCGATGATGATCATGATCCTCAGTTCTAATATAACTATGTGTCTAGACTCTAACGCGCACTGATCACAGATAATATTCACTACAACCAACAGCCATGCTGAAGACATCCATTAAGAACAAGAAACTGAATATATGGACAAGAAGTTCCCCTTCTTTAAATATCTCTCCAGATCATTAGCTATAAATATAAGATGATCCTATCTCTAAACTCTCCTCCTCTTTCTCCCTCTTCCTCTCCATCTCCATAACCTCAAACAAACCCAAGACACACTGTATTCACACAGTACAAAGCAGTAGGAAAAAAAATAAATGGATAACAATAACATGAATGGCATAAAATGAGTATGACATGTGAATATATGAGTTCGTTTAACAATTGACAATTGACATAACGATTAATGACTTTGCTCTTTTGGATAAAATTTGTGTGTATGAATGTTACTAACATCTCTACTCGTTTTCAGAGCTCAGATGTCTTAGTTCTTTGGTGGGGTGAATCTGATCTTTCTAGTCTTGATTGAAGCCCACTTGAACTTCTTAACGTAGATGGAGATCAAGTAGAGAGAAGACAAAGTGATGATAGCCTTCAAACCCAATCTCTTTCTCTCATCGTGCTCTGGTTCAGAGGCCCAGTTCAAGAAAGTGGTAACATCCTTGGCCATTTGGGAGGTGGTAGCTGGGGTACCATCCTCGTACTCAACCAACTCGTCAAATAAAACTCTGCCCATGGCAATTGCACCACCTGGGAAGTAAGGGTTGTAGTTGGAGCCTGGTGGAAGGGTCACACCAGCTGGTGGGTCATCTGGGTAACCGGTCAAGAGGGCAAAGATGTAATCACAAGCACCGTGTCTGGCCTTGACGATCAAAGACAAGTCTGGTGGGTAGGCACCTTGGTTAGCAGCTCTGGCAGCCTGTTCGTTGGCGTATGGGCCTGGGATGTAGTCTGCGAGCTTACCCGTTCTCTTTCTTGGGTTACCTTCATCATCTGGTTCGTCATCGTATTCAAACTCCTCAGCAAATGCTCTGACTTCAGAGTTGGTGTGGGAGACACCAACCATGGTTCTCCAGGCAATTCTGTCCAGGGAGTGACAAGCGGCACAAACCTCACGGTAAACCTGGTAACCTCTTCTGATGGAGGCGTGGTCGAATGTGTCAAACATACCGTTGTGGGACCATGGGTAGGTAGGTGGATGGAGACCGTGCTCAGCAGCGGTCATGGCCTCGGCAAAGACAGTGTCCTGGTAGAGCATGTAGGAGGCGGTCAAACCGGAGGCAGCGACACCACCAACGATGGCCTTCTTGGCGACGGAGCTTGGCTCGGCAGCACCCTGCTTAGCAGAAGTGGAGAAGGATTTCTAGACAACGGTGTTAGTACTGGGTCTTGCGTGGTATTAGGGTATCAATCAATACCTGGGGGGATTGCGGTAATCTGTGGTATGCGGGTGCATATTGAGGGCTTTATGGAGTGAGAGACCCGTGATTGGGTATAGATGTGCCAATGGTGATGGGGATTGCATTCAAGCAATCAATGAAACACTCGCTGTATATCCCTGTGACTCTCTCTCTCTTTCTTCTGCCTCTCTGATCGATCACACACAATCACACACAAACCGCCCAATGAGTAGGAAAGGCACGCACGATGTTGCTTCTGACAGCAGATCTGAATGAGGAGAACATGATGTCTTTCTAAGGTTCGGTGATCCTTTATCTTGCACGAGGAACCCTTTGGGAGTTTGGGGAAAAGTTGTTGTTCAAAGAGTTTTTTTCCCTTTGGTGCTTCCGCTGCGCTTTGGCGGTGGGCGGTGGCAGAGCGCTGTTTTTTTCTTATACGCGGAAATTGTTCCGCTTTTCATTGGCTGAAATTCTGGTTGCGAGCGCTGGTTGTTTCTTTGCTGCATAATTGCGGGACCGCGGTATGCGACGTTTATACATTTGAGCACGTGACAATTGGTGTACGGGTGTATGACATAATCACAGGCCGCGTTATTTGGGAGCTGACAGACAGAGATTGAAACCACAACAATGGCTGGATGGTCCAGTGTGAATGGATGAACAGCAGGCGACAATGGAGTTCGATGTGCGCACCACCTTCGTCTCCTTTGTGGACCATTTGCCCTCAGACGTCATCCGCAAGCTCTGGCTCATCCAGTCTCTGAATCTGAGGCATGACGCGCTTCGCCAACAACTGGACTCCCAGCTCAAGCATCTGAAACGCACACCTCCGGATGATGGCTCCTATACGACCTTGGTGCACGCCATCACAGCACTGTCACATGAGGCATTGAAGATACGGCGGGAGGTGCTAGAGGAGAGCAAGTCTATTGCCACGACGATCAAGATTGCCAAATTACAGCTTCAAGGCCAGTCAGAACAACTACAACACGACCAAAAGATGTATCAGAACGAGCTGGAGATGAAGGAGGTGCTGATAAAGCATTCCAAGAGGTCAAACAAGAGAACAAAGCCTCAACAAAAGAGCCCTCCCATCAAGCTGAAATTGAACATGAAGAAATCATCTTCACCGAAGAAAAGATCAAGAGCTAAACCTATAAAGAAAGAAGTTTCTGAACATGAGGTCACCCACGACGAGGATGGTGAGATTTATTGTCTTTGCAGAGGTCCAAGTTTCGGTGAGATGGTTGCGTGTGATAACGACAAGTGTAAATATGAATGGTTCCACTATAGTTGTGTGGGTCTTACGAGGGCACCAAGGGGCCAATGGCTTTGTCCCATGTGTTCTAAGAAGAAGTGAAATTCATAGTGTATGCGACACGACACACACCTAATCATCATTACTGTCCCAAAGAGCCTCTTCAAAGAAGTATAACCAACTGAGTCCAAACCAACTTGCAATGACGCCGATCCCGCAATAGATGCTATAGATCATCAATCCAACGAATTCAAACTTCTCCAGCAGGGCGTATCTATGCTTGAACAAATCCAAGAGGTAAACTCCATAGACCATCGGGACTAACCCCAAGGTATAGATCAATGATACCCTATCAAACAGGAAAACCCGATCATGCGTTGTCTTATGCTTTGACACCTCGTTGAAGGACACGGTATATATCACGAACCAAATGAACGTGTATAGTGACTTTACAATGTTCTGACTTGGGAGCAATGGGAACAAGGAGGCATAACCGGCGCCAGCAAGAACCATGAAGCAGTTGAGCAATCTTCTCTCCGTGATGAGGAATGTGAAGGGGAATATGATCAACATGACGGCTTTTTCATGGACATGCCATCCAAACAAGAAGGAAGCATAAGCGTTCAAGGTGAGAGCTCCAATGAATCTCTTGAAACTTGGTTGTAACAACACGGGTAGAATCGAAAGAATGTCGTAGAACAACGTCAATAGGAAACAGATCTTCGGTGTGATGTTGGGTAAGATGATAAAGTAGACATCTTGGACCAATCCTCTGGTCCCCGTGTTGCCAGCCTGTGCGATTTTTGCAGCGATAACCTCCCTTGAAGGGATAAACATAAGTTTAGACAACAGGCCATTGCAATAGGGCAGTCGTAGCACCACGACGAGGATCTTATCGAGGAAGGAGTATATAGCCCATATGTTCGGGGCCCAATAAGCGTGTGTGAGTCCTCTTGAGAAGGGGAAAAGACGTGCAAGTAACTGTGGCATCACGTTATAGTAGATGAAGGGACCAAATGCCACTACGGAGATGGAGATGACAATGGCAGCGAGCTTGAACAGGTTCGTCCATTTGACAAACTTGATGATGCTCTTCTGTTGCACGTCGAGCACCTCAGCTCTGAGCAGGTACACAAACACCGCAGGCGCAAGGTATAGGAAGATGTGTTTGAAGCAGAGCAGCACCGTGAAGCAAGCTGCGAGCCAGCAGTTCTTCCGCAGGCGTGCGCAGAGGATGACCGCACAGAGAATGCCAAAGAGCACACCGTTGTACTGGAAGTGCATGTGGTCGACGATGAGCAGCCCTGGCGAGAGCACGAGCGAGCTGGCGATGATGAAGGTGAGTGTCTTGTTGTCACTGAGGTTGATGTACGCCTGCAGCACCGCGAACAGAAGGATCTCCGTGACAATGACTGTGCTACGCTGGAACACCACCGTGGGCCATGAGTACGCTCCCTTGGCGACGATGTCCAAACAGCCGTCCTCTTGCACGCTGCGAGGAACAAACTGTGAGAGCACCCACTCGAAATACGCAAAGAACGGTGGGTAATCAAGCGTCCATTGCGAAGTTGCCTCTGTGTACCACTGGCTCAGGGGAAGCGTGTGTGTGATGGCGAGCCAGTTGCGGTGGACGTCAAAGTCCGTCGAGTGGTATGTGTCGAACAGTAGCACCTTGAGGATGGTCGTGGCGGCCCAGATGTTCCACAGCGAGAAGCTGCGCGTGGCTGTTGAACGGTGCTCCGCAGTGCTCTTCACCACCGGCTTTGTCTTCTTCTTCCTGTTCCTGAGCTCCGACATTGCCTTGTGTACTATTATGTATTTTAGGTGTTAATAGTACTGATGCTGTTTTTTGTTTGTGGGAGTGCGAAAAGTTCGAAAGGTGAACAGCGTTAAGTAGTAAATCAACAAGCGAGAAAAGAGAAAGATAAAGGGAAAGCACACACACACAGAGGGCATAAGGGAACAATGAGTGACGATGCACTACAGAGCTCCGAGTGGGGTGATGCTGTGAGTGCGAACCCCCGTTTCGTACGCGTTGAGGACGAGCTGGCGGACACGCTGGAGGGCGTGGAGATTAAGGGTGATGACGGCAATGAGAACAACCAGGCAGAACAAGAAGAGGAACACGAACAGGAACAAGAACAAGAAGAAGAGACACAGGACAAGGACAGGAAACTGCTGTCGGCCCTCACAGAGGGCGCAGACAAGCCGTTTGTCACTGACACGATAACGTCCCCCTCCAAGGACGAGGCGCTGTTCAAGAACGTGGGATCCACGCTCAAGCTGGACCCCACAGACATCAAGACCACAACCACAACCACAACCACAATCACAACCACGACCACTGACTCCGACGACAATGGCACGGTGAGATCCTCGCCAACAAAGCTCCGCCGTCATAACGTGTACAGGGCCCCAAGACACCGCCGCACACCGCTGAAGCAGGCCGAGCTGCACTCTGACAATGCCAACGATCCATTGGGACCTCTGGGAGCTGCTGAGATCGATGCAAACATTCATCCATCTACCTCATCACCAGCTACGAAGCTGTTCCAGGACGCGGATAAGCCATTGTTCGAGATCAATAGAACGCCACTATCTCCGTTGAAGAAACAGGGGGAGGCATACGAGGAGACAATGCCACCTCTGGTGCAAACCAACGACGACAAGCGGACATCCCCAAGTGAGACATCTGAGACACCAGAGGAAACCGCAAAGGAGTTGTCATTCAAGATGAAAATCTCAGTCGGCGACCCAGTCAAAGTTGGTGATTTGACAGGCGCACACATTGTCTACTCGGTGCGTACCCATTGTGACTCAGAATTGTTCAAGTCACCTCAAGTGATGGTTTCAAGACGCTACAGGGACTTCAGATGGCTTTATCGTCAATTACAATCTACTCACCCGGGTAAAATCATACCACCACCTCCGGATAAGCAAGCAGTCGGAAGATTCAACGAGGACTTTATTGAGGGGAGAAGGTTCGCCTTGGAGAAAATGCTCATCAAGATTGCACAAAACCCTTCGTTACACCAAGATCCTGACTTCTTGATGTTCTTACAATCTGAACGATTCGCATCAGAGGCAAGGGAACGTGAAAAGGCCGCTGGTGCCACTTCAGTGTTCAGTGAACATGAGAATGACAGCATGAATAACAGCTCTGCTGGATTTCTAAGCTCTATTGGTGGTGCATTTTCATTCACACCAAAGATCGTCGAGCCTGATGAATACTTGAAGGACAAGAAGTCCTACATTGAGGCATTGAACCAACAATACAAGGCGTTTTTGAAGAATCTGGAAACTGTCATCATCCAGAGACAAGATTTATCGTCTGTCACTGAGGAATTTGCCAACATCATCACCACCCTGGCGGATTTGGAGATCTCCAAATCATCCACTGAGATCTTTCAAGAGTTTTCAAACACTCAGATGAGAATCAAAGAACTGCTTGACAGAGTCTCGCTTCAAGATATGCTCACCATTGGTGCAACGCTGGATGAATACATGAGAATCATCAACAGTATCAAGACAGTGTTCCAACAAAGAGATAAGATCTTGGTGCAATTGTCGGTCTCTGAAACGGATCTTAAGAAGAAGCAGGCTCCTCTTGATAGATACGTAAAGTATAACAAAACTCAAACTGAGAAGATTCAAGCTCTAAGGGGTGAAATAGCAATCTTGGACCAGAAACATAAGGCTGTGAGGGAGAGATATGACGCGGTTACAAAAACCATAAAGGAAGATCTGGAAACTTTTGAGGTGGAAAAGATTCATGATTTCAGAAATACAATTGAAATTTTCCTCGAGAGTACCATTGAATCACAAAAGGAAGCCGTGGAGCTCTGGGAGACTTTCTATAACCTCCATTTGTCTACTTGAGTACTCGTTATGTATTACATGACACTGTTTGTATTGCTCTATCTGTAGCAGTCGCGTCACTCATCATCATCATCATTAGCAAGCTCCTTCTGCTCGCTCGCAAAAGCAGCGTCTAGTTGACTAAACACCTTCAACTGATCGCCAATCTCTCCAAATTTAACAATCATCGTATCAAAGGCAAAACAATACTGAGCATTGACAACAGTATTGTTAGCCAAATGTGGCAATTGTGGATATCTCTGAGAGAAATGCGTCAATATCAATTTCTTAGCATTCATAATATTGGAAACTTCAATTGCTTCATTGATAGTACAATGTCTCTTCTTCTTAGCCTCCTCAATTAAATCATTTTCCAAAGTGGCCTCATGTAAAAGCAAATCGCTATCCTGACCAATGACTTCGGCAAACATGTAATGATTTGGTCTTGTATCACCAGAGTAGGAGACTTTAAAGCCATTGGACCCATCTTGAACGTCCATGGTATCAGAAGAATCAATCTTGAAAGTCACAGAACAACTATATGCCCAATCACAGTGGTATGCACGACATGTAGCAAACTTCTCAATCCCCACGTCTTGAAACATCTTTTTTATGGTAATGTTATCACGTTTGAATTTGACCGTCTCCCTCTCTTGGGAGATATCATCATTCATAAAGTTTGCAAATGGAATCTGTGCAACTTGTGGTCTCGTCTTCCCCACGAGGAAATCCTCACAACTGATATGTTCAACTCGAGATAATTCACTTAGATCAGTTTCAACCTTGAGCCATTCCTCAACGAAATGCTTATATTGCCATGGTGTAACCATGTACAGTCTCTGTGTGGTGTCTCTGTTGTACTTCAGCCATTCCTTGATGATGGAGATGATTCCCAAATGGTGGTCAGCGTGGAGATGACTGAGATAAACAACTTGCAATTCCTGGAAGTAATGCTTCATGTTCTCACTACGAAGTGTTCTTCTCATACAGCCAATGGTGTTCTCACCTGCATCCATCAGGATGGATCTGAATTTCGTCTCGCCTTCATGGTTGTATGGGATTCTGATCAAGTTGGAGATGACATTTCTATACTTGGATGGA
Source organism: Williopsis sargentensis (assembly GCA_020995425.1). Classification (NCBI taxonomy): domain Eukaryota; kingdom Fungi; phylum Ascomycota; class Saccharomycetes; order Phaffomycetales; family Wickerhamomycetaceae; genus Williopsis; species Williopsis sargentensis. The sequence continues at coordinate 1,835,769 of CP083465.1, read as the reverse complement.
AGGGCAGAGCCTGTGCCTAGCGTAATCGTCTCAACTTGGTCCTTTAACGATTGTTGAGTGCCGATAGTTGGATGGGAAACGGAAACAGACTTTAAGTCCACAACTTGCTCTTTTGTATTCTCAGTTTTGAGGTCTAGTGGCACGACGACTTCATCATAAGTGGAAGACCAATGCTCATCCGTTCTGATATTGACGGATCCATTGTCAAAAGTGTACTTGTTCCCAACACTGGAAATGGCCGCTTCAACGTTGACAACTTGACCTTGCAACAACAACTTGATATTGGATGACAATCCCTCAGGAAGCCGCTTCAGCGACCCTCCAGCTTGTGGCAAGTTGTACTTGTTCAGCTGCAGTGCTTTCAACTTCATGACGACGTTGGCAGAACCATTGAACACCAAAGAGTTTGGACTGTAGTGAGGATGAGAGATGTAATGCGTACATTCTGGTCCAAACGAGTTGATGAACTCTAGGTAGTCCCCAGTAAATGGCTCAACATCTTCACCAAGGAAATGATAGATCAAACCAACCGTTGAACCCCACTCAGAAGATTTAAGTGAGTCAAGGTAATGTGTGTTGGGAACATCAACGAGTAACACTCTTTCAAAAACTCTCTGCTCGGAGACAACTTGGTCCGGCTGGATCACTGTACCATCCTCCAGGGTAACGGATTGTCCATTAGTCAATTTGGCAAAGATCGGACCCTTCGGTATTCCCAATTCCTTAGCCCTTTGTGGATTAAACTTACCTCTCACGGGGTGAAGATCAATGGCATAACATGTCGACGCGGAGTTTGTAGCTGGATGGGGAAGTTTAACATGGACGTATGGATCTGTGAGAGTCGGATCACTCTGCTGAATGGTGATACCGTCAGCTTCCATCTTCACTGGTTCAGTATTCTTCACGTCTAATGGGAACATGCGACTGACTATGGCATTAACCTTATGTGCCACCCGCGTGGTGAAAGGTTCGGGGTTCTCCAGATCTCTTGATCTGATCACAATGGATTGAACATTCATGATTTCATCCTTGTGCACTTGACCATGTGGGATGATCGTTGGTTTCAGATCCATACCGAATCTAAAGACGAAGTATCTCCACGATGCAACGATGTAATCCAAAATGTTTGTTCCGTGGTAAATGTTCAGCTCCTTCTTTCCCTGATCACTCACGGTGAGGATCAATCCTGGTAGACCTCCCATGGACTCCCAGTCCAACTTTCCCGTTAGGAAGATGCCTGATAGTTTGGAAACTTTGAGCTTCTGCTCATTGAGGTTTCTTTGAAGGCCCTCTGGGACTTTACCAAAGAGGTATCGCTTTCCCTGTGAAGTATGTAAGAGCACTGTTGGGTGCTGGATGTCCGACGTTGGATGCGTGACTGCTCTGAAGGGGTACATGGCTTCTGCAATCGACGGTCTTGTCTGCTTCTTTTTTTGAGGTTTGTCCGTTGGTGGTATCACTGAGACTGGCTGAAGCCGTGACTGAATGGGTTTGACTGTTCTGTTCTTCTGCTGCTGCCTCTCTGGCTTTCGTGGGATGAAGTGCAGCGTTCTCAGAGGGATCAGGCACAACCTGGTCGGCTTGAGTGTGCGGAGTGTGATGAACAATGCGGCGATGTGCTCTAACTGGGTGCGAGATGAGATGAGATGCCCGCGGTGGATTGAATAAGTTGGACAGTTTGGCCAGTGATTCGTATGCTCTTTCCTGTCACCCGTGGAAGGTTCACTGCAATGATGCACCTGATGTGCTGTTTCCTGGTTATCTCCGCGGTCTGTAGCCCTCTGTAGCCCAGCTCTTATAACAACTTTTGTCCGACCAGACAATTTTTTCCCTGTGCCCACGCACTACTACGCATTGAAAGCCCGGCTGTTTACCATGGGGGGGCGGAAAATGAATTTATTCGTGTCTATGGCCGTAAATGAGCGGTGGCGTTCTTGTAAAGGCTTTGCCAGATGAATGCCTCACTAAGCAGCAGCTCAACGTCCTTCTCCGTCCAGTCTTTCGTCGGTGGGTCCTGCAGGAACATCATAATCTCCTGGAACTCCATCTTCTTCAACTCATCGCTCCATTTCACCAAATATGCGGCACAGACATACACGTGGAACTCGCTGAACCCATTCGGTTCACTTAAATAGGTGTCCCACATGCGGATAGTGCTCTCCATGCTGATTTCTCTCATTAGCAGACAGTTAACCCATCTGAATGAGAACTGGATGAACTCCACATTCTCGTTCACGAGGTGGATGTACAATTCTGTGTCGATTCTGTTGATCAAGTCCTTCAATTCTCCCACTTGTCTGATGATGCCCGGTTGTGCATGGATGTAATTATCCTGGATCCCTTCTAACAGTTTAGTCAAACACCAAAAGGTATCAGCTTCAACGGCATCCATCACATCTTTTGGAAGGACCTTTGGATCAAACTGCTTCACGTCGGTGTCATCCTCAACGTACGCGCTTAAAAAAGTTTGATAGAATGGAGTAACCAGGTCGTTGATACCCTGGACATAACCAGATGCCGGGTGTCTCACTGCCCACAGGTACAAAATTCTCTCTAGTGATCTTTGTGTGGTTTCATATTGGTACAACCTGATTCGAGGGTTCGTTCTTGGGATATCGATCTCAATTTGATGCCATGTTTGTTGTTCTTTATCCTTCGTAAACTCCTGGTCGATGAGATCCAGGTACTCTGTTCTCTTTCTTGATAGTTGCGCCACACGTCTGTCGGAATTTGTAGGTAGATACCCAACCAATAATTGCCAACTGATTGGTCTCAATTGTGATGGGATCCCGTTCCATGCCATCTTCTTCAACTTCTCCAGATCCACCGTCTGTTCTTGTATGAGTGTCTTGAATCTGTGGAATTTCGACAACTGTGCGTTCATCTCTTCGAGCTCCTTCTTACTCTCCTCTTCCCGCTTGATACGAGGCCCATAGAGGGTGTACAGGGAATTCGAAGGATCCTTGACAATACTCTCTGTATGTGATTTCACCCCAGACTCATCAGGGTTCCTATTAAGCTTCTTGATCGATGGATACTCAAATGTGGGTTTATTTTCAATGAACTTTGGTTGCGAGTTGACATTTGAGAGACAGTTGTCAACATTTGAGTCCCAATCGTCATCTGAGTCGGTGAACTGAGCAGAATCTCTAGGGGTTGAGGGGCCAGATCCCCATTTGTGAGGGCTTCTAGCGTCCCGCTTCGAATTCTTGGACTTGGACTTCTTTGAACGCGACAATGGGAGACTCATAGTGGAGCTGGCAGCATCATTACTGATCCCGAGATGGGAGAACGATGCGCCCATTGTACGTATCTGATCATCTGAAACCACAGACTTCTTGTACTCTTTGAAAGCAGATGACAGTGTCTTCAGAAAGGAAGGAGTGGAGTTGTTTACGGTATTTCCTCTACCACCGCCCTCGTCGAAGAGAAACTCATTCTGGTCTGTTCATTGTTAGGACTGTGATTAATGCAGTATGCAGGGCCTAAATAGACCAAGCAATGTTGTTCACTCACAAACTTGCACCATTTCCTTGTCACGGATGTTAGTAATTGATGGGCACCATAAGTAGAACGAATAGCAAAGACTCACGGGCTGATTGGAAGAGTGTCGTCTTCCCATAACTTCACGTTGAGTGACTTTAGGAACCAATCACTAGTGTGTTGTACTCAAAACTAGTGGGAAAGCAGATGTTTCGCCGTTATGGGTGTTCAGAGACAGCGTATAACGATCACCACCTTGAGCAATTCCCCAGGCAACGGAAACAGCTCGTTACTCCTTGCTGATGTCCTTTCCAGTGTGTCAAATTGATCCCCCAACGTAACGTCGTATACAGAAACCAGTCCGAAAACACGTAATTAACATCGCGTAATGGCCAAATCGGGTGTTTATCCCTAAAAGGAAACTTTACGTACCCAACGGTTTCCCTTTTTTTTGACTCCGATTTGCCCTCGACATGCGGCTCCTACCGCTATGAAATGTGCGAGTCAAAGCACCTGGCACCAAAATTAAAGGGAAAATTAGTGTCAAAAACATGGTATAAAAGTCATGGGATGCGCCCCCTTCTGTGCTTCTTTGCCCGTTACAGCCGATCAGCTACAACCACTTCAACCGTGACCAACCACACCTTGCTCAATTAGACTATTCAACATGTCAGCACAAGAACAGCAGCCACCAAAACCAGTCGGAAGAACCATCTTGGCCTCTACCATTGCAAAGACTTATATCGCTGAAGTCGAGGACGGTGTCAAGAAGCTCGGAAGATCTCCAAAGCTCGTTGGTTTCCTCGCCAACGATGATCCAGCTGCTCGTATGTACGCCGAGTGGACTGGTAAGACCTCTGAGTCTCTTGGATTTACCTATGAGCTGAGAAGCGTTGACAAGGAGGAGCTCGAGGAGGCCATTATTGATGCCAATGATGATGATGCCGTTGACGGCATTATGGTGTACTTCCCGGTATTTGGAAACAGACAGGATCAATACTTGCAGCAAGTTGTTTCTCTGGAGAAGGACGTTGAAGGTTTGAACCATAAGTACATCCAGAACATGTATCACAACACAAGATTCCTTGATGCGGAGGAGAAGCAAAAATCTATCTTACCATGCACTCCGCTGGCTCTCGTCAAGATCCTGGAATACTTGGGTGTCTATAACACTCTGTTGGATTATGGTAACAGAATGTACGGTAAGCAAGTTGTCATTGTGAATAGATCTGAGATTGTTGGCCGTCCATTAGCGGCGTTATTGGCTAATGACGGTGCCACGGTGTATTCGATGGACTTGGATGGTACACAGAGATTCACAAGAGGTGCAGGTTTGCATTTGAAGAGACATAAAGTTGAGGACGTTGACATTACCTTGGAAGAAGTTGCAAAGAATGCCGATGTCATTGTCACTGGTGTTCCTTCAGCTTCTTACAAATTCCCAAAGGAGTTGGTTAAAGATGGCGCTGTCTGTGTCAACTTCTCATCTGAGAAGAACTTCAACCCTGATGTCAAGGAGAAGGCTTCCTTATACGTTCCAATGACTGGTAAGGTTACCATTGCCATGTTGTTGAGAAATCTACTAAGACTGATCGATAACAAGGCATCTCGAAAGTAAGGGACCGGGAGTTCCTTTACAATGTACACTACATAGCTCGAATAGAGTTTCATTTAATTTCATTCTTGTTTTTTTGTACGTTAGAAGTTGTTGCTGTTAGTAGTATACATATATGTTCGTCACAAAGCCTATACAAAACGATCCAGAGCTGATTATATTTTTGCCTTCTTAGAAGCTGGCTGCTCTGGCTCATCGGCATAGACTGGGTCGTCAAATTCCTCGCCAACCTGGTCGAATCTCTTCTTCAAACCCTTCATCTTTCTAGTCTGCATGTTGTTCAAGTCTTGTTTACCAACATGGACTCTACCAATCTTATCACCCATCATATCAAGCTCAACATTCTTGACAGTCTTCTGCATCAATTGCTTTGGCTTCTTAAGAGCCTCCTTCTGCATCTCTGGCGATGGACCCTCACGTCTACCAACAGCAAAGTCGAATCTTGGACCAATCTCGTTGAGCTCGACTCTTGGAACCTTTTGTGTACTCTTGAGAGTCTTCAGTGTGTAGACTCTGAAATGCATCAATGGCAGTGGTTGACCTTCCTCATGCTCACCAGCGGTGATGGAGATGATATATTGCAAACCAGCAACGTCCTGCAAGTCTGTGGTCTCACCTCTGAAGAAATCGAGGAAGAGTGATTTGATATGCTGATAAACAGGATGACTTTCGAAAACTGCACCGTTAAATGTGAACATTGGCTTAAGACCAACAGCGAAGGTGGACTTTCTGAAATCTTGGAGCAACTTGAAGTTCTCCATGATCATGAGCTCAATCATATCGTAGACTTTGTAGCCAAAAGTTCTGACAAAAGTCAGATTGTTTTTTCTCTTCTTTGTAGATGATGAGAGAACCAAGAGGGAACAATCGTTCTTCTCGGAGAAGAACTCAAGCTTGGAAGCATCCTCAAATGGTCTGATGTCGTTTTTCTTGGTGAAGCGCTTGATCTCTGGCTTCTTCAAGGCACTCAAATCCACGGCAGCATCGTGCAAGACTTTGTTACTGTTGGATCCAGGAATGAAAAGTGCAGTCTTGGTGTTTTCCACAAGCTTGGACTCCTTGTTCTTGAGGACTCTCTTGGAGCGGGCGTTCTTAGGTTTACTGACGGTGTGTTAGTATAGCACATTGCTATCAGCTTCACGCAAACTTACACTGTTCTGATCATTGTTAATGGTCTATCGAGCTGCACTCTTCCACAGTTAATCCCAGATGCGCCTTTTGAAATTTTTTCTATCGCAGACGGAGCTGTTGCCCGCACTGAAAAACTTTTGGCGATGAGCTTCCAGAGACGGCAAATTCCGACTTTGGAGGCACATGACTAGGCACGTGATGCGCACATGCTTTTCCGACTTCAGCAGCTAATATGAAAATTTCAACTTTCAAAGGTAAACAAGAGACCTATAACGTCGTAAAACACATAGCCACCAGAGAATTGAACCGGAGTTGCGCATAGAAACACAGGAAATCATGTCACAATCGCCCGGGTTTTCACTTCGAAACGGATCGGCGTCATTTGTACCGCGTGGCTTTGCTACAAGGGACGAGTTTGCAAAGAGTGCCAACGACGCGAGACATTTGGAAGCCGCTACTACGGCCAGAACTCCACGTCAGTTCACTAACGTCTCTGCGGAACTAACGAGAAATGCGAACTACGTTGTCTCAAAGCTTGTCGCTACACCAAACGCTTTGAAGACTGCTATTCAATCCAACGCCACGGGCTCCTTGAATGAGTTGACCTCTCATGCTCTTGTCATTTCAGATGAGACTGTTTCCGTGTGGAAATACAACTCCAGCGATGCGAACCCAACGACGATCAATTTACCAGTTACACCCTCCAACTCTGGATTCCCGCCAATTGCACACATTGTATCTCCAAGTGCTGGAAGTGTCGAGCCAGGTGTGGTGATCATCAATTCCCATACTGGCCATGTTAGATACTACGACAACATTGAAACCGCTTCATCCGTTGGTTTGCTGGAACGTCATAGGGGAATCGAGGCGGTGATTCGTCTTGCTGATAGAGAAATCGTCACATTGTCTGAGGCAATTGAACCTGCTGGTATCTTGGTCACAACATCCACTGGTCGTGTCATCCTCGTTTCTCTAAGAGATTCCGCAGGCAACCCATTCATCTCAGTTTCAGATATTGTCAAGAGGCAACCATCGTACTTTAGCTTTGCTCTGAATCGGTCCAGACAAATATCCTCTATCAAAGCCGGTGCCGTTTCTGGTCAAGGTGAACGAGTGGCTGCAATGATCACAAGAGATGGTGACTTCACAGTAAGATCATTTGCTAGAGATGGTCAATCCAAGGTCATTCTTCATCAGAATATGTTCAACGCTCTTCTGGAACATATTTCATTGGATCCGAAGTACAATGGTGTTGATGTCACAAAGAAGATGGAAGCTGTTGACCTTGCACTTTTGAATAACTTTGGAGATCAAGATGTGTTCTTGCTCTTGACAAGCATCGAGATTTCACCAAGTGAAACCTCGTATGTGACATTTATCCTTAGAAGAGATGAATCAGATATCTTACTGTTCTCTGCATACAGAATTCAGACTTACACAACTCCATATACCAAAAGTCCTCAACTTTATGTCCCAACTCCAGGCTCGACTGCATTTGTCGTGTTCCAAGATGCTATTGTCCTGGTTCAATTGCCAACGGAGTTAGATCACGAGAAGAACAACAAGCTCAGAAAATGGGAAGATATTATAACATTCAGACCAGGTTTAAAGATCATTGGAAGTGGAGTGGAGAATTTCAAGGAGGTAGAAAATGAAGTCTTGCAATTACCATCCGCATATGTTATCATCCCAGAAGGTGGTGTTCTGAGAGTAGAGAGATTACAACCAGATGAATCCCAACTCTACGATGATGCATCATCTGGCGTTTTGAAATCTCATATTGAGCAGGCAGTTTTCTACGGTGATGATAACGTTGGTCCACTGGAATTTAATCTCCCCGAGAACATTCAAATCAATCCAGAGGACTTGAAGAATGACTTACTTGAAGTTGCTAATCAGATCATGTGTTCCCAATCTGCATACCTGCCACCAAGACTCTCATCAATTGATTCTCACTTACAACTACGTCAATCAAAATTGGAGAGATTGCTAAAATACACCGCATCTAACGTTGGTGAAATCATTGATATTGATGCTAAGATTGCACTAGTTACCTGTTTCGAGAAGGTAACTGCTGCTCTTCAACTCTACAAAGTTCTCGTTAAGCAGACTTTTGATGAGAAGCTGAAACGCAAAGTGGATCAAACCCTGCAAAACTTTGCCACACCAGATGGCGATTTCTTCCAATGTGGATTATCTAAACTCAACGAATTACTGATTTCCTTACTCCAGTCGCTTTCAAGTGTTCATGGTGGAGAGATCATTGCCGTTGAGATTGTGACCAGAGCATTCACAGCTGTTAACGAAGCTGAGAAGGCCTATCGTTTTGGTCTTTTTAACTTGGGTGGTTCATCACATGGTTCTCAAGAGCCATGGTTTGCTGCGAATGAGATCTATCTCGTAATTGATGAGTTGTTTGAGAAATATGTCACCGTGATGCGTCCACAATTACCAAATTCCATTGCTTCAGAGAACTGTGTTGAATTGGCTGGTATTCTGTTCTATGATATGCAACAGAAACATGAATGGTTGGAAAGTAAGATTCCAAAGACCAGAGCTGACCAAGAGAGTTTAGAAAAGAACCAGGCTTTCTATAAGGCAAGATCTGGAGTCTGGACCAAAAATATGGTGATCTTTGGAGCAAAGATTGACGCTCTTGCCATTGCTGATACGTACGAGGATTTACAATCACTTGTTGAGCTCTCCGACGAAGAGAGAGAAGTCTCCCAAGGCGTTGAGCTGGATAACATCAATTTGCGTTTTGATTATTACTTCAACAAGTTTGGTTACAAATTTGCTGAGACACTTTACAATTACTACATTCACACTGGTAAATATCAAGCCCTTATACTTGGATTCCCTCAATATGGGGAATACTTGAGACGCTTCTTTGCTGAGAATGACCATCGAAAAATCTCATGGGCCAGAGACATTTTGGATGGTCAATACACCAAAGCTGCCGAGGTGTTGTTATCAGTGTCACAGAAGACTGACGATGAACAGTCCAACAGGCATTTACAATTGAGCATTGCAAAGCTATCTGCATTGGCCGCTAATCATCAAACTGCCGACTTGATCCAAGACATCCAAGAAGAATTGGACTTTGTTGAGGCACAGTCGTCTATTCTTGCCCAAATTCACGATTTTATCAGATCTGACAGCGATGCAGCTGCACAAACAGATGTTATCGTTTCAGAGCTACTGCAAGATCAGTACAAGACTACAAATGTCACAAGACAAACTTTCCATAGGGCGTTGAGCAGATTGTTGGGCAATAAGTCTCTATCTGTGAATGAACTGGTTGACATCTTCACGCTATTGGATAGCAAGACCACACTGAACAAGTCAAATTGTTTCTTCGCATTGAAGGTGCTCCATCTGAGTAACTTGCCATCTCGCGAGAAGCTTGTCAATGAGAGACTCATTTGGAGAAGAGCGGTGTTGATTGATGACTGGGCGAACGTTATTTCATGTGAGAACAAGTCCAACGAATGGATCAGAGAGCGTGCTGAGAACACGGTGCTGTTTGAGACGATCCTGAGATATTTCGAAGATGAGCTCTATACGGTGAACAATGACTACCAGATCTCCCTTCCAGACGTTTTCGTGCAGATTGGCAGTGATGAGGATCTTTTGGCCCGTTTCAAATTCATTGGAGATATCGAACTGAAAGAACTCAAGGAGGAGTTATCACAACAGTCCTCGCAGTTGGAGTCTTTGAGAGTAGCAAACTTGGACGGATGGATCAAGGCACTTATTGGTACGGCGAACGAGAAAAGCGGTGCGAATAAGGTGATCAACTATAACCAGATGACAATTCAGACTGCTTGATTACAAAAAGCGAAGAGAAGTAAAACAGTTTAATTTCATTATTCATAACATGTAGGACGCTTATTCTTCGTCGTTGTTTATCCGAAGTCTCACAAGAGTCTCTGGCAGCGGAGGTTCCTCCTTATTCTCGTAGTCCTGTTCTGAATAGTTCATCAGACTCACTAGTTGTGGTGTTAGTTCTCGTGGCTTCTAACGGTAAAGAGAGGCGCAACTTACTTGAAGCAAGAGACACAGATTTGATGATGTGGTTCCAATTGGACATCACAAGTCCCACAGCTATACTGTTGTTAGTACTTGGTGCTAGAGACATACTGGTGATAGGTCCTTCCCTAACTCACCTTCAGTCCCATCAGCGAGCGTGTCGAGTTTCGACTCCAGCTGCTCCAGCTGCGAGCACAGTGTATGTGAGAGCTCTTTGACCTGTATGAGCGATTCAAGCTCCCGTTTCTTGTCTTCGATCCTCTGCTGAAGTGACATCTCCTCTTTCCCACCAAGTGTAGTTGTTATATGCTACGCGGTTGAAATCAAAACATTGACATGTTCCGCGAACTTTTTCGATCGATTTAGAGGGTTAAGAATAACCCCCTGTTACGGATTTGTGAGGTAAAGCGAGGGGATTCTGAGTGCGCGAGCGCCAGCCCATATATCGTCATCTCTAGACTCGTCACTCTTAGAATCTTAGAGACTAGAGCGGCGAGCCCAGAATGAGGACTCCACAAATGATAAACTAGTGATAACTACTCCGTGGATAAATATTAAATGCTCGTGTTCGTATCATTAAAATGCAAAATTGTTCGTAAAGTGTCGGGTTCAAATACCCTTGATGTCTTCCAACATAGTCTGTGCTCTTGAAAGCAACTTGTTATCGACATCAGCAACAGATCTGGTCCTGGAAGGAATCACAATTCCAGTGCTGGAACTGACTCTCCGTCTCTCTGACGATACACCCTTGAGTCTCTTCAACAAGTTGTCCACAACGTCGTCCTCATTCTCACCAGCACATTTCGTGGATCTCGCCTTCTTCGATTGAAGCATCATCTCTTTGCTCTTCTCGTATATCTTTTCCTTCTCCTCAGCTTCTCGGTTATCAGCCTGTACTCGCTTGAAGTCATTCGCAAAGTCCAGGAACTTCTGGAAGAATGTAGACCTTGCGACAGAATCATCAGGCTTCTCTCCGAAGTACGTCATCAGCTTATCAAAGTCCTTGATGATAAAAGTGTGTTGATCTTCGAGAATTTGACACTTGAGCAAGGCCTCATCCATCTTTGGTTTGATCTTACTCAATATTCTGTCATTTGGATGGAAAACCTTCGGGTCACTCAAGTTACCAGATTTCATAGACTTTTCAATATTTCGAACACTTTGAGTGAAGGTTCCAATATCTGCGGATAACTGTTCAACAGATATTCTGGAAGTCTCCCGCAATATCAGGAGCTCTTGTAAGAACTTCAAGTATTCAGGGTATGCAGTTCTGATAACCTTCTCAACGTAGTGCAAAAACGTCTTCTGATTATGATCCTTGATGAAGCTCAACTTTGACAAACTGGCAAGTTTGAATCCTTCAACCTGTTTCCTATTCATGAAGTTTCCAAGTTCTCTAATAATCATGAAAAGGTTCTTTAGAGACTTGGAATCCCTAATGGCTTTCACAGAATCATCAACCCTTTGGATCTTGCTGACCAAGTCATGATAGTCCTTCTCATATGTTTTGATGACCAACAAAGCTCTTGATCTTGATCTCCAATAGTGCCTCAAATTAACACACAACTCAACATAGATCCGATCAGCTCTAGCCAATTCAGTGACATCCTTCTCCGATGGTTTACCATTGAGGTAATCAGTGGAGTATGGCATCAAATTCTTCAAAACGTTATTCGACGGAGAGCTCAGCTCATTCTTATTGAAGAACTCCAACACACTGATATTGCTCAAGACATCAAAGTTACACTTGATCACATTCATTACCAACTCATCCTCTGTTAACGCAGAGAACATGTGCAAATTGATACCAAATTGTTGAGACAAATCACGAGGTAAGAAACTAAGGAGTTCTTCCTTCATCACTGCGGACATTGGAGAGGTCTTCTTCTGAATGTCCTTGATAGTAAACAGATTCTCAATTTCTGTTAATACACCCAAGTCCTTCAATTCCTGTACCTTGGAATACGATTGCATGTCATACCAGAATGTGTCCTTTACAACTTCATCCTGGATCTTATCCCAGTGGAGTTGTTTCAACTTCTTGGAAGGCTTGTGCAATGCCCTTGACACCATATCAATCTTGATCTTTGTGTCCACCTTCAGCTTCGGTTGAGTCAAGGGAAGCGGTGGTGGTGGTGGTGGGCGAGAATCCTTCTTCACAAGATCAGACTCCGACTTGGATATGAAACCAGGAAGTGGCGGAGGTGGAGGAATAGACTTGTGAAGATCAGTTTCAGACTTGGAAATAAACTCTGGCATTGGAGGAGGCGGCGGTGGAGGCGGATGAGGAGGTAAAGCAGCTTTCTCTTTAGCTATAGTTGACAGGAAATCCGGTAATGCTGGTGGTGGCGGTGGAGGAGCCCCATACGGACTTGGTTCTTTCTTCAACTGTGCCTTGATCAGGAGGTCAGGTAGTTGTGGTGGAGGTGGTGCTGGTAGTTGTGAATCCACTCTATCGGAGCCTCGTGATGTTGACTGAATATCCTTCAGGAAATTAGGAAGAGGAGGTGGTGGCACACCTGTCATGCCGTGAGATTTCAGGGAACTTGAGCTTATCATCGGAGTGACACATGCCAGATGTGTTGATGTAGCTGAAGGAATGACTTTATCTGAAGAGCCAGTTGTATCAGAAATACTGGTAACTGAGACTGCGAGAGAATTCAAGAAATGGGGTAAAGCCGGAGGTGGTGGAGGCGGAGGTCCCACCATCACAGTGGATAGCGGATCGATATGTTCAAAACCTGAAAATAAACCATCAGAAGTACCACGCTGTGAAGTGTGCGGGACACCGTAGCTTGGATTACCACCATCATCATTGAGTTGATGTCTACCAAATGAATCATTAAAAGTGACACCACTGGTGCCTCCGATGCAAACACCATTCGGAGCACATCTAGCATCACCGGAGAATGAACCTGCGACAGAGTCAGTCGCGGAGTCAGTCGTAGAGCCCAAACGAGGACCCATTCCAGGAACCATTCCATTGCCGCTAGTGCAAAATCCACTTTCAGTAACATTGGATCCAAACTCTGTACCTTCCGACAGCGATGAGTAAGGAACGCCATAACGCGAAGGTCCCAGCGTTGACAGCTTCCTTTCAAGATCAGGAGTTTTGTACGAAATCACTGGGCCAATTCCGTTGGTTGATGAGTCCATGGTGACGACACTTCCAAATGATGTAGATGAGCCATAATGCTGCATATGATCATTCAGAACGGAGGGTCCTCTTGTTCCCAATGATCCATGTTTTCGGTTCAACGTTGGCCTTGTATCAGGGTTCAAAGATTTCCAACTTGATCCAGAATGCTGTGGAGATAACGAGGGCTTGTGATCAATAACACCCATAGATCCATTCGCAACACCAACGTTACTGATACCGTTTGCAGTACTGGAGAGTCCGTGATCAATAGCAACATTATGACCTGTTCCATTGCCTCCAAATAGACCTCCCAGAAGTGATAATGAAGATTTTGAATGGATAAGACCCCTTGGCCTTTTTTGTGAGGAAGAACCATTCGAGTCACAGAATGAAGATGCATTGGATTTCGCCCTTTGTAGAGATCTCAACAGGTTTTGTGAATCTTGAGCGTAGGTTGTCCTTGTAACACCCTTTTGTGGATTAATCAGTGGTTTATTAGTGAATGAAATCATGGCAGTTTCTTTGGAGTATTTGTACTTCTCCGATGCAATCACATTCTTCATCACATCCATTGTGGATTTGAGCTGTTGAATCTCCATTTCTTTTTCACCAAGAATCGATTGCAATTCATCGTTACGTTTGAAGACATCATTAGCAGAAAGTTTCAAGGATTCTTTCAACAAATTGACCTCTTTTTCAAGTTTCTTCGATTTCTCCTCGGATGACTTTGCCTCGCTTATTGCACGTTTGGCCAAGTCATCGAGTGTCATCTTATCCATAAGTTTCTGAATTGACAGTTGTAGCACAGAATCACCATTATCGAAGGACGAAGTAGACTGCCTCACCTGTGATATCAACGTATCGATGAATTTGAACATCTTGCAGCTCTGTGACATGGAGTTTTTCTCAAGGATTTGCTGGATCTGTAGTTCAAGTTGACAGGTCATTTCAAAAAGTTCCTCATTGGCAATAGTTCTATTCTTTATTGCCTTTGTTGCCAAGTCGAATTGAGAATCAGCCAGGTTCAACTCCATCATGATCTCTTTCGAAATTGTTTCCTGTTCAATGGACTCATATTTTTCAATCTGCTCATTGATCAGTGGATCACCTATTGATCTCATCTTTGACAGCACTGATCTGAATTGAGACTCCTTCAACTTGAAATGGATGATCTTTTTATCATTCGGGGATTCTGCACCTTCAATTATGGAAATGATCAAAAAAAGCGAGCTGATACAGAGTTCCTTCAGCACAAGATTTGTGAAGACAAAGTAATCATCATCTAACATCAACCCTAGCGCCTTCACCCAAGTGTCGAACAAGTGTGAGATTGATAATTTGGCAAATGATTTGAGAATGTTGTTTCTGCCCAGAGGTGGTGACCAATAACTGATGAGCACTAAGACATCTGTAAGGGTCTTCTTATTGTTGATCTTTGAAGATTCGAGGAGTGTCTTTACCAAGAAGCACACGACTTGGAAGTTCTGTGAGGTTGTATCAGCACCCGTGGGTATATTCATGATGTTCTTATAGCAATGGATCAACAAGAACTCTCTTTCCTCATCACTTTGGTCTAGAGTCACCTGCATTAGTCTGAGATGACCTTCCAAGTTGAGAAATTCCTCAGCAAAGTCCCTCGTCCTGAGTAAGCGCTCCAACTTGTATAAATCCTTTGTTGCAAGTCTGTTTGACCTTGAGAGGAACCAACGTGGAGTATAATCGACCATGAGGGGCATTACGTCCTGTTGACGATCTTGACAGATGAGTTTCCATTTCCTTTGGATGGTGTATGATCTCAAGTTGGTGAGTGCATCTGCGGTGAATGCACGCGATCCAAGAGATTTTTCAAAGAGTTGTTCCACTATGGAGTCACTTGGTGGTTGATCTTTGTCAAAGTTGAGGAAATGGAGGTCCAAGTCCTCAGGTTGGTGATGCTGCTCATCGCTGGGTACTTGGCCGGTGGGGTGTTCGTATTTCTGTAGACCGACACCGACCAAACGAAGTCCCAAGTCTGCGATACCATCACGTTGTGTATTGTTTCGCAACAGATCAGTGCCACTGGGCGACATTATCTCTGCTAAGGTGTCAGTTTATGAGGTGGGTTGTTGACGTTTTGATCTCAGAGCTCAGACAGATCTCTGTGGTAGGCACGACGACGAGGCACGGAGGTCAGAACTCACGATGATGTGGGTGACTGAGTGGGATACCTATAATAGTGTGTAATAAATGAACAGCCGCTGTGTGAAAAGATGAATAGAACGGAGAACAGAGAATCAGAGAAACGAAAACAAAACATTGTTAACCGCCCTGTTGCAACGAACTCTAAAACAAGATGTTATCCGCATTGGGAAGTCTGTGTGTCTGGTACCAGTAAAGTAACACACGTGATCACCTATACATCTGACACGTGACACATGACTTTAGAATTCGGTAAGAGCCACACAGAAAAATGGACATCGTTCTGGCTGGGCGTACAAACGGGGCATAAATAGCAACAGCGCTTGGTGTTGTTGTTGTTGTTGTTGTTGTTGTTGTATCTTGTTGTATAGGACAGTCCAGCGTGTGTTATCTTGTTGTAACTTGTTGTAACTTGTTATACGATCGCACCACAGTCCACGCACTGTTGTGTAGTTCCGTAGTGTGCGACAACCCCCCCCCCCCTTTTAACATCGTCACAGCCCACCAAGGCCAAAAAGGGAATCTCAGCCAGCTAGCTGAATACGTGTTCACGGAAGGAATGCTACGCATCATCTGACACTATGATCTGTCCACTGCAACTGGAAACCCATTGAAGGTTGTATTTGTGTGTTGCAGTCCTAACACTGTTCACCACCCACCGACCCACCACTTATACCGCTTACAGGGCCAATCGCTGTTCCATTCATTTTGCCCCAGCCTTGCAGGGTCTGCGAAATCAAAACATCCAAACTTTTGCTACCGATCAGATCTCCATCACCGCCAGCAAACTCAGACCCGGGAGATCCACACACCACCACGCACACCCACACCCCCCACACGCTCGCTTCTTCTCTTAGAGAGGACACACACATATTCCACAACACATACGCTCACACACAGACACACACGCACACACACACAACAGAGACGACACTCCCCTCGTTATTCATTACGGCCCAGCTTACACACAACAACCATGGCCAACACCACCGGAATCGCCGTTGGCTGTGCCATTGGGATACCGACGTTCGTCGCCCTGTGTATTGCCTTCTTCTTCGTCAGAAAAAACAAGAGGCGTCTAGTGTCCGAGGACGTTGAGTTCCAACGGGATCATGAGATCAGGGATATCGACCGGGATCTCGAGTATGACAACATGGACCAACTCAAGAGTGGTGAGGATCCAGATGCAAATATGGGGCCGATGCCACAGGAGCACATTACGAGCGAGGATAGTGACTGCGTTGAGAAGGCAGTGGAGGATAGCAAGCAGGAACAACAGAAGAAGAAGGCAAGATACGTCCCTGCGTACAGAAAGCAGATGAAATCCAACATGAGTCTGAACAACTCCCGAAACTCGTCATATTCCAACCTGAATCCTCCCACGACGGCAGGGTCGAATGCTTCGATCAACACCAACTCCACAACGGATAATTTCTACTCAAACGTGCCCGTGATGGGGATGGGTGGTTTGGGAAGCGATAGTGATCAGGGGTCGATTCCAGCACTGGCCAGGACGTTACAAACACCGACACCGTCATATTCTAAGAGACCAGCGTTGAACCGTGGCGACTCCTCGCACTCCACGACACACGAGTCGGATAACGAGTATGATTTGAAGAACAACTATCAATTGGACAATGATGGTGAGATCCAAGAAGAGGACCAGTACGAGAACGAGTTTACCAATTATTCTGCAAACAAGAGGGCATTTATCGAGGGTCTGAGGCCAAAGCCGGACAACTAGGCCGTGTAGTGCCATATATTTACATACCATGTCTTGCACTATTTACAATTTGTTCCGTATTTTCTATTCTCTTGATCACAGATATCGTATATCTGACTTCAGATGAATGAGACACCAGCTTCCTCACCCCACGAGATTTGTCCTATATTAGACACATCAGACACACATCAGACAGAGAAGTCAACGCTGTCGTCAGCCAAGAGATCGTACTTCTTGCCGTCCACCTCCAGAGACCACTCGTGGATGAGGAACTCCTCACGTCTGCTCTTTCTGTCCGCCACGAGCTTCACCTCGCCGTGCTTCTTGGAGCCCTTGACGCTGAAGCAGATGTCCACCTTGCCCTTGACTTGGTTCAGCTCGCCCGAGATCCACGGGTACACACTGCTGAAGTCGATCTCGTCGCCTAGCACGTCCCGGATCACCCTGGAGCGTCTCAGAAAGTGCAGCGTGGTGGTCACGACGGGAGAGTTTGTCTTCTCGTAGTTGAACATGAGCAGTGCGGAGACGCCCATGAGCACCCAGAAGCCCACGAATTGGACACGGTTTCTGTTGCGGTCCTTGAGCGGGTCCGGCAGCTCTCTGTCCACGGTCATCGGTCTCTTGGGTGTCTGTGTGGAGCCCACAGCAGCGACTGTCGACTGCAGACGGCTGCCTCTGGCCAGGCGCACAAGTGTTCTTCTGAAGGGCAGCATCTGTTGTTTTGTTGCTGGGTGTTGCGGTAGTTTGAGTGTATCGTTCTAAGTAATAAACAGTTTTCCGCGTCCAAAACTTCAGAGGCCGCGATGTCGTTTTGCAGTTTGTTGTTGATGCTGTGGTAATGAAGAGGAGGTAGACGGCCAATGGACAGGGACAACAACAAGGACAAGGACAACAGCAATGACAATGACAATGACAACATCGTCCAACGAGTGCTGGCACTGGCAGCAGCGCAGTTTCAGCGCACAAACTACAAAGCATGTCTACGGCTCTACACACAGGCCATCAGCTACGCGCAGTCGCTGGACCAGCAGAGCGTGCAGCGGCTGCGCAGACGCTACGCCCTCACAGAACGGCCCTCCTACAGCAGCACGTCGTGCGTGCTGCACCACCCGCGGCTCGTGGCAATGCTCGACTCGCGTGCTGCCACCCTCACGAAACTCAACAGGCTGGGCGACGCGCTCAAGGACGCTGAGATGGCCGTCAAAGTGGAGCCTTTCAACGCCAAAGGATACATCCGTTGTGGGAAGTTGTTCCAGCTGATGGGAAATGACGACGAGGCGCTCCAGGTGTACGTCAGGGCGATGAAAATGCTGGAGGTAGGCAGAGACACGTTCAAAATCAAGGTCAACGATGCGCTTTACACCGTGCTCAGGCAGAATAGAGATCTGATACGGCAGAAACTGAACCCTTTCGAACCCCCTCCAAGGAAGAGAATTAAGACAACAGCAACAACAATAGCAAGAACAGCAAGAACCGCAGCTATCAAGAAGTCTCTAGACCCCTTGGATTACCTCCCTCTGGAACTCATCAACACGGTGCTGTCAACTGTGCCATTGAAATCAGCACTAAGGTGCAGACAACTATCAAGCAGGTGGAATGAACTCGTCCCAAAACTCCAGCTGTTTAACAATCTCAAGCTGAGCCCATACGTGGGATTCAAGGAAGTGTCGAACTGTTTCCGACTGGTACACATATCCAAGAAAGACACCCACATAAAGAGAATCCAACGCCTTGTGATCCCATCAATGGGTATCACCGATGAGGTAAGGATCTTGAAACACATCTTGAGCTCAGAAATACAAGTGATGGATACACTGGACTTATCACTTGTCGATACCAACATGCAACAACTAATAGAAATACTACTACAGGGCAATCATCACAATGCCACACAACACTTGAAGAACATACGCATATCTTGTATGCTTATTCCACGGTACGAGGAGAGATTATTACAATTGATGCCCAACTTACAAAACATCACAATCGTCTCCTCCAACTCGAAGAAGCAATTGGCATTACCAAGGACTCATACGCCTCCAACACTACAGTTTATAAACCTTCGACAATTGACCCTCATTGGAGATTTAAAGAGGAAACACCCACTGATTCCCTTCGAATCGTTATTCACGAAGGATGCATCCAATCAGATCCCACACGTCACCTCTTTGATCATCGTCGGGTTTGATTTTTCTCATTTGAACTCACAAAATGGTACGTATAACTTCCTTCAACATTTCTCACAAGTGCGAACCTTGGTTTTCGAGAACAATGCAACGTTCACTCTGAGAACGTTGTTGAAATCTCATGATTCTGTGAAATTACCACATTTGAAGAAATTTGTGTTTAGAGAACCAGAGGTGAAATACATCGAGGGACTACAACTGTATCATGAGGACTACCTGACAAATTTCTTTGGTCAGTTACAAATACTCGACCTCACAGGTAGTTGTATCTCATACCCTGGGTTGTTGAAATTACTCACAGTGTGTGGATCCGCGCTGAAACACCTCTCCATCGGATTCTGCTCTAACATTCTTTTCCAAAGAAATCGATTCACACAGGTCATCCCCCCCGGAGGGTATTTCAACTTTGAACAAATTGGGACATTGGCACCACTGTTGGAATCACTCTACTTGAACCAATCAACAGATTTGGGAGACCTTGCCCTGGATCAATTCACAAGCGCAATATCCCTACGCGGTCATTTCAGAAAATTGACCATGTTGGATCTTTCATTCAATAACCACATCAACGGGTATAAGCTTCTTGATCTATTGAAGGCCCTTGGGAGTCTATCGATGCTGGTTCTACATGGCATGGACATCAGACCGGAGACGATCAAGGTCATAGAGCAGAGGTATTGTGGCCGGGTGCAGAGTAGATTGGATAAGCAGTACTGGAGAGAGTACGGTGTGAACTCGTACAACCCATTCTAGCTAGACTTGAATGTGGGTTTTTGTATTTTGAATGCATTTGTCCTTTTGAACGTTGTAGTTGGTGGCTTCTTTATGCTGAGAGAGATCTTGATGGGTTCGTTGTGAGTCTCAAGATCATCCGCAACCTCAGCCTCAACCTCAACCTGGTGCTTCTCCATCGCTTGGCCCCTCTTGATCTGCTGTTGTAGTATCTTAGCGCCCAGTGCCTCGTCATTCTTGTCCGCATCGTCCTTCCGCTGCAACATGGCTTTTCTCACGAGCTCATCGCCAGAGTTGTTGATGTACGAGATGTCCACTCCGTTGAGACTCTGGTCCGTCTCGTCCACCACGCTGGTATTGATGATGCCCTGGCGAGCAACGTCCTGGATGAACTGCGACAGTGACGTCCACCTCGTCGCGCTCAGGTGCACATGGTCCTTCTGCTGGATCAGCTGGTTGTAGAACCGGTTGGCGTTGATCTTCTTCTCGCCATGGTAGTTGCGCAGCTGTGCTATGAAGCTGTCCTGGAACTGCTTGCTGTAGTTGGCGATGTCTGCCTTGCTGACCGACGAGATGCGCTTGATATGTGTCTCGCTTCGGATGTGGCACTTGAAGCCGTTGTCGTCCCTGCACTGCTTCTCGCACACCTGGCAGTACCACTTGAGCTTCTGCAGCCCCTTCATCTTCATCTGATTGGAGACGAACTTGGGCGTCCCGAACTCTGCTTTTGCCATCTTTCTTTTCTCTGTATCTGTGTTATCCTTCTTCTATTGATGATCGAGGTATACAACTGAAATTAATTGTTCTCTCTCATTCTGAAAGCAAACACGCAAACATCCTGTTGCCACCAAGGAAGACGGGAAAACATGCACAGACTCCTCACATTAGCACGCCAACAGCGTCCATGGGGAAGGGCACTGGGACATGTTGGCAATGCCACACGCAGCAGACTCCAGGGACCCACCACCACAACGAGATTCTACGCCACTTATAAGCGGTTTAACAACCAAGTGCAGACATCAAATCCCCTGAGCGATCCATTCACCAAGAAGGTGCTCGCCATCACCATCGGACTGGGCACCGTGATCTACGTCTCCAACCTGGAAGAAGCTCCCGTGACAGGGAGAAGGCGATTCATCTGGACGACGGAGAGCATGGAGCGTTGGGTGGGAGACCGGTCGTACAGGGAGCTGCTGGGTCAGTACAGAGGTAAGATGCTATCGGAGAACGACCCACAGACACGCAGGGCTAGGAACATCTTTGAAAAGATCCTCAAGGTGAGCTCTGCTGATGAGACCAAGTTGGACTGGAAAGTGCATGTCATCTATGACCCCACAGCCCCACCAAACGCCTTTGTCCTGCCTGGTGGCAAAGTGTTTGTGTTTTCGTCGATCCTGCCCATCTGTGTCAACGACGATGGACTAGCCACTGTCCTGGCACACGAGTTTGGTCACCAGCTGGCCCGCCACACGGGCGAGAACATCTCCAGCGCACCAATCTATGGGCTGTTGTCGCTCACGCTTTATGCGCTGACGGGCGCTGATTTGTTCAGCAGACTGTTGACTGCGACGCTGTTCGAGATGCCAGCCTCGAGGGAGATGGAGACCGAGGCCGATTACATCGGGTTGATGCTGATGTCCAAGGCATGTTTCGATCCAAGAGAAGCGCCGAAGTTATGGGACAGAATGAGCAGATGGGAGAAGACTGCTGGCGGGTATGGACGTCCACTAGAGATCCTATCTACACACCCGGCTTCCGAAAGACGTATCCAGAACATGCAGGAGTGGTTGCCAGAGGCACTGAATGCTCGTGAAGGTGCTCATTGTGGTCAGTACGGTGACTTTATGGCCTTTGCTTCACCCTTGAAGGAGATTTGGTGATGGTTAAGACCCAATCACAAGTTACAACATACAACACACAGTACGCACATAGCACCACAGCACACCACAAACGGCTCCTCCATTTCCAACCAAGTCCATCAGAAGTCACCTTGTTCCAGATCACCTTAGACCTCATGTAATAAATGACTGAATTACGTAATCTGTAAAGCTGGTATAATGAATTTAGATGCGTCCCACTTAGCATGATCTTGGGGAGGCAAGAGCACAAGTACAAAGGCCTTTGTGAGATGGATCCAGTCGACAAGACATTTGACACGGTATACTACTGGGCACAACGTGCCAAGCGTGCTGCACAGGGCGCTGCACAGGGCACGGTGAACGTGGTATCGGGCTCATCGAGCACGGTGAAGGACTACGTGATGAGCACAGTGAACTCCGTCAGACCTCAACAAGCGCCACAAGTGTGCGAGGAGCAGTCTCACTGGATCACTGTGAGTGCATTGGGTGTGCGGGACTTTGTGTGTGGGCATAAGCTCGTCTCGGTGGCGACTGTGGCGGTGATGATTGGTGCAGGTGCGGTGGCAATGAATGCCTTGTCGCCAACTACAAAGCATCGCAGAAGAGCCCATAGATTGGAGAATGGCGCTAGAAATGATGTTGTACTCCTTGTTGGTTCCATCACTGAGCCTTTGACACGCAACATGGCCTATGATCTCACCATGAGAGGGTTCATCGTGTACATTTCATCCTCAGACTCCACTGCGGACAACAAGTTCTTTGCCGAATCCAACGAGGACATCAAGAGTCTCATCTTGTCCTCAGAGTTGAATGACGATGGCATCAACAGGCAGCAGCTTGAGAAGTTTGACAAGTTGCTATCCTCCGACCATATTCCATTCCAGGGCGCACAACCTAACAAGCTGAACCTCGTTGGCATAGTGTTTGTTCCTGACTTGTTGTACCCATCGGGAAAGTTCGACACAATCACACCACAGACATGGACAAAGACTCTGTGCGAAAGGGCACTGGTGCCGATCAATTTGTTGTCCAGTGGTCTGGTGGCGTTGGCTGAGAAGTATGACTCAAACATCATCTTCCTGACCCCAACTATCACATCTGCACTGAACATGCCATTCCATGCTCCAGAAAGCATCACTTCGGCCATGCTACAACAAGTCTCAAGCGAATTGGCTAGCGATTATCCCGATTTGAACGTCACAACTTTGAGACTTGGTGCGTTGAACATTTCTCAGGGTTCGAGTAAGAAGAATTTGGGGATCAAAGGCGACCATGTCCGTCATTTGTACTACAAGATCTTCGACCTGCTGTATGCCGAGGACAGCAGCAAGGTGGCGTATGCCGGATTTGGGGCACGGGTATTACAATACTCATGGATCCCGCAATTGTTCATCAGCGGCCTTTGGAGTGTCCAGTGCCTCGTCGGTTCCCTCGTGTCGATGACACACTGCTGGTGAGTTGTAAATAGATGGTGTCTTGAGTGTCTCATGTATGGTGGATGTATGATGTATGCTGTACACATTGTGTTCTGTAGTTCGTATATCTACTATCATAATTCGGTAACGCAAAGCGAAATACCCGTCGAGGACTCGGACGACCCCCCGGAGAACGCCCGCTCCAATGTGTCACAGAGAGTTTGACACAAAAATCAGTAAAAAAGCAGATTACGTCAGCGCTGATCTTCGCGTTACGATTCACGGCCTCATTGATGACGCTTTGATGGGTAATGGATGCTGCATATTCACAATTTCGCTTCTCACAGCTATAACTTGTTAACGGATCGCGGATAGTCGCATGCCACTGCTTCTCCCGATTACCCCGTTGTCACCCCCCGATATTCCAACTCGCCGTATGCAGCACCCTCTTCCCCTAATCGCCGATCGAGGCGTCATTTTTACCCCTATTCCTCGAGAAGGCGGAGATGAGCAACGGCCGGACAATCTTTGGCTCTCGAGAGCTGGTTTCTCTCCTTCTTTGCTTGATTTGATGATCCTCAGTTCTGGATCATTCATTCGGTCTCGGTATTCATACCCTCTGACCAGCTCAGCTACCAGATCTGTCCAGTCCTGAGCATCTGCTGTCTTGTCCTTTCGCTCTTACGTCTCCGCAAACTGCTAAAGGTTAACGTCACACCAAACAAGCAACTCTTGATCTTTCTCCAAAAATTTTTGTACATTCTCTCCAAGAAGTCCTTGATATACTCCCAGTCCCACAGTGATACGGTATACCAATGCTGCTCAAACTCCTCGCAAACACAAGGACCTTCGTCAAGATCGTTGTTCCACTCATCACTCCGCTATTCATAGCTTATGCGACATTTGACATCCTTAGATTCTTCCAAGTTGACCTTGGCAAGCGACACTTTCTGGCAAGCGTGGTGGACTTCCAAGCTTACTCGGTACTTCTTCAGGGTTTCAAGCCACTGTTACAACTTCCTGATGCTCACTGGGCTTCAGCCATTGATTGTACTCTTTTATGTGCCTATGCCATTGCATCGCTTTGCTCGCTGGCTTACGCTTGCCTCTTCTACGCCATGTGCGTCGTGGGCTCATACGACAGAAGATGGCAATCGGTACATCATCTGATTGCAAACTCTGTCAAGGCATGACAAGACAGCACACGTTTTATATAGCATCGTACTCGCATCATTTTCATCACTACACACACTCTGGCGGGGAGAATTAAAAACTCATTTCAATTCGTATAACACATATCTTTGTAGTAATTTACCGTACACGGCCCCGCTTAGAAACCAAAGTTGAATGCACTCATATCTGGTTCCTGGAAGGCTGTCTGAGGAGGTGGGGTGTGGTTATTGTGTACAACTTGCTCTTCCTTCTGTGATGTCTCTTCCTTTCTAGAAATTGCGGCAGATGCCAATCCATACTTCTCCAACATGCTCATCCCACCACCACCATCACCGTTGGAAATACCATTCTTTAGCTCTGGAAGAGTCTTATAATCAACAAGGACAGAAGTTCTCCGTCTTGCTGCGTGAGAGAATCCATATTTTTCAAGAATATTCTCCGCACCTTGCTGAGCAGCCTTTTGTAAGTTAACAACACTGTCACTCTTCTTGAAATCTTCAGCCTTGACAAAAGTCCAATTTCTCACGCATGAGATCGAGAGATAATCACATCCCATTCGTGTGTAGATGGATGCGACTCTTAGTATGAACTCCTTCTCGACTTGTGGTGTAATGGCCAGAGAACCTTCAAAGTACTGCGAGGATTTCTCTCTCAAGTTCTCATAAAGAACAATCAACAACGGATCATCCTCCAAGAATGATCTTGATTTCTCAGTGATAACAACGTTGGTCTTCTCATCGTCAGTCAATGTCTCAATTGGAGATTTCACTAATGCTTGGATCGATCGAGCCTTGTCTTGTAATTTCCAATAGATGTAACTCGTAGTCCATCTATCACCATGAGAAACGGCAACTGATAACATTTGCTTCGTTAACAAATCTTTCAAAACAGGACCGTTATCACCTTCAGATACCCGACAAACACTAATGGCAAGATCCATGTCCTTGACTTGTTTGACCAGAACGTTGGCAGCATCTTTCAACGAATCAGCCAACAGGAAGAAACATGCAGCATCCATGTATCTATGCTTACTCAAAAGCACAAATGCATTTTTCAAAGCTGCCTTCCTCCATCTCTCCTCACGGAAATCATTCTTCAAGAAATTTAACATCTTCGTTTGTTCAGGATGTCCAGCTGCGGTTCTCCAAAGTCCAGAGAGAATCTGCTTCTTCTTCAATGCCAAGTAGAAAACAGCACATTTACTTGGATCTCTAGTAGAGCCGAATGTAAATTCATTTCTTGCAACGATCTCCAACACCCTAACAAGATCGTCATACCTGAGCCAATAAGCCAATCCGTACTCCTTTGCAGTTGACCAGAGGATTTTGCGATCCTTAACGGAACTCTCGATTTGTTGTAACAATAACTCTTTATTCTCACTGTGCAACGCCCAATTGATATCTCTCATTGTCAGTTTCTCTTGAGTTCCTTTATGTACTTGGTAAAGCTTCATACCCAAGTAGAATCTAAGACCATTTTCATCCACGGTCATGATGTTCTCGTTGATACCAATAACTGCCTCAATTGCACTCATCAAGGTGATCTGTTGATGTCTTGTCAAGTATGGAAGTGGATGATTGGTCAACTTTTCTCGTAACAATTCAGCAACGTTGGGGTTGAATTCAGTGTATGGTTCTTCAAAATCAGTACACTTCTTGTATTGGGTTGTGTAGAATTTGGACACATCAATATCAAGTGTAGATCCCAATTTGTTCACAGATTCACCAGAGAGTTCCAACTGACGGATCCTCAAGAACAACTTTAATAGAATTTCATTCACAAGTTCAACCTTCTTATTAAATAGTGCTTGAATCATCAATTGGGGATGGTAGACCGGCAACGAACCATTCAGAACAGAGCAAAGTGTGATTATATCATTAGAAACGATGTTTCTGGATCCAATAGATTTCTTGGTGAAAGTATCCTCCATGTTTAAATTCTTGTCAGCGACGAATATCTGGTTACCTGCACCAATGGCAAGTGTACCATCTTTCAACCAGACAGAATCACCAATCTCATGCGTAGTGGAGCTCTGGATATCGATCTTCTTGATAGCAAGGAATGATGTAGTCCTGTTTGTGTAGTCATATCGCGACTGAGTATATAACAACGAATAATGTCCAAATCCAACAGCCAAGATACTCTGCTTGTTCTTGGTACTTGTCCAATCGATATCACGCACTGGATCTTCAAAAGTTTCTTCATATTCCAAGACATTTCTTGTGAGGTCCCAAATTGTTAACTTCTTTTTTGTATCATCAACCATGGCAAACTTATCGATCATTGAACCACGTGTAAATGATGCATCTGGGATATTAGTTTGAGTAATTGGCGCTTCGATCCAATGGATTTCATCGTCTTTAATTTTTGCATAGAACCTCCTCAGGACACCATTCTTATCAACGACAGACAAGATCTCCTTATTAGTCAAACGGATTGGACTCACGGGGTCAATCGGTGCAATAATATGGATATTATCATGATCAACTGGAAGTTTCTGGATTCGGAATGATGAAATCTTTGACCGTGTTACCAGCCATGCCTTTGTTTCCTTTTTGTATATTGCAACAACGAAATGCTTATCAAGTGAATGACGTTCTATGGGGACAATTGCAAAGAATTCTGGATCGGATGATGCATTAATAGAGAATCTGTAAGATTCACTGGCAACTTTGAGTCTAGAGTCCCATAATATGAGATCTGAACCACAGATGGTTAGCAATTGGTTGCCATCATCGAAGAGAACAGCTTGTGAGATTGGTTGTGGTGTGTTCACTGTAGATTTCTTATTCAGAGTGAGGTTGTTCTTTAACTGTTGAGGTACCCAAATGGCATTTTCATCAAATCTTGAACATGTGAGCATTGCTTCACCATTTCCCGTCTTGAATATCCGTTGGATAGATTTCAAATGACCAGTGAGCTTGTGAGCCAAGTATCCAGTTTCTTGTATGTGGTCCTGCCAAAGAAACTTGAGATCTGACTTGACATGTCTGATGATACCATTGAGGTCATGGATCAATATGGAGATCTCATTGTCGGAGGTGAGAGTCGGTTCAGCGAAATGCACAATCTCTGGAAATTGAACCATGGAGTGTGGACCTAATTTGACACGCCTTGTATGATCAGAATCCAAATCAAGCAATTTAGGTGGGTTCTGTGATAGCTGCTTCATTGGGTAAGTTGTACACCAACCTTGTTCATCAATCACAAATGCAATATCATGTCCATAGTGCTCCTGCGATGGAATCAACTCACCACTCTTAATAGCAGACTGGATCACTGATTGGGCCAAGTGTTGATCAAGGATCCATACAAATCTGTTTCCCTTTCTCTCACAAGAACCATTATACAAGTTTATAGAACCCCAATGCTGGATAATGTGAGCGTTCTCATGCTCATGACTAGACCAAACCCTGAGCGTGGAGTCTGAGCATAACGAATAGAGTGTGTTGGTGAATGTCTCTGGTTTAGGCATGTTCTCTGGGTCGAACTTTTTCCAGCGGACCTCTGTGATCGATGATGGATGCATGAGATATGTCATATCAAACAGAGAGCTCTCTGCAAAGGATACTCTGGTCCATACTTTCAACAACTTGTCGTACTTGCCGCAGCTGGCAATGAGAGTGGAGTCCTGTGAGACTTTGGCCAAGTACACGGGCATGGCCTGCTTCATTTTCCATAGCACGCTCACCTGCACCTCACCAAACTCCTTGCTGACTCTCCAGAGCGTCAGACTGTCAGAACCCGTGACGATCTCACCGTTTAACCCCCAATGCACACAGTTCATCTGGGAGGTGTCGCTATGCTCCGGTGAGAGCCTCGTGCTGAACTGCCAGCGCGGCTGCTTCATGAACTCGCTCATAGGCTCATACACAAGCACCTGTGAGCCGACAGCAACGGCAATAGCACCCGTGGCAGGGTCCACGTCCACGGCAGCAGCATCACAGTCCAAGTACACCGTCTGCATCCTGGTCATGTCATCTACCAGCACAATGAGGTTGTTGCCCGAGCAGTACGTGACGATGCTGTGTGACCGCCATTGCGCCTGTGCGACCGCCTGCGCCCGCTTGGAGGGCTCTCCAGGCACAAAGCTGAAGGTCATTGTCTCTTTGGGTGTGTTGGTGAGATGCAAAAAGCGTTGATGTTGTAAAGGGTACAAAGGAAAAAGCAGAAAACAATACCAGCTTCTAAGAAGAAGATCGCAGAAAGAGGGCGAACAAATAAATCAGGAACAAGCGGGAAATGGGAGGAAGGTGAGTCGCTTCTCGTGGAATCGAAGAAGGAGAGCGTGGAACTAACAGCAACCAGTTGCAAAGACCAGAGACTCGCAGTGGCTGTGTGCCTGCAGAGATCCCCTTGTGTTCTCATTGACAGACACACGCCCAAGGAGTGCATCGAGAACCCAGAGCTCACTAAAGATCTGCCCGAGCTGTGCAAAGCCAACATGAAGGCGTTCTGGGAGTGCAAGAAGGGGTTCTTCGATATGTCCAAGCGATTTAGAGGGAATGCGCCACTGTCAACGGGCAAGTACGACCAGCAGTTTGAGAACCTCAGCACAGGAAACTTTGATGCCGTGGACGAGTACAAGAAACTCAGGGTGCTGGACAGCACCGGCAAATAGTGACAAACTGTCGCTTGTCACATTACATGTACATACAACATACAACGTTTATATTACGATTCTTTTTCTATCGCTTGTAAATTCTTTGTCTCTTCATTCACTGAGCCTCACGATGGCCTCGTACAGCTCGTCAACGAGCATGCTATCGACCACGGGGCTGTTGAACACCACCCTGAAGAACTCACCACCAGCAACACCGCTCGCTGGAGAGTAATCAATAAGGAACCTACCCGAAGCGTGCAGTTTCCCCACAATGTCCCTTGTTGTGGCAGTGTTCACAGAGGCATCGTCAAAGTGACCGTCCTTGTTGAAGAAGAAGCATACTTGCAATGCTGGGGGCGGGTTACTTGAGACAAGTTTGAACTTTTGCTTGTTCTCGCTGATCTTCTGTGCAAAGTACCCTGCGATTTCATGCGCATGGTTGATTCTTTCCTCGTAGCCCTTCTTACCATAATAGAGCCACCCCATGTACAACTTTAAGGCATCGGGTCTTCTGCCACACCCCATAGTGCCATCCGCCAGATCGTAGAAGGTCTCCTCTGAGTGTCTATTATGGAAAAGATAAGGTGCATCCAGGGAGTTGGCTGTTTGGAAGACTCGCTCATCTGGGACAAGTAAGAATGAACAAGTCGTTGGAACACCAAGTAACTTATGAGGATTCACCGTCAGTGAATCTGCAAGATGAGATCCTCTAAGCTTGTGCTTATGCTTCTCGCTGAAGATGACATTACCACCCCAACTTCCATCGATATGGTACCACATCCCATGTCTTCTGGCAACGACAGAGATCTGCTCCAAGGGGTCAAAGGAACCGAAGACAGTAGTACCAGCAGTAGCGTTCACATATAGGGGCGTCAAGCCTCGCTCTTCTGCGCGCACAATGCGGCGTTCCAAGTCTTCAACGTCCATGGCTCCATCGTTTGTGACACTCACCTTGATGACGCTCTCAGATCCCATTCCAAGCAAAATTGCAGCCTTTTCCACCGAGTAGTGAGAATGCTCAGAGGTGAACACCGCAAAATGATGCTGGCAATTGCCCTTCGTCTTTGTGTCAGGATAAAGTTCAGATCTTGCCATGTGCAAACTTGTAATGTTTGACCATGAACCACCAGGGAACGTCAATCCACCTGCAAACTCCCCATCGAATCCAAATAACTGAGCATAGGACTTACCCACCTTCTTCTCAATGAGTGTCAACAGCGGAGAGACAGTGAAGACATGACTATTGGTGTTCAACAAACTGAGTAAAATATCGGACACGACCCCAATGGGGTTGGTGGATGCGTACAACTTGTCCAAGAATCCAGGGTGCCAAGTCACCACCGAAAGGTTCAAGACCTGTTCAAACACCTGATACACCTTCTTCATACCATAGCCGGTATCCGGTGTCTCTAGTGGCACGCATTGGATCAGATCTTGGGGCGAATCGTACTTAGTACCCAGGGATGCACCAGGCTCTGATGCCCTTCTGATGTGCTGCAAGATCAGCGGTTTCAGCAATGTCAGCAGTTCATCAAGCTCATCAGCTCTGTTGCTCTCCAGTGAGCTGCGTATAAGTGTCATGAATATAGATGTAGTGAGTGAGTCACAGTCCGCGATGTGAGTACACCCTTTCGCTTTTGGGAAATTAATAACAATTTCGATTGCATTGTCAACGGCCATGCATATCTGAGTACGTTGTTTCAAGTAGTTGATTGTTCAATTATACCGCAGTACTAATAGAGTTCACAGCCCACACCTTTTGTACGGTCAGCGGTCACAGAGTACCGATGAGACTTGGATGAATGGGCCATGGTCATCACGGTTGCATTGTCATTCTTCAGTTCATAATTCAATTCCTTAACGGTATTGTTCAAGGCTACAGGAGTTACGCAGAATAGAGAGAGAGAGATAGAGAGAGAGTGTCACTTCAACCAATTGATGAACAACATCACGAAGGAAAAGATGGCAAATGTGACCAACAAGTTAGCAAGCAGTATGGTCTGTTCAGGTTGACACATTAAAGCGTATGCCAGTTCACCTAACCAATTTAACATGCCCCACCCTGTAAATCTTTCGAAGCGGTGCCACTGGTTTCTCCAACCTTGACATATTGTTTGATCCCAGAAGATCAAGATCTTCTACTGTCTTCGGTCGAACGTTGGTCTGTCAAAACACTCAAGAGCACATAGGACATAGAGAGGTCATTCATCAAGGCATTGCCGTCATTTCGAGATTCAGCGATAAGCAGCACCTTCAAGCGCAAAATGTCTGGATGAGAAATAGCGCGATCCGGCACTAGTTGAGGTAAGTGACCCAGCTCAAATAGAGCGATCAGCTTGGTGAAAACCCTCGTGCTCTCTCAAGGTTCATCTGGTTTACCAAGTAGGTGCCTGTGAAAGTTGAGATCATCGATTCTTCGATGAACCCTTGTGTCAACAATTGTGCTGTTGCTTCACGCTGATGGTTCCGTTCTGTATCTTAGTGGTCTTCAAAGAGCTGAAGCAGTTGTCTCAATTCATCCATGGTCGCTGCTGTATTTGGGACAACTGGAGCTGCCTCAGGGTGCAGTGCTTGCCCCGTGGCTGAAGACAGCGCGTCAACTTCGTTGTTTGTGGAGCCATTGGTGGCGTCGATGATCGTAGATGACATTTGAGCACACGTATCAAGTCAAATTCGATGATATAGTTGAACAATTCATAACAAGTCCTGAGTCCCTAGATGAGTGGATCATGAGCGAGCTGAATTATACCGTGTTAAACGCTTTACACAAAAACAATCAACTAAAAGTCGATCGCAGCACAGAAACAAAAGCGCGCGAAAAGCAAACAAACAATCAAACACATATTGATGATAGCCGACCAGACCAAGTCCACAGTCCCATCCGTTCTGAACTTCGGTATTATGTATAGTATACTGGTCACGACTCACGACTCACAATCTCTGAGAGTCTGAGTCTCACTATAGTCTATGTCACTGTAAGTTTCACTTGCAACGGTCAATTTGAGCGTTGTAAGGCTTAAGCTCAGGCCTCACTGTCTAGTCCTGTCGGCCCCTCGGAGTTCCAGAATCCAAATACTGACTGTCGAAATTCTATCTCAGGGCAGTATCTACCGATCACTGACTCCTGACTCCTGGCTCACTGAGTCCTGGGACCAGGGACCTGACTTCTGGTGCACCATAATTCAGTGATAGTCCTTGCCTTGTGAAGCTTCAAGTTAGTGTCGGCCCACCCATGAAGTGGAATCCACTTCTCTGGATATACTCCTTCAGGTCCGGGAAGTATCCTACCCTAACATCATCATAACTGCTGGTAAATACAGAAAGCCGTTGTAGCTTTGGCGCATCAAGGTCGATAAGGACCCAGCTGAAACAGGGATGACCGCATGCGCGGATATCCAGGTATAACAACTCCGGGAATGCCACCATTCTTTGATCAAAGATCTCAGGTGATAGGGACACATTGGACATGCTTAACCACTTCAGTCTGGAAGAAACTGATTTCAGCTCGCTAAGTAGGGATACACATTGTAGTCTTTTTGAATCAAAAAGAGCGTAGTTGACCTTCAGATGTTCCAGCTTTGGGTATCTGTCAAGGCATTCCTGTAGTGTACCTTGTTCCAAAATCACTGTGTGGTTTTCCATCTCGAAGTTGGTCAAAGCTGGTGCATTGATTGCCGGAATCACAGTGACACCGTTTTTGCAGACAACTTTCAACGTAGTGAGTTTGGGGAACACTTGAGTAACCCTCTCTGAAGCTTTCATGGGTGGCAGGATCTCCAGCATCAGACATTTCAAGTCATTGAAACGCAATTCGCACAGGGGATATAACTCCGCTTTCAGTGTCAGGCTAGTCACACGGAAGCAGACATTTTCCAGGAAAGAATAATTCATCTTTCTAGGTAAGCATCTAGAAGGAACAATACGCTGAGCGCGATAGTAAATCGGATCGTTTGTAGCGAGACAGATACTCTCCAACACTGGTGCATTCAGGTCTGTAATCCCATCCAATGACATCCAATCATCAGTGTGCAACCTGAATGCTATCATTATTGGACAGTCAACATTCCGAACTGTGGGTGTCTCGCCATAAAAGAAAGGGAACTCAATGCAAACATTCCTAGCAAGAAATATGCAGTCGTGGATACTTTGGCTTCTACCCAACCTAAAATTTAACGAGTTGCACTTGAAGATCTTATCTCTAATCTCCAAGTCAGGTGAGAAATGGATATCGAGGCAAATATCATAACAACGGATTCCACTAATGTCCATATTATTGTTGAACTCACTTGTGCAGTCCTCCAGCTTCGGAAGATTCAGATCATAACCAGCTGTAACTGGATTATAACTCCTCAACGTCACTGGAACTGAGGCATCACACTTGATAAAGGTGATCTGAGAAGAAAATGGGTTCGTGCAATTGAGCACTAAAGGAAGGTGTATTTCTGAGTTTGTAAGACGTAAGAATGTGAAAACTGTGACTTCGAGAGAGGCCAACTTGCCGTGTGCTTTTAGGAAAACATCCAAGGGAGAACCCCACAACCTTGCTTGTTTAAAGCCATGCAGATAAATGTGGTTGGTTGCCTTGGGAAGACACTGAACGAGAGCTGCATAGTCCCATTCGTTCTTCTCACAGTCAATATCAACAATGTTTATCAGAGCACCCTTTGACCATTCATCATTGGGACTTTTGATGTGCTTGATGGCGCCGTCTGGTACAGCGAATTGCGTGTCTTCTAGTGATTTGATGGCGTTCAGCAGGTCGTGACGTGATAATACCATGAGAACCTTGAACTGAATATCGTATGGAAGCTCAGTGAAGTTGAAGTTGGTGATTGGACTCATTGAATGCTGCTTAGAGTTGCCTCGTTTGAACAGGCCTTTCAGTGATCTCAATGGGTGCATATGCCGCATTATCGTCGTTATAAGGACCAATTATCAGGCTGGTAGTGAGTCGTGACTTAATAAGTTGAACACTAGCAAATAGATATCCGATATCGCTGCCTTCTACAGATAAGCCAGCAAGTGAAGTAATGGTTGCCCCTGATATATTCGAAATTGCTGCGCTAGGATGAATTTCACGGCCAACCAGCACGCAGAGACACCACAATGGTGTGCGGGTGTATTATTGTTTTTTGGTTTTCCGATGAGTTCAAAAGCTTTTGCGGAGCCCATTTGCCAGAGCATTCTCACACCTAAGGCACACACCCGATGTCCCCGTTGTGCCAATGGAGTCACTTCTACTCGACAGATCCATAGGAAACATTTCTTATGGCTCCTTCAACAAGTTGTCGACGGAATCGTTGTACTTCCAATTGGGTCCCTTGGAGGTTCCGAGATTCCCATCATTGACAAAGAGGCCCGTCCCTATGACATGTCTCGACTTCGATAGGACACAGGGTCAGTTTCTAATATCTGGCAGTGCAGACTCATCGCTGAAAGTGTGGAGAGTGGGCACAATAAGGGCTTCCCTGTTGGGTGATTTGAACAAAAACACTGGCGGGCACAAGTTTGGTATCACCAGTGTTCAATGGTGGCCATTTGACACAGGGATGTTCCTTTCAAGCTCTTATGACACATCGTTGAAAGTATGGGATTCAAGTTCACTTGAAGAGGCATTTTCGTTTGATCTTGATGTCAAAATCAACCACTTCGATATATCTCCCTCTGGGAGTTCACTCATTGCAGCTGGATGTGACAGTACACATGTTCGAATCCTGGACCTGAAGAGCACATCAGCAGTACAGAGCCTTAGTGGACATAACGGAACAGTTCTAAGCTGTAAGTGGAATCCAATGGACCCCAACGTGTTAGCAACAGGAAGTTCAGAAGGGGAGGTGAGACTCTGGGACATTAGAAAGACCAATGCATGTGTTGCCCAGTTGGATCTCTACAGAACTGACAAGGACAAAGCAATAGCTAGTAATAAGAGCAAGAAGCTGGGTGTGTTGAAGAGTACTGTCAAGGCGCATTCGTCAAATGTGAACGGACTCTGCTGGATGGAGAACGGCAGAACGTTGATTACCACCGGTGGCGATGATAAGATTAGGGTCTGGGACATGGATGTCCAAGGAGGGGTAAACAAGCTGTTAAACTTTGGTCAGTTCGTGAAGAATAAACATCCTGCGTACAAGTCCATGGTTTTTAGTCCACTGGCGGAGACTGAAGTACAATATCTCTGGTACCCCTCGGATAACGGCGAGATTCTTGTGTTTAGAGCCATGGACGGTAGATTGGTGAACAGACTCAGGCGGAATATTCTGGACAGTGCGAGAAGCACATCAATAACTTACGCGGGGTGTAATAGTGCAACGTACTTCTCTGGCAGTGTCGACGGTCGAATCTTTGCCTGGGGACCAAGGCCTGCTGAGGACTTCTCTGACAGCGAGGAGGAGTCAACCGTCATCTCTTGAGTCTTCTATGTGAGTCTTGATCAACTTGGACCTTGGATTACCATACAGTCTACTACAATGTTGATCCCTAATTACACCTTTTACATTTTAGGAAATAGAATTGTAGGTCTCAATTTCTAATCCGTAGTCCATAGTTAACAGCGGTATCAAAAGGTCGCGGGCTCATCGCTCACTTCACCAAAGCCAAAAGAAACAGAGAAGACGACGAAAGGGGCGAAATGGCCGAGGAGAAAGGACATCATAGTGTGAAAGAGGAGGGCGATGGCCTTGCTAGTATGGGGGTTAAGCTGGTGGAGCAAACCTCATTGGAGAACAAGATCCAGGCCAATGCCACAAGGCTTTTCAAGGAGAAAGAGATTGAGGGCGACCAGAAGCGCTTGGAGAAGGCCAAACAGACGCTCTCGCGGGTGAGAACCGAGATAAGCAGACTTGATGACAAACTGCACAGCACACGTACAAAGATCTCACAGAAGGAAGAACTCAGGAGGGAGATTAAGCGGATGACAGATGAGCAGCTCCAACATGCACAACAGGATATACGGGACATCAATGAAAGACTAAAGAAGAACATGGATCAGTCTGCGGAACATGGAGCGGTTTCAGGTGAGCGCTTGCCCAATGAGTCTGAGAAGGACTTCCTCATCAGAACAGGTAAGATCACTGCGTTTGGCAACTCCACCGGATTTGTGATTCAAGATGAAGATGAACATGAGATTGAGTCTGTGTCACATCAGAATCTGAGAGTACCCGGATTCGCCAACGTTAGAGGAGAGACAACAAAGAGATCATTGGAAAACGATGATACAGAGCACTCCATTGAAGAGATGGTTTACGGCTCTGAAACGGAAACAGATGAGGAGCTACTGAGTAAGAAGCCTCGTTTACTCACGGATGACGAGATCAGAAACATTGACGACGGAGTCGAATCTTTCTACCAGGACAGATTGAATACTTGGGTTTACAAGAGATCAAAACTTCGAGATGCATCTATGGAGGATTCGGCCTGCCAAGAATGGCGTAAGCCCCATCCAAAGCACCCAGACGCAACCTTGAACCACGACTTCAAAATTCCAGGTGATATTTACCCTTCATTATTTGATTACCAGAAGACTGGTGTACAGTGGCTATACGAACTGTTTCAACAAGAGCATGGAGGTATCATCAGCGATGAAATGGGCCTCGGTAAGACCATCCAGATCATTGCATTTGTCGCTGGCTTGCACTATTCAGGTATGCTTGATAAACCAGTGTTGATCGTTTGTCCCGCTACAGTGATGACGCAATGGGTGAATGAGTTCCATACTTGGTGGCCACCTCTCAGGACGATGGTTCTACATTCTATTGGATCTGGTATGGCAGGCAAAGCAGCACTAAGAGAGGAAGACATTGAAGAAATGATGTTTGCCGAGGAAGATAGTAACGGCATCAAGAAGTCAATAAACTCACTCAAGGCTGCGTCTAACGCCAAAACTCTTGTGGAAACTCTCATTAATAAGGGTCATGTGTTGATCACCAGTTATGTTGGTCTTCGTATCTATGAGGGACATCTCCTAAACATCGATTGGGGCTACGTTGTGCTTGACGAAGGTCATAAGATCAAGAATCCAAATTCAAATATCACAATCTTGAGTAAGAGATTAAAGACTCACAACAGGGTCATTCTATCCGGTACACCAATCCAGAACAACCTTGTTGAACTTTGGTCCTTATTCGACTTCATCTTCCCAGGTAGATTAGGCACCCTACCTATTTTCCAAGAAGAATTCGAGATTCCTATCAAACAAGGTGGCTATGCTAATGCGAGTAACTTGGAGGTGAAGATTGGTTACCAGAAGGCTGTCATTTTGAAAAATCTTATCCAGCCTTTCCTCTTGAGAAGAATGAAGATGGATGTCGCAAGGGATTTA
This sequence comes from Williopsis sargentensis, assembly GCA_020995425.1. NCBI lineage: Eukaryota > Fungi > Ascomycota > Saccharomycetes > Phaffomycetales > Wickerhamomycetaceae > Williopsis > Williopsis sargentensis. The sequence goes on along the minus strand of CP083465.1, from coordinate 1,798,183 downwards.
CCGTCAAAGCAAGAATATGTTCTAATGTGTCGTTTAACACAATATCAGAGAATGAAGTACCTGCAATTTCTGAGGTCCGCAGAGTTTAAGATCAACTCATACCTCGGTGCCATCGATGCTTTGAGAAAGATATGTAATCATCCAGATCTTGCAGACCCTCATTACAAAATCGATACACCTGGATATGGTGACCCTGCTAGGTCTGGAAAATTACAAGTCATAAAATCTCTACTCCGGCTTTGGAAACAACAAGGCCATAAGGTATTACTCTTCACACAGACAAAGCAGATGATGACGATATTGGAGAAATTTATACAAAGATCGATGAGTCCTGAGTACAAGTTCATGAAGATGAGTGGAGAGACCGGGATTGGAAAGAGACAAGATATGATCTATAGCTTCAACAACGAGGATTATGACTTGTTCCTGTTGACTACCAAAGTTGGCGGTCTTGGTGTGAATTTGACAGGAGCTGATAGAGTGATCATATTTGACCCTGACTGGAATCCATCCACCGATTTACAGGCGCGTGAACGTGCCTGGCGATTGGGACAGAAGAAAGAAGTATTGATATATAGATTGGTTATTGGTGGATCCATCGAGGAGAAGATCTACCATAGACAAATCTTCAAACAGTTGTTGACCGATAAAATCTTGAAAGACCCAAACCAGAAGAGATTTTTCAAGAATAGCGAACTGCATGATCTCTTCACATTGTCAGATTTTGATGAAGGAGATGATGGAGCTTTGCTATTCAAGAACAAGAAAGATGGCGATGACTTAGGGAAGATTACACAGATTGAAGGTGTGAGTAAATTAGAGACTTACAAGGAGAAGACCTCAAAGGATTCCGAAGAAGATAGATTAATGAGTGGCCTCTTTGGCAATAATGCAGTTGCGCAGACTTTGAGACACGATGAGGTCATTGAACAACATTCAAGACCAAAAGATGATGCTATCGATAAAGAGGCTCAGAAGGCAGCCAAGGAAGCATTGGATGCATTGAAGAAATCAAGAAAGCAGGTGAAGAAAGCTGGTCTTGGAGTTCCAACTTTCACGGGCAAAGTAGGACTAGCGGGTAAGAGAGCCACTTTACTGCAATCGCGAACTAAACTGGGAGGTGGTATGCCATCTTCAGCATCGATCTTATCCAATTTGAAACAGGTGAAGGCTCCAGACAATGTTTCTGAACATACAACAGCCATCACGGATATGAGAGAATACTTGGTCAAGCAAGAGGGGTTCTTTGCCAAATCAGGAGAGATTCTGAAAGCTACGAATTTACAAATCAAGGAAAAGAAAGATCTGACATTGGTTCGTACCATGTTGAAAGGAATTGCTCAATGGGATTCACAGAGGTCGGGATGGGTGTTGAACGAGGAGTTTAGGGATTCTACATAACACAATATTCTTTTTAAATAATGATTGATTTCACGGGTTTACAAACACCACATGACACATCGCTTAGTAGGAGCGGCCAAACATAGTGTAGTTGATGGCCTTCTGGCCACACTTAACACACTTGGTGTCTGGTTTCATCTCAGGTTGCTCGAATGGAATACAGAGGGATTTAGCACCCATGGATGGAGCCTTCTCATCAACTTCCTCCTCCTCACCTTCATCCTTCGTAGCAGAGGAGTCCTTGATGTCTTCCTCGCACTCCATACGACCACACCATGGCGACAAGATGACGTTCTTAGCGTTCAAAGCTGGAACAAAGTCATTCCAGTCTTCAACGATAATTCTATGTGAGTCAAAGGACTCCTTAGCCTTAGCAAAGAGGTCGTCATGTAACTGATCCAAGATCTTTGGCAATTCGGTCTCCAGGTCAGCAAGAGCAACGTTGTACTTCTTAGAATCGTTACGACGAACAACGGTAACCTGCTGCTTCTCCAAATCCTTTGGACCAAACTCCAAACGGACTGGGACACCCTTAAGCTCCCAGTCGGAGAACTTCCAACCTGGAGAATAGTTGTCACGGTAGTCACCGAGAGCTCTGATACCACTCTTGATCAGCTTTGTCTCGATGGCCTTGACACCGTCCAAGATTGCATTCTCCTGTTCTTTGGTGGTCTTGACAGTCAATCCACATGGGATAATGACCGCCTGGTACTGTGCGACTCTTGGTGGGATCACCAAACCCTTGTTATCCGAGTGGATCATGGTCATGACACCAATGACACGGGTAGACAAACCCCAGGAATTCTGCCATGCAAAGAGCTTTGGCTTATCTGGGCCTTCTGGATTCTCAACGGAGATGTTGAACATCTTGGAGAAGTTCTGACCAAGACAATGGGAGGTGGCACCTTGGATACCACGGCCAGTGGCTGGGATATAACCTTCGACGGTGGTGGTGAAGAAACCACCGGCAAACTTCTCCTTCTCAGTCTTCTTACCCTTGACGACTGGGACAGCGAGCAAGTCCTGGTAGATGGAGGAGTAATACTCCAAGATCTGCATAACCTCCTCATTTGCCTCGTCGAAGGTCAAATGAGCAGTGTGGCCCTCCTGCCACAAGAACTCTCTTGTTCTCAGGAATGGTTGTGGGTGCTTGAACTCCCATCTGACGACAGAGTTCCACTGGTTGAGCTTCAATGGCAAATCTCTGTGGGACTGGATCCACTTGGAGTAGTATGGGTACATGACAGTCTCAGAAGTTGGTCTGATTGCAATTGGCTCGTCCAATTCGGAGGAGCCAGCTCTGGTGACCCAAGCAACCTCTGGAGCAAAACCCTCAATGTGGTCCTTCTCCTTCTCCAGAACTCTGGCGGAGACGAACAATGGGAAAGAACAGTTCTTGACACCAAGGGACTTGATTCTAACGTTGAAGTAGTCCTGGATAGCTTCCCAGATGCAGTAGGAAGCTGGTCTCATGATGTAACAACCAGAGACGTCGTAGTACTCGAGCATCTCACCTTTGGTGAGGATCTGTTGGTACCATCCTGGGAAGTCGAGGAACTTGTCGACGGTGACACCGATGAGCTTAGCGTCAAGGGCGGCCTTATTGTCCTTCTTTGGTTCCTTCTTTGCAACTTCCTTCTTGGCAGCTGGGGCAGGAACAGCGGAGAAGTCGACGGTGATGAGTTCGACACCTGTGGACTCCAAGTATCCGAGAATGTCCTTTCCAGAGACAGAGGCCTTGGTGGACTCTGTGGACAGTTCGTAGGATTCTTCCTTGGATAGTGCCTGGTCGACAAGCACCTTGATCTTCCCGGCGTGGTCCTTGGTGATGGAGGCCACAGAGAACTCCTTTGGCACGACGCCGAAGAACTCCTGGACGAGGTCCTCCTTGGCGAGACGAGGCTCCTTGACTCCAGCAGCAGAGGCAATGGCGCCTGCTGGGGTCTGGGTGGAGTGTAGGGCAAAGACCACCACTGGCACAGCAACGGCGGTTTTGGCGGTCTTTGGCTTGAAAACGAGCGCCTTGGTGGCTGGCAGGCCCTGTGAGGAGACTTGGGCGATGGACAGAGCGGCAAGGGAAGCTTCTAGCGCCATTTTCTGTGTGTGTGTGTGTGTGTGTGTGTCCGTCTTTGGTCGTTGTCGTTGATTGTGTCTGAAGCTCTGCCAGCTTTTTTTTTTTTTTTAGTGCGTTAAAGCTGAAAAGTTTGGTCGACGAGCTGGCTGATTTGGCTGGGGGATTAATCTGTGGCTTGGAATGCAGCATGGCCACGGCCCATGAGTGACACGAATGGATAGCCACACACTCATGGAGCACAGCCAGTACCAATATCATACCAATTACTCACCCATAACACTGCCCAAAGCACCTCTAAACACCCAACGGCGCGCGCACCAGCGCCGGGTAACGCGGCGCTGATTCAATGATTCATCGGTTTCTCCCAAAATTGAAGCTCTCTCTTCCATTGCAAACTGCCAAACACAGAGCAGAAGACCACCCACGAGACGCAGAGAGATCATGTCCACTTTCTACGTCAAGGAGACCGGCGAGGATGCTACAGGCTGCGGCTCCGAGCAGAAACCGTTCCAGAGCGCCGCTTACGCCCTTTTCACAGACGCAGAGGCCAAGGTGCTCGTCTACAAGAAGGACGACGAGAGCGAGGGCTTTGTCGAGATCAGTGCCAGCGCACTCAAGAAGGCCAAGAAGGGCGCCGAGGGCCTGAAGAAGAAGCTCGAGAAGGCAAAGCTCGCGGAGGAGCAGAGAGCCGCCAGGGAGGCCGAGGAGACCGCGAAGAAGCTCGAGGCCATGAAGATTGAGATCAAGCACGACGAGTCGCTCCCACAGGCTGCCAAGGCCAAGATCAGACAACTCGAGGTCGGCAAGAGAGTTAAGGTCTCCGGTTGGATCCACAGACTCCGTTTGCAGAAGGGTTTGGCCTTCATCGTCCTGAGAGACGGTTCGGGCTACGTGCAAGCCGTTCTCTCTGGTGACCTTGCCAACGCTTACCAGACACAGACATTGACGTTGGAGTCCACCGTCACTCTGTACGGTACTGTGGAGAAGTTGCCGGAGGGCAAGCAAGCCGCTGGTGGCATTGAGCTGATTGTCGACTACTACGAGATTGTGGGCTTGGCTCCATCCGGTGACGAGGCGTTCACCAACAAGATTCAAGAGTCTGCAGACCCATCCTTGTTGCTTGACCAGCGTCACTTGGCCCTCCGTGGTGAGACCTTGAGTGCCGTCATGAAGGTTCGTGCAGCCTTCCTCAGATCCATCAGAAGAGTCTACGACGAGGAGTCCATCACTGAGGTCACACCACCATGTATGGTCCAGACCCAAGTTGAAGGTGGTTCCACCTTGTTCAAGCTGGACTATTACGGCGAGGAGGCATTCTTGACCCAATCCTCACAGTTGTATTTGGAAACCTGTCTGCCAGCCCTTGGTGACGTTTACTGTATCCAGGAGTCCTTCAGAGCTGAGAAGTCTCACACTCGTCGCCACTTGTCCGAGTACACGCACATCGAGGCCGAGTTGGCCTTCCTCACCTTTGACGAGTTGCTCGACCACATTGAGAGAGTCATCACCAAGACTGTCCAGTACACCTTGGAGGACCCAGTTTCCGGACCTCTCATCAAGCAGTTGAACCCTGACTTCCAGGCCCCTGCCACCCCCTTCATGCGTCTTGCCTACGTGGATGCCATCAAGTGGTTGAACGAGCACGGCATTAAGAACGAGGAGGACGAGGACTTCAAGTTTGGCGATGACATTGCCGAGGCCGCTGAGCGTAAGATGACAGACACCATTGGCGTGCCAATCTTGCTCACGCGCTTCCCAGCTGAGATCAAGTCTTTCTACATGAAGCGTTGTGAGGATGACAACAGAGTCACCGAGTCTGTCGACGTTCTCATGCCTACTGTTGGTGAGATCACTGGTGGTTCCATGCGTTCCGTTGGCTTGGATGAGCTCATCGAGGGCTTCAAGCGTGAGGGAATCAAGGACCTGGACGCTTACTACTGGTTCATTGACCAGAGAAAGTACGGTACTTCTCCACACGGTGGTTACGGCTTGGGTACCGAGCGTATCCTCGCTTGGTTGTGCAACAGATTCACCGTCAGAGACTGTTCGCTCTACCCACGTTTCTCTGGTAGATGTAAACCATGAGCTGTTATATATATATCTCCATATACTAGTACAAGTATGAATACATTTATAGATGGCTTGTATAGGACATTGTACGGAAAAACGTCCAAAAGCGGAAATAATAGCAGGCTGTTACTGCACTTTCCGCTTTGGGAAGTCGAGCATTTATGACTCTTCCACATCTCTTCACACCAGAACGGAAATGCTGCATCCTTTCTTCTGAAAGATCAGCACCTGAACACTTCAATTGGGCACCCAATCACATCACACACTCGTCACAACAACATGTCTGCACCAGCTAAGCTTTGGGGTGGCCGTTTCACCGGCGCCACCGACCCGCTCATGAACTTGTACAACGCTTCGCTGCCCTACGATAAGAAGATGTACGCTGCTGACTTGGAAGGTACCAGAGTGTACACCGCAGGCTTGGAGAAGATTGGCCTGTTGACCGCTGAGGAGCTCGCTGAGATACACCGTGGTTTGGAGATCATCCACGGTGAATGGGCCGCTAGTGAGTTTGTCGAGAAGGATGGTGATGAGGATATCCATACCGCCAATGAGCGTAGATTGGGTGAGATCATTGGCCGTCAGATCTCTGGTAAAGTTCATACGGGGCGTTCTAGAAACGATCAGGTCGCCACAGACATGAGATTGTACGTCCGTGCCGAGTTGACCAAGATGTCCCAGATTCTCAAGGATCTCATTGAGACCATCCTCAAGAGAGCAGAGTCTGAGATTGACGTTCTGATGCCAGGCTACACGCATTTGCAGAAGGCTCAGCCTATCAGATGGGCCCACTGGCTCAGTATGTATGCCACATACTTCACAGAGGACTTCAAGAGATTGCAGCAGATCATTGCCAGAGTCAACGTTTCCCCACTGGGTGCTGGTGCCCTTGCTGGCCATCCATACGGTATCGACAGAGAGTACATTGCCGAGAACTTGGGATTCTCTGGTGTCATTGGTAACTCTTTGACTGCTGTTTCTGATAGAGACTTTGTCGTTGAGACGATGTTCTGGTCCACTTTGTTCATGAACCACATTTCCAGATTCTCCGAAGATTTGATCATCTATTCTTCAGGTGAATTTGGCTTCATCAAGCTCGCAGACGCTTATTCTACCGGTTCCTCCTTGATGCCACAGAAGAAGAACCCAGACTCGTTGGAATTGCTCAGAGGTAAGTCCGGTAGAGTGTTTGGTTCTCTCTCGGGTTTCCTCATGTCCATCAAGTCCATCCCATCTACGTACAACAAGGATATGCAAGAGGACAAGGAGCCATTGTTCGACTGTCTTGTCACGGTGGAGCACTCCATCCTTATCGCCACTGGTGTCATCTCCACCCTTAACATTGATAAATCCAAGATGGAGGCTGCATTGACCATGGACATGCTTGCGACTGATTTGGCAGACTATCTGGTTCGTAAGGGTGTTCCATTTAGAGAGACCCATCACATCTCTGGTGAGTGTGTCAAACAGGCCGAGGATGACAAGTTGTCCGGTATTGATCAGCTGACTTTGGAGCAGTTCCAAAAGATTGACTCTAGATTCGGTGCTGATGTCATGGATGTGTTCAACTTTGAAGCTTCCGTTGAGAGAAGAACCGCTACCGGTGGTACTGCCAAGTCTGCTGTGTTTAAGCAATTGGCCAACTTGAAGAGCCAGCTTGAATAGGTCTTGCAATTATGTTTCATTTCGTTTATTACACCATTAACAAAAGAACTTGGCATACTTTTTCTTCTCCTTCTCCCTCAGCTCTTGTAGTTTGACCTCCACCATCTCATTCTTCTTTTTCACAACCTCATCGTCTGGATTCAACTTCAGACATTGTTGGAATTCTACGTGTGCCTCCTCGTACTTGTCGACCTCAAACAGTGAGACTGCTCTTCTATAATGACCCTTGGCCTTTTCTGTTGGCGTGACATTGTTGCATTCCAACAAAAATGTCGCAAATTGCATCGCTTTGATATAGTCCTTCAAGTTGATACAAACGAGGGACAAGTTGTTATAAACTTTCTTCTTGAGATCTTCAAACTTGACAGCATAATCAGCATTGGTACCCTCGTCTGGAATGCATTCGTTGATGTATCTCAAGGTCTTCTTATACTTCAAGTAGGCCTCCAGATACTTCTTCTCCTTAAACAAGGCTGAACCTGAGTCTTTCATCTTTGTAATGGCGACAAAGGATTGCTCAGGCTTATCTTTATCGAAGTGATCATCGTCGTCTGGGAACTCCTCGTAAATATCACCAGCCAGGGTGCTGTAGGAGGCGTTGTAAACTGGAACACCCATGTCTTCAGTCCACTCACCACAGTCCTCGATAATGATGTCTCTCTTTGGCGTTCCATTATCGTCAATGGCCTCGTATTCCACTGTTCTCAATGTGGATTTGCCATGTATCACTTTACCAAACACAGAGTGTAGGCCGTTCAAATGTGGTGATGGATAAGTGTTGATAAAGAATTGGGAAGCGTTGGTGTTCGCACCGCTGTTCGCCATTGCGACATTGAAAGTTTCGCCAAACTCAGCCATGTTCTCATCGCCAAAGAAACCTGTAGCCACACCTTCGCCGTCCCTGATGAGTCTCTCTGACCAGATGGAAGCACCGCCGAGCCCGACTTTCTCTTCAAGTTTCTCACCAGATCCGTACGTCAGATCTCCCGCCTGGAGCATGAAGTTTTTCACCACGCGGTGGAAGTGGTTGTTCTTGAGCGTCAGTACGGTGCCATCAGCCAGCGTCATGTCTCCCCTGCATAAGTGGAGGAAGTTCTCTGAGGCCTTTGGTGCCTGTTGTTCAAGCAGCTCGATCACCACACGCCCGATCTTCTCGCTGTTGATTCTGACATCAAGGAACACCTTCCTGTTGTGTTCTGTGATCTTCATCTTGCCGCAAACTCTTCTAGATCAATGAGCCAGACGTACGAGCATCAGAGAGAATGAGAGCGTTCCGATGCTGAAAATTTTGATGGACAAGATAAATGTGTCACAAAAAATCACGGGGGGAACACAGGCATACAACGAACGACAACGTCATAAAGCCTGTACGGAACGCAATGCTCAGGGGCCCGTCATTCCAGTTCAGGAGACAGTCATCTTCTTACACGCATCAGTTGACCACTGCTCGGAAGGCTTGTCTGGACTCGCTGCGCCAGCACGACAAATCAGCGTTCATCCTCTCAGCTTATGTCCCAGCGCCAGCGAGAGACTGCTTTGTCGCCATAAGGGCATTCAACGTCGAGCTGTCAAAGATCTCCGGTAAAGACGTCTCCGGTGCTAACCAGAAGCTGAAACAGTCCATTGGTGTCTCTTCGATGGACTTCAGAGTCAAATTCTGGCAAGATTTGGTGCACAAGCTGTTCCAAGATCCCTATGCCGATAGGGTGATTGGCGAGCCTGTGGGCATTCTTTTGCGTGATTCCCTAAGAAACGACTTGAAACTGGACGTTTCTCACTTTGAGCAGATCCTGGCGACAAAGAGCGACTTCCTGAACAGACACGAGTTTCGTACCGTTGACCAGTTGTGTGCTTATGGAGAAGGTCAGTACTCACAGTTGAACTACGCAGTGCAAGATCTCCTGCTCTCAGACCAGCTATCCCCCTCAACCGTTGCCCTTGTGGAGCACAATGAGCAGATTGGTACTATAATAAGAGAGATTTGTGCCCATATTGGGCAGGCCACAGGAGTTGCTTCCCTCGTCTTGGGAACGCAATACTTTGCACATCATCACAACAGAGTGTTTCTGCCAGTGGATCTAATGACACAGCACAATCTCTCTCAAGAGGAGCTGCTAAGAATGTTCCAAGGACATGAAGACATTGATAAGGAAAAGGTTTCCGCAAAACTGAAAGACGTTGTCTATGAGACATGCATCACTGCCAATGACCACCTCATCACTGCCCGTTCCAAATTGGATCAAGTTAGGTCATTAACTCGGGAATTCCTAGATACCACCACTGATTCGATGGTTCTCGAACGCTCGAAGAATTGGAAACGTGGAATCCCTGACTGTGTGTTTGTTGCATTCATGAATGCCATCCCATTGGATGGCTATCTTCGAGCATTGGAGAAACATGACTTCAACTTGATTGATAACAAGATTGAAAATTCCTACTGGAAGTTGGTATATCGGACCTATAGATCATACCAATCCAGGACTATTTAACGTATTTAATATCTATTTGTTGCATGCTACACGTCCATCTGATATACCAGCTGATATGTTTGTGTCTATTCTTAAAACGTCTGATCACCAATCTCATCAGCCAATTTCGTTCTCAAAGCTTCAAGCACGACCAATCCCAAAGTTGTCGAGGGGATACTGGACAATGCATGTCTTCCGAATCCCTTATAGAGCCATTGTGACCAGCTCAACTTGGAATTGAGCTGGATAAACAAGATGTGCTCCATGGTGTCAATGTATGTGTTGTAATAAATGGTCATCAGTCTTGAGCTGCTCTTCATTGTGTTGAAGTAGTCGAATGCCTCTAGTCTTTGTAGATGGATATTCTGAATCTTGGAGATAGGGTATTGTACCAAATGGAGACATAATGACGCTGTGATACCAGCGATGAAGATGAATGTCGTTCGAAGCACTCGGAATCTTTTCTCCTCTTTGCATTGTTTCACAAACTCATCCTGATCCAGTTGGAAGTTCATAGTCACTATTCTCTCTTTGTAGAAGTAATATCCAATAAGTGAATCCCTCGTCATCCGATAAACTTGGTTCTTTATCGTCTCAAACGTGGAAAAGTACAGTGCAAAACTGAAACTCTCCTTCACAAAACTCAGACCGTAACCAGCAAAAACACCTGAGAAACCTATCTCTCTAAGCTTATTCACACCAAACTTCCACAGGCTCTGATGTTCGCCTTTCAACAACTCGCTTGCTGTAGAACGGGAGTAAATGGCATCTATTGGAGCAGCTGCAATAGATTGGAAAGTACCAGCGACAAATCCGGCTCTCAAAGTATCCCAGGGTGAAGGATTCTCCAGGAAATTTGTCTTGTAGCCATTGAAGTGTTGTAATGAAGCCAAGTAGGAAGTGTACAGCACAAACCCCGTTGCACTGTTGGCCAATAAGGGCGGTAGTACCCTTTCTGGAATAAATCGCCAGCCAAACTTCCTTACTGCTGATATGAGCACACCCAACGACGAATCCCTATAGAAGTTATACCTTGCGTATTTCTTCTGTGCGTCTTGGCCATGGACAAAGATCCTGCTGATGGCCATGTAGTCTACCCTTGTGGGTCTGAATAGCTTTGCCGGCGGTGTTCTCAGATATAAACTTGTAACTTGATACATGATGGCTCTAATACCCGCTGAGGAAACACCGATAAGCCGCGTGTTCTTGGAAGTGAGCTCTGCATGTGTGTCTTCCTCCTTCGGTACCGCGATGCCAGGCATTCTGGAGCGTTGGCAATGCGCTGAGAGCGAATGCTTCAAAGTTACTGATCTAAATGAGGCAATGGCGTACATAGCGAAAAGAGCGATGAGACGGGAGTTTTCGGGTTTGGTGCAAAGTGGTAAAATCTGTGGGATGCTGTTGCAGTTTCAAGTTTGTGAGGTCATTGAAGGGTTTATATAGACGTATCAAGTTGACTGTTGCTGGGTGGAGAGAGCATGTGTTATTTGACCAGACGATGCTTTCCAATCACATTCTTATGGTCCTTTTATGTGAGTTAATGGCATATGAGTTATAATGTCACTTGTATGATCATTGGGAGCATACCTCACATAACAGAGCCAGCCAATCATACCAATCATGTGGACCGCATAAGTCTTGGGACTACAACTGAACAAAACTCCAAGAAACCAGATAACATGCTATGTACTGCACGTAGACGAGTTGCAGTTACTGACATCTCTTCAAATAGGCATCCCAGCCGGCCCTTCTATAACGTTCACCCTCCACTGTTGGGTCTCGGCCCTTGCCGAACAGACCTCTGCCGACAATGATGATATCAGAGCCTCCAGCAACAACCTCATCAACAGTTCTGTACTGCTGACCAAGACTGTCGCCCTTGTCGTCCAAACCGACACCTGGGGTCATAATGATCCAGTCAAAGCCCTCGTCTCTACCGCCCATATCTCTCTGTGCAATGAACCCGATACAGAAGTCCTTGTCGGTCTTTGCAATGTCGACGGTCTGCTCCGTGTACACGCCATGTGCCAATGATCCCTTGGAACTGAGCTCTGCGAGCATCAGCAAACCTCTCGCTTCAGAGGTAGTTTCCTGTGCGGCCTCTTTGAGGCCCTGAACGATACCGGCACCGGTGATGCCGTGAGCGTTGGTGATATCGGCCCACTGGGCAATCTTGAAGGCCCCACCAGAGTACTGGGCCTTGACTGTGTTGCCAATGTCGGCAAACTTGCGGTCCTCAAAGATGAGGAACTTGTGTTTCTGCGCGAGCGCAAGCAGCGGCTTCACTGTGGCGTCCATGGAGAAGTCGTCGATGATGTCGATGTGGGTCTTGAGAAGACAGATGTATGGGCCCAGCGTGTCCACAAGCTGGAGAAGCTCATCGGTGGTTCTCACGTCGACGGATGCACACAGGTTCGTCTTCTTCTCGTCCATCAGGGAGAAAAGGCGTCTGGCGAGCGGTGCCGGGTGGGCCTCGGCCCTTTGGGTGTACGACAGAGTGGTGGCCATCGTCAACTGGGGTATTCCTCTGTCTCTTTCATTGCAAGTACTCTCTGGTATTAAAGGGAGAATTAATAAAAAAAAAAAGCATTGTCAGTGAGTGCATCGCTTAGCTCAGCGAAAATTTCTTCGACAAGTTCAAAAGAGCTGAGCAAGTGCACTTTGAACGCCACGGACACAAGCGTAGCGGGCACACAGAACGACCGAACCAGCCAACGATGGACCAATTGAACCCAAAGGAGCAACAGCAGTTCCAGCAGCTCGTCGAGCAGAAGCAGATGAAGGACTTCATGCGCCTCTACTCCAACCTCGTGGAGCGTTGCTTCACGGACTGCGTCAACGACTTCACCTCCGAGAAGCTCTCCTCCAAGGAGGAGTCCTGCGTGCTCAAGTGCTCCGAGAAGTTCCTCAAGCACTCCGAGAGAGTCGGCCTCAGATTCCAGGAGCAGAACGCAGCCCTGACCCAGCAGATGAGACGCTAAAAATCTGTCAGGCCCTATCGCTGTTACGATGATATATGTACATAAATGTTTTTTCTGAAGGTTCATGTTGCTCTGATCACTCTGTAGTATTCTATGTCTCTCTGAGCATGTCTATCGTCTTGTCAACATCCACCTGCATCTCCTTGGCCCATTTGTAGATGTCCCTGCCGGTCCTGTTGTACATGATGGCGTTGGCAAACATCAGCAAGATTTCCCTCTCGAGCTCCTCTCCAGACTGCAACCGCCCATCCTTCACCATCTGCTTGATCGTCTTCAGGTCCCTCGGCTGCTTGATGAGCGAGTAGTATTCTGGGGCACTGGACTCATTCACGGGCTGCAGGAACGTTGAGGCGTACTTATGCGATGAGATGCTTGCAATGAGTGCGTTGGACACAACTTGGAGCTTCTTGTTCGGTGTTGGTGGTAAGGCACCCGTGGGCTCCTCCGTGGTTTGCTGAGGAGCATCTTGTGGTGCATCACCCGCCTCCAGTTTTGCCTTCTTTCTAGGTTGCTCCTCTTCCTCTTGCTCCTCTTCCTCCTCTTTAACACGCTTCTTGTCATCCTTTACAGAGGTCTTTGATTCCCGTGTCTCTGTTTTGGTATCACCATCATCAATGACGATCTGCTCCGCCTTGACAACAGGAGCACCAAACTCGCTGATGATCAGGTTATCCAGCTCGCCCTTCTCAATCAAGGTGATTTCATTCTGTAGCTTGTTGTACTCTTTTTCATCGTCACGGATCCTGTGCATAACTTCATCTCTGTAGCTATTGTAAACCTTGCGTATGAGACCTTGGAACTGCTCCCTGGTGAGCCTGAGGATGAAGAAGTCCTTCTCATCCTCCAGGATGTGTATCTGTGAAGGATCAAATGTCTTTGTTATGGAAAGCACAACGTCTCGTATTGTCACCTGGCGAGTGCAATCCAACTGTGGCGTGGTCTCGTGCATCATCCTGCGCAGTTCAAGCAGTCGAGGCGTGGTGTTGATCACACTCGCGATCTTGGTCAGAGAGATGGTGTCGTCCAGCGACTTGTGCACGAACGACTCAATCACCCGGAGCACAATCACCCTGAACGCGTCCAGCTGGTGGATCTCCTGTTCTGCCATTGCCAGGCAGTCGTCTGTAGCTGTGAATTCGGGCACACAGCGTGACTTACATACAACTCACTGTCAGAGCATTCAAAGTGAATGAGAATTGTGAGAGCTTAGTCAGCGAAATTACTCTCTCTAGGCATCTTTCTTAATGAACTGACGCGACCTTAAACACTTAAGACAAACAAAACCGCGACGCGACAGTCGAGGCTTTACACAAGGACACACGTACACGATGGCACAGATTCCAGAGTATATCCCATTTCTACCTGAGGTGAGCAGAAAGTTCTATGAAATCAACAACGCATCTCTCGAACAGAAAGAGCTCAGGGAAACTTCTGAAAAGCTGCTCGAATCAGCTCTGGAGTTCTTGGAGCAGATTGTGGACACACCCTACAATCCTGGCGATGAGGAGGAGGATGACGAGAGACAGGAACCGCTATGGAAAGTCGTCCAAGCCTTTGACATGGTGACGCGTTCCATAATGGAATCAGAGGTTTTCTCAAATGTCTTTAAAAAGACGAAATCCATAATCCAGGCGAAGATTGGATCAGAAGCGCCATTATCACTATCAAACATTGACCAGTTGGCCAAAGTTGACGTCGAAAGAAACATGTTCTCGAAAATGCTCCGCAACAAACTTGAAGAGGCTGACGATCGTCTGGCAAGACACCTCAGGCATAACACCAACCCTGATTACGTCTATTTGAAGCAAGCCGCGTTCATCATCGACCATCCACTGGACCCACTCCCTGATGAGAACGCCGGCGAGGATGACGATATACAAGTTGAGGGTGGTAAGATTGATCTCGTGTGTCCTCTGTCGATGAAGATGTTTGAAAACCCAATGATAAGTAGTATTTGTGGACATACCTTTGATCAGGAGGGCATTCGGGGAATTTGGACGAATGGTGCTCAAGCCTGTCCGATTCCCGGTTGTAGAAAGAGGGTGAGTTATTCAGACTTCGAAAAGGATCGACTGATGATCTTGCGTGTCAAGAGTTATCGTCGTTTGCAGAAAAGACTTGATAATGATCAGAATTTGGAGAGAATATAACGACGCTTCTACACCATGAGATCAAACCTCTATGTACAGTAGTAAGGTATAATCTATAAACATCATGCATCACACTCATCATGCGCCCTTGGGAACGGAACAACGTCACGCACGTTGGCCACTCCACTCAAGTAGCACAATAATCTTTCAAACCCCAATCCAAACCCACCATGTGGAACAGTAGCATTCAATCTGGTACTCAAATACCAGCTCATGTCCTCTCTGTTCATACCTCGTGCCTCCATCTCATGTTCCAACTTCTCTAGAGAGTGCTCTCTAACAGACCCGCCAATGATCTCTCCAACATCAGGAACAAGCAAATCAAAACAAGCAACCGTTACACCATCATCGTTCAGCTTCATGTAGAAAGGTTTCATCTCCTTAGGATAATCAATGACAAAGACAGGGCCTTTGAAATACTCACCTGCAAGCCATTTCTCATGCTCTGATGCCAACCCATCCTCATATCTCAATGGAATCTTGAAGTTAATGCCACTTTCCTTCAAAATACTCAAAGCTTCAGTATACGTAACGCATGCCCACTCTTTTGAATATAGCGAGCTCCATCTCTGTTGCAACTTTTCAATAGTCCCCTCATTAGTCTCTTCGGATCTCTGCGACTTGATCAAATTGGTGGCCATCATGTTCTTATCCTCGACCAACTCACCAACAACAGACTTAATCATCTTCTCCGTGAATTTAGTCAATTGTCTCACATCATCGATGAATGCAACTTCTCCTTCCAGCATCCAGAATTCGCTCAAATGTCTATTGGTATCACTGGCCTCCGCTCTGAAAGTCGGAGACAACGACCAGACTTTCCCCAAAGAGGCACATAAAACCTCTAAATGCAATTGCGTGGAAACAGTCAAATAGGAAGGCTTGCCAAAGAACGGAAGCTCTTTCCCCTTTGAATCCAACACGGTCTTGGACTCCACTTGGAATAGTTCACCGGCACCTTCACAGTCAGATGTGGTGATGATTGGCGGGTTTGTCTTGAAGAAGCCTTCCTCAGCGAAGAACTGGTGAAGCCTTCCATCAACTTGAGATCTGAATCGCAAGATCGAAGAGAGATACCCTGTTTTCCAACGAAGAGTTGGTAGAGTACGCAGATATTGTAGTGAGTGTGCCTTCTTCTGTAATGGGTACGTTTCTGGAACATCACCCGTAACTTCCACCTCTGATGCTTTAAGTTCAAATGCCTGTTCCGAACCCTTCGACTGTTTCCACAGTCCGCTCAATTTGACAGATTGACCCGTCTTCAAGGATCCCGCTTGTGAGGGATCTAACACACACATAAGCGACTCATGAGATGAGCCATCGGTCAGATCAACAAAAGACACCTTTTTCAGCGAACGAACCGATTTAACATAACCTTGAACAGAGAGTGTGGACTCCAATGGTGGTGGGTTGCGTAGCAGCTGCGCAATATTTGGCGGAAGCGTATGCTGCATTCTCCGAAAAGCTAGTGGTGCTCTCCTAAACATGACTTGGCTCCTTGTTTTGTGACCTGAAAGCCCTGTAACCGTTCGTGTTAACGAGAACAATGGCTTCATGGTGGCCCCATAAACTGAATCATTAATCATTCTGCCATTATGCTCAACGGGCAAATAAATAAACGGTTTCAAGACATTTCTGCCATTTTCTCCGCGGGCAAGCAAGTTTAAAGTTTCCGAAAGTAAACAAACCAAAAAGTAAACAAACAACGTGAAGTTACTTTCTCTTCAGTGAATTAGCCGCTAAAAGAAACCACTTGGGGAAGCAACGATCAGGAGACTCCGCACCTATGTCAGATAACGAGAACATCCAGGTTGTTGTGAGGTGCCGTGGGCGGAATTCCAAGGAAACCGCCACGAAGAGCGCAGTGGTGGTGCACGTCGCTGATGACCAGGGCGATGAGGTGCTGTTAAACCCATCAGACGATACCGGTGTCAGCGCCCAGTTGAACGCAAAGCGATACATGTTTGATAATGTTTTTGGGCCGATGGCAGACCAACAGAGCCTTTTTAACGAGGTGGCTTCCCCTTTGTTTGATGAGTTCCTGAAGGGTTATAACTGTACGCTTTTGGTATACGGTATGACATCCACAGGTAAAACATATACAATGTCTGGTGAGAACCGACTCGATAACGGACAATTGAGTGAAAGAGCGGGTATTGTACCTAGAGTCTTGCTGAAACTCTTTGATGTGCTCAATGATCCAAGCGCGCAGCTTCAGAACGATTACATCGTCAAGTGTTCCTTTGTGGAGTTGTACAATGAGGAATTAAAAGACTTGTTGGGTGATGACACAAATAAAAAGCTTCGAATCTATGACCAGAAACAATCCATAGCGAACGAGGTACCCACAACACAGTCTGCAAACAGATCTGCTATCTACATTCAAAACTTGGAAGAGGTCATTTTAAGAAGTGCCAATCATGGGCTACAGACTTTGGAAAAGGGATTAAAGCTTCGACAAGTCGCGGCCACAAAGATGAATGATGTATCCAGCAGATCTCATACTATCTTTACGTTGAATCTCTTCAAACAGGACAGAGAAACTGGTGATCTGTTCAGGATCTCAAAGATGAACCTCGTGGACCTTGCAGGATCAGAAAACATCAGCAGGTCTGGTGCTTTGAATCAAAGAGCAAAAGAGGCGGGATCTATCAATCAGAGTTTGTTGACGCTAGGAAGGGTTATCAATTTGCTAGTGGAGAAAAACAATCAACACATACCATACAGAGAATCCAAATTGACTCGTCTTCTACAAGACTCTCTCGGAGGAAGAACAAAGACTTGCTTGATTGCAACGATATCTCCCGCCAAGGTCAACTATGACGAGACATTGAGTACCTTGGAGTATGCTAGCAAAGCCAAGAGTATCCAGAACAAACCACAATTGGGACCAACGCAGTCCAAGGGAATTCTCCTTCGTGACTTGAGCTCGGAGTTATCCAAGATCAAAGCAGATATGTCCTCCATGAGATCCAAAGAGGGTATTTACATGGACAATGCAAACTACGAGGAATTCATGAGTGATATCCAAGAATATAAGACAGAGATTGAAGAGTTTAAAAGAACTCAAGATGCATTGAAGAAGCATAATGAGGAACTAAGGACACAATTACAACACAGTGAGAACCAGAATAACGAGTTTCTCACTTTAATCAACACTTTGAACGCTACTGTTCAGAGTCTTCATAACAAGATTGATGAACAAAAGGAGAATGAGAATAAATTGATGAACTCAAGTTCCAAGTTCAAGACTGTCATTAATTCCATCAACGAGAATTTGGCTGTTTTTAAACAGTATGAGTCTGAAACGAAATCGGTTATCAATACTGTTAATGAGACGATGATACATAATGCAGTGGAGAATATCATCAACACTATTACTGGCAGCTCCAAGAGTTCAGAAGTTGAATCTAACATTGGCTCAATCCATAATGAGATTAACAACATGGTCACCAAACTTCAAACAGCCACATACGATGCTTGCAAGAGTGTAAGTGAGACAATACTTTCCAAATTTCCGGACTTGTTCAAAGATTTCGATTCCAACGTTTCTGAACTGGGCTATATCATCAGTGAATTCCAATCTACTTTGAACGAAGAGTTCTCAAAGATTTCCAAGGAGAACAATGACTTCAGAAGTGTCTTGAAGGACTCTTTGTTTCAGAGTCATGATTCGATTGTCAACACAATTGTTGCCAGAACACAACAGGAACTTGAGAATGATGCCAACTCTCTACTTAATCAATTTATTGAGATGGTTCGTGAAAGTAACAATAAGCAGCAGAAACTTGTTATGAATCAGATCAAATCGGCAGTCTCTCAATCCATCTCTGCGGAGCGAGAGATCTTGGCACCAGCGCAAAATAAGTGGGAAGAGTCAACCAGAAGGATCATCAACAGTTGCGATTCTCGGACCTCGGATATTCAGAGACAACATTCCAAGAAGTTGACTGATATTACCTCAAAACTGAAGGAGACAAGTCGCTTCACAAGCCTTTCCAAAGGTGTCATTGATGAAGAGCTTACCAAGATCAACAAATTCACTTCAGATATCCAAGCTTCCACTGTTGTCCGGGATAACCTTGATGAGATCAAGTCTAAGTATACTTCTTTGAATTCTTCCAAGATTGAGCTCATCGATGCTCTTCAATCTACGAAAAAGGGTCTTCATGATATCAACGGTGAATTGCAACAGAAGATCATCAATAACACACGCATTAGTGGATTGGAGGAGCAGAACGTTGATAAGGTGATGGATGAACTGGAAGTTGAACAGACAAGTATTAGAAACTCGTTCTTGCCGACAGGAAAAACACCAAAGAGGGAAGTGCTGAGTCTTCCTAGGATGAGTTCGAGTGAAAATCTTGCAAGATCACCTCCAAAGTTCCAACTGATTGGGCAGAGGTTCGAACATGGTGATAATAAGGAGAATGGCAATGGTAACGGCAATGGACTTGTTAGAAAGAGGAAGTCTGATGATGAACCTGACGGACAGGCTACTACCAAGAGAAGCGCTTTTTTCTCCAGACTCAACCGCTCGCTGCCAGACCAGGGAAGGATACCTAGAAGAGGTAGATAGTTAATGTTTAATGATAATTGTATTTATATTATGCTCGCTCTATGTGTTTGAATGTCCCGGTGGTGTCTGGGTGTCTGGTTCTCCACACTTAAATACTGTCATGAGAGACAGCTTACACTGCGACAATATCACAGATAAAGAGCAGAAGACAAAGCACAATGGCTTCAGGGGCACAGGTTATTGCAAGGGCGCTCAAGCGCATGGGTGTCACAGTGGTGTTCGGTATTGTCGGTATTCCCATCGTGGAGGTGGGCGACGCTCTCATCCGTGAGGGGGTGCGCTTCGTCGCTTTCAGAAACGAACAGAGCGCAGCGTACGCAGCGTCAGCGTACGGCTATCTTACAGGACAACCGGGTGTGTTGCTTGTCGTTGGTGGTCCTGGTATTGTCCATGCGCTTGCTGGTGTGCTCAACTCGAACTCCAACAGATGGCCGCTCATGGTGCTTGCGGGGTCTGCTGGCGCTGATGACTTGACAAGGGGCGGGTTCCAGGAGTTGGACCAGATGAGCTTGATGACCCCGATGACAAAGTTTGCGTGTAAGGTGTACTCAGTTGACCAAGTGCCGGAGCTTTTAGCAAAGGCGTACAAGACCGCCATGTTTGGCACCCCTGGATCAACTTACGTGGATTTACCCGCCGACGTTGTGGAGTTGGAGGACGTTCCCCAGGCTGCTGAGCACAGGCTCTTGGAGCAGGTTGTACCCCTCACGAAGGATCTCAAGCCCCGCTTTGCTCCACCAAAGTCACAGCTTGAACAGGCTGCCGAAGCGTTGAAGAATGCAAAGAATCCGCTCGTGGTGATTGGTAAAGGTTCTGCTTATGCTGATGCGTCCAACCAGATTCGACACCTTGTGGAGTCGCACAATTTGCCCTTCTTGCCTACACCCATGGGTAAAGGTGTTGTCCCTGATTCTTCCCAGTTGAATATGTCCAGTGCAAGGTCCCTGGCTTTGAAGAATGCAGATGTTGTTCTTCTTCTCGGCGCAAGACTCAACTGGATTCTCCATTTCGGTGAGTCTCCAAGGTGGAAGAAGGGTGTCCAATTTATCCAGGTTGACTCCCATCCTGAGGAAATTGGTTATAACAATGTTCAATCGACCCAGTATGGGCTTTGTGGTGACATCCAACTTGTCACGCATGAGTTGTCACAACTTCTTGGCTCCTACAAAGCACCAGCTATACCAAAGCAGGTTGAACTATCAATCCGCAAGAACAATCAGGCGTTGGAACTGAAGGAAACTACCCCACAACAAGTCTTGAACTATAACTTGGTCTACAAGATACTTCGTGAATTGATTGATCCTATTGAGAAAGATACAATACTCATTACAGAAGGTGCCAATACTATGGACGTTGCACGTATCTCCTTCCCACAGAACTTCCCTAAGCAGAGACTTGATGCAGGCACAAATGCCACCATGGGGATCGGATTAGGTTATGCCATTGCATCTAAAGTTTCAAATTTGGAAAAGAAGGTCGTTGCCATCCAGGGTGATTCTGCTTTCGGATTCTCCGCAATGGAGTTGGAAACGGCAGTACGCGGTCACTTGCCAATCATTGTCGTTGTGATGAATAACAGTGGTATTTATCGTGGTGTACCAAATGCAGAAGAGTACGGCAATTACGAGACATTGCCATCAACAGCATTAAGTCAACAGACGAAGTACGACCTTTTGGGCGTATCATTGGGTTGTAATGGATATTCAGCCACAACACAACGAGAAGTTTCGGATGCTTTCAGCAAGGCCTTGGACCGTTATGAGCTTGGTGAATCTTCTGTGATCAATGTGATCATTGGGCCTGGGGTACAGAAGAAGGTGGGATTCGGATGGCAGAACAAGAAGGCCAAACTGTGAGGGTTCAAGACTCTCTCTTTACAAACATTCACTTACGCGGTACTCATATGACAAATTTCAACACGACATTCAATTCAATCATGATCATCATCGTGAGATTTGGTCTTATGTAGGGCATCTTCGACTTTATGACCAATGTTCTCAATGGAATCTTCAATATCATCCATGAGATCCTCGGCCTCATCTAGGATATCCTCACCAAAGTCCTCTAAAGATTCCCACAAGCCCTTATGTTTTCCTGTTTCTTTAGACTCTGTTTTTTCCGTTGTCGTTTGTTCACTGTCGGTCGTCGTCATTACAATATTATCATCTTGCAATGGTTTAGCACCTGGTATTTCAGCCACGGCCTCTTCCGTTGTAGTAGCAGGGATCTCAGCAACTGGGAAAGCCTCCGTGCTCTCGACGAGTTCTTCTTGGGCACTTGGTTTAGCAGTAGTCTTATCCGCTGGGCCTTCCAGTGTAGTGGTCTCTCTATCCTGTTTTGGTCTAAAGAGGATGTCGTAGGTGGAGTCCTGTTTTATCATCCCACCCAAATCAAAATCAACACCAGGATAAGAATGTTCATCCTTCCAATTGTTTGCAATGATATTCTTTTTGGAGAACAAGTTTGTTGTACCATTATTCGAGACTGGTTTCAATGACAGCATCTCACAAAGGATGTTATAAATCTCCACATTGTTGAACGGCTCAATCATCAGAGATTCTTCACCTAGTTTCTGTTGGAAATAAGGACCGGATCCGACAAAAATGGCTCTCATCAACACCTCTGTATTGTTATAGCCATGAACACCCTTAGGCCCATATTTACCCCCTTTACGGTCCATGTCAGCATGTGTGGTGATTGAGTATCCAATATCAGGTATGACCCAGATAGGAGCAATTCTCTCATAGTAATTAGGATCCACCTTAGTGCGGTCACCGCCAAAGTTCCACTCTTTAGGCAAATCCTCACGGAGATAGATCTTATAACCGTTATCTTCCAAGAAAGTTGATTGTAATTCTTCAAACACCTCCTCTACTGAAAACTCAGGGTATGGTCTCAGTCCAAACAATGGCCAGCCATCGATGTGTTGGATTCTGGTAGTGTTGACTATCTCGTCCAGGTAGACGAGACGGCCATTAGAAGTTGGAGACATTCCATGATCAGAAACGACAACCAAGTTGACGATATCACTGGCATTTCTGGCTTCGATTCCCTGTGTAAGCGATTGAATGAAGCTATCGACGTGCCTCAAGCCTTCCTCAAGTTCTTTCCCCTTGATTCCATACTGATGACCAAGTGAGTCGATCGTTGGAACGTAGCCAATTATTAACTCAGGTCTTGTGCTAACAGGACGATCCAACCACCCCAGAATTCTATCGGTCTTCACCTCCAGTAATTCAGTACCGTTGAAGGGATCCACTTCAGTCGGATTTCCCTTTGGGAAAACCACTTCACTTCCAGGAAACATATGAATGGCGGATCTAACGCCTTGGAATTCCGCAGTTGACCAAATTGGTTCACCGCCCCACCAGTAAGGGTCTAGAGACATGTCCGGTATCACGTTGATGAACTGCTTGTTCGATACTGGATCATAGAATTTGTTGCCAATGATTCCATGATTTTGAGGATATAAACCCGTGGCCATTGTCCAGTGGTTTGGGAAGGTAGAAGATGGGAACGAAGGGACCATATATGGTGCACCATATCCCTTAGAAAGCAAGTCATGGAGAGTAGGAGTCAGCGACTTGGAGATGTAGTGTGGATGGAATCCATCAAGGGAAATAAGGATGGTTGTTGGGTAGAAATAATCGGTACCGTTGGACAAAAGCAGCTTTGCAGCGGCACTCGGGTGACCTGAGAACGTCTTCTTACCCAAGAGCACAGCAAGCACAACGACAGCGATGGACAAACTGAAAACCACAAGGTATAGTAGCACCTTTCTAGCGACAGACCACATGTTTGTCCACACAAGAGGGCTCTGTCTTCTCAACATGAAAGCGGCATCATCCATATCGAACGAGTCTATGTCACCCGTGTCACCATCGCTGTAGCGCGTATGAAGCTCGATACCACTCGTGGCACTCGAGGGCAGGTTCTGGTAACGCTGGCCAGTCCACTGTGCCAATGTGTTCCACACTCTGCTCAGCACACGGACGCCCACGCCCTTGCTACGCCCTCTCTGTGGGTCATCACCCAAGCCAAAGTCCTCGCGTAGGATAGTAGGATCAAGATCCTCGTGGGAGAAGTCAATTTCGTCAGCATCATCGTCCAAGTCTGTCACGGGGACGTCCACTGCATGTGCCATCTTCGCTTGTCTGCTGGAACCGAAGAACAAAGAAGGGATAGAAGAGCTGCGAGGAGTGTTGTTCCTTGTTGTTCCGCACATAGAGGAAGCTTACGTAATGTTGAGATCTGTTATTGTTCGAAAGAGGAAAGCTCCGCATACGGTATAATTCGCGATTTCAGTTATAACACCGCTCATCGGGCTTAAAATAGTGGGAACAGAGAGTCTCCAATTGGTGCTATTACTAGCACCTTGACTTTGTAAATCGTAAGGTTAATATGATCCGGTGTGTGTGATTCTTTTGAACATTAGAGGCGAATTATAATAAGTATGCTGCAGAGCAGTAGTTTTGAATTAGCCAAATCGGGAAACTTTCCGCACTCGAACACCTGAACACCACGGGACATAACGTCTGGGGGAAAGCATTCAACTATGAAAGAGTTCACACTCTTCGTCGGCCACAGACAACACACCTGGCAACTCGAGCAGGTCGGTTGAAAGGCCAATGCTACAAGTGGCTATAAGGAGAGTGGGCCTGAGGCCCCTGCGGGTTTTCAGCAGACCCGTCTCCTCCACACAGAGGCCACCAATGTTTCCTTTCATAAAGGACAAAACACCTCTGATCACCGCATTCCACAGAGATAAGAACTTACCTTTCAACGTGCTCAGAGATGTGCTGAACTTTAAGTTTGTTGACGCTGATACTATGGAGATGGTGCGGCACTGTTGGCTGGACTTTGTCTCTATGAATGACGACGTTGAGTCTGTGAAGGAGGGATTGGAAGGGATTGATGAATCAAGAGACTTTTGGTGTGCGAGCATCAGACTCGCCAATGGAACACCATCGGTCATGAGCGCTCTGTTCAGAGTATGGAGTGATATTTCACTGCGTGAGCAGTTACAGCAACCGAGTGATCTTCCAGAATTGCTTATTGCATCGTTGATCTACCACGAGAAGTACGACATGGCCCATCATATCTTCTCCAAAATACTGCAAATGGATGATGACATCAACTGGAGACCCATTGTCGACGTATCAGTTTCGCTGGACTCGCCCAAACCCTTGGAGTTCCTAGCATTACTCTGTTCTATGAGACCCGCTGCATCCACACCACTATATCCACAGATCATTCCCCATTTGAGATCTCTGGGACTACAAGAAACGCATTTGAACAGATGGAACAATGCTCTAGTGTCAATGGGCGACTTTCCACAAGATTCAAGCACTCAAATGGATCTGGAATTGAAATCTCAACTTGAAACTTGCAATATTAGAAGTTTCACAAACTGTTTGAGGCATCTCTCAAAATTTGAAGTTGGAC
Organism: Williopsis sargentensis; assembly: GCA_020995425.1. Lineage (NCBI taxonomy): Eukaryota > Fungi > Ascomycota > Saccharomycetes > Phaffomycetales > Wickerhamomycetaceae > Williopsis > Williopsis sargentensis. Next base: position 1,773,350 of record CP083465.1, on the reverse strand, counting down.
CTAGTTGGTTACAGCGAACCACAGCCCAGATATTTGTGCAATACATCAGCAGTTCTAAAGATCAATTGGACGCATTGAAATTGGTGCTGCAAACGTGTCAGATAAAAAACTTCCACAACGTGGGATTTTGGATCCCGTTGTATTCATCGACGATGATTCCATTCAATGTTCTAGATCAAAGGATCCAGCAAACTGGTCTGTCACATGAGCATGCAGCTATTTCACAAGCTAAGCTAAAACGTTCGTGCAAGGAGACTGGTAAATCTGACGAATTTTGGAAGATGATGGCGGAAGAATCAAGAGCCGACGTCATCAAGCAATCCTCGTCATCTATCATCAGTGCCATTATCCAAAGCTCCACTTTACAAAAAGCTTATGACATGGCTATTCATCTGATCACTGTGAATCCTAATCAAAAATTGGCCATCTGTCGTGCATTCATCACTGACGTAACAAAGGCATTGATGCAAAAACAGTCTGAAGTGGAGGGTAATTTGATGGATACTTCCATCTTGTCAGATTTTGAAAGATACCTTTTGGACAACTCCCTCATGAATGACAGAATTGCAAACTACTATATTTTTGCAGATCTGACATTTGGTGATCATGAGTCCGTGAAACACCGTATCACACAATTATTGGCCGCAAAAGATGCATTCATTGATGTGCGGACCGTTGATCGACTTTTAAAGTTCCTGGAGAGCATAAGACGATCAAAGCTGTACGATGAAGTACTTTATGAATCCATGTTTGACATCACCGTGAAGGCATTGACACAATGCCGTACTCAAAATGAAATCCCAACGAGGACATGGACAAGAATTCTTATGGAGGTTGGCGAGCGGTACGATATGGATATGATCCACATGTTCTTTGTGAGCACGGCACAGTTGGTGAAATCTTCCACTGAGCTGAACATCCATCCTTCCAACAAGGGACATCCGTTGCGACAGGTTTTTACTGATAGATTAGCATATACGATTCTCGATTGGGGGTTTATAAAGAGTCCTGACGATCCCTGGAGTGGGTTTGAGTTGATCAAGGCGCTGGAGGGTGAAGGTGTTTACTTTCAAGAAAATCTGTTGAAGAAGCACTTACTCAAGCTGACCAGACTATACCATAAACTCCCACCAGGGCAGAACGACGATAATGTGCCGCAAAGGCTGGTGGATGTGATGAAAGAGCGGTTTGTTAGTGGTGATGTCGCCACAACGATCAACAAACTGAACGATATGCACAAGGCCTGAACGTTATGCTATATGTGTCTATTTATCTACATAGTATATTTATTGGCCGTCTGGTGGTCCTTGTCTACCATCCAAAGGCCCTCTATTTATTCGAATACAAGCATATAAACGGGGCAGTCCCCCCATGGTTAAGCACATTCCGATGTTTTCGTCGGAATTTGAAAAGAACGGATATTAATTATGACTGGATTTGATATCTGCCATATTGTGCAAAGGAGAACACACACACACTCACACTCACAAGACTATGCATACCCACCACAGTCACAGTGGGGAGTATGTTGCGCACGGGTCTGACACTCTGAAGGCGGTCACGGACAGGGCGATTGAGATGGGGTTTGAAGTTTTTTGTATGACTGAGCACATGCCCCGATTGGTAGATAAGTTCATCTATCCAGAAGAGCACGAGAGGAAGTATACTGTGAAAGAATTGAAGCAGAACTTTGCCAATTACTGCAATCATGCGAAGAGGATCCAGCGGGGAAAGCTAGCTGAGAGGTGTGGTACGAAGTTCCTCGTCGGGTTGGAGGTTGAAGGCATTGACGCTGATCACATTGAATACACCGCTGGTATCAGAGCGGAGTATGACATTGACATGGTTGTTGGGTCCGTTCACTTCTTGAGAGAAGTGCCCATTGACTGGGATCGGGAAGAGCTAGTGAGGTTGAAAGATCTGTGTGGTGGCTGGCGTCCGATGATGTTGGAGTATTTCCAACTGCAGCATAAGGTCATTGACGGTCTTCACCCGGAGGTTGTCGGACACTTTGACCTGATCAGACTGTTCACGCAGGATGACGATGAGGATGAGACCACAGGAAAGACATTACAACAGATTGATGTCGAGCATGACTGGCCAGACGTGTGGGATCAGATCAAGAAGAACCTTGAATTGGTCCGTTCGTATGGAGGATTGATCGAGTTAAACAGTTCGGCGATTAGAAAGAAGTGGAACTCGCCATATCCAAAGCTGGATCTCGCGGAGGCCGTGAAGCGTTTCTGCGATGGTCGTTTCTGCCTGTCCGACGACTCGCACTGCGTTGCACAAGTCGGGCAGAACTATCACAAGGTGCTTGACTACGTCGTCAACGATTTGAAGTTGGACAAGCTTTACTACCTGGACGTGGACTTCAGATCCGGTGAACGTGTAGTGAGCGTCAAGGAGAAGTGCATTGATGACGTGCAGAGCAGTGTCTTCTGGGCGCAGTACCAGTGACTATATGACTGTATAGTCGTGTTAGAATACATCAATTGATTGGAACAATGCCGCTTGGTAGTGCTCGTTTAGCACACTTTGTTAGTCGCTATCGATGTGCATGTGACTGCATGAACGTGGTGGACGGTCGTTGGGCGTTCACTTAACTTTACGCATTGTGTGTAACACAGACTATCAACACTAGCACACACAGTCATAGGCCAACAGGTTACAACAACAACTATATCAACATCAAGATCGTCAACAACATCAACAACAACATCAACACCCTTTCCACCGGTACGCTCCCAGCTTCCAAGCCGCAGTGCACCAGCCACAGTCTGTCCGCAACCCCGCGCCCAGAACGGCAACTTGTGGCGGTGCATGAAAAGTTTGCCCCCCTAAAAAGCTGAAAACCGCACACTGGGAGCAAACGGACACAAAAACGGGAAACTCGCTTTGAAACGGTGCCCTTGAGAGGTTGAGCAGCCATAGGACATATACACGCGCACCACACCCAGCCACAGATGCCTGACAAGAAGAACACGCACACACCATCCAAGTTCCCAGGCTTCAGACAGTCGCAGACACCGCAGACGGGACATCAGTCCCGTCAGTCGTCTATTGTGGAGATGCTCTCCACTCCACCGCCATTGGACAACATGCACTCAATGGAGTGCAGTGACGAGCTGCTACACCCAGAAAACCTCAGCAGAGACCCCTCGCAGTCCTCGCAGCATTCCAGTGGTGCCCACATCCGCGATTGGCAGGACGTGAAGCTCAGCGAGCTGATTGAGTCTGCCAAGCTCATCTTCATCAAGTCAGATCTCAGCGTGGAGCAGGCATTCAACGTTTTGCAGACGCACAACTTGACTTCCTTGCCAGTGGAGGAGTTTGAGAACGACGTCAACTGCCTGACGTTTGACTACACGGACTTGAACGCCTACTTGATGCTTGTCTTGGGCAAGTTGCAGATCAATGAACAGTACTTGGCACAGAATCAGTACTACAAGAACAACCCAGAAGAGGTTGCAACACTAATACAGAAGGCAAAGAGAGGTGAACAGGTGCCAGTGAAATTTGTTGTGCAGTTGGTCCCAAAGAACCCCTTCTACAAGTTGCCAGAGACCGAAACCCTTTCCACAGTGATGGAGATTTTGGGATCTGGTGTCCACAGAATTGCCATTGTCGATGAAAAAGTCTCCAAGATAACAGGTATCCTATCCCAGAGAAGATTGATCAAATACCTTTGGGAAAATGCAAGAAGATTTCCTTCTTTGGAACCGATCTTCCAACAAACCATTGTTGAGGTTGAATTGGGCTCTTCAAAGGTCATGTCCGTCTTTGGTGATGAACCTCTTATCAACGCCCTCGTGAAGATGAACACCGAAAAGATCTCATCCGTTGCAGTGGTGGACCATCATATGAACTTGTTGGGTAACATCTCGGTCACAGATGTGAAACATGTCACAAAATCTTCACAATCTCCATTGCTCCATAAGAGTTGTCTCCATTTCGTTTCGCTAATCTTGAACCACAGAGGCATTGAAGATGGCAAGGACTCTTTCCCAATCTTCCACGTTTATCCAACTTCATCACTAGCAAGAACAATCGCCAAGCTTGTTGCCACGAAATCCCATAGACTATGGGTTGTCAGACCATATGCCCCATCTTCATCATCATCTAATCAATCCGGATCTTCTGGTTCGAACTCTAACAATTTGGAGAGTAATCCATTAAACCCAGAGAGTGAGGGACGTGCCGGAAGATTGATTGGTGTTGTTTCATTGACTGATATCTTGGGATTGATTGCCAGAAAACACGGGAAACTGTACGTTGATCCAACTCAGGCAAGAAAGCAAAGAAGAAGATCTTCATCCTCCTCAACGAGATCTTCAGGTTCATTTGAACAGTTTAGAAGATCCATTAGTGGCGCATCAGATTTCAGATGATACGTTGGTGGTTTTATAATCTGGAACGTCCTTTTTAATTAGTACTTCACGTCTGTATAATGTTGTTGTTCATGTATATCATTAGCTATTTAACACGTTATATGGACCCATGTTCCTTAACAATGTCTCCACTGATTTCCGATCAAGGTTCATCTCTGTACATATCGCATCAAAGGATTTTGTTGACTGTGATAACAACCTGGATAGCTCTGCAATTTGTTGTCTATGTTCTTCTGACTGGTTTGAACTATTGATTCTTCTTGATGGGTGAGTCATCTGGTCCCTTAAATTAGTGACATTGGTACTGGTTCCCTCGTGTTTATCCATGAATGACGCAAAAAACGAATCTTGTGTTTGTAACAGCGAGTTATTCTCCCTTGTCAACAATGAATCAACTAGAGGGAATGCATGGACACGATAGATTAATCCACGGAGGGATCCAAACGTCAAGAAACGTCTCACGTCGATATATTCCAAATCGTCCTGGTGTTCCTTGAACCAATTCTTCACCGTTTGTCCCTGGTGTAACGATCTGTACAAGTAGAACAGCTTGGCCTTTGATGGTAAAACAACAGTTTTCCTTCCATGAAGGGAGTTAAGGAGAGAGATACTTGAATTTCTTTTGAGTGATGATGAGGCATTACTCATTGTATCCGTAGATCTTGAATTGAATTGACTCGGTGTCATTGGCTTTGTTGTGTCGTTGAAGGCAATTCCATGGAATTGTGGAGCACAAACCACGTATGCCTGACATTCTGAAGCCATTAGGGCATCTTTCAAGAAAAGGTCAATATCTGAAGTTGGTGCATATATGTTTGAGAATTGGAAAATGTCCGAGATGGTGATACACTTGTAATACATTAAATGCTGGATACAAGTCTTGACCACCCAATAATCCGCGTCAGCGAGTAAGCTTATCCTCTTGATAGAGTTCACGCCATCGATATAGGGTAGTATCTTCAGCATTGTTGGGTCCCAATTGACATCCACCATGGAGTCCAGTTGAACTGTGGAAATTGGCACGTCCTCTGGACATAGTCTTGATGGGGGAGGTAGTAAGGGTAATAATTTGATATCAACCGAGTTTCCCGAATCCACTGGGATGAGGCATTCAGAGTAATTGTTCAAGTCCTGATATATCTGCTGTATTAGTGATTCAATGGAATCCAATGTGATGACGTTGCCATTCTTCACCGACACGCCAATGGGGGTCGAAGAGTTGTCATTGTCGTCCAAATCCAATGCCAATTGAGAATACGTTGCAGAAGTGACCGAAGCGGAGAAATTGGAATCCATTGATGATGCTCTTGCCTGTAGATGCTCATCTAGGGAAGTTGAATCCGCGAGTGATTCAGAAGCTGTAGTGTTGGTGTTGCCGCCCAATTGGCCAATGTTCTTGTAAAAGATCATGTCGTTCTCCTTCTTCGAAAGAATATGGTACTGTTCCTCCAGATTCTTGAACATCCTTCCCAGTCTCTTGATAGCGGACTCGTATGGCAAGGTGTCATGCTCATAGTTGAAGACGAAGCAAAAGTTGAAGCTGAACGAGTTTCTGGCATAGTGCTGTGCGGTGATCTGCACTGGGAAGCCCACTATTCTGTACTGGTCAACTTTCAAGGTGATGAGTCTATTGCACAGCGGACCTTTTGGGATGATGTAGTTTTTCACCACGTCAAAGTCGAACAAGGGCTGTTGCACAGACTCCGAGGAGGGCTCTGTGGGTGATACGATGGCACCCATGGGTACCTGGTGGGACACCTTTGTGCCCTCTGTGGGGTGGAACACCGTGTAGAAGACCGCCTCGATGGGTGCGAATCCTGGGAGAGTGGGTACGTCAGATGTTTGTTCTACAGTGTGTGCGTGATGTTGGGAATGTGTGGTTACTCACCATCAAAGTCTGCCATGGCGCTTACTTTATATCACAGCATAACAACAACATAAACACCAACAATCTAAGCTGGTAGTAAATCAAATCAAAATGATCATCGAACATTCTGGAAAAGCGCGAAAAAAAGCCCCACAGACCTTTTCCGTGAAATCGCCGTGGAGCGAACGACATTTTCTCTCTCAATGGCTTTCAACCCACAGAGTCCACGATTCACAACCTCAAGCTCTAAACACAACAACAACGATGCTCTCCGCCGCCAGACCATCCGCAAAGAGACACGCCGTCCAGCTCGCCAGAAACCTCTCGCACAAGGAACTCAAGTTCGGTGTCGAGGGCAGAGCCGCCCTGCTCAAGGGTGTCGAGACCTTGGCTGACGCCGTCTCGGTCACTTTGGGTCCAAAGGGTAGAAACGTCCTCATCGAGCAGGACTTTGGGTCCCCAAAGATCACCAAGGACGGTGTCACCGTCGCTAGATCCATCACATTGAAGGACAAGTTTGAGAACATGGGCGCAAGACTTCTGCAAGAGGTTGCCTCCAAGACAAACGAGGCTGCTGGTGACGGCACAACATCCGCCACTGTGCTTGGTAGAGCCATCTTCACTGAGTCCGTGAAGAACGTCGCCGCAGGCTGTAACCCAATGGACCTGAGACGTGGCTCCCAGGCCGCTGTGGAGGCCGTTGTCGACTTTTTGCAGAAGAACAAGAAGGACATCACCACATCTGCCGAGATTGCACAGGTCGCAACCATCTCCGCCAACGGTGACGCCCACATCGGTAAGTTGCTCGCTTCAGCCATGGAGAAGGTTGGGAAGGAAGGTGTCATCACCGTCAAGGAGGGTAAGACCTTGGAGGACGAATTGGAGGTCACTGAAGGTATGAGATTCGACAGAGGTTACATCTCTCCATACTTTGTCACCAACACAAAAAATGGCAAGGCCGAATTGGAGAGACCATTGATCCTCTTGTCGGAGAAGAAGATCTCCGCCATCAGCGATATCTTGCCTGCTTTTGAGATCGCTGTCAAGTCTAGAAGACCATTGCTCATCATTGCCGATGACATTGACGGCGAAGCCCTTGCCGCTTGTATCTTGAACAAGATCAGAGGCCAAATTTCCGTTTGTGCCGTCAAGGCCCCAGGCTTTGGTGACAACAAGAAGAACACCCTTGGTGACGTTGCCATCTTGACCGGTGGTACCGTGTTCAACGAGGAGTTGGACATCAAGCCGGAGAACTGTACCCCAGAGCTCTTGGGTTCCGCTGCTTCCATCACCATCACCAAGGAGGACACCGTCGTCCTTAACGGTGAAGGTTCCAAGTCCAACATCTTGGAACGTATTGAGCAGATCAAGTCCTCTGTTGCGGACGACCAGACCTCTTCTTACGAGAGGGAGAAGCTCCAGGAGAGATTGGCCAAGTTGTCCGGTGGTGTTGCCGTGATCAGAGTTGGTGGTGCCTCCGAGGTTGAGGTTGGTGAGAAGAAGGACCGTTATGACGATGCCTTGAACGCCACCAGAGCTGCTGTCGAGGAGGGTATTTTGCCAGGTGGTGGTACTGCCCTCTTGAAGGCCTCCAGAATCTTGAAGGACGTCAAGGTTGACAACTTTGACCAGAAGTTGGGTGTGGACATCATCAGAAAGGCCCTCTCCAGACCGGCAAAGAAGATCATCGAGAACGCTGGTGAGGAAGGTTCTGTCATTGTTGGCAAGATCATCGACGAGTTTGGTGAGGACTTCAACAAGGGTTACGACTCCTCCAAAGGTGAGTTCACCGACATGATCTCCTCCGGTATCATTGACCCATTGAAGGTTGTTAGATCCGGTCTGGTCGATGCCTCCGGTGTCGCTTCTTTGTTGGCCACCACCGAGTGTGCCATCGTGGACGTCCCAGACCAGGCCCCAGGCGCCCCACAGGTTCCAAACATGGGCGGTGGTATGTTCTAAGCTGGACATGGCACATGCCACTGTATATGTAAATAGTAAGCACCTTTGGTTGAAGTGCTGTAGGCCACGAACTACAAACTACAAACTCTACGAACTAGAAGTCTATAGCACTGACTCAGCGCTTATGTAAGTAGAAATGCTGCCCGCACCCACTCTTTCGCGCCATTAAAAAGTTTCCGAGGAGCGAACGCCGCCCACTTTTTTTTTTGTTTACGCTTTCCTCCCCTTAACAAAAACATTAAAACAAACCCGAACGCAACACACGTTTAACAAACGGTTTTAAAAGCAGCGAACAATGTCAGGCAAACACGGTGGTAAAGGTAAGGGCGGTGCCAAGGACGGCGGCCTGAGATCACAGTCGCACTCCGCCAGAGCGGGGCTGCAGTTCCCAGTGGGAAGAGTCAAAAGATTCCTCAAGAAGAATGCCCAGAACAAGATCCGTGTCGGTGCTAAGGGTATGTGTCTCTTTTGCTGTCATTGACTGACGCCAACAATGGCGTCTCACGCACGCATCCGATACTAACTGCAAAACAGCTGCCATCTACTTGACTGCTGTGCTGGAGTACCTGACTGCCGAAGTCTTGGAGTTGGCTGGAAATGCCGCTAAGGATCTCAAGTTGAAGAGAATCACCCCAAGACACTTGCAATTGGCCATCAGAGGTGACGAGGAGCTCGACACCTTGATCAAGGCTACCATCGCCTCCGGTGGTGTCTTGCCACACATCAATAAGGTATGTTTTTTGTTCTCTTTATGCTTGGTCCATTGTTTACTTTTTTGTTTTACTAACGCGTCTCCCCACAGGCTTTGCTCTTGAAGGTTGAGAAGAAGAAGTCCAAGTGATTGCTTAGACACATCGCTTTGACATGGGGTTTTGTATATTACTGAAGGCTCGTCGACGGTATCCGCTGAATGACTGACCATCTCATCTGGAAATGGGTCTTGGTGGGTGCTGTCAGGTTTCTAAAGGGGGTTTTTGTTGCTATGTATGTGCTTTTGTTTTTTTTGTCTTGGGTGATCACGGTTGAGCATTAGCACGTTGTTGTATTTTTATATTGTGTACTACTAATATACCCGCATGGGAGTGTGAAGCTGTAGCCTTTGTATCTGTATTGTCTATACCTCCTAACTGTCGTCCAGGCGTTCACATTAGAATTGTTTGTTTTCATTATTTTTGGGCAGACCAACGCGTACGCGTTCCTCCAGATCTCCGGTAACCTCGACAACAACAAACAACATGACAAACTACCGCGAATATTGCCTAATCAGTACGGTGTGCGAATATTTCCTCTTTAGGACTATATTTAGATCGCTTTTACCTTTCAATGGTGTGTTATAGGTGTAGATTTTGTATGTACAATGCGTATGTGAGTGTGTGTGTGTGTGTTCTAAGTTATCTGTTCCCCCCTGGATGCTTCTGAATGTTCCAGCTTGGTGTCAAGAGCAAGCTTCCCCTGTGAGTCCTTGGTCAAGTGGGCCTGGATCGATGGCTCAACCTTCCTATCCAGTGCGTCTAGACGACTGTTCAGTTCTTGTACTTGTGTCTGCAGGTCCACACTGTCGCCATTGTCGTCCAGTCTGAGGACTAGTGGCTTCAAATCCTTCAATGGCGTGTAGTCGTCCAAACGAACGTTGTACTCTTTCAACTTGCGTTTCAAGTATTCAATCTCATGCTGCAATGTCTTGATGTCATCCTCCACGGACTCTCTCCTTGTGAGCTCCTTCTGCCTCTGTCTATTCGCCTCGAATATGATGATGCTACCGGCAACGGCAAACACAAACGTCTCAGAGAGAAATGTCGCACCGCTTTCAATGGCCCTTTTATCGTTCAATGGACGAACTTTGGCAGTGCCCTGCTCGCCCATGAGCCTCATCCTCATCGTGATGTCAGCCTTGTGGATCCTCTGTGCCAGAGAGATGCACATCTTCCTAAACCTTTCATGCTCCTGGGCCTGGGCCTTGATGGCATTCTGTTGGGCGTCCGTGTTAGTCAAAACGAGCTCTCGGGAGATGGTGCTATGAAGCTATAGCCAGATGGGGAGGTAAAGGTTCGGAGAAACGTACTGCTATGGGCTTCGAGATCTGTCTGATGAACAGTGACCCGAGTTTGATGCCCAGTCCACTCATATTCCGCACTTTTGTTGGGACGTTGAGGAGACCACAGTGTGTTTTCTCGAAAGTGGCGATGGAAGGATTATTTGATAAGCCCTTTGGGTGCTAAAACGACACATCACGGACTAACTGACAACTGACAACCGGCAGCAAAACGCCTCACACCGCTGGAGAACACGCACGAACCAATGCCCACGCTCACGCACGCGCAGCAGTTCTTTGCTTACTTTATCGTACGTCCCCACCTTCATCCCTCGCCTGTTAATAATGCCATGAGTACTAACTCCCTTTCTCAGGCAAGCAACCTCCTTGTGGCATTTGCTGTGTACCCCGTATTGGAAACGTCGCCCAACTTCTTCTCTGCATGCGTCCAACTGTCCGCTGGTATCCCACTTCTGCTTCTGGGAAACTGGACCATTGCCATGGCCATTGTCCTGGGTAAAGTACTGCAGCAGCTTCTCTTTGGCGACTTGGAATTGCTGGAGGTTGAACGTATCTATGAACGCTCACGCATCGAGGTTATCAACTCGCTGTTCGTTCTCACCATCTTTAGTAGCTATTGGCTCCTGATCCCTGGAATTCTTACACTGGTACTGTTGTTCGTGAAAGTGTTCCATTGGTTGTTGAACGACCGCTTTGAAGCACAATTTCAAAGAGCAACCAGCCCATCCTCGCTCCTGTTGACCAGGAACTCCTTGACGCTAGCTATATTGCTGTTTTGTGATTTCACAATGGTTTACTCCTGTGCTGATTACACCTTTGGTAATACCCCTGACGTTTACTTTGCCTTTGGATTCGAGTTTGCACTCTTGTTCCTCAAGCTCATGACCTTGACCGTGAAGATTGGACTCAACACTTGGGAACTTCTTTATCTGAACAACAACCCAGATGAAGAAGTCATGGAGTCCAAGGAGTTATACATAAAGATTCTGAAGTTGACACATACGTCACTTTCTCTGTGTATCTATTTCTTCCTTCTATACACTTTTGTCAGCCCAACGAGATTCCCACTCTACTTGGTGAAGGACATCTTCACCCACTCATTGAGCTTAGTGAAGCAGTTCAAAGAGCTTAAGATGCATTTGAAGACTGCTAAGGAGTTGGACTCCAAATTGCTCGATGTCACAGAGGCAGAGTTGAGCGACGATAACAACATGTGCTCCATCTGTCGTGATGATATGACCACTGATGGCATCGTAAAGGGTCACAGGCTGTTCCCAAAGAAGTTACCATGCAATCATATCACTCACTTGGGCTGTCTGAAAGCGTGGTTGGAGATCTCACAAGTTTGTCCACTGTGCCGTGCCCCTGTGTTCCTAGACAATCTTCCACATCAGACAGAACAGGCAAGAGCTGAAGCTGCTCCTCCGCCTCCGGAACCTCAGCCGGTAGCTCGACCGGAACCACCACAGTCACAACTACAACCAACTCGGACCCAACAATCTCCAGCGATTGGTAATGTACCGCATGCATCTGGCTTTGAGGTTACACAATCGCCAATCACAGATATTAGTGCAGGGATTCCAAATCCAACTGCCGATCCATGGAGTACAACATTGGACCTGTTAACACTACCACCCAACGCTCTGAGACCACCAGGATGGACTCTTTTTAGGATGACCAGGTCAACAGCGCCAGGCTCAAATGATGAGACATTTACGTTAAACCTGGGGAATGGTGTTGAGGCCACTCTCAAGAAAGTTCATAACCATCGTCGTGAGACGAATGACACCATTCCATTCAACATCAGAGAACCGGTGATTGAGGAATTGGACTGACCTAATGATGTCACGTACGAAGCTATGAATGTTATATCATGAAATTGAATGCTCAAATTATTAAAGATTATGCTAGTTAGTCGAACATGTCATCGTCACTATCTTCATTCCTTTCTCTCTCTGCGAAAGAGCCTGTATCGGCATTAGAAAGACTGTCATCGTCTTCGCTCTCATTTTCATTGTCAGGGCTGTTGTCCTGTTGTTTCATGTCGTTCTCAATATCCTCTGCCAATCTGACCTTGATCAAGTTGAATTCATTTTGAATCAACTTCTCCGGGAAATCTGCGCCTAGCTTCCGTGCCTCCTCATAACATTTCTGAGAATCGAGCATCAGCTTCTCAATCTTTACTCTATCAATCACTTCTTTCAGGATCAGCGTTGATGCCTCTATTTGGAATGAGAACCCCTGAAGGAAATGATAGATACCGTCAGTAATATATGGCTTTCTCAATAGCAATTCTGACAACTTCTCATTCACACTTGAAAACTTCTGTTTCATCAGTAATGTCCATAGAAGAGTTAAAACAAAGAATGGAGGTGAGTCGGTGGATCCAACACGATATGGCAATCCTTGGTATCTGAACTTGGGGTTCAAAGTTCTGTTGATTGGGTAAAAGGTTTCCAACCACCTCAGAAACTGCTCATCTCTGAAAACCTGCAATGGCGCATCATGTGTGCCAAACACCCTTAGGGTATACTCTGCAATGTTCGAGTCTTGTTGTTTCTCCTGATAGCTCTGTTCTGCTATTCTGGTGGTGATCTCTACGCCGATGGGCCAGAGAGAACGAACGTCGATTTGAGGAAGCCTTATCAGCAGGGCAAAGCACTTGTAAGCCAGCTCCCAATCACGTCTGAGCACACTGAGGTGTAGAAGGCTTTCCACTATGCCTATGTGTCTCTTGTAGTAGGAGACTTTCTTTGAGAGAAGCGATTTGTGTAGCTCAGTTGGTTGTTCTGTCCTTGTGAAGGGGAGAATTTCCAGGCCTTGTGATTGTATCAGAAAATGCGCACCGGCGGATGTATTAAGCTTGTCCATAGAGCTACTGACAGCATCCTCCTCTTCAGCCACGTCATCCCCAAGCTCATGCTCCTCATACGCTTGATGCTCTTCTTCATTATCGGTATGGTGATCCAAGTACTTGTATATGTTCTTGTTGATGTTCTTCTCCTGGTGCCAAATCTCGTACGTCTCCTCCGGCATGAGCTTCTTCATCTTCCGCGTAAGTCTGCAGTCGGAATTATCGTGTTCCTTCTCGCCCCTCTTGGTAACACGTCCCTTAGCTTCCACAGTCTTAGACCTCGTCCTCTTCAGCCCTCTCTGCTCTCTTCGAATGCGCTTCTCGTGCGATCTCAGGAGCCTCTGCAGTCGTACTTTCAGCTTCTCCGTGCCACCGACCTCTCTCACCGATGACTCAAACATCTCACAGCCTCAGACCAGTTTCAAATGGCTGTCAAAAATAGCAGAGGAAGCAATGCTATTTAAGTCCCGTTCTCATATAAATTTATTACATGGCATCGGTGCGGGGCACATTCGGGTCGGAAAGTTTCCCTTTATGGAGGCCCGGCTGTTATGGAGCTCTTTACTCAATAAAGGAGTATGCGAAGTATGACATTGGAGCGCATGGCTGTGTCAGCCGAGGTCCAATTGATGATCTACTCGGCTGAACAATCTCTGTGATGCCATTGATGATTGGTTCCGCCCCTGCAAACGCCTGATTCGCCTGCACCCTGCATAACAATTGAAATTGGTCAGTTGCTGTATATTAAAGCTCCGGCCGACCCTGTATAACCCTGCGCCGCCTCATGGGTATATAAATAATCACTGTTTTCCCCTCGCATTTACTCAATTGAGAACTCACTCGAAAGGTCGACTACCAATTGTGATGCTGCCAATCGTGGAGCTTCTGCTGCTGGCTCACTGCGCTGTCGCTTTCAACCCAGGTGGTGGCTATGCCCCTACTAATGTCTCATGCCCTTCGGATGCACACTTCGTGAGAGCAGCTACAGCCATCTCACAGGCTGAACAAGATTGGCTGAAGCAGCGTCATGCGATCACTGACGTTGCCCTGTTGGACTTCTTGGATCGTGCTGATCTGTCAGGTTTCGATGCTGAGGAGTTCCTACAATCGTTGAACAGATCTATCAACATCGGTCTCGCATTCTCTGGAGGTGGCTATAGGGCCATGCTGAACGGTGCCGGCCAGATCAGTGCCCTCGACAACAGAACCAGCGGTGCTGAAGACCACGGCTTGGGGGGCTTGTTGCAGAGTACTACGTACTTGGCAGGTCTTTCTGGTGGTAACTGGCTAACTGGTACTTTGGCCCTCAACAACTGGACCACCGTGCAGGACATCATCCAAGGTGATACAATCTGGAATCTGGAGGAATCCATCCTTACCCCTGGTGGCTGGAATATCTTTTCCACCGCGGGCCGTTGGAGTGACATTGACGATGCCATCGGCTCTAAGGAGGCAGCTGGCTTCAACACCTCCTTGACCGATATTTGGGGCAGAGCATTGTCTTACCAGTTCTTTGGCGATGCCAATAACGGTGGTGAGGCATTGACCTTCTCTGGTATCAGTCAATTCGACGCTTTCAAGAACGCACAGATGCCTTTCCCATTCTCCGTGGCCGTTGGTAGGGCTCCACACACAAGAATCGTCAACTTGAACTCCACCGTCTTTGAATTCAACCCATTCGAACTGGGCTCTTGGGATCCTTCTTTGTTCGCTTTCACTGATCTGAAATACTTGGGCTCGGATGTCTCTAATGGTGAGCCGACTTCAGATGTTTGCGTCCAAGGCTTTGACAATGGTGGATTTGTCTTGGGTACGTCGTCATCCTTGTTCAACCAGTTCATCTTACAATTGAACACCACGGGAATCTCTGGCGCTATTTACACACTAATCCATGGTTTCCTCTCTAACCTGGATGAAGACTTTGACGATGTCGCCATTTATAGTCCAAATCCATTCTTCGACTCTGGTTACGCAGTGGTTGAATCTATCGTTCAAAGTGACACCTTATTCTTGGTTGACGGTGGTGAGGATTTACAAAACGTTCCTTTCGCTCCAATGCTGCAACCTGAGCGTGAGGTTGATGTCATTTTTGCCTTTGATAACTCTGCTGACACGAATGATTCTTTCCCAAACGGTACATCGTTGCAAGCTACTTACCTACGTCAATTCAGTGAGCAGGGAAATGGTACAGCGTTCCCATACGTTCCATCTACTGATACCATCATCCATAACAACTTGACTCAAAAGCCACTGTTCCTTGGCTGTAACGCTTCAAACTTGACTAGCTTATCCGCAATCCCACCTTTGGTGGTTTACATTCCAAACATTGCATATACCATTTGGTCCAACACTTCTACTTTCAAGATGTCCTACAGTAACGAGGAAAGAGATGGCATTATCCAGAACGGATTTGAGGCTGCTACGAGATACAACCTGACCATTGATGAAAACTGGCCAAAGTGTGTCGCTTGTGCCATCATCCATCGTCAACAAGAGCGTAACAATGACACACAATCAGCTGAATGTGCTGAGTGTTTCCAGGAATACTGCTGGGATGGTGTGCAGTTCGAAGGTGGAAGTGTTCCTGCTCGGTCCACGAACTACACGTCATCCTCTGGGCTTGCGAAGGGTGACATGAACTCTGGCGTTCTTTCCTCTTCTGCTCTCGGGTTATCGGTATCTGGCGCCACCGCCTCCTCTGCAACCGCTACCTCTTCTTCCAAAGGCGCTGCTCGCTCCTGGTCGCCTTCAATGAGCACAAAATTCATCGCTATGATAATTGCCCCAATCGCTGGCTTCTTGTTCTGAACTACCTCTCTTTATCCAAAAGCTTCCTACAAACATACGATATCAAATCACAATATTTATCAATCATATCATAGTGCTGGAGTAGACATGCGTGATCCCTCTGGTGTGGACATGATGCTGGAGTTGTCATCCCCTAGTGGAGTGTCTTCTCGCGATGGGGCCTCTCCTGCTGTTGCAGATTCCTCTTGTTTCACTCCCAAATTTTTGTTGTTCAGTCTGATTTGGATCTTCAATGGCTTCCGTTGGTCGTTCTTAGTGGTTTGTTCGCCCTCAGTCTGGCCACCTGTCCAACTCTTGAAGTTCATGAAGTAACCTGTGAAGCTCTGGATCTCGAACGGCTTCTTCGCCCATTTCCTCACTTGCTTTCCAGACTTATCGAGCTTCAAATCATCAGCATTCTGCACCCGTGATAGCGATGTCATCTTCATTGTGGCACTGCTAGCGGAGGGTGTTCCCTCTGCTGTTAGTGGATCTGGAGTTGGAGACGGTAAAGCGACCGTTGTCTTCTTCGTGTTCTTCGTAGTGGCTTTGCCCTTAGTAGTCTTGGGAGCAGGAAACTGTGAAATCTCCTTGAGCATATCGCTCGGCACTTTCAGCGTCACAAACATCGTTCCTTGCTTCATTCGCGCGGTGGTTGCAGAAACTCTCTGGTTGCGTTGTGTTCCTAATCTGTTCATTATGAAAGCGACTTTGAGGACTTTCATTTTCGTGTGTCTTCTCGTGCGGGTAACAGTGTTTACTATTAGAATTCGCCAAATCGGGAAGTCACGGAGTGGTGATGTTGCGATAAAGAGAGACAAATGCGCGTATAGCGTCACAGAGCAGTGATCATAGCATGGCTCCTCGTGTGATGTGGTCGCTCTACCTGTAACCTCTTTATATCAATACGTATCGCAAATAGTCCAGAACAAGTGTCAAGATTTATTGGCGTTGGCTCAGATACCAGCCAAATGGTGATTTGGCGTCCTAACATCTGTGGAATATCGCGTCTTTCATCTATGTATCCCAATATCCAATTAGGAAACCACGGTCCACTCTATTCTATGAAATTGCATTGAACGAAGCAATTATTAGTCGGAAATGTAAACACCAAATCCTGATCATCATTGGAATGAACTGTCACTTGTGACATCTGGTATTCTTCAGAAGTATTACGAGCCTCGAAACAAATCGTCCTCCAAAAGACCAAGGGTATTGAAAACGTCATACAACTTTGAAGACTTGTTCACGTCGATCTTGCACGCCTTCTGGGCATCAGTTTTTTTGAAACTGGTGTCAAGAGACACTTTTCTTGCCTTCTCCGCAAAGAGTCGTCTCTTTGTGTCAATGTACTGAGCTGGTGTCAACTTGAATGATGCTACAAGACCAATCTCTCTTGTGTCGAGTTGGTTTTGTCCCTCCACCTCTTTCAATTTTATCAATGTTGAGTATCCCACCCTTTTCACAGCCTTGTCAACCTGTGACTTGGTAATATTCCCAATGGAGGGTTCAAAGCTTGGAACGTTCTCAAGTGGAGAGTCATGGATCATCTGCACTGTGGAATTTGTCAAGAATGTAGTCTTCGTGTCTGTTATATTCTCAAGTTCTGGCGATTCAGTATCTGTTGGGGCTCTCGATGGCGCGGCTGAGCGGTTCTTGAATCTTGTGGGATATGTGCGTGAGAACACCGGTGTGCTCTTCTGATCACTTTCAGACACTCTCACTAGTTTGGATAAGCATGCCTTTCTCGTCTTCTGCTTCTTGTGTGACGACTCTCCAGCGCGCTCTATTGACATAAGCAGGCCTCCAATGCTAATTCCCCTGATTGGTGAAGACACAATCTTGGACGTCATAGACCTGAAATAGTTCCTCTTAGCCTTCTTCTTGGACGTGTGAGCATAGCGGTGTTTTGCACTGTTCTCGTAGAGCTTCAAGAATGACAACACCTGGCTTTTTGTACGGCCCTTCCCAGCGGTTGACGGTTGGACAGACCACCAAGTAACTTCAACCTTGTTCTCTTTTTCTGTTATACCCTGTGTCATTACTTGTACTACTGGAGAAACTGGTGGTGATAACATCATCCCACCTCTTTTAACAACGGTAGCTTCCCCGGCGGTAAACAGACCCAATCGCATGTTCTCCAACTCTGCAGTGGTCGCCATTCGGTTCGTTGTGTGCTCCTGCATCATCTGAATTCAATGAAACGACTTGTAATACAACCGCCAATTAGGAACAAGAGTTCTTGAAGATGGAAGATAATCCACTCTCGGTTCTTTGTGCTTTGTGACAAAGTAAAGTGCGCAGGGCCTTTATAAACACGCCAAAGTTTCGCAGATCTTCGCTTCTTATCGCGCATATGCCGCCTTTTGACACAAAGAACGTCGCGCACCTCCGAATACGGTAACCTGAAAGTCAGAGTTAAACACTAACCGTGGAAGTTCTCTTCAACTACATCGTCTTCACAACCCCTGTATATCATAAAGTCCGTAAATTCTAACAACACATCCGTATACGATCACAACACTCAGATACCGAAATCACCATTGGCAAGCGCAGCACGAATATTCTTCTTTTTCTGGCCTGGATCATGGTGGAGCTTGTTACCAACTGCCACAGATGGCATCGTTTGCATCACGTAGTCAGATCCAGTAGTTGGTTTTCCAACTGGTGGTTGACCCGGCTGCGGGTATCCATATCCTTGTGGTGGCGGGTAGTAGCCCTGTGGTGGAGCATAGTAACCCTGTGGTCCATAAGCCTGTGGTGGGGGAGGGTAATAACCCTGGGGAGGAGGATAGTACCCCTGCTGATTTGGTGGTGGTGGATAATAGCCCTGTGGTGGTGGATAATACCCTTGTTGCATGTTTTGTCGCTGTGGAGAATTGTCTCTTCCATTAGCAGCACCAGTTTGTAGACCCAAACTATTGTGACGAGGAGCTTGTGAGTTCTTCGAGTACATGGGAGATTGCAAGTGATGATGGCCTTGTGGTCCTGGTGAAGACGAGGCACTGCTGTTACTCGATCGCTTTGGCTCTTGCTGATGTGGATAGCTCTGTCCCTTTGGTCGAGGCTGGAATTGTTGTGGAGGATATTGACCCTGAGGTCCTGGTATGTATTGGCCTTGTTGCGGTGGCAAGGATGACGCACTTTCATTGCTCGAACGCTTTGGATTCTGCTGTGGATAATATTGACCTTGTGGAAGATACTGGCCCTGTGGGGGATATTGACCCTGTGGTAGAGGATATTGGTTCTGTGATCCTGGTGGGTATTGACCTTGCGGTGCCGGTGACGATGATGCACTGTCATTTCTTGAACGCTTTGGCTGTTGCTGTTGCTGTGGATAATAGTGGCCCTGTGGTGGGACTTGTGGTGGAGGGAATTGACCTTGAGTGTATGGAGATTGAGATCTGTTGGGACCCAATGGTGACGATGTCCTTGGAGCATTCGGACTGACCATTGATGTTGGCCTTACACCATGACGTGAGTCATTTTGAGGAGCCGTCAGATAATTTTGATTGGCAGCATTTGGGCGAGGGTTAACTGACGTCTCACTGCCGCGCTGTTGTGAAGCATAGTCAAACCCTTCGCTGGAAACCGACGAATCTCCCTCGCTCACAGACTGTGAATAACCTCCTCTGTCGTTTGGAGATGGAGAACGGCGATCACGACCCTGGTTGTCATAATGGCGAACTGGAGATTTTGAGGGAGCTTTTCTCTGTGGAGCTGGAGTCGAAACAGCAGCTTGAACAGTTTCTCTTAAAGGTGATCGGAAGGAACTCTCAGCTGGAGAAATACGGGACACCTGGTTTACTGAAGTCTCATGAGTAACATTCTGAGCAAGAACAACCATTGATGAAACCGCCTTTTGTCCATTGTAATTAGGCGTAGAACTTGGAGATGACGGAGCCGTACAGAAAGAATCATTATGAGAACGGCAGGTAGCAGATGAAGCTTGTGATGGATCTGGGCGCTTGTACGGAGTCAACACTGGAACAGTTTCGATAAAAGCCTGAGAACAATCCTGGTCAGGCAATCTCTTGTGGACGTGTTCTGGAGATGGAGAGCGGCGTGCAATCGGACTTCTTGGTGGGGATGGTGCAGGAATTGGAATATCTGGCAACGTGGACTCTGGAATGTATTTCACATCTCTCATTGACAAAGTATTCGGGATTCTTTTTGCGAGAGGTATGTCGGTCACTATTTGTTCGCGTTGCTGTGTTTTCGATGGGCTTGACTCTGATGTGGTGTATCCATAACCATCAAGAATGCTATCTGGGTACTTGTTCGTGCTATCAGAAATGCTGGACATTCTCCTCTCTTCAATGGGCGTCTCATAGATAGGTTCATTTTCATCGATGAATGCGGATAAACGATCCTGTAACAAGGTGGATTCACTTTGTTGACTCTCGCGACGCTCCTGACTATCATTAGCCAGTTGTCTGTGTCGGTCATCAGATTCATAAGCAACCACCTTAGGAGAAGGTTGATGACAGTATTCTTCCTGTGGTGGTCTCACTTCAACTCGAGAATTTGGTGGTGGTTGCTTCCTTGGAGAGCGCTTATCCTTACGTGGAACCGCTGGCGGAACATTCATCACATCTTCAACCATAGATCTTACCCTTTGAGGAGAGGACTTCTGGCAATTATCCTGTGACCTTTGCTTAGGATAGACGATTGGCGTATCCTGATTGAAAGAGTTGGACTCACTCAGGTAAGAACCTGCGCTTGGGGTCACTGGAGACTCTTCGGGCTCGGATGTATAAGTCGATGGAATCCGTCCATATACACTTGAACCAGCCTCAGAAGGTGGAACATTCTCATCTTGGTAGTCCATACTCCGCGGTATCTGTCTCTGTGAACCATCGTCAGGCTGATTAAATGGATGTTCAAGCTCCTGCTGAGGTAAAGGAACTTGGACATCAAACATTGGAACGCTTGACTGGCCTAACTTGGTCTCAACGTGGTTCACTTGAACGCTCAACTCATCAACCATCGATGATAAATTATGAATTGAACCACCAGCGTGGTTATCATCGTCATAAGGGTATGAAGGCTCCAACATCGCCATAGCATTATCATAAGCACTCTGTAATGCCTGTGGACTGCTCTCATTTTTATTCCTCAGCTCTTCTGACTCGACTGAGCTCCAATACTTGTATTGTTGCTTGGATTCCTCATTGTACCGCTCATTATGTTGCTGTGAGTGGCTCTGGTTCATGTATGGGTCTTGTTGAGCATAATGATCCTGTGGAGCACGCTGAACTTGCGAATCATAATGGCCAGGTCGCAAATAGTGAGCTTGCTGTGCGTATTGATCATTTTGATTGTATTGATTGTATTGATCATAGTCTTGCTGTGGTTCCTCCATATCAACATCAAATCCAAAGCTATCCAATGGTATACTCAAGCGGTACTGGTTTGTCTCAATTTCTGGAAGACCACCAACATCTTCCAATGGTCTATAATCAGAGATGTGTCTTGCCGGTTGTGGTCTAGGCATAGCAACAGGTTGTTGATAAGGCTGTGGTACACGTTGCTTTTTTATTGGATTCAACATGTTTGCGACGGATCTCCCCTTCTCCTTTGGTTTGATCTGGATATTCGGTAATGGTTTCGGAAGAGGTTTTGGTATTGGTTGGGGTCCAGATGACTTTGACTTCTTAGACTTCTTCTTTTTCTTCTGATCCATTGTCCGATCAACTGGAATATCATCAAGCATCGACTTATAGTGAGGTTGGAAAGTCTTCTTCACTGTTTGCTTCTCAGGAACTGGTGGCATAATCACTCTAGTAGTATCGTTAACCTCTTCCACGATAATCCATTTCTTGAAACCATCAAATACAACCTCCACAATCAAAGATCGACCAAATACTTTCTTCTTCACAACAGTTTGTTCAAATGAGATACTTGCAAGCCAAGTCCAAATGAAGTAGTCATCTATTGAAACTCTTGAGACTTGAACTTCTGGTTCTCGTTCTTTGAACTTGGGATTTGATCTATATTCTGGCCAACTTGGCCTGAGATTCGTATCGCTTGGTCTTTGGCAGAGGGCCTGAACAATTCTTCTCGATTCAGACGATAGCTTGTTTAGGATGTTATCATCTGTCTTGCACAATGACTTAAGCAATGCAAAGTCCTCCTTTGCTTGGAATCCATCAGGAGTATCAAATTTCAACACCTTGGGTATCTTGTTGATCAACTCCATTGGTGAGTTCGACCACACGTTAGATTTGATCGTGACAAGTGGGACACTCACTACCGTTGTTGAGAAATACGTCATATCTGGTGGTGGTGGGTAAGAGTTACTAGCCAATAAAGCTTGTAGCGTTCTTGGCAACTGCAGTTTGGTGCTTGTATCCTCTGGGAGCATCGATCTCAAGAAGGACAATAAGAGGTGAAACATAGCATCAGCAGCTGGGATCCAATCCCGAAGACCATCACCAAAAGAGTTTGTCTTCGGTGCAACATTCTGCAGTCCGCTGAAAGCCCATATACCGCTCATTCTGGCGATTTTCCGTCCACTCAGTTGATTCTCCTTGGAGTTTGAAGCGAAAGCAACGATCAGATCAAGGAAATCATAGACGATAGATGCATGTGATGGTGAAGAGAGGCACTGTGGCATGTGTTCCAAGAAGGCCTTCTTCGGGTAGTTATCTCTAGCCTCGAGTCTCTTGAATGTCTCGTATGATTCCCAACCAACGATGGCATGCATGGGAAGTCTTGCCCAAAGATACTTGAGTGCTGTGATGAGTGTATACTCGTCCGTGTTCTTCACAGCGCGCTCCAGCACGGTCAAATGCGCTGGGGTGTTCCCGTTCGGTATCACCTGTGTCAAGAACTCTGAGAGCTTCGTGTCTGAGATCTTTGGTCTGAATGCGAGTAACAGAAGCGGTGTCTTGGATCCCTTGAGCTTCAACTCCTGTGTTATGCAATGGATCAACTCACGAACATCGTTACGGGCAAACTCGTGGACAAAATCTTCATCGCCGTCAATGTCAGTTGCAGGCGCGCCCTCTGGCAGTGGAAGTGGCTTCCTGTCGTTGTGTGACCTGCGTGGACTTGCGGAGAGGACCTGCTGGCCCTGCTGTTGGAATTGTGTTGAATGGTTCATTTGCCGGCTGTGACACGGTCTTGCGCCGGATGATCTGTGCGCGGTTGGAGCGAAGAGAGTGTTTGGAGAGCTGAAAAATGGATGCGGAGCAAATGCTTAGCGTTTTGTAGTGTGCTTCCTGGTCTTGTTGCAGCCGCTGTGGATGAACCCGTTCAAACTGGCACTTCTTGGTGCTTTGTTTACCTTCCAAAGGTGCGTGTTTCAGTAGATCATTTTTCCAGGTGACGGATTTAGAAGAAAGAAAAAAAAATGTTGATCGGGCGGAGGATTTGATGATGAGGTACCGGCTCACATTAGTTAAACCAGACAGAAAGAGAGAAGGAGTAAAAGAGAGAGAAATGCTGCGAACGAGACTCACGATCATCCGTCCGCTGCTCACACGTGGCGCCGTGTGCACAGGCATCCACCTGCAGAGGGCGACTCGAGACCCTGTGGAGAAGTACAAGGCACAACTGGAGAAGAAGGCCCGGGAGGTGGGCGCCGGCAGCATCGACGAGCTCAAGGAGAAGATGAAGGACACCATCAAGGAGAGGCGCGAGCAGTTCAACCGTGTGGACCCGCTGGCGGAGCTCGAGGAGTACGAGAGAAAGTGTGCGCTCGAGGCGCAGGAGAAGATGAAGAAGGAGGGCAAGCTGAGGGACCCGAGGGCGCCAGGTGTGCCTGAGAAGCCATATAAGACGCTGGACTCGTACGCTGCCACCGACAAGTTGCAAGAGTTGGCCCCTGAGACGATTGGGTTGATCTGGAGGGCTCGTTTCGAGCAGAAGGAGGATGCGCTGTTGTCAATAGTCCCTGCAGATGTCTTTGACAAGCTCTTCAAGAACGCCCGCGAGAACCCGATCTTTGTGCTACCATTGCCTCGTGGCGATGGCACGGAGTTCCACTACGTACAATGGGCCTTTGTCGGCCCTGACACCGTGCACTGCATGTTCACCACGCTGCTGGAGTTCAAGACGCACAAGGAGTACGCAAGACCGCACACCACGGTGTCCTTCCACACGGAGCTCAAGCAGTCCAAGGGCATCGTGCTGATGAACGGCCACGTGGAGAAGGAGTCTGCTGTCAAGCTGCCGGATGCGCAGCTGCTCATGCTGAACATCCAGCGGTTCTACGGAGCGATGAGCGAGACAGAAACCGCCAAACGCCGCCTGCAGATGCTCAGGGACTTCACATCGGGCTCTCCAGCCTTCAGCTTCGACCAGCTCATCGCAGAGGCCCAGTCCTTGGAGAACTGATACTGTACATACCTTACCTGTCAACATAGACACATAAAACACTGACAACTGCACTAGTGTGTGCTGTAGTGCGCGTACCGCGGCTTGTTCGTTACCCCGTCCACGAAAGCGAACACCGGCTGTTCGAGATTGTGTTTCGTCGATGCCCTGCTGTTGAGCACACGGAACAGCACAATGACGATCAAGGTGGCGTATCTGGGGCCAGAGGGCACATACACGCACCAGGTATGTGCATTGGTGCAGCTTTTTTCTTTCAGAAACATACTGACGTGGATAACAGGCCGCACTACAGCAGTTTAAAGATGAGCAATTGGTCCCGCAGAAAGGCATCAAAGGCATGTATTTTCCCACTGAGAATCTGAAATGTCTATTGTCGAACCCATATGACTAACATTTACAGACTGCTTCAGCGCACTGGCCAATGATGAGGCGGACTACTCCGTTGTCCCCTTTGAAAACTCCACAAACGGACAGGTCGCAATGACATATGATCTTCTTCGTGAATGGCTAGTGAAGAACCCACAAAGTGGGATCCACGTTGCTTTTGAACAGTTCGTCACTATCCACCACTGTGTTCTTTCGCACGCAAGTGACATCTCCAAAGTGTCGAAGATATATACACACCCACAGGCATGGGGACAAGTCACCGACTGGTTATCAAAGTATCCCCATCTCGACAAGATCGACAGCAGCTCCACTTCGAAGGCTGCTGAGATTGCCAGTGAGTCTGGCCCAGAATACGCTGCAATCTCCTCCTCGTATGCAGCAGAGGTGCACAACATCCCGATTATCGAGAGAAACATTGAGAACATCAAGGATAACACAACGAGGTTCCTTGTCCTTAGTAAGAAGCACACTCCTCAGCTTCCGCACAAGTTCATCACCTTCCTGGCATTTACCGTCGAACACGAGGACCCGGGTGCCCTTGCCAGAGCGCTTCAGATTCTCACGGACAAGCAGATCAACCTCACCTCGATCACCTCGAGACCTTCAATCAACCAGCCATGGCACTATGTCTTCTTTATCGAGTTCTGGATAGATCAACACAAGGACAATTTGCAAGAGGTGCTCATGGAGTTCGAGGGAAAGTGCCTGAGCTCCGTTGTTCTGGGGCAGTTCCCCCGCTCACAGAGATACTACAGCGAGGCTACGTAGGTCAAAATAAATTCGTGATCGCATTAGCCATTTAACCTGTTCTTTCTGTAGTCAACCCTCGCTGTATCCACCATCACCAAAAACCAGCACAACGGGTAAATAATCACTTACCGTACTTCTGGAACTGCCACTCCCTGTTGTCCAAGGGGCACACATTACGAGTCTTGAGCCATCTTGAGATACAATGCATGTGGAAGGCGTGGTTGCACGCACCCCAAGCGGCAATGCACTCGGTGGAGGAATTGCTCATCGAATTCGGTTGACACTCGATGCATGGCTCCATCAAGTGGTTTCTGCAGATGGCACACGTCTCAACGACAATGTCCCAGGACCAGAACGCGACTGCTGTCCACTTTCTAACCTCGAACTTCTTCTTAGTCTTCTTCTCTACACACGACACATGTTAGTAATTCATCTCTCTTGCTGGAGGAGGCAGGACCCCCCTCACAGGCAAAAAAAAAAAAAACACGCACCAGGCTGCTCCACAACGTCCACATCCATCTCATCCTCCGCCACTGAGGCATGCTCGTGTTCCTGAAGCCCACTCATCGTCGTTTGCCTCTGAACACGTTCTCCTCGCTGTTTTGTTTGTGTTGTAAGCTTATTCTCTTTGTTTTTGTTAGCGCTGCGCTACGCGTTACCCGGCCGTGCAGTGCGCTCTTATTGTCAGTGCGTTTATTATATGGCTGATGATGGTGTTCTCGTGCCGGTCGGTATGATGATGTACTCTACGTGTGTGTCCTGATTTGTAATTGTCAGTGTTGCTTGCACTGAGAGAACAACTGTATGTGCATGTAGATTACTGGTCCTTTTGCTCGTCGATAATCACATCCTCTTGTTCATCTTCCGGCTTTTGCTCTTGCTCTTGTTCATGTTGTGGTTCTTGCTCTTCCTCTGTCACCACATTCTCTACTTTCCCATCAACAAACACAGCGACTAACGACCGGACCTTCTCTTCAACTTCTTCGCAGACCTGCTCAATCTCCTTAATCTCTCGTCTCTTAGTCTCAACTTGGTTCTCCAGCAGCAAAATCACAGACTCACGAGACTGATGTGGTCTGTACTCATTCAGTAAGTGGTGGATGTTGATGAGGATCGTCCTTATGTGCTCCACTTTCGTGGAGAACTCCTGTGGTGCCACGCTCATCACGCCAACAACTTCGAGGAAATTCAACAGCAATGACTTCAAAAGCTTCTTCAGCGCCAGTATCTTGATCTGCGAGTCCTCTCCACTGGGAAGCGCTGATGTCTTGTATAACTGCGGAATGCCCATGTCTTCGAGTTGCGGGATCTTATCGTTGAACTTTGTATATGGGTTAGTACTCACTCACTCATGTCGATCTCTGCATATCCCCCCCGACCAACGAAAATAATCGCACTCACTTGCCACACACTACCAAATGATCGGTATGTCTCACCCTCTGGCTGTTGTGGGGGCTTGAGGAACTCCATGTGCTTCTCATCATCTTTCAACTCAACACCATCCTGTTCGTACTTCCTGGCTTTGTCCAAGTTTTCCTGTGTGAAGAACTTGTAGTACGCCGGAGGCGGTGGATACAGTGACGATATTAGACTCTCTTCGGCCATTGTACGTGGTGTTCCAATGCTCTGAAATGACACACAACTCCAGCGCAGCACACGCCAAAGAGCCCATAGTTAAAGAGAAATACACACCAAGCTACATCGCGAAACGTTCATTTCCGACTAATACATCACGTGATTGATTAATGAGTCGTAGTTTACCTCTTTGGGAAGGTACTTTCATTATGCGCATACACAATGGGAACCACTTTTTTAGTGCTTGCTCAATTGCTGCCTGCGATGGGGTTCTCTCCACGATCTCTGTTGAGCGACAATGTCCACGAGATCGCCAGGAATCGAGTATTTTGTTCCAGCCGCCACACGTCCCATAGGGACAGTTATCTCCAATGAACACAATAGGCCGCTATTCACACCTCTGAGGATCAAGAATATGATCATTCCACATCGATTGGCCATGTCTCCAATGGCTATGTACGCTACTGAGCCACGGGGTGCATCGCTCGGGTGTGCCAACCCATATCATCTGCTCCACTATGGTGCTGTTGCCGAACGTGCCTGTTCGTTGATTGTTGCAGAAGCCACTGCCATAAGCGAAGAAGGGCGTTGTTCACCAGAAGAGCTGGGGATGTTTGATGATGCCCAGGCTGAATCATGGAAGCCTGTGGTGGATTTCATTCATAGCCAAGGTGGTAATATCGGTATTCAGTTGAGCCATGGTGGTAGGAAGGCCTCGACTTGGGCATTGCACGAGACTGCGAAGCCCCTGACTGCTATTGGTAGGGAAGCTGGTGGTTGGGCCGATCAACCTGATAAGATTGTTTCATCCAGTGCTATCTCATTCTCAGAGGAGGAAGGGTATCCCATCCCTGCAGAGTTGACTATACCTCAAATCAAGACGTTGATTCAGAAGTACAAAGATAGTAGCCGGAGGGCTCTTGACATTGCGGGATTCGACTTCGTTGAGATACAGGCTGCGCATGGTTATTTAGTCAACTGCTTTCTCAGTGGCGCTTCCAACAAGAGAACTGATGAGTATGGTGGCTCACTAGAAAACAGAATGAGATTCTTACTGGAGATTGTCGATGCGGTGAAAGACGATACCCATCCACTGTTTGTCAGGATCTCCGCGGAAGAATGGAATGATGACCCTGCTGGATGGACTATGGATGAGACTTTCCATTTAGCTGATGCACTAATAGATCATGGCGTATCTTTGCTCGATGTTTCTAGTGATGGTATCAGCAGCAAGCAACAGAAGAGGGATCACTACCCAGGGTATCACGTTCCATTATCAAGACAGGTCAAGGAACACGTTGGCGATCGTGTATTGGTATCAACAGTGGGAAGGATCAATACATCAGAGCTTGCAAACCAGATTGTTGAGGATGGCCATGCCGACTTGATCTTTGTTGGGTCTCCTTTCCTAAAAAGGCCCTCATTGGCATGGGACTGGGCAGAGGAGTTAGATGTGAAAGTTCAGGTATCAAGACCTATTGGCTGGCCATTGGGAATAGTGTGATGATTGGTTATTCATTGAATCATTGCAGTATATATGAATCAGTGTATCCCTAGGAGCGTTTTTTTTTTTCAAATGGCTCTGTGAGAGATCAGAAGGTCATCATGCAAGCACAAGTTGCGTAGTTCAACAGCTAAGTAGTGAAGAAGAGCTGAATCAACTAGCGTTATTTCTCTTCGTCTCAACGTGAATTTATGTGTGTCTATTATTGTCCGTGCATTTCGTTGCTGTGTGTACATGCTCTGAATAATATGCACGGGAGGTTGTTCGTATCATCTAACCTGACAACCTGGCCGATCAAGAAGAGCAAGCACAATGCTCTCGGAGTATAACTTGGGACTCAAAGTGTTCTTATTGCAACTCCCTTTGTGGTTGTAACTTTGGGGATTTCAATGAGTCCCTGTTGATCATGAGCTCTGAGACGACTAAAGTGAAGGTAGCGCAAACCTCTAACAATGCGTTGTGTTTGGATGTTTTATGCCACAACTGCTAATTTTTCAAAAGGAAATTGCTTAGGAATTTCGCCCTTCTCACAATCTGTAATCGGCATAAATTCTTCTGGAAGAACGTGTTGTCAACTGACGTTTATCGCTATTGTTGACAATATGGGTCTCACGCCTGAGCAGCAGGCGAAGATTGTGAGTGCATTAGCTGTTGATGGTTGTTTTCCCAGGGGGATCTGCGCAGCACCATGGATTTGCCACTAACGGAAAAATACCAACAGGATGAGAACAGAAGAAAGGCGCTCGAGAGGCTAAAGCAGCGAGGCGTGGTATCCGGTACCACTGTGAATCGTGTGACCAAGGCCAGTATTCCCAGCAATGAGCGTGGCAATCTGAGCACTATCAAGCTGACGGATGAGCAAAGGAAGAAGATTGAAGAGAATAGACAACGGGCATTGGCCAAATTGAAGGAGAAACAGGATAACTTCAGGAATGCTTCGAATAGTGCGAACCCTTCTTTGGATGATTCTAAGAAAAGGGCATACAAGCCTTCCGTTGTGACGTCTGAATACATTGAGTACGATCTTACCACGATGAAGGACACTAAGGGTGGGTTCATTGATATGGCTCAACCGGGCGGTGATGGCGTGGGGAAGAGTTTTGACGATTGGAAGGAGGAGCAGAGGATCGTCAGAGATCTGCCGCCACCAGTGGATATGCAGAACGCCACCAAGTGCTACGAGTGCAAAACGTATGAGATTGATCAGCAACTGTGGGAGGTTTTCCGGTGTCGAGTGTGCAAGCGTTGTGCTAAGGCACATCCTGAGAAGTACTCGCTGCTAACGAAGACAGAGTGCAGGGAGGACTACTTCCTGACAGAGTCCGAACTGGAGGACCACGCACTTCTCAGGAGGATGTTCAAACCTAATCCGCACTCCAAGTTCAATAGAATGCAGCTATACTTGAGGTATCAAGTCGAAGAGTTCAGTTTCAACAAGTGGGGTGGGGCAGACGGTCTAGACAAGGAGTGGCAGCGGCGTGAAGAAGGGAAGGTGAAACGCAGGGATAGAAAGTACGAGCTGAAGATGAAGGAGATGCGTAAGAAGACGAGGGCAGAGGAGTACAACAGAAGGCTTCGAGAGGGCAAGTTCGACGGCAAGCACGTGCACGAGTGGTCGGGTTTGTTTGGCTCCGGGAAGGACGATGACGGGTTGGACGTCGTGAAGAGACGGTGCCTGCAGTGCGGGTTTGAAGTGGAGGAGACTGTTCTATAGCTACTAAACTAATCAATTAATCAATTTGTGTTGCCCTGAACCAGAGACTCGAGAACCCTTTCTCTTTTGTTTACCTTTTTCGGCTAGACCTGCTTATCTCTTGATTTTGGTTTCCTTTCTTTCTTTCTTTCTTTCTTTCTTTCTATCTTTCTATCTTTCTATCTTTCTTTTCCTTGCTCACATTTGTCTAGTCTTTCTTTCTTGTCTGTCCATCCCACACTCACGAGTGACAAGCCCCAGCAATCATGACTGAACCAATGTCCTCAGGCCCTGCGCCGTACCTCGACATCCCTCCATATGAGTCGGTCTCAAACATGCTCAACAGAAGAGACTCCATCGTCTCGCACAAGAGTGTCTCTGGCGGATCCATCCTGGACTTCTTCAGACCAGTGATCTCCAGACACCATGATGATGATGAGTCCGTGCTGCACGAGCAGTCCCCCTTGCTCCAGGCTCAGAGAGACCCGACTTATGGTGCCTATGATGACGCGGACAATATCTCTTCATACCCTGCGAGAAGAGACTCTCTCGCTCAGCTCAAGAAAATGGTCTCGCACTCCACAATCAAGCAGGTCATCACCACAGGTGCTCTCCCAGAGAGTGACACCTCGCTCAAGAACGAGATGCGCACATTGTCCAAGTACTCCGTCCCGTTGGTCATCACATTCCTTCTCCAATACTCGCTTAACGTTGCATCTGTGTTCAGTGTTGGCCGTATTGGAAGCGCTGAGCTCGCTGCCGTTTCACTCGCTGGTATGACTGCGAACATCACGGGCTATTGTGTTTTCCAAGGAACGTCCACGTCCTTGGACACTCTGTGTGCTCAGGCATACGGTCGCCATAATTACAGAGCTGTTGGGCTACACTTTATGAGGTGCACAATCTTCCTTTTGCTCATCGACATTCCAGTGACGTTCATCTGGACATATGCTTCCCATCCATTCCTCTCTTGGATTGTCAGTGACCCACGTCTTGCAGCTTTGGCATCTCAGTATTTGTCCGTCCTGGCCATTGGCCTTCCAGCGTTCATCCTCTTTGAAACGTTGAAGAGATACCTGCAAGCACAGAACATATTCCATGCTTCCACATACGTCATTCTGATTGCTGCCCCTTTCAACGCATTTCTCAACTATTACCTCGTGTGGGGCGGTCCAAAGTTGGGGTTCATTGGTGCACCAATCGCTATTGTTTGTACAAACTACCTAATGGCTATTTTGCTGGCTCTTTATGCTACCTTCGTTGATGGTTATCAATGCTGGTGTGGATTCTCTAAGGATCTTCTGCGTAACTGGTCCCGAATGGTTTCATTGTCCCTTAACGGCTGCGTTGGTGTCGTTAGTGAATGGTTGGCATTTGAGATCTCCACACTCAGTGCTGCAAGATTCGGTACCGTTTCATTAGCTACCCAGAGTGTCATTGCAACTATTGGTATCTTGCTTTATCAGGTGCCCTTTGCCGTCAGCATTGCCGCTTCTACTCGTGTGGCCAACTTTATCGGTGCCGCTTCTACAAAGGCCTCAATCACCGCTTCAAACGCCAGTATCTACATCTCTTTGATCGTTGGTCTGTTCAATGCCATTCTCTTGGTGCTCTTCAAAGATCAGATTATTGTTCTGTTCACCTCAGATGTCGATGTCATTGAGCTCTCCAAAAAGATTATCCCATTAGCCGCAGTTTATCAGGTTAGTGACGCTGTTGCTGCTGTCTCCGGTGGTATTTTGAGAGGTCAAGGGCGTCAAAAGATTGCGGCTTTATGTTCATTGGTCTCGTACTACTTGATCGCCTTGCCTATTGGGTTCTGGCTGGCTTTTGACTTTGGACTGGGAATGCAATTGCATGGTTTATGGGCTGGTCTGTGTATCGCCATCATTGTGATTTCTGTGTTGCAATTGGGCAGTGTTTTGAGCTCTGATTGGGACGAAATCGTCCATGAAGCCATGGAGGACGCCCTTGGGGAAACCAACTGTTCCAACGAGGTGAGATCTGTGATCTCTCGTGGTATTTAGATGTCAGTCGTTTGTTTTAATGAACTACAACCTTTTTTCATCGGAGTAGTATAAATAATATCGTCATTAATTCATCATGGTCCCCACAGGGGATCCTCTTCTTGAAGAAGGGGGAGTTGGTAGTAGTGATGTCTTCACAGGCGTGAGCAGCATCGTGTCGATCTTGGTGCCCTGTTTCAAGATCTTGTGGTATAGTGAGAGCACTCCGCTGGACTTGGTGTAGTGTTGCAGAAGGGACTCTGGCAAGTTGAGAATTGTGCTGTAGAACAATTGGGTATAGTACGGCAGTTGTTCTCTGTCCAAAGGTTCGAGAATGTCCAGCTCACTCTCGAAATCGTGCATGCCGTCTGAGCAATAGATGTTCATTGTGTACAAGACGACTTGAGCCAATTGTGAAGGGTGCAGCTCCAAGAGTTTCAGCTCCGATAGGGCAGCCTCGCAGAGGAAACGCTTGCAGTTGATGACACAGACCTTGTCATGCATGTTCTGCTGCTCGAACTGGATGAGGTTGTTCTCGTAGAAGTTGAACACCCAGTCCAACAGCTGTGGTTCGACAACGTCCCACGAAAGAGTGTCCAAGATGTGTCTCTCCATTTGAACAAACATTCCCTCGTCATACTTGGTGTTGTCCTGACAGAGAATGCACAGCTCACTCAGTCTTGGAATTCTTGCTCTTGGGTTCGGGCCGTGGAAGCGGCCTCCCGTTGGCACCGTTGTGTTGTTGATGATATGGTTGCAACCGCCATATGTCTTTGCCGATAGCCACAAGCAGGTGGCTAGGACCAATTGGAGCTGCTCTCTGAGAACCACACGCTTGGAGCAGTAGCGGTCAAAGATGCGCACGGCCTGATAGTACACGCCGTTGGTGACACGGGTCTTGACGGCAAGATGGAGCAGGAACTCGAGTATTGGTGCTCGAAGAGACGGCTTCAACTCCGGCTGCTGCGCAATCAGCTGGAGTTCCGGTCTATGTGTGATGGACTTTTGGTGTAGGTTGTGCGATAACTCCTCGCGGTACTCTGTGAGTGCCTGGTGGTGTGCGAGCAGCTCGTTGGTGGAGAGGGCGGAGGCGTAAGGCACCTGTGCTGCGGTGACTGTGAGGCCCATAGCAACTGAGGAATGAGTGTATAGGGTGAAGTGAATGGAGCGGGCAACCAGTGGGGAGGGCGGGACACAAATGAGAAGGAGCGTCAATTGGACAGGAATCGAAAGCTTTTTATAAACAGCTCACGCAGCACCTAAAGATCGGACCTTCCAACTCACTCCACGCAGCACGCTTCACAGGTCCACACCAAAAAGTGCCTTCAGACGCCCTTTTCTGCGTGCCTGTGGGAAATTCCTTCTCTGGTGCGCACGGACGCGCGTTTGTTGACGGTTTTTGCATCGTTCGTGCATTGGGTGGAATGAGGTCCATAGCTGCACAACTGGGGGCGCTGGGAACAAACACTCGGAGAGATCTACTCCTTGGCACTCTGTTGACCGTATCACCAACTTTCCAGAGCAAGTTCCGTCCATTCAACACCATTTGAGCCAAACATTCCCCCAAAAGCACGTATGCACTGCGGCCCTGACCGTCCTAATCGGGAAATTGCCAATCTCCGACCTAGTGGGAAAGGTGCATCTGACATCCACGCCCTCGTATTTCCGTTCTGGGCGAGTGTGTTTATGAAAAATGTCTGTGATGA
Source organism: Williopsis sargentensis (assembly GCA_020995425.1). Classification (NCBI taxonomy): domain Eukaryota; kingdom Fungi; phylum Ascomycota; class Saccharomycetes; order Phaffomycetales; family Wickerhamomycetaceae; genus Williopsis; species Williopsis sargentensis. The sequence goes on along the minus strand of CP083465.1, from coordinate 1,739,472 downwards.
AGGTTTGATCTTTCGACTGATTGGTGAAGGGAGTTTTGAGACAGCGTGACTGGTGGGTGCGTGTGTGAATGAGTGAAACACCCGGAGTGGCACAATGGGCCTTCAGGTCGCTCTTCAATAGGGAGACGCCAATGTCGAAGTACCAGCAGATGAAGCTGAGAGACCAACAACAACAACAACAACAACAACAACAACGAACATTTGACACCTTGGATGACACGCTAGATGATGATACTTTCCATTACAGAAGACCCACTCGTAGAGCGGCAAAGTCTCAGGATGACAGGTTCATCCACGAGGACCCGCTGGTGAGGAAGAAAGTGTCGTGGAACTCGCTTCGGAGATCAAACAGCGTTGGTGCCATTGACGAGGACAACTACACTTTGCCGCACGGGTACCCGGGAAAGTTCCCCAGAGGTGGTGATCGGACATCAGTCACAGCGCTTGACGATGATATCTTGACTTCGAGCGCCACCCGCTCGCACTTGCGAGATGCCACTGCCAACATGCAGCGTAACATTCCTTCTTTTACGCCCACGAAACCCTCGCTGAGGTCTTCAAGGTCCATGTCCTCCAGACCCGCATTAAAACACTCAATTGACAAGCAGCAGATCCTTGAACATGTCGAATCAAACAATAATGAGCTGCTATACCTCCTGGACAATATCAAGGACGACGACGTTAGACCGCGATTGAAGTACGAGGCACTCAAGATGGAATTGTCTAAGGAACTCCAGAAATCACAGAGACTCTACGACGCCTACTTCAGAGATGTCAACAAGCACAACCTATTGAAGAAACAGTACAAGCTGTTGAAGTCAGAAGTTGAAGATAACAAACTAGTGAAACAATTGCAAGACAAGCTGGAATCGACCTCTCTGGAGAACCTATCTCTTAAGCAGCAGTTGAACAATCTTGAATTCAAGCTACAAGAGGATGACTTCAGACTGAGTGATTTGAAGCAAAGTCTACAAAGCACGTCCAAGTTTGAAGTAACCTTGAGAAGAAAGATTCAATATCTTGAGGATAAGTTGGAAAGTGAGCGCTCGTTGGCAAGATCCAAGCAGTTTGAATTGGAAGAGAAGGTTTACCTCTTAGAGATGAAGTGTAAGGATTACGAAGAAGGGAGTCTTCCGGCCTCAACTACAACCACCAAGAACAATCCCAATTACAAGAGTAAATCTACATCTGGGTATCATATTGAGTTGGATTCCAACGACACAATTGATAAATTGATGAAAGAAACTGGAATTTGATCAGCTTGATCAAGATTTCACTAGACAAACAAACCATGCGAGTCCAAGAAACCAGAACAGGACTGCATTTCAGGAAACACAACACTGCGCATAAACTGCGTGACCCTTCCCACTGTCTTCCATTGTCCAAATTCTCATTCCATTTCTTGATGAATTTTTTGGAAATATCTTATCAATGGATGACAGACAATATAAGATATCTTGATCTCTCAAACGTGGGTTCTTGTTTGCCCAGTTGTTGTTCTTTCATGAAAAGCTCAACGGCTTGTTGCAGGCAAAGATCTGTGAAGGAATTTGTGCCTTCGATCTTCACGTTAATGATTCCGTCAATCTCTCCGTCATGGTCAATTACTTTTTCAATTCTCCTGAAATCACAGCCAACTTAATTCTTGCGATTCTCAACTTCGATTCATATTAGCAGTGAAGAGGTCACAATTAATGATCTTTCCTCTCAGCTCCATGTCTTCCACATCTTCACTATCAAACGATCGCAGGCAGCTGCGGATATCACTGAGGGCCAGGATTCTGTAGAAGTCATTCGTGCAACCCACCACTTCCAAACAATACAAGTCACTGCCTCCTGTACCAGAGTAGTTCAGACTTCTTCAATGACACTGGGGCCATTTCATCACAATTGTTGAAGGTGACCCAACATGAAGGAGATTTCATACCATTGATCACAGGAGGAAATTTCATCTTCGTACCGGGAGAGTACAAGGAAGTCAGATTTATCACTTCCAGTGAACGTTTTATGAGCCTCATCTATGAGGAATTCTACCTAGGGAGAGGACCGCTCCGTATTTTCCGTTCCTTGTTTCCATCCTTGTAGTCAATATGGTTGACTGCCTCCGGCAAACGGCGAAGCAGAGCATCGTATCCCATTCGTGCTTCTCACAGTCAATAAATATCCATAATGTTGCTTAATGAACTTTTTGGCCAATGATCGTTGGGGGGACTCTTGATGTGAATGATGACACCATCAGGAATAACGAAGGTTGTATCTTGTAGCGCTTTCACAACGTTCAACAGCTCATGGTGCGCTAGTGCTGACAGCTTTGAACACCTGGACCTGGCTCTCATATGGCAACCCAGTGAAGTTGAAGCTGGTGCTGGTGATTTGACTCTGAAGTTCCTCCTTAAGAGAAAAAGTTACTGCAGGGGGAATAAATTGGCTACTGCAGTTACGCAACTTTTTATGCCCGATACTCCGGGTGAGCGGTCTTATAATAAACGCTACTGCTTCTCGAACCTCACGGCACTTGGGACAAAGGGCAAGAGAATCTTGAACCTGTATCCAAAATATGCTCTGAAGATTGAGCACATCATTTTCTTACCAATCATCATTAATGATTATCATCCGGCTTGCGCCACTATCTTAGGAGTTGTTGAGCATCTGTCTATTAAATCCCCGAATCGGTAAAGAGATGTGTCCCTTACCGAAGCAGTGATTACCGTACGTCATATTCGGCCATTGAAGGGCCATTGAGGGAATTTTGGACAATGGTTATTAATGTGTAGGTTCTCTAAATGTTGATGCGTGGTCTAATTGTTGTTTATACACCAATCATTTTACTAATGACGCATGAATCCTATCATTAAAAGTTGTGATATTTTAATGAGATGTCCTTTTGAGTAAAAACATCAAAAGAGGACAAGAAAAGGACTCAGAATTGGTCTAAACGACTTAATGGCACAAGCTAAGCACAAACGATCCTAGATACTAACACTGACCCACGACAGCTCATCTTGTCAGAACCAACGAAGGACCAAAACACCCGCACATCATTTGATCTGGTGTGCGGGTGCTGAGATTTCGCGAAGTCCAACCACTGCTCAAGAAGCGCTAAAAAGACGCCAGAGATGCTGCGTAAACAAGCGGTAACGAGTGTCAACAAGTGCACTAAAAGGTTTCAGGGCAATGACCGAGACTAGCACACGCGGCGCAATTACACATACGCCGCTGGTGGCCCAGCAGACTCTCCAGACACACCCGCAGCAACGCAGAATCGAGGTGGAGACTCTGGCGACGGAGCTCAGACATAAGTTGGGCCCACACTGGGACAAGTATCAAGCAACTATTGCGGAGTTTCTCATTGGTAAGCTGTCCAGGACAGAGTTCACGGGCATTGTCCAAGGATTTCTCACGGACTCGAGGCTTGTGCGGATGCATAACCAGTTGTTGCTGGCCAACGTCGTAAACGCTCTCCGAGATGGTCCCGACGGTGATGAACAAAGCTCAAAGTACTCCTTCGGATCTTCGTCGAAGAAGCCTGTAAAGAAAGGTATGAAGCAGTCGTCACAATACGAGAAGTTGAAGAAAGACGTCATGAGTCTCCCCATTAGAGAGAGATATCGTATTAAGACCATTACTAGAGAATCAGGAAAGCAGAGAATGGCTAACTCCTCCTTGACACTGACTCGTCAGTCACTGCTCCCACAGATTCCATTCTCCTCGGAGAAAGAAAAAGTACTGAGTAATGTAATCGAGTACACTCAGGATATCAACCACGCTCTGAATACTCCGCTAGCGACGGAGACGTTTGCCTTACCTGATCAAGAAAACTTGAAGACGAGGATGTTGGGTATATCTAGGGAGCACGGCCTCACTGGTGCGTTGAACAACGACGTTGCAGAGTTGTTATATCACGGCCTTGAAGCATATCTAAAGAACATTGTGGAGTCTGCTATTGACACCGTGCGCTACAGAAGGAAGAGATACGCAGAAGATGGGTTTGACATATCTGACTCGGTGCAGAACAAGAAACTCCGACCAAAAGTCACTCTGATGAATGAGGACATGGTGGACACTTTCGATCTACATCCGTTCTTGGTGGAGCCCAGTGGCTCAACTTACAGACTGCATGCAGTTTCATTGCAGGATGATACATACATTGAACCAAAATGTGGATTGGACGGGATTGTTCCAGTCTCTGAACACCCTGCTCCACAGACTTCCACGACGACAAGCTCTGTCAAGGCATCACCATTGATGCCAAAAAAGGAGGCCTCTATGACTCAAGACTCTTTGAAGAACATTGGTGATCGTGATGAACTAAACGGATTGATCAGGGATATCCTTCTGACGAACTAGCACCAAATCCCTACAAACCCTAATGATCTCGTAATGTGTTATATCATTCATGTAGTAGTAGAGGTGATCTTACTATAGACCCTCTTAACGGGGACAACATCTACCTGTTGTATAAACCTTCCCAAATTTAACCAATTAACATCCAACGATTCACTCAAGTTGATCATGGTAATAATCTTGGTATTGGCATAGAGTTGATGGACAAGCTGATACATTGGATTTTCAAACTCCATTGTACCACATTTCAACAGTTCAATCTTGGTTACAGACTGTCGTATCAATGGTGATGATTCAATGTGACTCAGATCCAAGAAATATGCAAATGAAGTGAATGATTTCTGTTTGGAAGTGGCAGTGATACACATCTTGATCAATGTAGATGAGTCAAGGTTACTAGGATCACTAGTGTAAAACTTGATCACATCATCGAATGGCCTTGATGGACTCCTAGAAACAACACTCCTGTTTTCCAACTTGATCTCACAAGGTGAATCATCCAGGAGGTCAAAAACCCCTCTCTCTGTGATCTTTACACTTTGAACACTATAATCAAATGACCAACCTCTCTGTATCCATTTTTGCTGACGCTCACTGATCAATTGTTTTGATTGTTTCATCAAATTTGACAACACATCGGAATCATCACCTCCAGTGATGATGAATGAGACGTTACAACCAGTAAAAACCGATTCCATCAGTGAACAGGTTTCTTCACAAATCAATTCATCAGATGCATGAAAGATTTTATTGAATTCATATGTTGCATCATCATGTATCAATTGCTGTAGTGAAGGGTTATGATCAATTTCTTTAACCTGACATTTTTCAGGGACGACAACATAAACACGATGCTTTCCTTGTATATCCTCAATGGAATTCTCAATTCTCCTCCGAAAATGACGTTCTTTGCGTAACCTGTCCAAGGAGTCCTTATATCGCTGATCAACCTCGTTCGCCTCTTGTGTTATCATGGATAATTCATCCTCTAAAATGGATGATTCCTCCTTAACACCAGAGATTTGCGCTAACAATTTATCAACGGCATCAGTCACACCTGATTGCGCATCTCTTTGAAGTTGAAGTTCCTCATCAATCTTCTTTACCTCATTGGTAATATCATCAATATTGGCTTGTACGCCATCCAATTCTTCATTCATCTTGTTTAAGGTTGACATTTTAGTTTCGTAATGCTTGGATAACTCTTCACCTGTGTGCTCCTCCATTTTGATCAGCTTGTTCATCTCTTCCTCCATGACAAGCTTCTCTTTAGTAAGTTTCTCTTCATGCTTCGTTCGTATTAGTTCAACCTCTCTTGTGATCTCCTTGAGTTCAAATTCCAAGGTGACAATCTCCTGTTGAGATTGTTCATCTTTATAGTCACGGGCGTTTGCCAATTCTTGCTCCATCATGGCCTTGAATTCATCCTGTTCTCTTAACAGTTGATTTTGAATCTCTTTTAGCTTGAGCGTGCACATCTGTTCATCGTGAATTTTCTCCTTCTGGACGATTAGCCTCGTGGATTCCAGCTTATCTTCTATGTTAATGATGCCAACTTCTGTGCTGCCGATCTCAGATTTCAGCTTGCTGATGCCTTTCATCAATGTAGACTTAATCTTTTCAATCTCATCGCTCGTGCCACGTGCAGCTCTGATCTTCTTCTCAAGTTCGAATAACTTCTCTCTTTCCACTGTGGCCAATTTCAACAATCTTTCCTCGACGGAGACACCGCCATGCTTCATAGAGAGCTCTTGAGTGTTTGTTGTGCCAAGCGAGGAAAATCTGCCAGTACGTGGCTTCGTGTCACGAAGTCGTAACCCAGAATGCTGTTCTGATAAACTCCTCATTCTTTCCTTCATCTGTGGTGGGATTTGCATGGGCTGGACAATCCCGCTCTTCTGATGATGCTGTGCTACGGGAAGCTTCCTCGTCCTTGACATCTCCAACTTGGGCATCACAAACGAAGCGTTCTGTGGACTCTCAGACGCGGCTTTCGCAGCGTACTTGGGTGAATGATTGATCATCTCCGTGAGCTCGTTAAGCGCCTTTCTGTTCTTCACAGGTGGAGAATCGTGCTCTCGCCGCTGTGGCACTGGTAGCTTGGACTTGGACATTGTTTCAAGACTTCCAAAATCCCTGAGAGCTTTCAAATCACCGAATGCTAAAGGTGCTCCTCACGCAGAAACCGCAGAAACCGCCGTTCGTTTCAAACCTGTTTCAGCTTTCCGATTGGCATTGATTGACGTTGTTTAGGATTTGTTTTGTTTTCGTTTTGTGAAATTGTTCAAATTAAAGAAGGGGAGTTGTCATGGTTACCTCAAAATGCAAATAAGCAAAAAAAAAAAATACCAACTTAGCCCAACCAGGGAATTACCACATTGGGTAGTTGGTTCGATTTTAACCATTACCATATGGAATGCAAAGTACTTTGAGTGGAATGTGTATTGAATCGTGGAGTGGGTACAAGATGCATTGGCAAGCCTTTTTATCTTCTATATATACAGGACAAGGACCCAACACAGTGGTTCACAGTGAACCACAGTCAATGTGGTTCATCGACGACGTTGGTACTTCGAGACTTGTGATTCACATGGGTCTACAGATGTACCCGATGGCAACAAAAAATGCCCATGCCAATCATCACGAGAAGTCGGACGAGCTAACATTACGGGTCATTGCAGGGAGAGCGATTCTCACACCATCCAACTCCTTGGACATCTTCACACAACAGCCCAATCTGGACGTTTCTGTCAAGCCAAAGGCCAAATCGAGCATGTCGTTCTCGTCATCATCCGGTTCGGGGATCTCATCGTAGAACTCTGGGTCCACGATGACGTGACATGTGGAACAAGCACAAGAACCACCGCAGGCACCTTCCATGTCCAAATTATGGTGCTGTGCAATGTCCAAGATCGAATCACCTTCGCACACCTCATAGCTCAGCTGCTCACCCTCCTTGGTGATGAACGTCACATGCAGCTCCTCACCAGGCTTCGGCTTGTGGATGTGGCCGTGGAATGAAGGCTTTGTGGAATGGATGTCTCTAACCCATGAAATCTGATTGGAGGCCAGCGGGACCAAGTGTCTGTGGACGGTTGTGCGTGCAGCGAGGGCAACTCTTGGTCTCGCGGATGAAAGCAACGTTCTCAGCATGGCGGCAGGTAGTTCACACAGCGACGGGACCCTCCAGAGCAACGGCATCTCAAACGCACCTCCGCCACAGATGAGTTCGCACCCAAGTGGAAAAATCTGTGGCCCTCCCGGCCGAACACACAGTTCCGTCCCATTTGAGAAATCAGCACGTGACCTCCGAGGGACGTTTATTGGCCCGTGCGGTGAAATGGCAGAAAGAATGGCGTTGCTTTTTGAGGTAGCAGCCTCGCCACAACTGCTGCAATTGAACAGAGAGAGAGAGAGAGACAGAGAGCACGGGAAGGAACAAGGATGTCGTCACAGGGATTGCTAGACGGTTCAGCCTCAGAGCTATTCACCACATATGAGACAGACTACCAGGTCGCCTACAACGAAGCACAGCAGAAGCTGGAGCAGATTAGAGACCTCGATGGAGGTGAGTTGTCATCCCCCCCCCTGTATACGCATAGCGGTACTAACGTTGAGTTAAGAACCACGTCGTGAAGCTATGAAAGCAGTGGAGAAGTCCACTGACGAGTGTCTCGAGATTGTGAGTCTTCCTTCTTTCTTGTTTACCCTTCCATGACAACAGGGATACTAATATCAACAGCTCGACCAACTCGCCATCGAGGTGCAAAACATCCAGTCGGGTGCAAGATCAGCCTATAACGCCAAAATCAGATCTTACCGCTCAGACGTCGATAGGGTGAAGAAAGAACTGAAGAAACTCCAGGATGACGAGGATAGAAGACAACTTCTGGGCTCAAACAACTACTCAAAGGATTCCCAGCGGTCACAACTACTACAATCAAACGCAGCACTCGAGAGGACTTCAGAAAGACTCAGAGAATCATCAAGAGTTGCCTCAGAGACTGAACAAATCGGATCAAACATCATGCTCGACTTGAGAGGACAGAGAGAACAATTGCAAAACTCAAGACAGACACTATTCGAAGCTGATGGGTACGTTGATAGAAGTATCCAAACGCTGAAGTCAATGACGAGAAGAGCTGCTGCAAACAAGATAATATCATACGCCATCATTGGTGTGCTAATAATCTTGATCCTCTTAGTCATTGCCTCAAAGTTTTGGTAACCATCCTTCAGAGTTTTATAGCTACCTACCCGCATTTTTATAAAGTAACTTTCATTCTTCTAGTCTAGTCAAATTCATATAAAAACACCTCTAGCTATCTCCCACTGAATATCTGATCAAAAGATTCAGTTATGAGCCTCAAGTTCATCACTGGAGAATGGTTCATCGTCATCATCATCCTCTGGATCACCAGTGTTGAATTTGGAAAAGGCACTACGAATCTGTTGCAACAACTGCTTCTCGTCATCATCACTATCATCAACAGTTCTTGTAGAGATCCTGGACAACGCGGCACTTGAAGCTTTTGATTTCAAATTGAGCGTGTACGCATTGCTCTCATCTTCATCCAATTCCAACACATCAGCAGTCAACATAGCCAATGATTTCACGGAACGACGTCTCTCCAAACGGCATGGCATTGGAGTATTAGAATAACGTGGGAAGTATGATTGTGAATCTTCAGTGCCCGCACTGCGTTCGCCAAACTCAGAGGTTGGTGTCTTGACACCTTGCGAAGACCTCATCGTCAGTCCAGTATCCTGAATCAATTTAGCAACAAGACCAGTCCAACCACATTGATGAGAGGCACCAAGACCACGACCAGTATCACCGTCGAAATATTCAAAGAATGGGATAAGATCCTGGAAATTTTCGTCAACACTTGCCATAACGTCATCTCCATTACATGGTCTCTCTCCTGTGGCATCATTCAAGGTGAATAGACTGATCAAACGATGTTGGATAAATTCTGCAACTTGTGCCAAGTTCAACATGTTACCTGATCCCGTTGGACATTCAACCTTGAAACTTGGTCCATAGTAAAGGAAGAACCTTTGAAGAGACTCAACCAAAAGGAAATTCGTTGGGAACCAAATAGGACCTCTCCAATTGGAATTACCACCAAACAAACCAGAATCAGATTCACCAGGAACATAGGTGATACTGTAATCCTGACCATTGACAAACCAAGAATATGGATTCTTCTCATGGTATTTGGAAAGAGATCTAATACCAAACTCGGATAAGAATTCAGATTCATCCAACATTCTCTTCAAAATGGCCTTCAATCTATCCTCATTAACCAATGCTAGAAGCATTCTTTCACCAACACCCTTGTTTTCCATTGAGGCGATGTTTCTATTAGCGACAATCCTCTTCTTTTCAATAAACCAGTTCAAGCGCTTCTTGAAACTTGGGAATCTCTCCAGAAGTTGTGGTTCCAAAGTTATGGAAGCATACAATGGAATCAAACCAACAAGGGATCTAATTGGCAATTGTTGCGTTTGACCACCTTCCCATGCAATAGCGTCATAGTAGAATTGATCATCCTCATTCCAAAGCGATTCCTCTGTAGGTGTTGTCGAGCCATCATCATGAGCCAAGTCTTTGAAAGTCATTGCGTCGGCAATCAACAAGAAGTGTTCGAAGAACTTGGATGCAATGTCTTCGTAAACTGGCCTTTTCTTTGCCAATTCTAAGGCAATGTTTAACATCTGCAGCGAGAAAAAGGCCATCCATCCAGTAGAATCAGCTTGTTCCAAACGACCACCAGTTGGTAATGGTTCAGATCTGTTGAAGATACCAATGTTATCCAATCCTAAGAAGCCACCTTCAAAGACGTTGTTACCAGTAGTGTCCTTTCTATTAACCCACCAAGTGAAGTTAAGCAAGAGCTTTTGGAAAACACGTTCCAAGAATTCATCGTCAGTACGGCCATACATCTTTCTCTCCAGCTTATAAACTCTAAAAGTTGCCCATGCATGGACTGGAGGGTTGACATCGCTGAAGTTCCACTCATAAGCAGGGATTTGACCATTTGGGTGCATGTACCACTCACGAGTCAACAAATCCAATTGCTTTTTAGCAAAATCTGGATCAATCAGGGCGATTGGGATACAATGGAAAGCAGTGTCCCAAGATGCAAAGAAGTTATACTCAAACTTATCAGGAAGAGACAAGATATCATCAATGTACATGTGTTTCCACTCCTTGTTTCTTCCATTTGCTCTATTCTGAGGAGGTTTAGGTTCCACGGGGTCACCTTTGATCCAATCTTCTTGAACAAAGTGATAAAACTGCTTTGTCCAGAGCATTCCTGCAAACGCCTGACGTTGGATCTGTCTCAACTCTTCAGAGATTGGGAAAGGTGTGATTCTCCAATAGAAATGATCAGCCTCTTGCTCACGACGAGAAAACAACTGATCAAAGGACTTTTCATCAATGACTGAGACTTGGTTATCCTTTGTGAACTTGTATCTGATCGTGACATAATCGCCCGCTGGAACACCACCTTCATCATCAAAGACAAACCAAGCTGCAGCCTTTGTACCCACCTGTTCTGGGTTGATTGCATCATCAGCCTCGTTGACAACGTACTCGTGGAAAGCATCCTTGACGTAAGGGGTAATATTCTTCTGGTTGTACAACTTGGTTCTGTTGGTTTCATTTTCAGTGAACATCAGCTCTGGTTCAACGTCTGGATGAGTATCGGTCAAACCGGGAGATGGGGCAAACACGACGGAGCGCTCACCAAACTTCTCATGATGAACACCAATGACATTTGAGTCTCTGGAGTCCAACAGTGGTTTATAATCATCGCGTCCCCAACCCCAGGTGTTTCTGTAATACACCTGTGGGATCAAGTGCAAGGGGGCAGGCTTATCAGATCTGTTATAAGCAGTGACTCTGAAGCATAGCTCTTCATCGTTTTCCTTAGCCATCTCAAACACAATGTCAAAGTACTCATTGTCCTGGAATACACCCGTATCCGACAACTCGTACTCTCTCTCGACCCTTGATCTTTTGGCATTGGTGTCTTTCAAATCCTGATATGGGAACTTTGCGTGTGGGTACTTGTACACATACTTCATGTAACTGTGGGTTGGGGTGTTGTCAACGTAGAAGTACACCTCCTTGACATCTTCACCGTGGTTTCCCTGTGGTCCAGTCAAGCCATACGCCTTCTCCTTCAAGATCGGGTCGTGTTCGTTCCACATAGCAAGCGAGAAACATAGGAGCTGATGGTTGTCACTCACACCTGCCAAACCGTCCTCACCCCAGCGGTACGCCCTGGACTTGGAATCTTCAAAGGTGAATGAGTCCCAGGCGTTACCGTCGTGGGAGTAGTCCTCTCTGACGACTCCCCACTGGCGCTCACTGAGGTAGGGCCCCCATCTGCGCCAGTAGGCCTGCATTGAGCGATCCTCCTGTAGACGCTTCTCCTCTGCGGTCAGGCCCGCGAGGGACGCGGTGGATTGTGTTCTTCTGACCATCTCAATGCCTTTGGTATCACAATGCTTCCAGCTGAGCGGCTAAGTGCTTTTGCCACCCTCTGTTTCAACAAGTGGAAGGGATTTGTTGCGCTTTTTATGCCTGCGGGGGTCCACGGTCCACCGTCCCTGGCGGCTAAAATCTGAGTCCTTGGCTGCCTAAAACTAAGGCTGTTTCTTTCCCTCAGCCGCGCGCGCATAAAGGGGTCTAGCCCTAGACCTGGGGAGATTGGCAGATTGGTGTATGTAATAAATACATACATACATATAGGGGTATCTATCGACGCATCGCTGTAAAAGTGGTGGTGTAAATTATTAAGTTGGGTATAAGTTCTCGAACTACAACCAGATCAAATAAAAAAAAAGTCATACATTCATATCAGATTTGCTTCTTCAGCTCATTCTCCTGTCTCTTCGCGGCAAAGGAGTCCCTTATCACAGCCACTCTCATCGTGGCCAACATGTTGTGCGCAGCGTTGGAGTGGAGGTAGACACCACCGTTGAACGCCTTGGTCGCATCTTTGCCCAAAGAGGTTCTCAACAGTGGCTCACCACCTGGATGCTCAGAGATGTAGCCAGCGACATCGTGGACAATACCGTTGATGATGACAAAGCCCGGCTGGTCCTTGCACTTCTCAACAAACTCATCCTTGTCCCAGATAGGCAAACTAGACAATGACGTACCCCAGTTCAACTTGGATCTCATTCTGTCCAACTTCTTCTGCTGCTGCTGGACAAGACCCTGCTCAATGGCGTTTTGGGAGAACGTCTTCAAGTTGGAGGCCAGGCCAACAAGGGAACACAAGTAGATCAAAACCTTAGTTGGGTCGTACTGGTACCACTTGATGGCGTTTCTGTAGTCGGATGGGAACTCGTGGTGGAAGTTATGGTAACCTTCACCAAAGGTGACAAAGGCGGTGAGAACGTGGTCTCTTGGGGTTCTCTTGTCGTCGAATGGCTGGGTACCGATCCAGTGGGCAAGGGAGTTGACACAGAAAGTGGCCTGCTGGATACCAAAGGCTCTCAACACACCGGCGTAGACAAATCCACCCTTGTAATCGTTGAACATGTAGCCACAGAACAGAGTTGGAACAACGTAGGACATGATAACCATGATGGCCAAGTAATGTCTGTGCTGGACTCTAACCACCCAGTCATCAATCAAGTCACTAATGTCAGCACGAGCTTTGTACTTTGGGTTTGGCTTTGTGAGCATCCAACCCATGTGAGAGTACCAGAAACCCTTTCTAGCGTCATATGGGTCTCTGTTTGTGTCTGTGTATCTGTGGTGGATTCTATGAGAGTGACCCCACCATTTGATGGAACCTTCGACGGCGGCAGCACCAAAGAGGGCAAAGAAGATTCTCAATGGCCACTGGGCATTGTACGCCTTGTGAGCCCACAATCTGTGGTATCCACCCGTGATGGACCAACCGGCACAACAGTAGAGCAAGAAGGAGGTGATGGCCGTCTGCAACCTCAATGGGGTATCCTTGGCCAACCACAATCCGAGGGCTGGAAGAGCGACAACCAAAACGACATTCAACCAGTTGATATGCTGGTGCCAGTTCTCCAAGGTCCATGGCTGCTCAGAGATGTGCTTCTTACCATGGGCCCACTTCTCTGACTCAGCGCGGTCCTTGTCCAAGATGTCGGCAACGCCACCGGCCTCATCAAAATGGGTGCCAGTGATCTCCTTGGAGCCCATCAAGGAGCCAAACCCGTTGACGATACGTCTCGTCTTCTTGTTAGTGCCTGCGGCGATGATGTTCGCCTCGAGGACGTCCACAGTCTCAAGAGCGTTTGTCATTGTCGTTGTCTGTGTGACCGTGTCAAGATAAATGACAGGTGGGAGGGATCCACGAGAAGCGATGCTCAGCCTTTTATATCAACCGATGCGCAACCCAACAAAAAAAAGTCCCATAGTGTGAAGCACAAAAAGAAAAAGAAAAAAAAAGGACGTTGTGTCACGAAGCAGGAGGAACGGGACGGACAGGCAGGACACGGTGTGTGATTGATTGATTGATTGATTAAATTATTGTTGGCGCTGTGGCGTGACGCTGTGGCCCGTTGTGCGATATCACCGTCAAGAACTCGAACGTTCTAGTACGATCTCACTTCGCAGTGGTACATTCCTTAGTGGTGTGTAGTGTGCATAGGCCCATGAGTGGTGCGGTGCGGTGCGGGTGTTCTGATGCACTCGTCTCATAATACAATCGTCTACAACACACAGAGAGAGGCCCAACATTCAAAAGAGCCCATGCCAAACCATACAGGCCGGAAGAAAAAAGGGGTCTCATATGCGCTCCATACTACAGAGCATAATCGATAGATGCACACACAGGGCCTCGATGAGCAACTCACACACACGCTAATCAGTGTTACCTCATGTAGTGTCCAGAAGCCATATCCGCCCCCCAAGGGCTGTGCCTGTGTGTTGATTCAATGTTGGGAGCTCTCATCCCGTAAATCGGCAAAGCGTATCACCGTGCCTTATAATTAGGGACTGAATTTGTCACGTGACCAGATTTGAGATGAAAATCCAGCGAAATGAGATATTATTGCTCTTTTGGGTAATGCACCGTATTGGGTAAAAAGAAAACAGAGCTTTCTAATTTTTTTTTTCTCTCTCTTGCTCATCAGCGGGTTGTTTGTGTTGTTTGTTTTGATACCTGGTGTGATCTTATCTTGAACTCCAGGGGCAATCGGACTGGTCAAGACTCAAAGCTGAATGCTCAGACTGGTCAAACAGTTGAAACCACACTTCAGAACAATGACAACAACCACCGGTGAGATTTGGACCGTGCAGTCTGCCATCCCAAGCCATATCCAAAAGCTCATCACCAATGCCTCGTCAAGACCTCGTTTCAACTACGTTCTCACGTTCCTCCAGATCGTCTCGCTGTTGAAGAAGCAGAGACGTACGGGATGGGTGGACCATGGCATTGATTCCTGTGAATCCATCTCGGACCACATGTATCGTATGTCCATCGCCTCGATGTTGATCACTGATAAGTCCGTTGACACTTCCAAATGTGTCAAGATCAGCGCGATCCACGACATTGCAGAGAGTCTTGTCGGTGACATCACACCTTTTGATAAGGTGGATAAGGTGGAAAAGCATAGACGTGAGCTCCTCACCATCACTTACTTGAGTGATTTGATCAAGAATTACGATACAACAGTGGGAGAGGAGATTTTGGAATATTGGTTGGACTATGAAGAGATTAGAACACCAGAGGCCCGTTACGTTAAGGATATCGATAAATTCGAGATGTTGTTGCAATGCTTCGAATATGAAAAGGAGTTCAAAGGTACAAAGAGATTAGATCAATTTTGGGGCGCTAGATCAAGCATCAAGACGGATGAAGTCAAGAGTTGGACGGATGAGTTGTGGGAACAAAGAGTTGAGTTCTGGAAGCAGTACCCTTGAGCATACACTACATTTCGTCATTCATTATATTCATGTGTTCTATAATTGTTGTTGTTTATAATTATGTACCAAACAAAACTAAAAGAAGATATTGTCATACCCAAATAACCATGGACCAAATGTATGTCTTGCGACCAAAGAGATCAACCCCACTGAAAATTGCATGATCAACAACGTTAGGCATAGCTTATCCTCTCTCATTGGACCGAACCATACCAATGACAGGTTGATGAGAGTAAAGTTTGAAGTCTCTGTGATTCTTCCATCTTTGGTGACAATCTCCAAGAGGTTGAACTTGGCCAGGATGTACATGACAAGTTCGATTGGTTTCTTCAAAGGTTTCTCAAAAACGGCATGTGACGGATACATGAGTCCATCATCCTTGTTAAACCTTGGTAATCTATGTCTTGGGCATGGGACTAGGTTGAACAGTTGTGGTACTGAATAAACAAAGTTGAATATCTGTGGGATGAAGAAAAGCATCAACGTCTTGGAAAAGTGTCCCTGGATACCCACGACGGCAAATACCATGCCAGCGAAGTAACAGTACGTGTCACCGACAAACACTTGTGCAGGATAGTAGTTGTATTTGAACAATGGGAGTGAGACGCCAAGGAAGGGAATAAGGAGTGATGACGAAAAAATGTGTGATTCCATAGAGGTCTTATTGGCAAACACAAAGTAACAACAATCATTGATGATCAATAGTAGTGTCAAGATGACAGATTGACCCGTTTCCAAACCATTAACACCAGCGAGGATGTTGATAGAATTTGGACAAAAGATAGCCACGGAAGCCATGTATGCGTAGTATAACCCGCCCAATTCTATCGTCGTCTGTCCGTTGAACCACTGGTGTAACCATGATGGGATCAAGACGTGAGTGACGCCAAAGTCGACGTAGTAGACGATGAGCAAAGGGATGGCCGCGATGGCTGGGAGAAAGAACTTGTGTCTCCATCTCAAGTCGAAGAAGTCGTCAGCGAGACCCAGGAGAAGCGTACTCTGGAGACACAGGATGGCGCTGAGGAACCCAGCGAGCTTGTCGTGTGGGAACAGCTGATCCTGTGGGTCTGTGATGACACCTGTGCCTCTATCACCACCACCAGCGGTGCCAGTGATCAAGTACTTGTAGAACAAAAACGGGATGAAGAAGAACATCACAAAGAGGTACACGATGCCGCTGATGGCGCCGATGGTCTCCGGTATCACTGGTTTGTCGACCTTACTCAGGTCTTTACCAAAGAGACCCTTTGCAGTGAAGTGTGGAGCGAGACGTGGGATGAGCGTGTCTGTCACCTCGTAGCCCAGGAGAGCGAACCCGGACGCGCTCCAAAGCGCAGAGTACGGCCCATGCGCGCTGGCAATGAGCGACGCTGCTGCTGCTGTGGTGATCACTGCCTTGAACGCCATTCACCTCCTGGTTATAGTCGTGTGCTTGGTCCTGTTTCGTGTCGTGTTTGAAGTTGTTTGTAGAACACGGTGTTACAGAATGTGGCGCGTACCGCTGTATTACTGTCACGTGTACACTTCTATTGCAAACACGTGACTAAGAACTAAAAAAAAGTTACCCCTATCTAAAAGTGCCGAGGGAAGACTCTCAGAGCGAGGAGGACAGGGATTGGGAATTGGGAGATGGGAGAGAGAGAGAAGGTGACAGCTGTATGTGTATGTGTATGTGTATGTGTATGTGTATGTGTATGTGTATGTGTATGTGTATGTGTATGTGTATGCGTATGATTGTCCTCTCATAGCAACCACAACAGCAACACAAGTTCTACATGACATAACCTTCTACCAAGAAAAGCGCGCTACAGCGCTACAAAATAACTTCCACCGGCCAAAACTTCAACCTTTTGGCCAAAACAAAACCAAACACAACGCAAACGATACCGCCAAAGACCAGAGCAGCGGGATAAGCGCCACGTAAAAAAAGCATGTCACACGAGCTCCCGCACATCGACCTGTCGCACCTGTCCGTCGAGGACAAGAAGGAGAACGAGTTTGGTGCGCTCACGTCCGAAGAGTACCGCTACACCTGCGTCTCCCGCCAGGGCGTGCCGCTGCAAGACCCCATCGAGGACGAGCCCCCATACTACGTGCTGGTCATCACGTACTTCAACTACCTGATCCTCATCATCGTCGGCCATATCAAGGACTTTGTCGGCATCCGCTTCAAACCTCGGAAGTACGCTGACCTCCTGGAGAAGGATGGCATGGCTCCTTGGTACAACAAGTTTGAGTCCTTCTACATCAGAAGAATGAAGCAGAAGTTGGACGACTGCTTCGCAAGACCTACATGTGGTGTCCCGGGACGTCTGATCACTTGCATTGACAGAGACCCTCATGACTACAACAGATATTTCACCTACCCTGGAACAACATCCACTTGTCTCAACCTCTCCTCATACAACTACTTGGGTTTCGCACAATCCGAAGGTGCCTGCACGGAGTCTTCGATCGAAACGGTGGATAAGTTTGGCATTGGAACAGGCGGTGCTCGTAACACAATTGGTACGATGCAACTCCACAGAGAAACTGAACACACCATTGCCAGATTCATCGGCGTGGATGACTCCATCTTGTTCTCCATGGGTTACGCTACAAATGCCTCGCTCTTCTCCTCCATCCTGGATAAGAAGTCCCTCATCATCTCTGATGAGCTGAATCATACTTCCATCAGAACAGGTGTCAGGCTCTCTGGTTGTGCCGTCAAGTCGTTCCCACATAACAACATGGATGCATTGGAGAAGCTCCTCAGAGAGCAGATCTCCCAGGGACAACCTCGTTCCCATAGACCATGGAAGAAGATCGTCGTTGCCGTCGAGGGTCTCTATTCCATGGAGGGTACAATGGCAAACTTGCCACGTTTGGTGGAATTGAAGAAGAAGTACAAGTTCTACCTCTTTGTTGACGAGGCACATTCCATCGGTGCCATCGGTCCAAATGGCCGTGGTGTTTGTGATTATTTCGGCATTGATCCACGTGAGATTGATATCCTCATGGGTACTTTGACAAAATCGTTTGGTGCAGCTGGTGGTTACATCTCCGGTTCACAAGAAATGATTGATAGAATGAGATTGGACATCAATGCTCAAAACTATTCAGAACCTACCGCTGCTCCTGTCTTATCACAAATCTTGTCGTCGATGAGAATTATCATGGGTGAGATTAATCCAGGTGAAGGACGTGAAAGATTGGATAGAATCGCATTCAACTCCCGTTATCTAAGATTGGGTCTTCAGAGACTGGGCTTCATTGTCTATGGTGTTGATGATTCCCCTGTCATTCCATTGTTATTGTTTGCACCGGCAAAGATGCCAGCCTTCTCAAGAATGCTTTACAAGAGAAAGATTGCAGTTGTTGTCGTTGGTTATCCTGCCACGCCACTGACCTCTTCACGTGTTCGTCTCTGTGTATCATCGGCATTGAAGAAGGAGGATATCGACTACTTGTTGCGTCATATCTCAGAAGTTGGTGATAAATTGTTTCTCAAGTTCAGTTCTGGTGTCGCTGGTGGTTCTTTGGATGGTAAGCCTCCAAGATGGAACGTGGAAGATGTCATTAGAGAAACTCCGATGGATTGTAAAGATCCTAAATTTTTTGTCGCCACTTCAAAGTGAGATCCATCACATCCTAATAACTCTCCCTACACTCTTAATAATAATAACCATACATTCATCGTTGTACTTGTAGTGTTCATGTTCATTTCGCATCACATAATGACACAATCGGTGATACCCAGCCCGTACATCGCCTTTTCAACGTCCTTCTTCACCTTAATCCAATCGGTTCTTTTCGTGACAAACTCATATATCTCCTCTTGTCTAAAGATACCGTTGAACTTGCTCAAATCTCCAATCAACTTGCCCAACTCTTTAGAATCATCACTAGAAATGAGATACAACTGTCCAATCTCTTTGAGACCTGCAAACAATGGTGTGATATTCTTCTGCCTTAGAGTTGTGGTGATGAACTCATAGTAGAGGTTCATATCAGAAATGAGAATAATCGCACCGTCCGTGGAGATCTGTCTCTTCTTGGTGTTCTTAACAATCACTTGGAAGAACCGCTCGCCAATTTCTTGCTGGAAGACATCAATGATTCCTGTTTCCGTGGACCCGTTCAACAAGTTGATGTGATTGGACAACAATTTAACCACTGTTCTCGCACATTTTGTAGGCCCATCGATTGCGATCCCGAATCCTTGTCTTTTCGGATTGAAGTCATTCGGTAATTGGATGGCGTTGTACAAGAATTCAATCTCATCCATGAGCTTGTCGATACCAATGTTTAAGCCATTGGCGACAAACCCGTCCAATGTTGTCTCAAAGTTTTTCTTAGCCTGGTTGGCATTATTCAAGAATTCATTCTTATCAATGACTTTCTTCTTCACTAGTTCGTTCTCGTAAAAGATCTCCAACATCTGATAGATCAAGTCTCCCAAATTGATCAGCTCTGTGAATTTGACCAACGGTTCCACCGTGTTCACAGACTCTAAAGATTCAAGAGTCTTGAACTCTGTAGGGTCGTATTGATTCAAGATATTAATGGCTTTTTCAAAGCCCGGTTTGATATGATGTTGTTCCAAGATGGTCAACAACTTGATGAACAACAATTCGATCTCCGCATTTATTCTCTTTGAGTCTAACAACGAACCTTCGACGGATCGGAAAATCATTACTCTTTCCACCTTAGTCTTTGCCTGTTCGATGATCTGACAAGAGAGTTCGAAATTGATATAGTTCTTCAGATTCTTCAAGTTCTTATTGATCACTTCCAGATTAGTCTTGAATTTGATCTCATTGGCATTGTTATTCTTTGAAGAAAAGATCTTTGTGAATGAGGTCAGAAGCTCAAACTTGTTCGCTTTGGCATCATCGGTGTTGTATTCACTAAGGATGGTTTTATAGATGTTCTCCTGTTCCAGTTTATCCTGTTCTTCATACTCTTTGGCAAACTTTTCAATCTCATCAATAGCTTCATTTTCAAAGTTCACTATGGTCTGTTCCAGGTATTGTGTCACGAGAGGCTCAAAGTATAAGTTGATGAATGTTTGCACCATCACCTTGTAATTCTCGCCAGCATTTGCCGATGAGTTTAACCTCGTCACAAACGATGATAACAAGTGATAGTAAAGCTTTGGAACAATCTCAACATTCTTATCACACTCCACTAGGAAGAAGTTTGTGATAACGTCCTTCTCGAGAACTGATTCCATATATAGGAGCATGATGGGTAGTTGTTGGGCAAAGCAGGCGTCAATGGTCTGTGACTTTGTGTTGAAGAACTCCACGAGGTCCGTGATAGTGGTTTCCAGCGCCTCCTCATCCAACTGGTCGCCAGCGTCCAGTATCGTTGATGGGAAGAAGTCCAGAGGGAATCTGTTCTCATCCTGGAAGAATTGCACAACCACTTCCTCCTGGTCCAAGATGTTGAGCGTCTCCACCAGGAGGGCAACCACGGTGTACTCCTGTCGGGCAAAGTTCACTCGTAGCTCGTCAAACTTGAGCTTGGTGAACTTTGTGATGAACGTCCTCACCTTGTCCTTCATCTGGGCGTAGTGGGCAGCATCAGCATTGTCCATCAGGACGTACTTGTTCAGATTGACGAGGATCCTGGCCTTGTCCTGCTCCGAGATCATTGTACCTTGGAAGAAGGAGTCAAATTCAAAGTCGTCAAACTCCTGTGGCACCTCGTTCAACCTGTCCAAGTATGGTTGCAGCTGTTGTCTTATCAGCAGCACCGTATGTTTAGCGTCCGACGTCTTGTGTATTTGAAACACCGTCAGGGCATCGTACTCTAGCAGCAGGTCGTCCACATACGCAGCGTCGAGGATGATGAGCGACTGTGCCAGTCTGTCCTTGTAGTAGCGGTCTTCAGAGCCAGCAAGCGCTGCCTTCACCTTGTCGTCCGCCTGTTCCAAGTGACAACGGTCGCCAATTGCGAGTTCCTGCGCTATCAGCGCCACAACTTTCGGCGTCGTAAGCAATTCCATGGCAATAACCACAACGGCACAAACAGCAGCTTCTCAATGTCCCGCAGAAGGTCCCCAAACAGCGTCGTTGAGTGCTTTCCACAGCCATTTGCATAGAAGCTCAAGTTCCACCATCGAAGAAAAACAACGAAAAAACAACGAAAAAACAACAACAGGCTGAAAACAGAATGAAGTATATACACGGACATAAATCTCCAGACAGTTCCAGACAGCCACGAAACCACAGAACCACCGAAGATGAAACCCTTTGCCACGAACCACGAGGAGCTCATCCACGATGTGGTGTATGACTTCTACGGGAAGCAGCTGGCGACGTGCTCGTCAGACCAGCACATAAAGGTGTTTGACCTCGATGCCACGACGAACGAGTGGGTGCTCAGCGACTCGTGGAGGGCACACGACGCCTCCATAGTGAAGATCTCGTGGGCGTCGCCGGAGTTTGGCAAGATCCTGGCGTCTGTCTCTTATGATAAAACCGTGCGTCTGTGGGAGGAGGATGCTGACGAGCCACACGGCTCTGGCCGTCGTTGGAGAAGGCTGGCCACGCTGAACGATGCCAGGGGACCACTCTACGATGTTGCCTTTGCCCCCTCACACCTGGGCCTGAGACTCGCAGCAATTGGTAGCGATGGTGTTCTGCGGATCTACGATGCGCTCGAGCCAGCTGATTTGAGATCTTGGACCGTCACCTCGGAGGTGTCGGTGTTGACCGTGGCACCAGCTAGCCATCTACAGAGCGACTTTGCCCTTGCATGGTGTCCATCGCGGTTCTCCCCTGAGAAGATTGTGGTTTGTGCACTGGACCAGGGATTCGTGTACAACAGAGACCTACAGGGCAAACTGTTCCTCGCTGCCACACTGCCCGAGCACACGGGACTAATCAGAGCAGTGAGCTGGGCTCCCTCGATGGGCCGTTACTACCAACTCCTGGCAACTGGGTGCAAGGACGGCAAGGTGCGCTTCTTCAAGCTCACGGAGAGATTGGCATCGAGACCCAAGGATGAGGAGGTGGAGGCTGATTCTCCCAACGTTGAAGTGAGCGTGGAATTGGTTGGCCAGCATGATGACCACCACGGAGAGGTATGGTCAGTGTCATGGAACTTGACTGGTACAATCCTCAGCAGCTCTGGCGAGGATGGTAAGGTGAGACTTTGGAAGGCTTCCTACAACAACGAATATCAATGTCTCAGTGTGGTGTCTGCGGAGCAGAAGGATGTCTAAGTTTGTACACATATAATAGACTACGATCTGCGTATTTCTATGGATACACTTCTTTTATATATATAGAGAGAGAAATTATGCCCACTTACCCAACACACTCATCAACAACATTCCACTCATCAGCGACACCATTGCCACTGTAGTGGTAATAACAGGAGAGTTACGCAAGTGGCCGAACAGCCAATCGTGCGCCCACATCTCAACAACACCAGTCCAGATCAAAACACCTGCAGAGAAGGAATCCAAAGTTCCCATTGCGATCAGCGTAGCCTTGTCGTTACCGTTGAACTTTGACAAAACACCAATACCAATGGCCATACCAATGGGTGTGACAATGGCAAAGGCAGCACCCATCAAACATTTCACCAACATCGTTGTGGATTCCAATGCGGCAATACGAGAACCAAGGGAAATACCTTCAAACAACTGATGGAAAACAATGACGATGAACAAAGTGATGAAAAAGGAATCACCAGCAACGACCAAGGTGATACCAATAAGCAAAGAATGGAAGATGATACCCAGCTCCATGGTAAGCACAGAAATCTTATCATTTGGATGGAGAAGACCATGGCGATGGTGGTCAGAATCCTGAACTTGCACTTGAACTTCGCTACCCTGCTTCTCCTCATCCTCAATTTCCTCCTTATCAGACGATGATGACGCCGCCGCCAATTTGTCATTTCTCCAGTTCATGATTCTGTTAGCTACGTACTCAATGAAAAATGCAAGGAACACACCAGCCATCGTGATGGCTGTTCCAGTGGACTCATAGGACAACTCACCCATGCATGAGTTGTTCCACATGAGCAGAGAATGCGTGATCAGATGCACAAAGGCGGTAGAGATGATCACGCCTGTACCGAATTGACGAAGAATCGTGAAGATGATACCGTCAAGAGAGACGTTGAGCAACATATGGATGAACAATGGACCAAGGGAACCAATAGCGGATGTGACAAGCACGACAAAGAGTAAGCCGATTCTCAATCGAATGTTGTAGTCCCTCTTGACAGCTTCACAAGACTCCTCCTCCTCATCACCACCGACACAGTGCTCGACACCTGCGTGGAAGTGACAACTCTTACCGGCAGAGGAAGAAGATGTGGTGGCGGTAGTGGTGTCACCAACGACAAACTGAACCTCTTCACCGGCGGAGTCAACACACCAGGTCTCCTGGGAGTGAGAATGACACTCAGTATAAGATGCTGGACCACTAACGGTAATGGCACCAACAACGATGCCTTCCTCATCGCCAAACATACACATCTGGGTCTTACCGTGGTAATGACAGTCAGTGATTTGATCAATGACGGAGGTGGAGGCAGAAGAAGCGGAAGTGATAGAACCAGAAGTTCTAGCAGCTCCAGTGGCAGTTCCAGTGGTCTTTGTCACATAATGGACGGTGGTAGACTCACGCGGGTAAACGGTGAGCGTTGTGCTGGCACAGTACGTACCCAGGGCAAAGAAAGGAATGACAGAGAATTTCATCATACGAAATAGCCTTCAATACTGCTTATGGTCATTCTCACAAGCGAGAACATCAATGAGGACGGTTCGCAGCAGCACTTTATAGAGCAGCCTTAACAGCTATGCAGTGTGAAAAGTGAAGAAACCTCTGCTTGACAGAGCCAAGAGCCAAGAAAATACCTTTCTGGTTATGGTCCATGAGGATGATGGCTGTAGAAAGGCATCAGAGCAGTGTTTCTCACAGCATCAGGGCAGGTGTTTGCACAATTGAGCACATAAGGGCACACACAGCTGAACATTGCCACTCTTCTGCTCACATCGAGCTGTTTTTGATCGCTGATCTTCCTGGTTGTGATATGCAAGGGCCCTTGCATGAAGTTAGTCCCTGAAAATCATTCCTAATTTTTTTTTTGTGTCAAATTTGAGTCCTAAACGGGCGAGTGCCAGGCTCCAGTCCTGTTGGAAAGACGTTGCAGCCATGTCAGAAGAGAGGCACAATTGCCAAGCAAGGCACCGCCAGCACAACCACAAGGGTGTTTAGCCAAGGACCACTGGCGTGGTTACCAGCTAGGGCTTACCACACAGACGCCCGATTCGTTCATTACTCTCGGACATCTCCTTGGGCCAGGCGATGAGCCGATGACCTCTGGAAAGGGTATAAATGCGTTCATAATCCGCACCGTTGGAAGCTAATTTATTCCTATTTGGACATCAGCAAACACTACAGATCCAGCAATGAGATTTATTTCCCAATTCACCGCTTTGAGTTTGGCCCCTTTGGCCTGTGCCATCGACGTAACCTCCACCGTCTTTGTTGAGGCAATTGAGACCTCGGTCTACCAATGGGATGCCAACTACAACCCAGACATCCAGATTCACTCTTCTTGTAATCGAACTCAATATCTCCAGCTTTTTCAAGCTTGGGAGGAGACCAAGATAATGGCAAAGCAGGCTAGAGACCACACTGCCATCCATGGTAACAGCAGTGAGATCTACAACAAGTACTTCAACCACTACCCAACTGCTGATGTCATTGGTTGGTTCCATGCCATCCTCGAGCAGGACAAGACCGGTGTCTTGTTCCGTTGTGACGACATTGACCAGAACTGTCACCAAGCTGGTTGGGCTGGTCACTGGAGAGGTTCCAACGCAACTGACGAGACCGTCATTTGTGACCTTTCCTACGAGACAAGAAGACATTTGACTCAGATGTGTGCCTTGGGTTACGATGTTAGCACCAGTGCTAACAACTTGTTCTGGAGTTCCGATTTGCTCCACAGACTGTGGCACACGGACATTGTTGGCCAAAAGGTTGTTGACCATTACGCCGACACTTACGAGGATTGTTTGGAACTAGCTCTCACTGACCCAGATGAGGCTGTGATGAACTCCGCTTCTTTGAGATTCTACGCTTTGGAGGTTTACGCATATGACATTGCCTTGCCAGGTGTTGGTTGTGCTAGTGGTGCCAGCGAAGAGTCCAGCAGTGATGTCGCTGAGAGTTCCTCTACCACCAGTGACACCTCAACCGCAACTGTTACTTCTGGAACAGAGTGTCATACCCACGCAAACAGTGTTGTCCACTGCAGTTAAGTAACTAACTGCTGAAAGCTTTCTTCTTTCTGTATATTCTTTGTTCCATTTTATGTGACTTATAGCAATTCTGCTTCCTATTATATACCACCTGTAGATGCCTCATAATTTAACCAAGTCATTGCAGAATGGCGCGCGAACGTACATCCAGAATAAGGTCTTAACATGCTGGAGTTCCTTCCCAGATATGCACGCCCCATATATGAGCCCATGCCAGATGCCACAGGCTTAATCACAGTTACACAAGATGATGATGGTTATCTGCTACATTTAGAATAACATGAGAAAGACATATCATTGTACAGTTTTATTATGAGGTATTGATAAAGTCAACGCTTAAGCAACCAACTCAACGACACCACCGGCAGCTCTGATCTTCTCCTCGGCCAACTTGGAGACAAATCTAGCCTTGACAATGACTGGAACCTGTGGCAAACGACCCTTACCCAAAACCTTACCGTAACCGGCAGCCAAGGTGTCAATGACTGGGGCAGCAGAAGAGGAAGAAGAGGTCAAGTATTGCTCTCTCTTCTCCTCCTCAACCAAAGTCCACAACTTGTCCAAGTTCAAGACTGGCTTCCAGAAGTGTAGCTGCTGCTTGTGGAAGTATCTCTGACCAACCTTACCGAAGTAACCTGGATGGTACTTATCCAAGTTGGTTCTGTGGTGGTGTTGACCACCGGCCTTACCTCTACCACCTGGATGCTTTCTGTGCTTACCGACTCTACCCTTACCGGCTGTGATGATGTTAGTAGTGTTCGTAATGTAATGTGTAGAAATAGCGGGTGCGTAATTGTGTTTGTTGGAATAGGGAGGCCATAGAGTTGGCGGCTCATCCTGTACTCTGTGCAAAACCCTTCATAACTCTAGGGTCTCGATTGTTGAGACTTTCGCTGCTGATCCATTTTTGTAGTTGTAATTCCCCTCGTCGTAGTTCCCTCCTCATGGAAACTGTTACGTCGCCCCATCGGTGTGTCACTCATAGTACGGCAAAGCTCTTGCCCTTCAACTCGCAAGCAACTCCACAGAACACACACACGCTGTCTCCTCTCGCTCAGTGTAACATACCAGAAACGTGACCTCTGTGCTTTCTAGTCTTGGACAATCTGGTTGGCATCTTGTGATTGCTGGTCTGTCCTCTTCTTCGATGTTTGTGATTGTGAGTGTTCAAAGTTTTCGATTTTTTCACTGTGTGCGCCACGAGCGAGCAGCGCAGAACGGCCGCGAAACTGGCACTGCGCACGCTGAGTGGGCGTTTGCACGCTGAGCGTTCGCGAATTCTGTCGTTTGAGAGTGTGTGCGCAGTCACAGTGTGGTGTGCGGATGTGTACTGTTCGGGAGGGGCAGTATGCTCTGATGGGAGGTGGTGATGTCCGGGTGCAATATACATCTACCCTACATTAAAGTCATGTGATGTGATCTAGACCACGTGTGCCCTTGGACACTTTATGCACCTCGTGTAGGGTTGGCGAAGTGATCACTAACTACAGTTCACTAAACTAAACGATCACCCATGTATATAACTAGTCAACTCTGATACCCCATACACTCTCATAGGTCTTGTGGCCCTTCGTCTCAGGCACCTGGTTGACGACAAAGGACGCAAACAAGACACAGATGAGGGCAAACACGAAGTACACATAGCCCCCGATCCAACTATCGACGATTGGGAACAAGAACCCGACAAGGAACGTAGCAATCCAGTTCACCACGGTACCGTAGCTCTGTGCGGCCGATCTGGCCTCTTCCTGGGTCACTTCTGAGATCAACAAGAATGGGATTGGTCCCAGTCCAATGGCAAACGCTGCTACGTATGCAAACGTTGCACCAACGGACAAAGTGGAGATGGACAACAAGATACCCAATGCCATCAAAACTGAGGATATAGCCATCACAGAAACACTTGCAGTCAGACATGGTTTTCTACCCAGTTCATCCACAAATGGCGCAGCCATAAATGTAATAACTGCATTCCCCAAGGAGATCAAACAGTTGATAACGACAGCGTAATCTGGCAATAACTTTCGAATGGTGTTGACACCATAGAAGATGATGGAGTTGATACCACAGAATTGCTGTCCTGCGAGCACGGTAGTGACAACGAGGAGCGAGTTCTTATACAACGGATCACTAACGTATGAACCCAAGGTGACGACACCTTTCTTAGTCTGTGGTTCTTCACCAACGATCAATGGTTCTTCATCTTCAGCACCGTAGCGAGTGATTTCTTCAGAGACCAATGCTGGATCACCGCGTAATCTAAGAATAACTTCACGAGCTTCTGTGAGCCTACCCTTTGCTGCTAACCATTTAGGAGACTCATCGATGAAGAAGACACACACCACGTTCAATGCACCAAGGACGGAGCCCATGAACAACAAGTATCTCCATTGAACACTGTTAGCCCACTTTATGGCGAGCACCTGTGTCAACAAGATGCCCAAGTTGATGGCAACTTGGTTCATCGAACCAAGGACACCCCTCAGTCCCTGTGGACTGATTTCGTTGATCATCAGCGGAGTGACAACAATGGAGCAACCAGCGCCCAGTCCTGACACGAACCTACCCAACATCATAATCGCAATGTGGTTGCTGAACCCCTCGATCAACGAGCCGGCAATGAACACGAACCCATTGAATGCCATGCTCAGCCTGCGCCCGGCGCAATCTGCCAACCAGCCTGCGTACAGACTGCCCATAAGTCCACCGATGCTGAAGACACTTGTGATAATTCCCAGACCCTGTTCATCCATGCTCAAGCACGGTTTCAGTCCGATCCTGGACATCCAGGTCGACTGGTAAGCAATACCAGGCAGGGGGACATCAGCCTGGCAGGAGAGCACTGCGGAGGGCCCATTGAGCTCTGACATGTGGTATCCGTACTGCAGCGAGGCAATGCAGCTGACAGCTACGGTCACCAGCAGCTGGCGCGTGTATTGGCGTTCCATAGGTCCTGTTGATGTTGCTTCGTGTCTTTGTTGTTCTTCGGTTGTATTTTTTCTTTGTCCCTTGTTCTTTGTTTATCTGTCTGTTTGTCTGAGGTGCCCCAGATCAACGCTTTTGACAGCCAACACCACGGAGACAAAGAACAAGGAACACAGAACATAGAGCACAAAATGCGCGAGGATCAGTTCCAGGGCGAACGGTTCCATATGCCATCGTCGTTGCGCATCCCGCTCACGGTGTCACTGTCCTTCCTCTCAGGACTCGTCTTCGGCCTCCACAGGAACTACTCACTGGCTTCGACGCAATACCTGATTGAGAACTCACACAGGCTGCCAAAGACAAAGGGAGGGTGGTACTGGTACTACAAGCGCAAGAACTGGGTGTGCCTGCAGCAGGCGGTGAACGGCGGTGTCAAACTCGGTGCGAAGACGGGTGCCTTTACGTTCGTTGTGTTTGCGATGGAGGCGTCTCTCGACAAGCTGAGAGGGAGAGTCGATTGTCTGAGCACCATCGTCACGAGTGTTGCTGTAGGACTGGGATACTCCAAGTGGAACAACCTGCAAAGAAATGCCACCATCAGCGTACTGAAAAGAGGATTCATCATTGGCGTCGTTGGAGGTGTGCTGCAGGACGCACTGATGATGGCCAGGGGAACTGACATGTGGCATCTCTCAAAGCTGGCAAAGTTGACACACTAAGTCTATGTGTTATCTATTTATTGTATTTATTGTCTGGTGAAACCGTGCACTTATGTATTATCATCTCATCACTCTCATCTGTGTATATGATTACTCCTCCTCCTCCTCCTCCTCTTCTTCTTCTTCTTCTTCTTCTTCTTCTTCATCATCTAGATCATAGATGGGATAATTCAACAACACCGCAGCACCTGTGATCTGATCTAGCTGGAAACCAGAATCATGCAAACTGGAGAACACATACACTTCACCTCCGTTGTTATTTACCATCTCACTCAACGCAGCGAAATGTCTTCTCACCTTGATGTCATCGCTTCTAAACAACGAGTCAGTCAATAACAGCTTCTTCACAGCGCCCATCCCCACTGCCTTTTCACATTCTTTGGCTCCATACCATGCCTTGCCGTCATCCAAATTCAAACTCTGGAAGAATTCATCTAGTGCCTTCACATCACGAGCGTATTTCGTATCAGCTAGTTGCTTCTGCACAGCGTCTGTCTTCAAAACTTCATCCAACCCTTGGATAAACCCTGTAGAGCTGTGTGTAACCATGAACTTGCTCTTCAAAGTATCCACATCCTTAACGTTGTTCTTCGTGGCTAACTCCAGATACTTCTCATATACACCCTGTGCCCAAAACCCAGGAGATGCCAATATCACAGCTTTAAGCTTGGATAAGTTCAGCTGTCTTGACATTGAATCACATACCATCTCGTAGAACCTATTCAACGCCTTGTCATGTGCGGAGGAGTCACCACGACGTTTCTTTGGAATCGATTTCTCAATCTTTTCTTTAAGCACCGTCATGTTCTCAGTGATGAAGCAAATATGAGCGATTCCCTCTTGTAACACCACAGCGGCCACTTCTGAGCGGGCCTCAATATCACAAGCTTTCGTTATCTGATCCAAGTCCCGCTGGTCCCAAGCCTCCTTGTACAATGTGATTGGGTATTGGTAGTCAACCTCAGCAGTGTGGAAGGAACCAATAGAAACGTCCTCAACTGGGTCCATTGTCTTACCTTTAATTCTGAAGGATTCATCCTGTGGGTTGAATTCGACGTCTTGGATGTTCAATCTCAGCCTCAGAAGCTTCTTCTCAGATTTGGAACCTTTCACATCACCTTTCTTAATGTTTCGAAGTGTCTTTAGGGTGACCTGATCACCTGCTCTGATGAGGTTGTACAGAACAAACAGGTCCTCCTTATCCTGCGAGATGAGGGTGAGGGACCCGGAGTTCGACTTCTCAAATCTGTTAGCGACCAACTTCATTGGGCTCTCGTATGTTATGTTACTCTCTTTTGCAGTGCCTAGGTTGGGATTCCAGTGAGTGGCGCAATGAAGCAATTGAAAAGTAGCAGTGTGTCGAGAGGATTAAATGATCAAGATAAAAGTAAGATAGCTTTGGAACATTCTGAAAAGAGACTTGTGTCATGGCTCATAACTACAGTATTTGCTCTTCCGTAAATCCGCAGCAATTTTGAGAACAAGAAAGAGCCTCGCTGGCGCAATCGGTAGCGCTTACGACTCTTAATCGTACGGTTGTGGGTTCGAGCCCCACGTGGGGCACTTTTTTGCTCACTTGATCAATTTTTATTGATGACGTAATCAGGATTGCGCGCTTACATAATTATTGTATAACATGATGATGATCAATCAGATCATGTTAATTATAGCTATTAGCTCACAAATTCCATAATCTTGGACAACAATGAGGTGAGAGTTATCTTGCAATGCTCTGAACCAGCAGGATGCGACGTGGATTACTGTACAGTGTTTACCTCTGGTATCTGTGACCTGTTGGACTATTGAGACGTCGTTCCAGCGTGCGCAACGCAAGTCGATGAGCACAAGAAATTTTCACATTGACACATAACGCACACAGACACTGGTCATTGGCCAATGAGTTCCTTGGAGTAACGCCAATGATACCAGTGGCGAAGACAACAGCATTCACAAAGGCCAAACTACCACCGTGTGCTCTTAGGTACCATCCTTCAGATTCGTCGTTGATATTCTTGGGCTCTTACAAATTGGAAGAGAGCGACAAGTCTCGGCATGGAACAGTGGAGATCTATCAACGCACTGGTGAAACGTTGGGGTTGCTGAAGAGTATCCCCACTGGTGGAGCCATTCTTGACTTGAAGTTCTCTCCCTTTGATGATTCGATTGTGTACACTGCACACTCTACTGGGGATATACAGATATGGAGATATGCTGACAGTGAGCTTTCTCTACTACATAAGGCCCAGCTTTTCGACACTGAGGTTTTGATCACATCAATTATCACCTCTCAGACCATTGACCATAGACTACTTCTAACCACTACCGAGGGATACTGCTGTCTGGTTGACATCACAGGCACTGGATGCTCAGAGCCTCGTTATTTTGGATCACAGCACGAATTGCAAGCATGGACCGGTGCGTTTGGAAACATGGCCGAGTTATCAAATGTCGTTTTCACAGGAGGTGATGATAGTTGTCTAATGGCACATGACACCCGTGAACCGGACTCAATGGCAATATTTGAGGCTAAAAGGGTTCATGATGCTGGGATCACTGCCATTCAAACTGCACAACCCGGTGATCATCATTCCAAGGGAGATTGGTTTCAAGATAAACCCTACACACTCTGGACGGGGTCATATGATGACTGTCTTCGTACGTTTGATTTGAGATGCGTTCCAGGGCATGGTTTGATGCAGGGAATGCCACCTAAGGTGAAGGAAAGGTTGAACTTGGGTGGAGGAGTCTGGAGATTCCAAGCTTGTCCTACGCCTGGTGACAACAGGCTTTTAACTTGTTGTATGTATGATGGAGCCCGTATCATCGGTCCTATGAGTGATATCGAGCCAAGCGTGGAAGGTTATTTCAAAGGTCAGCATGAGTCCATGGTTTATGGTTGTGACTGGAACCCTACCAATCTTGATGAAGTGGCCACTTGCAGTTTCTACGACAATGTTGTGCATCTATGGTCACCTAGTGTTCTTAACTAATAGACGGTGTAAATATAAACAATCATGAATCCTCAGGGTCAGAATTCTTCTCAATAAACTCTTTCAACTTCAGCCAATCAGGTTCACCTTCAGGGTCATCCATCAATTTTCTATCCACGTAGTAGTCCACAGGGAATGTCTTTCTTACAGCAACAATGGTTGGGATGCTTCTAACACCAAATCTTGGTACCAAGTCTCTCGTCTCTGGGAAATCAGCCTCAATGTCAACCATGTTGATACGTTTATCAGTTTCATATGCCACGATTCTTTGGAGGGCACCGGTGACTTTATTGCAATACGGATCACCTCTCACTGTGAAGTTGAGCAGCAGCGGTCTCTTGATGAGTAGCAGTGGGTCCACTTCATGATCGAATCTGACCGGGAGGAAAATGCGGTTTCCTTGCTTTGTGGACTCAGGTGGTTCAATCACCGTCCTTGGTGACCACCAGAAGTTACGGCTGCCGATGAGGGCTGTGGAAACGAGCAGTCCCGATCCCAGGAGGATTTGATTACGTGTGAGCGGGAGCATGCTCATGTGGGGGGTGTGGGTGTGGGTGTTCTTGTTCTCTCTGGTTGTTGGAGGTTGAAATGTGTCAAATTTTGACTTGCTGTCTCGGTGTTTGATGAGCTCGTAGAGAGACTCGACTGGGGCAGTGTGTTGAGCCACAATGAATGGACGCTCTCATTGGTGTTAGAAGTTAGAAGCAATGCACTCGGAAGTTGGCAAATAGGCTGCTATATGATACAGGCCACGTACAGATGAACAATGTTATGCTCATGCTCCCAATACATTATATATAACAACCAGCTGAGTAACCACTCATAACCACTGGCACCACAATTTTTAGTCATGGATGGCCATTGCCATTACTAATGGCTGATGAAAGTAGTAGCCGAAGCACGCACTTAAATACAGCAAAATCCTTTCACTGTGAAGGACACAGACACCTAACACCGGCCAGTTACACAAACCACACTCACCACCGAGCCTTACTCTCAAGCACCAAGAGCACCCAGCCATAAGCTACTGGCACTAGAACCACAAAGACACAACCAGATTCGGAAGAATTCGCGGTCTTTCCCAGCCACACTTTGCCATTGGACGATTAATCCTTGGGGGGTCAGATACCACTCTTGAAAGACGCTGTACAGCTTACACAAGGAGAAGCACAAGAGGCAATAGAGCGATACCCCACATACACCCCACTACTGACAGTTACTCACCCACTACACTGCACTTCACTGCTTCACCCTACAAATGACTGAAGACATTAAACATCCACAGCCAACCCATATTCCCTTGTCCTCCACACATAGGAAGGAACTGTTCACAGAACTATCAGTGATATCACCAGCTATCACACCATCTGGGTCCATTCCATCCACTCCGCTCGGCATCCCCGTCGTGGACACGTCATCGTCAGAACATCAAAGAGAGCTGTTACCGGACGTGCTTCCAATAGTGCAATGCATTGCCCGAGCCAGAATTCCCACGACGCAGGGACAAGAGATCTTTCTACACTTGTACTCCAACAACGTCGATAACAAGGAGCATCTGGCAATTGTGTTTGGAGAGAAGATCCGGTCCAAGACACTTTTCCGCCGCCGTGAGGGCGAGACACAAGGTGATCGCATGACAAGAGGCGCATACATTGGAAGACTGCGACCAGGCAGAGACGTTGCGGACAAGGATGACATCACAGGCGAGGAGGCCACGTTCGACAGTGAGGGCAATCTCATACATACGTTGGGCAAGGAGGAGAAGGCCACGCTGGTGAGAATCCACTCGGAGTGCTACACCGGAGAGACTGCATGGAGTGCCCGTTGTGATTGCGGAGAGCAGTTTGACGAGGCTGGTAGACTCATGGGCAAGGAAGGTAGAGGTTGCATCGTTTACTTGAGACAGGAGGGCCGTGGTATTGGTCTCGGAGAGAAGTTGAAAGCGTACAACCTACAGGACTTGGGCGCTGACACCGTGCAGGCCAACCTGCTGTTGAGACACCCTGCGGACGCGAGATCGTTCTCGCTGGCAACAGCCATCCTCGCGGACCTCGGGCTGGATGAGATCAAGCTGCTGACGAACAACCCAGACAAGATCATTGCTGTTGAGGGCAAGGACCGTCTTGTGAGAGTCGTTGAGAGAGTGCCAATGGTGCCATTGGCCTGGACAAACCACAATGCGGGCATCAAGAGCAAAGAGGTGGACGGGTACCTGAGAACGAAGATCGAGCGCATGGGGCACCTGCTGTCAAAGCCGATCAACATCTAAGTTATCTAACGTCTAACGTCTAACGCATACACTGTCTGACCGTTGTAGCAATTCCTTTTGTAGCTGCAGGCATATATATGTAAAGCTGAAGAAGTCATTGGGAATTTGTCATTGGGGCTGAGGCCGCGGCCCAACGTTTCGGGTTAGAGGCGCGTTACGTGTATATAAAAATACAGGGGATCCCCACCCCAAGAAGACAGCAAACGCCACCAGTCAATCGCCAACCCACCAACCACCAGAAGAAGAAGAAACACAATGGCCGGATTCTACGACCTCGCACCACAGGACAAAGAGGGCAACCCGTTCCCCTTCTCTGAGCTCAAGGGCAAGGTTGTCCTCATCGTCAACGTCGCCTCAAAGTGTGGCTTCACTCCACAATACACCGAGCTCGAGGAGTTGAACCAGAGCTACAAGGACCAGGGCCTCGTGATCATCGGCTTCCCATCAAACAACTTTGGCCGCCAGGAGCCAGGCACGGACGAGGAGATCCAGTCCTTCTGCAAGCTGAACTACGGTGTCACCTTCCCTGTGCTGAAGAAGGTTGACGTCAATGGCTCCACTGCTGACCCTGTGTACAACTACATCAAGAAGGAGAAGCCAGGCTTGTTCGGCTTCAAGGCCATCAAGTGGAACTTTGAGAAGTTCTTGATCGACAAGAACGGTAAGGTTGTGGAACGCTTCTCCTCCGTGACAAAGCCAAAGTCCCTGGAGCCACAGATTGAGGCTCTGTTGAAGGCCTAATCTTTGAAGGCTCAATATTCTCTGCCTCAATCCGTGCAGTTCATAATTTCCTCTCTAATTTGATCATAATATATAGAATGCTGTGGACTGTAGTTCCTAGTACTTCATACTACTATAATAAGCTAGCATCATGAGCTAGTATAATATAATTACTGGCCGGGATCCACGTGTATTGTAACTCATGTATTATACGAAGGCTGGCCGGCGTATAATTATAATGATAATTATTTGGCTCATGTGTCTCCTACCAATTAACACTCCAAAACATATAAAAAGAATTCCGGTACGGGGAATCGAACCCCGGGCTGGTCGGTGAGAGCGACCGATGTTAGCCACTACACCATGCCGGATTTTGTTGAAGTTCTTAATTTTAGTATCCAACACACCTTATGACTCCACACTTATGTAATGCTAGATGGGCTCATAACACACCCAGACACCGTCATCACACACTAAGACTTTACATTCTCTTCAAGACCATCATCGAGTCGTGCCTCTGAACACTTCCACACGCTACACACAGCTTGCTCCATGGCTAAGAAGAACACCAAGAAGGAGATTACACCGCCTGTGGCTCCAATTGGAAGAAATGGCAAGAAGAAAGCCCCAGATCCCGCACCACCAGCAACGGACTCAACCAAGTCCAAGGGAAAGAACTCCAAAGGTTCTGAACCACAGAGCGAGAAGCCTGTAAACGTCATGAAGAGGCCATCGAGTGGCAAGACGCCTATTTCGCTTCTCCATGAACACGCCCAGAAGACCAAGTGGGACAGGGTGGAGTATGACATGCACAGGGTGAAAGATGGCTTTGTTTCAACTGCCTTGTTGGCTTGGACAGATCCAAGGACCAAAGAGAAGATCATCGTGAAGTGTCCCCACAAGCTGCCAGCTGTGGAGACGTCTATCGAGGCACGTTACTATGCTGCTACCGTTTCCCTGCATCGTGTGTGTTTCAACAAGTCTTTGCACATGGTCCTTCCGAGAGAGTTCAAGGACGCTTGGGCCGTCCTGGAGGACGAGAGAAAGGTCATGCTGAAGGAGAACCCAACAAAGCACAACAGAATCTATAACAACGACCCTTTCAGAGTGGTTCTGGAGGATCGCAAAGTTAAGAATAGCAGGCAGAAGGAGGAGCAAGTGAGGTTGAACAACGAGGCTAAGACCAAGAGGGTACCTACTGTGTTGACGTCTGTGAAGCAGTCTATCAACACGGCATCACAGGACCAGAAAAGACAAGTGACAAAGAGACCGGCGCTTGCAGCACTCGTTGAGCGTCATGTCAAGTTCCCCAAAAAAGTGTGGGAATCTGCCCTCTCCTTCAAGTTTTCGATCAAACAACGTGATATGATCCAACAATCCATCCGTCATCACATCACTTGGAAACTCGCATCGCAAGCTCATCCAGAATCAATGGAAAAGATGTTATTCTCCATCGGCTTCAGGAAATCACACATCGAGGAGGCGCTTAGGTTCCAAGACCCACTGTCGTACTTGTTATTCAACGTTCCCGATGATGACTTGCCGCCTTATTTCTCAAATCCAAGTGCTTTTGACTCAGTCACAGTCGCTGATAAGAATGAAATCATATTGAAGAAGGTGACTGCGTTTGGTGTTTCCAGATCTGAAGCCATTGTGGCTCTGAACGATAACGATATCGATGCCACAAAGTCCATTGTGGCTTTGACTTGTAAATATGCTGACTTTGTGCAGGACCCTTCACAGACAGGTGTTGATTCACAAGAGATTTGGGATGAAGAGATTCAGAGTTTATCCATGATCTACGATCCAAGTCAGATCATCAAACTGAACGATACATCAGTGCAGATCAAGCTTAACGACGTTTTACAGATCACCGTGTATAAACCTGATTGTTATCCATACCATCTTGCAGGGTTTGTAATATCCACCATTGATTCCAACGTGAAGATTCCAGACTATGTGAAACTCAAAATCATCACCAAGCTAGCAGAATACACTATTCAAAACCTTATTGGGGATTCATATATCTTTTCCATTGTGGATTGGCTACAACAGAACGTTGATGGAATCATTGAGAACCCAGGGCGCTTACTCGAGTCCCCAAAGACTCTTGCTGAAGGTGTTGATGATTTGGATATCATCTCCGCCAATGGGAAGGGTCGCCGTATGTTCAGATCTAACCCGGACACGCAGTTCATCAAGGAGGATTATTTGAGGAGATCACAATCTAAGGCATTGTCTGAGATGCATAAGTCTCGTGCCACTTTACCAGCTTGGAAGGAAAGAGATAACCTGATGCAGGTGATCAATTCCCATAGAATAAGTTTGATCACTGGAGAAACCGGTTCTGGTAAGTCAACACAGTTGGTTCAATTCATCCTTGATGACCTGTACGCTAAGGGGAACTTCAAGACGCAGATTATGTGTACACAGCCAAGAAGAATATCTGCTATTGGCTTGGCTGAAAGAGTTGCAGATGAGCGTGTTACCAAATGTGGTGAAGAAGTTGGATACATCATCAGAGGTGCCAACAAGTCTAACAAGAATACCAGAATCAAGTTCTTGACCACTGGTATCCTTGTCAAGTTTCTACAGAATGGTGATGAGTTCTTGAATGATTCAATATTAGTTCTTGATGAGGTACATGAGCGGTCCATGGAGACTGATCTGATCATCATCATGATCAAGAGATTGTTGTCCAAATATAAGAATTTGAAGATTGTCCTGATGAGTGCAACCGTGGATACCAATGTGTTCAAATCTTATTTCCCAGAAATTGATACTGCTCATATCAAAGGTCGTACTTTCCCAATTGAGGACTTTTACCTGGATGATGTGTTGAACAAAACAGAGTTCAAAATTAGGATCAATGATGAATGGATCCAACCTAAGTCTGATTCTAACTTTTTTGCCTCAGGCAGAGTTAACTACGACTTGGTTGCTGAACTTGTGATCAAGATTGATGAGGATTTAGAACGTGCTGGTAACAAGGGATCGATCTTGATCTTCCTCCCTGGTGTGGCAGAGATTGCATCATGTATCAAGACGATTCAACAGAAGTTTGGAAAGGCTAGTGTAATTTTGCCATTGCATTCCGCCTTGACGCCACAAGATCAGCATCGTGTGTTTGCCACTTATCCAAGTAAGAGAAAGATCATTGTTTCGACGAACATTGCTGAGACTTCCATCACCATCAATGACTGTGTTGTCACAATTGACTCCGGTAAGGTGAAATCGATGACCTATAACGCCATTGACAACACTACTCGTCTTGTTGAAACCTTTGAGTCCAAGGCTGAGGCTAAGCAGAGAAGGGGTCGTGCTGGTCGTGTTTCCGCTGGTGTTTCGTACAAATTGTACACCAAGGAGACATATGAATCTATGATGGATGCTCCTATTCCAGAGATCAAGCGAATCAATTTGAACTCGTTGTATCTTGTGGTCAAGACGATTGGTATCAAAGATGTGATTGGATTCTTAAACAGTGGTATTGATCCACCACCTAGAGATTCGTTGTTGAAATCTGAAGAATTGTTGAAATGCTCAAGATTGATTGATGAGTATGATGAGTTGACAGAATTGGGTAAGTTCGTGTCATTGTTACCAATCATTGATCCTAAGCATGGTATCTTGTTGATCTATTCCATCATATTTGGTTGTACTGATTTTGGTATCTTGATTGCATCTGTCCTTGGTGCCGGTTCTCCATTCATACATTCTCAGGAGAATAGAGATAAGATTAAGAACATTTTGCTGGAGAACCGTGGTGTGGGAGATTTGATCTCAAGTGTGTTGATCGTGGAGAGATACTTCAATTTGCAAACTTCCGGTGAGAAGAAAAAGTACGTCCAGGATAACTTTTTATCATACACAAAGTTAACGGAGATCAAAAGTGCAAGGGCACAATACGTCTCCATATTGGAGGATATCGGGTTCATCCCGTTGAAGTATAAATCTGGAGATGTCAACTTGAACCGAAACGGCAAGAACATTTCCGTCATAAGGTCCATTGTCACTGGTGCCTTCTATCCACAAGTCGCAAGGGTACAATTACCAGACCCAAAGTTCCTGAACACTGGTTCCGGTAGTGTTCAAGCTGACCACGATGCCAAGATGATCAAGTATTGGATCAGAAATGAGCAGTATATGACCCAGGTGAACCGTTCCGACGATGAAGGTGATATCGCTGTGAGTGAACTGCCAGCTACGAGGGCATTCATCCATCCATCATCCGTGTTGTTTGACACAAGCAATAGGGAGTTTTCACAGTCTCAGATCCAAGAGTTGGAGTTGGAGGAGAAGGGCTCTGAGGCGTTTGCCAAACTGCAACAGAGAGAAGTTGAGTTGACACCGAAGGCTTCGGGCTCAAAGTCCAAGGCCCTAACATCGTCCTTTGTGGTGTACAACTCCTCTACAATAACATCGAAGCTGTTCCTCAGGGATATCACTCCAACGTCTACGCTCTCCACGCTGCTCTTTGGTGGTAATCTCACTTACGATCTATCATCTGTTGCTGTGGGTAAGCAGTCTCCGGGAATTGTTCTTGATTCTTGGTTGCCGGTGCGCACGTGGAGCAAGAACGCCGTGCTGATCAAGGAGTTACGTACGCTAGTGGACCGCGCTGTGAAGTCCAAGTTGGAGAATCCCTCGTATGGTGGTGATTGCACTGCGAATGAGAGCGATGACGTGTTGGCTCTTGTGGATGCGTTGTTGGCGAGTGAGCATACTTAGAGTTATAGAGCGATACATATATTGGCACATGTAACATATCACACAGTAGTAAGTACATTGAACATTCCAAATTCCAAATTCCAATCAATCATGGCCATAGGCAACTGAGCTTTGAATCCTACAGGTAAAGTATTGCAGTGAGAAGGCCAACAGTTTCCATTTTAAGAATCCGTCATAGCGAAATCAAAACAAAAACGCAAAAAAGTAAACAAGCAAACTTCGTCCACCTCTCAACAACAGAGCGCTTTCAACCAGATCAATAACGAATGGTGAGTGTGTAATATTCCCAAGTGTATGGACAAATACTAACATCAACATGCAGTCCAACACGAAAACATACAGAGACGCGTTCTCTCTCTTTGACAAGAAGGGCACTGGCAAAGTGTCTCCAGAGTCGCTCGGTGACTTGTTACGCGCCGTTGGCCAGAACCCAACGCTTGCTGAGATTGGTGACTTGCAGACACAACTGTCGGGCGACCTTGACTTTGACACCTATGTGACGATCATCAACCGTCCTGATGGATTCAAGCCGTTGGGCGAGGCGGAGGACTACATCAAGGGCTTCCAGGTGTTTGACAAGGAGGGCTCAGGGTACATCGGAGTGGGCGAGTTGAGATACATCCTGACCTCTGTTGGTGAGAAGCTGAGTGATGGCGAGGTGGACGAGCTGCTCAAGGGTGTGAACGTGACCAAAGATGGTAACTTGGACTACGTGGAGTTTGTCAAGTCCATCTTGGCCCAGTAGGCTTATCTTTATCCACATATAACACAACACGTACTACAGAACAATTTCTATTTCACAAGACATACATCATTCCAGTATGGGGAGGAAGTTCCCGATGATCATCATCGGGATGCCAAACACGTCCCTCTTGAGCGTCCACATGCAAGTAGTCTTGATCGCTGTGTGATACTGTGTCAGCAGCGTGCATCCACCCATTGTTGCGCCTCTAAAATCGCCATACGCAATAGTGGAGAACAAGTTGAAG
This sequence comes from Williopsis sargentensis, assembly GCA_020995425.1. Classification (NCBI taxonomy): domain Eukaryota; kingdom Fungi; phylum Ascomycota; class Saccharomycetes; order Phaffomycetales; family Wickerhamomycetaceae; genus Williopsis; species Williopsis sargentensis. The sequence goes on along the minus strand of CP083465.1, from coordinate 1,698,573 downwards.
TACTCCACCACGCTTGGGTCGTCCATCAGTTCGACGATGAAGGTGACCTTTGTCAGGAGCATCTCCTTCGTCCACCCTGTCAGGATGCAGAATTCCTCAGACACGTACGCGATCTGGCCCGTGCGTCGCCACACGATGGTCGGCGTTCCTGAGAGTTGGATGAACTTGTCGTACTCGAGCAGAGTGCGCTGGAAGCACTGTTCCATGAATATGAGGTCATCCTCCTTGAGCGTGTTCGTGCACGCGATGAAGCTGGGTCTGTAGCTGGCCATTGCCTTTGCCATCTTGAGGAGGTCCTGTCTGTTGAAGCGCTGCTTCAGGTATTGGATCAGCGAGTGGAAGCCAGGCGTGTAGCTGAACGGCTGCGAGATCCGGGAGTAGATGTCCTCCGAGTCCTTGAAGCGGAGGCCAAAGGGCGACAGCGAGGAGTACTCGCTCTGCTCGTCCACTGCGATGGAGAAAGACAGCGCTCCCTTGGTCTTGGTCTCGCTGTCGTTGTGTTGGCCATTCTCATGCTCATGCTCACCCTCCCGGCCCAGCCGCTCGCCCTCGAGATGCTGCACCACCTCCGGGTACGTGAGCAGCTGGTCCTGGACGGTGCCCAGCATGTACTGGTTGATGAGCCTGTCGCCCTGCCGCAGCGCAGCGTAGATGTCGTGTCCGATGGACGTGGGCGTCGTCGACCGCGCCCTGTACTGCTGCATGTCCAGCAGCTCGTCCTGCCGTATGATGTCCGAGAGGATCGCATACTCAGAGTCCGCTGCGTGTGACAGGAACTTGTTGTGTGAGCTGCTTGTGCTGCTGTGTGTGATGTGCTGTGCTGGCGCATGGTCATCACGGCCTTGGCCATGGCTGTGCACGGGCACAGGCTCCACGATACATGGTGTGTGCGCAGACGCCGTCGACGTTGAAGTCGAAGATGCCTGCGACATCGCTGTGTTGTTCATCGCTGTGCTGTTCGCCAGCTCCATGTCCATCAGATACTTCTTGCGCTTTCTAGGCGCATCCACACAGCTGCCGCCCAGGCCCTTTGCCACGCACCGTTTGCACGGCCGCGCCTCGTCGCACGTCATATGGGCGCGGTGGCAGTGGTTGCACGCCCGCGCAGTCTTCTTCCGTGGCAGTCTCGTCATGGCCGCCCGTTTGTCTTAACCGCCCTGTGTGGAACATCTATTACTTGCAGTTCTCCAATACCAAAATCAATGAAACGATATAAATCTGCCATTTCAGTTCACGTGTCAGCACTGCAACGGCCAACTTTTTTTTTTTTTCAACATCGACGATTGACAGACAGTGGAGAGACTGAATTGCAAAACAGAATTATAACACACAATCCCACTCACACAGTCTCACACACACACACGCAATGTCAGACCTCGCAGCACAGTTCCAGAAGCTTTCCCTCGCAGACGCCGCACGGGCCACAGCAGCAGGGTTCCCACAGCTCTCCCAGGAGCAGCAGGCCCTCGAGTCACAATGGCTCACCCTCTCAAAGTCTCTTGCAGACAACTTGCCGCTCTTCAACGACAACCTCAAGGGCAAGACGTACCTCCTGGGAAGTTTCCCATCCGCCTGTGATGCCATCGTCCTCACCAGAGCTCTCCCTGTCCTCAAGCAACTGACTGCCAAGGACTATGCCGCTGCTCGCCATGTCATCAGATGGGCAGACCTAGTCCAGAACACCTTGGTCTCTGTGCCAGATAGCGACAAGCTCGTTGTCGACTTCTCTGTCGAACTTCCAAGAGAGATCAAGGAGAAGCCAAAGAAGGACGCCAAGGACGCTAAGGATGCTAAGGACACCAAGACCACCGCCGCTGCAAAGCAGGAGGCCAAGGATTCCAAACCAAAGGGTAAGCCGGATGAGGAGACCTTGAAGAAGTTGCGTGAGGAGGCTCAGAAGGCAAAGAAGGAGAAGAAGACCAAGGCCGCACAAGAACAGCAGAAGAAGGCGGCAGAAGTTGCCCCACCAAACCCGGGAATGATCGACTTCAGAGTCGGTTTCATCCAGAAGTGTGTCAAGCACCCAGACGCTGACTCCCTATACGTCTCCACCATCGACTGTGGTGACGAGGAAGGTCCTCGTACTGTCTGTTCGGGTCTCGTGAAATACTTCCCATTGGAGGCAATGCAGGAGAGATTCGTCGTTGTCGTTGCAAACTTGAAACCAGTCAACATGAGAGGTGTCAAGTCCACGGCAATGGTTTTGTGTGGTTCCGATGAAGAACACGTTGAATTCGTCGAGCCACCAGCTGGTACTAAGGCTGGTGACAAAGTGTTCTTCGAAGGTTATGACGCCGTGCCAGAGAAGCAGCTGAATCCAAAGAAGAAGATCTGGGAACAAGTCCAACCAGGATTCTCCACAAATGCCCAACTGGAGGTCATCTTCAAGCAGGAGGGTAAGCCAGATGCCAAATTGACAAACAAGAATGCTGACTCTTTCAAGGTGGCTTCTATCGCTAATGCTAACGTCCGTTAAGATCGGAGATAAAGGTACATACGTTGCATTGTATGATTATTACAATAAACTTGTAAAAAATACTGCCGTCCTACGCCCTTGGCTAGCTGTGAAAAATGAAAGATAATGCAGTTTCTGCGTGCTTCGTGCATTCAACAACCCTTTCCGGAATGAGATAAGCAGTACATAATTATCGAACCATCGAACCTCCCCCCCCCCATGTGGTGGGTTGAATAGGTGAACTCCCAATTTCGGCCTCTTCGAAATGTTGATGGAGTGCATCTACAGAAATGTGGTGTCTGGATGTGACCTCCATAGTCCCGAGATACTAATAAGTCAATATAAGTCAATATTCAGTCACTGCACTATGCTTGGAGCAACCGTCATGAAGACACCTTCGGTCCCGACAACTAATGGGATATTCAAGAAGTGCAGCAATGAATAAGTTCATCTGTCTTCCATGGGAGCTACGAGAGCTACGCCTACAAATTGTGTCACATAGATCACAAGATGATTTGATCAAGCTGATTAAAATGCTCAATGCCTATGACCTAGATATTTCGTTTTGCAGTCTTCTCAATTTCTTTGAACCAAGAGACCTTCTCGTAAACCGATTAATGTGATCTTTATCGCTACTTTATTCAGGCCAGAATGTCAATATCGAACACCTGTGAAGAGATGTAAGAAGTCATCCAACTTTGTGCTTATGCGTCGAGATATACAACACTCACCATTATTATAATGGCTCTCAACTTTTCTCACTGATAAGACCATTGGGAGATTCATGTCTCTGGTGATAGCTCAGATTACGAAAATTTTCACGTTTATGTCACCAATCCTGGATTATACTCGGAATCTCTGGCCCAGCTGACCGTCCGGAGCTGTGGAATTACTCATGGTCAGGAGTTGAAATTTGATGGAAAGGAGAGCGACGGTATGGAGATGTTTAAACAGTTTGCCGCCAACCAGACTTCAGCAGCAGTGTTGAAACCGACTTTGGACGCGTCATCCGCTGTGAAGAACGAACCATCCGGTCCAGTTCCAACATCAACTACCGCCGTGCCCGAAGAGACTACTTCTGAACCAGGGTTTGCCCCACCACCTACCAACAACCTAATCTACAATGAGGTCCAACGTACTCGTGCAACCATTCGCGAGTTTGATTCGGCTTTTACCTCACTTGGGTCCCCAGCCTTCGACAAGACCGCCCTCACTTACTTCATCTCTGCAGAGAACTTGGTTAAATTGAAACTCCCAAGTGTCTCTAGTAAGAAGTCTGCCACCGAGATCAGAGATGATCTCCTTGCTGTGCAGAATCATATTGAGAATCAAAGGATCCATCGCAAGATGTGGCACAGTGTTTTGATTCAAGCAATGTCAGAGACGGACAAGAAGAAGTTTGAACGCCAGATTGGTTATGAACATGGTTCATACCAAGTTTTGGTCTCATGGTACATGAAGGATTTCAATTATCATATGATCCACAATCAATTGATGCAAGATGCAATGCAGAGAACACACTCGGCCAACACAACGCACGAATTCTTTAATGTCCTTTTCAGTGTGCTTAAAGATCATTGGCTTGTCACGAAAAGTAAAATCTTCCAAGAAGTTTGTCAGATCAGGTTGTCCGAGCAGATGAAACAAGTTGTCAAACGGATTGACGTCGCCAAGCTCGATGAGTTCAACTCTGAGAGTTTCGCGTTGTTTCTCCAAAGAACTATCGGAAATGTAAAAATGAATCAACTTCCAGATCTCCACGTCTTATCGCGGACTCCATCCAACAAATTGAATTGGAATGGCACTCTAACTTATGAGTTATAGCAGAACTCATTGTTGCAGAATGATCCAAATGTGACTTGTTTCAGCGGTTCCCCAAATTGCCAAGCCGACTCCATCAGATCAAAACAGTTGAAGCATTGAAATTATTTCATTTGGACTTCATTGAACTACCCGCTGGAACTCCCACACCACTTTCTGGGTCAGAGAAGCCATTGGGAAATGTCCTACATGCTGTCGAATATGTCACAGAGTTCTGTCTTGGCATCTCTTGTGCCTCGCAGAATACTACTGTCGTCCTTCAACTTCTTCACCTTTTGCAAATGTTGTTCCCAGGCGCTAAAAAAATCATAGCTGATAACGGTGCCTCATTCAGAAGTGGTCAAGTTGTCCAGTATACTGCACAGAGAGGTTTAGCAATCAGATTTACTTCAAACTACTACCCTGAAGCAAATGGTAAGGTTGAGAAAGTTAATGGTTTGGTCAAGTCCACATTGAAGAAGATTATTCCAAATTCCACATGGAAGACATGGCCATACTACTACCACTTTGCCCTTCACGAGTACAACAATACTCCGAACATGTTTGGGTATTCTCCTTTCGAACTCCTCTTCAACATCGCTCGTGTGCCCTCTCCAGCCCCACCAAGTTCTAACCCTGAGATCATGGCACTACAGAATTTCACTTCGACCGACCTGAATAACGATGAAGATGTTGATCAATTCGTGTTATCATTGGATTCTGTGGGATACCGCTACCTTCAAGCCCAATCTGTCAAAGGTAAGCGTTCAAATCTCTACGATCAGAAATTCATTGCAAGACACATGCTACAACTACTAAAACATCCGCACGTAGACGCCAATACGTGTTCGGTGGGACAAGTAGTCCTGTTGAGGCGACATCAAAAGAGATCCAAGCTGGATGCTTCTTTTCACGGTCCGTTCATTATCAATGGAGTTAGAGGAGATTCGTATTCGGTTGTCAATCTCGACGGTAAGGAAAGGAAAGGCAGTTACAATATCCGTGATATCAGGCCTTATTACCAGGCATACGGAACACCATTCCACAGTATAAGTGACTATACAGCCAAACTTGGGGACAAAGAACGTCGCGCTTACAAGAACTTCTGGAAGAGTGTTATAACCGCTGAACACCACGCGTTGGAATGCTTGTTCAATCTCCAGGATCATTACCACTCCATGCTCCACGATTGATGTTCCAACTCATTCAGTGATTGTTTGGCTACATGACCAGGGCACCTCCCGAAACGTTATTGTGGAAGGGGGTAATGTGCGTAGCACATCTTGGGATGTGTAGTGTGTTCCTACCAATACCGTTCAGGTAGGCTGCTGGCCAGCCTGGGGGAACGCCAAAGAGGATCTCTTCTTCCTTTCTATATAATCATAGCTGATTACTAATATAAGCTTCCTTTATTCTAACACCGTACTCTACATCTTATAACCAGTTGTATAGTATCGTTAGTTAAGGGAGCGAATATTCAGGATACATCCACGCTCAACGCGCACAAGATCACGTGATCCTGCACTCAATATTGGCAAAAAAAGAAATGATTTCGCCCAGGATCGAACTGGGGACGTTCTGCGTGTTAAGCAGATGCCATGACCAACTAGACCACGAAACCGATTTCTTGTTTGACTGCTATCCCTCTTGAACCTCTCTGGAGTGACCAGACAGACTCCCAAAAGCACAAAAAAATACGAAAACGATCCACATTTTGCTAATATCTTCACTCTTGTGGGTTTATATAATCATTTCGGCCGCTGTGAGGTTGCATAGTCTATAATTCAAGCTCTTTTCACCCACACACCGATGTCATACTAAAAAACTTGAGTGTCTTTTCATCAGATTTTATAAGAAACTTTTGGGGTATCCATTCAAATGAAAACATGAATAATTAGCATAAATGTGACGATAAATTCAGAGTAAACACCCACATACACAACTTTGAGCACTGGAAACGACTCCCAGAATTTCCAGAACGAAACAGACACTTTCCAGTTCTTCGAAGACGTTTCAAAACCCGCGCAGCGCAGCTGTCGTTTTTTGACACATGAAAAATTCATGGGGCAGCAAAGCAGCACAAACAAACAAAGAAAAGCAGGGCATCCTTAAAACGCACGGCCAAATCCGCTCAGTTACGCACAGCTCGCAGCTTTGAACGTCAACAAACAGTGACGGTGTCTCACGCATACAGACGTATATATTCATACCGATATATATACGCTGACGACGACCAACCATGACGGGCGTGGAAGGGGGGCTCAAGCACCGCAGGGTGCCTAGGGACACAAACACAGAGGAGGGCGCCGATAGCGGGGACGACAAGAAAATACAGCAGAAGGAAAACAGACGCCTCTCGAACGAGCTCAAGGATCTTGAACCCGAGCGTGTGCAGAGCTTCAAGGGTGTGAAGTTTGCCCCATTGTCAAGACCGTTGCACAGGCGCAAGGAGACTGCAGCTGTGCTCTGGCATGCAGTGTCGATTCCGATGTTCTTCACATTGTTCTTCATGGCATCGGCTATCCCAGTGTTCTGGGTCGTCCTGGTGCCCTACATTATATACTGGTTCATGGATAAGTCCGCCTCGAACGGTAACGTTGTGAAACGATACTCAGAATGGTTCAGAGGGTTGGAGATTTGGACACACTTTTGCAACTTTTTCCCTATAAAGCTCTACAAAACCACAGATCTCGCCCCAACCTGGACGGAGGTCGAAGTGACAGACGACTTCCATGAGTTCCTGTGGTTCAAATGGAAGCGGAAACCTTACAAGAAGCAAGTGGCCACAGGCCCGAGTTACATTTTTGGATTGCATCCACATGGTGTCGTTTCGCTGTCTGGGTTTGGCGCAATGGGGACAAATGGTGCTGGATGGAGTACTCAATTTCCTGGAGTGAGGGTGTGTCTTTTGACCTTGATCAACCAGTTCTTTGTTCCCATCTACAGAGATTATCTCCTTGCATTGGGAATCACTTCAGCAAGCAGAACCAATTCCCTTAGGATCTTGGCGAAGAAATACTCCGTCGCCATTGTCGTTGGAGGCGCACACGAGGCTTTGTTGGCAAAGCCTGGGTCCAATGACATCGTCTTGGCCAAGAGAAAGGGGTTTGTGAAGTTGGCACTTGAGACAGGGAACACGGCACTTGTCCCTTGTTATTGTTTCGGAGAGAACGACCTCTACAATATATTGGACCCTGGTGAACAATCATGGGGGAGAAAGTTACAAGTCTGGCTGAAAGAGACTTTTGGATTCACCTTACCCTTCTTCCATGCAAGAGGCGTGTTCAACTACGATTTTGGATTGTTGCCATGGAGAAAACAAGTTAGTCTTGTCACTGGAAGGCCAATTATGGTCCCACACAAGCCAAATCCTAGCAAAATTGAGGTTGACCACTACCATAAGCTCTACATGTTGCAACTGAAGGAGCTATTTGATGAGTACAAGTCCCAATTCATCGAGAATGGATCAGAAGTTGAACTCAACATTGTTGAATGAACTCGTATAAGGAAGTTGTCGATAGTAGTGAGTACTACTGTTCATTCATTTTAAGTCATATCGCACGTTACGCACGTAGTTTATTAAGAAAAATTGAATCTATATAGAGATCAATCTCGCCTGATCCATCTATGAAATCATGGTGTATTATTCTCCTTCTCTGTATCCTCCTCCTTCTTCACCATGGGCGTGGAAGCTTCCACAATGAATTCCTCCTTTACCAAGGCGCCAGAAATCTCAATATCAGAAGTGAAGACAATCTCATCAATGGAAATATCACCGTCATCAGAAACCATCTTCTTTGCAGGCAGTTTCGAGCTACGGGATCTTGTCACCCTTGTAGCATGTGTTTGTATCGAATTAGGAGCATTAGTAGATGATGTCGATTGTGATCTTGCCTGTAATGGCTGTATTATGGAATCCGGGACCATGACTCTACCTAAACGGCATACTTGGTTTGCCCAATCTTTAATCTCATTGGAAGGATTTTTCAAAGGTTTCCAATTTGGCCTGCAACCCTTTGCCAATTCTTTAATGACATCTGGTGAACCCCAACCATGTTGCCATTTTTGTCTTTGAAGACCGATCAAGTGGGAAAACACACCAGAGCTCAAGGCACCATCTGAATAACCACCTTCGAGCAATGAGAGAAGGACACCGTCTGATTTTCTGTTGGCCAATCTAACAGCATCTGCCGAAAATCTAGCGTAGAAGGAGGTTGGGACATTGACATTGTGACGTTGCATTGTTTGAACTTCATACTCACTAGCGTCAAACCCGGCACTTATCACAACCATAGACTTGAAAGGTGGGATATTTTGAGGATCCTTTGAAGACTTTATGAGTTGTTCATGTGTGATTTTGGATTGTGTCAAGAATTCTTCAGCTTTTTCTAGCAAGACGCTGTATTTCTGTTCGTACAACTTGTAGAAATCATCTTCAGTTTTGTATGGTTGGAGATGGACATTCCAGATGTTTAAATCGTGTGCCATGACACAAGTTGAAGCGTTCTTGATATTTGTGGGGATTGCATATCCGAGTTCAGTAGGGAAGGAATTGATGTCATGGAGCGAGAAATAGCCAACTCTAGGACCATTTGCATTCTTCTTTGGGTGTTCATCGGGATCAGCATCACCTTCAGAGTATCCCGCTGCAAATTCACCAAAATCTGCTTCAAATCCTGCCTTTTGCCAACAGATATCTTGAGATCCATCACCGTGATGAAGATCAAAGTCCAAAATGACGGCATGGGTGACACCTTTAGAATTGGCAGCGTATTCGATAGCAATATGTGCGTTATTGATCAAACAGAACCCAGAGGGGACACATGGATGCCCATGGTGTCCTGGTGGCCTTATAGCGAGGAATGCCCTTCTTGGTGCTTCGCCATCATCCTTAAAGATGGAATCAACTGCAGTTTCCACCGCACCGATGACGCCTGTCAACGCTTCCAAAGATTGGCTTGTCAAGTAGATATCACCACTGTTCCATTTGTCTGGGACTTCGACCTCGCCCTTTTCCAACTTTGCGTCACTTTCTTGACAGATTTTAAGGATATCATTTGGCCAGTTCTTGCCATGGATCTTGAGGACATGTGGAGAGGTTAAAGGAGATCTCTTTGTGGAGGACATCAACGTATAGTGAGCAGGGTACATTGATACCGCTGCTGCGATTCCCATTGAGGATGCCAAAAGTCTCTGTGGTCTCTCCACGATGGTGGAGAGGTAGGTCTTTGAGACCCAATTTCTGCCGAATTGGTGCTTTGTGGAGAGTGGAGAGAGCACAACGAGGGTTTTGCTCTTGTTGGGGATGAAGGTGGAATTTGTGACGACATTCGGGTTTCTGGAGAGGAATTGGATGAACTCGTCCTTGAACTCCTTCAACGTGTCAGTCTCGTCCGGCGAGGTCTTGTAGACGCTGTTGTCGCCAATATCCAAGTTAGAGAGCACGTCAGAGAGGACGTCATCATCTGTTACCGTGGACATTGATGTGTGTGTGCTTATATCCTGATGGGTATTTGTATACATATGTTCATCAGAATGAAATGAAGCTGCTTGTTTACGTTTTGCGATAAGCGCGGACACAATTGATACAGACTAACCATAGTAAAAAACATCATTTCTAATAAGTACATAGCACGAATAAGCGTCAGCATCATGACTCACCACTCAGACTCGCCTGTGGCCTTGTGGAAGGCGTAGTCCCTGCCGTTGACGTTTAGCAGGCCGTCCTTAAGGTTGCACTTCCATTTGTTCTTCACCCTCAGCACTTTTTCATAAAGACATAACATAATCATCCCATCTCCGTCCTCACCATCCTCGTCAAAGCCCTCGCCCTCGTCATCAGAGTCGTCCAGGTCCGAGTTGATGTCGTCCGAGTCCAGCGAGGCCATTGTGCGTTCCTTCTTGAGCTCAGCCTCCCGCTGTTTCTGCAGCGTTCTGGCCAACTGCCCATTCTCGTCCCTCACCTCAAAGGAGAACTCTGCACCATGGCCATTCTTGTTATCATCCTTCTTCATCCCCGGTACTGTGAACGTTGTATCCTGAGAGCCAGGCACAATGCCCGCGGAGGAGGACGACGGGTTGTTCAGCAGTAAATCCTCCGGGGAGTTCAGCATCCAGCTGAACTGCGCAACGTGTGACTTGCCCAGATTCTCGCGCCACAGGGAACGCAGGTCCTGCAGCGTCGCCTCGTCGATTCCCAGGTCTTCAAAGTCCTGTCTGGACTCGTTGATCACCTCGTTGATCACCTCCTCGTACACCGTCGCAGCTTCCTTGTTGGACATTTTCACAGTCACCAAAGTTGCAAAAAGTTACAAACAGCAGCACAAACACACGAACACACACAAAGAGACCACACAGAGACCACCCAGGAGCACTTGGACCGATGCAACGAGCAGGTTGTTCTTGATTCGCATTCTCTGTCGCCGTGCAAAACAGCGGGTCAGCAGCTTTTTATACTTTTCACCCCGCCACCCGGTTCGGGGCGCAAGGCACGTGACCATTTTGGTGTCATTATATTTCACACGTATATACAGCAGTTAGGGTGATACAGTGTACAGTGACCTTTGATCATTGAGCACCGACTACTGTGTTGATGTACGACCGTACGGGTGGTATGGGTGTATGGAGTTGCATATAATTTGGACCACTGTTGTATATTCGCCCGTGTGCACAAATGACAGATTTGTTTTGTTTACTTTTCGTTGTTTTGATTTTGATTCTTCTCTCTCAGGCGCAAATATTAAAGCAACCAGCAGCGCTACAGCTCTACACAGAGATGGACCAGTTGACACAGGAGTTCGAGATGCTCACGCCGTTGAAGCTGCAGCCGTCGTTTGCCGTTGCACAGGATGAAGAGGACGACGTTGTCACCAAGATCCCGCACGGACTCACCGCCAAACGCAACCGCCGTAAGAGTTACCACACTGAGAGAACGGAGAGCTTTGCTCTCAGCCCTTTAAGAGCACCATTGACTGCCCCAAGACCGAACATGCTGAACCCTCGTGTTATCATGGGATCGGGAACCCTGGAGAATACAAAGAGATCCCTGATGCCTCAGTTGAACTCCATGACTGACGGGAAGGAGAACCACACCCCGATGGCTATGACCCCGATCAAGATCGACGAGATTGAAGTTGGTATGTCAAGCCCAGTTGCCAGAATGACCCACAAGCGTCGCTCATCCAACGTGGAGGACGCTGATGATGCCTATAACGTCACCAAGATTCAAAAGATCAATGAATTGTTGGCTGAGGCTTGTGATGTAGATAATGACATCGTCTTGATCGATAACAAGGTCGACGATCTGTTTGAGCAACAGGATGACGAGGAACTATCCAGAATCGAACTTGTTGTCCAAGAGGATATCGATTCAAGCGTCATCGTTCCAACTCAAGAGGATTTGGTTCAACAGGATAAAGAGAGATCATCAATCACAGATGCTAAGATTTCTAACTTGGTTGATAACTTGGAGTTGCCTATGGATGACCACATGTCATTGACTCCACAGCGTATCTCATTTGAAAAACCATCCCTGAATTTTGTCGAAAACATTAGTGTGTCTGGAGATGATGCTCCAATCAGTCCACATAAGAAACATGCATCGCTCGCCTCTCCAAACAAGAAACCGTACTTTACAATCTCCCAAGTCCATGAGATTCAAGCTGATTTCAAGAATGAGGTTGAAACACTCAAGAAGAGTTTACAAGGCAAATCATCCCTGGTTTTGGAATTGAACGAGGAGATTAGCCAGTTGAAGAATGGTGTCTATCAATTGGAAGATGAGGTCAAGTCTTTGTCATTGGAGAAGAGACAACTCTCAACAGATAATGATTTGCTCCAGGCAGAGCACAGCATCTATAAGCAAAACGTAACCGAACTTGAGGAGACAATCCAGGGACAAGACTCAAAGATCGAAAGACACAAGATGGTCATCTCCAAATTCCAGGAAAGACTCAGGGAGCTGAACTCTATTGTTGCCTCAAAGGAACAAGAATTGGAGACCATGAAAGCGGAGATTGATTCCAAATCTCGAGCTGTAAGTTTTCTGAACGAAAGAGTCTCCGATTTTGAAAAACAAGCCCAGACCTTGTCCGTACAGTTTTGTGAATCTCAAGAGAAATTGGAACAATCAACTCTGCAGACCAATGAGTTATCTCAAGAAAAGGATCAATTGCAGACTACCATTTCTCAAAAGGATTTGGAAGCTGCAAATCTTGTTCAAGTGCTTGAGCAGACCCAGAAATTGTTGAAAGAGAGTCAGGATTCTAAAGATGAAATTCTTGCTCAATTCAACAACGAGGAACAATCTTTGAAAGATGCAGAGGTCAAGTACTTTGAGCTGATCAACAAGATCACTACACTTGAGTCCCAGATCTCGACTTTACAAGCCGGCGCTGAACAGGAAAGATCCTTGTTCAATGTCCAAGTCCAGGAGTTGAATAACACAACCAATACCCAGAACAAACAGATCATGCTTCAGAAGGTCATTATCGATGCTTTGAGAAGTGCAGTTAACACATTGAATAGTTCACTGCTTGAGTACAAACAGCAAACTGATGCCAAGACCATGGCGTTGTCCAACTTGTCCCATGAATTGGCCGAGGCTAAAGACTTATTGATTGTCAAGACTGCTGAAGTGGACGAGTTAACTGTTGAGATCAAGGAATCTTCTAAGCTCATCGAGGAGAGTAACAGGCTCGTGGGTGAGATTGAAGATTCAAACGATGAGTTGTCAGCCCATGTTACCAAGCTTACAAATGCTGTCAGTTCTAAAGATCTTGAGCTCCGTGGCCTTCGTGAAGAAATCCAGAAGCAAGAGACAGATCATTTGACAGAATTGGAGGCATTCCATTCCGAATTGAGCAACGTCCAGTCAATGGTTAGTAACAAGTCCAATGAACTGTTCAAGTTGAAAGAGGAAAAGGAACAGGGCCAAAGAAAGTATGAGTTGTTGAAGTACGAATATGACACGATGAAGGAGGAAGCTGGTGATTACGAAACTAGATTGTCCACTTTGAAGTCTAAACTCCACGAGTACAAAGAACACGTGCAAAACTTGGAGAATCTGGTTAAGTCTGAGGAGGAGGAGAAACAGCAGCTGGAGAAGGATACCGATAAGAGACTCCAACAATTGGCCGAGGACTTATACATCCAGTACAGCAAGAAGCACGAGCAGAAGGTTCAGGTGTTGAAGAAGGGCTACGAGTCCAAATGGCAAGCCAAGGTTTCCAAGGCCGAGATCGAGAGCGAGAGATTGAGAAGCGAGATTGAGGGATTAAAGGCTCAGTTGGGCAAGGAGAAGTTAGAGAAGACCGAGATCATCAAGCTGTGGGACCAGTTCAAGGAGCAGGGCCAGGAGTGACGCACTGACGATTCGATACCGTTTATTACACTGTTTATTAGGAGGTTTTAAAGTAGAATTGAATTGACATGATGACGCGTTACGTAATTTCGGGGGCTCTGGAGACGCGAATCCGCCCCGTTGGAAAAGTTGCATACATAACATGGCAGTGGGAGACTGTTTCAGCTGTCTTCACGACGACCATTGTTCGCTGAACAGTGTGCTCTTTGCTCTTTCTTTTGCTTCGCCAGCTTTATTCATTGCTTTTGCCTATCGTTGTTGGTTCACCGCCTCAATTAAACTCCTTTGGACTATTGAGCTCTTACTGGGGACTTGATAGAGATTAAACACGGTGCCTCGAGTGGACACACACATAGAGAGAGATTCAGACTGAGAGATCCATACACACAGATGGACAGCGAGTCTAGCGTTTCCAACAGAGGAAGTGTGCACTCACACATGTCCGCGTTCTCCTTCGAGCAGAGTACCAACGGTACAGAGCCTGACAAGGCGACTTCCGTTGCACTAGCTCTTCACCACTCAACCGATAGGCTTCAATCGCCAGCGAAAAGCACCAATGGACTGGAAACATTTGTCAAACGCAATGGAGATCTAGAGAGGAGGTCTAACGAGCAGAATGTGCTGATAAGTGCACTCAGGAGCCACATTGAAACGCTGGAGACTGAATTACGCTCTTATGGACACGAAGTACCTCTATTCACAGAGCCAAAAGCCACAGCAAGAGACACCAACGTGAACCACTTGACTCTGGATGTGCCAGCGACCAAACAACTGGATCAGTTACAACTCCCTCCTCGTTCTGCTGACAGATTGAAAACGAGCCCAATGAAGAGTCCAACTTCTGTAAGGAGCCTCTGTGCACATAGTCCTGCACCATCAATTCCCTCATTCAAGAAGAATAATTACTCTGATGGTTCTACCAGCTCGAAGCCTGCGCCTTTGAGACCCAATCTTCAAACTGAAGAATCTGAGGATAAAGAGAACACACTCACAGATTCCATTGACGCGTCCTCTGAGGTGGGACAGACCACACCGGTGGAGTCAATATCCAATGTTGACTGGAATGCCACGATTGAGGCACTGAAGGCTTCAACAAATGATGCTGGACATGATCAGCTTCCAACGTTTAAGATGGAACAGAAATCCCAGGCTAGTACCCCATACAGCGGGAGAATCAGCACCATCTCCCCAATGAAGTCCACAACATCTTCCAACAATAGTCAGTCTCCAGCACCAAGTGCCATGAATAGCAGTCAGACGTCGTTTGTCATTGCTAATCCTTACCAGTCTTCATCAATGGACGACTCAGGATTAACGGTGGATACTCCCAAATCGATGACACCCGTATCACCGCTAAAATTCAGAAGACTCCCAGCAACGAGACGTGACATGTCACCGGTCGTACTGAACTTGCCTCAGACAACATCTGTGATGACAACACCGACTGCAACACCGATAGTGACACCATTCGTGAAATCCAACTTGTATGACCCATATGCTGGCGATTTCCAAGAACAAAAGATCCATCAGGATCATAATGGACTTGGTGGGACTTTCAACGATCCTTATAGCACCCCATCGACTCCTGTGCACTCTATACAGGATCAACACATAAAATCACCAGGTACTAGCTTGGCTCCAATGCCCGAGCAACAACAGCAGGAACAGCCGTCATTCCCAACAGACGTTCCATTGTTTGTCGATCCTGCGTATCTTAACACGGTGAAGCCTGAAATCATCTCCACGATCCATGGAAACCCCTCTAGGAAGACCGATGATCCAACGATAGTCATTGCTGCTATTGATAGACAAACAAGTACGGAGATGTGGAGATTTAAGAAAACGATATCACAGATGGCTCAACTGGATTCCACAATCAGACCAATGATCAACACTTTTTCGCTGCCACCATTACCTGAAAAGGCCATCTTCTTGACAAATCTTCCTGTAAAAGTTGACATGAGAAGGTTAGGGATCCGTGATTATTTCGCAACGCTATTTGCAATCCCAAACATTCCATTGAAAGTGGCGTATGAGATCTCAAGATTCATGTCATTGGACGTTGTGAATCTACTAGACGAATCCAATACGGAGTCACTGAAAGAAGGATGGCTCCTACGTCGTATGAAAGGTCTTGGAAATAACTGGAAAGCTAGATATTGTGTTGTTGAGGAGTCAACTTTGCAAGTTTGGGAAACACCACAGGGTCCATTATTAGAGAGTATTAAGCTCACGAACACAATGATTGGAAGACAACCAGATGGGAAGCCTAACGATGATAAGTCCTCTTATCGTCATGCATTTGCCATTATGGAACCTAAAAAGACATTGAAGACCGCTGCGAAGCAGATATTCTGTGCTGAGACCAACGAGGAGCGTGATGTCTGGGTCAATGTTCTTGTTAAATTATTGGATGATTCGGCCCAATCTATGTATTCCACTGATTCTCCCACCGTGGCTGCCACTTCACAGAGCAGTTATTTGGACACAATGTCCATCGGAGCCTCCACCTTGGATTCATCTTCCAAGTCAATAGCGTCCACACTCGTACCAGATGATGTGATTGATGAAAAAGAGAGGGAGAGGGAGGCAAAGAGGAACAAGAAGAGAAGTTTCTTCGCATTCAAGAAGATAAATGAGGATCAATCGTCACAGATGCCAGCACAACTGGCGTTCAACCTGGAAGATGCACTAGAAGAGATGAATCTCAACACTACGAAGAGGGATCTCGTTTTCCAGAATGAGTTGTCGCAAGTTTTGTTATTGTCACAACATGACATCTATGGGAAGCCCGTACCCAGTGTTTTGTTCCGGTGTTTGCAATTCCTACGGGATAAATCTGCGATCTATGAAGAAGGGTTGTTCAGATTGAGTGGTTCGTCGTTATTGATAAGACAATTACGCGAGCAGTTTGACAAAGAATATGACGTTGACTTCAACACGTTGGAGAATGTGCCAGATATCAACACTGTTGCCGGATTGTTGAAATTATGGCTCCGTGAATTCCCATCAAACATCTTGACCAAGGATTTATATCATCTGTTCAAGGAATCTTCTAATAGAGACGCTGAGGCTGTTGCATTGGAGTTTGCCCAACTGGTCAAGAGACTACCAGAGGTGAATCGGGATGTTCTGTATGCTCTCTTTAGATTCTTGAACGATGTTATCAAGAATAAGGATTTGAACAAGATGAACTTGAAGAATCTTTGCATTGTGTTTTCACCAACGTTGAACGTTGCGGTGGAGGTAATTGTGCCCTTCTTGGTTGATTTCAAATGTGTTTTCGAAGGCGGAGCGCCTGTTGATGCCAGTGCACGAGAGGTTTTGGACGTCAACATTCCAACTTTTTAGGTATACAATTCAGTACAAAAGTCTATCATGTCATGTTACAAAGATTTTGCGCTCGTAGTCTATTTATGGTATTTTCGTTGCATTATATAAATATCACTGTTGTTGTTGAGCAGTCTGATCAGGGGACTTTGAATCAACTGGTGTCGACTGTCTCTTTCTCAAGACGTTCTCTATGAAGGCCTCACCAGCCTTGTATGAAGATCTGACCAAAGGACCGGATGCACAGTACAAAAATCCCATTTCCAGAGCCTTCTCCTTCCAGTAATCGAACTTTTCAGGCTTGACGTATTCCACCACCTTCATGTGACGTTTCGTTGGACGCATGTATTGGCCAAAAGTGACAACGTCGCACTTGATGTTTCTGAGTTCCTGCATTGCGTGTATGATCTGTTCGTCAGTCTCACCGAGTCCAAGCATCAAGGAGGTCTTTGTGACAAGGTCTGGGTTAGCCTCCTTAGCAGCGTTAAGTACTGCCAGTGACTGGCGGAAGGTGGCTCTTCTATCTCTGACGTGAGGCGTGAGCTCCTCCACTGTCTCCAAGTTGTGGGCATAGACGTCGAGCCCTGAGTTTGCAAGGATCTTTGCCATGTCCAAATCACCTCTGAAGTCACCACTGAGGACTTCGACGAGGATCTGTGGTGCCTTTTGCTTGATCTTCATCACAGTCTCTGCAAGATGGTGGGCGCCACCATCAACCAAGTCATCTCTATCAACCGTTGTCAAAACGACATAACCAAGTCCCCATCTCTTGATGGCCTCTGCAGTGTTTTCTGGCTCATGAGGATCAGGTGGTGCTGGTGCTCTGTTGGTCTTGACGGAGCAGAAGCGACAACCTCTGGTACAAGTATCACCCAGCAACATGATTGTTGCGGTTGCCTCAGACTTCTTACCACCCCAGCACTCACCGATGTTTGGGCACTTTGCCTCTTCACACACCGTGGAGAGCTTGAGTTCACGCACGTCCTCCTTCACCTTGTGGAAGGATTTGCCCTTTGGGATGGGCACCTTGAGCCATGATGGCAGGCGGGCCTGTGGGTCCTGTCTTGCTGCTTGGAGCGGATCCACTACCACCTCTGAGGCCTTTCCGCTGAGGAAGTCGTCAAATGAAGGGCCCTTGCTGAGGGAGTCCTTGAACACGGTGCGTCTCTTCTTTGGTTCCTTTGTCTCGTCAAGCGGCTGCTGTGAAAGCGACGCAAGGGTTCTAAGGCCCGTGTTTCTGGCGGTGGCCAGTGCTGTAGCTGTGGCTGTGGATCTAAGGGACGCGAGCATCTTCGTCGAGTTGCAACAACAGAAGCAGAACACGGAGACTAAAAGTTTACGTCTCAACCTCCAAGGCCATCGGAAGATAAAAATTAGGCCAATTGGTATGAGCGGTGTCTGGGTGTTTTGTTCTTTTTCATTGATAAGTGGGGGTCGTCCCTTGACTCTGTTCTTTTGCTGTTGACTTTGTCTGTTGACTCGGTGTTGCCAGTGACTCCGTTTGTTGGGATCTTGCTTCTGATCTTCTGATGCTGTTAGATCTGTTGATCTTTTGATCTGTAAGTGTGTGACTGTGCGTAATTGTTCGTAATGCATCGGCGTATATCCACAGATCTACATACTGTATTGTGGAAACATGTTTATGGCTCGGAATTTGTCTGTTGGTGCTATGTGCGGGTACATTATTATGGTTACATGCATTATAAGGGCTCTCTAATTACAACAGACGGTCGATGCTCTTGCTCTCAAACTTGTCCAAGTGGTCGAGCTGGTCCCACCAGTTGAAGAGGTAGCTCTCGCAGATGAGCTTGAACCAAGGGGTGAACACGAGCGAGTCGTCGTTGAACATGGCCTTGAGCTCCTCCTGGGACACGTACTTCAGGTCCCTCACCTCGTTCGGGTTAGGTGCCATCTGTGGGTTGGCCTTGATGATGAAGATGTAGTCAATCTCGTGCTCACCCCATGGCCCGTTGCTTGGGGCCATGTAGTGGATTCTGGTGAGGAACTTGAAGTCTTGCAATGGCACGTCACTGGCTGGGATGCCGAGCTCCTGGTCGAGCTTTCTCTGTGCAGCGACACGCGCACCCTGGACGGACGATTCGAGTGATCCCTGACCCATCTCTGAGGCCACTGCGAGCGGGTGCGAGCAGCATGTGTTGGTCCACATGTCTGCGAAGGTGATCTTCTCCGTGGCCCTCTGCTGTAGAAGCAGCTTACCCTCGTCGTTGAACAGGAACACGGAAAAGGCCCTATGCAGGAGCCCCCCGCGGATGTTATCCATGAGATGACACGTCTTCTTGGTGGCGGCACCAACTGCGGTGTCCTCGTAGTCCAGCACGATGCACAGCTCCTCCATCAATCTGATCTGTTCCTCGTCATGGCCCTCGAGCACCAAGTCGTCCACCTCCGAACCCTGCGACGTTGGCTTTCCAGTGGTTGCCTCCAGCGCGGTCACGTCGAACGAAGCGACGATCTGAGCCTTTGTGAGCTGTTGCACGGTCTGCTGATAGGTCATTGTGTGCAATGTGTTTCCTTCTGTAAGGTAATTAGGCCACGTTCTCTGTGTGTGTGCGTGTGTGTGTGTGTGTGTGTGTGTGTGCGCTTAGTATATATTTATGTCCTGTGCTAAACGAGAGAACTAAATAGATAAAAAAAAAAAACAAAAAAAAAAAAAACACCGGGTAACAGATCCAGGCGCGCAAAGTCGTCGAGCACTAAAAACGGCCAACCGACGTTTCTCTTTTCTCCCCAGGAACAGAGGATTAAAGGGCCGCACACACGCACACAATGTCAGAGGAGTACGAGTTCAGGGCACAGAGACGCTTCATCAAGGCACCGGACACCAAGGCCAGAGACGAGACGCTTGCTGCGCTTAACGCGCAGATCAAGCAGAAGGACACCGCGTTGGAGGAGATCAAGAAGCTCATTGCCGGCGCAGTGACGGACCCAAAGGTGGCTGCCGGCCGTAAGGCCCTCATTGACGAGCTCAAGGAGCTGAGAAAGACACAGGGTGACCTCAAGAACAAGCGTATGCTCATCAACAACAAGATCAAGGAGGTGGACAACTCGCTCAAGAGAAAGATCGCGGAGGTACAGGCCGTCACTTCCAAGTACAACTTCAAGTCCGTCGGCGACATTGACAGCCGCATCGCCAAGTTCGAGGACGACATCTCCTCGGGTGAGTTGGCTCTTGTTGAGGAGAGACGTCTCGTGAAGGAGATCTCAAACATGAGAAAGATCAGAAGAGACTTTGCCAGTCTCGAGCAACAACAACAGTCCATCGATGAGGACAAGGAGAAGATCGCACAGCTCAAGAAGGAGCTCTCTGCATTCAACTCTCGCGAGATTTCAGAGAGATTCGACGCTGTTCAGAAGGAGCTCGACGAGCTCTCCCTGTCAAACAAGTCCACCAACGACAAGCGTGATGTGCTCTACAAGCAGCGTACCGCTATCCACGCGGAGAAGGACACTCTTTACGCTTCGCTCAAGAAGACCCGTGAGGACTTTGACCAGCAGTTCAAGGCTTTCAAGAAGGCCATGGACGAAGAACGCAAGCGTGCTGCCGATGAAGAGGCCAAATACAAGGCTGACAAGGCAAAGTCTGAGCGTAAGTCCAAGCTTGAGAAGGAGTTGTCTGAGGCTTCCAAGCCTGCCTTTGAGTACGAGATCGACACCATCCATGCATTGCTGACCTTCTTTGACCCATCCCACGTCAAGCCAGTCGAACAGATGGGATTCAACTCATCCACCTCCAACAAGACCGCCCGTGTCGTGGACTCTGCCGATGACTACGTTGTCATCAAGAAGGATGAAGAGGTGTTCTTTGCCGGTTCCAAGGCCAAGGGCAAGAAGAACAAAAAGACCCAGAAGAAGTTCACCTTGGGTCCAGATGTCATCTCTCAATTGGGTGACCTGGAAGTTAACTTGCCAACCTCGCAAGAGCAAGTCCCAGCCATCATTGATGAGTTGAAGGCTAAGTTGGACAAGTTTGTCTCTGTGCAAAAGGAAACCACAGACAAGAACATTGAGTCTGCAAAGGCCAAGATTGCCAAGTTGGAGGCTCAATGGGCAAAAGAGGATGCAAAGGAGGCTGCTGCTCAGGCTGCTGAGGAGGAGGCTGCCGATGCTGCTGTCGATGCTGACGAGGAATAATTGGTCATTCGCTTATATACACCACCTAGTCATTTTGTTTGGATAGCAGCTCCAAATTTACATCAAAAAATACACTGAATAGACTTCAGCTTTAATTGGGTAACTGTGTAGACACTTATATATGTTTCACATTATGAACTTCAAGTTAACATCAATAGGATGACTGGAACTCAACTGTGGCTTTTGTGAATACTTTCCAGTCATTGCGCCTCTCATGTTGTTCAACAGAGAAATATAACTCTGGTTTGGCTGTGAGGCCATAACGTTGATAAAGGAATATGACATCGCACCAGTGGCCAATCCAAACTCCGTGGTATCAGCAGAAGTTTGATCATCCTTGGAACCAGACAGCATGATCACATCCGCAGCGGAGGAGTTTTTGATGATCACTTGTTCCCTATTCGTATCACCCCTTGTGGCCTTTGTGAATGCCGATGACAACGACGACATCACACCACCAATGTTTCCACTGGCATACGACATGACAGCGTTCAGCCCGTCCTTTCCAACGTCTCTCAAAACGTTCGGCTCCTTGATGACACCCTTGGTGGAGTAGGCGAATGGCAAGTCCAACGCAGATCCAGAATGGCAAGAGTCAAAGAAGGTAGTGAGTCTGGCACCTGGTGGCAATGGTCTCACCAGAACGTCGTGCATGATGTCGTCGATGATGGAGCCTGCGACTTGGAAGTCAACAGGGTAGATACATGAATCGTACCCAGACTCCTCCTCACCGGTCAAGTTCTTCTCCAACCCACCATGTCCGGAGTAGTGGAATACCAAAGAATCGTTCGGTCTGGCCTCACTCACGAGCCATTGCATCGCTCTGAGGATGTTTGCCCTCGTTGGGATCGAACGTGCATCACGTTGGTCATCCGTGAGAATCA
The DNA here is from genome assembly GCA_020995425.1 of Williopsis sargentensis. Taxonomy (NCBI): domain Eukaryota; kingdom Fungi; phylum Ascomycota; class Saccharomycetes; order Phaffomycetales; family Wickerhamomycetaceae; genus Williopsis; species Williopsis sargentensis. The sequence continues at coordinate 1,676,591 of CP083465.1, read as the reverse complement.
CAATGTCCTCCTTCTTATACCCAAACTGATCCATCAGGAATCTCATCATCGCATTGGCATCGTTGATACAACCACGCAACTGGTTCTTAGAACCAAAGTAGTTGATTCCAATCAAAAGCGCCTTACGCTGTCCATTACACTGGGAGTATTGGTACTGGAACCCGGTATTGTTCAACTGCTGGGTCTGTGACGGAGGTCTGTACATGTCCTGTGGACCGCCATAGTTCTGGTTGTTGCCTACGGGCGCTCCTTGGTATCCGTACCCTTGTGCTGGTGGGCCCTGGTGTTGGTTGTAGTTACTGTACCCTTGTGGAGGGCCTTGTGGGGCTCTTTGGTAGCCATCGTTGTAGCCCTGCGATGGGCCCTGCTGCTGCCACTGTTGTTGTTGGTGTTGTTGCTGCTGCCACTGCTGTTGCTGCTGGCCGTTATAACTCTGTCTCTGCTGTCCTGGAAACATTCTCCTTGAGCTCTTTGGATTCCTTGTTGAATGGAAAGAAGATTCGTTTCAGTTCAAATTTCGGTACTCGGCATTTTATACGTCATCGCTAATAACAACTAATGGGCTGTACAAAGTGGGCAATGCTTTATTGTTTTATTGAGAGAATGGGCATTAGACAGCTTAAGAATCAATATCGTTGCCATTAGATTATACTGTGGCCTTCAGTGGACCATGGTAATCACCGTCTTCTGGCAAACACATACGACGTCCCCCACTCAGCAGCAACTTCAGTGTCGTCGTCCCAGCCGTAAGCACTTTTCAACTCTTCGATGAATTGGTCCAAAATGTCCCTCTTGTCCACGTTGCGTTGTCTCCAGGTGTGAACAGCACTCCAGCTGCTCAAGTACTGTCTGAACTTGCGCAGTGAGTACTTTTCGTCTCCCAAGAAGTACGCCGTATGCTCACCGGTCTCACCAGGAATGTAATCCCACTTCTCAACATCAACGAAGTGTTCCTCAGGGACATGCACATCTTTGAAGAAGTATCTCAGGACATCCTTACCTGGTTGGACCCAGCATGGACCCATGAACTCTGGGTCATCGTACACATACTTCTGATAGATTTCATTGGCCTTGGGGAACCCCACGAATCGAGGCTCAATGTAGCCCCAATACGCAACCGTACCACCATGTCTCACCACTCTAGCGGCCTCCTCGAAGAATTGCGCATGCTTGACCCAGTGTAGTGCTTCTGCACTGATAAGGACATCAATTGAACCATCCTCAGGCACAACAGCGTGTAGATCCTCAGCGCTGGAGACTCTGAACTCGATTCTAACCTTCATTTCTTCGCTTATAGCATCAATTCCCGGCTGGATCATCACAGATGAAGGATCTGTTGCCAGAACAGTATCGACATGGTCCAACATAGGGAACGATGCAGTTCCAGGACCACAGCCAACGTCCAAGGCCCTATGTGCTGGCCCATGATGGTATTCAAACAGTGCCTGAAACAAAGATGGAGGATAACGGGGCCTGTTGACGTCGTAGTTCTTCGAATCAAAGTCCTTTTCCTTGTATGTCGCCATTGAATGATGAATCTGTGTGTAATAGTGTATATCTCAAATTGCTTCGAAAAGGCGAAACATCCGTGTATGCTTTTATACCCAAATTCGATAACAGAATGTGTCACTTGAGCTCCGGTACCGGGAGATTTGCTCCGGCACCGGCGCTGGAGGTGAATGCATTGAGCATCGAACTCCATATAATCCAACGACAAACCCCAAGAACCGGCCCGATGAGCACTCTAAGTCACTACACACATGCGCCATGTCGTAACCTAGTAAGACTCGTAATACTTACGTCCTATGAACCTCCAACAGTGTGTTCACAGATCAATCATGGAGCCCAACACTTACGTAACGTTGGGCCTCCATAGTTAACAAGAAAATTCTTCCAGATTCGTTATCTTCACAAGCTCCAAGTAACCCAAGACCAGCAACCACCAGAACGACCACCCAGCATGGCCACAAAGAAGATCCTCTTTCTCCACGGATACGCTCAATCCGCACAAATATTCTCTGCAAAGACCGGTGGGCTGCGCAAAGCGCTCCAGAAATGCGGGTACGAGACCATCTACATTAACGGTCCATTGTTCCTAGAGGGCGATGCCCTTCATCAACAAACCGACTCTGAATTGTATGGATGGTGGCCATACGGCGCACCGGACTATGACATGAAGCCTGCCGAACAGACAATCCTGGACGAGCTGAGTAAGCACGACTTGCAAGACGTTGAAGGAATCGTTGGCTTTTCACAAGGCGCTGGTCTATCAGGGTACTTGACAACGAGGTATCAAGAGTTCTTGCCACATTTGAAATGGGCAGTCTTCTTCTCAGGTTTCAAGCTGAAACCAGACCGTTATCAGCACCATTACGATCCGAGTATCAAGTTGCCAACGCTTCATGTCTTGGGTGAATTGGACACCGTTGTTGAAGAATCAAGATCAATCAGTTTATACGACGCATGTCATGAGGACCACAGAATCTTACTCAAACATCAAGGTGCTCATTTCGTGCCCAACAGTAAGAGTTTCGTCACCCAGGTGGTCAACTGGATCAGCTCTGTCAAAGAAGGCACAGAGGAGACTCAAGATGCTAAGAAAGATGATAGCTTGGAGGACATGTTCAATGCCATCGACAACCTTGGAAAGGCCTAATCGGTTATGCATACAAACTACACTACATAATAGAACCCGGTAAACAAAAATGTATGTATAGGTAATAATATACTGTAAGAATTGTGTATATGCAACATGGAAACACCTCCACGATGCCCATTGTAAAAACAAGACATGAGATCACATCCCGTAACAAGAAGAAAAAAACCACAGAAGAAACTCAATTAAGAAGAGTGAATGTAAGAAAAACACTCTTCAACGTATAGTCATGAGGGTATCAAGTTTTGTGCTTGTGTGAATGGATTCAGTCAGTGAAATCACAAGTCAAGTCATACTTCAAGTTGTAATCAATGTCCCAGATACCCCAGTACTTCTCAACGTCAGAAGTTCCAGAAGTGTCTGGCTTCCAAGACTCATCAAATGCCTCGAATCCAATGACATTGACACCCCAACCTCTCATGGCACAGACAGCATCCTTCCAGAAGAGCGCAGCGTTGTCAACGGATGGGGTAGAGTCTTCAAAAGCGGTACCAGAAGTTGGCCAGCCAGTCTCACCAACCCAGAAGGTGATATCAGTCTCACCCTTAGAAGTCTGTATGGTTTGCAAGGCTTGCATGATGTCATCAAAGAAGGAGTAAGAGGCGTTAGCCATGGTCTGACCTTGCCAGTAGGAGAAGGCATTGGCAAACACAATGTCAGAAGCCTCGATGGCTGGACCAGAGCCAGCATCGACAAGGACGTTCCAAGAGTCAACGAAACCAACTGGCATGCCAGCGTAGGAGTTACCTTCAGAGTCATTGATAGTGGCAAGCAAGGTCTTGATGGTCTGGATCTTCTGAGCCAACTCGGAAGCAGTCATGTCGTCACGGTACAAGGCCTCAGAACCAACAGTCACAGCGCTGATGGTGGACTTCTTGATGCTTGGCAAGTAGGTCTTCAAAGCGTCCTGCTCAGCCTGGAAGTGCGCATCATCATTTGGCCAGACACCGAGGAAGATCTTGAAACCAGCATCTTCAGCAACAGGACCAAGAATCTGCAAAGTGTTACAGTCAGAAGCAGCGTACACCCTGATAGTATCCGTGCTACCGGACAAAACCTCAAGCTCCTTCTTGTACTCAGCAGCATCCTTACAGCCACTAGCGGATTGGACACCCAAGTTGATGGCCAACTGAACGAATGTTGTTAGAATACACAGAGATCAACAGGTCCGAGATCGATCTCTAGGGGGAGACCAACCACAAAAAGGAAAACAAAACTTACGTTACCAATGGCCTGGACGGAGGAAGCGGCGACCGCGAGGGAGGCAACAGTGGAGAAACGCATCGTGAACGGTGTGTGTGTATGTGTTAAGTGTTGTACTTGTGCCTGTGGACTTCACCTGTAACCGAGAAGGGAGAAGGAGAATGAGAAAGGAATTTGTTTTCATTTGTTGTTGTTTTCGTCGTTCGAAGACCCCTCGAGGCTGCCAGCGTGCACGGACCGCAGAAAAAGCAAGAGCAGCGGCCCCAAAAATAGAAAACTAGTCTCCAAAGTCCCGAGAAAGAAGCGGCAACAGGCATCCAGACTCTGTGATTCGCGAGACTGGAGACTCTTAGGACTCGGGTCAAAACACCCGGACACTATTAGTGATGATCATGAGATGCTTTATACACTGTGGCCTTCAGAACACCGCCATATAAGCAATGGGTGCTGGCCCTTGGTTGTGACACCGTAAACGTGACTGCTGGTAATAGGTATTAAACATGTTCAAAGATCTATCATCTTAGGTTACAGGTAATAAGTTGTAAGTGTAGTCAGATATGAGTGTTGGGATCAGTTCATGGTTGGCAGCGGCGAATGGAGGATCAAGTAACCGAGAGAGCCCAGATCGATAGATTAAACAAATCAGAGAGAAAGAATAGCTGGAGAAGGAAAACGTTACTGGTTAGTTGAGAGATAGGGGGCCGAGCATCTGGAGTTCAAATCTGTCATAATCGGAACTGTCGATCATCATGATTCCTGGATAGCGGTGCATCACTGACAATTGCTGGTTGATTCGCCCTCTGTTTCTTGTCCAGGGCAACGAGGTCCGGGTCAACCACTAGGATGATCTTATTGTGTAACAATCGGTACTCATAGTCAACATGCACCTGATCAGAATCAGAATTGAACTCCAAGTCATCATACACCATTTCCAGAAGCACTGGAGTATATGTTTGGCCATACGTGTAGTTTGAACAGATGTTCTTGTTTAAATTAATGGCGTCAGTCTTAGCATAGTACTTGGTAATGTCACGTTTGACTCTTCAGTGTATATTTCTCATCAAGAATCCGCCTACCTTCATGGTCAGTCAAGCTATCATCATAAAGAAGATGATCTAGGTCAACCTCTTCATCATCGGTGTCCCATGTGCCAATTCTGACTTTTATTGATGAATTGTTCACCTCTTTCGTTAGTTTCACGTCCACATTATCCATACCTCTTCTAGTGCATTTAATGGATCTACGTCCAATTGGAACGGGGTTCGATCTCTGGCCTCGAGATCTTTCGAAACTGGTGATGCTCTTCTTCTCCATACCCTGGGTTCTGACAACGGCATCAAAACCGAAGTCTCTCTTGACCATCTCTGCGTCGGAATGTCCGTGCTTCGGACTTGAATCCTTTGTGAATATAGATTCAAGATGAAGTCTATACGACACCTCGGAGTAGCCGCACTGCCACGTTCTACAAGCCTTTCTGGAATCCTCAGATCCGCAGAATGGTATAGGATCCAAGTTCAACTCTGTATGGCACACTCTGAGCCTGACGAAGCCTGCGACGTGCAACTCTTGTCTCATCTTACAACAACTCTGGGAGCACCCGAAGCAGAACAGTGTTTGTGAACGTGGGCATCTCGGAGTTCGGTTTGTGTCAATTTGAAGATGCCCCTGTGTCGGATCAACTTGCAACTGTAGAGACGCCATAGTTCTATCGCCCTGCCCCTGATGAGATAGAACATGTCTTCGTATTCAAGGCGTTGTTTGTTGGCGAGGAAGCTGGAGTAATGCTAACAACTGCCGGCTCTGTGGCCATTGAAACAGTTTCCACAGGTGAACTTTAATGTCACCTCTTGTCCAGATGGCACAATGACAATCTTTGCGATCATTGTGCATGTCAAACTGTTGTGGAGAGTATAAGTAAGGTAGAACGAAGCAGACGAGAAATGCGAGCAACAGGCCCCTTTTGTACAGATTGTCGAAAGGTCCCGTGCAGTTGAAGACTGCACAGAAGCCCATTGTAATGTGCCTACTTTGATCTCTGCTGCGTTCTTCTGGGGACAACTTTAGTATTTCTATTTGAACCCGGAGGTGGGCAACTAGGATAGCCGGCTGTGAGACGCACAAGGCACACCGTACCTGGTACCTGTTAAACTCAATGGACGGGACGCTGGACCGCCCAGTAGACGCACAATTCAGGCGCTCCCCCCTGACCCCTGCGTATCATCGCTTACCGTCGCCATTCGGCTATATACTGGGCATGCAGCGTAATGCACCACAGTGCCGGTACCATCTTGGTGTCTGGATGTCGGTGTTTCGACTTACAGTAACGGAACGCCTTGCGAGTTGCAGGTCATCCTTATACCCTATAACCGTCTACGTGAGAGTATAACACCAATCTCTCACATCCTCACTGGTCTCGACCCTCGGCCTTCATAATCAGAACTAATGCTCTCGCCCGCTGATCTGTGTCGCTCTTCACTGCGTCACTACCACAGTTTACCGCCTTTGTGCCAAGATCCACGGCTTTTGGCACGGGCAGCACGCGACCTTAATCGGGATTCGGCGCACACGATCGAAAAGCGATGGACTTTCAAGACTGAGACACAAACCTAGTGGAACAACCAGGGTCCTGAGCAACCGGGAACGTCCGACCCAGGCACTTGCGAGGGCAATGCTGCTACCATGGAAGGTGTGGAGGAGGTACAAACCCCTTCTGTTTGTGTTCTCGATGGTAGCAATCACCATCTCCCTATTTACCCTGATGAATTACGATGGTGCCCAGAATGAGTTCCCCGTGCTGCTGACAAGTCGAAACAAGGTTCCTGAAGAGTGGGAATCTCAAAACCAGTACAGCACGAAGCTGTATCAATCACAGTTTGAGATCTCAGAGTCCTTCATCTCACACCCCTTAGTCTACGACTACGATCCACGATTGACCAATAGTGTGTACATGAACCACATAATCTCCCATGCGGAGAGCCTCGACACACTGGAGGTGCCCTTCAGCTGGTACGACTGGGCAGACTTGACTGTTCTCAATGAGTTCATCACGCTACCGCCAGAGGATAAACCAACCTGTGAATACGTTTGCACCAGGGTATTGTCTAAGTCAGCAATGAAGGAGCTCGAACAGAAGATTAAGAGGACCTATAAAACGAAGAAGCGTCAGGCAACGAGTAAGCCCGCGAAAAGAATGCGCAAGGGCACCATGGCGTGCTCAAAATACTGTGAGACTGATACTTCGAGAGGTCAGCCTGGTTTCAAGATCTTCGATTTGCAAAGTAAGGGAAAGGCAAACGTGAAAACTCTGCACAGTAGCTCATATCTTTTCTCCAGAGCTCCATTGCCGTACTCGATTGTGTTTACCACAAGAGATGGCAATGTCCAAGTCGCTGTTCAGCAAGGCGAAGATAAAGGACAGAATATGGTGGCCAATGGATTGTTGGATGAGTTCATAAAACAGAAGTCCTTGATATTCAATACCTCTGATATTGTCAAGGAGTTTGAATCCATAATCCCACCAAACACGACTGTGACTGATCATCCATACAGAGTTGAACTCACACATGATATGTTTCAGTTCGATGCTCCAGCCTACCTTGAGACCTCTGTTGCTAACACACCAAATCAAAGAGCATACCACCAATCAGTATCAGACTCGTTAAGAACACAAGATGAGGCACTTGTAAAGCATCTTCACGAGGCTTCCATTTCCAATGAACCAATGATTAACGGTGCACATTTCGATGCGAGATTCTTCAACGGAGGATCTTTTACATTGGAACAGCGACAACAGATGCTGTCGAGGCTAGTCAGCACTTGGTTCACCATGTGTGCGAATATTGGCGTTCATACGTGGATTGCTCATGGTGCGTTGTTATCACACACGTATAATGGACTCTCCTTCCCCTGGGATGATGATGCTGATGTTCAATTACCCTTGAAAGACTTGATGAAACTGGCAGAGTTGTATAACTCGAGTATTATTGTGGAGGATCCTCATGTTGGATACGGTAGGTATTTTCTGGATATCACTGAGTCTATCACACATAGAACAAGGGGAAATGGACTGAATAGGATTGATGGCAGGTTCATCGATGTTAATTCAGGATACTTTCTCGACATCACAGGATTGAGTGTTTCTTCTACTATTATTCCCAGACGATTCTCTGACCTTTACTCCACTCTTAACACAACTAGTACAGGAGTGAAACACGAAGACCCGAATGTGATCATTGACGGTTATTACGCCAAGTTGACGATGGCCGAGGTGCAGAATCTGTCAGAGCAGAGTCCAGAGTTCAGAAAGGGGTTGAAGGAACTGACTACATCGAGAAGAAAGGTGTCGAATGGGTTGACAGTTGGTAAGTCTCACGAAGAGATGTTTGATATTAATTGGAGACTTCAACTCTACAACTGTCGCAATAATCATTTCGTGCATCTTGATCAGGTTAGTCCATTGCGGTTGACATACCATGATAAAATTCCCATGTATTTACCCGATGGTGTGGATCAAGTGCTGAATCCAGAGTATAAAGCACAACCAATTCTGAGCATCGACTTCTTGGGGTACACATATATACCTCAGTTGAGACTTTGGATACCAAGCAAGGATATACGTAAGCTGGTTACAGAAGAGAGTATAAATCAGCTGAAGGAGGAGGACATCATGAAGCTATTGGATGATGACTCCATCTTGGAGAAGTTCGTCAGAACATGGGATGCGACCATCCTTCATGAGAAGGAGAGCTTTCTCCTACGAAGTGACTTACCGAATAAGGAAGAGTTACTCGAGCTGTTAATGAAGGAGAGACACTGGTTACCATTGTGGTCAGACCCCTTCATGGACAAAATGTCCTCCAAATCTAACCCAAATGGCGATAATCATGATGTTATCAGAAAGTTGATGAAGGAGCAATTGCACAGAGAATACACTAAAAAGGTGGACTATGCAATGGACGGTCGTGTGTTGAGTGTGGACTATAATACTCTCACCGACTCGCTCAAGGATGTTCTCATAGACCTCCAAAGAACAGGAATTGACGTTGATCTCGATGTGAAGATCTCGATGTTGGAGAGGAAGATTAACGAGGCCGGAATTCCTATGGGCAGATTGATGATTGCGCAATGGAAAAGGGATCTCGCAAAGTTGAGAGGTTTGAAGGAATCCTACGCCCCATTTGTTGTGTAATTGCACACATTTGTGGCTTCTTGTCTGTAAAATTCTAATTTTGCGCTTATCAGTTGTGGCTTGTAGAAGCTCTTGCATACGCCACAGCAGTGTTGGCAAGAAGAGAGAGCTTTGGGCGTCTCTCATATTGGAGATTGAGATATAAAGGCGAGGGAGTCTGCACTGGTGACTGTTATGTGGTCCATGGACCGTATAGTTCAAGTTCTCTATACCATACACCACATAAATGGCTCCAGTCGCAGTCCAAGCAGCACCGCAAACAGCATCGCATAACCACTCCAACCTTGATATCCACTTCAGAAAGGGCGAGGACGTTGTGGACACCAACACGGGCCTCCTCAGAGTGAGCGATAAGGAGTATAGGAAGTCCCGCTACCCGGAATGGCTGCCTACTTGGGACCCAAGACAGAGATACGCTTCGTACAGTGATGACTTCAATGACGGTTACAGAGACCCAGCACTGGACGCTGATCCTCAATTCGGCGCACTATTCCCAGGGGAAGCAGACGTTAAGTTGACAAAGTTGACTCCAAAGCTCGGCACTGAGGTTCGTGGTATCCAGCTATCCTCGCTATCCGATGCAGCTAAGGATGAACTGGCTCTCTTCGTTGCTCAGAGAGGCGTAGTCGTGTTCCGTGAACAGGACTTGAAGGAGAAAGGACTGGACTTCAACAAGCAATTCGGACAACACTTTGGACCATTACATGTGCACCCATCTTCAGGAGCACCTGTGAACTACCCAGAGTTCCACATTACTTATCGTCGGAATGACCCTGATGAGTACAAGAAGGTGTTTGGCCAGAGAACATCGCTGAAGAACCAATGGCATTCTGATGTCACTTTTGAGAAGTTCCCTCCTTCATACACGTTCTTTACCATGTTGGAAGGCCCAGAAACCGGTGGTGATACCCTTTTTGCGGATTGTGTTGAGGCATACGATAGACTTTCTCCAACGTTCCAAACGTTACTTAAGGGCTTGAAATGTGTCCACACTTCAGAAGAACAAGCCCTTCAGTCCAAACTGGATGGCGGGATTGAACGCCGAGCCCCCTCCACTGTGGAACACCCACTGGTACGTATCCATCCAGTTCTTAAGAAGAAGTCTCTCTTTATCTCCCGGTTCTTTATGAAGGATATAGTTGGTCTCAAAGTTGAAGAATCGGAAGCCATTCTTGACTTCCTCACTGATCACATCAACAACTCTTTTGACTTCCAAGTGAGACCAAAATGGGAGCCTGGCACGGTTGTCGTGTGGGATAACAGAAGAGTTCTACACACTGCTACTTTCGATTGGGACGAAGGACACACCCGTCATTGTTACAGAATTACACCAATGGGCGAGAGACCAGTGGAAGAAGAGAGTGAGCTACAGGCTTGGAACAAATGAACAGGTTGTGGCCCATGGGACGTGTTTCCATGGGACGTGTTTATGGCGGCGAGAGATGAATAATGATATGATAATGTTAAACTTGATACGAATCTGTAGCGTGCATCCGTTACTATCCGTAATTGGTCAAATTAGAATGCATAATTATGAAATTACCCTATGACAATAGGTTCCTCTATAGCCTCTTTCAATGGAACATCTTCGTTTTGCTCGGTAAAATCCTTCAGTTTATCCAGCTTGACGCCTTCGAACACCATCTTATCAATTAAGTCAACCGCCTTACTCTCAATTTTATCACCACTCATCGTCTGGTCCAATTCCAACTTGTTCTGTGCCAGTAAATACATCGACTCCTCTATGGTATCATCCATGATCAGCCTCGTCACTGTAACCTCTCTCGTTTGCCCGACTCTATGGGCACGATCCTCGGCCTGCTTATCATCATGAGGGTTGAAGCTTTGGTCAAAGATGATGACGTTGTTGGCACAAACTAAATTGATACCAAATCCACCCGCCTTTGTTGACAATAAGAACACAGGGATGGTATCTTCATCGTAGAATTTATCTATCAAATCCTGACGTATGTCCACAGAAGTGGATCCATCCAATCGCAAAAACTTGATGTTCCACATTGAAAGAACAGGCTCCAAAAGATCCAGAACCTGGGTAAACAGTGAGAAAATCAACACTTTACCGTCTCTCTCAATCATTCGTGGTAAGATCTCTCTCAACGTCTGCACTTTCCCACTCTCTAGCCATCTGTCATCATCCAGCTTGTACTCACCAACCGACGACGAGAATTGGAGGCATAGCCTATGTAGTTCCAAGTCGTTCATGTGGAACATATCCTCATAGATATAATCCTTATTGGCATTGGCGTACACAGGTTCCCTCATGATCTTTTTGGTCATTTCACGAATTGTGGCATCGGTGTAATAATATCTGAACAACATTGGATGGATGGCAGCTTTACGCAATGCCATCAATATGTTTGCCATCTTACCCTTTGTCGATTGTCTCAGTTCAATACCACGCTGTATTTCTCTCGCGTAAACTTCACGCTGTACCTCAGTCATAGAACAATGCAACACGGAATGATGCTTCCGTGGAAGATGCTTCAGGACTTGGTCCTTGCGTCTTCTTAGGATGAATGGTGTCATCATCTTCTTGGCCTTGTCAATAGCACGATCTGATAACAGCGGATTATAATCTTTAGATGAATCCTTTGTGGTGGTTTTTTGATTGAACACGTATTTCAAGTCCTCCTTCTTGGATACGAACAATCTCGGGAGAATGAATTCCAAAAGTGACATCAATTCACGCAAGTTGTTCTGCAATGGTGTACCAGTGAGAAGTAATCTAAAGTTTGCCTTCAACTTCATCAATTTCTGGAATCTTTCGCTCATTGAGTTCTTAAGCATGTGCCCTTCATCGTAAACGACAACGTTAAATCCACCATGTTTGAAGAAGGAGAAATCCTCTTTACCCGTTGCCAGGGTATAAGTTGTGACAATGACATCGATTTCGTTCCACTTCTCAGTGAGCATTCTTCTTGTCTCTTCTCTTTCTCTCATTTGACCATAGTACGGCTCCACAACCAAGCTTGGAGCAAACTTGTTGAATTCTCTCATCCAGTTCTCCAACGTGGATGATGGAACAACGATAAGATGTGGTCCTTCGACGTTGACTTGTTTAAGATATGCAAGAAATGCAATCACTTGACATGTCTTGCCCAATCCCATTTCATCAGCAAGGATACAGCTCAGGTTGTTTGTGTAGAGTAAATACAACCAATTGATACCAACTTGTTGATAGTCTTTCAAGACGACATCATCTGACAAGAGTTTTGGTTTATCCTTGAAGTATTTGTTCTTTCTACTTCCGATAAAGTCATCCTCATCGACATCCAAGATGTCTAGAGAGTCCATACCAATGGTCTTGACACTCCATTTCTGCACCTCGTTGGAGATCTTGGCACTGTAGGAGTCGCATTGAGTGACTAAGGAGTCCACAGCGTCATATCCCTTGAGCGCCGTTGTGGCTCGATTGCTGAAAAGTTCACCTTGTGGTTTCCTCTTTCTGTGTGATTCTTCGAAATTGAGAGATTCAAACTGGTTTATCGATCTGAAGGGTCTTTTCGCAATGACAGCATGTGCCAACACGGCATCACATTGTGCGATATCCATTAGGTCTCTATGGTCCGCTGTGTTGAAGAAATCTAGGACTTTCTCATCCCAATGCGAGTCCACTGATTGGGAAAAAGTTGCCTCATCAACATCAGAATCGTCTGTGAATTCATCCTTGAGCACCTCTTCCTCGTCGTCGTCATCAATGAGCACAACAGAAGTGTCTCTCGGTTTTGGTTTGATTACGTCCTGTACATGGACAACATCTTCGTCGCGGTCTTCTTCTTCTTCTTCTTCTTCTTCCCCTTCAAAGGTGGAAGCTCTCACCAGGCGTCTCTTCTTGCGTGGCTCATCCTTGATGACGACAACCTCCTGCTGCTCTCTCAGAGCCTTGGAGTACTTCTGTGCGATCGACTTGGTCTTGTCAAGCACCACCTTGGACGATCTGACGGGCGACACCTCTGGCGATGAGATGATGATCTCCTCCCTCACCACTGAAGAAGACTGAACCACCTCGACCGAAGGAGCAGGGATTGCGGTCTCAGGTTTCAGCAGCGCATCACGTTTGCGCTTCTCCACGAGCTTCGTGAGGATCTGCTTCGCCAGTTTGAGGTCCTTGCCCGCCTTGGACACATACACACCCCTGATCATGTTCGGGTTCACACTCTTGAACATCTGCTGTAGAATCTGCAGATCTCTGTTGGCCAGCGTAGCAGCCGTCGTAGCGGCGCCGCCTGACAGCAGATTCGTGCCGTTGAAGCCAAACTTCTCCCTCAGGGCACCGCTGTTGGCGTTGGCATTGCCGTTGGCGTTGGCAAACAGCAGCGTCGGCTTGAATTTGGGCGACTGTGGCACCTGCAGCGTGGGCTTCTTGTCCATAGTATGCTAATGTGAGCTCGCCAGATCCAAATCTTCCTTCAGAACACGCGCAGTTGCTCTGTGTCACGAGGAATATGCGAGTTTGCTCTTGTCGTCGTGGTTGGTTCATAGAGCTTACATCAAATTTTCATCACCGCGTTTCTTGCGATGCCCAAGGGTTTATTGGTGAGCACATCTCAACTCATAGATGGTTGTTGTGTGGGCGTGCGGGTCGAACGGACGTGGACAGCTGGGCGATGGCTCGTTGGATGACAGGCACGACTTTGGTGTCGTCTTTGAATCCGCAGAAGCGGTCAAGCGTGTGGCAAGCGGCGGGAACCACAGCTTCATTCTTCTGGGGAACGGCGAGCTGTTTGCCTGTGGCGACAACAGCAACGGCCAGTGTGTCGTGGACTCTCCAGAGCACACCTTCGTGCGTGTTCCTGGTGAGTGGGCCGACGTTTCCTGTGGGTTTGCGTTCACGCTGCTCGTAAACTCTTGCAATGAATTGTACTCGTGTGGATCTGGTGGGAAGGGCGAGCTAGGCAACGGGCTGACGCAGTGCCACTTGACCAAGGTGATGGATCTACCGTCCCCACTCAAGAGCATACACAGCTGTCTCGACCACTCTGTGCTGGTTTTACGGAATGGGGACATCTACGGCTTTGGCAATGCGTCCAACGGGAAGCTGCTCATCCTTGACACCAAGAGGATCATCGGGAGGCCAACGTTGATTGGACACGGTGACAAGGTTGCCTTGGGCAAGGACTTCACCATTGTGGAGCGTTATGGCCAACTGTCTTTCCACGGTAAAGACAGGTTTGGTATAAGGGCACATCTGCCGGTGGAGTATGACTCCTTCCAGACGATGTTCACCTCGCTGCACTACACACACGAAGGACGCATGGTCTCAATAGGGAATGAAACGCACGGTCAATTGCAGTCTCTGGCAGGCTCCGTCTGGTGCGTGGGCAGTGAGCATGGGCTCGCAGTTTTGGGCAGCACGGTGAGATCGTGGGGCTGGGGAGAGCACGGGAACTGCCCCACACACGAGTTTGACCATGGTCTGCTAAGCGTGTATGGTGGCTGGGCCACGAGCTGGGTGGTCCAGAACTGTGGAAAAGTATAAATTTGATGGTTAAGGTCTCTCTCTCTCTCTACAACAAGTAACGAACTAACGGTCCATCGACCAACGGTCCATTGCACATTGCCATATACAACTAAAAATGTCCAGAAGTATCTTTCCCAGGGCCATCTTGTCCGGAGACACAGCACATGGGAAATATGTAAAGACTCCTGAGTCGCTCTGGGGTGACTGTATCGCCTGCGCACCACCGCAAAAAGACCATCAACGGGAACCTCTGGAGCTCTGAAGCACAGAGATCACAGTTGTGTTTTTTCCACAGATGTGCAGACTTCTTAATCGCCCACCATTTAGACGGTTTCTCCATCGCATGGTGGGTGTCTGAAACCTTTCAGATAGGGAGCATAAAAGCCCCCCCAACAGCCAACAGTCAACAGCCAGCTCCTATTTAGAAAGTGCTTAACATCTTACGGTTAAAAAGCTGCAAAGAAAGAAAAAAATATTCTCGAAGCTTCCAGAAATTCGCAGCGGGCAACAGCGCGCGCATATAGGGCTTCATATTTAATCCCACACTTAGCTTTCAGGCTCCCCAGGTCATTTGCACCGCTGTTTCTCTGCGTTCTACACAGACGATGTTCGGTGCCGTGTGTTCTGGCCGTCCAGGTGAGTAATGTGGTCTTTCTTGGTGTTCTGGTGCTTTCTGGCGTTCTCAATTGAGTCTGGTATACTAACAGCAAAGCAGTCCAAATCGCTACACAGGTGGAGACGACAAAGTACACGCTCACCATCCCTGCCACCAGTTCACACGTCGCATTGTTCCTGCTCCCCGACACCGCATTCGACGTTAATTACAAGGCCCTTGTATATTTTCAGCTGGATGGCGAGTTCAAGTTGTTTGGCTCGATCGACTCCTCAAAACCATCAACGATATTCAAGTTGAAGAACACCGCAGCAAACGCCGTTGATCTGGATGACTCAATGGTAGACGATGGCGATATTGTGGACACCGAGGGAATCGTCGTGGGGATCTCCATTGAAACTGCCGCAGATGCGGACGTTCTCCTACAATCGATCCAACGTTCTTTGCCAAAGCAGCAATTGACGTTGACGTTACCCGCCACAGCATCGGATACTCAGGACTTGGCGAATAGAATCGTCAAGAATGCGTATAACTACCTCGCCAGCTTCATCGACGCGCAGGGGAACGTCAACATCAAGTATTTTGATCGTTGGTGGGATAAGTTCAAGATGAAGTTGAACAATGACCCAAAATTCTTGGAGAGTGATTAATGATATACATACTCCTACATCTCACATTGATGAATACCACGACGTATATGACAAGCCTATAGCTTGTTTATATTGTAGCCAGAATCCATCTGCTCTTTGGTTTTAGCTTGACTGTTGCAGGGTGATCTGTATTCCACAACCACAGAAGCGATGATCCATGTGTCTCATAAGAGATATGGGACTTCTAGGACAGAGGTACCTAGTATCTACTAGACTCAGGTCTCTAGTACTACTGTCTATAGTCCGAGTCTAAATACTACAATGAATATGAATTGTTCTATTTTACTGTACTATTACCCCCATCAGACATCTTTAAGCTCAAACTAATATCATTTGACAGTATTCCATTGTTGTACGACGCACAACGTGAAGCTCCCTGGTATGCGTTGAAGTTGGAGACACCAGTCGCCAGTGACGGTGAACCGTTAGTACCATGTGGTTAAGACCTTATTAGACTGTTGTATATTTATATGAAGGATCGGAGGTCGTGCTGTAGTACTCATAACTCATCAGTCAATGCCTTTCTCAATCCCATTGGGTTGCCAAAAGTGACGTGTCTTGCCTCAGTTAATCTGGTCCTCCATTCTCCCTCTGCCGATGCGATCTGGTCCACTAGCCAATTAATGAACTCTTCGCTCGTCTTCAAGGACTGGTTTGATTCCTTCATGTGGATGAGCTGGTCAAAGACGTCCTCATCCATCCCATTTGTACGCAGCGATTGTTGGACTTGTGAATACAAATCCTGTGTATATCCAATCTTTTCCAACATCTGTATCAATCTCACACGTGTTGATGAGTCTAACGTATCATAAATGCCCCTAAGGATACTTTCTCCATTGTATTGCCTAAATGCTTCGATTTTATCATTGCCGTGTAGCAAGGCAGATAGCACTCCAACAATTCTCCTCTTGATCAGTGAGCTCTCCACAGGGATATCGTCCAATAGCGTCTTTATAACCATGGTATCGGCATTAGCGAGTGCATCCTCATTATGCCTGAAGCACTGGGCGATGATTCTTAGAATGAGCTCCTTATTAGAAGTGGGCATCGTGGTCAACAGCTCGGAGATGTGTGACGAGATGGTGACACCTCCCTCGAGAGAGTGAGAATGGTCATCCAAGGAGTTCAGTACCTCCGGTGTGATATTCCCTTGTTCCAGGGCATCGATGGCCTTGTTCAAGTCCATGGTGTCATACTCCGCTACTGCCCTCTTCAAACCAACAATGTCGCCATCAACATCAATGCCTTCCTCCTCGAAACCCTCATGCCCATCCTCCATCGACTCATACGCAATCACCTCGCGCCCATAAAGGTTATCCTGCTCCTCAGAGAGCCTGCCCATCTTGTAGCCTGTCTCCATGTCGATTCTGACGTCTAGTCCAACGGGAATCCTTTGTCCTTCTCTGATGACCTTCCAGTGGGCCTGGGGCTCAAATACCAAAGGGTAGCAGTCGTTGTCCTCGTTGCAGATGCGTTCTGTGGCCAGTGTGTTCGTTGCCGTGGTGAGCTGCAACAATATCAGCACGTGCAGGGGATTCATGCGTCTGCGTTGTTGTGCTTTGCGCTTTGTGCCTTGTTGAGTTCTGGTAAAGTGCTATGTGTCAACTTTTTTGTTTTTGGGCCCTTGGACCTTGGACCTTCTCTCATAAAGTTTGCTCTACGATTGCAAAATACAATGCTAAGTCTAATGTACAGTGTATACATTTCTCACTTTGGAGGAGCGTTGTTCTTTTTGAACTCGGTAGATCTCTTCGTCTTTCTAGGCTTTTTAACACGGCCCTTACCGTTCTTGATGCCGACCACCCTGTCTCCCTTCTTTGCTCTGGTGCCCTCGACGACACGGCCGGCCTGCGTTCTGTCCGCCTTTCCAAGCACACGCTTGGCTCTTCCAAGCTGTGTCTTCTGGTCGTCGTTGAGCTGCTTTCCTCTGCCCTGGAGAGACTGTCTGTGTAGCGACTGGGATGGTTTCATCTTCTTGGATCTGGAGATTCTCAACTTACGCTTCTTCTCACCCAACTTCTTCTCATGGAGCATGAGAGCCTTGTTCACACTGATGGAGTCAGTGAATTGCACGTAACCGAAACCCTTGCCCACGTTCGTCTTACTGTCACGGATGATACGCACAAATTCAATCTCACCACATCCACCAAAGATGTTCCAAAGCTCCTCCTCACGCTCTTCAAAGTCCATGTTACCGACAAAGATGGATCTCTTGTTGTCGATCTGTGCCGGATGGGAGACAGAGTCCACTCTGAGGTGCAACCCGAGCAACTTTTGTGAATTGGACTTGAGGGCCTTTCTAGAGGCCTCTCTGGTCTTATAAACGACGTACGCATTCACGGAGTCTCTTGAAGGATGCACTGACTGCTTTACAAAGGCAGCCTTTCTTGGCAATGGCTCACTGAATGCGATAGATCTGAATCTGATGGATTCGATGTCACCATATGTTTGGAAGAGCTTCTTGAACTGCTTGTAGTCTGTCTTTGAGGTGATGGTGGTCATGGCCAAATTGCCCACAAACACCGTACGCTCGGCCTTCTCTGTCTCAGATTCTTTCAGGTCAACAGTCTTGGCAGCTGGAGCTGCTCTTGCCTTAGGGAGTTTCTCCTCCTTGTCGGACTCAGCATCAGAGTCATCAGAATCATCGGAATCAGACTCGTATTTCTGCTCCTTCACCAGTGGCTCCGGGTTCTCCACGAGCAGCTTTTCCATGTACTTGTCCTCGAGGTCGTCATTGTCATCAGTGCGGGCCTTCTTGTTTGGCTTTGGTGTGTCCTCCATCTCCACGTCAGAGTCCTCGCTGGCACTCAGATCGGCCTCTTCTTCTTTGGTACTCGTTCTCTTTGGGCGGACAGCAGGCACAATGACCTGTCTGCCGACTGGGCCTGCGACACCGCTGAAAAGCCCCACGAGGGACTCGTCCTTCTTGGCCTTTCCGAACAGGTTGGACACGGACATCTTTTGGAGCTGGTTTGAGGAATTAGGAAGCACTTATTTACAGAGACAGAGAGAAAGAGAGAGCAGCTCATCGCAGAAAAAATTTCCCATACAAAATGCGCTTATGTCAGTGATTGTGAGTAAATGAGCACAGATAGTCACATAGATACAGCTTGCACACAGCTTGCACACAGGATGATATAACTGATACACGATAAAGTGAAGACGTGCGCTTAAGGATCAGGCCAACTTCGCCACAGTACCAGAGGCTGCTGTCTACAAGTTGTGTCCAGTTGGTCTGGAAGCCTTTGTAGCCTCCTTCACCTCAGGGCCCTGCACTGTGAGCTGTGCACACTGTACACAGACAAGTGCTGTATGTGTATCACTGTGTGTATCCGTTCCTAATACCTCACCCTACAATGTACACCCCACTGCCCTTCTCCATTTACTCTGCTACACCCAAATCAGCTCGCCATATATATATATATATATATAGTCAAAAGCACCGCTGTTACCCGCCCCGCACACACAGAACAAATTGTTTACTCCTCTCTCTGTTTAACCCGAGCAAAGCGCAGTCCACCACGAGAGACTCGCTCAGCAGGACTGATGAAGGACATTGAGCAGCAGAGTAGGTGCCCCTCCGTCCAGCTGGACGCCGCAGAACTAACACACGCAGTGCTGGACACGGGCAAGACGTCGCCCCTCACGGACCTCTCATCGTCCTCCCCATACAACCAGGAGCTACCGCAGACGCACAACACCACAACGACGTCCTCACAGGAGCACAAGCAAGAGCACAAGGCCAAGTCCATAGTGTCTGACTTGTCGTCCGACCTCAGCGATCTCGATTCGGAGGCTGAGACGGAGAAGGACTTGGACCAGGAAGACACGGAGTCGCAATTGTTGCGACTGAGTAAGGAGCACGAGGCAAAGGAGCAGCAGCTCGAGAACGAGGTCCAGAACGAAGATGTACACCCTGATGCAGGTGATGATGATGCCACGATACATGACACCACGCTCAATGATACCCTGATCAAAGAAGAGGTGGCAAGTGAACTACAGGATGATAAGGACAGTGAAGAGGAGATTGTACACCCCGCTGAGGACCTGTCCAAGGTTGTGGAACAGATCAAAAAGTCTGAAGAGGAAGAAGAAGAAGAAGAAGAAGAAGAAGAAGAGAAAGAGGTTGTTATTGAAGGCGTACATGAAGCTTTGATGGCTGATCTTCCCGTGAATGGTCATAAGAGAAAAATGGAGGATGATACCGATGGCATTGAACAACGGAATGGGTCGAAGAAGCACAAATCCGTGGAGATCAAGGATGAAGAGAACCTTCTCGAAGAGGCGGAACAGGCGGAGGAGAATAATGACATGGAACAAAAGGAAACACAACACCAAGATCATGAACAAGAAGCTGAGAATGATAACGAGAATGAAAGTGAAGAGCCTGAAGATGATGAGGAAGAAGAGCAACTTACAGAGGAACAAAAGCTGCTAAAGCAACAAGAAGAAGCAGAAGAGCTGGAGAAGCAGAAGCAGCGGAAAGAGGCGATCCAGTTCCTCACGGAGATTGAAATTGATTTCGCAAAGCTTCGAGACCGGTTATACGAGGATAAGATGTCTCGTTTCAAATCTGAATTGGAGATGTGTCTTGACGGATCCCATCCTGAACTTCAATCCGTTTATTCCAAGATTGATTCCCATCGAGAGGATAGGATACGGTTGGCACAGTTGGAACAGAGGTATTCAATACAATGCATCAATCGAAAAACAAAGGCACAGAGAACTCAAATACATCAACAGTTCTACAAACAGGTTTCAGATTTCAGGACGAGTTACCTTCAAGGATTGATGCAGAGTTGGGATGGTATTAACAAGGAAAGAAGAAACATGGATTTGCAAGAGTATCCGGAGTATGAATACAAGATTCCAGAGTATGTTGATGAGATGGTTGAACAAAGGGCACAGTATAATAAGGAGGTGAGTGTCCTTGTTGGGTTGAATGACTACTATGGATTCCCAAAGGCTCCAAAATTGGCTGCATTACAAGGTGAAGAGTTGGATAATGACTTGAGGGCAATGAATATAAAGCCCTGATTAATTAACATAAGATACATTCGTTGCTCACGTAGTAGAAAAGTGTAGGCCAAACTACAGTGGTGTAAATTCATTAACAAGTTTTAATATACAAACCCTTTAACCATCTTAACGCAATGGAATGAATCTGTTGGAGGAAACACCAGCTCTACCGTGTCTAACTGGAGTGTAGGTGATAGAGAACTCACCCAAGTAGTGACCAACCATCTCTGGTCTAATCTCAACCTGGTTGAAAACCTTACCGTTGTAAACACCAACAACGGAGCCAATCATCTCTGGGACGATAACCATGTTTCTCAAGTGGGTCTTGACGGTAGCTGGCTTCTCGTTTGGCTCAGCAGAAAGCTTAGCAGCTCTCAACTTCTTGATCAAACCAAATGGTTTCTGGTTCAAACCTCTCTGGAATCTTCTTCTGACTCTGGCGTGGGCCAACTTGGCGAAGTCCTCGGTGGAGAGCTCCAAAAGGTCCTTGAGGTCGACACCTCTGTAAGAGAAGGCCTTGAAAGTTCTCTTTCTGGTAGAAGTAGCTGTGGAATGTTAGTATTGCGTGTTCAATCTCTCTCTCTCGTGTTCAGAGTGACAAAAAGTGGTAAATAGGATGGGACAGTCGTATCGGTATAGCTAGAGTAAAGTGATTCCAGTTATGTAGGTTATTCTTTTGCGTACTTCGTTGTGCATCGGCTTCTGTGTGCCTGTATGTGGTGTGCTAACAACCGTATAGTGTCGAACTGTCTTGTCCTCCATTACTCCTTGTGTGAGTTCTTCTGTGAACGTGCCATTCGCCATCCACATGTCCACCCAATGCTCCACTGCTCACTGCGACGGCAACATACCTTCAGACATGATTGATGATTTCTGCTGTTCTGCTGTTCCCAAACGTCTCCTCGATGATTTCTGAGTGTTTGTTAAATTTTCAGCGTTCTCCCAGCCTCCGCCATTTGCGAGTGGGCCGCGAAACTCAGCGGAGAAATGTTCGCGAGGCAGGGACTACATCCACACACCGCTCTCTGTGACTGCGGAAATTCGCGAAACCGCTCGGCGGTAGCTGTGTTGGCTATGAAACACCCGAACACCTGCATAGAATTTTGCGGCGTGCACACTGTGCTCGCTGGGGCGGCGGTGAAAAATGTTTGTGGACGTTGGTGTTGATAACGTGTTTGAAGGTGAAGAGGTCTCCATATACACAAAAAGTGAGTGTCATGGCGGTGTGCAGAGTGATGGGCGCGCTGTGGTGGATGTCCGTGTGTGTGTGCCGTGCTGCTGGTGCGAATATTGAGGTGTTCTATGCAAATTCTTGTGTGCTGAAGGTTTTTTGAGGCCTTGAATGTCATCAATGTTGAACGATCAATGGGGTACAAGCAGATATACCATCACAACGGATTGGCAGAATATCACTGATTAGACCCCCCGTTACGATAAGGCATACAAGTGGTCCTTGTGAGATGGAATACACATACACACACACACACACATACATATATACACGCACGCGACCCAACCCCAACGCACTTCCTCCAGATGGGGCCACAATACTAACATCGAACAGTGTCTAAGTACTTGGCTGCTTACTTGCTTTTGAACGCTGCTGGTGCCGCTCCAACCGCTGACAAGATCACCTCCGTCTTGGAGTCTGTCGGTATTGAGGTTGAGGAGTCCCAGGTCTCCGAGTTGATTGCTGCTCTTGAGGGTAAGTCCGTTGAGGAGCTCATTGCTGAGGGTACTGAGAAGATGGCTTCTGTCCCAACCGGTGGCTCTGGTGCTGCTCCAGCCGCTGGTGCTGCTGCTGGTTCTTCCGAGGCTGCTGCTGAGGAGGAGGTCGAGGAGGCTGCTGAGGAGTCTGACGATGACATGGGTTTCGGTTTGTTCGACTAAACAACTAGTCCCTTTTACTGATTAATTAAAGCGATGTATCTCTATGACAGTTACCTGTAACTCACAACCTTACCTATTGATGAAGCAGCGATCCAATCAAGCTAGACATAGATCTCTCTACCTGTACTGTCCCTACCATTCCACTGGTGGGCTCAGAACCTTTCTGTTTTCGGTAATAGAAAGGTGTCCGTGCGGCAATGAGGCCCTCCAAGTTCCAATTAGAAAGCAAAGCCACAGTTTCCAAGGGGTTTGATACTGGTTTGATGTTGGCACCGTACTTACAGACGTGTATTTGTACTATTCGAACGGCTTTCCCATCAGAATTATAAGATATAGCCAAAATGGCGCTTCTAGCCCCCCTATTTTGTGTCATTTTGGGACGCTCATGGTGCCACTTTGAGATCTTTAACCCGTGAGAATCTCAAACGCCATACGCACGTCATCCCGAGTGATTTGTAAAAAAAAAAACACTGAGCTCCTCGAGGGGGGCCTTATAAGACAATACTTTTGACCTCTTTGGTTACACCCATACTACCACTCACATTAGACGAATTCATACAAATCTTACTTCGAAAATGTCCCACGGTTTCTCGACTAGAGCTGTCCACGTCGGTTCCTCCCCAGACCCAGTCACTGGTGCTGTCATCCCAGCCATCTCCCTCTCTACAACTTTTGCACAGACTGCTCCAGGTCAGCCAATTGGCATCTACGAGTACTCAAGATCTGCAAACCCAAACAGAGCCAACTTGGAGACTGCTTTGGCCTCCCTTGAACAAGGTAAGTACGGTTTGGCCTTCTCTTCAGGTTCTGCTGTTACTGCTTTGATCCTGCAATCTTTGGCCCAAGGTTCCCACGCCATCTCTGTTGGTGACGTTTATGGTGGTACCCACAGATACTTCACAAAGGTTGCCGACACCCATGGTGTTGAAACCACCTTTGCTCACGACATTGTTCAGGAGTTGGAGGCCCTGATTAGACCAGAGACCCGTTTGGTTTGGATCGAGACCCCATCCAACCCAACTTTGTCCATCACAGACATTGCCAAGGTTAAGTCAATCATCGATGCTTCCTCCAACAAGGACATCATCCTCGTTGTTGACAACACTTTCCTCTCTCCTTACATCTCCAACCCATTGACCCATGGTGCCGACATTGTCGTGCACAGTGCTACCAAGTTCATTAACGGTCACTCCGATGTCGTCTTGGGAATTGCCGTCACAAACAACGAGTTGCTCTACGAAAGATTGACCTTCTTGCAGAACGCCGTTGGTGCCATCCCATCCCCATTCGACTCATGGTTGGCTCATCGTGGTGTCAAAACCTTGGCTCTTAGAGTCAGAACCGCTGCTGAGAGCGCTTTGAAGATTGCCCAATTCTTGGAACAATCCAATAAGGTCCAAGCAGTGAACTACCCGGGTTTGTCCACACACGCTGGTTACGAAATCGTTAAGAAACAACACAGAGATGCGCTTGGTGGTGGTGTTATCTCTTTTAGAGTTAAGGGCGGTGCTGAGGCCGCTGCCAAGTTCACCTCCTCTACCAAGTTGTTCACATTGGCCGAGTCTCTTGGAGGTATCGAGTCACTTTTGGAGGTTCCAGCTGTGATGACTCACGCCGGTATTCCAAAAGAGGCTAGAGAGAAGTCTGGTGTTTACGACAACTTGGTTAGACTCTCCATTGGTATTGAGGATGTTGAAGATTTGATTGAGGACATCAGACAGGCCTTGGAGGCTTCCGCAAACTAGAATTCTTTAAAGTACTAGAAGCTAATGACAGATGTGAAACGATAAGGTTGTAGGTAATAACGCAAACTGTGACCACTGTTCCTTGGCCTATTATATCTATGGTGTGGTGTTTGGATGTCCAATGTCATCAAAATTCGGAGCCACAGGGTACACCTTTCAACTACTCTCTGGGGGAAGGAATTGATGCAGAAGGAGAGCCCATCATTCTCCTGTATTCAGTGTCTCGATATACCGGGCTATCACTAATAGGTATGCTGATGGTTGTCAATACTGCAGCACACAGTCTCCCGCAAAGTTTGTGCGTTCCTGTGCAGCAATACACCGTAGATGCGCACATTTTGATACTCGTCTTCAGTACAAACGTCTGGTCTGCTACTTACCTGTGGTGGCTTTCATTGTAAGTAGCTCCATTATTGAAGTCCATCATTGTGCGTAGCTACGGCAACAAATAGTTGAAAACTGAATGGCCGAAACGCAAAAGTGACACAAAAACCAATTAGATGAGCTCGCAAACTCCTTGCAGTCGAAGCTTTGTGGAGCGATAGTACTACCGGATGCATTATATTCACTTCTCGACTTGATCGTGGGTTGAATACAGATTTCGAGATATCACAGCGATTAAGGACCAACAAGCAAACGAGAACACTACGCATTGATGGCAACAACTGATCCCCTTCAGCCTGGGCTGATCAGCAACACCCTCACAAACATTGAGCATACCACTCACCCATTCTTTGCACTTCTTTTGGAGCTCAGAGTACGCATCATGCAACAGTTGAGTGGTCTGGATCTTCTCAACTTCATTAATGCAACCAGAATGGACTGCACAGGATTAGTTCACTACGTTGCCGATGATCCACAGCTCATCGAAAGTGTCTCCCCAACATTACCACTGTTTGTTGTGTATGATTGGCTTGAAGATAGTATCGACACCAGTGTATGGATATATATTTTTGACATTTGCTCAGTTGACCAGTGGGACGTCGAGCGCCTTGCTGAGAAGTTGTCCCAAACATTTGTCATCGTCACATTCACTGCCATTGATGAATTGGATGGCCACGTTGAGATCCAAGAGGATCGACAGAATGATGGTCATGATCTACCTGGTGATGTTGAAAGGGCAAGGCAGATAACACCACCTGGGACTGCTCGCGCACAAATCAATGCCCGCGGAGAGATTGTTGAACCCGTTGTTGAACTTGGTGTTGAACTTGGTGTTGATGTTGACAATGAACTTCTTGGCCCTCTTCAATCAACAGCATTTCCTGGTCAAGTCTCGCAGATTGTGTCATTGTTAGCAGACAGTTCTAGAGTCCTATTCCAAAATTGCCCTGGTATTCTTTTATCTCACATCGATCTCTCAGGAACAATGATAACTTTTGGTAACTCAGTAACGAATGTGATCGTTAGCTGTTGCTGGGCCTCTTCTTATTTCGAGATTATTGGTGACGCTGTAGAGTCCTTCAGGATTGTTGATTGTCACCTGTCTCTCTTTGAACATATTTGCATTGATGATCTTCGCTGCGACGTGATTCACATTCTGGGTGATCTGATCTCTCTCTCGAGGAAGAAGTTTCTTGGATATGAGCTTGTCATTGACAATCTTTTTGAAATGAAGGAATGTGAGCTTGGGGGCAACTATATCCTGCTAGCATTTTGTGATGGTAGACTGGGAAAGGCAGCATCTATGGTTGACTGTTCGTTACAAGACACGGATGATTTGTGCATCTCCTTCCAGACGATGTTCCCTCTGATATCGGGATGTGACTTCTCAGGGTTGTCCACCATCGCGTTGAATCCAGATGAAATAGACCTACTGTTTTTTGGTGAACAACAACTGATTGACTACTCTTTTCTTAAAGGTGTTCCCACTGTGAAATTAGCAAATTTCACAGATCCTTTGCTAAAATGTGCACCATTGGATGAGATGAGAACTCTTGAACTTGGATTTGACCAAAACTTGAACTGCCCCCTCAACTTAGGCTTTGCTAACCTACAAACGTTGGGCATCACACTTGGTGGTGCTGCAACCAGGATTCCAAACTTACAGAATACTGAGAACATTACAGGCTTATGTATTGATCATATCTCATTTCAACAGCTTGAAGAATGGACTTTACTGAGATGCTTTGAAAGGTTGAAGAGGTTGGACACATTCTACTTCAAAGATTGTAATAGAGAGTCGTCTGCAGATATCAGTGAGGCCTTGTGGGATATCTCTCCCCAATTGAAGACTGTGGCACTAAGAGACGTTGACGGTGAATTCTTCTCTGGTGTGGGGATCAAAGCATTCCCTAACATTGAGAGTTTCTACTATTACAATGCATGGCAAGGTGGGGATACGTTCAGGTTAAATTTGCGAGGTTTAAAGTACTTGAGGCATGTCATTTTGGAACTTCCACTTCGTGAGGTGAAGGTATGCAAGGGTAATTCGCCGCATTTGGAGAGGATTCGCATTGAGTCGTCCAAGTATCATCAGGATGTGTTATACTGCTAGTTTGAAATCGATTGATATTTGCAGTTTAGTGTGCATAGCTAATATTATCTCCCACAATGTTTACAGGAAGGGTTGGTTCGAAGATTATTTCCACAGTACTCGACTCTTTCACATGAATGGGGTCAGTAATCTGAAGTTTTTAGAGAGATCAGTGTGATGAGCATCTTGATTCTTGTGAGTTCAACTTTAACAGTACTTTGTATGCGCTGGTTGTCCTTGCTGTACACGATCTCCAATTTCAAAGGTTATCTGCGACGTACCGGACACCTCCCTTCACTTGATGTTAAATTTTCTTTATTTCAGGTACAAGAATGCCCAGAAGTAGGCTTTTCTTGTCAAAGGTGCACATCAGGTATAGTACTTCTAGTAATGGGAAGAGGGTTGAGTGTGCAAGAAATTCAAGATCAACATCCCTCAGTTTCAAGTATTTCAGCTGATTCTTAAGTGGTAAAATCACATAGGATACATCTGAAAGGTATTGTACATTGAACTCACACCATTCAAACATTGACAATTTCGGAAATCCTTGCAGCAGGGATCGGACAGTTATATTCGTTAGAGGAGTCATCGTACTGTTTCTCAATACCAGACACTGGACGTTTGGAGCATTGAAAGTAGGTAGTGCAACAAGATTGCAACAAGTACACAAACATAGCTCAGTCAATTGGGGAAGCTCACAGACCAGAGGGGAGGGCACGTTCATGTCCAATGAAAGGTAGAGCATTCTCAAGTTTGGCAAGGTATCGATCATGGTCAACGGTTCTGGGAATCTCAGTAAGAAAAGCTCCTTAGGGAGTTCAGGAAGCCAAAGTCTGCATTCTCGCAATCTATCTGATGAGTCTCAAGTACAGTTGACAGATAGAGTCTGCACAAACGGGGAGTAGTGATGTTGGTTATCAGTGGGAATGTGTCCTTCAGTGTCAAAAGGAGAGTTCTGAGATTTTTAGCAGTGACATTTTTCATTGTGGGAATCCCACGTTCGTTTAACACGTTCATCGATGCCCATTGAAGTTCCATTGTAAGACATTGCACCTCGCAGTTCTCCATTGAGTATAAACTCTCCACAACGATTTTTTCCGATGGGATGGATAAATTCAGCATCTTGTCTGTAACAGTTGACGGCGAGAGTTTCACAACGTTTGGGCCAGATATCTTTACCGTTTCGCAAGGATTTATGAGTCTTATATCCAAGTTGTTCAGGAATCTCCTAGAACAGCTAATCAAATTAATCTTTTTAAGAACGGCCCCACCTTCAGGTTCATAGGTGAACTTCAAAGGACATAGAGCATCGCAATACTTGAATTCAAGGAGGTTCAGCTTTGAACTGATGACTGTGATATTTGTAGTCTGTTCAAAGAGATGGCCCTGTATACGGAACCTCTTTAGATTCGTGAGGAAGAGCTCAACTGATGACCCCAACATGTTACCCAATTCCACGGTGTACGTGGTAGCCTTGGAATGCGACACGTTGAACTTGACGAAGCTCTTTGTTCCCTTGAGTTCTGCGTAGAGTTGATTGACGTCCCACTTGCTTGAAGTTTTGAAATCAACCACGTTGATCCAAGGCTTGGAGTAAGCGGAGCCTTTCTGACGCGCCTTTATGATCTTCTTGAGATGGCGTGGTTTACTGATATGCTTGATCGCAGCACGCAACTCACACTTTGTTCCCTTAAGCGCCTTGACAAGCATGATGAGAGTTTCCAGGTCCAAGTGGGAGGCAACACGCACTTGCAACTCCAGTGGGAGCCTGCGTAGGTTGAACAGGCATTCCGAAGTCTGTGGTTGTTTCCTGCGGAACACACGTCTCAGCTGCTCCAGCGGAAGTCCCATAGTTTGGCACGAGTGGCAATGTCACGTACAAGTTATTGTGTACAACTGTCAACAGTGGCTGTGAGTTGTACACGTGTACAACTCATACACGAATGCTCTGAGAACGCGTAAACTGAGAGCACAACAGACGCCAAAATGCAGCCTTGACACAACCCCACGGACCACCGGTGGTTTCCCCAATGTGGCAATTCCGGTGGATGAATAGAAACACCCGGACACACTACACTGCTTACCTAATACATTACCTAATTGGACAGAACAAAACACCTGAACACCATATTGATTACCTAATATGTTACCGATTTCCACACACCCGGACACCTCTGTGGCTGGTGTGGCGCAGTCTCTCTCTCCCGCCGAGTCACGTGAAATTCTGCCAACACACCCACACTTCTCTCAATTATGGGCTCTTGTTGTGTCAATGGGGAAGGATCCACAGCTCCCAGGGCCCTCCAACATGAAAATTTGCTTCGCTAGCCACTGATCTGTTGAGTTGGCAGTACCGTACCGTCCCGTAACAACAACACAGCAATATGGCCACCAACATCACCTGGCACCCAAACCTCACCCACGAGGAGCGCAAGGAACTCACCAAGCAGAGCGGTGTCACCATCTGGCTCACCGGTCTGTCTGCATCGGGAAAGAGCACCATTGCATGCGCACTGGAGCAGTACTTGTTGAAGAACGGCGTGTCTGCGTACCGTCTGGACGGCGACAACATCAGGTTCGGCCTGAACAAGGACCTGGGCTTCACAGAGGCTGACAGAAACGAGAACATCAGACGTATTTCTGAAGTGTCCAAGCTGTTTGCCGACTCCACCGCAGTGGCCATCACCTCGTTCATCTCGCCATACAAGGCTGACAGGGACAATGCCAGAAAGCTGCACGCTGACAGCGGACTGCCGTTTGTCGAGGTCTACGTTGACGTTCCATTGGAGGTTGCCGAGCAGAGAGACCCAAAGGGCTTGTACAAGAAGGCCAGACAGGGCATCATCAAGGACTTCACTGGTATCTCTGCACCTTACGAGGCTCCAGAAGCACCTGAAATCCACTTGCACACTGATAAGACCTCTGTTGAAGAGAGCGCGCAGCTTATCATCGAGTACTTGAAGGACAAGAAGTACATCCAATGATTTGGTTGTGCTTTGAAGATGTACTTAATATACTTTGACTAGATGTACTGATATAAATGCAATAAAAAGAATAACAACTGGGCACCTTGTTCATCCACGCTTGAGACTGTTGAGTCTTGCCTGTAGATCATCATCCGCATCTTCACCACCAATCGCTTGGGCCACCCTGGCGGTCTCCTTCTCCTGTGCCACGAGCCCCTGGGGAGTCTCCTGCATCTTGGTGTTCAAGTCGACACCAATCTCGTCGAGCACCTTGCTCACGATCTCATCTGCTTCCTCATCCTCCTCCAGTTCGTCGCCCATGGCGTCGTCAATGGCATCATCCATCATCTCCTGTCTCTGGTCCATCATGTCGTTCTCCCGCTCAAAGTCCATAGCAATCTTCTGCAACTGAGGCAGGTTCATTGACCTGTTCATCGTGCCCAGAAGCCTGGTCGCATCCCTCATGCTCATCGCCATCTGGTCAGAGCTTCTTACAGCCTGGATCCGCAGACTGATCGCCTGGAGTTGGGTCCGCATCGTGTTGAACTTGTCCACGTAGCGTCTCGTTCTCACAAGATCCTTCGCCTGGATCTTGCACGCGCCCAGCTGGCCCTGCTTGGCGGACTTCTTGATGTCCTGTATGAGCTTCTTCTCCTGTGCCTCCAGTTTCTTCCTCTCACGCTCCAGTTCTCGTTGCGTGCGCTCCAGCGCACGCTGGTTCTTCCTAAGCTTCTCCTGTGGCGTCATCCGCTTGCCAAAGGCCCACTCAAAGACCTGCATAGTGGCGTTGACAGCTGTTTGCTGAGCTCTGTTTGTGTGCTCTTGTTGTCCCCGTTATCTCGTTGCATTGGCTGGGGGGGGTGTTTTTTTTTTTTTGAATACTGCCTGCCCCAGTGAGAAGAATGAAACACATTCAGCCATAAAGCACATTCAATCATACAATCACATTCATAGATTACATCCACATACAGCCACACACAATCATACACACACAAATATGTCACTCTCTTCTCTTCGGCTGCTTGAGTCATACGTCGAGGACCTCTCGCTGCTCGTGGACGAGTCCTCAAGGTTGAAGGCGCTGCAGCTGTCGTACGAACACAACGACCACGAGCTACGCAAGAGTCTGGCAAAGATCACCAAGTTCCTCGAGCGCAATGACGACGGCGAGAACTACGAGGAGCTCGTGGACGAGTACGAGGAGCTGCGCTCCAAGATCACCACTCTGGACACGGCCATGTACAAGTACACGAGAAACATCGTCAAGAAGGTGGATAAGAAGAAGTCTGTACGGTTCAACGAGACTCTGCAATTCCAGGACTCACCACAGGAGTCTATAAAAGCTTCGCTACCCGCATACAGGGACACCGTTGTGGATTCTCCAGATGCTGCGCTCTCTGATGAACTCTTCCAGGGGAGGACCCGCGAAGCTGAAGATGATGATGAAACAGAGAGCATCAACTCCGCAAGCAACACAGAGGTGTTCATCCAGCACCAGCAACAGCTTCTTGACCAGGACGTGCATCTTGACGCACTTGCTGAGAGTGTAAGAAGACAGCATGGTCTCTCAGTCGGTATTCATTCAGAACTACACGATCAGAACATCTTGCTAGATGACCTAGAAGCCCAATTGGACTCCAGCGATAGAAGACTCCACCAGGGACGTAGAAGATTGGAATACTTTACGCAAAAGGCAAAGGAGAATGGCCAGTGGCTGACTATCATAGTGCTAGTGCTTATCTTAGTTCTTTTGTTGATTGTGCTTAAATAAGAAGGAATCCTGACGGTGGTTTACGAGAAACTATTGTAGTTATAGACACGGACCGATGTCTGATATCACTCCCTTATTTCATCCGGATGTAGTGCGATGCGCTGTGGACTATCTTGGGTGTAACCTGCGATTACGGTGCATGAGGACTGGGAGGCCCCCCCCCTCCAGAATCCTGACCATTGTATAAATAACTTGAGAACACTGCCCTTGAGACTTGTGTATAGGCCTCTTACCTACTACCATTACTACTTGGTGAACTATGGGAACATACTCACACATCATGCATCCTCTTTACACGAGAACGGTATGCCATAGCATTCCGGCCTTTATCTCTAAGTGGACTTTCATGTCGGACTTATTAACGCCCGATGGCGGACTTATTAACACCCTTGTTAGGACCCCATTTTTCAGCCAAATTGACACATTTGTAGCTCCTCGTTGCGTCCAGTGTATCAGTCGTCGAGGTATCCGTCTCTTCTGAGTCTTTTCGTTTTATTATTTCTCGAATGTTTGTTGAGAGACCTTTGAAACCATTCTTTCAACCCCTCATTGTACTTAGTTGCATTTTACAATCATCTCACCGCCGTTTTGATTGAATGGCTGGCGATGTCTAATTATACAACAGCTAGGAGAGCAAAATATCACACGATTATCATGGATTATCAGACAATCACGCACCATCCTATCAACTACCACAGCTGCCCTAGGATTTACCGTCGTTGCAAAACTTGCAATCATAAGTTAATCTGCTGGTGTTGTTACCGACCTAAAGCTGCATGGTACGGACAATATTTAGGTCGCTAAGTCTGGTTTGACCGAAGACCTGAACATAGTTGTACAGCTCAATAAACGATACACCACATTATGGTCTTCCATACTGACATTCAGACATGGTAGATGCTTCTTCAGTTAAAAACTATCCACACCATCACGGCTGATAATCCCCTTAGTTGAGATAGGCGATAAGACGAAGCTGAAATTTGTAGCCTCCAGGATTGCCAAAGGCAGTGTATGATTACCGAAACGACCAATTAGTGCTATCGAATAATCTTGTGCACCGACACAGTTGAAAACTGAAGTGACACGCAAGTAGGCTTCATTCCCAACAGTAAACAACAGTGGCGTGACATCATCACGTTTATTCCATTGACCATCAATGATGTAGTTCTCTATACGGACCAACCTAGGTTACACCAACGTGATTATCTCAGACACTTCAGTACTAAATCTTTGCCAATCTCTCAGTGCACTTAAACCCGCAAGCCCAATAAACCGTTGCAGAAACATCTTTCCTGCGTCATCTGCGAGTTCTTCAAGTCTGACATCGGTGGACCGTGGAATGTACGTAGCAAATGTTCCATATTATCCAAGCATGAATCCCCTGATGTGAGACAGCAGCAGTAATCATAAACGCTGGTTGTGTGGCAGACAATCTGAAGGACGCTAACAACTGTAACAAGTTCTCAAAATGACGCCTGACCCAGTACTTTCACCGCAAGAAGAACACCAATCCAGACAACTGAAACGATTCGTCGATTACGTTCGTGAAACTGTAGAAGTTTGCTGAGTGTGATAAATATATGAAGATGTAGACGGTGGAGAGAGTTCAACATCTCTTTTAGAGTTTCCTGATGTGGCCACAAATTCATGAGAAAACCCAACCGGAGAGTGCGGCTTCAGCACTACGGTGTGTTTGATGAGTGCTCAAATTTCACGCATGTCTTCTAAGAGCATTATTTTATTCACCTGGTGAAGTTTTAATCCCTCATAATTCTTCCATTGACTTTAATGGGTTATAATAACAATTTAGCATTGTGCTTGAGCAGTCTTCGAAACCAGGCAATCCCCAAGGAGTCACCTTTTCTGGAAAAAAGTGCCAAAAATTAGATCAAAACCAGAAATAGAGCAATTGAAGTAAAATAAATAGGTTAATGAACAGTAAAGTCCTACCAGTGTTAATATCTGCTCTCTGAAGTTTGTATTTCCAATGGGAACCGCCACCACTCACTTTGCGACAAAATTATTGTGAAATGCTTTTGATCTAAATCAATCCCTTTGTTCCCGTTCTGTTAAAATGTCATGGAATAATATCAGATCTCACTCACAAACAGAGCGGCCTGTGGCACACTCCTAGTATATTTGACTTTGTAGAGCGAGTAAAGATGAGAGATACGACAATATTTCGCCTGAAATAGCCTAAGCTAATTAGTAATAACGGAGTTACGGTGACACTAGTGACAAGATAGAAGATACAGCGACAATGAGGACAAAAGTGCAACGTCTGAGAGACGACGTGCAGTATATTAATATTAAAATCCTTCCTGAGATGAACACCTAGAAACTCTGAAACTGGACGTCTAAAAAAAAAGAGACAAAAACCTGAATGAAACCAAAAAATGACGAGTAAATAATTAACCAACGTGAAGTGTGCATTTATATGTGAATAAAGTATGATATGCAGTTGTGGAGTAGTGTATGCGTGTGTGTGCGTGTGTGAGCGTGTGTGTGTGCATGTGTGTGTCATGTCATGTGTCAAACAAAAAAAATCGAAAACGTGAATAGGAACTTATTGTGTAACTTGTGCGTGGTGTAATGCTTCATTATTTGTGATAGTGAGGTGATAGAGACAGTGGTCATTTATGCTGCTGGATGTAGGGATGTAGAGATGTGAAGATCAAAGAATCCCAGGCATGTAGCCCTTGACCGCAGACAAGATCGCAGACAAAAAGTCCACTCACCATGGTCTGACCGGGGTGCCAGGATAGTACTGCTGATGGCCGTGGTGAGCCTGAGGCAAGTCAGGTCTTCTGACCTGACTCTGAGGAGAGCCAGGGTACAATCCCTGTTGTGGAGACCCATGGACCAACTGCGGTGAAGCGTAGCCGCCCGTCTGAGGCCCAAGTCTGTGTCCGCCGTGGCCGCTCATCTTCACTGGCGTCACGTAGGGCGACATCTGAGACTGCGAGCCCAATCCGTGCACACCGCCAAATAGAGAGGTACTTGTATGACCTCCAGCCGTACGGCGCTTCGCCGAGGAGAATCCGCCATCGTAGTTTGGCGCAGGGCAGAAGTCCACGTCGTCCTCCATCAGCATCGACTTGACAAGGGACATGCGCATTCTCGCAGCCTGTGCCGCTTGCTGCTCGCGCTGCTGGAACTGTTGTGGTGTGTTCAACTGCGACATATTGAGCGGTTGCAGTTGGCGGTACTTCAAGTTGAGGTTCTTCTGCTGTTGTTGTTGTTGCTGCTGCTGCTGCTGTTGCATTTGCAGCTGACGAAGCTGCCTGAGCTGCTCAACACTGTCAGCGCTCAGCGGAAGCGATCTGTTCATCGCCATTTCAGCCGCCGTGTCCGTTTCCCTCTCCTCGCTCTTCCGTCTACGATGTGCCGTTTGAGATCAAAAAAATGCCAAAAAATTTCAGCTTTTCTTTGAGACTCCAAAAAATCTGCCAGCGTTCTGCACGGGCAGCGAAGCTTCTCTCAAAATGAGCACCAAGGTCACCACTTTCGGAGCTCTTTTGGGAGCTGAAAGGTGGTCACACAGGCACATACAGATACACACACACAATGTACACGGCGAGAAGATACACAAGCTCGCTTCTGCGGCCGAAGAAAACGCTCACCCTGCGTCCGAAGAAGTCCACCCATAATGGCCATGCAGACAAGTCATCAATGACCACTCCAACACCTGCGAGAACGAGATTTGCACCCTCCCCAACAGGGTTTCTACACCTGGGGTCCCTCAGAACAGCTTTATACAACTATCTCCTGGCAAAGTCCACCGGTGGGCAATTCCTTCTGAGATTGGAGGATACGGATCAGAAGAGATTGGTCCAGGGCGCAGAAGAGAGCTTGTACGATTCGCTCAAATGGTGTGGACTTGATTGGGACGAGGGTCCAATAGTTGGAGGTCCAATGACCCCATACAGACAGAGTGATCGTACAGAGATATACGCCGAGTATATCGGCAAACTCCTGGACTCTGGTGACGCGTACCGTTGTTTCTGCTCCAAGGATCGATTGAAGAACTTGAGAGAATCAGCTCAGAAACTCCAGCCTCCAACAACGGTATCATATGATCGTTACTGTTCACATATCCCAAGAAAACGATCTGACGTCAAGGCGCAGACCGAGCAGTTCACAATCAGATTCAAATCTCCAGAGAGATATCCACCATTCACAGATCTACTGCATGGCACCATTGACATGCAGCCACAGGTCAACAAAGATGATATCCGCTATGACGACCAAGTGCTCATCAAGTCAGATGGTCTACCAACGTACCACTTCGCTAATGTCATTGACGACCATCTGATGAAGATCACCCATGTCATCCGTGGTGAGGAATGGCTGCCTTCAACTCCAAAGCATATCGCCATGTACAAGGCTTTTGGATGGAAAGAACCATCATTTGTGCATATACCATTGCTAACCACCACAGGCGACAAAAAATTGAGCAAGAGATCCGGTGACACAGATGTGAGAAGTTTTAAGGCAAAGGGAATATTACCAGAGGCATTGATCAATTTCGTCGCCTTGTTCGGTTGGGCTCCAAGATCGGATTCAAATTCTGAGATCTACGATCTGAAACAATTGGTGAAGATGTTCTCAATAGAAGACCTCACTAGGGGAAACGCCAAGGTTGAAGATAAAAAGTTGCTGTTTTTCAACAAACATTACCTCCATGAAAGAATCAGAAATGAGGACCCAGAGATCTTCTCACAGGCTTACGAATTGATGAAACCATTCAACGTCAATCTTGAACAATCAGCAAAGATGTTGAAATTGGTGTGCCAAAACCTGCACACAATCAACGAAATTACTTCTTATTCATACTTGGTCTCCCCATGTGACCTTGCATCAGAACATGCTACGTCATATATCCAGTCAACAGAACCGAGTCGGTTGAAGCTGATTCTCACGACTTTCCAATCAAGCACCCTAAGCTGTGATCTTGATCACTTGGCACAGGAACTACTATCACAAGGAGTGAAAAAGGGCGAAATCTTCAAGGCATTGAGGTATGCACTGATAGGTGGTGTCCCTGGTCTGAAGATCCCGTTACTGATCGAATGGTTTGGTGACGAGGACTGTCTTTCGAGACTTAGACAGGCCCTAGAAGAGGTCAACCAGTTGTGAGCTTAGTGGGCGGAATGAGAACATAGATAACGATACTTGTAAATACAGATAAAATTCACTCATAGAATAACACACTTCTTCTTGCCCTTCCTCAATTTGGTAGGCTTCATCTGTGCAATCCGATCATTTCCTTGATATTCGTTATAACCAATGTCACTATTCTTCTTCAATGCGAACCTGCTCTTCATCTTCTTAAATCCAAATCTATTCCGTGGAAGCTGTTCCAAATCATTCTGCGAAATTGCCAAAGCAACATTGAAAACATCTCTAATGTTCTCAGTGGTTTTAGCAGAACATCTAATATGCTTTATCGCACCAATTTCTTTAGAGAGCTGCTCAGCTTCTTCAAAGGACACAGCATCTTCACCACTTGAGCTCAACATATCCAATTTCGTTCCGACAAGAATCAGAGGTACATCTTCACAAAACATCTTCACCTCTGGTGCCCATTTCTCTCGCACATTGTGTAAACTGATTATGTTATTCACCGCGTAGCACACGACAACAACATTCGTGTCAGGATAACTCAAAGGACGTAGCCTATCATACTCCTCCTGCCCAGCGGTATCCCATAGTGATAATTGAATGATCTTTCCTTGTGAGCCCCGCACTTGGCTGATATAGTTCTCAAAGATCGTTGGGACATATCCCTCTGGGAACTCTCCACGAGAATAGGAAATCAACATGCAGGTTTTACCGCAGCCACCATCACCAACAACGACGAGCTTCACCATATGGTCCGAAAACATCGCATGGGTGGTCAACGGAACGTAGTCAATGATCGTATCAAGTCGTAGTTCCTGTTTGGACGAGTAGGGGATCTCGGACTGTCTTCTTTTGGCAATGTCATATGGAGTCTCCAAGGAAGTGCTGATAACGTGGAAGGTTCCGTCGCTCTGTGGCTGTGCGGGAGAGTCCATCCTGTTGGAGGACTGGTAGTAAGGTGATGACAGTCCACTCATATCTAATGCTGCGAGAGTTCAGGGGGGCTCAGCCTTGAGGTCAATGAACAAAAGTCCAACGTCTTAAAGATTTCCAGTGTTTTTGTTTACTTTTTTCTTCATTCTGCCTTGCCGGATAAATAAAGCGATGTACAAGTGGTGGAATGCTCCAAAATTGACTAATGACAGGGCTTGATCTACAACTTGTCTATTGTTAGGGTTGCCATTGGAAATGTCTTTAAAGAAGTCACCATAGTATTAGGTGTCTAACTGGATTATGAGCTTCATGTCTTCGTTGTACTTCTTGATGAAGTCCAGATCAGCAGGCTGGAACTGCAGAACGTCGTTGAAGATGGGGTCAGTACTTCTCGGATCAAAGTCCTTGTTCAACAAGCCAGTCTCGTTGTTGAAGTCCAACATGTCAACACGTTCATCACCATCCTTGTTGAGGCTCAAATTCTCTACGTTCACCAACATTGCAGTGTTTCTGGAGGATTGCGCGGCGGCACCTTTGTAGTAATTATGCCCACTGTTCCGTGGTTTTGCTGTGAAGGTTTCACTTGGGTAGTGGAATCTCTGAAGCAGAGTGGTTCTAAATCTGGAAATGTACCCCTCTTCAATGTCAAACATTCTTGGTTTGAATCTATCCTTCTCGTCAAAGAAAGCAGGAATTGGATCGTTCAAAACCGTGTTTCTCACAATGAAATGACGACGACGAGTCATGAATGCCATCAAACGACAGCAGTAATTGGCGTACACCCTGTAGTTATCTTCCAACCCGCCCAACAGAGCATCCATACTCAGCGGGAATAAACAATGGAATCCATTGAACAAAAACGTGAAGATATATCTGGCACCAACAAGAATTTCTGCGAGCACCTCAGCGAGTGCATTCCAAAATGCGTAAATTACCTTATCCACTGGTCTTGTCTTTGAATTGACAGCATAAGCTCCAGATGGAACACACTCATACCAATTCTGCAGCAGTGAGTAGAGTTTATTCACTGGGAACCTCAGAACATGCTTATTAGACTTTTCCTTCTCCATGAACTCTAAACTGAACTCAATGAAATCCACCAGGGATTCATAATGCGTATGGATTTCATCATCACTATCAATTAAATCTTCATCGTTGAGGAAGTTCGCACCAAATTCAGTAACAACTTCCAAGAACTCATGTAACAGCTTATGATCATAGGCAGGATGGTACACGTATCTCGAGGTGAAACGTAAGCCATCAGCAATGTTCTTCAAGGTATTCAAACTCTTTGGGAATTTTTCTGGTTCTTGGAAACTGGCAATGATCAATGCAGAAGGACCTTGGCACATGGAGAAATGGTCCTTCATCGGGACATCTCGCAGATAAACAGATGAGCACGTCAACACAGTGGATATGATCTGCAAGGGCATAGCATTTTCATCATTGATGTTGCTCAAATCATGAGTGACATAATTCATTGCCTCACCACGATGTTTCAAGAAATGGTATCTCAAGCCAGGATAGCCTCTCATCAGAACACCGATACCGTATAAAATCATTGCGTCAAAGACATATGGATGGGTATAAGACAATGTCAAACGGCCATGAGCTTGTTGCAAGAGGAACACACGAGCAAAGACACCAGCAAAGGTCTCGCCGAAGTGTTCAGGATGCTTTTTCGAATCAAAATGTGGAAGTGTTGATGTATGCCTTATGAGTGGGATTTCCACTTTTCCATCGGTGTGGATCGGTTTCAAGCTGATTTTGACGGGTGCGTAGGAGACTGGTGAGCTTTTTGATTCAGGTGTGCTCAGAGAGCCAGGACTCGTCTTGCTTGACGAGTCATAGGTGTACTGTTGTAATTTCACCTGGATTGGATGTATGATATCGGTTGACGAGTTCGTCAGCATAGACGCAGACCGCACAGCACCTGTAGAGACCATCGCGGCATCAGTGACAGAGATGAAGGAGCCATTTGTAGAGAGTTGAGCACCAGAGGTTGAACTCACTGACTGTGTACCTTCTGATATGGAAAGCCCAACTGCTGAGGAGTGTACATTGGCTGTTTGGTGGAGTCTCTGAGTAGACGCGGAGTACATATCATTGGACATGCCAACCTGCTGCTGTTGCTGCTGTTGATAAGAAACAGCACTCTGAGAGTATGCCATATTCTGAGGGCGGAATGTGCCAGAGGAAGGAGCTTGACTGTGATTCTGATTCTGCTGGAATGAGCTGAGATATGTGTTCACGCCCTCAGCCTCCATATGGATCTGCTTGATGAGGTCAAGCTCCCTCTCTGTGTAGCTGAGGTAGCCGCACCATAGCTGGCACTGTTAGTATCAACGACCAAAAGACAGAAATAGCAGAACGGACTCACAGATCTCGCAGCACACTTCTTGCAGTGTGGTAGCTTCTCATCGCACTTCACCCTTCTTTGCTTGCACTGCGGGCACCCTGTGCTGTGTTAGTACCGATGCTCGTAGCCCCTCCTGCTGACCCTGAGTGACCCACCCAAACGAGAGTTCTTGTGCTTCTTTCGGTGCATCTTTTTCTTGGGATCGGTATGATCGGGATGATATAAGCCATCCACACGCTCGTCCCGTGTCTCGTCCATTGTTCCTTGGTCAATGCACCATGCGGTGAACTCTCCTTGAGGTCCATGGCAACGGCGAACGTTTGTTTTTACGGCGTTACGAGGTTACGAGAGCCCGGAGATACCGGCTGGCGGGCCGCAGTTTACGCAAGTCTACAGGAATGGGACAGGAGACAATAGACATGAGACAATGGACAATGGACAATGGACAATAGACAATGGACAAAGGGCAATGGAAAAAGGGGCATGGGCAATGGGCAACGGAAAAAGGGCATGGACAATGGGCAATGGACAATGGGCAAAGTCAGGAAGTGCCAGCCCATCCGGTCAGCGCTTCCACGAGACACTGAACCTCGTAGAGCATCCACACAATGAGCAACAGCTTCAGTAGCAACTTGGCCTGCACGGACAGCGCGTCACTCTCGTCAATCATCGTGAACACTTGTGACACAACGGGTATCGAATTGACAAGGTCGACGAATGACGCGTGCTCTGGCAGTAGGTCAGCGTTAGCAATATGTTCTGT
This sequence comes from Williopsis sargentensis, assembly GCA_020995425.1. NCBI lineage: Eukaryota > Fungi > Ascomycota > Saccharomycetes > Phaffomycetales > Wickerhamomycetaceae > Williopsis > Williopsis sargentensis. The sequence goes on along the minus strand of CP083465.1, from coordinate 1,635,753 downwards.
ATGTTGTATGTGCTGTTCCTGCTGTGTATTTTGTATGTGATGCTGTGCCTGTTGTGTATGTTGTATATGCTGCTGTGCCTGTTGTGCTTGCTCCAAGTGATCAGATGGTATCTCGTACGCTTGCGGAACCTCCGCTCTATTACGTACCTTGTCTCTCGATCTGAATATCTTCTTGAACAGCTTCTGGCGCTTAGGACTTCCTCTGACCTTGGGTATCTCCAGCTTTTCTAGTGGCAGTGCCGAAGGGTATGGTGCGCTGGTCATCACAGGTTCAGCGATGTATCCAGTGGGCACATCCTTTGCAGGCTCCGCTCTGACAACAGGAGACTCTGACTCTAGCACTGGCTCCTCCAACTGCTCCTCAGAGCCATCGTAGTCGCCATAGACATCGACCTCATCGTCTTCATCCTCAAACTGCTCAAAATAATATCCATCACTGGTGATCCTCAACTCACCATTGTTCTTCTTCAGCCTCTTATCCATACTATTCTCATACCCAATCGCCAGCGTGGGCATCAACTCCAGACTATCATCACTTCCCTGGCGATGCTGATACATCACACTAGACTGCTGTTTTAGCCTTATCTTGCTCTTCTCGGCCTTGGACTTGCCAAACATCCTCATGTTATTCAAAGTGTTCATCCCGATCATGGGCTTCTTCTCCTCAAAGACAACGTTATTGGCATGATGAGGTTGATAGCCATACCGAGGCTTGGGGCTTGGTATCCTCTGATCAACAGGGGACATCCTTGGCGAATGGGACGCATTCCCAGACGTGGACCTCTGGCGTTCCCCTGAGGGCGATGCGCCAGTATCACTCCGTGAAGATACCCTCGAATTACCACTCTTGCCTGGTTCAACACGTTGAGTCGGCGATACCATACCATGGAGTGACGTCCTTGATGACGAGTTACTCTGCGAAACCACCTTAGGAGGCGTCTGAACTTGCATAGAGACCGGCACTTGTTGATAGCTGCTCCTGCTGTTCTGCCTCATGATGCGAGGGTCAGTGCCTTGCGGATACGCTGAAGTCATCATCTAGCACGTCTATAATAATTCGTACCCACCAATCCAATGGTTACAACGCCTGTTAGGGTTAAGGTTTGGACCAAGAATTGGCGATGGTTCTTAAACTGTTCTGCAAGACAGAGCCCGTGAAGTGGCTGGTTCACAACCCATGTTTAGAAAGTGCGGCGCTAACCAAACGTTTTCATGCCACAATTCTTAATCCTAGTAAGGAGCAAAACACATTCTCTACAAAGTGTCAGGTATAAAAAAGAATAAGCTGGGCAACATTATAGCAAGGATGCAGTAGTCATCAAGACACGCAAACCACCACAACCACAGGGAGAGACAGGCCCCAAAAAGCAAGACAAAAAGGTATAAAAATAACGACAAGAACAATATGAGAAGAAGGGCACGCATGCATATAGGCCCTCTCGATAATTCAATCATTCAGATCTAGAGAACTAAAACACTCCCATAAGCAAAGAATAAGCCAGCGATGAGTAATTTACGTCACATATGCCGCAGGGTCATTTACAAACCAACAAGACCCTTGATCTCCTCAGCCAAGTTCTCGATACGGAACTCCAAGTCCTTAAAAGTCTCCTCGATAGAAGCCTTCAAGTCAACGGACTCAGTTTCAGCAACATCAGCAACCCAGAACTCGGTCAGGTTATGGCCAGCACCGTTGTAGATCAAGTAGTTTGGAGTGTCCTCTGCGATGTCGGACAAAACATCCTTGGTGGAATACTCGATGATCTTCTTCTTCAACTGAGCTGGAGTGATGCCACCCTTAACAGAAAAAAACTCAGAGTCAGCACCAGGCAGCAATGACAAGTAGTAGGACAACAAACCAGCAACGTGTGGAGAAGCCATGGAAGTACCAGACAAAGTGGCAGTGGCAGTCTCGGAACCAATGTAGGTGGACAAGATGTTCAAACCTGGGGCAAAGATGTCAACACACTTACCATAGTTTGAGAAGTAAGCTCTAGAGTCGGACAACGTGGAAGCACCAACGGTAACAGCCTTGTCAGCAGCAGCTGGAGAGTAGTTACAAGCATCAGCATTGTCATTACCAGCGGCGACAGCAAAGTGGATACCGGCCTGAACGGCAGCGTTAACAGCCAAGTCCAAAGCTGGAGACTTACCACCGCCAAGAGACATGTTTGCAGTAGAACCCTTGAAGCCCTTCTTGTTGTCCTTGGCAGCCTTAGCATGAGCATTGGCAGCGAATTCAACACCCTTGACAACGTCAGACATTGTACCGGAACCGTTAGATCTCAAAACCTTAACGGCGACAACCTCAGCCTTCTTGGCGACACCGTAGTGCTTGGATGCAATGGTACCGGCACAGTGAGTACCGTGACCATTACCGTCAACATCCTCATCACCAGATGGGACTGTGGAACCCCAAATGGCACGACCTTCAAACTCAGTGTGGCCAACGTTGATACCAGTGTCAATGACATAAGAAGTGACACCTTCACCTGCTTCATTGTCAAACAAATACTTGTTGAAAGAGCCCAAAGTCAATGGTTCGCGGTGAGAGATTCTGGACAAACCCCATGGAGCACCGTTCTGAGTGTCAAACTCAGAGGCAAAGACCCTAGAGTCTCTCTCCACAAACTGGACGTGTGGGTTGCGACGAATCAACTCAATGGTGTCATCCAAGAAATAACCGAAGTAACCAGACATCAAGTTGTCGACAGAGAAGACGTCCAAGATACCACCAATGTCGGAGGAAATGGACTCTTGAGTGAGCTCCTGGAAGAATGAATGGGTTGGGTCCTGCTCGTGCAAGAGCTGAACAGCGTTGAAGTGCTCAGTGTTGACCCACTGCTTGTGGAAGTTGATTTCCTCAGGGTCAACGCCATCCTTGAAGACAATGATGAATCTGTGTGGAATCAAGTTGCGGCCTGCGGATTCGGTGCTGATGAGCTCAGCAGCCTGGTCCTCTGGGAGCAATGCAGCCTGCAAGAGAGAGGTGTCAACGACTGCTGGGGCGATAGCCTCAACACCGGCAACCTTAGCGTCATGGTTCTTGACGGCAAACACATCGCTAGAGGAGATCTCAGGGATCACAAGAGCGGTTGCGACAGAGAGCAAGACTGAGGCTGGGAGCAAAAAGGCGGTCTTCATCTTGTGTTGTTATTTGTAGTTGCTTGTTGGTCTATCCCTTTTTTGTAACCCTGTAGGTAGTTTGAAGAGAGGAGAAAGTAGTTGTTGTTTGTTGCTGGTGTGTGTGTAGCGGGTGTAACTGTTACTGGAGCGGTTTGGCAGAGCAACGTAGCGGGTGTGCTGGCTGTTCTGTTCTGCTGTTCCAGGGGTTGTTGCTTGGTGGCTGAGTGGCTGGCAACAGGAAACAGCGGGTGGCAAAGCCCTTGCCTTTATACAAAAAAAGCACCGGGACACGCGCTCGCAACCGATTTTATTCCGCGAAATTGCTCACGATAAGCTGATAAGCATGCGCGCCCCACCCCGCTGAAAAAGGAAGCTGTCATCGTTGTGTGACACACGACTCACGAGCTCTATCAGCAGCACTCCTGGCTGGTGATTGGACCACTTGTCAGCTGGATTGTCCCAGTGGAACTCATATTGTGGTGCTGTGTACATCACAGATCTATGAGACTGTGTCATCACGCTCCACGGGACCGGGCATGTGAGCTGCAAGACTGCCAGATACCATGCGTGTCGACAAAGAATTGTGGCGTCCTGTGACTGTGGTACCACTCCACAGTTGTGCTGAATAAATGACAATGATCATTGATAATCAAAATCATTTTGCCCGGATCAAATGAAGGAGGTTGGGGAACTTTGAAGTGGACCGTCGAGCAGAAAGGGTGAAGTGTCACAAAACTTAGGCGGAACTCCATGGCGCTGGTCCAAGACCTGGTACCAGGTCGGGGACCAAACGCTATTTCCGAATGCGCGGATACCAAGCTCTCCAATCTAACATATGAGATACGCGTTGCACTGATACCGACAGATACGGAGACAGTCACATCATACTCGCTTCACTTAAGCTAAAAGTGCCTTGTACAATGCGTGGCTTCTCTTTCTTTGCTTTCAAAGTCGGCTTCTTTCGATGGAAATATGTAACACGTATCCAAGGTGGCCAAGAATCTGGGACTTTGATAGCTTGTGTTACCGCTACACTTCTGAATCATTTTCTGTCAATATGGCTCTGTATTGGATTTGAAGTTTCCATGGCCATTCATAGCTTATGGAGAACATTTCCTGCTTTTTTGAGCTCAATGATTAGTGAACCTGTATGCACCGGTAGTGTTCTGTGAGACCAATGCCAGCTGTGTTTGCGTGATTCCTGAAGTATATTGATGGATTCACTAGTGAGATAGATACTTAGATGAGCCGTGGAGATATTACAGCTTATAGACTGTGAATATGTACACTGTATACTTCAGTAGTGCGAAGCAGCAGAATAGGCAGTACGTTCTCACAAAATCATTCATCTAATATTGACGCAATGTAGGATCAGGGAAAAGTGTGAACTTTCAGCAGATCCACATGTACAGTACCTGAGTTATTTTCATAGTAGATAGTTGAACTCCACAATCGTTGAGTTGTTTATCGATGTCGGACATATTGAGAATTCCCACCAACTTTTGGTTTTTGTGTCATGTCTGCAGGATTGTCCGTTTCCGACACAAAACCATAGTTTTACTAAGGAGTTAAGATAGTACCGGGAATATTCACTTTTAAAAAGATACTCCACTCAGTACTAACCGTCACTACCTTTATACTTTTATACCGCTGAGGACTCTTTCCTCTTGCTAAGCTTCGAGGGGAATTTCACTACGGAAGTCACACATTTGCCCTTTCATGTCCAGATATCAAGACCGCTTTATGTCAGGTGTTTTCCCAAAGTGCAAGTTGATTACCATCGACGCTGAGAACCACTATAGAGACAGTGACTACGCTACGGGTGCTACGGTCCAAAACTTGCCTTCATATCGTGGTGCTGTCCATACTCCTCCAGATTATCATTGTCTTCAAAGTAACCCAACAAGAGATGATGTTGATGTGTACACAGGCAGAGTTCCAGCACTTTCAGTAAGGTACACCAATGGTGATTGCACATATCATCCCAATGCACCAATCCAAATTCACCCACGCCCTTCAAAAAGACGCTTCTCAGATGATGAGTCTTCGAGCTCAGACGACTTCCACTCCAACCACTCTTCCTCTCTCCTTCAGGGACGTGTCAACAGTCCAAAACGCCAAAGACTTCTGCCAGAGCAACATTGTCGAGAGGATAGTGGCTTGAAAAACATTCATTTCGACCCTAGAACTTCATCGCCAGCTCCTGCACAATCAGATGAGAGATGTGAGATGGACAAGGGCTCCTGCGAGAATTTCGGGACCAGGGATGCACTTAGCCTTCAAAGATCCTACAACGGTACGTAACAGAGTAATCAAGGGAATTATGAACCTACGAGAACAGAAGATCTTGTTGAAATGCCAGCATTACTCTACGGACTCAACGACGAACAATTCATCCAGAGAGAGGTCTGACTTGATTGGCCCATTGTTCTATTCTTATTGTCAGCCCGCAATGGCATCTTCATTAAGATGCTGTTGATACACCGGGCAGCTCGTTCAAACAATGACTTCTTTCTTATATTACTTCCCTACATCTATGCTTTTATTGTCTTTCAATTCGGTAGCCCGTAGCTTTATAGAAGCCCCTTTGCACTGGATTGTGAGTTAGAGGGGCTCAGAAATTATGCAGGAGCGGGTTTAAAAGGTATCACCGGCAACGATCGAGATCGAATAATCCTCCGGGGTCTTTGAGATCCACATGTGTTCTGCCTGTCCATGATTCATAATAATACAACCAAATACAGGAGTGACATACATCTTGAGTTTAGCGTGGAGGTTGCCATCGATTGTGCTGAAAACATATAAGTCTGCAATTGCCATGCTTGATTGGGAAGTTGCTTGCATTCTTACTATTAGAACGCAGTAACCGTTAACTATAAATAAGGTGGATGATTCCACTTTCCACATTCTCCCTCTTCATTTCTGTCAGTATAAACATGAGAAGCGAACAACCAACATTGGTGATCGATGGTGACTATTACAAGAGTGGGATGTCAACTGAAAAGCAATTGAAGAACCACACCGAAGAACAGATCCGATTTTCTTTCTTCAAGCTACCGTTGGAGCTTCGTTCTGAGATCCTTACCAATTTGAGTGGCAAGGACATAGTGAACTTTATCAATGCTACTCGCATGGACTGTACCGGATTTGTTAACTATATCGTCGATAACCCACTCGAAACTCAAGTTTCGAACCCAACATTGAAAGTGCTCTCTCCCCTTGATTGGCAGAGTACCTCTTCTGATACTAAAGAATGGATCAGCGTCTTGAACATCACTAATTGCAGTATGTGGTATGGTGTGCCACTTTTTGAGAAGTTGGCTCACTCTTACAACATAATCAGCATCAACGCCAATATCGTTGATGAATCGAGTGAACTGGCCCCCAATGATAATGAGCTTGGTATAATTGCAAATCTCCCCGAGCATAACGACGAACTTGACGAAAGGCTTTTCCCAGTGAATAATGGCAATGGACCAAACTGCAATCTCCTATCGATGCTCGTTGCCCGCTTTGGAGCTCATAGTACTATTCGAATTGAAAATTCTCCGATAGTATTTCTCAGGGGAACCGATCTTGGGTACTGCACGATACATTGTGGTCCTGGTGTGAGAACAGTGATCATATACAAGTGTACCGCCTCCTCCAAGTTCGAAATTATCAGCTCAACTCTCTCAACACGGAGAATCAAGAACGTCGACCAGAGTGTCTATTCTCACATGAACTTTGAGACAACCCGAACTGAAACAATCGAGTGTTTGGGATATGGTTTCTCCATTTCAGACAAGAAGATAGTTTGCAAAGACTTGTATTTGGATGGCGTCCATAGTTTGAACAACTGTGACCTTCGTTCTGCTCAAGACATCTTTACATCAATTGTGGGTGGCCCACAGAAGAAGAGTGCTGAGATGATGAACTGTTCTATGACTGAAACAAACCAAGGAGTGATGGAGATTGCGTTTCAAGGAAAATGTCCCACTATATCTGGGTGTGACTTTAGCGGGTTCAAATATGTGATGCTCGACTCGCTCAACTGTGAGACTAAGCAAACCGAAAAGAACTTTGCCAACAGCTATTCTTTCCTTGGTGGGGTAACCAGTATTACTTTGAATAACTTCCTTCATCCTTTAACTCATGCTAGCCCAGATACTCTCCATTCCATTAGAGAACTTGAGATCGTATACGGAGAGAATATCATGAACTCTGTGAGCTTGGACTTCCCACACCTAAACAAGTTGAAGCTTTCGATGAGACAACTTGCCACGCAGGTACCATCGTTTGAAGGCACAAGTGGGATTACAGAGTTCTCGATTACTCATGACTCGGTTCTTGGGCTCGCACCGTTTACGTTAAAGTGCTGTTTTGAGAACTGCTTCAAGAACTTGTCCATGTTCTTCTTCAAGGAGAAAAAGGTAGAGTTAGGCACCGAGATTGACCAAGCTTTAAATATAATTGCACACAAGTTGGTACATCTTAAGTTGAGTAACGTTGATGGTAAGTTCCTCGACGGAATCGGTGAACAGATCGTTTTCCCCAAGCTCAAGTTGTTAGACTTTAGACATCGATACCAGGATGACGTCCACACTGCTTTCATCGTAAATGAAATTTGAATAACATAGAGGTGTTCTAGAGACTGTAGGCCATCTTTGAAATAGCTATTGAATGTAGGGAACTGTTCCAATCGTCAGCTGCGAAATTTGTTAACTTCGCAGACGCCGTTTAGAACGCATCAAGTTGGATAGTACGATCATTTTGTTAGATCAGTGAATCTGTATTCAGCATATCTTTGACGTTCTCTCCCGTATATGATACTGTATGATTCACGTTGTTGAGATTACTGCTATATCTCCCCTTAAATTACCGAGATCTTCTCTATATCAATAATTGTATATTAAGCATATAATTTGGTGTTTTCTACAGGAATAACAGTTGATTCACGTTGTTGAGCCTACTCTCTGGGGCTCCTCTATCCAATATAGAAATACTAACAGACAAAATCAATGCTCAACAATTGGGGCGTGTGGCGTAGTTGGTAGCGCGTTCGCTTAGCATGCGAAAGGTCTCCGGTTCGACTCCGGACTCGTCCACTTGTTAATTTTTTGATCCCCCCTGCATGCGCAAGGGGGCACGAGACGTACAGCGCCTGGGCGCCCGGGCGCGGAATATATTCAAAAACGCGATTCCGGCCTGCGGCCTGCGCTAGAACGCTATAATATTATATATATAGAATTATATATTAACAAGATTAATTAATCCCATATAATAATATTCACCACCTTTTAATATATTAATGGAACGTGCGGTTTTCGTGTCGGCTGGTCCATAGTCAAGACCGCTGAAAAATTTACTTCCTATCACAATAGTTAAGGAACTGGTTTTGCGCACGACTTTTTCTTCTCTGAGGGGGTTAGGGACTGGGCCTCTTCATAGTTAAGAATCGGGATGGGCACCTGATTCAGTTGCAATTCGGGGATTAGTTTTGCCCGTAGGGTCTGGAGATCCGATGTTCTACGCAGTATTTAGTGTGTGCTCAAAAAGTCTATTTTGTGAGAATTGGCGTCCTATGGTGAGATTGCATTGTCCGCTGACCTTTTACACAAAAGGGAGGTACTGCTGTACCATTACACATTCGTAATTACACACTACACAGTATACAAAGCTCAAGCTGCAACATGACAATGGATGTGACAGGTATTCACCTTGAGCCTGAAGATTTCTACTTCCTGGTTGGGAAAGCTGAAGCTGCAATGCCGTTTCTCAAAGATGTAAATACTGTTTTCCAAATTCAGAGACTCACCAAGAGAGTCTTTTTGAAATCCGTGGGGAGTTCCCATTTGTTCTACGCAGCTCTACTATCTCTTCCAGTAGAAGGAGACGAAAGATTGATAATATCATACATGACCAGTCATCTCTCCAAACTTCATTAACCTTTGTTTGATAATTCTGATCAGAATGAGAGGCTTTCCACTCCGTGAAGGAACGCTTGAAGAGCTATTGCCTTCCAAGACTGAATACGAAAAATTCTTTGACTTGGCGGTAATTGGCAACCACAGGGACATCTTTTGTATCGGACAGAACTTACATGCCTCTGCTCGCAATGTCATCAGCATGATAGCTCTGGTTCATCTGAAGCACATTGGAGGATAAAGAATCTTGTTGATGGATCTGCAAAGGAACCGTGGAAGAGCTTTACCGATGTTTTAAGCGGTATACAAGGATTTGAAGATTGTTACTATAGTTTTCTTACAAGAAAGCAAAGACGTTTCAGACTCAATGTCAGATCAAAAAATATTCACAAGGACTACACCGTCATCTACATGACGCATCAAAATGATTTGACAACAGCTCTTCATATAGATCTGAAAACATTCGAGGCTCAAGAGAAGTTCACAGCCTGTAATGTCAAGCAAGTCAATCAATTAACAAGAGAAGTGTTCAACCAATTCAAAACACCTTGTGTGAATGAAGATCAAGATTGGTATAGCTTCCTTCCAATTCGTGAAAGATCAGAAACCTTGGAACAAAGACACTTATATCATGCAGAGACTTTACTGCAGGCCGTTGACAGCTTTAGCAAAGTAGATTCTGAAAACTTGAGGAATTGCCTTCGTGAGAGAGAACTTCACGTCAGGGAGTGAAAAAACAAGTCGGGACTAGTGCAGAGTGTATATCGGTGTTCAGTGGTGTTAATTAGTGAACTTCTAGTAATATTATAAGGCCTGTGGCAATCTGTCGAAACATCGAGATTCGAAACTCAATACTATCAACAGGATTCCAAAAGTCGTACAATATCACGTCACAGCTGTAACAACATCATTTGCCAGTGAATTTTTATGGAAGGAAGAATAAAAGGAGTCTGAAGGGATGCATCTTCATGACTCATGACTCGCTTGGTCGTGAGCCAATGATCATTTCCAGCATGTTAAAGTCCTCCTCCGACAGCTCGTCCGTGCTTTCACTGTCCAGCATGTGAAAGAAGTCAGCTAATTGTAGCCATTGTTGCTTGGTCATTTTATAGAAATGTTCCTTGCTCCGTGGCCACAGTTCATCCCACGGCTCTTCGCCAGTGAGATTGACAACCACTGCTAGAGATTCGTTATCAGGCAACTGCAAGTTCTTCTGCACTGCTTGCCATTGAAGATCAATAGCATCCAGCATTTGATCTCCATGCCGTCTAATTGGTCCAGATAATAACCCATCATCGCTTCATCACAGTCTTCAAGTTCACACACTGTGGGTAGTAACACCGTAGGTGCAAACTTCATCATTATGTGGGCATAAGTGGCATTGTTCTTGGTAAGAACAGACCTATTGTGCCGTTCAAACTTCTCGTACAGCACCTCATATGCCACCGTGGCATTTGGAGAGCCCATCTTATTTGTAACTGATGCGGTCCATTGTTGTGGTTAAATTTTCGAAGAATGCCAGTGAGAATATTTTAACCACAGGTGTGGGATAGAGAGCCAAAGCGAAAGGAAGAGATCGAAAAAAGGATGGGACAAGAAGAGGTGTTGGAGATCAACGTCAGCTCAGATGCATTGGAGCTTCCAATCACGGCTTTTCCGCCGTTCAAGCTGCGCTCCTCAATGGTGGACAAGGACCCTGTGATCTGGGTCCATCTCATAGGGGTTTACATCAAGTACATCCAGACGGTACTCACGACGCATGTTCAGCTGTCAGAGAAAAGCCAGCAGCAGCTGTGCCTCTTTGTAAAGACCTATCTACGAGAAATTGCCGATGAAGAGGGACAGATTCTGTCATTGGGTCTCATCAATGTTCAAATCACCGAGAACCTGGCAATTTTAAGGGCCTGGATGTTGGAATTGGTGAAACAGCTCGGTGTGCTCAGACTCAAGCTGAACGGTGAAGCAGTTTGGGACTTTGCGAAGGTTTTTGCTGCGAAGAATGCCACTTTCACCAGAGGTCTGATCGACGGCACCCAGAGGCCGTTGGACAAGAGAACCATCAGTTCAATTCAACAGGTTCAACGGCATATTGAGTCACTCATATCGAACGGTAGGTTTACCAAGCTTGATCTACAGATGCTTGCGTATCTTCTGACGGAGAACAAGAGATCGAAGAATAGCTTGTCTCTGAAGAAGAAGCCAATCAGAAGAGACCAGAAGTCATTTGCCGACAAATTTGTCACCGTATCATGGTGGGAGCTATTGGAGAAGTTGTATGCTAAGGGTCAAGGTCATTTTGCCGAACAATGTAAGGAGACTGGTATTCTATCTCTCATCTCCATTAGCACCAACAGGGCGGCTGCCCTTGCAACAGAGTTGGGAATCTCCTCTGTTCATTCAATGGGTCTATGCCCACTTTTCTCCGGTATAGTCGTCACTCAAGAGTTTCACACATTAAGCCCTGGATTTGAGAAGAAATTACCATTTATCAGAGTACAGCAGAAGACACCAGTCAACCATGATGATGTACAGGGTTTGATTGACATGTTCCCAGAGCTCACTGTCATGCAGACGGAGAAGCTTCTTCGTAAATATGACAACAACATAGAGTCTGTGACCAATCTCTTGCTTGAAGATCCGGAGGCAATATCGAATCCAGTGAAAGTGGAGTCCAAGGTACCAACTGCGGACTCGATTATGCAGAAGAAGGTCATCTCCAAGCAGACCACGCTTCATGTTCCTGATGAGCACAAAAATCGTACTCTTACTGCCGCTCTCAAACTTATGTATGAGGCTGATGATGATGAGCATGACGACACTTATGATGAAGCGGAGGCTTCGAATGCGCTAGCTGGTGGAGATCAATCCAAATACGACAATATTGAAAGATTCCTATGGGATATCTTCAAGAAAGATCCACAATCATTTGAAAAGACCGGCCGTAAGTCACGAAAGAGAGGAGAGATGAAGGATGAAACAAGATGGTCGGATGAACAGATTGAAGGTTGGGCCAGAATGATTCAGAAATCCCCAAAGAGAGCAAAGATCTTAGAGGAAAAGTACATGTTCAGAGGTAACAGACCACAAAGAACAGCATTTAGGTCAGAGCAAGATGAAGAATTGGACGAGGAGGCCGGTGCTGTCAATGACAGACCTAAGAATACCAACAATAAGCAACGGCCAAAGGTGAATGGAGCACCAAGGAACGTCAAGAGTGATCACGCAAGAAACGAAAGAAGCAAGGCTTCAAAGGCCAATCATAATAGAAAGGCTGGACATGATAAAAAGATGGCAAGTGTTCTATGATTCGTGATTCTACAATGTGATCCATATCTATTTGAGATCTATTATGCTGTAGTCTTTCTTTTTTTTTTCGTACCTTCTTCTAGATCATCCAACTCCTCCCACACCTTATCTGGATTCTCTCTTTCAGCCTCTCTCTGAGACTTTCTCAGCTTCTTCTTCTTCTTCTTCTTATCGTCACTCTCGTCAGTCTTCGGAGCATCCACTTCACCAGTTGAGTTATCTAGAAGCCAAACAGAGCTGACCTTAGAGCCAATGTACACCTTTGCAACTTGCTCTCTTGTGTCAATGTTGAACACGCGGACGTATCTATCGAGGGCTCCAGTCACCAACAGAGGCTCTCCTGAACCTTGAATGTGTGAGTACATACCCTGAACAGCACCAACGGAACCCTTGTACTTTGCTACAAGAGTACCCTTGTCGACATGGAACAGAGCAGTCAGTGCGTGGGTGTCAGCGCATATTATCTCAGATTCGTTGCGAGTCTTTGCAAGCTGCACCAACGGCTTATCACTGAGCTTCTTGTCCATTATTGGTTTCTTGCCGTGTGTGGTATCGTACTTTCTGACTTGTCCGTATCTCGTTGTGGTGATGAACTCCCATGAAGACACAGTGTGCTTGTCCAGGTTGATGAACAAAACGCTTGTTATCCATATTGGCATACGCAAGTCCAACTTGTCATTCTTGACATTCTTACCCTGGAACAATTGTTCGAACTTGAGATCCTTGAAGGCAGACTTCTTGAAGAGACGCGCAATCTTGACGTCGTTCTCTTTACCACCATATGCAAAGACACCTTTCTGTGCTGGATGAGGAACAAAGGCGGACAACGGGGCCTTGACAACGATATCCACACTCTTCACCTTGGTATAAACTGACTCTGGGTCAATGATGGTGATCCTACCCTGTTCAGAAGCGGCGACGACCACACCAAAAGAATGCGTCAAACTGATGAATTGGTCCTTATCCTCTGAGTTCTTCACGAGAGCATCTGTGGCGGTATTGAGCAGGTCATATGTCTCCTCACAATTGTAGAAGCTCACAGTGCCGTTGGCACGAGCTGCAATGACAAGGTCGCCCTTTGAGGTTGGTACCACGATCATCTTCTGGATGTGGGATCTGATTCCCTGTTCGTCGAACGTGCTAATTTTCTCCGGCTGTGGGGCGGTTGGAGAGGAAGTGTCGGTGCCCTTGGCACACACAATCTCCTTGAAACTTCCAGAATCTTCAGCAGCAACGAGAAGCTTCATTTTATGCTAGCAGTCTGCCCTGAGTTATCTCTGTTTGTACTGCGATGAGCTCTTTGAGAACTTCGAGAAATTTTTCTACTACGCAAAATTTCAAGTGCTCATAACGCGATGAGATCAAATTTAGTGATTCTATGATTATATGTCACTTTTAATACGATTGATAAATGAAATCGTCGTTAATTCATGGCGTGCAGAGGTCAATAACCTCCAGAGGCGAGTCAGGTCTGCTAGAAGGCTGTATGGATGGTCTCTTTTGAATGCTTGTGTCGAATTTGGGCAAAAAACCGGTCCTTCTCCAACGCCTATCATCCTCATGTGCAAGCGCTGGTCGTCCAATTGTGCCTCTACTGGTGGGGCGAGATATTGCCTTCACAGGTTTCTCAAAAGCAAGATCAGTGTCAGTCTTGCTTCGCTGTGGTACTGGTAGTGTTGGGATGGGGCTAACGGTTCTCTGCCCCATCATTCGGTGTGGCGACCCCAATACATCCAGAGATACAGTTTTAAACTTGCAAGGTGACTTCTTTGTACCCTTGGTAGTCTTTTTTGGCGAGGATGCTGCTGTTATTTTGTGGAGATCTTCCAAGTCTGTATCTGAAGCAGATAAGGAGGCCTTTCTAGGCGAAATGTTAGATGCAGGAAGATGGCCATCCACAGTGATGTCCTTTGGACTTGAGCAAAAGCTCAAGGTGGCCGATGGCATACTGAAGACCTTCTTGCGCCTCATTCGGATGATCCGTGATTCACCAACCGTATCGAGTTTAACATCTCCAGACAGTTTACTCAGATCTCCTAACAGAATACTTCTCTCTCTCGCATCTGTATTGTTCCTCGAAGGGCTGATGGGGGAAGATTCAAGGGAGCTCAGATCAATGATCTCAAGTGTTGCAAGAGTTTCTGGTTCATTGGATACGTGTTCCTTGAGTGTACCAGGGCTCACCGGCACTGGAGCTGAATTTGAATTGAAGTCTCTCATAGCATTAGAAGAAGAATCCATTGTGGGAAATGTGATGAAATCTGGAACCGATGTCATCGCGGGTAGACGGATCGGAGCGAATGTGGTGATAAGCGTTTGATCGTTGGCGGAAGGTAATGGCATTGTCTTAGATCTTTTGAGTGGTCCGAGGGAATTTATAGCAAGCTCGGAATCAGCTGTTCTTTTCCTTAACGTAGGATTCAGCACAGGTGACTGAATTTTTGTCTTAGTGGGAGAATGTCCAAGCTTGCTTTGAGAATCATCGGTATCAAATCTCGAATAGAAGGGGTTGTCGTTCGTCTCAAGAGTGTCATTGCTCTTGTTTGGGACAAGAGTTGGAAGTGTCAAAAGTGGCAGTGGACAATGCCGTGTTGAAGCTTGCCTCCGCATTTGAGTTGTTGGTTTGTCAGGAGAGATTGTTGAAACCTCCATCTGAACTTGAGTTGCTGGTTTCTTTGGAGATAATGTTGACTGTGTGAGCTTCGTCGTTGGTGATGAATTGAGGCCGAGCTTAGGCTTCCTTGGAGATCTCTTGTTTGGAGAATTGTTTCCCTCAGCGTTCTTCCTCGGGCTAGGTTTCTTTGGGCTCTTTTTCAATTCAATCGATTCCAACCTGTCACGTTCTAGTCCATACAGACAGTTTGCTGTTTCTTCAGGTAATAAGTCCACTGGCACATTGAAATTGGGAGCATTGATTTGTGGATCGATGTAAAGTTCGCTTAGACATAGTGGTGGTAGTCCGTGACTAAGTGCCTTGAAGACAGCAATGAAAATACCGTTTTCATCGCGCTCTTCTGCTCCAAACCTTACCATACGTACCTTTACAAACTTGAAGTGTCCGTCGTCTTGCCAGCCAGTTTTCCTATCACTCCGGAGAAAACGGAGCATATAAGCTGCACTCATTTCATGGAAGAACCACTTAGAAAGATCATTAATGGTACCATGTGGGTACTCTTGGATGAATGAGTACAATTGTTCAAAGTCAACATCACAGAAGATATTCCGTGTCTGGCTTGAGGCATTATTCGTTGTACCCTCAGCAAATTGGAATGTCCTCGATTGAGGGAGGGTGATAGGTCTGTAATAGAGAGAAACAACAAACTCAGGAGGCCAGCCCGAGAAATTATCTCCAGTGGCGGTCAACTGAACTTCATTTCTTCCAAAGAGTGATCCAGAACATCGTTTTGCCAAGTCGAAGATTCTTTTTTGGAAGTCATTATACCTCTTAGTTCTCACAGATCCGGTGACAGACATGTTCCGATACATTGAAGCCAATTCTTTAGAAAAATCGGGAAGTGTATCATACGGAAACGTTGCAGAATGTTCGATCATTTTGGATGTTCCACACAAGCAAATCTGAGATGCTCTGATTGCACCAAGGTTCAGAATTCCGCTGCTGTAGTCAGCACCGCAAAGAAGAGAGAGAAGAATGAATCTGTCGGTGTCAAATCCCTTGATTGCTTTCACCTGTTCCAGTCTTACAGGAGTGACCCACCAATCAGCAGTGTTCTTGTAGCCACCACTTGCACCAGCCGGTTTATCCTCCTCGAACTTGGAAAAGTTTCTCAGAACCTGAGTAGCACCGAATGAGAGTGTATCACTGTCATTGCTGATCACATAGTCAACTATCCCCAACTGTTGTAGTCTTGCACATTCTGCTTCGTCATCTGCTGGTGCCTCAACGTACTCAACCTTCCAGAGATTGAGCATCCGTTTGACATGTATGACATCGGGAAGGTCGTAAACATCACCTTGGTACTTCTCCAACTTGTTAATGATCTCCTTGTAGTAGAGATCGTAGTCCTTCTCCTGGATGTTCTGGAGTTCCGTTGTACTTATCTCCCGTCTCTTGAACTTTGGTTTATACCCACCATCAAACACAATTACGAAGGACACGTTCAGTGAGATCAGATATCGCACTCTCGAATGGAACACTTGCACGATCTTTCCCTGGCGAGCTTTCTGAAGAATGTCCCTAGGAAGATTAGAGGAGGCTTCCACAAGCCATTGGTAGCCATCGACAGCCACTCTCAATGGGCGTTTGTTCTCTTCGAAAAACTTGACCGCAAAGCACGTGAACGGCACGCGGTGGTCAGTAGCGCCTTGGGTGGCCTCCCAGATAGCCTGCACACCCATTGCTGCTGTCCAATTGAAGGGTGGAATTGTCGTCATGTCAAGATGGATTTAAATCACGAAATCAAAACAATCATAATTAGGACCGAGAGAAGTAAACTTCCCAAAGCAGAAAACTTCCCAAGTAGGAAATCTTGGGCCGCTGTGCAATGAAAATGCTGAATGAATGATTGAACCATTTTATGTTGTTGGCTTGTCAACACGTTAGTTTCATGCTTAATAAGTCATTGTAATTCTACACATTTAGCTCTCTCTTTATATGCAGGTCATAAGCGTTCATTAACGGAATTTTTGAAAGCCAAAGCCCAGCTATCCCACCGCCTCCAGCAACTTATCAACGACGTCCAAGATCGCCGTCGTTGCAGGGCTGTCAGGGTACAGGTCCAGGAAACTCTCACCACTATCACAGGCCCTGCCAATACGTGGGTCCAGTGGCACGGAGCCCAAGAATGGAACGCCCAGTTCTTTGCTCAATGCTTCACCTCCGCCAGTTGTAGCCTTGAAGATCTGTGATTTACCATGGCAACCAGGACATACGAACCCACTCATGTTTTCCACGATACCCAGAACCTTGATGCCAGCCTTACGGCAGAAGTCAATCTCCTTTCGCACGTCCAAGAGTGCTACTTCCTGTGGAGTTGTCACTATCAATGCGCCATCGATTCCGGATTCTTTTAGGAAAGAATTCACAGAGATGTGTTCATCGGACGTGCCAGGTGGCGTATCCACCACCAGGTAATCCAGCTGACCCCAGTCAACATCTTTTAAGAACTGTTTGATCAGTCCGTTCTTCTTTGCACCCCTCCAGATGATGGCGGAGTCTTCGTCCGGGAGCATGAATCCAATGCTCATCATTCCCAGGTTATCAGCAACGTAAACCGGAGTCCAACCAGAGTTCGAGGAGTGCACAGTCTCGCCTTGAGCTCCAAGCATACGTGGCAAAGATGGGCCACATATATCCAAATCCATGGCGCCGACCTCAACGTCTTCGTCAGCAGCCAAAGCCCAACTGAGCATACTGGTGAATGTGCTCTTCCCGACACCTCCTTTACCTGAGAGCACGAGGATCTTGTGCTTGATATCTTTCAGTCGCTCATTGATGAGTGGGATGTCAGGATCAGGCCCTTTGGGAAGTGATTCACAGATCTCTTGATTGGCACAGCCGCTACAGGCATCGCCTTTACCAGCGTCTTCTGATTGTGGGCCCGGGCAGTGTTCTGGCTCTGGCGCCTTCAGGTCACGAGCCACAGGCTCCGGAATGCTCTCCATGGGCGAGATAATCTCGGTCATGCTCAGATTGCTCTCTCAGTTCTCCAACTGCTTTGATCTTCTCCAGACGGTTCGAGTATCAAAGAAAGAAAGAAAGCTCTCGAGAGTTCGATTTGTCATTTTCTACGATATCGGAATTGTTTTTCCCGACGGATTTTGGGAATTTGGTGATATTGTACTGATTGCGCGATATCTCTTCAGCTATTGGCTTTACTACAATGCAACTCACTCCACAGTCATCTTCCTATTGAAAAGCTCCCAGATCCACCATCAAATCAGCTGTCTTCCTAAAAAACCAAATCAGGAAATAGTCGCGCTTCATAATTTCCTAATCGGGAAGTCGAGCGCTTCAATTTTGGTGACCGTGTTAACTTTCAACCAATTGAACGAAACTTTGTTCGCCATTTGTTTCTCTCACACTTCGGTCAATTGCACACGTCCCACGAGAACAACGAGAAGCGACGCGACATGGACAGCAGAGACTCATCCGAGGAAGTGGAGGACGTGGTGAACTTCACCAGCCTTAACGATAGGCAGAAGTCGTACTTTGTGGACCCTTCAAAGGCCACATTTAACGTTGATGAGACAGCAAAGAGATTCAAGTACTTACTGGGGCTCACAAGTCTGTTTTCGCATTTTATCAACGCGAAGGCTGAGAAGGACGCGAGATTTAGGAAAGTGTTGGACATCCTCCAGAATGAGTCCTCCTCCAAGAAGAAGCCAACTGGTAACAACAGAAGAAGAAAAACTGAGAAGGAGGAGGATGCTGAGCTGTTGCAAGATGAAGAAGAAGAAGGCTCGACCATCTACGAATTCACCGAGTCTCCAGCATACGTGCACGGTACTCTGAGACCATACCAGATCCAAGGTCTGAACTGGTTGGTCTCACTGCATGAGAACAACATCTCCGGTATCCTCGCCGATGAAATGGGATTGGGGAAGACTTTGCAAACAATCTCTTTCTTGGGCTATCTGAGATATATTCGCAACATTAGGGGTCCTCACTTAGTGATTGTTCCTAAGTCCACTTTGGATAATTGGTCGAGAGAATTCGCAAAGTGGACTCCAGATGTGAACACATTTATCTTGCAAGGTGACAAACAGACGAGATCGCAGCTGATCCAGAATAAGCTTCTTGCCTGTGACTTTGACGTTTGTATCACCTCTTACGAGATCATAATCAGGGAGAAGGCGCAGTTCAAAAAGTTTGATTGGCAATATATTGTCATTGATGAGGCTCATAGAATCAAAAACGAGGAGTCAATGTTATCCCAAATCATCAGAGTGTTCCATTCTAGAAACAGATTGTTGATCACTGGTACACCATTACAGAACAATTTGCATGAATTATGGGCACTGTTGAACTTTATCTTGCCAGATGTGTTTGCAGATCCAGAAGCATTTGACCAATGGTTCCTAGCTTCCAATGAAGGTACACCTGACCCATCATTGCCAGCATCGGAATTAGAGAAGAACAAGCAAGACCAAGTGGTCCAACAATTGCACAAGGTGCTGCAACCTTTCCTTTTGCGTCGTATCAAGAATGATGTTGAGAAGTCTCTGAAGCCGAAGAAGGAGGTCAATTTATACATCGGTATGTCCGAGATGCAACGTAAATGGTACCAATCCATCTTGGAAAAGGATATTGATGCTGTGAATGGTGCCAATGGTAAACGTGAATCCAAAACACGTTTGTTAAACATTGTCATGCAGTTGAGAAAATGTTGTAACCATCCTTACTTATTTGAAGGTGCTGAACCGGGTCCACCGTATACAACGGATGAGCATTTGGTCTATAACTCCCAAAAGCTTAAGGTGCTGGACAAACTTCTAAAAAAGGTCAAAGCTGAAGGGTCTCGTGTTTTGATTTTTTCTCAGATGTCTCGTCTTTTGGATATTTTGGAAGATTACTGTGTATTCAGAGGTTATGAGTATAACCGTATTGATGGCCAAACTGATCATGTCGATCGTGTTAGATCCATTGATGAGTATAACGCACCAGATTCTGAAAAGTTTATCTTTTTGTTGACTACTCGTGCCGGTGGTTTAGGTATCAATTTGACATCTGCAGACGTAGTTGTGTTGTTTGATTCTGATTGGAATCCACAGGCTGATCTGCAAGCAATGGATCGTGCCCATCGTATTGGCCAGACCAAGCAGGTTAAAGTGTTTAGACTTGTCACTGAGAATGCCATCGAAGAAAAAGTGCTGGAGAGAGCCACTCAGAAGTTGAGGCTGGATCAATTGGTCATTCAGCAAGGTCGTAACACTGGTGGCGCTCAACAGCAACAAAATGCAAAGGCAACATCTAAGGATGATTTGCTTAACATGATTCAATTTGGTGCTGCTGACGTTTTTAATAGCTCTGGCGAAAAGACCGATGACGATTTTGATCTTGAGGCCATTTTAGAGAAATCTGAACAGAAATCTTCCAAGTTAAGTGAACGTTATTCCAACTTGGGACTGGATGACTTACAGAAGTTCTCAAGTGACTCTGCATATGAATGGAATGGTGAAGATTTCAAGAAGAAAAGCAGTGATAAGATCGGTAACATGACTTGGATCAATCCTGCAAAGAGAGAACGTAAGGAGAACTATTCCATTGACATGTATTATAAGGACGTTTTACATACTGGTGGTCGTACAAATACCACTACGGATAAGAAGGCCCCGAAACAACCAAGACAACCGAACATCTTTGATCATCAGTTTTATCCAATTCAGTTGCAAGAGATATTCGATAAGGAGAAGGCAGCTTATCGAAAACAAATTGGATTCAAGGTTCCATTGCCGGATGGAGCTGCTGCTAAATTATCCGAGCGTGAAGCTGAACAGAAGCTTCAACAGTTGGAGATTAAGAATTCCAAGCCTCTAACTGAGGATGAAGAGGCTGAGAAGTTGAAACTCATGGAGCAAGGGTTTTCTAAATGGACTAGAAGAGACTTTACTGCATTTATTCAGGCATGTGCCAAATTTGGCCGTAATTCATTGACTGCAATCGCATCAGAATTCCCAGAGAAGACTATGGATGAAGTCCGTGAATATGCTGTTGCCTTCTGGAAGAATTACACACAGATCGAAGGGTATGATCGTTATATCACACAGATTGAGGCTGGTGAGGATAAGATCCGTAAGGCCAAGATCCAGAAGGAGGCATTGAGATTGAAGTTGTCACAGTATACCAATCCTTTACAAGACCTTGTTTTGCGATTCCCACCTGCCACTACAAACAAGAGAATCTTCTCCGAAGAGGAGGACAGATATTTGCTTGTTCAGTGTTATCGATATGGTCTGGATAGACCAGATTTATTTGAGAGAATCAGAGATAGTGTCAGGTTATCTCCTTTGTTCAGATTTGATTTCTTCCTGCAAAGCAGAACTCCTAGTGAGTTGAGCAGAAGAGCCAATACTTTGTTAGCATGTGTTGCAAGGGAGATGGATTCAACTTTGACAAGAAAGAGAAAAGCTGGTAACGGTGAGGAGGATTCCAGTCCTGCGAAGAGAGGGCCAAGAGGCGGAAAGATCAAAAAGTGATCTATTTTATAGCAGGTCGTGTTTACAGTTCTACAGTAGCTTTGTTATTGTCATGAACAGTCATTATATTGTATCTTACGTGGCAGTTTGAGCCTGGGCTGCTTGAGCAGCAGCTTCATCCTGTAGTCTGAACTTTTCTCTCTCCTTCTCGATCTGGATCTCCAACAGCGATTTGGTTTTCTGCTTAGGCTTTGAACCTAATGATCTATCAGGTCTTATTCTCAACTTATCTGGTAGCATTTCAAACCTTGGATGTGCTAAATCACAATCAGGTCCATCTGGACAAAACCCAGTGATGTAATTCTGACAGACAATTCTCTTGATATGTCTACTCTTGCACGTTGGTCCCTCCGGACAGAACCCTCTGCTGTAATTCAAACATTCTGGGATCTTACTCTGTGGATCGATATGGGAGTATTGGCACTCTGGAGTCTGAGTGCAGAACCCATTCTTGGAGAAGAACAAACACTCGGGCATTTTTCTCAAGTTGTACTCGTGGAGAAACTCACAGTGGTCACCCTTCTTACAAAGTCCACGTAACCAATGCTTGCAGACGATCTTGTTGTGGAATATTGACGCAACGTGCTTATTTGGACATTGGTCCCCTTGTGGACATCCACCATGGCCGTTGAAGAACTGGCACACTGGTCTGTCTGGGTCCAATCCCAGGTGGAACTCTGACTGGAGGAATGGTTCGAAGCGGAACTGGTAGATTCTGTGTGGCTGGAGAGCAGACATTTGGTGTGCTTTGTTGTAGAAGGTTGTACCAGTTATTAGAAGAATCAGTACTCAAACTACAAGTTTGAGTACAAGTTTGCCAATGAAAAATTACGTAAGCTCTCCGCGAACTCGTTTTGGATTTCTAATCGTTAACTATGGGGAGTGTTCTCTGGTGTTCTATGCTGTTCTGTGGAGTTCTACAGTGTTCCATTGAGGTCTGGTGGACGCATACGTGTGCCCTTGGGTGCATGGATGTGTTAATAGTCCCATTTCTGCATTATTCAAACTAACGGAACCACCAGGCGTCCTCAACGGAATTCCGCATCCAACACATGATTCATCTCCCAACAAGTGCTACATCAGTAGATCTGTTTATATCTGTCTTAATCAGTGTAGATCGCTCTTTTATTGGGCGGATATAGAAAGTTATAGATGGTCGGATATATCAGATGTTGAAAGCTGCAATGATAAACGTCAAAGCGAAACTTAACTTGAAACTTGGATCCTCGAGGAATAATTGTCTCAAATCAACTCTATCGGATCCAATTCTGACAATGGAAGTCCATGGCACATGGATGATGTTTCGGGATTGTAAGAACTGTTGTAGTTAGTATCAAAAGTGAAGAGTCATGACATATGTAAGTTGAACTCACCTGTAGTAACAACACTGCAGAAAGCGTGATAAAGCCCAGCACGGAGCTCAGCTTGCCAATGACGACACCTGCAAACAGGCCGACCATAGAGCCATAGCACAGCTGTCTATATTGAAGGTTACCACCATATCTAGACGTCGTCACGGAGCCAGTGCTGCTTGTTGGATCCAAGGAGTTGATACCAGAGTCGAGTTTGCCCATGTTGATTGTGCCTAAGTTGACAGCCTCATTCATGATCACTGATGCGTGGGACTGCAGGGCAAAGACGCCAGTGGCACCAACGACAAGGCCCAGCCTTGACAGCGTGGTGCCAATGGACATTGTTGTTGATCTCGCGGTTGTTCTAGAAGCGGTATGTAGTGATTGCTTCATGAGCCCATGGCGGAACAAGGGTGTGAGAGAGTGGATTGCTGTCTTGAGAGGGAACATTGCTGTGAGTGATGCTGTGGTGCCAATTGAGTCGTCGAAGTGTTTTGATGCTGTATAGCTATGGAGGCCCTTAATGTCAGCAGGTGTGAGTAAACAAAAGCAAAGTAAACAAGTTTGCGGTTCGCAAATCTTCCCGAGTGAAACAGAGCATGTGCTATCCTTGTGCCTTGTTCTTAATCTGTTGGGGCAGGTGGGGCAGGTGGGGAGCGGCAAGTGGTGTCTGGGTGTGCAAGTGTTGAAGAATATTTCCTTATTTGGAATTCCGGAAAAGACGAGTCGGAATATGACATCAGCAGTCTGAGGCTTACTGTGTTTGCAGTAGTTAAGAATGCACTGTCTCTGGGTAAGCGTGAGCACGGCTTCCCGAACGGGCAGTCTGCGTGGCACGGCCGGTTCGGGGACGCTTTTTTGCTTGTGCAGTGGGAGCTCCGAGCTGATACGAGGTCCGGCCACCAGGTGGTGAAAGGGGGTCCAGCCCCGGCTGCTGCTTATTGATGTTTATGGTACTATTCCACCGGCAGAGCTGTGCTCCTCCGATAGCAGATCACGCACACGCACACGCCTCTCAATCCTCGTTAATCCAACGTCCAACAAACAAAGCACTGGGAAACACCAGAAACACCCGCATTGGGCAGCTGCCGGAAACGGCAAGAAGCCCACACGGTAAGCGCACGCTTTTGCGCTTCTTTTTTTTTTTCTCCCAAAAATTTCTGCTCACGCGGCCGAGCGCGATGTACGCATACGCGCGCAGTGCGGTGCGCAGAGTGCTCGAATAAATGGCGGAGGTGCCGCACTTTAGACACAGGCAGTTGGCGTTTGTGAGCACTGATTGCTATCCTTCCCCTGTACTCACTTCAGCCATCGGTGTAGTGTTCAGTGGCTGCCTTCTATCTATTCTCGCACAGACTCACACATATACACACACACAGCCTCTCTCATTCCAATCTTATCGCATCGCTTGACACATCCAACGTTTAACGTACACACACACGACCAGCCCAGCACACGTACCGACTTTAACAAGCTTAACTTGCACATCGCTACTCGGAGGGAAACACTAGCACAACAATGGAATTCCAGAACAAGCACTTGCTCGCCAACACCGTCAACCAGCTCCAGCCACAGAAGCTGTCCAACTCCGTGTGGCTCGGCCCGTTGAACTCTGTCGCGCAACAAGACTTTCTCGCACAGAACAACATCAGATACGTTGTTGGCGTGCTCGCATGCCAGAAGTGCTGCTACTACTTGAAGGACTTCTCACCAGACCAGTTCCTCTGTGTTTCTGTCGATCCGTACTTCAACGTACAAAAGCTCACCGAGGATGAAGGTGAGCAGCTCATGCGATTCAACACAAAATTCACACCAAACGTGTCGACGGTCACACAAAATAAAATCACTAACGCCGTGCTCACAAACATTGACTTCCAAAAAGTGCTCGAGGACTTTCTCACACTGATACACTGCATACAGAAACAGGACCCAAGCGCTGGGATCCTCATGTTTTCCCTCAACGGTAACGACAACATGATGTCTACGTTTGCGCTCTCATACATCCAAGATGCTCATAACTGCGATGTTTCTGCAAGTTACTCGTACTTGAAATCTATAAGACCTTCAGTCAAGGGGTTTGATGAGTACGGATTCTTTGCCAATGAATTGGCTAAGTTCCAAATCAATAACAAGGCAAGAAAGCAATTTGCTAGCTCTAGCCCAACAAAGACAAAGAGAGGTGCCAGTGACATCGCAGACCACGAAGAAGCGGAATTACATAGCCCGAGACTCATCAAGAGAACATCATGAGTGTTCTCTCATGCTTCATGGGTGTTCTCCATACGAGGGGTGTCATGGTTCAGTTCTAGTTGCTTGTTTTTGTTGTTTCTGGTTTTAATATAGCCTACGGTTTGCGAATATGAGAGATATTTGGGGCATTAATGGAAACGTAGACAACACAAACAAACACATGCTATCTGGAAAGATGCAGCATCACATGATATGAAGTGAGATACACTCACTTCTTCAGGATGGTGATAACATCCTCATCTTCCAATACGTGGCTCAAACCAACGTTTTGAGGTTGATGCTTCACACTTGAACCATAGACCACGGCAGTTCTAAAATCGTCAACAAGGGACTTGTGGATCTGGTTACAGAAATCTTCCACGGTACAATGATCGCTTCTCAACACAACAGGTTCACTAAAGTCAGGCATCTTACCCTTTGGCTTTGTGTACACTCTAACCAAGTGTAGTCTATCCCACATAACCTCCAGCAGTTCATCCAAATTCCATTCCTTACCAGAGCTGATCGGCACTGCATTTGGAACTCTCTTCAACAAGTCTAACTCCTGGATAGAGAAGGAATCAATCTTGTTCAGTACGTACACCGCTGGGATGTACTTTCTCTGTGATGCCTCCAAGACATCAATCAAATCATCAACTGTTGCATCGCATCTGAATGCAATATCAGCAGAGTTGATCTTGTATTCACTCATCACGGCCTTTATACCGTCCTTATCCAACTTTGTCAAAGGAACAGTGTTGGTGATATTCAGACCACCCTTTTCTTTCTTCTTGACCAAGATATTTGGAGGCTCTTTATTGATTCTGATACCAAAACCTTCTAATTCCTTCTCAATGATTTGCTTGTGAGCTAATGGCTTGTTGACGTCAAGGATGATGAAGATCAGATTACAAGTTCTTGCAACGGCAATAACTTGCTTACCACGACCACGACCATCTTTAGCACCTTCAATGATACCAGGCAAATCAAGAAGTTGTAGCTTTGCACCTTTATAACGAATGATACCTGGCACGGTGGTCAACGTTGTGAATTCATAGTCCGCAGCCTCAGAGTGTGTACCAGTTAGTTTGGACAAGAGAGTAGACTTACCCACAGACGGGAAACCAACAAACCCCACCGTGGCCACACCTGTACGTGCAACGTCAAACCCTACACCACCACCACCACCACCACCGGTCGGTGTGAGCAATTCACGACGAAGTTTGGCCAA
Source organism: Williopsis sargentensis (assembly GCA_020995425.1). Lineage (NCBI taxonomy): Eukaryota > Fungi > Ascomycota > Saccharomycetes > Phaffomycetales > Wickerhamomycetaceae > Williopsis > Williopsis sargentensis. Next base: position 1,609,447 of record CP083465.1, on the reverse strand, counting down.
CTTAGCCTTCAGCTGACTGTGCACAGATTAGTAAAGAAACTCATCACTTGTGGGATCGAAAACAACTTACCCTAAATGGTACTCTGTGGCCTTGTTCTTTTGGGTTCTGGCCATCTCATCTTCGATGTTCTCTGATGGCTGTTAGTGTCTGTGTCGCCAATCCACCGGAAACAGTGCAAAAAAAGAATGGCAGAGAACATACTGATTTTCTCCACTGTAGTCATCTTGTCGAGTGTCTGTACAGTGTCTCTCTCTCTCTCTCTTATGCTTTCCTTGGTAACCTCCAAACAAGCAGGGAAAACTTGGGCTTTCGCATAATTTTTCACTTCTCGAGTTGTTGTTGCCCACAGAGTGAAAAACCAGGAAAATCCCGCCTAAAAGGGCAATTTTCGCGGCTCTTCTTCCAGATCAAAACTTTTTTTGCGAGCGTCAGACACAGTTTCAATGGCAAGGGCGATTCCAAGTGCTTGAGAGATAACGACTGTGTTCAACGATGGCGAAGAAGTGCGTAACAATTCTCTGCTTATTTGGCATGTCCTGATTGGTGCGGTACTAACAACGCTGGCAGAGATAAGAAAGGAAAGAAGGTTGGCGACTGGGACGACGATCTCGAGAACGAACAGCCAGAGGCACAGGAGGTCGGCACCCCAGCAGATGAGTCTGCAGAGGGCTCTGAGGAGCCATCCGGCCTGGCTGGCCCAACAGAAGCCACCGAGGACGACTTTGGTGGTGACTTCATGGCTACCTTGAAGAAGAACAAGGCAAACAAGGCCAAGAAGGCTGAAGACGACAAGGCCAGTAAAGGTGGTAACGGTCCAGTGATCAAGTCCAAGAAGGAGAAGGAAAAAGAGAAGAAGGAGAAGGAGAAGCAGAGAAAGAAAGAGTTGGCCGCAAGAAAGAAGAACACCGCTAAGGATGCTGGCGCTGCCAGCTCCGCCGGTGCTGATTCACAAAACAGTACTCCAGAACCAGAGGCCCCAAAGGCTGAAGAAGCTCCAAAGGCTGCTCCAAAGGCTAAGGGAAAGAAGGTTCCAGCTGGTTTGGCTGCTTTGAGAAAGCAATTGGAACTGCAGAAGCAGGCTGAAGAAGAAGCACGTCTTATCGAGGAAGAGGAGGAGAGATTGGCTAAGGAAGAAGCCGAGAAGGAAGCTGCCGCTAGTGCTGAATTGGAGGCTGCTCGTGAAATCAAGCGTGAGAAGGAAAGACTCAAACGTGAAAAACTGAAATCTGAGGGTAAGCTGCTAACGAAGAAGCAGAAGGAGGAGAAGAAGCTTTTGGAACGTCGTCGTGCTGCTTTATTGTCAGCTGGTAACATTGTCGTTGCAGGTTTGCAAAACGGCGAGCCATCTTCTGCTGATTCTGAGGCTTCAAAACCAAAGAAGATTATCTACAGCAAGAAGAAGAAGACCAGCAACAAGGCTGCTGAAGAGGCCAAGAAGGAGCAGGAGAGACTTGAAGCTCTGAAGAAGGCTGAAGGAGAGGATGAAGAGGAATCTCTAGTTGATGATTGGGAACAAATGGCTCTCGATGATGATGACGAGCCAGTCCTCGAAGATTGGGATGCCGAGGAGGAAGAGGAGGAGGAAGGAGAAGAAGATCAACCATCTTCATCCACCACTGAAGGGACCACCACCACTGAGGAGTCCGCTTCTTCTGTGAGCAACAGCAAGTCTATTGCCGCAGCCGCTGCAGAGGCTGCAATTGCTGAAGCTGAAGCTGAAAGAAAGGCTGATGAGGAAGCTGCTGCTGCCAAGGCTGCAGAGCTTGCCCTTGCTAAGCAGAAGAAGGGTGTTAAGAAGATTGATGCTCCATCTACTGATTTGCGTTCTCCAATTTGTTGTATCTTGGGTCACGTCGATACCGGTAAGACCAAGTTGTTGGATAAGATCCGTCAAACGAATGTCCAAGGTGGTGAAGCTGGTGGTATTACCCAACAGATTGGTGCCACTTACTTCCCAATCTCGGCTATCAAGCAGAAGACTGCTGTCATGGCTGAGTACGAGAAGCAGACTTTTGACGTTCCGGGTTTGTTGGTCATTGACACTCCAGGTCACGAGTCTTTCACAAACTTGCGTTCCCGTGGTTCTTCTCTTTGTAATATTGCCATTTTGGTTATCGATATCATGCATGGTTTGGAACAACAGACTTTGGAATCCATCAGATTGTTGCGTGACAGAAAGGCTCCTTTCATTGTTGCATTGAACAAGATTGATAGATTGTACGACTGGCAATCCACCCCAAACAACTCCTTCAGAGACTCTTTTGCCAAGCAGTCAAGAGCTGTTCAACAGGAGTTTGAGGACAGATTCACTAAGATCAAGGTTGCCCTTGCCGAGCAGGGTTTGAACTCTGAATTGTACTTCCAAAACAGAAACATGGCCAAGTATGTGTCCATTGTCCCAACTTCTGCTGTTACCGGTGAAGGTGTTCCAGATTTGTTGTGGTTGTTGTTGGAGTTGACTCAGAAGAGAATGTCCAAGCAATTGATGTACTTGTCCTCCATCGAGGCCACCATCTTGGAAGTCAAGGTTGTCGAAGGTTTCGGTGTCACCATTGATGTCATTTTGTCCAATGGTATCTTGAAAGAAGGTGACCGTATTGTGCTTTGTGGTATGAATGGTCCAATTGCAACGAATATTCGTGCTTTGCTGACTCCACCACCTTCTCGTGAGTTGCGTATCAAATCTGAATACATCCATCACAAGGAGGTCAAGGCTGCTTTGGGTGTCAAGATTGCTGCGAACGACTTGGACAAGGCTGTTGCTGGTTCCCGTTTGTTGGTTGTTGGTGAGGATGATGACGAGGAGGAGATGATGGAAGAGGTCATGGATGACTTGACTGGTCTTTTGGACTCTGTCGACACTTCGGGCCGCGGTGTTACCGTCCAAGCTTCTACTTTGGGTTCTTTGGAAGCCTTGTTGGACTTCTTGAAGGACATGAAGATTCCAGTGATGTCTATCGGTCTGGGTCCAGTTTTCAAGCGTGATGTTATCAAAGCAACTGCCATGCTTGATAAGGCCCCAGAGCTTGCCATCATGTTGTGTTTCGATGTGAAAGTTGACAAGGAGGCTGAACAATACGCTGAACAAGAAGGTATCAAGATCTTCCAAGCCGACATTATCTATCACTTGTTTGATGCATTTACTGCATATCAGGAGAAACTTCTTGAAAAACGTCGTAAGGACTTCTTGGAGTTTGCCACTTTCCCATGTGTTATGAAGACTCTCCAGATCATTAACAAGCGTAACCCAATGATCATTGGTATTGACGTGATGGAAGGTTCTTTGAGAATTGGTACCCCAGTGTGTGCTGTCAAGCTTGATCCAGAGACGAAACAGAAGACCACCATGGTGTTGGGTAAGGTTATCTCCATGGAGGTTAACCACAAGTCTGTTGACATTGTCAAGAAGAGTACCACCAATGCAGGTGTTGCTGTCCGTCTGGACAATCCATCTAGTGCTCAACCTGTCTGGGGTCGTCACGTTGATGAGAAGGATACTCTGTATTCTTTGATCACTCGTAGATCTATTGACACCTTGAAGGACCCAGCTTTCAGAGACTCTGTTCCAAGGGAGGACTGGTTGTTGATCAAGAACTTGAAGCCAATCTTTGACATCAAATGATCCATTGCATTCTGGTAATTATATATAGGTACACATGTTTATTAATGACGATTGACATTGAGTTTTAACGTTACTTGTACCTGTAGTATCATCGAGCAGCTGATTCAAACGCGTTGATCGAACAGGGGAAGTTGCTGATGAAATAACCTGACGTTGCGACGAAGGTGAAAACATTGAGTATAATGGGAGGTGTGGAAGAGTTCAATCTCCATCGGAGTTAGAGCTCAATGACTTTAACAATCCTCATGCGGCTACTTTCATCTGTGGTTGTAAGTTTTAAGGAGATCCCACTTGCAAGGAAAGTGGTCCAAACGGTGATCTGTCAGTGGTGACACCACAATCCAATCAAATATCTTGAACAAGCTGCATACAACAAGTTTCAGAGACAGATGGTTTAACACCTGATGAATTTCTTTGCTAAGCAGTACATTCTACAAGGATCAACGATCATCAACGGTTTTCCCACAGCGGGCCACTGATCCACGACCAAGTGGCTGTGTTTGTGCAGTCGGACGTGTACGGCGTCATGCCGATCGTTCCTGTTACTGAGACATAAAACATTGAGCATTACAGTGGTTGACTCAGGGGACCACGAGAGGAAACCCATTGCTCATGAGAGGTACAATGCACTTGCAGGGAACCTTGTGGCTTTCAAAGTGGATTTTGGGACGCTGCCCTGGAAGTGATCGATCTTGCAGATGCCGCAATTAAGTCGCCTTAGGAATATCGGCCCATCGCTACGCACACACATACTATATTTCCATTAGCGGATAATTAACGGACAGATTTTGACGGTATGCGCCTGTGGGGCCGTTGCAGACAGAACGGGCAGTACAGCCAGAGACCAAGCAGCCACGTACAATGCATATACATATTTATTTATTTATTCTTATTTGTGCAGCCAAAACATGGCGCGCATGCAAGTAATGTAACTCATCTCCGTTTGGTAGGTGATCCATCAGCATCCACCCTTACTGTTGCTTTCAATGTGTTATCGGTTACGGCAACAGTCTACTCCTAGTTGTATACATTGTACCAAGTGAAAGGGCTTTATGATCAATGGCACTGCCCATTGTCCAATGCCCAGTTTCTGTGCTGTCAGTGTCAACTTGTCAGGCGTTGAGAAAAAACCCAACGGAACCCCGTGATCTGCGCCCTCTGAGGAGTGAGCACTGAACACCTTTGTGGAACGGCAGCTTGCGGGTGGAATGGTACACTAGTACCTGTAACATTGGTACACTGAGTCGTCGGCTTACAGGTGCCGTCGATCTTCGGACCCTAGAACTTCAGTACTGGGCATTGGGCACACGACTCTCGAGGCATCAAGCCCCGTCACTTGGTGTGCCACTGGAAGTATATAAACCCATGGGCAGGCCTCGTCGAACACATAACGAATGATGTGAATCCCCAGTACTCATCAATCCACGCGCAATGCAACTCTCCACCCTAGCAGCACTCGCCTGTGCCACAGCCGTCTCAGCTAAGAACATCCTCATGACAAACGATGACGGTTGGTTGTCCACTGGTATCAGAGCCACCTACAGAGAGCTCACCGCTGCTGGCCACAACGTCTACATGGTCGCACCAGCTGAGCAGAGATCCGGATATGGCGGTTCGTTCATGTACACTGACACCAACGTTTTGTTACATGACGACCAGTTCCATTACAAAAAGGCCGGTGACGCAGCTTGGGGCCACGATTCTGTTGATGACCACTTGTGGTACTTCAACGCTACTCCAGCTGCTTGTGTCGCCTTTGCGTTCGACTACTTGTTACCAACCTACTTTGCCAATGTCTCCATCGACTTGGTTGTCTCTGGTCCAAACCAGGGTGTGAACCCATTCGACTACTTCACTTTGTCTGGTACCATTGGTGCTACTTACAACGCCGTTTTCAGAGGCTACCCAGCAATTGGTATCTCCGGTTCTAACGAGAACAACACCTTCTACCAAGACTCCTTGAACACCGACCCAATAGACCCACAGAACATCTACGCCTCCAAGATCGTAGAGTTGGTTGACACCTTGTTCGCTTCCCAAGGTGACAACTCCAGAACTTTGCCATTAGGTGTTGGTCTCACCGTCAACTTGCCATTGGTCTCCACTGACTCCGAGGATGACTGTATGAACCCAGAGTTCACCTTCTGCAGATTGACTGGTGCCAAGATCTCCACTGCCGGTTTGGCTTACAACTCCGCCACCAACGAGTTCGACTGGGCTGACGTCCCAGCTGTCGGTGATGCCGTCCAGTACAACGGTGACCTCTCCTTGCCAACTGAGGATGAGGCCCTCGCCATGAATTGTCGCTCTACTATCTCCGCCTTCTCCATCGACTTCACTGCTCCTATCACTCAGCAGAACCAGGTCAAGGGCATGATCGAGTCCATCTTGGCTTAAATACCCTGACATTTCAAATCTTCATCGAAAGCCGTCCAGGACTCTTCCTTCTTCTCCTGTGACCTAATCCCTTCTTTTCACTCATAACCCAACACACTTTGCAAGTTGAAGCCTCTGTTGTAAAAATAATAGAATGTGTCTTTTTATTTCTCGTTGTAGTCTTCGATCATCGAGCGCCGTTCCATGTGTTGGAAAAATGTATCCATCACAGAGATAAACGAGTGGTGAGGCAGCAAATAATTAGATTCCATTTTTGTCATGATGCTTTTGCCGGGTCCTCGATGTTAGTGCTAAGTAGTAACTACTAACTTGTAACTTGTAAGTACTAAGTAGCAAGTTGTAACTGCCAACCGTTCCTTGAAACTTAAAACACAATGCACATGGCCTTGGACCCTGGGCCTCCTCCTCCAACTTATTACTTGTCAACCATAATTGCCTCAAGCCTTTTTAGTGTGATGCCTAATCAGGCTGTATCACCCACGGCTGAACTTGGTGAGTACCAACGAAAGAGTTTTATTATACGTCGTCTACAATGTTGTTGATCTATTAATGCATTTTAAAATATGTAACAAACGGAAAAAGAAGATAATGTACACAGCATGATCACTTTTTCAAAACCCCCGAGATTAAGCATCCTTTGGCATCTGAGCCAACAAGTCGAAACCACCAGTACCAACACCCGATAACTTACCCATCACAATACGAGCAGAAGGAGATTCCAGCTTTTCACGATCACCGTCAAGAACAGCCTTGGTCAGGAACTGACAGGTTGTCTCGTAGGACATCTTCATGAATGCAGAGGTGGAAGTGTCGATACCTTGACGGTTGAACGCCAAATATGAACCTTCTCTGGTCATCATATCACCAATCAAGTCCAAATGACGAGACGACACAGCAATAGCGTAACGACCGAAAACGTTTTGGATTTCGTTGACGATAGTGTTTCTAGCAGCTTCAACACCATAAGTCTGCAAGACAGCGTAGACATCGTTAGAGGTGATAGCATTCACGTCAATGAAGTCATCTTGGTCCCACATGGCCTGGAAGTTAACACCCTCAGTGGTCAAAACACGCTTACCATTCTCTGGTTGTGGATGGAGACAACGACCAATACGTGGAACCTCCTTAACAATAAAACGGCGACAGATGTCCTCAATGATGTTAACCATCAACAACTTCTGCGTACCCACTGGAAGCTCCAGTCTAAAGTGACACCAAGCGCCATCCTGGTCATCGAAGTCGAATTTGGTGATCAAGTCGTGAGCACCCAAGACAGCGGATTGACGGTCACGAGAATCCTTACTCAATGACTTGGACTTGGTCTGCTTATCCTCAGAGTCAGAGTCAGAGTCGGAATCAGAGTCGTCGGAATCAGAGTTTAGGTCCTCATCAGACTTCTCAGCTGCTCTCATGGTCTCAATCTCTTCATCATCTGGGCCATCGTAGGAGACAGACTGCTTACCCTTAGAGCGTTGCTTGTCGTCATCGGCATCACCATCCTCAGTACGCTTAGACTCGTTAGAGGCTTCGGTTTGAGCCTTTGGAACAGCCTTTCCGATCTCTGGCATGGTTGCACCACTTGGCTTCTTCTGCTTCTTCACCTCCTTAGTGATGGCGACCTCAACGGTCTTCAAGAACTTCTCAACAATGATCTTCTCAAGATGTTCCTTAGAAACGTCATACTCTTGGTGGTACTTTTCGCTATCAAAGAATTTGAAGTCAATGTCATAAGAACGAGCAGCACTCTCAGCGTCACCAGCAGTTTCAGTAACAGACACGTAGTCAACAAGTTCAGAGAACACAACCTTAGCAACAGAACGGCAGAACGCATCAGCCATGTCATCATCGACCTCATCTCTAATTGGCAAGGTCATCTGTGGAGTCTTAATGGATGAGGATGCAGTCATGATGATTTCTCTCATACGAGGAATACCCAAGGTAACATTAGCGGCACCGTGACCTGCAAAGTGGAAAGTGTTCAACGTCATCTGAGTGGATGGTTCACCGACAGATTGAGAGGCAATGATACCAACAGACTCACCCGGGTTGATCAAGGAACGCATGTACTTCAGCTGCATCAAGGCAGTGAACTTCTTCTCAGAGATTCCAGTTTCCTCAAAGAGCTTTGGATTCTCCTTGATGAAAGATTCAAGCTTTTCGTTAAATTTCTCAGAGACAGCACCCAAGTGCTTAGCTGGGTTGAAGACAGAAAGAACTGGATCATACTTCGTGGTCTCACCACCGTTCTTCTTCATGTTCTTCTTCATCTTCTTGGTGTATTTGGAAGCGGACTCAGTGTCTAAATGCTCAATCAGGTGGCCTGGGTTATACTTGGCCAACATAGCGTTGTAGTTGTCCATACAGAACTTGTATTGGTTCATGTGAGACTCCTTGGTAACATCGATAGCATCACCACCATACAAGAACTGAATCAACTTACCATCACCATCTCTGACAGAATTGTCATAAGAGACGTGGACACCTTCCAATTGCTTGGTCAAACAACGTTGCAAATAACCAGATCTGGATGTCTTGACGGCAGTATCAATCAAACCTTCACGACCGGCCATACAATGGAAGTAGTACTCCTGCGGTCTGATACCAGAGTAGAAACGACCCTTAATGTAACCACCGGCTCTAGCATCGGTCTCATAAGCCTTGAAAGATGGCAAAGTCTTACCACTCACCATGACTGGCACACGTCTACCTTCCAAGGCCTGCTGACCTAGCAAACACATAATCTGAGAAACATTAACGTTGGAACCCTTAGCACCGGACAAGGCCATGGCTTGCATGGAATTGTATGGGAATCTCTTCATGGTACCACCTGGAACACACTTGGCGACAACTTGGGAAGTAATCGCGTTCACCTTAGACTGGGTCACGGCATCCAAAATACCAGACTTGTTATCATCACGGTAAACCTCTTCCAAACGCTTCAAGAACTCAGCATCCGTCTGCTTAACGTCCTTCTCCAAGTTAGTGACTTCAGCAGCAGCAAGACGACCAACATCTACAGAAGTCAACAAAATCTCAGATCTCCACTGGTTACCTTCTTCAGTCAAACGCAAGTCATCCATACCACAGGTGAAAGCTGTGTTTTGGATGTAGTTTGTGAAAAGTCTACCCAAGACGGAAAGAGACTTACCAGCAACGGAAGGACCATAAACCTCATGCAAGGAATGGACAATACCATATTCGGAAGCACCATATTGGGACTTATCCAAAATACCACAGAGCAATTCTCCATTTCTGAACAAAACTTCGTTCTCCTTGGAACCCTTACCCCAGTACTCGTTCTTAACCTTGTTCTTGGAGAGCAAGTTGATACCTGGCTTGTCAGCTGGTGTGATGTTCAACAGGACAGTGGTAATAATCTGCTTACCAGTCCAGAGTGGCTGAGGCTTGTAAATGGCAGGAGGAACTGTAATCAACTTGGCTCTGGTAGAGTGACCATCCTCTGGGCGGATGCAAGAGTAAACATACTGTTGGTACTCTTCTCTTGTGAAGAAGGAGTCCTTGTTTGTGATCCAAACACCAGCGGAAATATGATCCTGAATCAAACCTCTCAATGGGGAACCCGACGTTGGAGTCAAGTACTGAGAGTCAGTGTTGGCCAAGTTCATAGCCTCAGCTCTAGCATTCTCATTCTGTGGGAAATGCATATTCATCTCATCACCATCGAAATCGGCATTGTAAGCGTTAGTGTTAGCATAATGCAAACGCAAAGTCTTCTCTCCAGGCAAGACCTTAACCTTGTGACCCATCATGGAAGCCTTATGCAAAGTCGGTTGACGATTCATGATGACAATATCCTTGTTCTTAATATGACGGTAAACCTTTTTGTTCAACACGTGGGAGGTGTTGCCAGATGGAGTCAACAGTTGGTTTGCGAGGGCCTTACGTTGGTCCAATGTCATACCAATAAGAGACACCAGAGAACCATCCTCATTTTGGATCTGGATAGCACCTGGCCATTTATCTGGACCGTTAATCACAGCTTGACGCAATTCAGCAGCATTATGAGCGGTGACTGGCTCTGGATAGGTCAACTTGACGGCAAACACTGGTGGGACACCAATCTCGTTCGTCTCGATGTTTGGATCTGGGGAGATGACAGAACGGGCCGCGTAGTTCACACGCTTACCCATCATGTGCTTTCTGAATAAACCTTCCTTCTTCTCCAAGGCTTGCTTGATGCCTGGAGCAGCAGTACGAGCAGCGTTGGAATTCTGATTCTTGGTGGAGTCGATGAATGCATTCACGTCATTCTGGATGGTAACAAAGGCGTTCATGAGTCTGTTGAAAGTGATCTTTCTGTCCTCTGCAGTCATCTTATCCTTATCAACGGTAGAAATCTGTTCGTTCAGGTCTCTGATCAGCAAGGAAGTGGTTAAGATCTTTGAGAGCAATTCGTTTTGGGAGTTCTCATGGATCTCGTCACCAAGCTTGGAAGGCATTCTGAATCTTGTTGGTGGAACCACGACGGCTTGCAAGAAGAACAGGTCAGAAGAGGCCCTGTCGGTAGATTTTGGTCTCGAGTGGAACAGGTAATGGATGATGTGCTCCTCTCTCTTGAAAAGAGAACGCATGACGTTTCTCACCTCAGTGGACAGGACATACTTGGATCCCTTTGAGGTGGCCGCTCTCTGCTGTTGTTGTGGCTCATCGACATCCATGGCGTCCTCACCCTTCTTCGACTTGATCATGTTCTGACGGGCCTGGCCCTTCACTCTGTTGTTGATCTCCTGCTTATCAGTCAGTGAGTTTTCAAAGATCTTGGTGAAACCATCCTTTCTGAAAGTTGGAGAGAACATGGAACAGTTGTCACACTTGTTTCTGGACAAAAGTCTCTTGTAGAAGTCGTGGATCAAACTCTTACGCTCCTCGTTGACAGATGCGGTCTGGACACCATGTTCAGAAGTTCTTCCCTCAGAGAGGGCCTTAGCAATGGCAATCTCGACAAACTCCTCTCTTCTAGCGATGAGGTCCTTCTCAGCCTGTGGGTTGGCATATGAGGTGAAGCCTTCCTCCTCGGCCTCGTCGTCTTCAATTTCACCATCGATACGCATGTTATCAATCTCCGTAGTGTCGAGCAAAAGACCGTATTGTATGAGTCTCAATTTACAAGCGAAGCGGTGAACCTCAAGGGCTTTAAGCTTGAACTTGTGACAGTAGAGACATGTGGATCTCAGAAAGATGTAGAGCTGGTTGAAGAACAGGGGGTTGTAGACAGGGATTGGCAAGTCAATGTGACCCTGGTGACCAGGACAGTGCTTGTCGTCCAAGCCACAGGTGGCACACAAGTTTCTCAAGAAGGCACCGAGCGCCAGATCGTAGAGACCACCAGAGATGGGATGACCGAGGTTGTCGAACACAGTTGGGTTGGTGATCTGCTTAGCGGAGAGCTTGCGGACCTCATCAGCGGACAGAACGCCGAAGTCGACGGACACGATCTCCGATCCGACAGGCTTAGCGATATCCATGGCGTGCTGTGTGCTGTTTCCTTCCGTGGAGCTTGCTGGGTTGGTCCTTTTCGTCTTCCTTCTGGTATTTTGAAAAATTTCTGTGTATGGCAGAAAAAATTTTGGCGGTGGTTCGGGCACGTGAATGGCCGATGAGCCTGACATCGAAGAAGGATTTTCTGGGCTATAATATTGAGCAATTGACTCAAAAGTTGGTGCATGGTACACTGGGTGATAGGCATAGTACTGTCCACCTAGTGTCATTCCGAGTCCTCAACGACAGGTCATGCAATGAACCCAAAGACTGCTAGTCGTACCCCGGTTCCTCCTGAAAATGGGTAAATTGTCCCCCCCGGAAGTTCCGCTTTTGGATGTCCAAAAGGCAAAAAAATCCTCTTGTTTACGATTTCAACTCCAACGAAGAGAGACAACGAACACCAGAAAGCTAACTTGTCAAGGGCGGAAACAGCAATGTTCGGCGCGTCGAGTAACAGTGGCAGCATGTTTGGTGGCTCCCAGCAGGGCGCTTCCTCTGGCTTCACCTTTGGCGGGCAAAACAAGGGCACGGGTAACGGAAATGCCTTTGGTGCTAACAACAATAACAACACTGCGAATGCCATGCAGAGCGGCGGGGCCTTTGGATGTATGAACAACAGTGCTGGTGCGACTCCGTCAACAGGGATTTTCGGTAACAGTTCAGCGCCTGCGCAACCTGCTGGTGGGATTTTTGGCAACAACGCTTCTACCCCTTCGCAGTCCCCTTCCGCTGGACTGTTTGGTAACAAGAGAACAACTACTTCTGGCGGGATGTTTGGTAACGGCCCTGCTAACGCCGCTCCGCTCTCATCAACCGGAGCATCAAGCGGGTTGTTTGGTAATAGTGCCAATTCAAAACCATTGTTTGGCGGTGCATCCAATACCACTGGTACTCCGTCCAGTGCCCTCTTTGGCAATAGCTCCACACAGCAACAGGGCGGTTTGTCTAACAGCAGTGTGAACAGCTCCAACAACATGAACCCGTTGCTCAACGGTACCCCAATGAAACAGTACAATTTCAAAGATCTTCCAAAGTCACTCACAGACTCCACAAAGACCAACAAGAAGATATATCTCACAGATTCATCTCGTAAGAGAAGTTTGTCCACTACTACACAGGCACCTGTCTCACAGGGGAAATCATCTCTGTTCCAAAGTTTTGGATCAAGATTCAGCACATTGCAGACACAAGCCAGCTACAACTCTGAGGGCTTGTTCTCTCCAAAGAAGGATCTGATCCAATCCGTTCTGAAATCTGAAAACCCAACCGAAACAAACGTTTCTTTGAACAAAGTGGCTCCACATAGGCGTTTTGCTGCTAATGGCCTCTCTTCCAGATCTGTACGAGCTCCAAGATCTGTCGCTACGGACTATTTGAAATTGAAGATTGATCCCGCTAGAACCGAGGCTAGAAAGATGAAGATCTTTGGTGAATCAGGAGGTGCCAAGAAGGTCAGAATACTCGGTCGTGAAGAGAGTGAAGAAGTTCCCACCATCAATTCTAACGAAGATGGTGTTGCTCTCACTCCATCACAGCCATCCGCAGAGAAGACACGCACTTCGAAGGAGATACAAATCAATTTGGACGTTGAACAAACTGACTACTGGTGCTCTCCCTCGATCGAAGAGTTGCAGAAACTGCCATTGAGACAACTTGCAGAAGTTCCAGGCTTCACCATTGGTAGAAAGGGTTATGGTGTCATTAGATTTGACCTGCCAGTTGATCTTACTACATTCTGGTCTGATCTTCAATTAGAATTGTTTGACAACACCGTGAAGATCAACAAGAACCATACTGTTGAGGTCTACCCACTTGGTTCTGTTCCCCTGGGTACAGGTTTAAATGTCCCAGCTACCATTACACTGGAAAAAGTCTTCCCTGTCACAAGGGGTAAAATTGCATCAAATTCTGCTACAAAGGATTTGGAATTCAGATTATTTGTCAAGAAGCTCAGAGAGCTCAAAGATATGGAATTTGTCACATATGATCCTATAAACGGTTCTTGGACTTTCAAGGTTAAGCATTTTAGCATTTGGGGTTTGGTTGATGAGGATGATGCCGTTGTTGATATCGAGGAGGAGTTGTCCAAATTGAAGCAAAAATCACCAACACCACAACAATCTCAACAGATGAAACAGAGCAATCCCTTACCCCAACAAGAACACAATATGAAGATTGCTCCTCCAAGGATTGTCAAGACTGATAGCATGGCTGAAGATACCTTTATCTACAGAAAGCAGAAGCAGGATCAGACTTTTGAATTTGACACTACTTCTCTCATTCCAGGAAGTTTCATGCAACCAGATCTTTATCAATATGTTCAGCAGGAACTCGATGATGTTCCAAATACTGAGAACATTCTTTCCGATTTTACAACTCAAGACTCCGCTGTTCCAAGTCAATTACCAACTCAGCACATTGGTGAAGATGATGAATTTTTCGATGGTGAAGATTTTGACATGGTTGAAAAACAATACGAACCAGAAGTTGCCAATGATGAGGACTTTGATATTCTGGATGCTAATCCTCTGTTAGACGTTAGTGATGACTGGGATCGTCAATTGGAACTATCTGGCCGCTTTGACTCGGTGTTTGCCAATAAGAGCATGAAGCAGACCACTGTCTTTGATGCACCATTTTCCAAAAGTCTGACACCAGGAGAACTGGATAAGCTTCTGTATGGTGATTTCTCCGAGGTGATCAAGTCAAATAATGCTATTAAAAGAGAGTTGAGACTGGATGGCACCTACAATTTCACCAATTTCACTCCAACGAACAGAGTGCTGAGAAGATCCTCCAAGACAGCTTCTCACGTCTGTACGGAATCCTTGGCACCTTTGTATGGATCTGATGAAACTGAGTTCTACACCCGTGTCTACAAGGCCCACTCAGCCACTTCAAAGATTGTTGCCAGAGCTAATGGATTCCCAAGAGTGACACCAAATAAGGACATCAACTTTAAGCTGATCATTGATGGTCTTGGATATGACTTCTCTGAGCGTGAGAGCACCATTTGGGAATTGGCCAGTGCATTGTTCGACAACACCATAAATGACGACTTGAAGAATGTCAATGACTCTGATGTGATCAACCGCGTTCTGGAAATCCAGCGCCGCGAGGGTTTAATTGCATGGATTAAGCCGGAGATTCAATCAGAGATTGATTCCAAATTGGGCGCATGTGACGATGTATTTGAACAGATCTTCTTATTACTGAGTTCTTTCAATATTAACAGTGCCGCCAAGTTGGCCATTAAGACTAATAATTTGCACCTCTCGGCTTTGATTTCATTATTGGGTTCCAATGATCCTGATGTGAAGTATAGTGCTGGTAAACAATTGGATTCATGGAGAATGAATGCCGTTTTACACACAATTCCAAATGGACTTGTCAAGATTTATTACCTTTTGAAAGGAGATGTCTTGACCACTGATCCAATTGCACCAATTACGGAGGGTGTTTCCTGGAAGACCAAATTAGGTTTGTTGCTCTCGTATGGTGATTTGAACGAATCTTTGGCCACTTTGCTTGGTTCATTTGTTGATTCTGAAAAGTCTGATATTCCAGAGAAAGATTTGACGCATTTCAGCTTGTTGAAGTTGTTTGTGTTTAAGCATAACTCTACCTACGACGTCTGTGATATATTTGCCAATCTGTCTGGTTCCAGTATACTTGATATCAGATTGCAATGGTATATCTATGAGATTCTCGTTAGATCGACAAGACAGGTTTCCATTGGTGATTCGGAAATTGGAGACAGATTGACTTTGTTATTCAGCGAACAATTACAAGCCAATCAACTTTGGGAGGAGGCGTTGTTTGTGCTATCACATTTACACAGTGACGTTGCCACTGAGTCTACCATCACCAAGTTGTTGACCACATACATTGAGCTTCTTGCCGATGAATCTCTATGCACTAGATTGACCAATGATTTGCACATACCATCGACATTGATCAGTGAATGCAAAGCGCTTTATTTCAGATACTCTGGAGACCATTGGAATGAGGCTAGCTGTCTGTTGGAAGCTGGTAAATTCTGCGAAGCGCATCGTTCCATTGTTACATTTGTGGCGCCTGAGGCTGTGATTAACAATGGCAGCAAGCTTGTGAAATTGCAGCGACTCATTGGACAGTTCCCAGAGCACTGTAAGATTGCTGACTGGTGTCAAGGATTGGGTGTCTACAAGAATTACCTGAAGTTGGTTTCATCGAAGGATGCTATCATCGCCAGGGCCCCATTACGCTCTTTGATTGAGATTTTACCTATTATCAAGCCCACTAACTTTAAGATGAGAGTCTCGGTGAAGTTGATGGCGTCGTTTGCCGCAAAGAAGCTGACTCAACTTCAGAGTGAGGAGGGCACAGGGGTAATGAATTTGGACGTTGCGAAGACTGCGAAGCTGCCGTTGGGCGAGAGCGAGCGCAGTATGATTGTGATGCTGGACAGGTTCTTCAAGAAGGAGGCGCTTTCGTACTAGAGAACATTACTTTTTTGACTGGTTGTATAAATATATAGGGTCTTAATTTAAAAGAAGCCGTTGCATTGTCTGATTATTATTTCAGTAGCCTGGGGACCTGAATTGTATTATTTTTTGCTGGTGTTTGTCCGCTGTCCGCCGCGTTGAGAAAGTCAGCAGCCAGAGGACGAATATTGAAGCTTTGAAACGAGTGATAAAGCATCATAGACAGCTGAACGCATACAGCAATGGAAAAACAGCCCGCGACACCGCCAATGCAGCCGCTTTCGCTCGACCAGCAGCCGCTGGATCCACATCTGTCCCACCAGTTTCCGCAGCTCAAGTCGCCATTGTCCTCACCATTACACTCTCCATCGAGCTTCTCCGCAGGTTCTTCGGGCGCACCATCACCCCTGCTGCTCGCTGCCGATGAACTTGTCCCACTGTACAGCAGAGATGAGGACTCTGTGCTGTATTCGGACTCTGATGCTGGCTCGCAGACGAGGACGACGAGGCCCAGTGGCAGTGGCAGTACGACGGGAACTAGGAAACGTACAAGCTCCAGACCTCGGCGTCGATTGAGCGAGGGCTCAGAGAAGAGCAACAGAAGTGTGCGGTCGTCGAGCGGACAGCGTGAGAAGGCCGTGCCGCAGACTACAAAAGTGTTTCGGAACCTGTTGATCCTTGAGGAATCTCTTCGTCAGCAGTGCCGTGAACAACGAGAATTGAGAAGGAAGTTCACCGCGTTCCTCGCGGTGCTTGCAGGCTTGGAAGGGTTTGTGATATACTTGCTGTATTTCAGCTCGCCACCGATGTCGCCCGTTGTGCAAATCGTGCTCAAATTCTCTGCATTCTTCATCGTGGTGACGTTGGTTCTGTTCCAACTCAGTGGTGAGTACCGTCGCACGATTGTGCTTCCCAGAAGGTTCTTCAACTCGACAAATAAGGGTATCAGACAGCTGAATGTGAGGCTTGTAAGGGTGAAGGCGCCGTTGGGCGAACAGACGGTGGACTTTGTGAGATACTCGGTGCGCGTATTGCACTCGTGGAGCGACTCCACCTTCCGGTTCTATGGTCCGCTGAAGAGCACTGCGCTTGGTCAGTGGATTGCACACGTGCTGGAAACTCTGAAGCTGAGATCACAGCCACGGATTGGTCCCACCGACGTGAAGCTCGTGCTGAACCCGAGAAGCTTCAACTCTGAGATCAGAGAGCAGTGGGAGCTGTACAGGGACGAATTCTGGAGAAGGGAAAGTGTCAAGCAGAGAGAACCGAAGAAGACAAAACCCGTTCTGAACAAGGAGTCGCTAATGGAGAAACACAGGCAGGAGAGGCGCGATAGACGCAGAAGCAGAGTGGATAACTAAGTGGCTGGCTCATTGTACTGGTCCCCTGTTTGTGTCCTTGTAGCTTGCATGCTTCGTTAGTTACCTTGAAGGGTGCGCGGGCTCAAAAAGCGCTTCCCGACAACAACAAAACAGAGCTGTAGATCAAGCGGACAAAGACAAAACCACACCAGCGCTCACAGCGTCAATTGAACTGTTGCATAAGCCCACAGAGGCCATGTCCCACGAGGCTGCGAAGTACGAGCGTGTGCTTGGGCGCATCACGAACAGCGTGCAGCTGAACAAGTTTGTGCACGCGATCGAGGCTGCCGAGACACAACTCAGAGACGAACTGGAGGTGTACATCAGTGGCACGACACATGTGCAGGAGAGCAAGAAGCTCGAGCTGGCACGCACAGAGCTGTCAACGACGCTGAACAACTCGAGTAGTCTGGTCGACCTGCTGTCGAATGCGGGCTCGTTGGCTTCAAAGATCACCGCAAGGGTGAGGCTGTTGGATGCTGAGAGATCGAGAGTGAACGAGACTGCCCAGTACGTGGGGCAGGTGAAGCAGCTGAAAAGCTCCGTGCTCGCTGCAAACGCTGCCCTGGAACAAGGTGATTGGGAGACCGCTGCTCGGGCCATTTCGACAATGAGAACTTTGCCAACAACAGGTGAATTCATCAATGCCGTTGTTCCTTCAACTGATGTTCCTGATGTTCCTGAGCAGGCATTGGAAAAATGGATTGAACAGCTGACAACATTGTTCTCCAAGGAGTTCTCGAAGGCTGCAGAGTTGAGGGACGTGGAGCAATTGACCAAATTTTTCTCTCTCTTCCCACTCATTGGTAAGGATAGCGTTGGTTTGGACTGTTACTCCAAGTTCATATGTAACATCGTTGCTTCACAAAGTCGACTCATTATCACAAACCAATCACAACAGGACCTCATTGGGTTCTATCCAGCTGCATTGATGAAGCTTCTTGAAATTATCTCCACGATGCTTCATCAACATTCTCACGTCATTGCAAACTATTACGGGCTTTCGCATATGGCTGGAATCATCGAGAGGGTGCAAAGAGAAGCCGATTCACAGGCTGGACTCATCGGTGATACTTTCTACGACCATAGAAACTTCAACAGGATCATCGATGAGGTCCAAGCATATTCATTTCCTCATTTGACCCACAACACGCAACAGAGAAACTCACCATCCCCAAGGGCAAGCGGTGAATACAAGAGGATGAGCGAGGAAGGAATTTCAGTGGTGATGATTGGCGATTGGTGCGCTGAGCTATCATCATTCTTGCACTATTGGTCCCTTTACTGCAAATTCATTGCTGTTAAGTTGAATGAGTATACAGGGGCCAAACAACAAGAGTTAGGGTTACCACAACCAATCATGGAGAGTACCTTCTCCAAAAAGATACAGTCCAAGTTCTTGCCGACTTTTGAAGTGTTTAGCACCTTCTACATTCGCAGATCGTTGGAACAAGCGTTCCAAATCGAAGAGTTCCCCAACTTGGATGCGCTATTGAAGAATTTCAAACCGACAACCCCCGAATCACCACCTGTGTCAAGTGCAATGGAGGACTTTATCATGGTTGTCTCCACTTCGTTGAAACAGGCCATTGAGACAGGTCAGCCTATAACCGTGAAGAATATAATCAATAACGCGAAGAAGATCCTCGACACCGATTACATTGCAACTCTGTACAGAAGACTGAAAGACCTTCAACCAAGATCTGGTTCAGTTTTGGCAGTCTCGAGTCAACAACATTTGCAAGTTCCACAGCCAAAGCAGCAAAACTCTACTATGGGTAGTATTTTTATGAGAGGTGCGAATGCATTGAATCAGATTGCAACTGTGGGGGACGATACAAGATTACACACTTTTATCATCTTGTTGAACACGGTGAGTCTTGGATCTGTGTACTTCAACAAAATCATAAAGCAGAACGTTGATCTGTTGAGCTTGAATTATCCCTTCGGGACCGATGCTCATAAATTAGAGAGCATCATCATTGCTTTGAACGATCACTTCCAGAAAAGATCAGGCGAGGTTCTCGATGAGCAGGTTCTATTGTTGTTCAATCAAGTGCTGAAGAACAAACTGAAAGTGCTGTTGACCGATTGTTTCAAGGACGTTGAATATCTGATTTCATCTTATGATGAGCAGGAGAACGTTGTCACGAGAAGGTTTGTGCAGCATTGGAACTCTCTCATCTCACCGTACACCAAAACCTTGGATCAACGAGTGTTTGACAAGTTGATCACGACTGTGGTTTCCACCCTGAGTAATTTGCTTGAGCGTAAGGTATGGAGTTTGGAGCGCAACATCAACGAATTGGGATCGATCAAACTTGAAAGAGATTTCAGTGGACTCATTGGTGAGATCACGCATAACAGATACTCGTTGAGAGACAAGTTCCTAAGGGTGACACAGATCATCATGATCATGGGGTTTGATGACGAGGAGGATGAGGTGGACATGAACTGGGTGCTTACACCATCCGAGAGACAGAGGGCGAGATCTCTGAGAGTGGATAGAAAGTGATGGATTGTCGGCTTATTGGCTGTAGCTTAGTCCGTATTAAAATCTCGTAAGAATGACCGAATTCGGAAATTCCGCATGGTGGCCATAAAGGCCAATCGGACATCACGCTAACTACCAACGCCAACAACAACAACAAGCTGCCTACGGAAGCTTTCATGAAGGAGTATATGGAGTACATACTGAGCTCGTTCTACCGCGCATCCGCGTGGAACGAGGATAACTCATACGAGAACATTGTGGCTACGAGTGAAGGTAAGTTCTTATGCCGATCATTTAGTACTCATGAAGACTAACAGGAACAGCACTCATCGACTTCCCCATCCCGCAGGACGTCAAGTTCAGCGTTGCATCATTATCCTCGGATCACACGTCCACACAGCTCACTCTGAACAATACCGGGGCCATCAATGGCTCGTTGGCATATTTATACACCTCAGCGCCCTTGAAGGACGTGTTGGGCACAAAGGAGCTGTCACTACAAGATGCAATCAATGGCTACAGAGTCATACGGCCGGTGTATCCACCCACACCCATCGTTCCAACTGCGACTTTCAAACCTTATTCGTTGTACTATGGAAGGATGTACTTCCCAGGATCTGCCCTTGAAGCCATGGTTATCAAGAGGATCTCCAACCACTCACAAGTGCTCGTCAAATGCGTGAGCAGTGACAAATTGAAGAACCATGGAACACTCACGTTTTATTGGCAGCGAGACACAGGACAGTTGTCGCAAGAGTACATCTATTCGACGAATGAATCGCTGCTGGGGTTCAGGTGTCTGTATAACTTCAGCCAGGGAGCTAGGAGACTGAACACCGCACTGTACAACAACTCTTCGCTCTCAGTGGGAACTGAGTTGTGGTTCGGCGCTGCAAACATGAGTCCTGGACTATCTACTGCCCTGAGGTACTCCACACAGTCGACGTATACAGGCAAGCCACTAACGATGACTTTGGCTTGTAATCCTTTATTGGGACACATATCATCCACCTACAGCGTGAAGACCAGCACCAACTCCACTTTCTCATCAAGATATGACTTCAATGTCTATTCGTATGATTCAAACTTATCATTTGGTTGTGAGATTTGGAAGACAAACGGCGCCCTGAGCGTCCTTCCATTGAAGAGAATTAATCCGTCTCTAAAGCCACACTCTAAACACAGCACGGATGACCAGACTGTAATTGAAGCCTTTGAATCATTAGTAAGGGATACAGATTACTCCAGTGTAATCAAGCTCAGCACTTCTTTGAATGACCGTAACGTGAAGCTTATGTGGGAGGGTAAGTTCAGTGACCTCTTGATTAGTGGTGGTACCGAATTACGAATGGATGGACAAGTTCCACAAGTGGGTAAATGTGGTATTCAGATACAATACTCGTCATAAATAGTGTTCCCTGAATCACGCGTTCTCCTTCTTTTGGCGCTTTGGCTTAACTAAGAGTGGATTTTGCTCCTCGGTCTGTTGGTTTGTTAGCATACTAGACTTCTCTAATGATTAGGCAAAACACTCACGTTTCTCTTTTTGTACTTCTTTGGAGGATTCTCCAACAACTCCAACTGTTCTCTCAAAGTTTCTGCCAGATTTTCGTCGTCGTATGCGTCAACTTGGTACCACAGCAAGTATTTTGGAGCTCTAGAACCTTCCTCAATAATATTCTCCATCGTCTTCAAGACTTTCTCAGTTTTATGGAAGCTGTTGATAAAGATAGGATCATACTTATCCTCCACCCCTTGGATCTTAAACGAGAACGCTGTAAAATAGGGTGCTGGCTTGACATCACCGTCATCCTTTGGTTCTTCTTTAACTTTCTGGTCGGCTGTCTCCTCTTTCCCCCTCGTTCTTCTCTGTGGTTTAGCCTCCTCTGCCTTCCTCTTCTCCTCTAATTTTTCCTTCTTATTCTTCTGTCTCAACTCCCAACGTCTGATCTTTTCATCGTTAAAGATCACCAAGAATGAAACGATGTACTCGTTTGGTGCACTCTTCTCCACAATGCAATCCTTTGGCAAGTTGAACCGCACGTTCGGACTCTCGCTGAATTCAAAAACAAGGTCTGCGCCATTGACATATTTCTCCTGGAATGTTGTCAACGTCTTCTCCCTCGACGGCTTTGGTGCCTTTGGTGCCTTTGGAGGTTTTGGCGGCTTTGCAGGTTTATAATTTGGGAAAGCTTGCTTAAAATATGGAGTAGGCCCCATCGATTTGGCCTTTTGAATGTATCCTTGGAATTCTTTGATTTGAGCTTGAGATGCATTTCCACTCGCAACGATCTTCATCAATGTGTTCAGAGATGGATCTGCACGAGCAATGGCGTTCAAATTGGCAATCATCATTTGGGATTCTGGTGTCTGCATCATGTCATTTGTGTTCTGCTGCTGCTGCTGCTGCTGGGTTGTTGCATGATCCTCTGATGGAGCCACCGGGACTGATGTTGTTGCCGATGGTGTTGGCGACGCTGTCTCCTGTGTCGGTTGTGAAATGCCTTGCTCTGATACCTCTGAAGGGGTCTTTGTTGATTGTAATGGAGGAAGGGGCTTTCTCGTTTCTTTCACAACATCGTTCCCTGATGGGTGAGCACCTTTAGTTTCCTTTACTGGCTCGTTCTGTGGTGGCTGTAGTGATGATGAGACATCCGCAACTGAAGCTTCAGCAGGTATTGAAGCTTCGCGGCTCGCTCCTTCCCTTTCCTCTTCTTCGTCTTCATCTTCATCGTCACTGTCGTTTTTGTCATTATCCTGATCCTTGTCATTAGCTTTCCCTTCAGACACATCGGGCTTTATATTATCACTCCTTATATCAATAGGGGCAGAAGCAGCAGAAGCTTGTAGGTCTGTTGGGATTGGTAAACCTTGCTTCTTCAATTCTCTAACCTTTTGTTGATCCTCGCGTATCTTCTTGTTGACCATTCTTCTTTCCTTCTTTTTCTCCTTCTCCTCCTCTCTTTGGCGCTCAATCTCGTCATCCTTGAGGATGAAGAACCTTACGTCAAATGTGTGTGGGCCCATCTCCATCTTGCAATCGCACAGCTTGTTCATCCGATCTCTGGCATTAATATCGCTCTCGAACTTGGTCTTCCCCTTTGCCCAGTACAGTTCAAACACGTTGCTGATCATGTAACCCTTGCGAGACTGCATCAAGGAGGAGTACAGTACGGCACTGTCTGCAACAGATAGCGCGTGGCCCAGAATGTTATACTCTGGTGGGTCAGACGTCACTGGAAGTCCGTACACCTCTTTGAATGGTCTTGGTGGGGCTTCTGGTGCCAGTTCGTTCTCGTTGTCGGACTCCTCATCCTCCTGCTTCCTCTTACGGCGCACGCCGCCTCTACTAGTAGCCTTTGGTGGCATATTAGGGCTTCAATTGGTGTGCTGATGCCTCAGTGGTTGCTCTGTGTGTATGAACTTGTGCCCAAAGACCCAATTGATGGAATCTCCCAACATCCGACCACTTACATCACGTGCACAGTCAGGATTCATCCCGGAAATCTTCTTCACTATCACCGAGGTATTTTGTCACCTGACCTTTCTCTCCGGAGTTCGTTGATTCACCAAAATCAGCCCGCAGAACGCGAAACGGTCCAGCGACGCGTCAGACATAAAAAGAATCGGAGCTTCAATCTGGAACTGTTCTCTTGGTGTCACATAACGGCATGCAATTGAGGTTGTTCACATATGGCTGACGTACTACCCATCTCGCTCAACTCCGCAAACAATGAGCCGCGCGCGCTCAAGCGCCGCAAAGTTGTCGACCACACGGACAAGCACAAGTTTGCCCCAGGCGCCATCTTGAAGGTCAAAGTACGTAACTTTGTGGTTTATGCCTCGACGGAGTTTTTGTTGTCCCCTTCCTTGAACATGATCATCGCACCAAATGGTACAGGTAAGAGTACGTTTGTGTGTGCGGTATGTCTTGGGTTGGCCGGCGCTGTCACCTTGCTTGGTCGCCAGAAGACACTCGCTGGTTTCATCAAGAACGGTGAGGACTCATCAATGATTGAGATCACTTTAAAGAATCACAATGAAGAGAAAGACGTTGTCATCACGAGAGAGTTTTATCCAAACAACAAGTCAGATTGGTTCATCAATCATAAGCCCGTGAGTGAGACGAAGGTTAAGACCTTGTTGCAATCACTCAACGTTCAATTGGACAACTTGTGTCAGTTCTTGCCGCAGGAGAAAGTCGCATCATTTGCTGCTTTAGACCAGAAGCGTTTGCTTCTTGAAACCCAAAGAGCTGTTGATATCAAGCTGATGGAACAACACACCAGTCTTAACACTCTCGAAGTGGAAAAATTGGAAGTCACTGCAAAGCTTATTGAGGCCCAAAAGGAGAAGGCTGGCATCGAAGTTGAGAAGGAGCGTTTCGAAGAAGAGGCTAAGAAGTATGCTGCCCACAAGAAGAAGCAAGCTGAGATTGACGATCATGTCAAGTTGGTGCCTTTTGCCAGAATGGAAGATCTTACCAAACAGCAAGAGGCTCTCAAGGCCCAGCGTGACGAGATCAAGAGACAGTTGGAGGCATATGCTATAGACATGGAACCTTTTGAAGAAGCCCAGTCTCAAGCTGAGGCTGCTGTTGGTGAAACTTCCAGTATTCTTCACGATCATTCAACAAAGTGGGATGACCTCCAGTCTAAGCTAGAGAAGGATGAACATGATGTTGAGGTGTCTGAGCAGAACATTCGCAAGCTGAAAGCGGACAACGCGAGATTGAAAGAGAAAGTGGAGAAAGACAAGGTAGAACTTAAGAAGACAACAGCTCTCTTGACTGAACAAAGGCAACGATTGTCCACTTTGGAAGTTGTTGATGAGAACGCCATCAAAGAGTACGCTGAAAGCTCTTCGCGACTCTTTGACGAGTTGCAAGATTACAAGGGACAGATCCAAGACTTGGAAGGTGATATTGACAAATGTAAGAGGTCAATACACCATGCAAAGACCCAAGCTGAGAATGCCAAACGCGAATTATCTTCAAATGATAAGGTGCATATTTTCCAAAGTGAGAACTTACAAAGGTCAAGACCCGCACAAGAGACCAAAAAGGCTGTCCATCTTCTTCGTACTGAGCTGAAGGATTTGAGGAATGAGATCTTTCAACCTCCAATTTTGACGATTTCTACCGCGCAACCTCGGTATAGTGATTATCTGGAGAATCTGGTTCCATTCCAGACTTCTTTGTCCATTACCGCAATCTCCAAGGCTGCTTATGATAAGTGCTCTCCGGAGTTTATTGAGAAGAGGAATGTGAATCCATCGTTTAGATATTTATCAAATAGACCTATGCAAGGTGGAATGAGTCAAGAGCAATTACAACAACTTGGATTTGATGGTTATTTGAAAGATTTCATCCAAGGCCCGCAACCTGTTGTTCAAATGCTCTGTGAAATTGCATTTATTCATGATGTTCCTGTTGCCATTGATCCATTGAATGATCGTCAGATTGAAACACTACGTCAGCCTTACAACGGCAAACTGTTGTTCAAAAAGTTCTTCTCCGGTGATACGCTTTACACTTTGTCTCAATCCCAATATGGTTCAAGACAGATCACTATGAGATCTTCACAGGTGAAGAGGGCCGTTTTGTACACAGATGGGGGTGTTTCAGAGAGTATGAAGCGTAATTATCAGGAACAGATTAAGAATGCTAGTAATTTGATTGAGAAGAGCGAGGAACAGATCAGAAGCATCCGTGATCAAATTGATCAGATTACAGAACAACGCAATGGTCTCAAGGTGGATTTCAACGACTACAGAAAGTTGGAATCTGAATTGAAATCAAAGAAGGCTGAAAGGACTGGTTGCATAGCTAGAATTGAAAGTTTGGAGAATAGAAGGGCGGCATTAGAGGAGAAATCTGGTAGGGATTACTCAAATGAGATCATCAAGAACAAGCAGAGAATGGGCAAATTTTCCATGTTGAGAATGAATTTGTTATGTTCCGTCGCAAAACATCAAGTTGCCATTAATGCTCTTGCTAGAGATATCATATCTGCTGAGATCCTCAAACTTGAAGCTGATAACAGGCACAAATCTCTGAGGAAGTTGTTTGAATCTTTCACAGAGCAGAAGAGGACTCTCGAGAGACAATACAAGGAGGCCAGGGAGAGAATCCAGAAGGCCAAGAACAGTCCGGAAAGAATTGCACTCAAGGAGGAAGTTTCCAACTATGATCAAGACACCAGGTTGAGGCTCACTGAGCTTATCAATCAGTACCGAGATGAGCAAGTGTTTTCCGAGGAGGGAGTGCATGGTATTTTGGACAGTTTGAGAGCTGAATTGAAATTGCTGGGCTCTGGTTCCAAGTCGTCCGTTGCCTCTTTGGAGAGATTGACAGCTCGTTTGGCTGAGCTTGACAGGGACATTCCTGAGTACACCGGCCAGGTTGCCAAGTACACCAGTGAGATGACCAAGATCCATGACGATTGGGAGCCGAAGTTGATGGATAAGGTACGGAAGATCTCGAGCAAGTTCTCGCATATATTCCCGACCGTGGGCAGTGCCGGTGAGATTCGTGTTGCAAAAGCGGAGAGGTTCAGCGACTGGAGGATGGAGATCATGGTGAAGTTCCGTGATGAGTCTGACTTGCAGCCATTGGACTCGCAGACGCAGTCTGGTGGTGAGAGGGCGGTGTCTACAGTTTACTACATGATCAGCATGCAAGAGTTGACATCTTCACCGTTCAGGGTCGTGGATGAGATCAACCAGGGTATGGACGCGAGAAACGAGAGGATCGTGCACAAGCATATGGTGGAGGTTGCGTGCCAGGAGCATACGTCGCAATACTTCCTGATTACGCCCAAGCTGCTGACCAACCTTCACTACGCGGACAACATGCGTGTGCACTGTATCATGGCCGGACCCTGGACGCCCGACCCTAGAAAGAACCCAGAGATGTTGTCGTTGGGCGCCACCGCTATGTACGAGTAAGGAGCTTCCTCATTATGCTACACTGGTAGACCGCACACAGGGCAGCAAAATCTAATCCTAGGGCGTACGTGGAAGTGTTGATATCTTGCCAATGGACTCAAGACGCAATGCACGTTGTATCACCAAGTCACCATGGTCCATTGATCACGGTGGTACTGTGTACACTTTAGTATGTACAGCGATTCAACACTAGGGACATGTATATCGCGACTAGACTCACCAGGAATGTCTGGACACCAGGAATCAGACCAGAATGATTGGAAGGAAGCGTATTCAAATTTCGCTGACGTTTCTTAATGTTCGGAAGAAAATTGGCTCTACAGACCTGATAGTTGTGTGTGATTAGATGATGTTACAAAGAGCCATTGACACATGGGGATGATGCTACGACTTCGTCCACTGAGACTGCCACTCAGAATCCCCGTACTGAGACTGCTTGGACCGCGCAGGCACCTGCACACGTCGCCTACGCTCTACTTCAACCCGCTCATTGGACCCATGGACACCATCGTGGAGGAGGTAGCGGACAAGCCAGAACCAAAAAAGTTGAAGAAGAAGCAACAGCTGCCGAAAATCCTCGTCCCTAGAGGTGCTGACTCGTTCAAGAAGAGCAGTGAGGATGTGGATGTTGAAGACGGTTCCACCAGCGTCAGTAATAGTGGTGGTGGAAATGGTAGCAAGAATAGTAATAGCAACGGGAAGAACAACGACAAGGACGATGAAGAATATGAATACGAGGAGGAATCCCCCTTTGAGAAATTCAAATCATTCTTGCTAAAGTGTATTGAGACCTCCGGGATAACGGTTGCCTCGTTGTTCGTCCTTGGTGCTGCCGGTATTGGATATCACAATTTCTACCAGATCCATGTCATTGACAAAATGAGCATGGCTTTTGATAAGGGTGATGAGGCTTTCGAGTTGACGATGCATAGACGAACAACGCCTAATGAGGAAGACTGGATCGATAGACCGGAACAGCACATCATTGATAGAATCATCTCTGGTGAAACTATTGGTCGCTATTTCCTGATCACTGGTGAGAAGGGCTGTGGTAAATCTTCAATGATCTTGAATTCTTTGAAGAATGTTGATAGTTTCAACTGTGCAATACTGGATGCACATTCGGACCCAGAGATCTTCCGTATCAGGTTGGGAAAGGCGCTGAACTTCGAATATCATGAGGACTATATTGGCTCCTTGTTCAGCATCCGTGGGCCTAGAGATACAACGGCATTGTTGGACATCGAACGTGCGTTCAATAAGATTGAGCAAGTCGCAGTCCAGAGAATTAAGAAGGCAGGCAAACCTCTGGTGTTAATCATCAATAATGCCCACCTGATTAAGGATGACGAGGAAGGCGGTAAGCTCGTTGAGCTACTGCAACAAAAGGCTGAAGCGCTCAGCGGATCCGGATTGATGACACTGGTATTCAACTCTGATGATTATTGGCTGTATGAGAGGTTGAAGAAGCTTGGAACAAGGCTTGAAGTGATTAACGTTAAGGATTTCACCAGGGTTCAAGCGGTGAAAGCTCTGGAGGTGTCAAGACGTCGCTTCTTCAACGAGCAGGTGGATCTTAAAGTGGCCAACCAAGTGTATGAGCTAGTTGGAGGAAGACCACAACATCTGAGCGAAGTTTCAAAGCACGCGGATATGATTCAGGCATCACATCGCTTGATCGATAGGGAGAAGACATGGTTTTTGAATCAGTGTGGACTGTTAGGATGGACGATGGATGATGATGTCAATGAGAGTGGTAAGTTCTCCACCTCGGCGATGATTCTCATGAAGGAGTTTGTGTCCATGTATCAACCTCTGAGAGACAGTGACGATCATTCTTGGGATCATAAGTTGCCTGAACTGCCGCTATGGAGGGCAAGACAGATCATGACGAGAAACGATTACATCCAACAGTATGATAACCTGAACATCTTCACCATTGATTCATCTAACTCATTCGTGAGAGCAGATTCAATACCAATGATGAGGGGCTTCATGGAGATTTGTTCACAGCCAGGCTTCAATGAGTTGTTGCAAGATACGTTGGACAGAGTTGGGGACATTGAGTCTCTGGGGAGAACAAGAGAGGTTGTCCTGAAGGATCTCATCGACGGCAAATACATTGTGGGCTCAAAGGATGGGAGGGAGTTCAACATGAAAGTGGTGAAGAGCCAAGTGGAAGACGACGACGACGAATTGATAAAGATCCAGCCGACAACGAGTTCAGGGGAACGTAAATTCTGGGAGAAGCGTCTGGAGTGATTGTACTGTTCACGGAGCACGGCTCATCCTCTAAACCCTACAACACAGCCAAGGGTGTCACACTCATACCCGCCAGGAACAAACAGATGCCCTTCTCCTGACGAACCTTCCCCGTAGTTAACGGATTTTCGAGGGCTGCGTAACCTGCTCATCGCATGAAAATTTTTGATCGCTTGGGCTCTTTTCTATAGGAGAAAGGTAACAATTGGTAGAACACAAAGAGATCCAACGAAATGTCCCGAGTGAACTACACGGTGTGCATCCCCACGTCCATTGTGAACAGATCAAATGCTACCAACTCCCAACAGGCCACCGCAATCTTGTACCAGTTGGCCAAAACATGCACTACTTATAACGTTGGAGAGATTGTGATAATGGACAGCCAGATAGAGGAGGAGGGTGGAGATTCTAAAAAAATCAAGTTTGACGAGAAGGAGACCATCAGTGACGATGCGATGTTCATTGCCACGGTGCTACAATACTTTGTAACACCTCCTTATCTTGTGAAGAGCGTGTTCAAGCAGAAATTCTGGAAGAACTTCCAATACGCTAAGGACTACCCAAAATTGACAAGATTACCCTTCATGTCACCGTCTGCTGAATCAAAGTACCGCGAGGGACTCACTGTGAACATGGGCAAGGTCTCGAAACCCCTGAATAAGAAGAAGTCCAAGCCATTGACACAGACAAAGTTCGTCAACATTGGATATGATAAGTGCTTGGAGCTCACACAACAAGTGCCACTGAACGTTAGAGTCACAGTGGATACTGCGACGAGTAAGATCGTGTCACCATTAGAAGCATATGAATCGAGTGGTGTCAATAGCACATATGGCTACTATGTGAGAATAGCGTCCAAGTTCTCCAAGGTGTTTACGCAGTCAGCGTACCCAGATGGGTATACAAGGACGTTATACGTCTCTAGTGGCGATTACTATCGTCATGCTGATCCGCAATTACCAGAACCAAGTGTTACTACTGGTGATAACATCCTTCTGATGTTGGGTAAATGGAATGAATTGGCGGAACTGTTCAAGCAGGATAAGTTTGAAGGTGTTGATGATGTTAAACAGTTCTTTGACGGACAGGTTGCTGTGCCCTGGGGCGTGCGGGTCGAAGACGGTGCTATGATTTCACTCACGAAACTGTCACTGTTGTAACTGTATCTAGATTTCGGTTGAATAAACTGTAGCGCATTCCATTGTCTGGCGTAGTGCCCATAGTTAAGAAGATTGAAGATTGAAGAGAGAGCGAACACCAACATCAAAACAACTACAAACACAGAGAAGAGCAGAATGACCACAGGAACAACGCTGCTTGCCATCACATGGTCCATCACCCTCATCTCTCTACTTCTGCTGTTTGATGTTGTTCAGCTCCCTCTCGATGGTGTTGCTAACTACTACTCACTAGCGATGCTCCTGGTACCAGTGATGATGTGGCTGTGGTGTGTGGTGAGCTGGGTCGGGCTCAAGCTGTTCAAGCATGCAAAGGGTGGTAATGCGGTATGATTCCTCTTCCTGAAGTTCTGTCGCACATTGGATGACTTCATCTTGCTATGTCATTCTGCTATGTTGCTTGCCTGCCTGGGCGTTGAGCATTGCTACACTGAAATAGCAATCTTTGGAGTATAAAATGATCGGCTGAGTGCGCTTCTCTCTTGCAACACACAGGGCCTCAAGACATTCACAAACACACACATCTAACTACGCGACACTAACAAAATGGCGGTCACTTGCACAGACATCTTCAAAATCATCGCTGCCATCATCCTGCCGCCATTGGGTGTCTTTTTGGAAGTGGGATGTGGAACGTCGCTCTTGATCAACATTGTCCTCACACTTCTGGGTTATATCCCTGGTATTATCCACGCCCTGTACATTATTCTAAAGTATTGATGACCACTACCTGTGTGCGGGATAACACACAGTGGGTTACTGTCTACAGTGCTAAGTATTCGTTTTAGGGCCTCATTTATGCATGGCTAGTCGAGTCCTAGATCTTTAAGTGACAGCAATTTTTAATCGGTCAGAGGACGTTCTACGATGCTATAGCGGCTTAATTGATAATCAATTGCATTATACACCAAGGTAGTCATGGTAAACGTCATCGTTGCTGATCAAATCTAGGATCTTCCTTGAAGTCCTGTCATTAGAATCTACTCAAGACTCTTTGCTCTTCTCTTTTTAACAATTTCCAGAATTCTCTCTGTGTTGCCCATGGGACCAAACTTTCTGAAGTCCTTGATATCTTGGTTGATGTTGGTAGACTCAGTACTCAAATAATGTTCAAAGAACTCGCCCAATTCACTGAAGTAGTCATACGATAACAAAAACTTACCCTCGTCATCGGCGGCTTTCTTGCCAGTTACAGGAGTTTGGAAACCTTCGCCCTCACCGAGTTTCACACCTGGTTTCTTCAATTGTTCAAACAATTGCATTTTGGAAGCCTTGACGATACCACCAACTCTTTTGATTTCCGATTCTCTGAAATATTCCCTGAATTCATCCAACGTTGCTCTTCTTGAACCAGTCCAGCCAATGGAGATCAACTCTTGTCTCTTGGACTCGTCTAGTTTGTCATTGGCGTATAGCTGATGGTTTTTGATTGGGTTGAGTGAATATGGGTTAAAGATACCAAAGTACAACACGAAGAAGATCATCACCACCTTGAACGAGTGGAAGCCAAAGAAGATCCATTGTGCAGTAACACCAGACTTGTTTACCTCTGTCTCTGAAAGGATATCCAAAGCCAACTTTTGCATATCCAAGTAAATCAAAACTTTAGAAATCAAAATTGAAAGTTGGTTTGTGAGGCAAATACCTGGTGTTGGCGAGATGATATCTGGCAAATCGGTGTATAACCAGGTACCCAAAAACATCAAAACGGAGTACAAAGCCATATCATCTCGTCTCCAGACTGGTACGATCAACTGACCGGGCCAGACTTTGTCACTGATGACATCATCCATGGCCACAGGCTGAAGATGGTCCATGGCATCGTCGTTGAACAGCAGTCCGCCATGTGGGGTCAAGAAGCCAGGATCATTACAAACTGCAAAGCCCATTGGGGTCTGCGTGTAGAACACCGATGGTCTGAGCGACAGTTTCAACACCTTAAAGATCTTGAGCAAGTCGTGGAAGGAGTCCTTGAGTCCCACGGAGAAGCAGTAGTCCTTCTCCATGTCATCGTTCATGCGGACATATACTTCCAGACGGGCGTCGTGGCCGTCCATGAGGTCCTCGATTGGGTCAGCCATAGTGTGTGTGCGTGTATGTGTATGTGTATGTGTCTGTGTATGTGTATGTGTCTGTGTGATGCAACTGATTGGCTGCTCAATCAAGTGGGTGAAATGAATCAATGAGTAAAATGGACAAGAGGTTAGTTGTGTGATGGCGACCGGGGAAAACAATAACTGACGCCGCTTTTGATTTTCATTCCCCACTTTGCACCGAATACAATTTTACGATTTAGAGGCAAGGAAGGGGGAAAAAAAAAAAAAAAGAGGGAAGTTCTGCCATTTATTAACACGTGCCAATATTAATACCACCCGGACATCTTTGTCATTTGTCAGTGCTTACGTTATCAAAAGGGCAACTGCTCAGAACCATGTCCTAACAAAAATTACACGCACACACACACAACAACGAAGCGCCAGTATGATGAAGCGGAAGGCCATACAGATCCACGAAACCGCCACCCTAATTTTGTTACATAGAAGGCCACATGTCGCTCAGCTTGTACAACCTTACACTGCAGAGACAGACTGCCACGGTGCAATGCGCCTTGGGACAGTTCACGGGTGCCAAATCACAGGAACTCGCAATGGCCAGCGGTAACGGCATCACTCTGTACAGGCTGGACTCATCGCAGGGGAAACTCGTGGAATTGTCGCATACCCCAATGTTCTCTATTGTTAGATCCATCCAGCCCTTCAAGATTGCAGGCACGGCCATGAGCTATCTGTGTGTGACCAGTGATGCTGGTAACTTGACTATCCTGCAATACATCAACGGTGAGTTCAAGCCGCTCTTCAACGAGCCATACTCCAAGACCGGTGTCAGAAGACTATCACCATTTGACATATCCGTGGATCCGAAGGGTCGATCATTGTTGATCTCTTCGATAGAGAAGAACAAGTTATGCTATGTTTTACACAGAAACGATGATGGACTCATCGTCTCATCTCCATTAGAGGTCAACAGATCCAAGATCCTCACTATTTCCACAATATCGCTCGATGTCGGATATGAAAACCCTCAATACGCATCTCTGGAAGTGGACTATGAGAACAACACAAGACAATTGACATTCTACGAGCTCGACTTGGGCTTGAACCATGTCGTTAAGAAACAATCACAGCATGTCCCAGCAACCGCAAGTCTATTGATCCAAGTACCGGGTGGAAATGACGGTCCGGGAGGTCTTCTCGTCTGTTCTGAAGGGTTGATATCCTATCGAAACCTTCACGATGATAAGCTATCCATTGCCGTTCCATCAATTGACAAGAATACAACTTCAACAATCGTCTGCGGTACCCCACACAGACTCAAGAAAGAATTTTTCTTCCTCCTACAGACTGAAAAAGGTGACATCTTCAAAGTGGAACTTCTGCAGGACATGTCTCTTCAGATTGGCTATTTCGATACAATCCCAATGTGCTCACAATTACTGATCTTCAAGTCTGGTTTTCTCTTCGCAGATGTCGAGAATGGTGATAAACAACTCTACCAGTTTGAGAAACTGGGTAATGATGACACTTTCAAATCACATGATGATTCTCCAACTCAGACAACGTTCACACGAACTGAATTATCGAACTTATCCATGATTGATCTCTTGGAATCTCTATCGCCAATGATCTCTGCGAGTTGGAAAAATGATAAACTTTGGTGTCTCAATGGTACTAATGAACAATCAACATTGAGATTGCTACAATATGGTGTCTCTATTTCCGAGATTGTTGATCCAGATTTACCGATGAGACCAACATTCTGTTTCACCACAAAGATTGTTAAAGAGGATGAGTATGATAAATACCTTGTGATTTCCTTTGAATCAAAGACGTTGGTTTTGACAATTGGTGAATCAGTGGAGGAAGTTACGGACTCCGGATTGGATCTAACCTTGCAAACTATTGGAATTGAACAAATTGGCTTGAAATCAATGATTCAAATTCATAGTGATGGTGTTAACATCATCCAAAATGGTGCAGTCATCAACAAATGGTTCCCGCCAGCAGGTATCAAAATCTTGGAGATATCCTCAAACAACAAACAACTGGCCTTAGGTTTGAGTAACGATGAGTTGATCTATTTTGAAGTTGATCAACAGGATAAATTGATTGAATACCAGGCCCCCAAGCAGATGGCTTCAAAGATCACTTCATTATCACTTGGCGAGATTCCAGCTGGCTTGCTTAGATCATCGATATTGGTTATCGGGTGCGAAGATTCCACCATTAGAGTCTTATCCACTTCGCCAAATGATACATTGGAAACGTTATCATTGCAGAGTTTATCATCCATCCCTGCAAGTTTATTGGTTTGTACAATGAATGGCCAACAATGTATCAACATCGGGTTGGAGAACGGTGTTTATGTGAGAACAATATTGGATGAACAGTCTGGTGAATTGTCTAACACGATGATGAAATATCTGGGCAATAAACCAGTTGTATTGAGCAAATCACAATACAATGCACAAAACATTGTTCTTGCATTGTCGAACAAGTCATGGATCATTCACGAGTCCATTGATCAGTTCAAGATCCAGCAGTTTATCATGCCGGGACTAACGGATGTCTCAAGTTTCTCAAGTGAGGATTGCCCACAGGGGTTAGTTGGTGTCTATTCCAAGAAATTGGTGATTTTCAACATTGACTCTTTTAATGAATTCAAGAAGGATTCTATGGAAATGGCATCAACTGGTAAGTTGCTATTGGAGAATGATGACTCTCTTTTCATTATCAGTAATAAGATCCAACGATTCGAGACATCGTCAATGGAATTCTCGCATGAGGTGGAATTCAATGACCGTATACTCACAGCTACTGTTGTCACATTTGCATCGAAGAATGAGACATATCTTATATGTTCCACCTCAAACGGTGTTGATCACTTCCTTGTTACGTATTCCATGGACCTGAAGGTCGTCCATAAGACACCATTACCAGATGAGGCATACAGTCTAATATGTTTCCAAGGGAAACTGCTGTGTGGTTCAGGTTCAACGCTTAGATTGTTTGACATTGGTATAAAGCAACTGCTGTCCAAATGTATCACTAATGTGAAAACCATTTCAAACATTGTCAAGTTGGATTGTCAAGGGTTCAGAGTTGCACTTGGCGATATTAGAGAATCTGTCTCAATCATGGCGTATTCAAGTGAATTGAACCAATTTGTCCTGTTTGTTGATGACATTATTTCTCGTCATATGACTGCAATGTGCTTCCTGGACTATGATACCGTCATTGGAGGTGACAAGTTTGGAAACTTGTTCGTGCTGAGAGTACCGGGGGATGTTTCAGATGCTGATCCAGGATACTTATCCACTAGGGGTTTACATGCCAATGGTGCGCCATACAAGTTTGAGACCCTATGCTCGTATCACCTTAATGATATTCCAATGAACTTCCACAAGACGGCATTCACACCAGGTGGCCGTGAGTTGGTGTTGTATACTTCGCTGTTGGGCACGATTGGTGTCTTGATCCCATTGATTACCCGGAGTGATATCAAGTTCTTCAAGCAATTGGAGCAATCACTGAGATCCGAGTATAAAGCACCAACTGACAGATCACATTTGAAATATCGTGGTTATTACGCACCTGTGAAAAATGTCATAGATGGCGATTTCGTCGAATTGTTTGACAAACTACCACAAGAAAAGAAGGACGCATTGGCTACTGCAACGGGCAAGAAAGTCAGAGAGATTTCAAAGAGGGTACACGATGTCAGGTTGGGTTCAATTTAGATGAGAATTAGGTCTATGTACTGTATAATTCAATATCTTCCTCTGAACAACTCCCGTATGACATTCTTGTCCATGATGGTCTCCTTGACTATTCCATCAACGTGCTTTGCCTCACATCTTCCGTACCAAACGGTTAAGCCTTCCTCATCAAAGTAGATGACGTTACCGGCGTAAACGTGACCACCGATATGGCTCACGATTCCAACCTTAACGCCCGTCTCGTTCTCCTTGGAGTATAATAACCCTCTTTGTCTCAGGTTTTCCGTGAATTCCTCCTGAAGTATTGGAGCTATTGCTCCGCAACGGCCGTCTCTTTGCATATGACCACAAATTAGGATCAGTTTACCCTTGAAAGGTTCATGTGGCAGGGAGATATCTCCGTGATCAGGTCTACACACCTGTTTCACGAACTCGTCCATTTGGGATTCATGGACATCATATATCTGTCTATCCGGGAAGACCACAATCTTACCCTGGTAATCTCTATCCAGTTCCACCGCGGACATCATCACTGGATGACTCGGATCAAGAAGCTTCTTCTTCGCAACGACGTGAGAGATGAGTTCCGTTGGCATTAGTTCCACTTTACGGGACCATTCTTTAGCGTTCGTTTCCGAATGAACGAGGACGTGTTTCCAACTGAGTGCCTTTGTGCCCAATAATGGTTTCGAATGGTCAATCGGTTCAGGAAAAGAACATTCACAGAGCGTCTTTGGTGTGGTTATAAGAGGTACCGGGCAGTGGTCTATGAGTTTGTAGCGCTGCGAGAGCCTCAGAAGTCGGGGGAATGTGGGTCTCATTATATTCTTGTCCCAATTGTAGTTCAATAGTCCAACAATGGTGAGATAACTGGAAGAATTTACGGAGTGCTGGTCGATCATCAAGATTAAATACTGAATGGCTAACAAAATTGTGTTGATGTCATTAACGCCGATAAGGTCAGTTACCTCCGGGACA
The DNA here is from genome assembly GCA_020995425.1 of Williopsis sargentensis. Taxonomy (NCBI): domain Eukaryota; kingdom Fungi; phylum Ascomycota; class Saccharomycetes; order Phaffomycetales; family Wickerhamomycetaceae; genus Williopsis; species Williopsis sargentensis. The sequence continues at coordinate 1,572,462 of CP083465.1, read as the reverse complement.
GTAATCCGGGCTATTTCCTACGTTAACATAAATCTGTCCGTTAAAAGTTCATTATATTCGTCATTTTCTATAGCTATTGTTGGATCTAGCTAACTAACTCCAGAAAGTATGTCCTTTATCTTCTGGAGCACCTTTCTCTCGTCCTCGCTTCTCGGCTCATAGATGAGTTCGGTGTTCTTATGTATCCCCAATGCAATTGCCAGGTCCCTGCAGCTTTGCAAGTTGAATTGCAAATCCAGATCGGGAACTTTATGGGCAAACAACCTGATTGAAGTTATCAGCAACGTTAGTTGCAACGTTGTCAGTGAAGATCTTGTCTTGATTTCACCAATTTCCGAAGAGATGTACGCATTTCTCAAAAGTATGTTCTGTGGGTCTGTGAGAACTGTGTTGGAGTACATGGAGCATATCTTCAGAGCTAGAATGATGATGGATAGTTCGATGAAGTTCTCACACTCCCTTGTTGGTTCCATGTGGATGACACCTGGTTGCTGGAATAACGTTTCGAACCAAAGGAATAGCAAAGGCGGTGAAAGAAAAGGAAGTTGCTTATGGAAGTTTGTGAGGAAGTAATAGTTCAGATGGTACCTCATTGTGTCCACGTCTGGGAGTATGTGCAACAAGTTATCCAAGAAGTAATTCTTCAAGGAAGGGTCGTGAACTTTAAACGTTGTCATCAATTTGGCATAGGGCACGTTAAGGACGGTTTGAGTCTGATCGAGAAGCATCTCATCATCCTGGAGAAACTTGCTAACACGGGCTCTGAGAGGGATCTCCACAGAATCCTTCAAGAAGTGATAATCCATAGAGTCGTGGGTATCTTGAGAATCATCATCCAAGTTATAATTTCTATTAAACGTCATGATGACATTTCTATTGAGACTCTCGACAAGTCCCATCAATTCCTCGTTTTGTGCTTTCAAGAGGTCGATGTTTTCATACACTTTATTCTCTTCTGCGATGATATTGATCCATGGTGATGTGGCATAAGAACAGGGGAGATGCTTCTTCTGGCAGTTGAGACAGAGGGGTTTAGTATGGTCGCATTTGATCTTTCTGCGACGGCACTCTGTACAAGAGAGGATGATCTTCTGGCGCCTCATTTGTTCCTTGCCCTTGCCCTTGCCCTTGTCCTTGGCCGTTGGCCTAGTGTTCTTCTCCATGATGGCCATGTGGCCACCCAGCACTAGCAGCCTTCAATGTCTGTGAAGAAAAGAACAATGAGAAGGGAATCATGAGTGGGGGCCGGTGAGACATATTATCGCTCCTAGCTGCAGCCATTTCCCAATGCGGACATTTTGCGCCAGTTTGGCCACATGCGGTAATTTTCGCGAATGTCCAACAACAAAACGGCAAAAAAACTTCAAAAACAAAACGATCACGCTTTTCCTCACGTGGCCTTTCTCTCCGGGCAGGCTTTGTTTACGCAGGGACAAAGTGATAAACAATGAGCAAAAGAGAAGCAAAAGAGACCGCAGGAAGCACTGTGAAGAAGACGAAGCTGAGCGCCCTGGCAGCGGATGAGGATAACATCGACTCCAGCCTGCTGAGCCACTCGGACGAGCTGGACTTTGAGGGGCACCATGATGACGCTGCCGGTGTTGAAGCGGAAGCGCACGCTGAAGCTGAAGCGGACTCTGGATCCAAGCAGGAGAGCGCCGAGGCCAGCGATGACAGTAAGGCGGCCACCGCTGCAGAGGACTTGGGCGACACCTCCAAGAAGCCGAAGACTGGCTCTGACGAGTGGCACCGGCTGAGAAAGGACAACCACAAGGAGGTTGAGCGCCGCAGAAGGGAGAACATCAACGCGGGCATCAAGGAGCTCGCAGCGCTGCTCCCCGCCCCTGAAACAAACAAGTCCCAGATCTTACAGCGTGGTATCGAGTACATCAAGAGACTCAGGCTCAACGAGCAGAACAACATTGAGAAGTGGACGCTGGAGAAGCTGCTGAACGACCAGGCGCTGGCCGAGCTGACCGCCTCCAACGAGAAGCTGAAGACGGAGCTCGAGCGCGCGTACAGAGAGGTCGAGCACTGGAAGAAGATGTGCACAATGGGTAAGGACGAGAAGTGACGATTTTATTTACGTTTTTCGGTTTATATGTTTTCGTTTTGATTTTCCTCTGTAGGCGATCTTCTCTCATCCTGGACACAATGGGCTTTGGAGCACAAACAGTATGAAGATTGCAACGCTCCAGCTGAACCCACGCATCCTCTCGCTCCCAGAGAACATCGCGAGGGCAAACTCGATCCTCCAGCGGGCGTTCCCCTCCGTCTCTGCCGCTTCTGCCGCTTCTGCCACTGCCATTGTGAAGCCTGACCTGCTCGTCCTCCCAGAGATGGCTCTGTGCGGGTACAACTACAAATCACCACAGCATGTGACGCCCGTTCTCGAGTCCCCGGACTCGCCAGGACCCATGCTTCAATGGGCTCAGAGGGTAAGTAGACAGTACGGATGTTTCACCGTGATGGGCTACCCAGAGGCCTTCAACGACAAAATCTACAACTCGGCAGTCGTGTACAACCGTCAGGGTGAAATCGTCCATAACTACCGCAAGTCCTTCCTGTATGAAACTGATGAGGTATGGGGCTGTGAAGAGGGCACAGGATTCACCACCTTTGAGATCATGGACGGGGTGAAAGCCAGCGTTGGTATATGCATGGATTTGAACCCTTACAAGTTCAAGGCACCTTTTAACGATTTCGAATTCTCAAACCACTGTTTGAGGAATGAAGTGAACCTCATGATCTGTCCCATGAACTGGCTTCATGGTAAGAGTCCAAGTATACAGGATTCCCTCTCGGAAGAGGAAAAACTGGAACGGGCCAAGGTGTTCCAATCTGAATTGGACAAGGTGAAAGATGACATCGTGATTAACGATTCTGGAGCTCCAATCAGAAACTTCGAGGAGAAATTGGATTACAATGATCTGCACGTACCAGATTACCACAACTTGAACTATTGGCTCATCAGATTCTTCCCTTTTATCAACCATGTCAAGAAGTTCCAGTTCAATTCTCGTGCAAGGGCAACCGCCATTTATTGCAATAGATCTGGCCTGGAGGATACCATCCTATACGGTGGAACTTCCAGTATCGTTCAGTATAATGGCACAGCGGGACTCGATGGGTATCTATCCTTTGATTTAACTAACAAGAGCGTCGATGTCCTTGGAGCATTGGGCAAAGGTGATGAGGGAATCCTTGTACGTGATGTGGAGTTGTGAAGATAGAGAGAGCTACTAGTTAAATTAGTCGGGTCTATGCATCTCAATTATAGAGGGTGTATAATGTGCGTCTAGTCAAGTCAACTAGTTCAACACAACACTATCAACACAGCCAAATCCGGCAGCAACACCTCCTTCATTTGAGCTGGAGAATTTAGATCTCAACAACCAACCGGCATCCTCATTCTTGATGATTTCACCCGTGGACTGATCGAATAAGATGGTGCCAAATCTTCCCAATTCTGAAATGATCTCATCGGTATACAATATCCCTTCACGCACAATCTTGTTTCTTTGTAAAGGTGGATGAATCATCTCCATTAGGATATAACCTTCCCATTCGCTCTCATGCAATCTCTCGAGGAAGGCTGGGATGTCCTCTTTATAGATATTGTTGCCACCTCCTTCACGTTGTGGCTTCAACACAAAGTCCTGTGGTTGTTCAAATGCCAATTTCTTCGCCTTTTGACCTAGTGGGGTGTCATCCAATGGATAGATCTTTACAAATGTGGAAAGCAACTCTGAAAGATCACCAGACAGGAATTTGGACAAGACGGTTTCATCAGTGAGGATCTGCTGGATTTTTTTGGCACCACTCAATTGGGTCAATAAAGATGGAGCCTTGATGGATAAGGTCGTCTCCAACTTCACACGGTTATCCCAATCGGCATCGGTCTGGAAATCAGCTGGAGCATACCCAGATCTGTAATACACCACAGCCACTTCCTCTTGGGTTTCCTTCAAGAAAAGACGTTGTTGACTATCAATTTCAACCTTGTATCCAACTTCCTGCAGTGTAATACGACGAGATCTGACACCGTGTCTATTCAACAAGTTGTACTCCAAATGACGCTGATCAAAGACATTACGTTCACCCTCTTGAATAATGACAAGAACAACAGTGTCCTGCTTCTTCTGCTGTTCGTTATAGTACTTGACACCATCGGCAAGTCCATCTGCCAACTTGTACGCAGACTCAGACACCGGGAGCGAGGAGTTCTCATACAAAGGCTTTGCGCCACCAGTATAGTAACCAGCATCGTTCAAGTACTTGTGTAATTCACCAACTTTGGTACTCAACCCACCAAAACTGACGCTCACAGTGTTGAATTCGACTTGCTTGATCTCATCGTGGCCAAGCATATAGTCCGATCTGAAAATACCAAGAGATACATTCTGTTTCAAACCAATGGCCTTGGCCTTCTTGTACGATGCCCAAAGCTTGCCTGTGAATCCAGCATCAAATTGCGCAAACGAATCCAAAACGGCACTCAACCATTCAACATCACTGGAGACTTTCGCATACAGCTCATTGAACCTCTTCTGAACTGATTCAGCTCTGTCAAAGGCACTTTGAGGGAATGCTGTTGGATATAAAGTCACAGGTGCCACCACTGGTGAGTGCTCCTTGAAATCCCTTGGATAGAGCATGAGGCCGTTTGAGATGGCGAAATGGTGCACAGAGTGGACAATCCGATCCTCCTGGAGAGCACTCAACTTTGGGATGCTCATTGTTACAGTGTTTGTTGTGCTTGAACGGTGACACTGATCAACTGGACACAACTCCCAGCTTTACTAATCTTCATCATGATCCGGCCTTTAATTTTATATGTCCCAGCGCGTAGTACTACTAATTCGGAGCGCTCAGCTGTACCAATAGGTCGGCGTCTTTTTTCCCCTTTGGGACATCTCTCCGACCCTGTCAGTCAGCAAAAAAATAAACAAGTGGACGAGTCCGGAGTCGAACCGGAGACCTTTCGCATGCTAAGCGAACGCGCTACCAACTACGCCACACGCCCCAATTGTTGATTGTAAATTTTCACTGTTCAACACAACAATTTGAATAAAAGGAAGTATTTATGGTAAGCGCCACACGTCTCGTACGATGAGAAAATTGACGCATAGCGAAGACTCAACTTATGAGTCGTCAAAAGTATGTTTACTGTTTTTGCAGAGGACATTCCTTGGGCACACGATGACCAGTGACGAACAACCAGCGAAGAGGAGAAATGTCTCCCGCGGGATCTCCAGAAACACAGTTACCCAACGTCACCCGCTGAATGTGAAACCAAGTGGTAACGCTTTGATCTTTTCAGATTCCAAGCTAAAGAAACAGCGTCGTGATGAACTCGGGGTGTTCCAGGATTTCAGTGATGATATGTTGTTGGATGTTTTAAGCTATGTCACAGATCCAAAGGATTTGATGAATCTAGGCCACTGTTCCCGTATTTGGTATGCCTTTTTGTATGACGAAGAGATGTGGAGGAAGCTGTACATCTCCAAGGCGTTGAAAGAGGAAGCCACGCTCCAGGAAAGAGCTCCAACTCCGCCATTAGGTATAACGCAATGGCAGGGATCGTGGAGACGTACGATGCTGGGTGTTCCTGAGTCAAAAGAAGCAAAGATCCAACTCCCTGACAACCTCTTGTGTTCAGATACTCTGTTTCGACCATATCAATGTTCGCAAGTCGACTATAATGAACTTTTGAAGGATATCATCGACGAAGAGGAAGAGTCTTACAAACTTCAACGTACATTGAACACAAAGTTTGGTATCCCAAGATTCACAGAAGAGAACATGACCGTACAGAAATTTGAGTCTTCATACACTGATAAACCGTTTATGATTTCTCATTCTCATGAAGATCGCTGGCCTGAATGGACACTACCACAGCTGAAGGAAAGATTTCCAGAGGTCAAATTTCGTCAAGAATCAGTTCAGTGGCCCTTGGGCTTCTATTCTCAATATTTTGCGATAAACTGTGACGAATCTCCTTTATACCTATTTGACTGTCAATCTTCTGCCATGAAACAACTGGTTAAAGAGTACCACGTTCCACAAATCTTCTCAAATGATATATTTACGCTGTTCAATGAACAGGGATGTCGCCCAGATTACAGATGGATCATTGTGGGGCCGACGAGATCAGGTTCAACTTTTCACAAGGACCCAAATGCAACATCTGCGTGGAATGCAAACTTAAGCGGAAGAAAGCTTTGGGTCATGTTACCACCAGGTGTGAAACCACCAGGTGTTGGCACAGATGAAGAAGAATCTGAAGTGACATCCCCTGTGGGGATTGCTGAATGGGTCCTCTCTGGCTTCTACAACGACAGTGTCAAATTGGCACTCGAGGGGAAATGTCAGATTGGTATAACATTCCCGGGCGAATGCATGTATGTGCCAAATGGTTGGTGGCATAGTGTGATAAACTTGGAGGATTCTGTGGCTTTAACTCAGAACTTTGTCCCAAAGAGTGCGCTGGGTGATGCCTTGTGGTTCTTGAAGGGTAAAAGGGAACAAGTTAGTGGATTCCACGTTAAGGATCTAAAGAGATCGATTGAGAAGTTTGTCACTGAGAACGAGCTTGAAGGTGAGAATAAAGAAGTGTTGGTCAAGTGGTTGCGTGACATTGAAGAACAAGAGTTGGATAACGAAGACGTTGGTGAATGCTCATCAATGCCAGAATTGCCAATTTTTGAATTTTTCTTAGAGTTAGTCAAACAGAAGGAACAATACAAGGAACTGTTGGGGATCAGCTTGGGACATATGGAAACTCTTGAAAAGGAACACATCAAGAAGAATAAGAAAGTTGTTGCCTCAAAGAAGTGGGACCAGTTGGTTCAACAGGACGACACATCAAGTGGTGGCCTCTTCTCTTTCAACTTTGATGAGAGTGATGATGATGAATGAAGGCGTATCCGTCTACGTCACATGTCTAATGGGAAACATAAATAAATAATTAGACCGAAATAGCATCAATCAATAAGACTATCAGTAGACAGTCACCTTCTCGTTGTCAATTTCTGATGGAGTAGTCTCTTTAATCTTCAAAAAACGGTAAATGTGTGGGAACACCAAAGATTCTATATGATCACCCCAAATGATATCCAAATGTTCATGATTGAGCACTGGAAAGCACTCCGTCATGTTACTAGGAAGTAAATCCATGATCTTGTTGATATCAACTAGAGAGTCAATAGTTCCGTAGACCAACTTGATGGGCACTTGGATATTTGTTCTTGTTGGGAACGCCGGAGGTCTGAAAGCTCTTGAAAATGTATTCGTGATTGAAACACCTTCATCAAACATCTGAAAACTGGAATTTCTAATTATTTGAAACCAATGCACAACAGATTTCACAGAAGTCGGACTGTACAAATGGGCAAAGGCAGCAATCTTCTGGTCAAAGGTGATGTTCTTGTTCTGCCAATTGAATAAGAACCCAACACACGCATCAATAACCTTGGAGAACAAAGGAGGATAACAGATGTGTTGCCAAAATGCTGCTGTTGGGAGTAGACTCTTCCTACCAAATATCAAGTTCATAATATTTGGAGATGCCTTGATCAAAGTATCAACAAGGGAATGGTGTAATCCGTTTGGAGTCATTGCTGGGGCCAAAGCGATAAGTAAGTTCACCTTTCTGCTCAACTGTGGGTTTATTGATAAAGCTGCAAAAGCCTGTGCTGAACCTTGAGAGAAGCCAATGTACGTCAAATCTTGAGAATCAGTATACTTCAAAACATATTCAATAGAGTTAGGGATATCATACATGGCAAACTCATCAATGGCGAAATCCCAAAACTTCGGGTTGTCAGGTTTGAGATGGACATGTTTTGCGGAGTACTTGTTTCCTCTGTTATTCCCCATCCAAACGTCAAATCCTAACTCGTGCAATTGGAAGGGTAAATTTCTGTCCTTCTTGATGTTGACGCACCAAATGTCCGAACACATGAGGAGCCCATGGTGGAGGTAAATCACTGGGGCGCCTTCCCTCTTTGGAGGGATACGATGGAGCGTAAGAAGGTATCCATCAGCGGTAGTGACAATGTGATTATCAATCTCAAACCCAAAGAGGAGGCCAATTTCGTTGATGGACTCGGCATCTCTGATGTTGTTCCTCAGCGCAAGCGACTCGTCGTAGTCTCTGGCCTTCATCGACAGCCGGCGTCGGCGGCGCTCCGTGAAGAACAACCCGTGCAATCCCTGGAGCGTAGTGGTGAACAACTGGATGAGGGCATCTGGGAGAAGCTTCGTGATGATGGAGATGACAAACTCGACGTAAACTGCTAGAAAGGAGAGCACGACGACCGGCCACTGCGTTACCGACAGCCGTCCGATGAATGGGATGTACATATCGTGTGGTGTGTGTGTCTGTGTGTCTGTGTGTCTGTGTATGTGTGTATAAGTCTGGTCGAAAGTGGTAAAGCATACACCCTTTGTGCCCCGCAGCCAGCCAGCCAGCTAACCACCCATGCAACGGTTTGCAGCCCGTGCCCCTTCCGATACATCCAGACACCAACAAACACCCGCTCACCATTTAATTACATAACATATTACATAACTCAGCGTCCATGACAGTTTGCTCGCTGTTGATTGGTCAGCGCCTGTCCGCACCGGCCGCCCGCGGGTCCGCGGTAGCCCGGGATGCTGACACCTTTACATTCGGTGCCGCTGAGCGGTGGGAGATTTGGTGATGGCAGCGCAGAAGAAATTTGTTCCTGGCCCTCACAACACCACACAACCACAACCACAACACACAGTAAACAGTACACTGCACTGCACAATGCTCGCCCGTCTCGGACTCAACACGCTCAGACCAGTCTCTCTGGTGCGCCAGCAGGCCATCAGATCCCTCAACACTGTGGCCACCACCCACGACGCTGAGCAGGAGATCCTGGTTGCACAGAGAAAGAACAGACCAACGTCACCAGATCTTACCATCTACCAGCCACAACTGACCTGGTACCTCTCCTCCGTCCACAGAGTCACCGGTCTCTTGCTTGCCGGTGGTTTCTACGGATTGACCCTTTCATATGCCCTTTCCTCCGTCATGGGCTGGAACTTGGACTCCACAGCTATTCAAGAGGCATTTTACTCCCTCAGTCCAATCACACAATTGTCCTTGAAAGCTGGTATGACATTCCCATTCTTCTTCCACTTTTCCAACGGTATCAGACATCTGATCTGGGATGCCGGTAAGGAGTTGACCATCAAGGGCGTCTACAGAACTGGTTATGCCGTCTTGGCAGTCACCAGTATCATGGGTGCCTTGTACACCTTCTTCTGAACTGGTTTCATAACACAAACAAACATATCTCATCATCATATATATTCATACTGTATCATCTCGTCCTACTAAATTGGCTGGGCATCTGTACTCATACGTCCATCCTACACACTTGTCTAACATAAAATTCATCATTCTTTTTTAGGTCCTTCTATACGTACTTAGTCATTATCTCTTAAATCATCAAAAACTCATCATACATCACATCGCTCAACAGTTCATTATCCGCATGATCATGATCATGGGGTTGGGCTGCATGTGACGTACTATCGACTGATCCAACTTTCAAAAACTGCTCGGTCTTTAGGAAGTTTCCAACTTCATCACCTTCAACGATGATATCATTCTCAATTCCACGGATCATCAGCTCTTTCTTAATGTCATCGTCATCCATCATCCCATGACCATGGCTATGATCATCTGATTTCATACCTGCAGACGCCATCAAACTGACAGTACTCTCAGGCCATCCAAATTCCAACGGATCAACCGTGGTGTTCGTGGTGGTCCGACTCAAAACGTGATTGGATGACGACGAAAAGTTCCATTGATGATCTGGTATGTTGTTCGTATCCGTCGTGGGCGTTGACAACGCCCTATCCAACACTATTGACGATGGTGGAGACAACAAGTCCGTGGTTAATGAGATAGATCTCTCCAACTTGACATTGGAGATGCTTGGTGTTAGCTTTGTTCTTTTGCTTGATTGTCTCTCCATTATCGGCTCGATCGATGGCAAATTACTGGTCGTTGTGCCCGAGGTTGCAGTGGCCAAGGGGGTCAGGATCGGTGATGGTGTATTCAGAATTGGAACAGGTTGTTGTTGTTGTTCATCTTTCTTTTTCTTCTTATAAGTTCTCTTCTTCGGTTTGGCCAGGCCTATTCCAATGTCCTTCGGATCCACAGTCGAAGGTGATAATTCCCTTGGAGTGACAATGGCACTCGAGTTGGTCATTGGAGTGGATACTTGAGGCGGTGGTGATGAGAGATCATGTCCCAGCGCATAATTCTGCATGGTTGAAACGGATGGAAAACGACGACGTTGTTGAAGTTGATCAATCTCTGTCTTCAACCTTGAGATGATAGACTTCAACTTCTGGTTCTCCTCTGTTGCAGTTTCCAACTGTGACTTGAGGAAAAGGTCATCCTTCTTCATGATCAATCCCGTATTCATCTGAATATTCTCGGACTGTGACTTGTTCAAGTTGAGACTCACAAGGTTATTACTCAAGTTGGTCATCGAAGAAGTTGTGGTCACACTGTCCGCACGAGTCAGTCTCACTGATTGTGGTTGTGTGCTTTTGAGTTCTATACTCTTCTGATCCATGGCCCTCGACTCCTGGGATTTGTCCATTGCATGTGGTTGTAGAGCCTGATTTTGGGCCTGAGCCTCTGCCTGAGCCTGTGCTTGCTGCTGCTGCTGCCTCTTCTTCTCTAATGAAGCAGCACTCGGTTTCCTCCCGGACTTTGGTCGTGGAGGCAGTACCCACTGCTTCGAGGTGATGATGCAGGGGACGGTGCCCCTGCTCATAGTTTCAAGAGGTTTGGTATCCTGATGCGAACCCTGCGCGATGGGCTTTGGAAGCACCTGCACGGGCCTAGGCGCAATAGCGGGTGCTATTGGCGGGAAGTATGGGCCCTTCGACTGCTTTACTATGGGTATCGTGTTCATCGTGTCGGTTTTATTGTCCGCGTCTCTCTTTCTCTCTCGCCCTCTCTATTTCTGTCCCTGTCTCCTGGTTGTCTCTGGTTGTACAAAAGATCAATCGGGCCCTCCCCTAATTGATTTTTTTTTATTTATATTGGCAACTGCAACTCTCGGGCCAGCTGTAGAACGCCCACCCGGGGGGGGGGGGGGGTTTGGATGCAGACATCCAGAAGGACGGGAGGAAGAATATCGTTGTGCCATTGATGACTGGGCGACAATGCATGACACATTGACACCGTCCATACACAGCCAGCAGGGACACGTCAAACACACAACACACAAAACACACACACCTGTGTTTGGATGCCCCTCCCCCGCCTACGCTGGCGACGCTGGCGGGATTTTATGATCAGCTTTTCCTTTAACGGCTGCCAAACACCGATGGCCCATCTGCAGCATCACTTACACTGGGAGCTCTGATGTTCGTGGCATGGCCATTGGCCCATCGGGTCCGTAGACGCTCATAGGCTATCACACGGAGAGACATAGATCGGGTACTCTGCTCCGTGTTGAGGTGGTGTTCCCCTTTTTCCACCCCCTGTGCTAAACACCACCGTATACAGCCATTCCTAATATCCCGTTGGTGATCTACGATTATACGAATTGTTCGTGACTGTTATGGGGAATGAGACGGAGTACGTGCATAAGTTAACGGGGAATGGAGGCATTGTCACACACGGCGTGCCTAAAACGGTTGCCTGGGGAGTTTGGGGAAGACTTCGAAAAGTTCTAGGCCATATATGAGATCCGCCTAAGCGAGAATGGTCTGATATTTTTACTGCGTTTGGAGGCCTGGGCCCCTGTTGCTCCTGTACCGCGGTCCGTTGCCGCCACTTGAAACGAGATCCCAGATCGGCGCGACTACATGTATGATGGGCAGGCCTGTGGCCGTGATGATGTCCTATATACCTGTTACCGGGCCTCACTATGGGCCGTCAACGGTACTCACAAGCTGTTATCTCTGTAGGGGTTCACTCCCCCACACGGGTCCGCGGACATGCAGCATGCGCTCAATGGTGTCAGCTGTGAAATTACAGGCGCCGCTTATGGGTGTGGCTTGGATCATGGATCTGCATTGTTAACATTGGATCGTGATGTGCTCGTTCATCGTCGTATCTGTCTTTTTATAATCATAGCGTCTCTCTCATCAGCATTGTAGGATGACTAGCTGTGCACATACAACTATTTACTGTCGCGCTTAAGCCCGATGACAGTTCCAGGGACTTTCATCGTGTTCAACAGAATGCCTGATCCTATAATGTTGTCGATGAGAGAGATACATTATTGGTGTCATTCTGTTGAATTTTCTATACAATGATAATCAGTAGAGTAAGGATATATGGTTTGTTTGTGAACTCATTGGTACGATATTGTTTGAACTAATGGTATTTTTGTAATTTCTTCGTGTAAATTTAACTCACTCGAAAATGAGAGTCAAAGCCATTATCGGTGAAGAAGTTTTGAGCAGAAGATAAAGCCAACAATTACTGATGCGAAAGTACTTTAAGTCATTCTATATTGCTGCTTGCAGCATGTTAAACATATAGATTGATTACTACATAGTGGGACCATAAACGTCATCTCAAACCCACCCACAACGTCCAGTGTTAAGGTGTCTCCAGAGTTAACGATATTCCGACTCCAATTCCGGCGCGGGAGAAAAGTAAACAAACACTTTTTGACAACTTTGATGAGATCAACCGGATATTAATTACTACCACCGTCTGTGACAGCTACGTCTCTTGTACACATCCACAAGACTACAAGATACATCCAAAGATCTCACAGACAATATGCTCAGAAGGTCCACCATCGGAAAGACCTCATCCTCTCTCAAACAGCGACAACTATCACACCTACACTCCCAATTAGCACAACTGGAAGCCAATCTATCAGACTTTGAAACGCTGTTGAAAGTGACAACGTTCCAGGCGGAATATATGAAAAAGCTCGGGATCATGCATGGGGCTTTGTTCATGGCGAGCCATAAGATCTTTGAGGAGGAGGTGAGGGCCCAGGAGATGGACGAGGATGAGAATGTGGATGAGGGCGACCGCGAAGGCCAGGGCCAGGAACAGGGACAGGGTGATGCTGAGGGTGGGGAACGCTGATCTATGCCAATGCGATGCAATACAATACAGTACAGGAATAACAACAGCCAAAACAATAAACAGCACGAGGTACGAGGAGGCTCCCATAGTTAACTGCTTACGTAACGAATTCGCGAAATTCGCTCTCTCCTTGTCAAATTTCTTTCTTCACTGAAGTGAAGAAATTGGAAGACTGGTTGGAATACGGTATTCATCATTGTGTTCGATATGTTTGGTCCATTCAGAGGCACAAGCGCCAATTTGAGTGGTCTTTTGTGGTATGTTTTTCCTCGTCTGAGCCGGTTGCTCATATGTTTGTGGTCTGCAGTGTTTGAGTTATATGACTATGTTATGAATGGTACATGGATAACGTGTGACATGGACTAACAACCGTACAGGAAGATCCCACACACCATGTCCCAGACACAGAAGTACCGCCACCGTAAGCGTCTCCAAACAGTGGACAACGTGGTATCTACAGTGCTTGGCGGCCTTTCAAAGGAGAACCATGCTCCTTCAAAACTCCTCACTCAATATTCAAGATTCCCACAAGAATCCGAGATGTCCACTTTGGATAAGTACACTGTGTTCCACAGATTCTCCAAGGGTTATAGAAAGAGTATACATAGAACTCCTCACTGGACAAAGAGATCTCAGAGAGTGAACCCAGAGCATTTCTAGGTGGTTTTTTTTTCAACGTCTAATGTACATAGTTTTACAACATCTTTGTAGCATGTAAATTTACGATCACTACGTCATACGGAGGAGAATAACACAAGACAACGCCATACACCCGGTAATATACACAGTTCACACTCATACTTGAAGATCAAATAGAGGCAAGAATTAAAGTCTGTCCCACACGTAGTTGGAGATGAAGTAATCACTGTACTTCTCATCTCCATAGTTCAAGAAGTCAGTGAGGTTCTTCTCCTTATTGTAGATGATCATCGTATTGGACTTGAGATCAACCTTCAACCCAAGTTTCCTGTAAACCATCAACTTTAGTCTGTTTGATGTTAGTAAAGACTTAGATTTATATCGCCCGTTGGCGTAGACATACGTACACTACCGCATCCTTATCACTCTCATCACCATCGTAGTCCAAATCTTCAATCTGTTTCTCCAGCGCATTGAACTCATCCATGAGTCTGCTCAGACCAGTGGATAGTTCCTGTTTGGAACTGGTCAACTCCTTCAGGCTCTTATTGAGACCAAGCTCCACAGTCTGGTTCTCTTTAATACGCTTCTTCATATCATTACGCACCTGTGACGTCTCCGTCTCAGATATGCCCTCCTTCTGTTGCAATAACTGTGTGGACAGCTGTTGCAACTGTCTCTGTTCAGTGAGGATCCGTTGTTCGCGCTCAGACTGCAACACGCGGAGGTTCTCGCCGATTCGGTCGATGGTGTCCAGATCTGTATCGACATCACAGCCCTCAAGGGTCTCACGTAGCAGTTGTGCAGGGTCCTGTAGCACCATCTTGCAGTTCTTCCGGTGTTCGCTGCAGATAGATCAAGATTAGAAGATGCGAATTGTAACCATTTCAAAAGTAAATAAACATTTACATAATAAGCAAAGAATAACACCGAAAGAGGAAATTACCTCTCGCAGGTGTATGCGTGGCCCGACTGCCAGTGAAAACCATCCAAAGCCCATCATCCATCAGCTCATTGATATTTGTATACGAAGCACTGCATCGAACGGAACACACCCTGCAAAGATGGAGAAGCACAACGCTAAGCTTCCCGTGTGGATGCTGACACCGGCCGAGGAGAAGGAGGCCAGAAAGAGATGGAAGGACTTTGCGTACAAGGAGTGTGATGTCCTTGTCAAGAGTATGTGTGGCTCGATGATTAAGCCATGGACCTTGATCTTGTGACTTGTGCTGCGTGGCAATGACCACGGGCTGTACTAGAGCAGTATACTAACAAGAACAGAATTCGCAGAGTGCTCGAAGCAGTCTGGTCTCAGCGTGATATTTAAGTGCACTGGTGCTAGAGACGAGATGAACGCTTGCATTTTGCAGTATCAGAAAAGTGATGAATTGGACAGACAGAGAAGAATATTGATCGCTGAAAAGAAGGCCAAATTGGAAGGTGAAGGTGCCCAGTAATACCAGACATGTTATGTGAGATTAGTCTAGAAATGTACATAGTGATATAGTGAGTTGATCCTTTTTTGTATGTGCTGCGACTTCTAGACGTGTTCCTGAATTAACGATCCGAACATACGGTGAGGAGTAGATTCTCAGCGATTTCATAGATAACATTCGTGTACTGACCATACATCAGAGTCTACGTCTTGAGGCGATACATTGGGCCCTAGTTGCCCATATGGCCATCGAACTATCGTTGGCTTTGTCATCGTACATCCCCTCCCTACTATGGCCACACTATGACCAAACAGTAGCAATGACACAAAGTGACCAGACACGCAACTGCTGTGTGGGAACCCCTCATGTGCACATATGCGATTGGGTTAGTAAGTTGTAACAGGCAACATGATTAGGATTAGTGATCCTTCTTTAATGCCCAAAAATCCTCCGTGTATATAAAGGGTGGCGTGTAAGGTTCCGTTAACCTCTGTTCTCTTAGCAACTTCCCATCGAATACAGTACCGCAAGAAACTATCAACTACAAATATAATGTCCGGAATCTTTGACAAGTACATCAGTATGTTCTCTGAGAACAGAAAGAGCATGCATTCGCACACGAATGCACAGAGATCCATTTCCACCCTGGATGGACATGAGATCATGAGAAGAAAGTCGAGCGTCTCGAGCACTTCAAGCGATGAAGGAATGATTTCAAGAAACAACAGTGTAAGTGAAGCGTCTGGCGGCCAGGCACCACAAATGGTGATGAAGGAGACCATAACGGTTGTCAAGACGCAGCCAAACAACAGGGTGAATTTTTGATGCTGTCACTGTGCTGGATAGCTTTTTGGCCTTCTATGGTCTGTGATGCTTGATCTTTGCGATCTGTCAATTCTTCCTACACTTATGATTTATGGTTATGATTTATGCTCCTGGTTTACGCTGTGACATCTGTAGAATTGTAACCTGTACTGTGTTCAGCTTACTACCGATAAGATTCGACAAACGGCAGCATCACTGGTGGGCTAGCCGCACCACCACGCATGAGGCCGTGAGCGGAGAGCCTTCGCTGTCAAATAATTTAACAGACCCCGCGGTTAAGCCAAATCCCGAAACCGTACTATGAGTCAACGAGGACCATTTGTCATGGCAAGATCTTTGTCGTCTGTTTTCTTCTTGGTCACCAAGTGCCCACGTACTGAGCAGTGAGCAGTGAGTCCTCAGAACTGTTCGAGGTGACCATCCAGCTTACAAGGTACTAATACGCACCGATGACTCTACCAAAAGACGAGCTGGAGTTTATCCAGGCGACAAATGAACTATCAAAAGAATCCGCACAGGTCCATATCGAGGCAGATCATCAAGAGTTCCCGGAGGGAGGTCGTGGATGGCTCGTCATATGTGGCTGTCTCTGTAACAGCACGATGTCCTTTGGTATGATTAACGCTTACAGTGTCTTCCAGACCCATTATGAGACTGTGCTCTTCCCTGAAGTGGCTAGTATGAAGTTGAGCATAATCGGTGCCCTACAGGCTTGTGTCACGTATTTGACGTGTTCATTGGCACTTCCAATAGTATTTGCCTTTGGATTGAGAAATGCATTGACCATGGCAACGTCATTAATGGTCATCGCCGTGTTTGGATTATCAACCACCACGGAGGGACAGTTATGGAAATGTTACCTGTTCCAATCTGTGATGTTTGCCATTGGTTCAGGATTCATGTTTTGCACTCTGCTATTCACCTCTATTGAATGGTTCAAGAAAAGAAGGGCTTTGGCATTGGGATTTGCCTCATCTGGTGTTTCATTCGGTGGTGTCATATGGCCATTGATCTTTAAGAGGTTGATAAAGGACCATTCATTCGCTGAAACGGTACGTGCAATAGGATACGTGTATATCCCATTGGCTGTTGGTTGTGTCGCATTCGTACCACAAAGTCTACCACCACAGTTTGTTCATAAGGATCAGACAGTATCGAATTCTAAATGGTCAAATGCCAAGATTAGATGTCTCCCGAAGACGTATTTCAACTTGTTCAAGAGTTGGATTGCACAGACAGAAGACATCAGATATGATTCATTACTGATCTCAAATGCATTAGGGATGCTCAGTGTTTACCCTGCAATTTTCTACTTGGATTATTTTGCAACGTTGATATCTCCAAACTCACTGATCACCGAGTATTTGGTTGTTATCTATAACGCATTTGGTGGACCTGGAAGAATTTTCCCAGGGTTTGTGGGTGATTACATCGGTAGATGTAACGCTCTGATCATATGCCTTGTCATGGTGAGTATCTCCATTCTGGCAATGTGGATCCCAAGTATCAAGGATGAAATCATTGGACTTTACGCCGTGTTCGTGTGTGTCTTTGGATTTTTCGTTGCACCATTTTTCTCGTTGTATCCTGCATGTTTTACCCAGATTTTTGGAACACATGGTTCAGAAGCCAGATTAGGATTCTTTCTCTTGACATCTGCGCCTGGTCCACTGTTGGGTTGTGTCATAGCAGGTTCATTCATCCCGAAGGGGACTTCAACCACCGAGGTGATTGTTCATGCCTTTTATAAACTGACGATATTCTCAGGTGTCGTTATGCTCGCTTCTTGTGGGCTGTTGCTGGCTGTGAGGTTGAGCATTACGGCCAAGCCGTTCAGTTTCGTCTAAATCAAAAATACTAGTAGCATTCTGTGATGTGTGTAGTTCGATAACGGAAAAAAAACATGCCAGATGACGTCACCAGCGTTTCGCTGTTATTTGTTTATCAGACGCATTCGCGGATTGCGCCAGCCAGCCCCCGCGGCCTCCCCCCTCCTGGGCTAATTTTGCCACCTTTTGTGCTCTTTCCACTCTCTATCGCAACAGGTGGCAGCACCGCAAGTAAGCACAGCAACAATCCCTCCTGTTCAAGCACTCATTTGAAAGCTCACAGCAGTCGCTCGTTGTTGGACATACACAGCTACATACATCTACTCATACACACACACCACAAAAATGCAACTCACAGGCCTTTACAAGCTTGCCCTTGCTCTTGCTGTCATCACTGACGTTGCTGAGGCCAAGGTGCACTCTGCAAAGATCCACAAGCGCCCTATCGACGACACCTTGAAGGATGCCACCTTTGACGAGTATGTCAAGGGCTACGGCCAGAAGTACATGAACTTGTTCCAGAAGGCCAACCCAGATGCTCAGTTCCCGCTTGAGGCTGGCGTTGAGGGCGGCCACAGCACCCCCTTGACGAACTACTTGAACGCCCAGTACTTCACTGAGATTGGCTTGGGTACCCCAGCACAAGTCTTCAAGGTCATCTTGGACACTGGCTCCTCCAACTTGTGGGTCCCTTCCGCAGACTGCACCTCGTTGGCTTGCTACTTGCACACCAAGTACGTCCATGACGACTCGTCCACCTACAAGGCCAACGGCTCGGACTTTGAGATCAGATACGGCTCCGGCTCCATGGAGGGATACGTCTCCCAGGATATCTTGCAATTGGGCGATTTGATCATCCCAAAGCAGGACTTTGCCGAGGCAACCAGCGAGCCTGGTTTGGCATTTGCCTTTGGTAAGTTTGATGGTATCTTGGGTTTGGCATACAGCTCCATCTCTGTCAACCACATCACCCCACCGGTGTACAACGCCATTGACCAGGGTTTGCTAGACAAGGAGCAATTCGCCTTTTACCTGGGTGACACCGAGAAGGATGGTGAAGATGGCGGTCTTGCCACTTTTGGTGGTTATGACGAGTCCAAGTTTAAGGGCGACATCACTTGGTTGCCTGTTCGTCGTAACGCCTACTGGGAGGTTAAGTTTGACGGTATCGGTCTTGGTAGCGAATACGCTGAGTTGCAGGGCACCGGTGCTGCCATTGACACTGGTACCTCCTTGATTGCCTTGCCATCCGGCTTGGCTGAGATCTTGAACGCTGAAATTGGTGCTAAGAAGGGCTGGTCCGGTCAATACACCATTGAGTGTGACACTAGAGACTCCTTGCCAGACTTGACTTTCACTTTTGACGGTTACAACTTCACCATTACTCCTTACGACTACACCTTGGAGGTTAGTGGATCCTGTATCTCCGCCTTCACGCCAATGGACTTCCCAGCACCAATTGGACCAATGGCCATCATCGGTGATGCCTTCTTGCGTAAGTACTACTCCATCTATGACTTGAAGAACAACGCTGTTGGCTTGGCCAAGGCTGCCTAAGTGTTGCAAAGCTCCCTTCTTTGATGCACCTATTTTTATGACTCTTTATCCGATACAACATCTTTTTTTTGTCCAATGATATATCAACATGACGATGCTATGACCCTTCTACAGTGGCACATGCTTTGCTTAATTTTATGTCTTAATTCCTCTCTTCATCTATTTCATGTAGTGTATGTACTCAACGGCAGCCGGGTAACCCTGTATAGTTTATCTGTTTGTTTACTTTTCGCTGTGGCGCCCAAGTTTTTGACTTACGTCCCACGTCTTTGTAACGTTTCAAGTGTGCGATAACGGGCAGTTGAAGAGCGTAGAGCAAGCAAGAAGGATGTACAACTCACGCACACCGAGCAGAAGAGGCACGCAACCAATGGCTGCACCGTCAACACCGTCTATGAGATCTTCATCGTCTCTGTCATCCCGCGCTCAGACCCCATCGAGCGTTAGCAGACAACGTACTTCCAGATTTGGCGACAGGCCTACTTTCACACCTGTGAGGGAGCGTCCATCAAGTTCACTGGCATTTGGTGCTTCGAGGCCACAGACACCATCGTCTTCTTCGTTTGTGGTGCCATCACAGCCATATACGGGCTCCATTTCCGTTGCGATAAGGGCCAAACCATCAGAGACATTCTTCAAGGATCCATGGCTGCTAGGCGAGGAATCCATCCAACACAACGACGTTGGAGAGTTCAAGTTTGACCATGTGTTTCAACCAAACTGCTCTAATGGCAACGTCTACGAGAAAGTGGTGAAGAATTTGGTCGAGAAGTTGATGGATGGGTATAATGCAACTGTGTTTGCTTACGGTATGACGGGCTCTGGTAAGACCTACTCTATGACAGGTACGAAAGAGGAGCCAGGTGTTATCCCCTTGTCAATCAGTGAGATCTTTGAAAAGATCAATGCCAGTGACAAGAATATCTACAAGTTTGATCTCAAAGTCTCATACTTGGAGATTTATAACGAGAGGATCTATGATTTGTTGAACGTAGATCAGTTGAAGAGCGCTGCTATGAACACTTCATCAGCAGAGTTGAAGATTAGAGATGTTCCAGGGTATGGTGTGAAGGTTGTCGGTCTCATGGAGGAGTCCGTGAATAATGAACGTGAGGTTATTGCTCTGATCAATAAGGGAAATTTGAACAGAAGAACGGGAGAAACCGATTTCAATACGAGATCTTCACGTTCTCATGCCATCTTCTTAATGAGAGTCGCAACGAGTAATTCCGTCACTGGAATCGAAACGTTTGCAACGTTGTCACTGTGTGATTTGGCAGGTTCAGAAAGGGCAACTGGTCAAACCGAGAGAAGAAAAGAAGGTTCCTTCATCAACAAATCACTTTTGGCTTTGGGGAGTGTTATTGTCAAATTATCATCCTCATCGACGAGTGCTGGCCATGTCAACTACAGAGATTCCAAGCTTACCAGAATCTTACAGCCAGCATTATCAGGTGATTCGGTCGTGGGTATCCTTTGTACCATTCATACCAGTCAAAGCGCATTGGCCGAGACCATCAATACGGTACGATTCGCTGCAAGGGCAAAGAACATCACACTGAACGTTAGAAAGCACGAATCCGACATGGCATCCGATAAAGATAGAATGATTGAGAAGTTGAAGATGCAAGTCAGCTCTCAAAGAGACGAGATTGAAAATTTGAAGAGCAGGAAATCAATAATATCGCTTGCTGATGCTTCTTCTTCTATTGTTCCAGAGGATGTTAGAGAACAATTTGCCCAACTCACGGCTGAGAACAAAATATTGATTGAGAGACTTGAACATTTTACCAGATTGACTGATCAGAGAAATGCCGAGAAGATGGTACTAAAGAATGATATTGTCAACGATATCTTGACCAAAGTTTCTGATAACATTGATAATTCCGAAGAGGTGATCGTAAAGATCGAAGACTTGTTCAAGAGAACATATTCTGAGATCGACGAATATAAGTCTTACGTGAATCACTTGGAACATCAACTCAAGAAGGAGATTTCAAAAGGTGAGATTAGACCATTATCACAGTCAAGTTCGCAACCTCAGTCACCATCACAATCTCAAGGGTTCAATCCTTCATCTCATGCCAGTGATTCTGATATCGAATCTATGCTGAGAGATCAAGAGGAGGAGATTCTGCAATTGAAGAATGAGCTTAAAAGCAAAGATCGAATGATTAAGGCCCTTCAAAGTGCCAAACGTGTTCGGGAAAGCTTGGTTCACACAATCAATGCCAATGAATCCAGGAGGGAATCCACGAGATTTGACACTTTGAAACCATTGAACGTTGACTTGAACTCATACATTAAGTTTCAAGACGAACCTACTTTTTGAGGCCATTCTAACATAGACATGATTATGGGAAGTTCTGACGTGTGATGCTTTACGATAGACTTTTATATGAATGGAGATTTTTAATTAGTTGTTGGTACTGACTACCTGCTGTTCAGTAGTCCAAGTCAGCGTCATAGTTGACGAAATTGCCAAACTCCTTCGTGTATCTATCACCAAAGATACCCCGGACTACCTTTGGATCGTCCTCTAATTGTGCTGGCTCAGCTTGCACTGATACAGGTCCTGAGCCTATCATTTCATAGTGTTGTGATAGTTTCTCTGTGGTTGGTTGTTGCTCAGAGTCATTTCCATAATTGGTATGTTGCCCACCATTCTGGAATGCTTGTAATGCTGCCTGATATCCCGCTTCATAGCCATCTTTACAACCGTGCTGGTACCCTCTATCGTATTCACCACATTCGTACGACAGTTTTTGGGATTCGGTGTAGGGTTCTTCCTTGGAATATTCATTCGTAAAATCATTGTCGTAGTCATTGTATGCCATTTGGTCGACAAACATCATGTTGGGGCCGCCGACAGCATTCTCCTCCTTTTCTGGGGGCATGAATTTCTCACCCCAAATTGCATAGATCCCCTTGATGAAGCCACCGTTGTACACGTATATGATCCTGCATTTGGCATCATCCCCACAAAGGTCCTTAGTCACTTGTGATAACTGGGTGAGATCAGAATTCTTCGGCAGGAAGAGACAAACATTCGAGGAAATCTTGAAGAAGGACACCAGAAGGTCTCTGAGTGGAATCGGTTGTAGAAGTGTGAGATCAAAGCAATCCTTGTTCTTATAACCGGGCCCACCCCAGGGTGGGGATGCAAAGACAAAATCAACTTCTCGTTGTAGCTTGTTCATGTACTCCTCGTCTATCCCTTCTGGCCAGCTGCCCATTTTAAGCTCCACCTTGTCCCGTACGTCATATAGTTCAGCGTTTTTCTCCGTGCAGTATAAATGCTCTTCATTGAGATCCACACCATACACCTTGTCGAAGTACCTGGCCAGCTGTACTGCGTTACCTCCCCCTCCACAGAACACATCGAGTATTGTGGTCATCTTAGGATCACAGGCCGTGAGGAACTTGGCGATGAAGATTGCCACAGCTTCGGGCGTCACCGAGTACCACAGCTCTGCATTCATATATACACCCTCATCAAACCGTGAGAACAAGTCGTAACGCTGTCTCCAGTACTTCTTACCCTGCTTGGGGAGGCCGTTGTAGTCGAGTTGGAATAGCTCAGGGTTCTCGTCGAAATTCTGCCTGCTTGGAAGGTACAACTGTGGAACAGCATCCTCTGTTGCGCTGTCTCCGTGCTCACTGCACTCATCTGTCGTCATCTCCGCTGTCAAAGGAGCAAATCTCTTACTGTTCAAACGCATCTCATCGCAGATAAAAGTTTATGTCCTAGCGGATTATTTGCCCGACGGATAAAATGGCAGATCAGCAATTACGTAATACTTTTTTTTGAAACCTGAACACCACAGAACTTTGGGTGGCTGGCTTTGTCAATTTGACACAAAATTGTTCTTCCAGCCACACGCCCCACGGTCAATGAATTGGCCCTGCGGATCAGCGTATTTTACCCAATGAGGAAGTGATTGCTAGCCTCCTTGGTTTCAACTTCCAGGATAAAGGTCAGTAACTGTCCGCTCTCACTCTTGTTCAGCACTTCTACCAGGAGAGAGTCACCACTATCACACACACAGGATATCATGGCCTCAGTTCAGAGAGACAACACCTACAATGGACCGCAGATGGAGTTCAAGTTCCCTTCACAGGATAATCTTACACCTGTTGATGAACACTCAGTCCCTAGCACCATGCACCCTGATACACTATCTACATCTGCACCATTGGTGTCTAAGGCCCATGACGACCACCATAAACATGAACAGGAACCACCAGTCCAATGTTACTATGAATATGCTATGAGCAACTCAGGTTCTCAGGTAGCCTGTTCTATCGCAGGCTCAAGTGGGTTTGGAAGTGAGCCATATACCATGCCAGATTCTTCCGTCATGAACTTCTCCTTTGAAGAATCTGAACATCCTTCAATTCCAACACAGTCCAACATCTCGTATCAGATCACAGACAACTCAAATTCACCACATGAGCAGCTTGTTGCTAGCGAAGCGTTGCAAAGAGGACCTACGGTCATCAGATACTCTGGGTCCACAAGACAAGGTACGAGACAAAGCGCCATTCAACAACCAAACCAGAGATCCCCATCTATTAAAAGAGTTCCACAAATTGCAAGAACTCGCTCAATCAAGAGAACAGCAAGCGTGAGAAGTGAGAATGCCTCTCTGTATGAGAGATCATCACTGACGAGATCAGGAGCAGTCAAGTACAAAGTTGGTTGGTTGACAAGACTCAGAAACCTGGCATCACAATTAAAGAACAAGATGAAGTGCTGGAGAGTCATTACATTGAAGAAGTTATTCAAGTTCAACAGAAGGAGTGCGAAGAAAGGCAGAAGCCGAATCATCTCTTTGCCATTGGAAAGAGCTCAGAGTATTTCTGAGTTGAGAATGGCCATTGATGACCAAGACAATATCAACACAAAGATTCAATACAACATCGGTGCTCAATTACCAGTTGCTCCAATTTACAGAACTGTGTCAAATATCATGGATCCAGATGACGTGGAACCCTCCAAGCAGTCAAGAGGTCCACCACCTCTACCAAGACACCGTATTGCATCCTCTGTGATTATGCAGAGACACATTGATGCACAATTGAAATCCGACAGCAGGCGTCACGGTGAGGTCACCACTTCGGTGCTCTTAGAACCAATGGACGAACAGCACCAGTTGTTGCAACAACAGTTGAAGGAGCACGAAATCTTGAAGCTTGAAGAAGAAGAACAGAACTGCTATCCGAGTCATCCTGTGACGGTGTGCGATGAAGAGAGCATTGCTGGTCTTGAACAAGATGAGATGAAGGTCTTTGAGCTTGAAGAGGAAGTGGAGGATGAGTCCGACGAGGATGAGGATGAGAGGGAGCTCCTATTCCGTCAATATTGGTCTCATTACTTGAGAAAGGCGGTTGCAGAGAGAATCGAGTCCAAATTGGAGATGTACACTTTATCACAGATCCCTGCTCCATCAATCCCTGTCCAATCTTCCGAAGATGCAACATCGACACAGTCTCTTTCGGACTTCGAAATGAGGGACGATGACGACGTTCAATCAACGGCGTCTACATCGGCTTCAAGTGCTGCTTTCTCATCGTCAGAGTATTCAATGACTGGATCAGGTTCAAGTGAATATGACTCTGTTGTGGGACAACATGCACAGTACATCTCGTCAGAGGAACTGTTGAGATATCAGGAGGAATATATCAACAGACTGAAGAACAGTGGCGTCAAGAGATCTTCAACGTTACCAATGAGATACGATACACTTGGAAGTTCTGACCATATTATGACCGCCGCAGGTGGTTACGCTGTTAATCATGCAAGATTCCTATCTGTTGGTATAACGATGTAATGAATGTTCCTTATTAATTTGAATATTGTAGATATTATGAATCCAATCTCATCATAATCATGTAGAACATGACCAGCAGCATGCACCTAGTATAAGTACGTCATTTCACTTGTATATATATATAGGACGCAGGTAATTATAATCCTGACGTGCCAATATTCCAGCGGCGCCAGCTGCAGGGTTGCTGCAGTGATCCAAAGAATTGCACCAACAAAAAAATAAAAGGAAACAAAGCACTCACGCTGGGGGTCGAACCCAGAATCTTCTGATTAGAAGTCAGACGCGTTGCCATTACGCCACGCGAGCTTTGCTTACATAACTGTATTGTTTGTGCTCACCTAGTGATGAAGAAGGGGTTTCCCTCCCTCCTCGGATCTCCCGATTTGGGTGTTTCATATGCTATTGCCCGGTATTTCGAGCTATAGAAGTCCAATTTACATAAAAGTTGGATCATTGTGCTCGCTTTCACATCCTTAAGACAATGGACACATCCATTTGCATATGAAGCGGCGCAGACAATGAAAAGCGGCCACGGAAACACAAAGATCCCTCAAACGCAGGTGATCGCTCGCAAAAATGATCACAGAATTCAAGGAGAAGATATACTTCTGAACACTCAAAACACGTTGGAATAGAACAACAAACACGAACTGAACAATGTTTAACAACTCGCTGAGGCCGCTCGTTCGCATGAGCCTTCCATCAGGTGTGAAGTGGCAGTCCACAAAGTCTGCTGCTCTTAACCAGACGACGAAGAACGCCCTTGCTTCTAAAGTGGCAAACCAGAAGAAGGCCAAGGACAAACAGCAAGAGTACAACGCCATGAGCAACCACAACATCCAGAACCCGCCTACTGTGCCACTCACACAGGCGCAGAAGCCGCAGAGCAAGGCACAGAAGGTCAAGAAGGACTACTCCGCCTTGCCAAGGGTGCCAACGACACACCACGTGAACATTGCCAAACTGCTGATGG
Source organism: Williopsis sargentensis (assembly GCA_020995425.1). Classification (NCBI taxonomy): domain Eukaryota; kingdom Fungi; phylum Ascomycota; class Saccharomycetes; order Phaffomycetales; family Wickerhamomycetaceae; genus Williopsis; species Williopsis sargentensis. The sequence goes on along the minus strand of CP083465.1, from coordinate 1,546,249 downwards.
AGACCTTCTACGCAGGTTACAGACCCTTGTCCCTGATGACGATGCAACCAGCCAGTGCAGGTGCTGCAGCTTCCCGCAAGAAGAAGACTATATTTGATCTTGGCCTAGATGAGGGCCCAATGTGGTTGTATTCCGCATCCGGCTTCGAGTCATTCCCAGAGTGGGATGGCGTTCCGTACGACCATTACAAGGACCTCAAACCATTCACCCCGCCAAACGCACACAAGAAGACCAAGTTGGAGAAAGCAGTGGAGAAGGTGAAAGCCATGGAGAGAGAGGCTGTGGAGGAAGTTAAACCAAAGGTACAGAGGGGCAGAAAGAGACCTATCAACGTGCTCAAGAGCAAGAAGTGAAGAGATTGAGACTTATACCCCTCTCGCTGATACAGGGAAACATCACAAGGGCGCACTTTCACTCTCAAACATTCTTGTATATAGCACAGCACAGTCACTCTTTGATCTGTATAGGTGTGTCCACTTGTTTTTTTTTGTTGTTTCTGTTGGTTTTATTGCATATGTTTACGTTTTATGATGGTTGTTATGTCTAATTAGAAGAATTCGATAATGTACATTTGTTGTGGTATTTCATGCCCTTTCAATAAGAGATCTGAGATCAGATCTTCACATCACACATCTCACCGTGACGACTGGTATCAGCCTTCATAACCTCTCTGAGTGCCATCGTAGCATATGCTGAAGTGTCCAGTTGCAACTTGAGGATGACAGCCAAACGCTCACCAGGGCCCTTCACCTGTGGTAAGATCTGCTCCGGGATGTCCTGACCAGCCTTTTTCATCTTCAACAAGTCCAAATCGGTGTGAACCAATTGTTCTGTTGGGTTGTCGTAACGTCTGATGTGGAATTCTAACTCCTTAGCCCTAGCCAAAATAGTACGATAAGAACCAGCGAATGAGAACTCTCTTACCTTTCTGTACATCTCTGCTGGGTCCATACCATCTTGTGCCATCACATTCCTGTAAGTGCTGTACAATTCTTCATTTGCTGGGTAGTTGATATCGAAACCTGGAGTTGGGAGAACAACGTCAAAGATTGTGAATTTGTTCTGGTCAACCTCTTCTTGGGTAACAGCTCTAGCTCTCTGGAATTTATCACGTCTGACATCCTCCTCGAAGTCGTCTTCGTCGTCGTCGTCGTCGCCAGTGGTATCTTGCTTTGGTTTGGATTCTTCAGACTCAGCGGCCTCTTCCAAAACCAAATCACCAGCAACAACGTTCAAACCAAACAAACCCATACGACGGGAAGTGACACAGTTCCACACGTAACTCTGGTAAGCATGGCCATACATTATTCTCAGGTTTCTTGGGATCTTCATCAGGGCATTGAAGTAGTCATTATCGGAGAAATCACCTTGTTCGTTCTTTTTACAAGAGGACAAGTGCTTCAACAGGGACCATTCCGCAATACATTTCTTTGGCATCATGTCCAATGCAACATGTGCATCGCGAGTTGCTTCCCATTCCATTCTAGCATGCATGGACTCCGGCATGACCAATTCTTGCATAGAAAGGATCAAATTAGCAGCCTTGGACCAATTACTCAAGAGGATCTCCTTGCCAATTGTATGGGTGGAAATGGAGAAAGTACCAAATCTTTGCATTCCGTAGTAGTTGATGAAACCGTTCTTCTTCAATGACTCGACGGATTGTTCAATCACCTGTTCGATTGGCTCACCGGTCAAGCTCTTGACATCTCTCAAAGAAATGATGAACTCATTACCAAGCAAATCACCCAATCCAAGGGATGAGTCCTCATAGGAGAACCCACCGAGTTTCAAGCCTCTGAGAGCCTTATTCAGGGAGCTCACTCTCTCAACTCTGAACCGGGACAGGCACATCTTTTGCGTAGTGACACCACGACGGTCCTTAGTACCGGCAAACCTTACGAATCTTGGTTGGATTTTGAGGAAACGAGCCATGAGACTTGCAGCCTCCATAGTATCCTTGTTTTCCTTGTACAGGTTGAAATGGAGGAACGGCTTGTATGGGCCAAGACCCCAGTTCTCAACACCATTCTCATCGGTGGTGTCCTGTGGCTCTCCCTTGTCACGTCTGTTGTTGCCTCTATTGTTTCTCTTGTTGTTCATAGAGAAGTGGAATGTGTTCTTGTCGGTAGTCTTGGTCTCGAGCTTACCTTCGAAAGCCTCTCTCACGAGTTGATGGATCTTGCCTCTGGTAGCCTTGTCATCGATGACCTTCTCCGATTGGAAAGATCCCGGGGTCTTGAGCAAGTCGGTGATCTTGGTGACTTCGTCCTCGCCGAACAGTTCAAGTAGCTGTAGTCTACTGGCAGCATCGAGTTCGAACTGCTTTGGTGCCTCTTCAACTTTTGGCTGTTGTGATCGGGCCTGCTCAGTCTTTCTCTCAGCTTCCCTCTCCTTCTCACGACGTTGACGACGACGTTCCTTCATATCCATAATACCGTCATCCTCGAGGTGCACGACCTTTCCATCCAATCCGATCTCATTGACGAGGAAGTCCGTGTATCTCTGCTTCAACGTTCCACTGAACCCACCAATATCGCTCGAGATGTACGCCGTGATGCCCACGTCGCGCTCCTGAATTCCTCGTGGAAGCGGAGTCTCAGGGTCGATCTCACCGTCAGTCTTCTGCTTCTTACACTCCTCGGAGCCTGCTGCCTCGTCCACTGGTCTCTTGTTCTCTGACATCGCGTTGCTCCACTGTGTTTCTGCCTTCTCTGGACGTCTGTAGAGCTCTGTGATGAGCTGAAATTTTTCACAGTGTGCGAAAAACTGAGACTCGAGCTAAAGGGAGAGAGACACGCAGAAAAGAGCGTGTGAAGTTGTGTGCTTAACATGGCTTTCAGTGGCAGTGCAAAGGTAAGTTGCTGCTCGAATCGCTGCTGTGTGCTCAATTACTAACATGGAGCTCTTTCCACAGGCGTCAGTCGACCTCATAAGGAGCAGGACACAACAGTTGTCAGCAGATACAAGCTTGTTTGATGAAGAGTGAGTTGCTTATTATTCGCTTCACAAGTCCAGGAGACCGCGTACTAACATCCTTCTAGGCCGTCAGAGTACGTGCGTTCGAGGCTGAGGGAGATGACGACACTATCATCCTCTCTCGAGAGTCGCATCACCAAGCAGACACAGCATACACAACGGACAGAAGCGGCAGTGAGTGGAGCTGTTCAGCAGCAACAGGGCCACCAGCTCTCGTTGTACAAGCCACAGCCTCAAAGATCACATCAGTCGTTCCACAACAATGAATACATCCCCGAAAAGCCTGTATGGCACGCCCCATGGAAGCTGATGAGGGTGTTGGTGGGCCACACAGGGTGGGTGAGATCCATGGCCGTGGAGCCCGAGAACAAGTGGTTTGCCACTGGCTCGAATGACAATACGATCAAGATCTGGGATCTTGGCTCTGGGCAGCTGAAGTTGACTCTTACGGGCCATGTGATGAGCGTGCGTGGTGTTGTAGTGTCGGACAGACACCCCTACATGTTTTCATGCTCTGAGGACAAGACGGTGAAATGCTGGGATCTGGAAAAGAACAAAGTGATCAGAGACTATTATGGCCACATGTCTGCCGTCTACTCCATGGATATTCATCCTACGCTCGATGTTCTTGTTACAGGATCTCGTGATTCCACCGTGAGAGTCTGGGACATGAGAACCTCACAGGGAATCTTTGTGCTGAGTGGGCATAAACAACCAGTGACACAGGTCAAGTGTCAGGGAATGGATCCACAGATAGTGAGTACATCCAACGACAAGACTGTGCGACTGTGGGACCTTCGTGCCGGGAAGACACAGACAGTTTTGACCCACCACAAGAAGTCTATCAGAGCGTTGACGTTACACCCTGAGGAATGGACTTTTGCCACTGGGTCTCCCAGCGAGATCAAACAGTGGAAGTTCCCAGAGGGATCCTTCTTACATGACTTTGTTCCACCGCACGAGTCCATCGTGAATACGCTGAGCGTGAACCAGGACAACGTGCTGTTCAGTGGTGGTGATGATGGTACTATGGGCTTCTACGACTGGCAAACAGGCCATAAGTTCCAGGAGCTCCGAACGACCCCACTTCCTGGATCACTGGACTCTGAGAGCGGAATCTTAACCTCGTCGTTCGACAAGACGGGCATGAGATTAATAACTGGTGAGGCTGACAAGAGTATCAAGATCTGGAGAGAGGACCCAGATGCGACAGAGAAGTCGAATCCGGGAATTGAGTTCAATCCGGAGAACTACAGAAGAAGATACTAATATCAAAGATCGTTGTATAGAAATAAAAAGTAGCTGTCATTGGCCCATCAGAAGAGGATGGGTCTAAAGATTTGCGCACGCATAAACGAAGAAAGAATGAACTTATAAAGAGAAGAGATTGACTTGTCAATCAGAAGACTGCCAACATGAACGGAGCCAAAAGAACGAGCACACCACCTGAAACCTTGTCAGCCATGTTGGTGAAGGTCTGAACGCTGTGAGGACTAGTACCGGTCACAGTGTTCGTAACAGCAGTGACTGTAGTCAGTGCAGTTCCTGGAGTAGATCCTGCTGGGATTGTCTTTGTGGTTGGTGCGCCTGGGGTCTCAACGGTGTGAGGACTAGTACCGGTCACAGTGTTCGTAACAGCAGTGACTGTAGTCAGTGCAGTTTCTGGAGTAGATCCTGCTGGGATTGTCTTTGTGGTTGGTGTGACTGTGGTGCCTGGGACACACGTTGGACAGAGAGTAGTGGTGGTAGTACCTGGGACACAGGTAGGACAGAGGGTAGTAGTGGTAGTACCTGGAACACAGGTAGGACAGAGGGTAGTGGTGGTGGTGGTCTTTGGGGTACAGGTAGGACAGACTGTAGTGGTAATCGTGGTGAGTGGGCAGAAGGTGGTAAAAGTAGTCACAGTACCCTTACTCGTCAAAGTCACAGTGGAAATTCCAAAACTAGTTATAACAGTGGTGGACTCATTGCTATGAATTGATGAAGAAGGTGGAGGTGTAGGAGTAGTTGAAGTGGAGGTGGTGGAAGTGGAGTTGTGGGAGAAGGATGACGAGATGGTGGAGGAGGACGAGTGGCTTGAGGAGGACGAGGTGGTGGAGGAGGACGAGTGGCTTGAGGAGGAGCTGATGGACGACGACGAGTGACTTGAACTGGAGGAGCTGATGGACGACAAGGAGTTACTTGAAGTCGAGGACAAAGAAGACGAGTTGGAGAACTGAGCAGCAGAGAACGCGAAAAGAGACACGAGTGTTAGGAAGCGAGTGAACATCATCGTGAGTCGTAAGTGAGTGTCTTGTTGTATACAGTCCTAAAACTGGAAAGACACTTTGGGCAACATATCGACCTCTTTATATACACGGAGATGGATGTAATTATAGCAACATTGTTGACTTGTAAGGTTCACTACACAATGAGCATACCGAAATGGGAAGAACAGCAACATGCCAACATCTTCACTTCCTCTTTAGGGTCATCAAGTACGTCAAAACTCAACTTTCATTGCCTGGACCGAATAAGGCGCCCGGTTGCTGGTGAGCCGTGGAACTGGTCCATCAGTCTAAACTCAGTAGAACCATCGACCATTGATACATCGATACACATAGGGTAGTCGACTGTGGTGTTCCATACAGACTCCTTTCAGATGACCCACAGAAACACGTGCCTTTGTTCTATTATCACAGATCTCTCTTGATAACGCTGCCCATTGTCACATCGGACTTAAAATCGTAGAACCCTGGACGTTTGCTTGTCGTGGGGTCCAGGGGGGCGCCCGGACACAGCGTAATGATCAACCCACTAGAGAGAATGGAACTGTTGGGCTCCTGCCCCCAATGGGCCAATGGGATGAGTTCCCAGTTGGGTTAATTATTACAGTTCACTGCTTGCAGTTTACTACTTCAAAGTTCCCTAATTAGACATCCTCAGCAACCAGCATCCTCAGCAACCAGCGAAGTTTATTCACTACTGGCTCATGGGTTTCTCGATACTGAAAGGAGCACCACCTAGTTGCTACATATGTCTGTCGATTAGTTGGTGAGAGATTATCGTGATGATCTCAGGTGTCAGGATTGAGGGCAGCGAGAGCACCATGCAGTAATCTGCAGTCGGCACTGTCAGACATGAGATGACAGATAGACCTCTGCGTATAAGTGCAGCTGGAAGGCGCTGGAATGGTTCTCATGCAGAAGCGCTGCATGTTGAACTATAAAAACGCCCGCCTGATATGGTAGGCGCAGAACAAGCTGGGGACCTCCCAAAGCCAATCTCCAGATTCGGCAAGTGTGTGCAGTAAAGCTTAACCTTCGTTTACAGAATAAATAACTGCGATTGGACATTACTTTAGCTTTGCTGTAAATTATAAAATTATTATGGTGATTGTCAACATAGAGTTAAACTCAGAGTCCTCCTTCTCTAAATATCTCAGGCTCAGGTGCCCGTGTTTGCCTTCATACATTCAATCATTTCCCCTTCCGTCAGAGCCTTGATGTACATACACTTGCTGAGTACTTCCTCGTTTGGCTCGATTCTGTAAAGCGTGGACCATTGGATACATTGGATCAGCGAGCGTGCAATCTTTGCGGTCATCTTGAACTTCCCAAAGTTGATCAGCGACCCAGTTACGCTTCTCTTCTCCTTGATGTTGAAGCAAAGATCTGACAAGTAAACAACGATGAATGGGACACATCCTAAAGATGGCTTGATGTCGTTAAGTTGCTGACGAAGATTCTTGAAGTTCTTAGCCGGTGAGGCTAATTGTTCCAGACTTTTGAACGTCAGAATATCACCAGGTTCAACCATTCTCCAGGTATCTTTCAAGGACATCACCTTCTCGGATATCAATGCCAAAAGGATCTCCATCATCGTAGAATAGTTCTGCAACATCTTACAGTTCTGCGCGATGTGGATGAATCTTTGAATGGTCACTTTTTGCAGGTAAGGATTCTTGGTCAACAAAATCTCCGAAGTAACCCAATTAATTGTCAAGTTGAATCTAGACGAACAAAGATCAACACCCTGCATATCTTCATTCTGAACAAGGAGCGCCAACCAACTATGGGCAGGCTGTAAGTCCTCAGACTTCCATTTCAACTCAACGAGCTCCCTCCAGTCAATCTCTAGAAGTACATCTTTCTCAATCAAGGTCAATTGTTCAGCAATCGTCTTTGAGTCATAGTTTAAAATGAATGATGCATGATGGTCAGCATTCTGAATCTTCAAAATGTCACTGGTCACTTGGTGATTCAGCAACAACTCTAACAAGACCGTTGAACTAGCCTCATTAATCTGCTTCTGTCTAACAGGCGTCAATGAGAATAGCCTCGTCTTACGTCTCTGATCAATCACTGCTGGCTGAACCTTCACAGGTGTATGGATAGCAAGATCTTCAACTTGTCTGCTCAGCTCACCAGTGCTAACCGATTCAACAGTAGATGTTACCCTCTTCAAACCAGACTTGATGTAGTTTCCCTCCAACTTCAATAGTGCAGCTGCAACTGGATCATCTTGGTATGAATCATCAGATATGGCAGCCAATTCAGCTCTCACATGGCTGTCAATGCCAGTCATTGGGAACGGTTCATCAATATCCTCAGAGTTAACGGTAGATTCCGTCGAATCAGCGGAAGAATTAGTATGAGCACCGGAACGATTATCTTCGATATTGTGGATTGGTGGTATGACATCCTCTTGGATTTGGGACTCGTGCTTGATACTGAAATTCACCAGTTTAGAAGTCTTCATGCCACTGAAGATAGAGTTCACAGACTCTGACGCTCTATGTGTTCCAATCGAACGTTTGGATAGATATGACGTTCTTTGCTCATAGTGAGAAACATGTGAGGTAATGGAACCATTTGAAATTCTTGAGAAGGATGGTATACGGTTCAAATTCAAATCATGTCTTGAATCAATTGTGTGAACATCAACGGAGACCGAAGAATGCTGTTGATGGTGAGTTTCTTGAAGATTCTTAATCGGAGAGATATGAGCACTTTCATGGAGTGATTTGATTGGCGAGATCAGTGGTGTTGATGAAATGATTCCGTTTTGAGATGGCGGTGTACTTGGTTCATTCTCCATCATATCACTGTAGTTGTTCACAATACTTTCCGACCCATCCATATCTTCAATATCTTCATAAGTAGAGACAAAGGAATCAATGTCATTATAATCAGGATGTGCTTCAGTTTGGACATCAGCGGAAAGTTGAATGCCATATTCAGCGTCTGGAACTGACAAAACTGTCTCCTCGACATCGAGAGTGACCATGGGAGATTGAGGACGGGCTATCAAAGAGGACATTGATAAATCTCTCATCGTCGTTTCGAGTGGAACCGCAGAGTCACTTTTGGGTCTCCCTGTAATCTTTGTGAAAGGAGCTGATGAAGAAGAAATCGGTAAACTGACATGCTTCTGCGTCTTCACCGCTGTTGATGGAGTTGAAGTACTCTCATCAAGAACTAGAACATTTGCAGTTGAATCAAGATCAACATCTTCGTCAATATGATCACCATCAACGACAATTTGCTGAGGTGTATTCTCCGAGATAATACTAGTTGGAAATGTTTTCATACTGTTATCATCATTCTCAAACTCAAACTTCTCAGCAGTATGGTCATCGCCAACAACCTCTTTAGAGCCAACTCCCTTCTCAAAATTGAACTCTCTCAAGTTCTGTACGTCCGCCTTCTTCTTCAAGTTTCCAGGTTGTCTGCCGTCTTTCTCATGAATGCTGTTCGAAAGTGCAGAGTCGTACGAGATGTATGACTTCGTATCACTCACGGAGTTATGTTGTTGATGATGCTGTTGAATCGACAAGACATTCCTAGAAATGTTCGAAATGGTTTGATACAAGTTCAGGTTGTCAATATTCGAAGCCCTCTCACCATCATTATCATTTGTGAAGCTGAACCCTTCGTTAGCTGAGATGGACGCATGTCTGCCCATGAACTCATTATGGAAACGAATCAAATATTCAAATTCATCAATAGTACGAGCACATAATATGTCAAATTTACCCTCTGCAAGTTTATCGAGATCCTTGCTTTGCAAATTTGCCACAGATACAACGGATGTCATGAATCTTTCCACTTGGGGCAATGTAGTCTCTTCTTTCTCCGAAGCACCAAGGTTAAATGTCTTTAACCAACTCTCAATCAAGGACCTCAGACCCTTTGGCTGTGGATGGCTTGATGGCAACAGTGGTACGGTAACATCCATCTTCTTCACAGGAGTTGGTGGTATCAGTTTGGAGATCAGGGCAGTCTTTGGGAAGCTCGTCTCATGACGCATGGTGCTTTTGCCCTTCAAGGGTGATCTATCGAGAGGGACGTATAATGGCAAAGTTGGAGATCTTTGTGATGTTGATATGTTTGAAGTTCGTAAAGTTGACGGGTCAAATGCAGACTTTGCACCCTGTGTAGCCACATTAAGTCTGAAGAGAGAATTCTTTGGATTGATGGCGAGTTGTGGTTCGCGTTTCGAACGTGTCGCTCTCGTAGGAATTGGAAGCTTATGGATCGTATTCGTGTCATAAAGTGAGAGCATCATGGAGTTTCTTGTCATTGGATCACTCTTTTGGTTCAGCGCGAGGATGGACAGTCTCTTATTTCGAGTGGTTTGAGGACCAATTCTGGTTGTGAAGCTATAAAAATCGTCAGCAACCACATTCTCGTCCCAAGACTTGTTACAACACGAAGTCCAGTTTTTCTTCAAGTTACTGATAACTCTCTGGACAAACAGTTCATTATGCTGTAAGCTGTTGATCTCATCGACAAAGAGTTTTCTCAATGGTTCAGAAGAGATAAAGTCCTCAGAGAAATAGTTCACCAACCAGTGCCGTATCACAACAAAAGTTCTCACCAGGGTGAGCTTCCCGACATTAATCTTGTGTTCGTGTGCAGAGTCGTCAATACATTGAATGCTCCATTTCAATCGGAGTACAAGCAGTTTCAAGAGACTTTGTTGTGAGATGAAAGAACGGAAAGTGAGGAAGAAGTCTGTGACGATCTGGTAGTCAATGTCTCTCGAGCTCGTAAGAATTGATATCAGCGTTATGATATCGATATAGTCAGAATCCTGGAGTGCCAGGGCAGACTCGCCAGGTAGCGGAGCTATCACGCTCTGTCGTGAATCAAAGACGCTTGTTGTGAGTGCATCCACATTGAAGTCGAGAGCGTCTGTCATTATGGCGTAGCGGAATGAGTGTAGCGAATGTTTTTGCTGTGTATATGCAGTGTGAATACCGGGTAGGTAGCTGTTAGAGTTGTTTACTGTTCAGTGAAGGTCTCGTTGTTGGTATCCGATCAGTGAATGTGAGATCTCAAGGCACAGTGGACGTGGGCACGGCGGTCGGGCGTCTCTGTGCTCAGCTCTACGATCAGCTGTCTCTGGAGTCCTGGTGCTCACTCTTTCGCCACGGAGGTTGTGCTCTTTTTTGTCGAAGCTGCCCGTCGTTTCCTCAGCGCGTTAGAAGAGGAAAAGTAAACAAAACAGAAGAGAATCGCGTGCCTTCCGTTATGCAGACTGCGAAAACTGCCGAACTGCAATGAGCAAGGGCTCTTTATACAGCCTCAAAATGTTGTCCGCGCACTTCGCTTATAAGTTATTGCACAATGGAAACAGGTGAGCTGTAGCAATTGGCTGCAGCTAGTAGTCACCAGCTGCTGTTCACTGTCTGCTGTCAGTGTGGATCCTATGATATGGTCTGTGCTTCACCAATTGATCAGCTCATCGTTAACTAGCACTGTGCACACTGCTCACGAGTCGCAAGTGGCGTCTCAGGGCAAGTCTTCTTTCTTTTAGGTCTATTAAGACCCTATTTATATTAATTATTGCCTCGGTTTCTCTACACACATTCAGCATCTCGTTTGGTATACCGGTTAATTCACATTGTGGAGCCTACCCCTGAGATTACTTTTCCCCTCACATTACGAAGGTTATCCCAAACCCTTTCATTTGGTAGCGTCGTTTTACTCTTATTATATAGGCAAGACTTTATCCACAGTCAAGAGCAATGGATCCAGCTATGATTGACGTTCTCAAGCAGTTCGAGATTCTCAAGCAGTTTGAGAACTTCTACATGGAAGCTATGGAGCAGAGGCCAGAGAGGTATTTTTGATAAGTGCACTTCACCAAGCACTGTCGACCCATGTGTCAAACTGCAACGGTGGCAGGTGTGCCAGTGAAACAACTCCGTGCATCAACAAACAGTTCAAGAAACCGTCCCTGCCGACCAGAGATTCTTGGAAGACGTATGAAAAGCTGGCCGGACTCACCCAAGTCCATTCGGCTTCGGAGTACATTGAGAAGTTTAGTGAGTTAGCCATGATGCCCGAGGCCCCATACAACAACCCGAAATTGTTGTTAGACTTGTTCGTCAGGGGCCTCAAGGCGGATGTCAGAGCCATGGTCCAAGTCGGCAAACCAGCGGATTCGAATACCGCTTTCGAGCAAACCCAGGAGATGGATGAAATCTTGAGTGAAAAGGAATGCCGCAACGGCTCTTCCTGGAACCAAAGATTCATGGACCCATCGCCAATCAGGGACAGACATCCTGACGCGACGGATATTGATGCCATCAAGTTCCAACAACGTCAGGCAGGGCCTATGGCAGAAAGGGTTCACCAAGAACTGTCAAGGCCGAGGTTACTTGTTACATCTGTTTGAAGAAGGGGGGTCACTACCAAGGGGAATGCACTGGGAAGAGGTGATAGCTGAAGCAGGCTCCTGCAGATCATGAGGAAGATGAATGGAACACCCTTTCTCAGTTGAACAGAGAAGCCATTGTGTATCCTTACAATGCACTCAGCGAACAGGATTATGACGTTGATATGGAATTATGACAAGAAAAAGAATGAAGTTAACAAAAGAATTACAGCGGAGAGAGACGATCATGTAGCATGCCAGGTCGAGCCATCAACGACTACTTTAGCCAGAGACTCCATCAGGAGTACCGAAGAAGGTATTCTTCAACATGAATTGAAGACTGACGATATCATCAGGAACGATATCGGCAGTGGTAGCGAAGGAACAAAGAAGAGTTGCTGTGTCCTGACAGTTCCGAAGGCTAAACGCCAAAACGTCCCCTCAAACTACCAGTCAAGGTAAAAGGATGCAAACCAATCGTTACGGGATTGGTGGATTACGGTGCACACAGCTACAGCCTACTGCATTTCGAGAAAGCTGATCCGGCATGGAAGCTGAAGACATGGTGCAGATTGAGCCGATAAAAGGCTAAGGCTATGTTTGACAAACACAGTTATCGAACTACCTATCGAGATTAAGCTGGATAACGAAATTGAGGTTTCAACAACCCGGCTCGCCTACGTGATAGACGGTATAAATGACTAGATCTATAATCTATTTAGTGTTGCCAACTTGCCATTTGGTAAAGAAGAATGCCAATCAAATTCCCCGTCCACATTCCAGGGGTTGTCGAACACTGTGTTGAAGGACATTTTGGGTAATTTCGTTCACGTTTACCTAGATGGCATCATCATCTATTCGAAGTTCGAATACTGGCGAAGAAGTTAGAACACATATTTTGGAAGACAATTCTAGTAAGAGTAAAGTAGAGTAGCATAAACATTTTTTATTGGTCTAAAAAAAATGATGAAAATGATTTGATACTCTCTCCAGGTATACTGCTTCTTTGTTGAGCCTTACGACTTGATAGCACTCAGAGGATTATCCTATCGAACACGCCGTTATGAATCAACATCAAAGGCGCGAGTGGTTTAGCGGTAAAATTCAAAGTTGCCATCTTTGAGCCCCCGGTTCGACTCCGGGCTCGCGCATTCTTTTTTCCTAATCTTACAGTAAAGATCACGTGATCAAAATAATTTTAATATTCGACTAGATGGCGCTGCAGTTCTTATATTATAATAGCTGCTATCATGCTATCCTCAATATGAGACGTTATAAGTTAATTATCGTCGATATCTAATAGAGCTCATCATGATGATCATAACATTATAACCTTAAGTCATGCTTGTTCCCACCTGAGTTATACCGGGTACGTACAGGCCCCAGGGCAGACTACGTCAACGTCAAACGGTGAAAACAAGTTATGTATAAATATAATTAGCAAAAGGTGCAAGAAAGATCTCTATGACCAAACTACCAGTAGTTCCATGATGATCGTGTGCACTGCTTGCGGACTGCGGCGTACCGTGCATGGTTTTATAACTCAGCTTCCAACTCCTTGACAGTCTCAACAATCATTCTAATCATCTCATCAGTCTCCTCTCTTGAGATGGAGAAAGCTGGAGAGAACAATGCATGCTCACCCTTGACACCGTCAATAGTACCACCACCTGGCAATTGGAAAAGACCATTCTTGTACAATTGCTTTGCGAACTTAGCACCATAGCCAACGTCCTTTGGGAACGGTTCCTTGGTCTCCTTGTCTTGGACGAATTCGATGGCCCAGAATCCACCAGCTCCTCTGATGTCACCAATAGTCTTGCAATCCTTCAATTGAAGCTTCAACTCCCCACCAAAGTGAGCACCCTGTTCCTTGATGTTGGCAATCATGTTCTCTCTCTTAACTTTCTTCTGGATTTCCAATGCAACTTGGCAGTTGAAACCATGGGAGTGATAAGTCTGAGCACCAGAGATAGCAGAGTTGTTCTCACGGAACACCTTCATGACACGAGGACCAACTAGGATGGAGGCAATTGTGACATAGCCAGCACCGAGAGTCTTACCGTTGGTCTGAATGTCTGGACCTTCACCATCCATGTACTGTTCCCAGGCGTGGAAGGAACCCATACGGCCCATACCACACATAACCTCATCCAAGTAGAAAAGGGCGCCGTACTTGTGACAGATATCACGACAGCCGTCCAGATATCCTGGGATTGGCAAGGAGCATCCAAATGTGGAACCTGTTACGGTTTCACAGATGAAGGCCGCAATAGTATCTGGACCCTCTTTGATGAAGATATCCTCCAAATCCTTGAGAAGACGATCTTTGTACTGTTCAGTGGTCTCACCTGATTTCATGTGACGGTATGGGTAGCACTGGGATGCCTTTGGAGTGAGTTCTTCTGGCATCAAGATGTCAGAGAATTCCATCTTTCTGATGTTGTCAGAGATGGATAAGGCACCGATGGTGAAGCCATGGTAGGATTGCTTTCTGGAGATGAACTTGACTCTCTTCAAGTCACCGTTATCGATGTGGAACTTTCTGACAATCTTCAATGCGTTCTCGTTAGACTCAGAACCGGAGCCTGTGAAGGTTGCGGCTTCAAAGGAGCCTGGTGGAGAGTTATCCAACAAGAATTGTGCCAACTCTTCAGAAGGTTCGTTAGAGGTGAGCAATGGGAAGTTGTACACCAACTTGTCAACGGCCTCCTTCATCTTCTCACGGATCTCCTCATCTGCATGGCCCACAGAGGAGACTGCAGCACCTGAGTTACCATCGAGCATGGTCTTAACCTCACCGGTCTCTGGGTCTCTGACGGTAACATAGACACCATTCCCCGAAAGGACGACGGGGAGCTGCTTGAGTGCTGTTTGAAGCACGGATGATGGCTTCTTGACTTGGACTTGGACCTGGGACATTGCTGTGATCCTCTATGCTATGTATGCCCTTAACTATACGATCCATCAAGAGCAGAATGGGGATGTGGTCTTTATATAACCGTTACGCTCGATAAGGCTGCGGGGGTCGCTTCCCATGTGTGCTAAGCGCGATATCGACCAAAAGGGAAACGTAGAGCGGACAGCAGAGGCGCACGCACCCATCGCACCCATCGCACCCATCGCACCCCTAGCGCCCACTGAGCGTGTTCCGACCGGCACATTGTTACACATTTCGCCCTTATTTGCTACTGACAGCGACCTCGTAGACTAACTTAGAAAGCGCTATGGGAATCAACAGTGTTTCGGCATTCGCTTCCCGCGGCTTCGAAATCGATAAGTTACAGGATGGAGCTCTAACCTTGTAAACACACCACCACTCCAACGGCATCGTGTGGCCGGTGTGCAGCTGCGTGGTTACTCTTGAGTCTTATGTGTACAGTCACAGTGTATGGTCAGTGGTTACTATTTACCATTGACTGCCGCCTAGTCGTTGGTGGCATATCCACAAGGTGTAGGCATCCCATCGCCGCGATTGTAGTCTTGAAGTGTTCTCTGGAGGTGGGCTACCGGCTATTTGGGCCGTGCTCATGGAGGCAAATCACAGTGGATACCAATGACTAAGTTGTAATCGCTAACCAGTTACCAGGCCGCGCTTGTCGATTGGTATGCTCTTCCTACTCATACTCGAATCATACATGTTTTAACATGTCACTCTCTCAATCTTGTCCGAATCATGGATGGTGGCCGTTGACTGATCTCTAATAGTGGTTGACCCTGGACCATGGACACTTACACTGGATTGTATAGAGTGTCCACCGTCAACGGTCAAACTGGAACTGAACAGTGCCCAAAAAGTTTGAGGGTTAGGGGAACTTCTTCTCGCGGCATCACTTCGGTGAACGAGACAGACATTGTTCTAGTGTTTTGTTTTTCTGCAATTTTCCACTCAGAAATGACACCTCACGGTTAACTTTCACGTCACACGTTGCACCAGTTTTACACCGGAGAAGGGCACAAATGAAGACATCGCTGCTACTTCTGGCGTTGAGAGGGGTCCATGGCCTTTCTGCTGTAGAGTTCATCGAGCAACTGGCCGTTGTGGAGGCTGATTTCTCGTCCAAGGGCCCATCGATGGAGGTGTGGAACAGCTATGATGAGTTGTTGAGACACGTTGACAATTCAGCTGAGTTGAACAGTACTCTGGCAAAGGCATGGTACAAAAAGGCAATCATTGGATTGAGTTTGGGTAAGGAGTCGCTAGCAATTGCTGATTTAGAGCAGTCATTGCAGTTGAACCCGCAGAACACAGCTGTCAAGAAGAACTTGTTAGAGTTGTTGATGAAGTATGGGCACAGGGAAAAGGTCCAAAGCCTCTCCCAATGGGTTTCGAAGGATGATCCGCTTTATATCGAGGCTATGCAACAATTCAGCACGATTGATGATCTCATTGGCTCGGGTGACTTGGAGAGAATTAATGAGGCTGTAAACATAGCACCACTGGACGTGCACCCTCGACAGAGGAGAATTGAACTCACCACCAAAAGAATTCAATCTACAGAAGACCCCAAGGAATGCAACTCCATGTTTGCCAGTCTTGCAGATGACTTGAACATTATCACGAAGATCAATCCAGCAGTTCAATCAGAAAATTGGAATATGCTTTCCGAAGTTTACCTCTTTGGTCTTGGTGAATTCTCCAATGCATTGAATGCCAATAAGAAGTGCTTGCACTATGATATGGATAACGCTGATTGCAAGAAGAATTCGAAATTTCTCAACAAGTACTCAACGGTCTTAACCCAATTGACTCAACATCAACAGTTCTATAATCACCTTCAAGAGGCTTCAGATGAGGTGGTTGAACTTGACGAGATTGATATTAAAGACCTCTCACAGACTCTGACCAACCCTAACAAGTTCATCAAGATTCGCCGTGAAAATGAACAGTTCAAGAGCAATTTGGAATTCATCATTTCAAGGGCCACTGCGTTCAACTCGCAGTTCAATCTTAAGTTGAACGAACTGCAATCAACAACATACATGACCTTGTCTCTTGATGCCATCTTTCGTCATGATGGCAAATCTTGGAAACGGTTTTCCCCTCATTGTTCACAATCATCCCTGCCACATGCATTACACTCTATCGATAAAGCACTTCATTCAAAAGATTTCCAAAAGACACATCAACTAATCTCACAATTACCTAAAAACATGCAGAAATGTCATTTCATCGGTCAGCGAAACGAAAAGATTCAAGAACATCAGCAGAGACAACAACAAGAACAGCGTCAGCAGCAATACCATCACCACCAACAACAACAACAACAACAACAACAACAACAGCATCGTCCAACAAAACCAAAGAATGACTACTATGCCACATTGAACGTCCCTCGAGATGCAGATGACAGAGAGATCAAGAAGGCCTACCGTGAGCAGTGTAAGCTGTTCCATCCTGATAAATATAAAGGTGACTTATCCGCTGAAGAGGTTGAACATAAGATGACACAAATCAACATGGCATATGAAGTCCTAAATGATCCAAAGACAAGAAAGGACTACGACATGGGTATTGATCCGAATGATCATGAGAATAATCATCAGCAGCAACAACATCATCATCACCATGGAAATCCATTCGGTGGTGGTGGTGGAGGTGGTTCACCATTTGGTAATGGTCAGTTCAACTTCAAGTTCAGTAACGGTGGTGGTCCAGGTTTCAACTTCGGTGGAATGGGTGGACAGGGGAGACAGCAACAGCATAGAAGAAGACAGGGCTGATAAGTAGATCTATAAAGATGGAGACCGAGATCTTCGAGGTAAGACTATTGTAGCGGTCCTGACAGAACCGGTAATATTCAATCCAGTATATCGTTTCATGGTGTTCTTCGGCTTGATTCAGGTTGTTGTGTCAGCCACTGAGATCGTTGTCCCCATACACATTTTTGAACATATATTGGACATCTGTTAAAGAGATATTTTCCTGTTGGACTTTTTTTTATAGATACGATGTATATTTCAGTATATCACTTGATGTTGTCTCCAGCTATACCGCTTGATTCACATTGCTGAGCCTAGTCCTGAGATCCCTTCCCCGGACACTCGTTGTGGCGCTCTATATGCATATTCAATTGTTGTGTGTTGCCACACAGAATAAAAATATATTTTTCAACAACATCCGGCATGGTGTAGTGGCTAACATCGGTCGCTCTCACCGACCAGCCCGGGGTTCGATTCCCCGTACCGGAATTTCTTTTTATGAGTGAACGCTGAAATTGGTATGGACACGATTGGCTAGTAGTAGCACAGCTGTACATCAGCTTTAATATATAATATATAATAATGATCATGATGCAGTTATAGTAGAGCCATATCAATTGAAGACGACCGCAAATTACGCTGTATAAGATACCTTCAACGTTCCATGTCTATTCACAATTTGACGAAAATCTTGTTCTTATACAACACAGCACCTGCAACGGCAATCCAGGCACTGTAACAGATCAAGATGGCAATACTTGCACCAGTTGTAGCATCTAGCGTATCGAAAGTCATGTTTACCAATCCTGTACTGACATTCGCCAAAAGGAACAAGATCATGCCATTGGAATTGATTGCATCAAATGAAACCGGGATACGTGATTCGTAGTCCAATTGGAGTGGAGAAAGGAACTTATCCACCAGGGCGAAAAGTAATAGAGAGCATGTGTTGTATGCACAGACCCAAATAACATACGGCAGGTTAGCTAACCGGCGAGACACGTTATAATAATGGTTATCTTGGATGAATTTTGACAGCGTCAAGTAGACCGCAGACCAGAATATGAGACCGGTGATTGGTGAAACTGAAGTGAGTTTTGTGAATGTTGATTGCTTGGACTTTTGAACCACTGTTGATGGTTTGAAAAGATTATTCTTCGTGATCTTTGACGGGAGGACATAAAAGCCTGTCGACTGCCCCACTAGAAAGATTGAGAGATAACCAATGAGGGAGAATATACCCTCTCTGTTAGAACTGATGAGGTCGGTTCTTTGTGCTAAAAGGAGGTACGACAAGAATCCCTCTCTTTGAGTAATGAAGTATTCATAGGTCAAACTAATCATCAAAGCGACCAGTGAACGTGGAACCCATGAACAAAGAGGTCCCAAGAGGATTGACAAAGGGCCAACAAGGACCAAAGTGATGTAAAAGTTCCAGTGGACACCGTACTCTGTCACATGTTCTTGATATTCCAAGTTCTTCACTAGAACCAATCTCAACAACCCTAGTGTAAGGGGAGTGATCGTGCTTCTAATGCTCTTGAACAGTTTGCTCAAGTATGATCCCTGTATACCCTGGACTTCTTCTACGATCAATGATCTTGCCGATACGACACCCATGGAGAAGACGAAGGAACCCACACCGAGGTCCATCAGTGAAGTTCCCCATGTCTCCACTTTAGCGAAACGACGAGGAAAGATTGGAAAATCGACAGCAAGTATGGCCAAAGTGGTGATGATGAGCATGGATCCACGGTACACAGTAAGGAATGTTTTCTTTGGCAAGAGCTCTTTCACTGGATCGTTAGTGCTCTTCTTCGTAGTTGATGTACTCTTCGTTGATGTAGGCGCTCCATTTGACACAATGACCAGGATAGCAGGAGATGCAATTGCAGCTGCCAGCGTCATGGGTGATGAAGAGTACAAAGTGATGGATAGCAGCAACCCAATCCAGTTCATGAGGAAGTCCAACGTCAATGACGGATACGACCATCTGTTCTCTCCATGGAAAAGCGACGTAGACCGATTCACCAAACACCACGCAAAGTACCCCACAAGCGCCACAGAGGTCACGGAGTTGATCTCACCAATGGATCCGCCGGTAAGGTCTGACACAAATGCCTCTTTCCTCTCTTTCAAAGTGCTCATGGCTTGGATCCTTGGAGTTGTGCGTTAACTTCTTTGGTGTTGGAACCGCGGTGGGCCAAAATAAAACATCGACAAATTACGTCTCCCAACAAATGCTCGAAAAGGAGAGGAGGGAACGCAGCAATGTCAACCACACAGCCCAAGATGGAAACGAAGAAGGTCCCACGCCACGAGCAGCCGGGTGTGAAGCGTCAACTGGTGCTCTACAACAACATCTCTGCCATGTTGTGGATCATGGTGCTGGGGAACACATTGTTCATTGGTACACTCTTGGGCCAACCGTTGTTCTTTGAGAAGACCTCAAGACTGCTCACATTCATCCAGTCATTGGCTCTCTACGAGGTTTACAACTCCGTTGTAGGTAACGTCAGATCACCGGTGCTGACCACACTGATGCAAGTGTCCTCCAGATTGCTTGTGGTTTATGGTATCTTCACGCTGTTGCCAAACTCCCCAGCGAATGGCCATTGGTCATACATTACCCTGAATGTTGCATGGTCTGTAACGGAGATTGTGAGATACTTCTTCTATGCACAGTCCATTATAACCAGTGGTGCCCCACCAAAGCTGTTGACATGGTTGAGATACAACCTGTTCTTTGTGCTGTACCCCTTGGGTGTTGGTAGCGAGTTGGCGATGATCTACATGTCATTAGGTGAGGCTGAGGCACAGGTGGGAGCTGCTTTCAAGTGGTTCCTTGTTGCTGCGATGTTGACGTACGCTCCTGGCTTCCCAGTGCTGTTTGGCCACATGTTGAAGCAGAGAAAGAAGGTGATGAAGTCCTTGTACGCGAGGAAGAAGTCCGCATGATTAACA
Organism: Williopsis sargentensis; assembly: GCA_020995425.1. Classification (NCBI taxonomy): domain Eukaryota; kingdom Fungi; phylum Ascomycota; class Saccharomycetes; order Phaffomycetales; family Wickerhamomycetaceae; genus Williopsis; species Williopsis sargentensis. The sequence continues at coordinate 1,525,957 of CP083465.1, read as the reverse complement.
TCAGATCAATACACACCCATCCATCAGAAATCAGCAGTAAACGGCCTCGGTTGCCTTCAATTAAGAAAGGAAGGGAGCCATTGTTTGTATCATTGGAGTTGATCGCCCAGAACGGCACTTTCCTCTTTCGGACATTTTCTCGAGGCCCCAATTTTTCCAGTGAAAAACGTCCGGTGAACAACTTCTCAAAGTAGTTGAAAGAGAGAAAAGTAGCTGATTCGCACCAGGGATCATACAAAGCACACCATGAACGCACTCTTCGGTCGCACACTTTCGAGAGTCTCTGCCAGACAGTTTGTCTCTCCAGTTTTCAGCGCTCAGAGAGCCGCAGTGCCGGTGATGACGGCCACCAGAGCATTCAGCATACAGCCAGTGAGATACCAACAAGCGTTACAGAATGAGAAGTCCAAAGATAAAGATAGTGCCGTCTCCGCTGATACCGCTGATCTGACCCCACTCAAGCTCGAGGGCGACTTGTACGCCGTGGTGAATGTTCACAACAACCCGTTCCTTATCACAAAGGGCGACAAGATGGTTCTTCCATACAACCTCAAGACTGCTGAGGTTGGCGACGTGCTCAACTTCCACGACGTCACCACCATCGGCTCCAGAAACTACACGTTTGTGGGCGAGCCAATCGACACGCAGCTCTTCTCGATCAAGGCCACGGTGCTCGAGAAGACCAGATTGCCAATGAGAGTCACGGAAGTGACAAAGAGAAGGCAGAGAAAGGTGAAGCACCAGATCTCCAAGCCTCAGAGAACGATATTGAGAGTGACCGAGCTCAAGCTGAACTGAGCGGGGCGCATTTGTAAATAGTTTGAGACGAAGATAAATAAATATAGCATTGAACATTGACTAAGCCGGTTGAGCCACTTTGCCGGTGGATAGATACACGTAGTCAACAGTTCCACAACCAAACAATCATCAAAAGCCGGACGAGAACGGCAGACCTACTGCAGGGTACCAACAGAGACATGCAGCACTCATCGGCGTCTAGCAAGTATGCTGAGGCATCGGCCATGGGCTCAGATATAATGCCGGACTTCCTCCTCGACACGGTACCAATGCTTCAGGAGTCGGTTAAGTCCCTGAAGAAGAGCTCATCTAGCGCATATCTGGAAGTTCATCCAAGGAAGTTCTCCTCGTCAAGCACAAAGTCCGAGGAGTTGAGAACTTCTTCAGCACCTGCTGTCAACTCGAACAACAGCTTTGATCAGACAAGCAAATTCTCTTTCGAGTCCACTGGTGTCCCACAACAACGATCTTCAAGAGCCATTTCAAATGCCTCTCTCACACCTCTGGACTCATCATTCCTCGGATCTGAACATCGCAGTCAGCATGATACCACCCATGGCTCTATTTCGTTCCATACAGCCCACTCAGACTCTCTTGGAAGCGTCTACTCGCAGCCAACACCTTCTAAGCTGCTACAGCCTAGGAATGAATCGCCAAAGATACCACTGAAGATCGAAACTGAGATACAGACATCCACGCCTGTCAAATACGCCAGTGATTTGTCCTCGTCCGACTACTCCAGAGATTTCAGCTTCATCAATACGAGTGCAGTGCAAGGGGGAAGCCCACTTAACTCTTTAAACCAACAGAGGTCCGGTGAAAAGAAAGTGCTTTCGAGAAACTCGCCACATAGCAGGCAATCGTCGCTATCGTGGGATGTTCAGGTACCCAGTGAATGGACATTCGAGAGAATCAATTACTGGCTAAATCTGAATGGGTTTAACGAGTCTTGGACCACAATGATCAAGAGACATAACCTAACTGGACGGGATTTCCTTGCCTTGTCGAGTTTTCAGAAATTGAATGCATATAAGAACGAATTGGAGACTTCAGGAGACTCATCACTGTCGAGATTCATCCACGTGTTGAGAAAGACGTTGGACAGGTCCTCATCGATTACCACTATGACCTCTCCAATGGATACATCCAGCATATCATCTTTTGAAGAGGATGATTTGGAATCGAGTCCACCGGCCTCGTATGTAAAGGATCATGTACGAGTATCATCTGATACTGATCCCGCTACACGGAAGTTGGTCACAACGATGTCTGCACCGACGTTTAAGGAACACATTGATCAATCAAGGCCCGTGTCCGCCCAACAATTGAGACTCAACAGATCCAGTGAAAAACCCAGACCACTATCCACAATTGAAGGCTCATCAAAGAATGCATGGTCAGGGTCTCCTGTCTCTCCAGCTATGCCACATGGATTTTTCAGAAGACATAAGAAATCAAGTTCTTCAGAATCATCGTTATTTACGTCGCTCTTCAACTCTTCCGCTACAAACTTGACAGACGATCAAAGGAAAAATGCAAAGGAGAAAGACTGGAAACCTAGCACATTCAGCAAATTTGGTCTCCGTGGGAATAGATCCAAGAGTCGTGATTTGAAAGATGGTGCCTCACCAGTCAGCCCTGCAACTTCTCTGAACGACTTTGACCAGATCAAGTGGAAACCTGAAACTTCCACAAAGATCAAAGAGAAGAAGAGGTTACTTCAAAAACAGAGTATCAAGCAAGAGCACCCGGTCAAAGTGGAACAAGTCGTACATAAGCTGACCATAGACCGGAAATTTCAGCCAGTGCCACAACATAGCAATTGTGATAAGTACATCCTTGTGACCAGGGACAATACCAACTTCAAAGCTGTAAACGTTGGTTCCTGTGAAACGAAGAATGATTTCAGGAAGTTATTGATAGAATCTCTCCAGTTGGAATCACAGGAATTCACTGTGCATTTGACAGATTTTGGTTGTTCCATCGGTGGAGTCCTTGATGAACAGACTTTGGATCAGATTGTGAGCTCAAGATGTACAATGACAAGTGGAAAATTCTTTATTTCCTCAACAGAAACACTATCCACCATTACAAGTTCCTCGATTGCAAGTACTTCCGATCTCAACTCTTTTGAGAGTAAGGAGGACAAGATCTATCCAAATACTCCGCAACAGTACTACGAGGCTCAAAAGACTCCAAATGTTGATTACTGGAACTTCAAGGATGACCAGCCACTGGCAGTATCAGGTTCAGAAGAGCCACATATAGTCATTAGCACACCAGATGAAGATGGTGAGAGGCAGGAATTGCCCAAATCTGCACCTGTAAGTACCAGACCTTCAGTTGTGACTCCACTTCCACAGAGTGCATTAAAGAGAGGTCATGCAACTTCTTTCAGAGTGATCAGGCCTACAGAAAGTGGTGAGATCAACTTCGATAAAAGACGAGAATCGCCGTTTGTTCAGAATTCCGGATTTGTCGCCATGAGATCTGCTCCTCCTCCGCCTCTACGACCAACATCGAATTCAGAATCGCGCTACTTGTCACCATTACAGGAGTCTATAAGTGGCGAGGGCACGTTTATCTCAAGTTATACACCAGGCTCCAGTACCACCCTTGTTCCTGAGCCTTATAAAGGTGGTGGTTCGGTGTCCCCAATATCGAGAAAGGCATTCAATGAGTTTCTAAAGGATAGTGAAAATCGGTTGGAGAAATCAATGACAAGAACACATTCTACGAAATCTGCTCGTACAATTGACAAGTTCAAAGAAAATTTCATTTCATTTGATGATGCTCCACAACTGGATGAAAGTGAGAATGATGATTCTGATGACGATGACTTTTGGGCAAAGCCACCTTCTCAGGCGTCAACAGCTGAACCCACTCTGGATACCTCTATTGCTGAGATGGTTGTGAGACCTGCACCAGAGGTGTTGTATGATAATTTGGAGAAATTCTTCCCCAACGCCGATTTGGACCAACCTGTGATAGATATATCCTCACCGCCTGCTTCGCCATCCAATTTTGGCAATACGCCAAAGACTAAACCAATCAGGAAAGTTGTCTGCAGCATTGATAATGATTTTGAGAAGTTGAACAAACCACAGAGAATGAAGACTATCCGTGCAGTTGCCAAAGAAGCTGGAGAGGCTCATAAACGGGAATCCATAAGACGTCAAACCTCAAGCCCAGGCCTTCTAAGAAGACAAAGTACTAAGATGTGGGGTCGCAAAGTGGTCGAAGTGAAGCCAAATCAAAGACGACAACTCTCCAAACTAAAACGTGAAAAAAATGATGAGATCAAGGAATTCTCTTGGGTGAAGGGTGATTTGATCGGGAAGGGAACATTTGGTAACGTCTATTTGGCGTTGAACGTCACCACTGGTGAGATGATAGCTGTCAAGCAGGTGAATATTCCAGCAAATGGAAATCGTGAATCAACTAGGGTTAGAGATGTTATTGATGCTCTTCAATCTGAAGTCGATACTTTGAAAGACCTGGACCATCTGAACATCGTGCAGTATTTGGGCTTTGAGAAGACAGATAAGAACTACAACTTGTTCCTGGAATACGTTGCTGGTGGCTCAGTCGCTTCATGTTTGAGGTTATATGGCAAGTTTGAGGAACCATTGATCCAATTTCTCACAAGTCAAGTCGTCTCCGGGCTGTCGTACCTACACTCCCGCGGTATTCTACATCGTGATATGAAAGCTGATAACTTGCTGTTGGACTTGGATGGTATATGTAAGATCTCAGATTTCGGTATCTCTAAGAAGTCAAATGATATCTATGCAAATGACGCTGGTATGTCAATGCAGGGTACGATCTTTTGGATGGCTCCTGAGGTTGTGAACAGTGGTGGTGCTGGATATAGTGCCAAAGTCGACATATGGTCTCTTGGCTGTGTTGTGCTTGAAATGTTTGCAGGTCGTCGTCCATGGTCAAATTTGGAGGCCATTCCTGCTATGTTGAAGATTGGAAAGTCTAAGGCAGCCCCACCGATCCCTGAGGATACCTTGCCGTTGGTTTCAATGGTTGGTAGAAGCTTCTTGGACCAATGTTTCGCCGTCGATGCCACGCGAAGACCAACTGCTCAACAGCTGATGATTGATCCATTCTGCCGCAACAATCCAACTTTCTTATTCGAAGACACCAGACTTGCAAGACTGATCAAGACGAACGAGAAGAAATTTAGAATGTGATGCCTTCCATGCTGTGTTTACACATTATCTATACGTAACGATTCATGAATTAGAGCTCTACTTTTGGAATGTAGTGCTGGCTCCGCTGGTGCCACTGGTGCCAACGAATGTGTCATCAATGGTATTGGTCTCAGCATCCTGAGAGCTTCTGGACCTATCTCTTGGTTGTATAATGCTGACCTCTTGCTCAAGTTCTTCGATTCTCGTCTCGACAAGTGATTGTAGTTTACTAAATAAGAGGAAAACAAGATAGTTTGGTTCGTAAATGGGGAACCTCAAAGGTGATTGATCTGATAGCCAGAACTTGTTATCTTCTGTTCCAAGGATCGCAGCCTCTTCATCTGTGAACTCCAATTGTGATATCACATTCTGCCATTCATCGAAGGTGTATCTCTTGAGCGGTTTCTCCCTTGATTCCGAGATAAGGGTTTCCAGCGTCTGTAGGATACTGCTCACTTTGACAACCCTATGCTTTCGATGTTCAGCATCTCTTATAATAGTATCGGTAGATCTTGTATCCTCATCGTCCATATCTTCGTCGGTATCGTACTCTTCAAACATAGGTTCACTCTTATCGGATGGAGGGAGGTGTCTAAAGATCTGCTTCACTAACCGTGAAGAGGCACCCTGTAGGGCGAGGCCGTAGACGCTGTCACCAACACTGGAGATCAAAGCTGTCATCATAGGTACTGCGAGAAGAGCCCACATTATAAAGAACACTCTGCCAGCGGCAGATTTAGGAGTGTAATCGCCGTATCCAATGGTCATCAGAGACAATAGAGAAAAGTAGACAGCATTGAAATAGCTCCAATCCTCGGTAAAAAAGAATACCAGAGCTCCAAGGAGCCAAAAGACGACAAACACAAGGAGAGACCAGAACGAATTGACATGCTCTTTGTATTCCTTAGAACTTCTTCTTAAAGAACGCATCAAATCAAATGAGTCCTCCTGTGAAAGCTCAACGTTTTGCTTTTCTAGCTTTTTGAGTAGTTGACTGCGTTTCTTCTCCAAAGTACTCCAGAACAACACTGGTGCTGCTGAATGAGTCACTGTTGTTCTGATCATCACGATGATCAGACCTAGAATGACCAGTCCGGATAGGGCGTATAGTAACAAGAGTGCCTTTGCCAAGTTGGTCCCCGGTACGATGTCACCAAATCCCACTGTCAGCACCGATACGACGCAGAAATACATTGCATTGCCATAAGAGATGCCAATCAAGTACTTGAACATTGCAGCACCCCACATGAACCAGGCAGCGAGAAGGAAGGTGTAGATAACAAGACCACGTTCCGATCTCTCCAAGTTGAAATCTGGTGGGTACTTTTTCAGCAGGGTCCCAAGCATGTTCATGAAACAGGTGAGGGAGCATATGCCGTAGAAGACGCAAGTCAGCACTCCAAACCAGAATCCTTCTGTCTTTACGAATCCCAAATCGAAGTAGTGCTTTTGGCTCACAATGAGCGCACCCATGAGAATGACGCTCGCAAGGGAAAATAGTCCTGTGGAAAGTGGCTGTGACACCTGATAGCTCACTCTCTTGCCAAAGTTGAGCAGCAGGCACACGTTTGCAGCCTCACCAAGTGCCAAAGATATGGCATTTAGTACCAGGACCGGGACCTCGTCCTGCAATGATGTTCCGTCACTGCTGTCTCTCCATCGTGTCACGAGGGCAGCAACGCTCAGCATATTCGTCAAGGGGGCCGTGCATGCTGTGAAGAGCGGCAAGTACGTCCACACGAAGAACCAAAACACAAAGAAGTGCGAACCAACGTTGACCTTGAAGTTCCTAATCTTTGACTTTCGGAACAGGAGCACATGCTCGGGCATGTCCATGTACCCCTCCGAGATTTCCTTGGGCCGGGTCAATGTTGTCGCCCGCACCAGGTCATCCATATTATCCCGCTGAACAATGAACAATGAGCTCGCAGGCTGTAAGACTGTAGTAAGGGAATGTGCGGGATGTGTCAGGTACAAGATAAATAATTAAATTGATATCGTTTCTTGGGGGTCGGGATCCGCGAATTCGGACTAACGAAAAAGCTTCTGCCCCGGCTTCCATGCATGGAATGTTTACCTCCGAACTGTAAGTCACGCTCTTCTGCGACGCATTCCAAGTGTCTTGCGGCGCTTTGGTGGTTCCAACTGCGTGTTTGTGTCCAGTGGCGCCATTGGCACCTTTGCAGCGGGCTTTGGCGCTTGTTCCGGTGTGTGTGGCTGCTTTTTCGGTGCTGTTGCCTTTTTGCCCAAACTGAATCCCTCGGGCACCTTTTCAGTCTGCGGGGCAGTTGTGAACTTCACTCTGTGTTCCGTGCGCAATTGAAATCCCACTTGTTCTGCTCGTCCTCTAGTGAAGAACAACCCCTGGGCATGATCAGTGCTGTGGAGCGACCTGTACCTCCTGACACACTCATCCATATCCCCCAGCACCACCGAATTGTGGTGCGCTAATGACCCCAACGCTTTCGCGGATGACAGGGCGATTTGCTTTTTGGTCACCTTATCGGAACTATCAAAACTCTGCACCAGCCTCGAAGGCTCAAAGGCGGAAGTGAGATATAGCAGCTGTCTCGCCCTTGTCATTGCGACGTACAAAATCCTTCTCTCCTCGTCGAGCATCTTTGCAGTGTCCCCAACGAGCTCATCAACCTTACTTGATGGGAACTTCCCCTGTGTCAACCCGGCAACGAAGACAATGGGCCACTCTAGGCCCTTGGCGGAATGTACCGTAGATACCATGACCTGTGGCTGTTGAATCGGGGTTGGTGCTGCCTCATTCGCGACTGTGACCTCTTCCGGTGAGTAGATATCGATGGAATTGAGGAAATGTTCGAGTAGCGTAATCTCTGGTCCCCCTCCTTCCTCAATCTCTGGTATGAACGCCTTAAAATGTCTTCTAATCTCCAACACATTCGCAATCTTATCTTCATCGTCTGCAACAACTTGTTGTATCACCGCTGTTTGGTTGAGATAGTCAAACAGGACCAAGATGGTATCGCGGTCATCAACATCATGGTTGTATAACTGTTTGGCTTTCTTCAAAACCTCTAATATCGAACCGCATACCTCCAGGGCCCTGGTTTGGAACCTATCGACCTTTAAATCGTAATCGACGATCCCCTGTAGCACCTGGACCGGCTTCAATCTTCCATATGATTCCTCCATGAGTTTCCTGATCTTTTTCACACTGGCATCCCCAATACCTCCTTGCGAACCTAACAGCCTTAACACTGCACACATATCGTCAGCCCTCGCGGTGGTCCTCAACAAATCAATCATGGTAATGACCTCTCTACGTTCCCAGAAGGCACGTCCTTTCAAAACACAGTAATTCAACCTTGCGCTTCGCAGTTCTCTCTCAATGACCCTTGTCAAGAAGTTTGATCTAACAAGAATACAAATGTCATTCTCGGTGAACAGTTTCAACGTGAGTAGATGCTTGATCTCCTTGACCATGAATTGTGCTTCCAAAATATCTGAAGCACATTGCTTGAACACGGCCTTGAATGATAATGCATGTTGTGAAGCTAATGCCTTTCCCTCGCGATCCCTTTGATCTCTCATTATAAGCTCAGAAATATCCAATATGTCCTGTGTGGATCTATAGTTCTCTCTCAATTGCACTACTTCACATTGTGGATATTCTTTTCTCATCAGTACAAAATTCTCTGCCATTGCTCCACGAAAGGCATAAATACTCTGGTCGACATCACCGACAACGGTGATATTATCACGAGCATTTGGATTTTGCCTGGCAAATTCCCTCATCAGTTCCAATTGAACAGTGTTTGTATCTTGAAACTCATCGATGAGAACGTGCTTGATCCCAAAGAGACATTGCTTGGTCCTTAACAGCTTGAGACAAAGAAGTAGGATATCGTCGAAGTCCAACATGCATTGCTGCTTCATGCGGTGGTCATACTCCTTGTAGAGTGACAGGAGGTCACTCTTGTGCTCTTTGAAGTCCTCGTAGGCATGAACATCAAGGGCCTTGGATTTGAGGTGCGAGATGTACTTCCTTATCTGGGAATTTGAGAGGTCATTCTTGTCATCTCTTAATGCATCCGTCTTCTCTTCCATCGCATCCAGCTCGTCACGCAGAGAATCAATCACAGCATCAGTTATGTCGTTCATATCCTTGTTATTCGCCACTGTAAACCTCTCGCTTATCCCAACGTCATTGGCGTGTCTCCTGAGTAGTCTTATGCAAATGCTGTGGAAAGTACCCATCTTCAATTTGTTGATCTGTATTGAAGAGCCTTCTAACAGTTCTTCCAAACGAGACTTCATTTCATTAGCAGCCTTCCTGGTGAACGTTGTAACAATCAATTGGTGTGGTTTGACGTCCTGGGTGAGCAGCAGATGCGCCACTCGCGCCGTGAGCAGCTTGGTTTTACCTTTGTTGTTGTTAGTCCAGCTCATCTCATCACGAACATACCCAGAAAAGAGGTACAACTCACCTGTTCCAGGACCTGCGACCACCTGAAGCTGACCAGTCACAGATGCCGTCACTGACCTCATCTGTTCATCATTGAGCCCCTCTAAGTGTCTCATAATCCCTGTTTCCGCTTCCTTTGTTCGTTGTTGGTCTGGAGAAGTGGAAGGTTTGTTTACATTTCGCTTATGGGTGCTAATTCATATCGTGGTGGGCTTTTCTTTCTACAACGAGATGTTGATCTAGCGGTTCAAAGGGTATATCAACAAACTAGCACTCTCTAAAGTAGCTCTAATACATGAAGAACTCTTCCTCCTGTTCCTCAATCTCAAACAGTTTCATCGCGTTCTCATAAGAACGTTGTGCCACAGCTTCAACAGTTTCACCTCTCAAATGGGCCAACATCTCCACGACCTGTCCAATGTGCACGGGTTCGTTACGGCCCTTGATCAGTGGGCTGGCAAGATCACCAATGAGGGTGTTCGTCTGGGCGTCGTACTTGCCATAGTTCTCCTTCTTGATCAAGGGGAATGGTAGCAATGGGTCCATTTTGAAGCCAGAGCTCACATTCAGAGCATGTAGGTTCACCGAAGAGCTCTGGTTCGTCTCGATCTGCGGATACGCTTCGTTAGGATAAGGAGTGAGATACTTGTATCCTGCATGTGTTCTTTTAATCTCACACCATGGCGCATCGGTCTCCACCATGAGTCTGTCCAATGGGATCTGCTTCACAACTTCCAGGTTCTCCTCGGTCTTCAATGAACACCCATTCACACCGATGAAGAGCCCAAGAGACAACAACAGCTGGAGCTCTTCGGCAGTTCCTGTGAAGCTGTGGACAACACCTCCCTTTGGTAGCTTTGGCAAGTACGGAGTGATGATCTCGACAAAGTCCTGATTGGCAGCTCTCATGTGAAGAAACAACGGCAGGCCAACCTCAACTGCCACATCCAACTGCTTCTTAAAGTACTCTCTTTGAGTCTCAGCATCAGTGTAGTGCAATCTATCGTAATCAAGCCCGATCTCTCCAAAGGCCTTCACCAAGCCTGATCTCTTTCCAGCCAGTGCCAGCTCCTTAAGCTCGTCCAGATAGACCGCCTCTTGTGATTTGATCTCACCAACGGCACATGGATGACATCCAACCGTGGTGAACGCGTACTCTGGCATTGCCAGGGCGATCTCCATCGTCTTTCTGCTCTCTTCCAACGAGCTCCCCGTCAGTAACAAATGTCTCACGTTGAACGTCTTAGCCCTGAGCACAACGTCCTCGAGGTCTGACGGGTGGCACTGACGGCCATGGTACGTGCCATGGAACATGGGGTCGGTGAAGTTGGCGCCGATGTCGAAGTACTTTGGCATTGTTCTGATGAGTCGTCTGAGGGTCACTTTGGAGTTTGTTTGAGGTGGTTGTATTAAGCGGGGTCGAGGAGGTTTTATTTTTCACTATCTGGTGGCTTTATGGGCATCGAGTGATACGGTTATTATTACAACAACGACATCTCATGTTCATGACATTACTGGTGCGACTTTATATAACTCGCCATGTTGATCAGTCTGTTCTGCTCGTTGTCATCCCAATCTAACTCATGGCTGGTTGACCTCGCCAAGCCGGCACCTTGCGCCTCATCATCATCCTCGTCGCTCGACGAGTCAGAATCATCAAACTGTGGTGGCGGCGGTCTCTCTTCCGTGGGTGACAGCATGTCATGATACAAAGGATGGTTCTTCTTCGTGTAGGATTGTCCGTCATCATTCGGATCTTCGTAATCATCTTCATCATCAACGGGGAAATAATCCTGTGCAGCGTGATACGTCTGCGGTGGAACGTCATCATCTTCGTCCTCGTCATCTTCATCACTCGAGCCAAACTTATCAGGAAGATCATTCGTCATCTGTTGTGACATGTATCTAGAAAACTGGTCCCCCTCCGCGTGTTCACCTTCATGTTCATTGTCATCATCATCTTCGAACCCAGACCCTACAATGTCATGATCAACATTAGGATCCAACTCCAACGACTTCTTCTCATCATCGTCATCATCATCATCCTTCTCTTCGCCTCCCAACAGAGCATTATACTTCTCCCTGGTTTCAACAAGGGTCTCTGTAACGTATAATGTCCATTCATCGGCAGAGACAGCATCCAACACCACTTGATGAACAGAGCTTGGCAAGTATAACGCTGTGAACTTGACAACTTCCTCTGCAATCAGAGTTAAATGGCCCATGTATCCCAATCTGAGACCATTTTGACGCTCATAGCTCTCGCAGGCGGCTTGACCATCGATGATCAACTTCGTGATATTACCACGACCAAACAGGCCAATGGCAAGATATCTGTTGTATCCAATCTCCATGGATCCATTTAGGATCTGTTGAACAATGTCAAATACAACGTTATGCAAAAAGTTATTCCATGGGAATCTGAAGAACATCTTGAGTATCACCAAGATGACACCATTGTCTGCTAAAGAGATCTTTAACAAATCTCCGACAACGGGATCCTGACGTAATTGTACTTCATTATCGTCATAACGGATATCAATGGTCGTATCAGCATCGGAATCGGTCTCAGACTCGACGTTTGGCTTCGATGTCTCAATGGTGGCAGATGCCTCGTTTGCCTTGATAACAGTTGTTTCAACGACATCATTCTCACCATTCTCACCATTCTCGTCCTGTTCCTTCTCCTCGGATGGTTCAGTTACCTCAGCGGTCTCGGATGTTTCGTCCTTTGATGCAATACTCAATCTTTTAATCTCTCTTGAGATGTCGAAATCAGAGTTCTCCTTCCCTTCGCCATCTTCTTCGGTTTCATCCTCTTCAGGACGTTGTTCCTTCTCAATGGCAATGATTCTCTCCCTTTCAATATCACGCTCACGGACGATATCCTCACCAGATTCATCGTTCAGCAAGCCCATGTTGGAACAATGCAACAACTCGGCAATCAATTCACAAATCTTGAATCTTTCAAACCCCAATGGTTCAATTTTACCAAAGGGTGTTTCCAATTGAGCCAATCTTGTTGAATCGAGCATCTTTGTGAATTTGAGAATATTCTTCGCAAACACCTTGATCAAATGGCCCAAGTAGATAGGATCTCTTGATGTCGGGGGATGTGATTCAATGGTGATGTATAACACTGGAACAAAATCATAGTCCGAGTTATTCTTTCTGATAATCTCAATCATTATACCAACACCATTGGCCAGTGAAGTCCCACCATGAAGCATCAATTCACACAATCTCGCCATGATTGGTTCCGAGACCAACTCCCGTGTGAGCTCATTAGGTCCAATTGTGGAGTTATCGGTGTTCGAGTTCGCACTTATGGTGACAAAGGCCTTGATGAAATCCCCAGCTGCGGACTGGACGCTTGCGCTCACAGAAGGGTCCAAGAACTCAATGAGTTTTGGCACCAGCTGTTGGTGTTTGAGTAGCTCGATGATTCCGCTGGGATTGTCCGGTTTGTCTGTGCTGATCACCTTGAGAAGGAAGTCCATCAATGGCGGGTTGTCAATGTGTCTAAGGAACCTGTCGACAATGTTATGCTGTTGTAGTAAGAAGCGCAACATGCCATGGATCTTCATATCGAGCAAGTGTTCATTAATCTTCATGAAATACGTTGACTGCACCATGGAAAGGGGACATGGTTTGTCCAAAATGGCCCACAGTCTGCGTAATAGTGCGTGGTTGTCCATGAACGAGTCCGTGAGGGACCACACGTCCAGACTGAGGATCTCAGCCGATACCTGTGCCCTTCTTGCATGCACCTTCTGTGGTGTGTCCTCCTGCTCAAAGTTGTCAGAGTCGTTGGAACTTGTGGTGGACGAGGTGTCCTCCTTGTCGTCTTCAGTGTCTTGGGCCTTATCAGGGATGATTTCCCCCTCCTCCGTGACAACGTATGACACCAGCTGCCCCAGCACCTCCGAGTGTCTGAGGTACTCAATGAGCTTCAGGTTGGACCCAGCCAACTCCTCGAGAATGTCCTGCTCGTCGAGCAGCTGTCCGAGGATGTCGAGGTTTGGGGTGTAGTTATTGTCGTCGTCTATCGTCTCGTCCGGGTTGTAGTCGTCTGATGACTCCGACGACTGCGACGATACTGAGGGCTTCCTCTGGCTGTCCTCGAGGAATCTCTGTTCCAGCAGTTCGTCAACCGCGGACTTGCCGTTGTACCCTCCGCCAAACTTCCAGAAGTTGCCTGACATTGTTCCTTGGTCTTCTGACGGCTCTCAGGCTTTCGGTGCTCTGTGTGGCTCGGTAGCTGGTGGTCAATCAGTGCCCAGCAACGCAAATAAAACCGCTCAAAGACCGCTTCAATCCCACGCGCAGCAGTAGCAGAACGGTGCGAGTGATGGACCGCTGGAATGTGCGCTAATGCTCAAAGAGACCCGCGCACCGCTTCCACTTCTTTTGCTGTTTTCGTCCGCTTTTCAGCGTTTTTTTTCCAAAGGGTGCTGCTTATGTAAAAAAGTGCTGGGCTCTTCTACTTCGTTGTATTAGTGGAAATGTAATGGTTCAATACTTTTTTGGTCTAAAATGTACATCAGGCGCTCACTTTGTCCTTCGTCTGCGACAGGTACTCCCTGTAGCTTGGCTGCTGCTGGATGCGGTCCTCGATCAGCTGGGACGCGGCCCACACACGGAACGCGCCAACCTGCTTCACATTGGCAGCCTGTAGCGGCTCGTTAGCAGAACCTCCGCGCACAATGTACAGGTTCTCGTACAGCGACGTGTCGTCGGACTCCCTCATCTTTGCAATCACGTTTCTCACCCGCAAGTTGAACTCGTTCTCCAACTCTGGCAATTCCAACTTGCCCACTGGCACCTGGAAGATGTCTGCAACTCCAAACACATCGTTCACCAGCTCCGGCACACTGTCACCGCCGATCCACAGGAACAGCTCGCTGGCAGTGTTGATCAGGTACAACCCATATCTTTCAAATGACTCTGCACTGGCGTTGATGCAAGAAGGCATCACTATCTCGCCAGTCTCCTCAGATGGTAATCCCACCTCATCCGGCATATCGTGCAATGAGTAGACGCTTGGATAGATGTATCTGATCAGCTGTGGCAATGGCAAGGATCCCAACAAGTTTAGTGCGTTTGATCTGTGGTCTGATGGCACATTACCAGGCTTAAAGGCCATGTTCTTGCTCAGTGCGTGCAATAGCAATGGCAGCATTCTCAAGTTTGTGGATAATTGCAATGGGGAGGCACCACCAACGTTACTCGAAACAATCTCCTTCTTGAACGCAACAAAGATCTCATGCATCTGCTTGTTCAGCAAATCACGGGCATCGTTCAAAGAGCCGTTATAGACCTTTTGAATTGCCTTATGAGCGAAGTAGTTTGTGATGGCCAGCTGATCAGCACTGGCATATACTTCGCTGATGTTGTTCGTAGTTGGAATGGCAGCGTTGATCACACGGATTCTTCTGACACCTTTTGAAGTGGTGTGTAGAATGGCACTCTGGAAAAACACAACAGGCTTTGTCAGCGTCTCATCGATGGAAATCTCAACAACATAACCTTGATCCCTCGGAAACGTTGGGAATGAACAAAGGTCTGATGATCTTGAGAAAAAGTTACCGTAGAATGTAGAAGTGGTCAATCCGGATGAACCTCTGGTTCTGAAGACGGCCTCCAGGGCAATATCCTGAGAAATCACACTGGACAACTCCTTGGATAATTTAATGACATCCTCAGTGTTGACAGCAGACCAACCACTGTAGTAGTGTGTTTGTCCTGCGGTATAACGTGGTAAGTTGGCGAGTGTTGCCACATCTTGGTATTCGCTTGATGTCAGGAAGAATTCCAAAGACACTTGGTGCTTGTTACAATCGACTGCAAACGATTTGTAGAAAGAGTTGTTTGGAGTCAACAACGCTGATGCCTCTTTTGTCGTGCCGGATACTTTATCATCACGGACAGTCAACTTACCAATTCCAACGTTTGGAATTGTTGCAGCCAAAGCAACGATCTTACCACCGGTGACTTCAATCAATTTATGGGCTGCTTTGAGAGCAGGACCCAATGCAAACGATGGGTTCAGGTTTTGAATAAACAAACTGTGGAAATTGCTTAACAGCTTCTCAATGTTGTTTCTGGCTTGGGCCAAACCAACAACCAAGCTCTCTGGGGATGGTGCAAATGGTTCCTCCAAGTCTGGGACAACCATCAATGAAACCTCACCTTCCTCATTATCCTCTGGGATGGAGAAGTAGTGCAAGGAGGAATCTACTCCAATGAATCCAACCTTGGTACGATCGTCTGCATTTGGGATTCTATCCAAACTCTCAAGGATCGTGGTTGCAACGGTGGCAACCAAACCAGATCTAATGGCAGCGACGGAAACATCAATGACAAAGACATAGGTCAGTGGCTGCGGAGGTCTGACCAAGTACTCTGGTGGTGCAATGAACTCCACGACGGAGTGGTTCAACTCATTACGGTCATAACGGTTCTGTGGGCCCAGGTGTTGAGAGTGGTCAAATCCAGCAGGAACGTCATTCTGCAACGAGCAGAAGTTACATCTCCAGCGTTTTCCGCCCTCGGTGAATTGGACAAATGGGTTGATATATCCACGGCAACGACGACAACGGGAGATGATCATGTCACCAACCTCTGGGACAGGTCTAACGTCGTCCTTAAGAGAGGTGTAAGGCCTGATCACAAGAGCGAATGGCAGTTTGGACTTCTTCAGCAAAGAGTTTGTGATTGGGATAGCATTCAGCGTTGATCTGAACACATCGGAGGATGCATTGCCAGTGGTGATGTTTGGAATGGCGGTTGTCTGTGGAGAGATGATCACTGGGGGTGGAGGCAAGGAAAGATCCGCGATTGGGGGTGGAAGATCTCTAAGCAAGTCCGTCTGGTACAGCTGGTTCAACGGCATGGAAGCTGCAACTGGTTGAGCGATGCCATACATGGCGCTCTGGTCCTGTGGTGGATAAGCACCGTACTGGGCCTGTGGTATTCCCTGTGGAATGCCTTGAGGAGCCTGCTGTTGGCCAGACATGTTCATCTGTGCAAACTCCTGGGTCATCTGGCCATATCCGGCTGGGTTCACCGAAGGGGCCTGCAGACCATTGGTGGCACCAGCACCGTAGAACTGTTGGGATGGCACGCCACTGCCCATCTGTGCTGGCAATTGTGGCATTGGCTGTCCCATCTGCTGTGCGACCGAAGCGACTGGAGCCCCCGGTACGATTGGCTGACCCATTGGCTGGCCCATTGGCTGTACCATCTGGGGCTGCACTGCGCCATACTGCGCCTGTGGATACTGGCGTCTTTTGTGTGACATCGCCTTATGCTGCGCTGTGCTGTCTGCTGTCTCTGTCTGTTGTGCTTGCGCTTGTTGTTGTTGTTGTGCTGGCACTACAAATCAAAATCGTAGCCTGTCGGCCAGGGGCGCGCATTGGACAAAAAAAAAAACCAAGAAGCGATTCGCCGGGTAACTTTTTCTCTCTTTGTCTGCCATTTGATTGCACGTACCAATTGATGAAGATTAACACCCGAACACCATTGTATTATGTAACTATTATGTAATTCAATGTGTTGTGCTGATGTAATATTTGTTTTTACCCCACAACATTTTATGTTGGGTGCAGCATTTGTTTTTGTTAACGGGGGGGCCTTTGAGTATCACTGGGAGGAGTGGTATTTGGTCTATAGAGCATACGGTACAACCAGACAATGAACAGGGATTGCGTCAACCTTCTACACAATTCCAGCCAGTACTCCACTCCCTCGCTGTCCACACTCACCACCATCCTCAAGGACATTCGGAGCATGCGATGGGAGTGGAACACCAGCAGGGAGTCTTTCAGAGACAAGTTCTGCCAGGATCCACTGGTGATTTCCCATGTTGATGGAATCGTTCAGTTGGAGTTGGAAACAGGTTCCCTGCTGCAGGATCAGAAGCTGCAGAGACGCCACCAACTGATGAAGTGGTTTGCAGACTATTACTACTCACAACTTCACTCCATCTCAAACATCGATACCGATACCCGGAATCACCTTCTACAATTGCACACGGCATATATCCTCTTCCACCACATTCTCCCAACAATCTTCAAAGATGGTATTTGGATACACAGAGACACCTTTCATGCTTTCAAAGAAAGAGCTCGTGCAACGCAGGCACCAATCCTGCTCCTACCGAACCACCAATCACATATTGACTACATCATCATCCATTTCTTATACGTCATTTCTGGGCTCTCAACCCCATTGGTCATCGCAGGAGATAACCTCAACGTCCCGGTGTTTGGGCCCATACTGAAGAAATTGGGTGCAATCTTCATCAAACGTCGCTTCACAAAGGATGATTTCTGGTACAAATCCAGCATGAAGCATTTGCTCCACAGCAAACTCCAGTTGAATCCACAGATCGAGTTATTCATCGAGGGCACGCGTTCAAGGAATGGTAAACTGATGTTACCAAAGACTGGGTTTGTACAATTGATCAGGGACTCCCTAAATGGTCAGCAGGCGCACATCCAACCAATATCACTGGTGTATGAAAAACCATACGAGTTCCAAGAATATCTCGTGGAATTGAACGGAATGGATAAGAAACAGGAATCATTCTCCTCAATCTTCAACACTGGGGTCAGTCTCCTGAGTAAAAAGTCCCCTAATTTTGGAAAACTTGTCATCAACTTCGACACCCAATTCATCACCATGAATGACAACACAGACGTCAAGCAGCTTTGTAACACAGTCATGCACAGAATTCATGAAATTGAATATATCACAGAAATATCCGTGATTGGGCTGGCACTCACCATACTCTTTTACAGAGACGTCCATGTGAAAAAGATTGCCAAACTTGAAACAATAACACTGGTGAAGCAGTTGACCACTATGTTGCTCAGAAAGAACACTCAGAATGATCACCTCTTGGCACTATTAGATTTGGATGATGATGCACTGATACAGTTTACATCGGACCAATTGACAAAGTTCCTAAAGGAGTATATCCACATTACTGATCATTCATTTGTTATTATTGAGGAGACTGCTTTGGTTTACTTCAAGAACTCGTTGTTGAACAATTTCATCTCTGAGATGTTCTTATTGAAAACTCAGCATCATCTACCAACTCTTCAAATCTTGAAACGACTCTTTTATTTCGAGTTTTTGACCACAACGATTGATGAAACTGCGGAGATATCACCAACGACAGAAAAGCTGTTCAAAAAGCTTCTTGATCCATTCATCGAGTCTTATGAAGTCGTGCTAAAGAACCTGGAAGGTGTTATATCGATCCAAATGAAGACATGGCTGCACTTACTCTATCTCTCGTCACCAAATGTGACATACAAGGAGTCCATGAACAAATCAAACTTGTTGTATGCCATTTATACCCTCCAATCACTCAGCCTCATTGAAATCACAAGGATTAATCATGTCAAGATCATTGATGACTCTGGATTGGTGCTCTTTAAGAATTATCTACATTCTTTGAGGAAGGGTGAGCCTTTGATTCAAGAAGATGAGGTCTTGCGCCGTGTATTGCACACTTCATCAAGACTATGAAATGGCTGCTTTTCTAACAACAACTTTCTCAGAAGTACCAGCCAACAGTCTCTCCCTTAGCATTTTGTCAAATGCAAAGATGTACAGTCCTTTAACGCCTCTAGTCAACAATACATTCAATGAGTTCAGAACGATCTTTTTCTTCACTTGTTCAACGTTATGGATGTTTTTCTTCTTTGAAAACCCTGCATGGTCGTCATAAAACTCAGGTCTAACAACAATACTATCACTCGCCGGATCATACCCTAAGCTTCGACCAAGTATCACTCCTGCATAGTTCAGATCGAACCCTTGGATTGTGTACACAGATCCAACTTCATCAATCGTATCCTCTCTCTCTGACCATGGTGTCGATATCTGTGGTAAGTATCGATCCCAACGAAGTTTGAAAGGGTCAGATTCTGAATAAACAAAGTAATCGGCACCATCAAGCCTATAACGAAAGTCATAGGTGGACAAGATACGAGATTGTCCGTATTTGGTATTCTGCTGAATGATAAGGTCATACATCTCTTGACAACTTTCAAATACCTTGAATTCGAATCCCTGATCTTTCAGGAGAGAATCCTGGGTAGGCATCGGGCCAATCTTTCCACTGGTAGAGATGTCATTGATCCAATTCAGTAAGTCATTTTGTGCAACGACTCTGAATTGTTTCTTCAACTGGTAGATCTCATAAAAATCGATAAATTCTTCGCTCAGGTATCGCTGAAGTGACGAACCATCTCCATTGTTCTCATCCATCTCCCAGAACGATCCCATCCTTAGAGATTGCCTTTCGTCAAAGACAATGACAACGGCTTTGCTAAGTTTTAGCAACTCCTCTAGATGGTTTTCCTGATAGAATCTCCTGAATGAATCTTTTGAAGTAGATAGTAGATGTGCCTCATCGATGATCAATACATCAATGGAACGTTTATCATCTGTAAACTTGTTGATCAATGAAGTTGGTCTCTCCAAGTCCGCCTTCTTGACATACGGAAATTGCTTAGCAATCTGATGATACAACTTCAACATCTCTGGATGGTTCACGACAAGATAATTATCAGTGCTGGACAATACATCATTTTCTGTGGTTCTTGAAAGCCTCTGAACCTCGTTGAATAGGGAGTTCAGAATCACGGACTTACCAGTACCAGCATCACCATTGATCACAAATACTGACGGTTTGTCAAACTTTTGTGATGACAGCTTCTTCTTTATGAACGCAAGGGCTCTGGACCTCAAATTCACCTGCTCAGTTGACAGTTCAATGTTGTTGATCTTGTTCGCCGCGGCACTTGGTTTGAAAGGCTCGCTTTTTCTGGCCTTCGGGGCTATTGGATGTACCATGGGACCAATCTGCCGCTTTCTGTTGTTCTTTGTACACATTCTGGGTACCTTGATGGTCAGTCGTATTAAACATGAAGGAAAGACAGAGAATTCCAAATAGAACAGAGATGTGGTGCACTTAAGTCCGGGATATTTTTTTGACGTCTTGTATGTATAGTCGTGAGGGTGGTGGACCGAACTTCTACTACAACGGAGTGATAAAAACATACATTGATGGGATCCAACGAACGGTAATCTCAATCTTCGATTTTCTACAACAAAAGCACAACTGGCAACCAGAACGAGATGCTTAGAAACACTTGTGGTGGACAATGGATGGACCAGCCTCGTCGTACTCTTGCTTTGAGATCCACATCTGTTGGAAGGTGGACAAAGAAGCCAAGATAGAACCACCGATCCAGACGGAGTACTTTCTCTCTGGTGGGGCGATGATCTTCACCTTCATGGAGGATGGGGCCAAGGCAGTAATCTCCTTCTGCATACGCTCAGCGATACCTGGGAACATGGTGGTACCACCAGACATGACAATGTTACCATACAACTCTCTTCTGACATCGATATCAGTCTTGGAGATGGAGTTGAAGGTTGTCTGGTCAATACCAGCAGCCTCCAAGCCAATCAAGGATGGGTGGAACAAAACCTCTGGTGCTCTGAATCTCTCGTTACCAATGGTGATGACTTGGCCATCTGGCAATTCGTAAGACTTCTCGATAGCAGAAGACTGAGCAGCAGTCTGCAACTCCTGGTCAAAGTCCAAGGCAACGTAACACAACTTCTCCTTGATGTCACGGACGATTTCTCTCTCAGCGGTAGTGGAGAAGGAGTAACCACGCTCGGACAAGATCTTCATCATGTAGCCAGTCAAGTCACGGCCAGCCAAGTCGATTCTCAAGATAGCGTGCTGCAGGGCGAAACCGGCGTAGATTGGGACAACGTGAGTAACACCGTCACCAGAGTCCAAAACGATACCAGTGGTTCTACCAGATGAGTAAAGGGACAACACAGCCTGGATGTTAACGTAGAAGGCTGGAACGTTAAAAGTCTCAAACATGATCTGGGTCATCTTTTCTCTGTTAGACTTTGGGTTCATTGGAGCCTCGGTCAACAAGACTGGGTGTTCCTCTGGAGCAACACGCAACTCGTTGTAGAAAGTGTGGTGCCAAATCTTCTCCATGTCATCCCAGTTTGTAACGATACCGTGCTCGATTGGGTATCTCAAGGTCAAGATACCTCTCTTGGACTGAGCCTCATCTCCAACGTAGGAGTCCTTCTGGCCCATACCAACCATGATACCTTGGTGTCTTGGTCTACCAACGATGGATGGGAAGACGGCTCTTGGAGCGTCATCACCGGCAAAACCGGCCTTACACATACCGGAACCGTTGTCGATCACGAGGGCAGCAATTTCTTCTGTTGGGGTTTGTTAGTATTGTCATCAGCATCGAATAGTGAGTGGTCTTGGAGTGGATCGTGTTTGCTTCCCAATTAGGTGGGGAAACCCGTGCAAAAACGCGCGAAAAATGGCAGGGTCCATTTTTAGGGGGCAGGCCCAGACAGACAGTGAGCGAAACAACGGCAAGGAACAAACAGCGACCAAGGAATGAGCCTTAAACAGTGCAAAACTTTTATCTGAAGTGCCGCCATGCGTAGATTGCAGACTGTAGCTGTCCATTTGCATCGCGGTTTATAATATCCCGCATACCGCTGTTATCGCCTCACCCTTTTTCGATCGATCTCACCCGTCCAAGGGGCGGGTCGAAGGTGCAAAACAAACGAAATGCGTCCAGCTGAGCAGGGCGGCCGTCGTATACTGTTCTGTGCCCACTGTGTGTACATCCATGCTCGTATCACCCGCTAGAGTTACAATTGACACGCGCATTCCCTGCCTTTTGCCCCCCTGCTCCTGCCCATATTCCCCCCCTTGTCGACTCTCGGGCCCACGAGAATGTGACCACCGTCATATTCGGAAGCAATGTGTGCACGCCCGCTCTCCCTCCAATCCCACGCAGTGAAGTTACTTACCTCCGTCCATTTTGTCTATTATCTGTGAGTTGTCACTTGTGTTTCACCCTCGTTGGGGGGTTTCGGAGTGGGAGTCGAAAAGAGGATTTTTGAAACGGAGGAGGAGGGGGCGGTGTCCTCTCTCCCACCGCGGTTTTCGCGAAAACTCTGGGATACTTATTTTATTCGCGAAACTATGCGATTTTCGCGAAATGTTCGGTTACCCGGTGCTTCTCTTGCCTGGCGCTTCCATTTCGGGCGCTTAACTACGGTGTGCAGGGGTTACCCGCGTGCGTGTTTCGCGACGCGTCGCTGATTTGCCAGTGGATCTCTTGAATTGGTACTCGGTGTGTTCTGTAGTCCATTGTGTCTGTTGTTGGTTAGCTGTCTGCTTCTGCTAGTTCATAGAGCACACAGCACCATGGATAACATCGACTCAAACATTGATCCGGCCATCGAGTCGCAGGCCGCCATCTTCACCAAGTTCTCCCTCAACTCGGACTTCATCCAGGGCGAGAACTCATACAACTACAACATTGACAATGACCATGACCATGACCAACGCGAGCACAGCCACGACGCTGACGACGCCGCAGCAGTTTCAGCGGCTCAGGCCGCTCAGGCCGCGGCAAACTTATCCAATATCATCAGCTTCAACCCTATGGATCACTCGCATGGCAGTCCAACCACTGGTACACAATCATCTCATCACGCAGAACACAGCCAGGATCAACAGCAGCTGAGCTTCTTACACAGCGCCCTACAGATGGACGCACAGCAGCAGCAGAGACGACAACAACAACAACAACAACAACAGCGACAACAGCATAGATCGACGGGCCCTTCACAATCGCCCTCGCAAATGCCAAAGCAGATGCTGGTCCAAGACGCAGATTCCTCAATGAGCTTTGTCGTTGTCAATCCATCCAGCACCGATGGTGCATCTCGCCTGGGCCGTCCTCGCAAGCACAACGTAACCATTGCCCCCAATTTCGAAGACACAGCGTCCAAGAACTATG
The DNA here is from genome assembly GCA_020995425.1 of Williopsis sargentensis. Lineage (NCBI taxonomy): Eukaryota > Fungi > Ascomycota > Saccharomycetes > Phaffomycetales > Wickerhamomycetaceae > Williopsis > Williopsis sargentensis. The sequence goes on along the minus strand of CP083465.1, from coordinate 1,502,624 downwards.
AAGAGGCTCTCGTCTCACGGTTTAGAGTCGATGCCAAGCCGGTTAGTGGACCAGGTTCACGAGGCGGTAGGAAACCACTCAAGCCAAAGCAATTGGACCCGAAGAAGCCATTGTCACAACAGCCGACGTTTGCTAAGCATGGGATGAAGCTCGTCTTGTCATCTGCTTCTAATGCTCGCTCGATGACCTTAAATGACAAACAAGCACCAGCAGATGGTGAGCAGAATGATAGCAATGGGGACAAAACTACAATCATACTGGAGGACTACGATACTCTCAAGGCAAAGGGAAGATCCACACTGAGTGATAAAAGAATACTTCAAACCCAATTCTCTAAACCGGAACTGGTGGCCTTGGCTTCTAAACCTGCAACATCGTCTGGACCAACAACTGCTTCTCAACACAAGTCCACCCTACAATCCACAATCAAGACCGCCACATTGGCTACGGCCGCTTCAGCCGGCTCGGACAGGTCCCTCACGGGTTCTCCTCTCCGCCCTTCAAGTCCGCAAGCACAACCGTTGAGAAGAAGCAGAAAGAAAAGGGACATCCCAGGTCCACTCACAGGAGCCTTCTACGACATTTATGACCCAGAAACGTTGAAACCTCGTGCTGAAAAGGAATTGGATCTCATTGCATTGGGATACTATGTAAAACCGGCTTCACATGCTAGGGACATCATCACAATCTTGTCCTTCTTCAACAAGTTCAAGAAATTCTTTAAGGATTTCTACAACTTGGCCCCACAAGATATTGAAGAGGGCTTGAGATTACCAACTCCGAAAAATCGTGCCCTGGATAACGTTGTCCAAACGGACTGTGCCAAAGAAGAGACAACCAATATAACAGATGTCTCTGAAACCATGAACCAGTTCTTTCTCCAGTTGTTATGCCTCTTGTTGAACAAGAAGAAACCAATCACTTTATCCGCTATGCCAAAGGCATTGGATGAGTTCAAGTCACAAGTGTTGACGTATGGTCTTCCTAATGAATGGAGAGATGATTCTGAGGTCATCGCCGATCCTCTGGTTGATGAATCACTGAGAGATAACGAAGTCGAGTTTGAGCCAGTTGATTCGGCCCACCCTGAGATGTTTGACACAACACTGTTCCATTATGGTATCGCAAAGCCATTGGATCACACGCCGTTGGATAATCCAGATTTTGAGAATTTAGGGTTGAACTCCCTCAAGCCTATTGATAGGCTCATCTTGTTAAGATCCATGGTTGGTTGGTGTACTTCATACTCTGAGTCTGTGAGGAATGAAATCTCTAAACAGTTGGCCAAGCAGGACTCTTCAGGTGATAAAGAGACGTATTATATCTCTAGGTTTGTTAAAGAGGGTGAAAAGGGTGTTGAACAGGCAAATATCTCTTTGAAATTACATCCCAGAAAAAAAGTCAAGAAGAATGAGGATGATAGTTTACTGGATCCATATACTGATGCAACGGCAAACCCATTGGATCACCACATGTCCCTAAGAATCCTAGACTTTTATGCAGGTGATGCAGGTGTCAATGGTCGTTTTTATCTGTGTCGTTCTTGCGACCCGGAGACTGGTGGGCTAACTACGATGAATCAGATGAAACAGGTTTTACAATCCCAAGAATCGATCAATGACATGTTGAAGGTTGTCCAGCCGTCAAGGTTTAAGCTCTATGTCCACGATGTCACCACAATGTTGAAATCTGTGGCTCACCAAGTTGCATTGTCGGATGTTGAATTATTGGATCCATGGTATGAGGTTGCTTGTAATGTGGACGAACTTCGTGAATTCACAGGCTTCTTACAAGCGAAGGTTGACTTCTTACCACAAGATGCTGAATCCACGCAAGTGATTCAACATCTAATTGACTATCTTGTGAAGGTGACACCAATGCTAGGGAAGTTTGAAACGATTTACCATGACTATAAGGGCATTACCACGTCTCGTCAATCTAGAAAGAGGGAACAAGTCACCGATTTGAAAGAAAATGCTCGAAAGATGAAGAAGATGATAAAACAATCGGAGAATCCAACGCATGATTTCCTTAATGATGGTAGCGACGTTGGTGATGAGGAGGACGATGAAGATGATGATTTTGATATGGACGGTGGTGAAATTGATGATGAAGAAGATGATGATTATAAAGAATAAAGAGAATCACAATATTGGTCACCATCATCATGGATGCTGTCATTGATCTGATTGTTGTATGTTTTTGGATTGAGTTTATTAGATAATGGATGTTGGGTGAGTTGCGGTGTATTATATTGCAGCAACAATTGGACAAAACAGTAGTTGATCCTAAACATTCCTCGATCTCTTAAGGATGGAGAATGGGTCCCTTGCATGATCCTTGTAAAAGCCATCGCTACGTCTTTTTTTCTGTTCCTCTTTCTGCTGACGGTCATCGATAGTAATCAACAGATCCTCGTTGGCAAGCTTGTCGTTGTTGTCGTTATCGGCAAACTTTAGAGCGTGGTAATAGATGTCAGTGTCTGAATCTGAATCGTCCAAGTTGTCCAAGTCATCCAGGTCGTCAGTCTTAAGGTCATTGGTGGACGTTACTGTCTTTTCCTGGGTTTTCAATACCTTCATTTTCTTTTCAAATTGCCTCAACGTTAAGAGAGTCTCAGATTCTCTCTGTTCTTTACCCATCTTGGAGGATAGTTTGACCTCTTTTCTAACCTTGGGAGCGTTGAGATCTTGTTTCAACACATTGATCTGTGCCCTAATATTCTCGAGCTTTTCATCTCTCTGAATATCTATGGGTTGATCTGTTGTCTTCTTCTGTGGTTCATCCCTCAGTTCCACAACTTCCTCAGGGACGACCTCTTCCTTGGCCAACCTCTTGTCATCCAGAACATCGTGTGCACTCTTCATCTTGACATCTAGTTCTATTTCCTCGTCAACTTCCAGGTGTAGCCTCACCTTATTCTTCTTCTTCTGTTTGTGCTTCTTGTCCTTGTCCTCTATCTTTGTCTGTGGTGGTAGTGGTGCAGCGTCCTTCACTAAGTCATCGAAATATGGAATCAAGACTTCACACTTTGTAATTCTCGTCGGATAGATAGGGGTCTCGCCATCATCTCCCAGCTGTCCCTCATTGATCTTCAACACGGTGAATATACCATCGCCCACGACCTTGCCAAATGCCGTGTTCTTGTTCTGCAACTCTGGTGTCTCTCTCAGTGTAATGAAGAAGTGGCCAGTGTTGGAGTTCTTCGAAGATAGATTCACCGACCCAAGCATTCCACGTCTACTGTACCGTATTCTCGTGTGGAACTCATCTGCGAAGGGCTCCTGGTTCAACAGGCCGGACGTCTGTGCGATGAAGTCCTTCAACACCCTGTTGAACTCCCATCCTACAAACCTGTCATTGAGGACGTTTGTGAGAAAGATCCTGGACGTTATGGGCGTCTCCTTGGCCCAAAGTTCCAAGTCGATGGCACCCTTGTTCGTGTGGATGCGCACCTTGGCCGTCGTCTGTGGTTCCAATGACATATATTGGTTGCTTTTCCTCAACTAAACGTATATAAGTGATGATCTGTTGATTTTTCAAGCATTGTTAAAAATGTATTTGGATGTTAAATAGATAAATAGGGCAATAAATAGGTGAATAAATAGATAAATAGTGCAGCTCAGTCGGTCAGCGTGATGTAGGTCTTGCCGGCCTTGAGCTCCTTGGCGGTCGGTGGGAGGTCCTGCTGGTGCATGTTGTCCCTCAGGTAGAAGGTGTAACGGTACACCAGGTCCTGGAGACGACCAGGCTCAATACCCAGCTCTGCAAAGCCGAGGGCCTGTGGGTCCATCACCTGGTCGTGGAACTGTCTCTCGATCTGGTCCGGGTTCGTCATTGGCCACCAGACCTTCTGCAAGAGCTCTGCGTACTTGATGGCAAGGGTCTTTGGCAGGTTGACGTTGGTGTAATGACGCTTGGTGACGGCTTCGATCATCTGTCTGATCTCCTTGAGGGAGAAAGACTCTGGTCCGTTCAATTCGAACAACCGGCCCGTAGTGGAATCATCAAAGCCAATCTTCTCCAATGCTGCTGCAACGTCCTGGACATGCACCGGAGAAAGTTGCTCCTTCATATGGTTCACGGTGAACAGTCTAAACTGGTTACCCAGATAGTTCAAAAAATTGTCCTCCATTCCGTACAGCGGGCCTGGTCTGACTATGGTGGCATCAGGGTACTCCTCCAGCACGGCCTGTTCTCCCAGAGCCTTAGTGGCGTAGAACGTGGACGGAGAATCCACATTGGCGTTGTAACCACTGACGTGGACGAGTCTGGGGACACCAAACTGCGCAGCAGCACGGGCAATTCTTCTAGCGCCCTCGATGTTCACGTCAGCCATGGAGAAGTTCTTGGTGTGATAGTCCACGCCCACGAGGTTGTACACAATGTCACTCATTCTCACCGCCTCGTTGATCGAGTCCAGGTTTCTCAGGTCAAACTCGACAAAGTTCACCACGCCCAGGTCGCCAGGCACCTTGAGGAAACGCTTCTTCATGTCGTCCCTATGTGGGAGCACCGTGATTGTGCCGTTCTTGGCTATCCGTGAGGCCAGATAGCGGCCCAGGAACCCCGTGGCACCAAACACGGTGGCCGTGTACCCGGTTCTTGACGAGCGCCCATTGTGGCCGGACGCAATCTTCACCTCTCCGGTGCGTGTGATGTTGATGTCGCTCTTCAGGACGTGCGTGGACTGCTGTCTCACCTGCTGCAGAGGGCGTCTCCACATCGTTGCTGTTCGCTTTGTCCTCTTTCTGTCTCTGTCTCTGTCGCTGGACGAGGAGATTTTAAATATTCTCAGGGGCTTCAAAGGCTCCTTTTGGAGCTGTGGGCTACTGACACTACGGCATAAATGGCAGATACAGATGTTTGATACTGATGTTTGGTCAGTTGTAAGTGGTCAATTGTGAGTGGCACTGTGGCACTGAGTGCGTATTTTGAGTGGGTGTGTACAGAGGGATGAGATATGCAGCGATAGTGATACTGTGGGGACAGAGCAGCATCACGTTTTATAAAACACAAAACCAAGAACCAAGAACCAAGAGCCAAGGTCACTTCAGATGAAAATACGAAGGAGCTCGAGCACGGCACCACCGCCAATGAGGAACGCAAGGAGAACTGTGTGCTTTGTCAGTATACTGTCGTTATTTATATGAAACTGTTCTCTCCACCGTCAATAGGCGTGTCATCGCATGCATAAAACAACTCACCGATCCAGCCCTTGGATATAGGGAACGGCTTCTTCACAGCAGCCTTTGGCTTGCCCATCTGCTTCTCATGCTTCTTATAGAACTTCTCGTTCGCACGGCGCTGCTTAGGTGTCTGTTGGGCCTGTGGGGCGCGTTAGTCTTGTGTTTAATCTGCAACTGGCCCTGTGATCTGAGAATGTAGCTGCGGTGAACCCCATGGAAACCGTCCACATGAACCCACGTCCAATATCACACAACACGACCATGATACCGCAGTGCACTCACCATCTTCAGTGTCTGTGTCCTGTAGCTCTCTCTCTTTCTCTCTCTCTCTCTCTCTGTCACCCTCCAGCTTTTTGACGTGTTTTTTGTTTGTCTACGTGGTACTTTCCAGGGTTGGACGCGCGCACCGAGCCAGGTTTCCCCATCGGGTAATTATCCTATTATTTGCAGCGGGTTTCACATGAACAGCGAACAGTGAACAGCGTACCATAAAAGCATTAATGAGCTATAATTGAATGATAGTATCAGTGGTTGCTCTAATACTAGAACATTAGATTATAGGGATAACACTAGGGAATTAGGTCATGACGTAGTTGCTTAAAAATATGGCCATCCAGCGACGGGCCCATCACATGATCAGTCACGTGAGTGCACTCCCAAAGCGCCAAAAAAATGAAAAACAAATAGCGTCTCCTGGTTTCGATCCAGGGACATCAGGGTTATGAGCCCTGCGCGCTTCCACTGCGCCAAGACGCTTGTTTGTTGAAATCCTCTGTTCTTTTGTTTGTCAAATGCTGTGTGTAATGCTGCTAGGCAACTTTCCGCCACAACGGGTTCTGAGGTAATGTAAGATGATGGTGATTCATCCCACTACTTAGGAATATACTTTAACTACATTTATGTACGGGGTTTTGAAGGATTTTCAAGCCAAATTATCATGAGATTGGTCAGACTTTCTCTCTCACACTTTTAACGCAAAGGGTTCACCATTAAGTTTTGGAAAAATTCAGCTATAAGTCCGGTAAAAGGGCTAGGAGGAAGCCTAGTGTACTGTAAATCATCTGCTATCCTTAATTCCATGTTCACGTTCTCTGTCTAAACGCTTTTGCGCCCAGAAGAGAGTTTTAATGCCATATGTGTGCTCATGCCCGCAATTAACGCCCAAGGCGGACGACATTCAGCGAACCGATGCCCTAAAACGCACTTGCCGAAGGTTTGAAACGGTTTCCAAACTCTAATCTAATGAAGAGTGCTTAGCACCGCGGGTGTGCGCGGCAAGTATACTATCGTGATATGTCTACGGTACCTTATGTTACAAGGCGTTGTAGCGTCGCATGGACATACCAACCTACATGGGACGCAATTCACGATGAGGTATGTGTACATATTGTCGGTTCTGATTCTAGAACTGCCCTCCGGATAACACAAGAGGTATAACCTGTGTCTACGATGGTCGTTGCGCCCAGATGTCTCCCCCATCACAGCTTATAAGTCTGCCTACAACCGTAAAGAACATGCTGAAGCCTCACATGCCACAAAAAATCACATTCCTGATGTCTTTCCCTCGAACCTAACACACATCTGTGCGTAATCTTAAAATTCCCTGGATTAGATACCTTTCATCATAATCAATCTCGGCTTCTACGGCAAGGGAATTGTTGGAACTACGTATCATGCATGTATCATGTTGAACCTTGTTCGGATGGCCAGGGCCCCAACGTTAAACTCTCTCTTCGCCTCATGCGCCATGGGTTTCCAGATTGATGCGATCACTAAAGAATCTGATCACAAGCGGCTTGCCTAACGTTAGCTGGTATAAATCACAGATGTAGACTCTTCTCCGCTTTCCAATAGGTATATGGATCATGGTATTGAACATTTTTGTGAGCATATTGATATTGATCATGGACACCGGATAAAGGGCACATGGCATCTCCAACCGACTTTATGCTCAATGATATCAACGTGTGTAAAATGATACATCACAGTTGTATGCGCCATGTCGAAGTCCGCTTGATACCTATATCTGCATTCGTAAGAACTCTGGTGTTCGTTTTGGGTAAGGTGGATGCAGAGAGATGCTAGTGGATGCCAGTGGATGCCACACTGTTCCGCTGCATAGAGAGAATGACGAAGAAAGGTCTAGCCATTTGATCTCTGATAGGATCATAAAGGAGCACTATAGCTAGTGACTAGTACCTTGGTGTACATACCGGTATATAATTAGATATGAGCGTGTTAGACAAGGCAAGTCACTCAATTCCCATTCATTTTTGAGGCTTGCAGAACAGAATGTGAAACCAGTACGGAGGATGATCAAACAGCAAAGAGACTACAAGTGGATAGAGTTTGACCTCTGCCAATTTCAAGTTTCCACTTACCCCACTAGTGACTTGTGAGATATAGTGTGCACATTCTTCAGTGTTTCCTCCCAAGCTCTCTCGAGTTGAAACATTCTGTAATAAATTCTAGCCCCATCCTTCGCGAAAGTTGCGCAAAAGTTCAAAAGCGGCTTTATGAAACGAGAGACGAACGCAGAAATCAAGGCCAAGAGTGAAGACACCAAGACACGGATAGATATTAGAGCCTGTAAGTGTGCATGTGTGCAATAGAGCAATCGCGCATCAGTGGAAACTACCAACCATTAAAGACGCCCCAGCCATCGACTAGCGTACGATCTAACGCGGGGTGGCTTCATAGATCATGCACTATGGCCTCCTTGAGTTAAAAGCCAAAAATTGAACAGCCAGCCATGCCAACCTGGTATCGCGCTTCTTCCCAAATCGGCAGCTCCTTTCGCAAATTCGCGGGTGATGATGCGTTTTCTTCATTTCCCTAAAGGTAAGTAAAGTTTACGCTGACTTCCCTAAGGGGAAATATATTTCCGTGGCAGTGCAGGCGGACGCACAAACGCGCAGTTCTGCACATAAAACGCGGTGGTCTGTTTACCTTGTGCGCCCTAATGGCGCAGCCAACCTCGCCCCTTTTCTTTTTCAGGTGCAGGGCCCCATATATAACCCAGGCACGCTGACTTTTGCGACCGATCATTAAGCCCCTTCAGGCGACGTACCCACAACAACACGTACTCGGTCACTCCTTTGTTCTTGCACAATATCTCACTGCTAGTCACTCCTTTGTATCAATAACGCAACAGAGAGAACTATTGAGGAAGAACGTCCATTCATTTACTACCACACCTAGATCGAAGCACTTGAACAAAAACAAAGAGAACACCAAAGCCTCCTCTTATACTACACCCTGTTCTGCACTATCAAGATGAGATTCTCTACTACCGTTTTGCTCTCCATCTTCACTGCATTGACGGCTAAGGTCTCTGCCGACTGTTCCTACGAGAATGGTAACTACTACTGTGACTCTGTCTCTGCAATCACCTATAGCAACGTTGGTTATTCTGGTTCCTACATGGATGTCACCAACATGGATGAGAGCTCCTGTGTTTGTTCCCAACAGTCATATGCCGTCTCTGGTTCCAACTCCCCATTGGATGAAGAATTGTCTGTCCATTTCAGAGGTCCAGTGAAGCTTTTGCAGTTCGGTGTTTACTACGCCTCTTCTGGCTCCTCCAAAAAGAAGAGAGAGGACACTGAGGCTTGTACCACCACTAAGCACATCCATCACGCTCACAAGAGAGAGGCAGCCACTGCTGTTGTTGAAATCACTCACACCGTTTACGTTAACGCCAATGGTGATATCGTTGAAGACTCCACTACTGCTACAACTCCAGCAACTACTGCTACAACTCCAACAACGATTGCTACGACTCCAGCAACCGTTAACACTCAATCTACTACTACTTTGATTGGTGGTGGTAACAGTAATACGGTCACTAGCACACCATCCACAACTTCTTCAACCTCAACCACTGTTGCTACTTCTGTCTCCACTTCTTCTGTTTCTGGCTCGTCGAACTCTGCTTGGGTCAGATCTTCTTACTACACACCAGGTAGCACTGACAACTGTGTTTTCCTTAACACTCTTGGTGGCAGTGCATCCGGTACTTTCTCAAATTGTTTCGGTAACTCTTTGTCCTATGCTTCTTCTGATGCTTCTTCTGCTGCTTCATCAGCCCAGGCTATGGGTGAAGTTTTGCTCAAATCTGACGAGGAGTACGTTATCTTCTCGGGCGAATCTTGCTCCAGCAGTGACGGTTGTGGTTACTACAGAAGTGGCATACCAGCTTATCACGGTTTCGGTGGTGCTGACAAGATCTTTGTTTTTGAATTCGAGATGCCACATGAGACTAGCGCTAGCGGTTCTAACCCAGACATGCCAGCTATTTGGTTGTTGAACGCTAAGATCCCAAGAACGCTGCAATACGGTGATGCTACCTGTTCCTGTTGGTCTACTGGTTGTGGTGAACTTGATCTGTTTGAGATTTTGTCTGATGGTGACGAAAGATTGATCTCCCATATCCACTCTGGCCAGGGCAACGCCGGCACTTCTTACGGTGGCGGTGGTTCTCAAGACTATTTCACCAGACCAACATCTGGTTCTATGAAGGCTGCTGTTGTGTTCTCTGGTTCTTCTATTTCTGTCATCGCGCTTGACGACTCTGTGACGTTCGGCTCCGGTTTGGATGCTGATACCGTTAGCTCTTGGTTGAGTACTAAAGGTGCCACTGCTACTATGGTTTAAAGAATGAGATACCAGATCAGTGTCTTCTTCAATTCCATTATATTACTGTTTTACTATGTATATCACTGTTCCTTTTGGTTTCTTTCTATAAGGACTTTTTATAAATGAATGTTTTTGATTATTGGACTTACGTGTCTCACTTGATACTAGATGACCAGCTAGCATGATCGAATCATTGATCATGAGTATTTATATGCACAATGTCTGGATGTTCAGAAGGTTGGTAGTTCCAATTTGCTAGCGTACACTGGTGACGACGTTGAGAGCACATAAATCACTTAGAACGTCTCGAATGTCGTCTTGAAGGTTGAGTTTCAGCGTTTTTCTACATCATCATCAGTCGATATCACACACCTGCGCGATCTGTTGATCGATCTTCTATTGCAGCTGCAGAGCAACATATATTATTACTGACAATCGCTCAGTGCAGGGCGAGTGCATATATGTCAGACGACGTACATGTCGTCGTACAAGGGATATTGCAGATCAGACAAACTACACAACACACAGAAATGACAAATTATGATAAGTAGGTGACAAAAAATGGAGGATCGTTTAAAGATCCCTTAAGTGGTAGTGTCTGACTGTCAAGGCTTCGTGGATAAAAGAGTGACAGTGGAAGTCTCGACGTCAAAATTAATCATGGACGTCGTTAATAAAGTGATGTTGTAGGTTCAGGTGGATAAGTGGCAATGATGACGGTGCTCGCAACATTAGACAATATCTGACTTGAGTGGTTGTTGAAGTTCATAGTTCTCCAAATTGGAGTTCTTTCTGTTTCTTCTCAGATTGGACTTGACATATTTTTTCCAAAGGACGGTAAAGATGTTGTTCTTGTAACCACCATCGATGAGCCAGAGGTACAATCTGTACTCACCATAGAGCAAGACACCGGCCAAGAGGAATCCAGCAAAGACAGTGAGACCGATATGCTCACCTAATCCTTTGATGAAGTTTGCATCACCCAAATGCCAAGAAGAACCTTCCAATACGGTAAAGAATGAGTTTGTATGCTTCTTGTAATCCTCCGGGAACATGATCCTCACGACCGCAGATGCTGGCACTTTGCCCCAACGTCTGTATTGTTTCCTAATGACACTGAGGAAGAGTGGGCCAGTGGAGTACATGATGGTGAGGTATGGAATCAGGTAGTTGAAGTCATACTTCTGCAAGCTGTCAACCGTTTTGAGGAAGAACGGATGTTTTGGGACAGCTCCCATCACGTCATTTGATATACCAGTTGGGAGAGTCTTTCTGACGAATGCAGGAACCGTGAGCAGTGGGTCCAAACGTCTTTCACATGCAACATCCAAGTCAATGTAGACACCACCGTAATGGATGAGGGCAAAGTATCTGATAACGTCTGCACGTTCAATATTGTACTTATAACCGTCAAATGTCTTTAGGAACCAAGGGTACTGTTCCGAGATGAAGTCCCTGGCCATGGCATCCGTCCACATGATGTACTGGTAGTCCGGATGGAGGTGGATGCACTTTTGCTGACCCACGACCCACTTCTCTGGGATGTTAGTGTCCTTGTACGTCTGGTGTATTATCTTTGGGATGAGCTGGGGTTTAACTGGGGAGTCCTTTGGCGGGTTGAGATCGAGGTCAGTCAACTGGTCTTCAAATGAGTCGTCGTAGGTGAGCGTCAGGAGGTCAAAGACATTATAGAGGAGGATAAGGGCCACGGCGACGTGAGCCCATATCATGAAGAGGAGCTCCTTTCTCATACTGAGCGTGTATGAGGGCGAGTGTCAGAGAGCGTACTGGCGTGTGCGTATATGGATTTATATGTTTGAGAGAGGGAGTGCGTGTTGAGATATTATAATGTTGGAGAAACAACAGGCAATTGTTAAATATAAGCCTGGGCCGCCCACTCTCTCCTATTTTTTTCATGCTCGGAGAAAGTTTGTTGTGGCAGAAAGCTGACACCGTGATCACGCGCACAGCCGAAAAGAGGTGGCTTCTCACAGGAAAAGTACTACAGGGTGCTCCGGACTGCGGACTGCGGACAGGAGCGCGTTGTAGACACCCTTAACCGTATCCTTACAGGGCGTACAAGACCCCCACAGACTCTGGGACCGGTGCTGTTCTTGGATCTAAATTTACGTATCTGCGGCAACTTCATTGAACAGCGTACAACCGGCCGCTGTTGCAGCAAAAGCAACACAACGCGGTACGCGCCGCAGTAAAGGGGCTGTGCTACCCGAAAAGGAAAGGTTGCGAGCACCGTCTTAGTATGTTACAGATTACGTCATCTGATGGCATAGTATTAGTCATCATCACACAGGGTCTGTCTCTTCAGGTCTCTCACAGTTCACTTGGGAGGTCTCAGTCGTCATGGCCAGTTCCTAGAGACGAGGTGCAGAGGGGATACATGAGCCAGCAAACGCGTGGAACTCAGCCGTCCATATCTTGCTTCTTCAGGCAGAAGAGCAGCCCCGCAAAAATCTCGAAAGAACCGGTGGTGGTGGTGGTGCTTGATGACGATGACGATGCTAAGGCTGACCTACCGCATGTTACGGTAGCCTCTGAGAAGGCTGACGCTACAACCACCAAGAAGAACTCAACTCATGACAGAGTACAACACTACAGCTACGACGAGCACTACTCACCGCCTGATCAAACAATAGAGGGTGCTCAGCGGCATGAGCGATTCAAGCGCACGTTGGATCAACAGGTGAATCTGTTTGGCGATGCCCAAGACCAACTGTCACCCAACTCAGATGACGAAGGCGATGACGGTAATCTAGAGGAAACCCAGCCGCCAGCGAAGAAGCAGAAGAAAGCAGCTAAGCTTACTCCCTTGGATCAGCAAGTCAAAGAGCTCAAGCTCAAACACATGGATAAAGTCCTGGCAATTCAAGTCGGCTACAAGTATAAATTCTATTGTCAAGATGCTGTCCGAGTGCACAAGATCCTGAACATCATGCTTGTTCCGGGTAAGTTGAACCTCGTAAACGAGACGCCGGCAGATCTGCTTTACAACAAGCTCGCATACTGCTCCATTCCAGAGCCGAGATTACACATCCATCTCCAAAGACTACTAGAAAACGGTCTGAAGATTGGTGTTGTTGATCAAGTCGAAACTAGTGCAGTGAAATCAGTGGAGACAAAAGGTGCATTGTTCACGAGACAGCTCTCAAATGTTTTCACAAAAGCAACTTACATTGAGTTTGATGACAAGAACACAGGCGTGAAGGATGATAGAGCAGTTGATTCCCTAATGGCAATAGTGGAGAATCAGATCAGTGATAAAATATCAATTACTATGGTATCAATTCAACCATTAACTGGTGAGATCATTTATGATGAGTTTGAAGACGATTTCCTTAGAAATGAGCTGAATACTAGGCTGTTACACCTGGAACCTATCGAGATCCTCTATTTCGAGGACTCACTCTCAAAGTTAACGTCACAGGCACTTGATGCATTTATTCGCCTTCATGCTTCAATAACAAACATCCGTATCTCCACTTTCCCCCAGTTGAAGAGGACGTATTATGAAACTTATCTGAACTCCTATGTCGCTGAATGGCCACAGTTGTTTGATCTCGTTGCATCAAAGAGTATTGATTTCCAAATATCATGTTCTCTGTTGATTGAATACTTGAAAGAGTTCAAATTGGATGCATCGTTCCAAGTTAAGGAGAACTATAAGTCTTTTGCAGAAGTGTCACACATGACACTCAATGCAAATTCTCTACAGAACTTGGAAATCTTTTCCAACTCTACGACAGGTGAAGAATACGGAAGTCTACTGTGGCTGATGAACCACACAAGAACAAAGTTTGGGTTTAGGTTGCTAAGGAAATGGATAAGTCAGCCTTTGGTGCAAAGGGAACAGATTGAAGAAAGATTAGGCGCTGTGAAGAACATCCAGGATTCTTTTAGCCATTTCCTGGAGAATTTGGCTGAGATAATGAAGGGCTGTCCTGATTTAGAAAAGATCTTGAATCGTATCCATTATGGCAAGGTCAAGCGTAAAGAGCTCTACATCTTCTTGAACAAACTGAGCGAGATTGACAAATTGGTGACGAAATTTGGAAGATTTGATATCATCACACGTTTACAATCTCCATTGTTGAAAGGATTGTTCAAGGGTTTGGTTCAGCTTTGTTTGGACTTGGATATCGATAATTTCATCAGGATGATCAACTCACAATACGCCATGGATGAACGTTCGTTAGACCATGTCCTCAAATATTTCAACTTCACCAATCTTACAGTGAACCACGATGAGATCCTACACCAGAATGAAGAAATCAAACAGATTAACGAAAAGCTTACGGGTGAACTCGATGAGATTCGTAAGTTTTTAAGGCGCCCAGCTTTGGAATACGTGGAGAAATCCAAGGAACCATACCTGATCGAAGTGCGCAACTCACAAGTGAAAGAATTACCAAAGGATTGGATCAAGATATCTGCAACAAAGCTGGTTTCAAGATTTCGAACCGCATCCGTCACCGCACTTAACAAACAGTTGCTTTATCACAATGAGCTCTACTTGCAGGGCTGCCACACCGTCTTCCGCAAGTTCATTGCTAATATCAACGAGCACTATACTCAATTTTCAACAATGATTCGTTGTCTTTCCCAATACGACTGTCTGTTGTCATTAGCAGCAACTTCATCATCTAGTGGATTCACACGGCCTTCATTTGTGGATAAGAGGCTTGTCAAGATCGAAGGAGGTCGTAATCCTATCATTGAACAGCTGGCAAATTTCGTTCCAAATTCCACCTCATTGTCCAATGACACACATTGCATGATAATCACTGGGCCAAACATGGGCGGTAAATCTTCATACGTGAAACAAGTTGCATTAATTGTGATTATGGCACAAATTGGTTGCTATGTCCCCGCCGAATCTGCCACTTTGGGTATATTTACCACTATCTTGACAAGGATGGGTGCACAGGATGATTTGTTAAAGGGTGAAAGCACTTTCTACACGGAGATGTCACAAGTGTTGGGTATCCTCAATGAGATGGCGAAGATTGGTGGTAATAAGTTGGTCATCCTGGATGAGATTGGTCGTGGTACTGGTACTATCGATGGAATCAGCTTAGCCGAATCAATATTGGAATATGTCATCGATGAAGCGCAAGATTCGTTGACTTTATTCATCACCCATTTCCCAAGCATTTGCAAGTTGAGTGATCGGCATCAATCAGTGGAGAACTGCCACATGGGATACATCGAGGAAAAATCTGAAGACGGAGACTGGCCAAGGGTTACATTTCTCTATACGTTGGTTCCAGGGATGGCCAATAATTCTTATGGCTTGAACGTTGCAAAATTGGCCGGAGTGGATAATGAGGTGATCAAAGAGGCCTATAAAGTGAGTATAGATAGAAAGAGAAGCGTGGAAGAGCGCACTGCAGTCCTTCGTGCGCTAGACTTAAGAGATGGAATGAAAGAACTCTTCCATGGTCATGACAGGACGAACACCTTGAAGGTCACGATGGATCTCATGGAGTTAATCGACAGAATTTGAAATGACACTACATGAACATACAACAAAATCAAAAGATTTTCCATTCATATTCAATGTGACGTGATGTGGTATGACTGTGATGATCAAGACTTTGTAGAGCGGAATAAACCCCTACTACTGCTTCTGGTTCTGTTCCCCGTCGACGTTGATGTATAACTGATGCTACCGTATGAGTTTCCAGGTCCGTAAAGCACAGCTTCATCCTCATAATTGTTGCCATCATGGATCAATGTCATTGAATCAAACCCTTCAAATGGGTCATTTTCATCACCTTCAGGTTCGATGATCTCCTCTTTGGAGATATCAATAGAGTTTGATGCTTTTTCCTTGTTTCTGTGGAAGTCTGCACCGGTTTTCGAAAGGACAGGTATCATTGGTGGTGATTGGTTTCTCAACAGTGCCCATTGGACATTTTTGAAGAACACATGGTTCTTGATATCGGAAGCACCCAACTTGGAGCCCAATCTCTTATTCTCATCCTTGATGAGAAGTTTCTTTATCAAGTTCTTACAGTGTGAGGAGATCTGTTGCGTATCTGGGAAAGTCACATCTGATTTCAGAATGTGCGAGAACGTTTGGTTTCTGTTTGAGCCTTTGAAAGGCGTCGTACCAAACAACATTTCAAATATGAGAACACCCAAGGTCCACCAGTCCACTGCAGCTGTGTGTCCTGTTCCTCTAATAACCTCTGGAGCAATGTATTCCTCCGTACCGACAAACGAGTTTGTTCTGAATCCATCGATACAGATCTTGGTATCCAAAGTCATAAGAGTCTTATTTGTGGCATTTGAAGTAGACATTGAGGGGTTCTTCATGCTCTGTGTCTGTTTCGAAAGATCAAAGTCTGAAAGCATTATATGACCCGATTGATGCAACAGAATGTTTTCCGGTTTCAAATCCCTGTAGATGAACCCCATGAGATGCAGATACTCCAACGCAGCGGTGACTTCTGCAGCGTAGAATTTGGCATCTTGTTCTGAGATGCATTTAGATCTCCGTGTCTGCAAAGCTCTAAAGAATTCACCACCCATGCAGTATTCCATGCAAAGGTAGAGGTAATCCTCCGATTGGAAAGTATGATAGAGTGTGACGATGAATGGATGGTTTGACGTTGCAAGGATCTCCTGTTCCGCTAGGGCTCTTTTGATTTTGTTACGTTGGATCATTTCTTTCTTGCTAAGGACTTTCATGGCATAGAGTCTGTTGGACGCCTTCTCACGAACGAGGTAGACACGGCCAAAATCACCTTTTCCCAGGGGTCTGATCTTCTCGAACGATTGAGGGCCGACCTGGACATCTGATACTTTGATAGCGTTTGAGTTGATGAATGATTTGTTTCTTGGGCGTCTCTTTTCAGAGATTTCATCGAGTTTCTTCTGTTGGTCGTGGGTCTCTTTCAAGTTCAACGGTGCTGATGCAACCCTTCTCAACGTTGGCTTAACGCCAGTTGTAGCATCTGGTACTTGCAACAGCTGTTCTAGTGTTTCAGGAACTTCTTCCTTGATCTGATTAAGGGATGATTTGGAACTCCCATGCGTCTTCTTCAAGGATAGATTGTTTCCCTCATAGGCATGTTGGTCACCTTCAGCATGTGGAGGCAAACCTTGATGGGCAAAGTATGGTTGTGAGGACACTGTGCTCTGCTTCTGTTGGTTCTGCTGTAGTGTTTGTTGTGTGTGTGTGTATTGTTCCTTTGAGGGAGGGTTTGGTGACGATGGAGAGCGGAGTCTTGAAAAGAAGGATGCCTTTGGCAATGCCTGTTGTTGTTCCATGTCCGAAGGTTCCGACGACGTGATCGAGGTTCCCTGTCCCGTGGGTATGTCTTCATCGACATGCTTGGCGTCGTGCGTCTTTGCTGGTGGTTCGAGTTGGAAGCTGTCTCCGTCATCGCCGGTCTTACCAATAGCAGTGATGATGGGTGAGCTGCTGGCGCTTCTCTTGAAGAGCGACTTCAACTTGGTGGTGAGCGTTTTCTGCTCCTCTTCCTTCAGTGGCTCCACCTGCGTAGTGAAATGCTGGTGGACCACGGCCTCTTGTGGCTGCTCGACATCGGATTCCAGCTGCTGATGCTCCGCTTGGTCCTCCTTGGTGGGGCCATTGGCATTGGCACTGGCATTGAAAGCGGGCTGTTCTGGGGTCTGTGGTCTGGATCCAAAGCTGAGCATGCGGCCTAGAGACATCGAGCGTGTTCTCAGCCTGGACGGTTTTTCCTCTGTGCGTGCTGTCATATTGTAGTGCTGATTTGATCCTGGCTCTGTGTGTGTGTGTGTGTGTGTGTGGATGTGTGTGTCCGTTTGCCAGCTGGCGATCTGTGACTGTTGGTCTCTGGCTATTGCACACACAGTCTCTCTCACTCTCTTCAGCGACAGACGGCTGTGTTTCTGTGTGTCTCTGTGTGCCTGTGTACGAACAACGCTGGGCCCAATCGAACTGAAGATGTGTTCATTGTGAAGTCCTCGAACAGCGTTAGATAGGAGAGCGCGGTAGGCGCACGTTGTATCGTGGGAAGACGGATTTGTTAAACAGCGTTTGATTGATACTATATATACACGCAATATGCACACACACACGCACACACACAGAAACTGGTGGACACGTCTCACTGTCCACGTGTGCCTAAGCGCTATGCGGTATCTGGATCTCTGACTGTTAAGTGTTCAGTGTTGACTGCCGGTGCTTGTTGGGACACCTGTGTGTTTCATATGACACAAGTGATACAGGTGACAGGACACACTGTGACAGAGCTGAAACGACTCCAAAACACAGGTGATACTACACGCTGCACGGCGCTGTAAATGTCAAATGGAGACTCAACTCCCTAGCCACTAGCCATGTGCGATTTCTCACTTGCTACTGCATCAGTCAACCCAGGGCGGCGATCTGTTCCATGCACGGCGGCTACTTCACACTTGTTTCATTGTTGTTTCGAGATGGTCTGCATGATTGGCGTTGGCAGAGCACCCACTGCCAATGTATCACATCGGTTTCATGACAGTGAGCACCACTAAACGTATAAGAGGAGACCATTTTCCCTCTCCCCTGTCGTTCTCATAATGACACCCATCCGCCATCAAGACACACTTATACAACAAGCCACGCAATGAAGTTCGCTGCCTTCGCTCTCATGCCACTGGTGACACTTCCCCTGGCCAACGCCTTCCCATACTTCAACGTATCCTCTGACAGTGTATCTTCTGACCTCTCTGAGTCATCCTCCTTCATCTATGGGATCTCAACAGACACAATTACCCATGACACAATCACAATGGTGACAATCACATCTTGTTCCCATAACGTTTGTGAAGAGACCACATCTCCAGCATTGGTATCTTTGGCCACCACTACCTACCAAGGTCTGGTCACGGTGTATACGACCTGGTGTCCACTCACAACCTCTGCTTCAGGCTCGTCCACATCCGCATCCACATCCACGACTGTTTCCTCTTCTGCTGCTCCTGGATCTGATTCTCCTTCCACAACATCCTCTGTCTCGAAGACTACACCAGTCACCACTACTTTGGTGACAATAACTTCTTGTTCTGACAATTCTTGTTCAACAACTGAGTCTACTGCTCAAGTCACAATTGTTACCACCACCACCAACGGTGTCATCACTGAGTATACTACTTATTGTCCATTAACTGCCACTGAGACCTTCTCAGCCCAGCCTTCATCATCATCCTCCGGGGAGTCTTCTCCTACCAAGTCCACAGGTACGACCACATTGGACGCAGCTGGTACTACTTCTACCTTGGTTCAGCAATCCACAACTTCTTCCTCATCTTCCTTGGAGACCACCGTTGTCACCACATCATCGTGTGATGGGAAATTGTGTGTTGCCACCACTACCACCGCTCAAGTCGCTGTTGTTACAACTACGAGCAATGGTGTTGTCACTGAGTATACCACTTATTGTCCATTGGTTACCACCGAGACCTCTTCAGCTCAGTCTTCATCATCATCCTCAGTGGCATCTTCTCCTACCAAGTCCACGGGTACTACCACATTGGATGCAGCTGGTACTACTTCTACCTTGGTCCAGCAATCCACAACTTCTTCTCCATCTTCCTTGGAGACCACTGTTGTTACCACCACCTCTTGTGATGAGAAATCTTGTGTAGAGGGAACTACCACTGCTCAAGTGACAGTTGTTACTCTCACCACCAACGGTATCGTCACTGAGTATACTACTTACTGTCCATTAACTGCCATTAAGTCCTCTTCTCCTGTCGATTCCACCACCATCAAGCCAGAGCAACCAGTTCAGACCACTGTTGTTATCACTTCCTCATGTGATGACAAGACTTGCGTTGAGGGAAGTACCACTGCTCAAGTGACTGTTGTTACTCTCACCAACAGTGGAGTTGTTACTGAGTACACTACGTACTGTCCATTGACTTCCACTGAGACATCATCTGTTACTGTTATTAAGTCCTCTCTTACCTCAGTTCCAGCTACAGCTGTTATCACTGTCACCTCTGGCTCCGCTTCATTCTCCACTATCAAGCCAGTTCAAACGGCTCCTGCGGTCACTACTGCGTGTTATGGCAATGATTGTACCTCATCCTTTGTTGGAGTATCTTCAGCCTCATATTCAGACTATGAAGACACCACCACCACCGTTGTTAGTATCACAGCTGTGTTCACCACCACCAACGCTCAAGGTTCAGCTCAGGCCCTGGCGACAGTTCGAACTTCCACTTTGACAGCACAAGTCACACCGGTGTTGTCAATTGCAAAGACTACAGCAGTTGTTGCTACACAGAGCTCAACTTTCTTGACCCAAGACTCATCTTCTTCTCCGGCTGTTTCTCAATGGGAAGGAAGAGCCATAAAGAAGAGTGCTTCATTGCTCAGTGGTGCCATGTTATTGCTGCTGCTCTGAATAAGACCAAGGTCATCTCACGCTTATAAACTTACATCCATTGATACCATTATAAACGTTGTAACTCTGTTGGATTTCTTGTATGTGATTAGTTGATGGTAACTTCAGTCTATGACCGAACAATAGTCCACTCAATTTCTGTGATAGAAACCTCATTACCAGCGTTGTCATCATAGTCGTAGAATTCACCTTCAGAGAGGTCAATCTCGTTGAATGGAGTCTTGGACTTGTGTGAGCCTATGGCCTCAAAGTTTCCCTGTGGGATGAAGCTGACAAAGTCGACACCTCTGGCCTCCATTTGAAGGAGCGCCACTGGCGCACCGTCAGCCTCGAGTGTGTAGTCTTGCTTCGTTCTCTCAATAGAGATGGTGGACTCACGCTTGCAGTACTTACAACGGAAGACAAAGTTGGCCTCACCACGAGAGCCAGAGATCTCATGCTGTTCGAATCTGTTGATGGTGATCTCCTTGTCGTGCTTCTCACGGCAGGACGTGCACTCGATCTCAAACGTGTACTCGAAGGGCGTCTGTGCCGTGTCTGTTGGCTTGAGCGAATCGAGACCCTCGAGGGTGGCCTTGAGCATCAACTTATAGCCCATTGTCGCTCTTATCACTTGTCACTTTTGCGTTCATCCATCCATTCATTCATTGTGTTGTTGGTGAAAAATTCACATCAGCTCATCGAAGAGAGAGAATTTCAACACAGAGCACAAAGGGCGAACATAACCACACACATACTCAGGATGTCTGGCATGCCAGTGCGGCATGCGGTGCGCGGTGTAAGGACTTTGAGTCTGAGGAGAACTATGACGACGATGCTCCCCATGACGGAGAGCGATTTGGATGCACTGGGCCCCGAGGCGAGGAGACGACCGGGAGATCTCATGACACAGGCGCTCGTTGCAGAGCAGCTGTTGACACTACGGCACACGCATGAGCTCATGGACAAAGTACTGAGTCCACAGGGGCTCGTTGAGCTCGATAGTTTTCCCGACTGGACATTAGAGGAGAAGGAGGCTTTGTTGACGGAGCTCTTGGAGATGTGTCCACCTGATGCAGGAGTTTCCTCACTGCAGCAGTTGGCGGAGGTGGTACCCATGGAGGCAATAAAGGTGCAGCTGAATAAGATATCATCCCAGAGTAACAAGAGTAACAAGAGTGGTATCACATATGATTATCTCGAGCAGCAGTCGTTGTCTGTAAAGAGATACGGCTCTCCCAATGAGGTGATTGAACTTGCTAAAAAGTACAAGAACACGAACGAATTGAGCATGGAATTTCTGACAGATGCGGCTTCTGCGATACTTAGAGCACCGATGGCCTCGTTCCCAGCGAATCATTTACTTTCTTTGCTGAGCAGGAGCCCAGAGAATAAGAATTTCACGACGTTGGCTGCCATCATTGGAGCTACTTTCCCAATTCAATCAGTGGAGCAGTTGCTCAATTGTATGGACGCTGCAGTGGCAGCAGGGGACAACGCACTGTTTGACACACTGCTGAGACATTTGAGACTTATCGACACGAAATATCACAACAAGAACTTCATCGAGAGAGTCACACACGGCGATGATACTCTGCCGCTAGAGGTATATACCAGGGCGCTCCGAGGGCTCCTCGAGCTCGACTACCCAGAGAATCAGATTGCATTGGGATTGAAGAACTTGTTCACTGGTGTGGTGATCGACAGTAAGGACCAGACAGTGCGTGTCAGGATATTCTACGAGCAACGGAAGTCCCATGTGGATCCAAGAATGTGGGACTCGTTGCCCTTGGAAATGGTAAATGTCGTCTTGAAGAGCGCTCTCAGGTTCAACATCCCCCATATCTCTGAACAGTGCATCAAGACACTTGATGGGAGGGTCAAAAGGCACGAACTGAGCAGAGAGACATACTTTGACATGCTACAACACGCAGAGAATGAGCCAAACTCCGGAGAGCTCCTGGAATTCCTACAGAGCCAGGGAGACTACAGGGCTTAAAACTTGTAAATAGAAGAGACTAATGTATTGAAACCAACACACACTGATACCTATCGTTACTAGTTAGTAATTGGCCTCATATAGCGAGAACACACAGCACAAAAGGACACAGCATCAAAGGCGTTCATGCGACACAGTTTCGTCCGTTAGAACTCCCTCTTATGGGGAGAGCTTGGTCAGTGGATTGACAAATATTTTATAATCATCACAATCGCTGTGTCCCTGCTGTGTGTGCAACTCATGCTGGCACTTACGAGTCCATCACTGGGCGTAACAGCTGAGCACCTGTCAGATTGGAGCAGAGAGTGAAAAGTTTTACAGGAAATGTTTTTGCCCCCCTCCATGGCAGCCGCGAAAATTTCCCGATCTGGATTGAAACCCGAACACCACAAAGTTTTCTGGACTTTTTCGATTTATGGCTCATCGCAGGGCAGAGAATGGAACGTATAGTTCGGTAAAACTTGCACTGCTAAGAAGGATCCAGCCTAGACGACGCAGATATCTACATTCTCACACAAAGATCGCGATGAAGTTTCTCACAACAAACTTCGTCAAGTGCACCTCCAAGGCCTGCGACTCCACTGTCGACTCGTTCCCATTGCAGTACAACAACTGCGAACTGATCCAGGAAGAACAGGACTTCCAGCCAGAGTTCCTCCTCAACATCCTCGACAGATTGGACTGGTCAGCAGTGCTCAAGGTGGCGCACGACTTGGGCAACGATTCCCTCCCACAGGCTCTCCCTGAGAATGTTGACCCACAAGACGCAGACAGCTTGATCCTGTTGAAAGACCTCCACTCACTCCTACTCGAGACCACAATCACAGAAGGTGAGATGAAGTGCCGTGGCTGTGAACATGTGTACTACGTCAAGAACTCGATCCCAAATTTCCTGTTGCCTCCACACCTGGCCTGAACAGACCATGTATCCCACTCTTTGCACTTTAATGACTACAACTAAACAACTTGAAGATGTAGTTTCGGTGATCAGTATCAGCAATCAGTAGACTTGTGCAAGGCCAACAGACTTTCAGACGTGCTCAAACACGAAGTGGTTCCCATTAGGAGTTGTCTTTCCCTACAAGCATACAATCTAATGAATAATGGCTCATGTGCTGGTTCCCTACTTCTATCTAGCCTTCACCCGCTCAAGAAACTGCACAACCAACTCATCAATCAACTCAATTACCTCTGTCCACTCAACACAACAAAGAGCATCATGAACAAGACTATCATCCATGACGCATTTCATCACCTCATACAACGTCCAGGTTGCCCAGTAAATATACCTCTGCCTCATGGTATGGGCTCCTTCAATGCAGTCTTGTGTGAGTTTACTCAGTTGTTCCACATCACCATCTCTGAGATGATTCTTCAGTAATCTGAATCTGACTTCACAATTCCTTGGATCAACTGAGATGAAATCCGCAAGATAAGCTGTGGAGAAGTCTCGTCTACGTATGAACACCATCATGTCAGGCCCTGTATCCTTTATTGGACCGTTAGTAGGATCTTTAATGTCAAATGCCTTTGCATATGTCAACAGTAGAGCTGGATGGATGAGGAACCGGGGTCTTGAATCTTGGTCTTGAATTCGAGATTCATTTGCTTCAATCGAAGGCTCGATGTAGTCTCTTGCAGCCTTGTATAGTCCTAAGGACATTGAATTCTCACACGCAAGAACGGCAATGGGTATATCAAGGTGCTGATTCAAGAGAAAATCACGCTGCAGCTCTGCATAAGTACCAGTGCCGACTGCAAGACAAAGCTTCAACTTTGCAGCCAAAAACTGAGAATCAGGTCTATCTGGTCGTATGTTCAAAGCTACTTCAATCAGAGCCATTCCCAGTTTTGCAAAATCTTGATCACCAGTCCTTTGGAAGAGAACAGTGTTCACAGTTGCGAGAAGTAGAAGCCTGCTCAAATGTGTTGGGGCAAGTTCAATTGGGAAATCATTATTCAATTGAACGATGTTATCCACGACTGTGGTAACGCTGGAATATGCATCAGGATTTATTGAATGATAACCCGGATCCAAAAGAAGGTCACAAAAATGGAAGAGGCACTTCTGTCGTTGTGCTGCAAGACGAGGTGGGGTTTGGATTATTTGGTAATAGATGTCTGAAGATTGGTCGTACCGTTCAAACAACTGATAGAATATTGCCAGATACGTCATTATGATCTCGTGTTTCACTTGGGTCTTCACATTGGACAAGTCTAGTTCACTGGAAATATTGATGTAATGTAAGATCAGATCCCACAGTTGCTCATAGCCTTCTAAAGTTCTCAAAGACATGTGTTCCATGATATAGTTCAACTGGATGTCCTCCTGGTCTTGAAAATCAAATCCAAAGTAGTCAAGGGAGTCGAACAGGCCATTGTGAACCCTATCAAACCTCTCATTGATCCTGAAAGTTGGTGGTAGTTGGAATGGAAGTTTCCTTAACAGTTCTTGTTCCGAAGGGAGAGTCTCCACTAGCAGTTGGACGATGTAGTTTTTGTAAATGTCATTGGACAACGATGACAACAAGTATGCGGACATCCAATTAGCCATGGCACCAAGAGTTGTACCTTGTTGCCTTAGGACTTCACCTTTCCAAACATAGGCTGCGATGTGCGGGAATGGATGTGCCAACTTCATCGAATGGGCGACTGTCTCAAGCAGAAGATCCCAATTTCGTCTTTCCAACGACAATAACTTTGCCTTGTTGAGGAGAACATCAGCTTCATACGGGTTATAACCCAAGGAAATGTCGATGTATCTCATGGCGATCTGAGCCTCTTTTTGCTCGCTGGCCAGGGCGATTGCAAGTGCGTTGAAACATTGGGCGAGCTGCTTCTTGGGGATCTGTGCAAACGCGGTCTGGACTTTGTTCCTCCTCTCTGGGGAGTCACCCTTGGCCTTTTCGAGACAATTTTTGTATACGATGCCGTAAGTGCCTCTGTCAAGGGCCTGGTGTGTGTAGAAGCCAAAGGGCATATCTGGATGCGATGGGACGTGGCACCGATCAAGCCACTTCCTTAGCAATTCCTCCACACGAGATCGCCATTGCAGCACCACTACAGCATCCTGCTCTCCCTTCAAATCCAATGATATGCTGTCGAGTGCCTGCATCGCGGGTACGCGGTCGCCCAACTCGATCAAGACGTCTGCCCGTGCGAACTTGTCCTCCGTCGTAGGACACAAGATCCCATCGTACCGGGCGAATCTCTCTCTGGGGGTCTCTCGGGCCTCTGTCTCCTCCACTGAGCCGAACATACCGTCACCTGTGTCCTGCAGGCTGGAGGCTGACACTGACACTCTTCTGCGCCTGTCTCTGTCACCGCTCATCGCTCATCGCAGTGACATTTCTCTTCATCCGACGCAAATAAAAAAGTGACACAAAACCCAAAAGCGGAAATCCATTCCGACAGGTGCATCGAGATTCCGACGGTTCCAAAAAAAGCTCTGCGCGAAAGCCTTAGAGAATTTGATTCAGCGACCAGAAACAAGTGGAACAGCAGTCGCAACCACACACAGTCACAGTCACGCAGACAGGACGATGCCCGCGCTCAGACTCTCGCTCACGCTCGCGCTGCTGGCGCTCCCGCACAGATGCACCGCAGACGACCTCGACCAGAAAACAGCGCTCATCGGGACGTGGTCCTCAAAGTCCAACACCGTGTTCACAGGACCAGGCTTCTACGACCCCGTGGACGAGCTGCTCATTGAACCGGCACTCCCGGGAATCTCGTACTCCTTCACCGAAGACGGCCACTGGGAGGAGGCCATCTACCAGGTGACTGCAAATGCCCAGCAGCACAACTGCCCTGCGGCCGCGGTAACGTTCCAGCATGGAACGTATGAAATCCTCAGCAACGGTTCTCTCCTGCTCACGCCAATTGAGGTTGATGGCCGCCAACTCATCTCCCAGCCCTGTGAAGACAATGGCGTGTCCACGTACACGCGATACAACCAGACGGAACTCTTTGAGAAGTATTTGGTTGAGGTTGACCCCTACTATGGCCGCTACAGGTTGAGGCTGTACCAATGGGACGGAACCCCGACACAACCACTCTACCTCGCATACAGACCTCCAATGATGCTTCCTACGGACACGATGAACCCAACGGCAACAGGAGGCGACCAGCCAAAGGAGACTCATAGGCTCAGAAAGAGAATCAGACGCTTCTTGGAGAACAAGTCGAGAACCAACGCGGTGAGAAAATCACTCATCGACTTTGACTTCTGGTGGTACGTCTCCGTTGGTGTCGTTGGTGTTGGCTCCGTCGGATACTTCTTTATGTGAATTGTTTATTGCTTCATCTTGTGTAGTTCATATTACCCTTCCATTAGTCCCCTTCTCGAAAAGAACCAGAGAAATGTTGTAACAGACCAACACACCAAACAGTAAAGCAAACAACTAGCAAAAGAACAATGTCCTCCCAATCAAGAATGAAGGGCCTCCCACAGCCCTACAACCTGCGTCCGCGCACCTCCACGCGGCTCACGACCCCGCAGAAGAAGATGATGTGGTACATCCTCGCATTGACTGCGGTCGCCTTCATCATCTACACAACAATGCCAGCAAAAGAGAAACCTGTTGAGATGTCCATCGACACGGCAAAGAAGATGGCAGGAGCTGGAATGAAGCGAGTCCAAGAAGCAGATGTAGACGATGCTGTCAAAGGCGTCCACGCTTTGGCCAATTCGTGATTTATGCACACATGTATCACTACCTACAACCAACCACACACTATAGTAATGCCCACGATTTACATGTCTTGATCTTAATCTTCCCAACTATGTAAGTTGTAACCCCCCTCCCCTCCCCATTAAACCTTCAACCCGTGTGCATGCGCATCCTTGCGCTCCTGCCACACAGTCTTCCCAGAACAGCTACAAACCTGTTTGTCGTTCTCCCACACACCTGCACTTCTTGCAATGACACCAGCAACGGCATCTTTCAAATCCTGCTTCTCCTCCTGAACGACAAAGCTGCGCCCAATCAAATCGCTGATGCCAAAACTGGCACTCTGGAAACTCTGTCCATTGCCACTGGAGTCCACAGTCACAGGTGTGAACTGATGCAACACAGAACCGGTACTCGATGCACCTTGAGAAATGTTTCCACAGCTTCGAATGGTTGGGTAATAGACACCCCTAGCAACACCACTAAGGGTGATATCAACGAGCAACTTGTTATCACCAGTGGAGACGATTCTTGCTAGCCCCTTCACGGGCTCAATCTCGCCGTGGAAAGTCTCCAAGATGGCAACGGCAGCGGAGTTTGGTTTACCAGTTCCTCTAATGATGGCATCTTTACCAGTCTCTTGAATTGCCTGGATGATTGTTGAAGGAGCAGCAATACCCGTCACGCTTACGAGTTTCTTCTCCAAGTTGATATCGAACTTCTGCAAACCAGGGACTTCTCCCAGGGCTGATTTCACAGAATCGACACACGATTGGCATGTCATGTCCACATTATAAACGGTCTTTGTAGGGGGATTGTTTGTTAGTAGCTGTATCATGATGCGAGAGGTTTGATCATAGCTCACTTCAAACGACATTACGAATGGCTTTGTAATGGCAATCACGACCAGTTGATCCAAGGAGAGAAAGCTACACTGCGGGTAATCATCAGGTTATCTTCGTTCATTGTTCATCGTTCAATATGTCAGCTGGTCATCCGACGTTCTGAAATGTGCGCTGTGAGAGTGGCACACGATGCGTAAATTACAGCACTAACAAACTCACTGCTAAAACATCATCCATCAAACGTCCATTTATACGCTCAATCGAATCCAGAGATCTTTCTCATGTAGGAATAAGCACACAATGCAAAGAAGAACATCCCTAGTGTGATGCTCCAGAACCACTTGAGCGAGGTCTCATTGCCCTGTCCTGGAACGAGGACATTCATACCCCAAAGACCAGTAACAATGTTCATCGGCAACACAACGGTACCCAACAGTGAGATCTTTCCAAGCACGTCATTCATATCATTATTGACCCTTGTCATGTCGATGTTGATCTGTGCAAGATAATTCGAATGGGATCTAGCCAACAACTTTTCATAATGGTTCAAACTTTGCACCATCGTCACAATGTGGTCCTGGATATCACCCAAATACATTCCAATCTCCGATCTTGGTGCAACTTCCCATTGTTCGTTACATCTCTTTGCAAAACCCTTGATGACATCCACCTTAGAGCCTAAGAGTCTCAACAACGCCATCACCCTGGTACGTGTCTCTCCAATTCTCTTCAACAAGTCTCCCTTCTTTCTCCATTCGATAACGTTAGAGTTCGTTGATCTAGTTGACTTGGTAGATGCGGAACGGACGGACGTTAATGACTTGGCATCAACAGTCGAGCCATGTCTCACTCTCGCAGGGAGGAATTCGAAATCATCATCATCATCATCGGATTCATCATCACTTGAATCATTCCCTGTATGCATCCTTAGGATCGAATCCTCAATGTCATTAACCTCATCCTCAATACTTTCAATCATTGGTCCAAAAGCATCGGTGATATCATCAATCAGGGCATATGCAATCCAGTCCGCACTCACGGTGAGATACTCGCGTAGCAATCTTGCACGGCGACGAACATTCACAGGATGTGGTGTTGGCGCGAAATGGAACGTGAGAACAGCATGTCTAAACACAATGATATAAACGTTCAATGGTTCCAACTCGTTGTTCTTTGGTTTATGCTTCTCTCCGGACTTACGTTGATATTTCTCCCTTTCCAGTTGCTTCTTCTGACGTCTCATCGATGAGGATTCAGACTTTGTCGATACATTTGATCTTGATGATGATTGACGTCTGTTGAAGAGCTTTTGCCATAAAGTTGCAGGCCTGACAGATTCAGGCTTTGTTTGTTCGCCGGACTTTTTCAATTTGGCACGTTCTTGAACAATGTCAAAAGAACGGAAACAGACAAAGTAATAATCTTTGAAAAGCTCAACCTTCTCACGAGTTTCACCTAAAAAGATATCTTCAGTGGTCAATGGATGTATCTGGAATGTCTTTGAAAGTACCTTCATCTCCTCCTCTGTTGGGTTGAGAACATCGAGCCAAAAGGGTGAGACATGATCCTCATCCAACGGGGTATCACTGATAGGAGCAGTAGGAGGAGGAGGAGGAGGAGGAGGAGGATGCAAAGCGCCAACTTCTGGTGTGAGTTCTCTCAAGCTCGAATCCTTTAGAGAACTGGGACCAGTGGGTGTTTTACTCACCTCCTTCTTGGTGTACTCTCTAAATTTGAACAAATCTGCGAAATTTTGCTCTGGCTGGAGTAAACCTGAGATTGTAGGTGAATGCACCGTTGAGTCCAAATCCTCTCTGAAGTATGTGAATCTGAAATGATCCGGGTTATTATTGATGATGTGTGGTGGGTAGTTGATCGTGTTCAGGAACTGTGTGTTTGATTTTTGATTTCTAGCGAATGGGTTAATCTTTGGAGGACGCAACCTCCCGTTCAAAGTCTCCGTTTCATTAATCCTGTGGTTCCCAAGCATAGGTGGAGCATCGACTTTTGAAATGATTGGATGGGAGAACCCAACCTGTGCTGAATAGGCATCACTATCCGCATCAGAGGGAGCACTGTACTTCATGTTGGCCTTTAGAGTCTCATGTGCAGCTTCTGCTTGTAGTCTCTCTGTCTCTTCAGCGAGGAACTCCTCCAGAACGGTCAAATCAGGCCAGTTCTTGGAGCGCTCAACGTCGTCCAGAACGTCCAACGGGAAGCACACGTCGTCCAGAGAGCTCATGTCACTGTTTCGTCTGGTTACGGGCTTGGAGTCGAACACCTCATCATCATCCATGCCGCCATCGTTGTTCTGCATGCCGCCATCGTTGTTCTGGTCGACATGGTGTTGCTGCGAGGGCGGGAACTCCATGTCGATGAGCGTGTCACGGCGGTGCCCACTGCGATGTGGGTATTGCTGTTGCAACACGCTTTGCCTGTGCACCCAGTTGCGTGACAAGTGTTCGCCTGAGCCTGCGGATGACTTTCTGCGGTCCCAGGCACGCAGGTCCCTGAAGGTTGTGTTTGGGCTGCCAACGTTCGCCGTGGAGGACGTTGACTGTTGACTGAAGCTCATGGCATCGTCGGGGACGTATCGTGAGAAAGTGCTGCGGCGCTTGCCCAGAAGCGGAGTTCCATGATCCAGTGGGTCCATATCTTGTGTTGCTACCTGTGTTGTTGATCTATTAACAGAAAAGTGTTGTTGATGGAAGTGCTGTTTTCAAAAGCGCTCAGCAAGTTGCTGCTCAGCTGTTGCCCTGTGACATCACATTAAAACGACAAGGACAGCTACAAAACTAGTGCAACGGCAATAGAACAGCGCCATAGTTAACATCACCACAACGACGCTCACTTCGCACTCTTGGTCTTCTTCGCCACGCTCAGCGACTCCAGCGCGCCGTCAATCTGCGCCCCCAGAGCCAGCAACTGCTCCCACTGCTCGCTGTTGAGCGAGATGCCCTTCTTGCCAGGCTTCATTTCCCCCTCAGCGTCGTAGTACTCGCGGATGTCGATGAGGGGCTGTCCCTTGAAGCTTCTGACGGTGACTCTGCGCTTGGGCGTGAGCTGTGTGCCACACTTGTTAGTTCCCTCGTCATGGTGAGAGCTCATGCGAAAACACACTCACCTCGAAGTATGTGTCTCCCTCGCTGTTCTTCAGCACAGGGATCTCAGTCTCAGCTGTCTCTCTCTCGCGCTTGACGTTGCCCATTGTCTGTAGTGTTGTTGTGTTGTTGTGATGTAGAGATGTAGTGTTGTACCGTTGTAGTGTTGCAATGTACTGTTGTAGTGGTGTTGTCAAATTCACAGGGAACAAATGTCCACTACCCACACAACAAGTACACAGCAGGGCTTAACAAACACAAATGGGCAGAACAATCACACAGCCACACACAAGGACTACGGGTAAGCTCAGTGACCTGCCACCGCTGCTGCTCGGTGGCGCAGTCTTCAACCACCAGTTCAACGACGACCCACAGACCCTCCCATGCGAGGAAATCCTCAGACTGGGCTTCGACACAGGTATCAACGCCATTGATACCTCGCCATACTACGGGCCGTCGGAGATCATCCTGGGTAATGCTCTGAAGAAGTTGCAACCAGAGTACCCAAGGGAAACGTACTACATTGTTACCAAATGCGGAAGACTTCAGCTGGACGATTTCGACTATTCACCGCAATGGATCAGAAAGTCAGTGTTGAGGTCCCTTGACAGATTGGGAACCACATACTTGGACCTCGTGTATCTCCATGACATTGAGTTTGTTCAGGACGACGCGATCCTCGATGCCCTGGCAGAGTTGAAGAAGTTGAAACAGGAGGGAATCATCAACCATTTTGGTATCTCTGGATATCCAGTGGACTTTTTGTTCGACATTGCATTGAAATGCTCAACCAATGAGATTGGACCGCTCGATGCAGTCCTCAGTTATTCTAACTTCAACTTACAGAATGAAAGATTGAGACCATACATTGAGAAATTCTACAAACAAGCAGGTGTTCAGAGACTGCTATGCGCATCCATCCTCTCAATGTCCCTGTTGAGATCTGGACCAACACATGCATTCCATCCGGCACCACAGGCTCTCAAAGATAGATGCCAACAAGTGGCAGCATTCACAAAATCACATGGAGTGGAACTTGCAGATTTAGCAACTCGCTATGCCATTAGAGAATTCCCAGGTCCTGTGGTCTTGGGTGTTTCCACAGTGGCTGAATTACAAGATGCAATAAAATCCTACTGGAATGTTCAGGATCAAGCCATTGATGACACGAACTTAGTGCAACAAGTAAAGGAGCAGTTTGGTGCTCACTTAGATGAAGTTTGGCCCTCAGGATTACACTGATCATCCATATCTCAATCCCTCTTTTTATCTCTAATAGTACTAGATTCTTTGGACGTCTTCTCGTTCACCTTATCAGCAAGATCATCGTAGCTTCTCTCGAGTCCCTTCTTCTGTTTCTGTAATGTATCCAGATCACGCTGTTTCCGCTCCAATTCAAGTGTCAGTTCCTTGACTCTCTTGTCGATCAAGGCAGCGTCCAACGCCTTCATCTTCAGCTCATCATACTTGATCAACCTTCTGAGGATGGTGAATACAGTTGGGATCGCCAATGACAAGAACAGCACCGCACCAGTGATGTAGATGTTCCTCTGGCTATAGAACCTGCGTGCAAGGAGATCACTCCTCTGCTGATACGACGATTTTGTGCCATCAACCATCGATTGTATCTTCCACGTCGATGTAAGCGAATCGACAAACATGATCAGCACGAGAAAGGTGCCGACGCGTGTCGTCGTACGTAGAGATTCAGACTCGTAAATTTTCCGGTACAGTTGGAAAGCGTGTCTGCGTACAGACAACGGCAATGGGAACACCAACACGGCCAATGCCACCATCTGTGCGGTCAGCACGCTGAACAGCTTTCACAACGTTAGTCCTCTCTATGAACACAGGGGGGCCACTTAAAGCAATTAACGCACCATCGACATGAGAACACCCATTGTTGTGGATAACGAGCTCTTTGCAATAGGTTGTGCAAATACTACTTTATATGGACAGGTGGCAATTGATCCAATATTAAATTTGAATTGTGGCATCTGCAAACATCAAAACACCGCACAGCACAGCAACAACCATCGGCTCCTAGAGTGCGCTCGCTACACAGCTAAAGTACTGTACAAGGAATTATTATAAGATTGACAGCAAGCGGGAAAAGTTCTAATACCTATAAGCCGCTGTACAACTTGTTCACGAGCAGTAGCGATGCGCAGAAGCTCACAGAGCCCCCAACGAGCGCCAGCACGCCGGAAATGAGAAGGTTCTGCAGCACAAACAGGTTCAGCGAGGCATTGTCGCCAAAGTTCCAGTTTGTAAGGTGGAAGGAATATGCAAATGTGTAGAGCCCGATGCTGGCGCCGCTAAGGAACGCAAACCAGCACCACCGCCAGTTGCCGATGCTCAGCGAGTAGAACACGTTGAGCACCGAGATGCAGGACAGGAGGCAAACAAGCAGTACAAACAACAGCGTCACTGATGGGTCTGCGTAGGTCTGCTGGTACCACAGCTTCAAGTACAAGGACGACAGCGGCACAAGCAGCACGCTGAAAGGAACCAGCCCGCTGATGATCATGTTTGGTAGTGTGCGGAATGTCGTTGGAAGTTCAGGCACGGAACGTTCGATCTGATTCACCTTATGCAGTGCCGGTTGCAAGAACTTGTATGCCAATGCAAAGGACGAGGTGCTGATGATAACGTACTGTAGGATCAGCTCGTCGAGCAAGAGGTATGAAAAGTGCACTGGAGAATCCACGGATGCATGAATGTTGTTATAACGGATCACAATTGGGTATAGCACCAATGGAACTCCAAGAGAGTTGAGCAGTACCGACACGCCCGCTTGTAGCCATGTCTGTTGGAACGACTTGGCCAGGTATGCGTTCACCATGCCATATACGGGCAGCGTGGACATGAACACGAAGCGGATGCGACGCGTGAAGTCGTTCTCAGAGTTGTAATACTTGAGAGAGCCAAACAAGAAGTTAGCGACAAGGAGAACTGTACAAATCGTGAGCTGTGAGCCAATGGAAACGAACCAACACAAGAACGGACCGAATCGTGGTTGTCTGAAAACGTCATTCACCAAGGATGGCCACGAAAAGTCATAGTCTTCCAATTCATCCTCAATGTCACCACGACTCAATGCAATGGAGGACTTAACGTTCGGTTTATCAATGACGAGTGCCCTGTTGATCGTGCGACGTGCAAACACGCCAATAACCACAAATAATCCGAAGAACATGAACAAAGTCGAGTTGATCACAAACGGGCGGATGATGTTGTTATGATAGTAGTCGCTCTCTGTTCTATGCACATCCGGGTCGACCAACTTCCATAGAATCTCATGTGAGACCCTGTTGCCGTTGTAGAAATAATCAGAACGCTTCAAGAACAGCGGCGCGCTCATGTGACAGTTCAACTCTTTTTGTGGGATTCTGTGGTGAGAGTTTGTGGAGACCGTGACATAAAGGATCTCATACTCCAACCCGAGACGCTTGTAGTGCACAATGAATTGGAAATGGTTGAACATGTGAGGGACTTTTTCCATGTCCAAGTAACCAAATGAAACACCGCGATCAACGTAAAATTTGTTGGTCTCCAAGTCATAACTCTCACGACCAACAGGAATGTCATCGAAGAAGAAGTTCAGCTTGTAATTACGATGTATGAGTTCGTTAATCATGGTCACATTGACAGCCTTGAAGCGACGATCACAAGTCAAGGCACATCTTCTATTGTCAGTGAGGAATGTGGTGTTGAATGGTGATGGTCGGAGATGATCCTGGAAAATAACGTCGTGGAAGAGCACAGTCTTGTTATCACCAGCCTTGTTCTGGTCCACCGGAGAGCAGGAGCCCAGTGTAGGGTTGTAGTAGTCCACCGGGTACAAGTACAGGGCTTCATCTGAGGAGCCACCACCGGGAGTTAGAGCCTTCACACCAATGGAGATGGAGTCACCTTCACGGTAGAGCTTGGCGTGTACAGCCGTGAACAACGAAAGCACGGCACTTGCTATCGTCACCTTCATCGTATGCTTGTGTATATGTGTGTTTTGTTGTTGAGAGCTCGTGTGACCAAGTGAGTGAGTATCAACTGACAAGAATCGCTGTTTCCAACAGCGGCCGAGATTTTGCGGCTCAACGCGCCTGCAACTGGACAGCTTGCGATATTGCAGCTTTATGCCCTCCAGTACGCAGGTTCCAAGATTCCAGGACTTGAGTCGAGAGCTCCGTCCACGAGACGCCGAATATAAGACATTTCAAAAAAAAAACGAGTCTCGAAATGTCCGCAGATCGTCTTAGGACTGGTCCAGACGAGTCTCATTTGTCCCAATCCCTCACAAATGGGCGAGGCCAAGACGTTAGCATTGACCTTAATAGTTGGCGGTTCGCCGAGACCTGTTTGTGATGTTTGTTTGGCAATGGTCGTCAACTCGCGTCACACGACTACTTTCAAAGCAGATCCAAGAACAATAACAAAGAACCAGCGCCCACATGTGTTTCTTTTTTCTTTGATTGTGTTAAAGCGCGATGGCAGCCAGAATCATTAAACAAAATCACCCTGCATTAGAGTTCATCACGGGTCTCTGATCAGCGCTCACGCAAACGCGCAACCATAAAGTAGGTTTAAGGTTCATGTTGCATCATGCACACATTCCTGTGTCCTGCAAGGCACGAATCATCATCGATCGGGTCACCTACAGCTAGATGGCGCAAGGCGATTGACGTATACGGTAATGGTGGTAAATTACCCGTATGTTCATAGTGATTCATGATGAGAATTTATGCTACCGGCCACGAGGTTATTAATATTTAGTGCAACACTAGCTAGCTGCTATAACAATATCACATCTTATATGCATTATGCTCTCACGAGTCCCGTACCCCGATTAAATCTCAATAACCATATTGCTGGTGGCATCCAGTCAACTGTCGATCGAAGCCAATGAAATTTCAAACACGCATGCTGCTTCCATAAGAACCTTTCAAGCTCTAAAACGTTGAAGTGGGTACAGCGGACAGAACCAGTTGTGAACGAACAGCTACAGACCAGGTCGTGCTGCGTGCACTACACTAATATTTGCCTCTTGACTTTTTCACTGGAATCCTGCACTTACGGGTCACCTGAAATTATGTTTAGACGTATACCGAACCCTGACTCCTGACTCCTGAGCCCTTATAAGTTACAACACTTGCAGAGTATCCGCAAGGGGGACTCAGGACTCAGGAGGCCAGCCTTAGATGCAGATCTCTTTCTATGGTCAGGGCCCCACCCAGCGCCCGTAACCTCAGCCCTCTCTGAAGGATGTACAGTGTGTACCTGCAGCCCTCGAGTTATCGTATAACTCTTCACGTTAGGTCTTGACTTGAGAGGACATACTAGCCGTATAAGCTTGAAATATTTGTGAACTATCTGACTGATCATCGTTTATACCTGTGTGGAGTGAACTAATACAGTTTAAACTTTAAATGTTTCAAGATTCAGATGTTGACGAAATCAATCGTTCTACAGTCTACGAGGCCCTGCGTTGCAGGCATGATCTTAAATTCAGGCGACGTCTATGATTGTAAATTTCGGCCAAGGCGGCTGGACTCCATGCATCTGTGTCCTTAATGTGAACATGGTGCGTGCGTGCCCACTGCCTGCCCCAGTTGCGGTCGACTGATCACGTTTCTGATGGGCGACGAAAAACCGAGCTCGACAGCCAACCGGGTCATCCTTGACCTACATCCGAATTGAGCTGTGATCAATAAGGATAGCAAGAGAACTATCCAGGACATCAAGATTCAATCCAAGTGGCATCGTTCTACAACCAATATATTCAATTAAACAGGCCTTAGAACACAGTTCCATCACTATAGAGGTCGATCGGTGGACCCTTGGTAGAAGGTCTTAACTTCGCAGCAATTTCACGGCCAGATTTCCAACTACCAGCCTCTATCAACTGTGGCAATGATAGCTGATATCCGAGTTTCTTATTGACTAATGGCAATATGTGGTCCAAGAATCCAATTGTCAATGCCCTCCACTCCACAATGACACCATCATCAGGTGTGAAACATGGAATATCTGGAGTTGATGAACCAGTCTCCTTTGACAACACCAGTCCACGGGAAAGATGCTCAGACTTCAAAGAGATGACTCCAAGGTCATAGATCAAACCACCGTTTCTATACTCTGGTAATCCTGTTTGCAAGGACTCCTTGGAGACGCTGAACTTATAACCATATCCTTTGAGAGGCACAAGCAATGAATAACACAACCACTGTGTCAACTTATGGAACGTGATAATGGTGTCAATAGTTGATTTAGCACCCAACTTGGAAGTGGTTGACAACGGCCAGGCATCACCCAATGAGATTCCATTGATTTGCGTTCTTCCCTTGGGCCAAATCGAAGTAAAGCCATCCATTAATGCATCCCACAACAATGGCAGTTCAAAAGTGTCATTGATCGATTTGTCATGGAGGTATTCAATCAAGTTACCAGGTCTTCCATCTTGACCAAAGAGTTCAGTGTTTGATTGCAGGGCCTTACCCAAGTTCTGCAACAATTGTAAACGACCATCTGTACCTGTCAATGGGTTTGTCTCCGAGATTTGAAAGGCCTTTATCAGCTGTGTCTTGTCAAAGGAGATCAACTTGGAAGCATTGACCTTGTATGGGTCTTGTGGATCATCACTGAGTGCACCGGCTTTGAACATGTCAATGGAGACAATAGCCAACCCTTCAGATCTGTTAAAGGACTTATCGGTATCCTTTTCTGTATAAGACCAATCGTTTCCTGCGCCAGCATCAATTAGGACCGAAAATACAAACAGATCGATGAGCTTCTTACCAATCTCAATCTCATCCACACCTGAGGATCTCCAAGTATCAATCAACCGTTCAACACGTAGATCACCACCGGCGTTCAAGTGGCCCCAGCGACCGTGTGGTGGGATTGTCTCAAACTTTCCAGCAAAGTCTCTGTTGATGATATCAGTGACAAAGTCAACAACGTTATCCAATTTGGAAAGATCAACGTTGAAGTAGTCCAGGTTATTATCCAATGCAAGTTTAAAGATTGGAGCAGTACATTCACGCACCGATTCAATCTTGAGTAAGTCGGTCACTGCGTCGTTGCCCTGTGTCATTGTAATTTGTAGTCCGTGTACGGTGTGTGTATATTCCCCAATAGTTGAGATAGTAAACAGAAGTAGCGTACTCCTGGTCGCTTTAAATAAGGAAAGAAAGTGGGAACTTGTCACATCAATCCCGCGCTATCGCCGCCGGAGCTCCGTAGCATAATTCAGAACAGGAGTATTACCGCATTCGACAGTTTTCAAGTCGTTGGTCGGGTAATACGTGCATCCGAACACCACTGCCATATTTTTCAGTTCTCACAGTCTGGTTCGCGCCGCACATCGAGGGGACTCTCTGTCTGGGAACTCTGGGTGAAAAAAAGTGGAAAATTTGCATACATCAACACCTTTGAAGATGAAGGACTCCAACCAACTTTTAAGAAGTAAAAGGTATTAACAAAATGGCTGACATCGAGAAGAAAGAGCAACAGCAAGAGGTTGCTGTCCACAAGATCAGAATGACCTTGGTTTCCACCAAGGTTAAGCAGTTGGAGAAGGTTTGTGCTTCTATCATCAAGAACGCTAACGACTACAAGTTGGTCAAGAAGGGTCCTGTTAGAATGCCAACCAAGGTTTTGAAGATCACCACCAGAAAGACTCCAAACGGTGAGGGTTCTAAGACCTGGGATGCCTTTGAGATGAGAATCCACAAGAGAGTCATCGACTTGCAGGCCCCAGCTGCCATTGTCAAGAAGATCACTCAGATCACCATCGAGCCAGGTGTGGATGTCGAGGTCACCGTTGCCGCTTAAGCTTTGTCCTTGAGTGCGTTAATCTGACCTGTACACAAAACACTCCCCTTGTCGCCGTGGCATGCTCGTTTGTGTTGGGGCCCTTATTTGTTTGTTGAAGTGCGGTTTAAACCATTGATATGAGCTCTAGGTCATCAGTTCTAATACCTCTGTTGATTATCAGCTGTTTATAGTCCGTTGGTTCGGGTCTTAATAGAGAATGTTGCAGTGTGCTTGATTGTAGTCCCGGAACAGCGCTTCAACCGTTTCACAGAGAGGTTTCGCTACTTTACTGTGCGCATTGACAGCCGCGGCCAGAAGGCCACACGGAGCTGCCGGCACCGCGACTATTTCCGCATGCGGCAAAACGCTTGCAAGCCGCGGCTCAAGTTCTCCAACTTTGTGTCACTGTGCCCCGCAAACTGGTTTTTATAGCGGGCGTCAGTTTGCGAATTAAGCAAGTGGGAGAGGGGAAAACGATGGTATTTAAACCGTTGCAAGTCCCCCAGTTGGCAGTTGGCATCACTCGGTTGTAAGTACACAGAACAACAACAACCACAACAACAACTACGGACATATGGGAAACGAACTGCTCTTCAGGGATAAGGTGGTGATCATCACAGGAGCCGGTGGAGGCTTGGGTAAACAGTACGCGCTGGCGTATGCAGCCAGAGGTGCCAAAGTGGTGGTGAACGACTTGGGCAGCTCGCTCAAGGGTGACAGCGCTTCAGCTGTTGAGAGCCACAGAGCCGCTGACGTTGTGGTGAACGAGATCAAGGCCAAGGGCGGGATTGCAGTGGCAAATTACGACTCTGTGGAGTTTGGTGACCGCATTGTGGAAACCGCTGTGAAGAACTTCGGTACAGTGCACGTCATTATCAACAATGCCGGTATCTTGAGAGACTCCTCTTTCAAAAACATGACTGAGAAGGACTTTCAGTTGGTGATGAACGTTCATGTCAGAGGCGCGTACAAGTTGACAAAGGCTGCTTGGCCATACATGAGAAACCAGAAGTATGGTCGTATCCTGAACACTGCGTCTCCAGCAGGTTTGTTTGGTAACTTTGGCCAGACTAACTACTCCTGCGCGAAGGCTGCATTGATTGGCTTTGGTGAGACATTGGCCAAAGAGGGTGCCAAGTACAACATCAATGCAAACATCATTGCCCCATTGGCAAGATCAAGAATGACTGAGGAAATCTTACCAAAGGACATGTTGGAGAAGTTGGGCCCAGAAAAGATCGTTCCCTTGGTTCTCTACTTGACACATGAGGATACCAAGGCTACCAATTCTACTTTTGAGGTGGCTGCTGGATTCTATGGACAGATCCGTTGGCAGAGATCCTCTGGTGAACTCTTCAGAGTTGATGAGACTTTTACACCAGAGGCCGTTCTGAACAAGTACGATGACATCTTCAAGTTTGAAGACAAGCCATTCAACAAGGTGGACTACCCAACTGGTATTGTTGACTATAACCGTTTGGTTGCTGAAGGATCCAAACTTCCAAAGAATGACCAGGGGTCTAAAAAGGTTTCATTGAAGGGTAAGGTTGTCATTGTCACTGGTGCTGGTAACGGTCTTGGACGTGCGCATGCACTGCTATGTGGCAAATATGGTGCCAAGGTTGTCGTTAACGATATCCAGAATCCATATGACGTGGTCAATGAGATTAAACAGGCTGGTGGTGAAGCTGTTGGTAACAAGTCAAATGTTGTCACGGATGCTGAAGGCATTGTCAAGACCGCATTGGATGCCTATGGCCGTGTTGATGTGCTTGTGAACAATGCTGGTATCTTGAGAGATCGCTCGTTCCTCAAGATGACAGATCAAGAGTGGGATCAAGTTATGGATGTCCACGTCTTGGCTCCATTCAGATTATCCAAGCTTGTCTGGCCATTGTTCTTGAAGCAGAAGTCTGGTACTATCATCAACATGACCTCAACTTCTGGTATCTATGGATCCTTTGGTCAAGCAAACTATGCTGCTGCCAAATGTGGTATTACCGGTTTTACGAAGACATTGGCTATTGAAGGTGCGAAGCACGGTATCAGAGTTGTTGGTATTGCCCCACATGCAGAAACTGCCATGACTAAAACGATCTTCAAGGAGGATGAGTTCAACAAATTTGATCCTGCTCAAGTTTCACCTTTCGTTGTCCTTGCCGCATCAGATGCTGTCAATGCCTCTGGTTTGATCTTTGAGGTTGGTGCAGGTTGGATTGGTAACACTAGATGGCAAACGGCAAAGGGTGCTGTCTGCAGTGACCATGTTGTCGACCCAGAGTTTATCAGAGACCACTGGAACGAGGTTACAGACTTCTCTGAAGCTGCATACAACAGGTCCACCCAGGATTCCACCTTGAACATCCTTGGAGCTCTCTCTAGAGATGAGGCTGAGGAAGAGGATGATGACGATGATGATGATGCTGATGATGATGACAAGTCCGATGAAATTTTCAGATACACTGAACGTGATGTCATTTTGTACAACTTAGGTCTTGGTGCAAAGGCCAAGGAGCTCAACTATGTTTATGAGGGCTCTCAGAACTTTGAAGTCATCCCATCTTATGGTGTCATCCCATTCATGAACGAGAGTGGTGGTTTGGACATTTCAAAGTTGTTGACCAACTTTAACCCAGCTCTGTTGTTGCATGGTGAGCAATACTTGCGTTTGCATAAGTTCCCAATTCCAACCAGTGCGGAGTTGCGTACTGAGGCTTATCCAGTTGAAGTGCAAAACAAGGGTACGAAGGCTGCTGTTGTTGTTGGTGGTTTCAAGACTTACGACAGCAACACTGGTGAGTTGATCTTCTACAATGAGTCCACAACTTTTGTGAAAAAGGCTCAAGCCATTGCGGGTTCTAAGAAGTATGCGGACAGAATCTCTTTTGCCATTGGCAATCATGATGCTCCATCAAACACCCCAGATTTCGAGATTACGGTTCCAACATCCGAGGATCAAGCTGCCATTTACAGACTGTCTGGTGATTATAACCCATTGCACATTGATCCAAAGTT
The DNA here is from genome assembly GCA_020995425.1 of Williopsis sargentensis. Classification (NCBI taxonomy): domain Eukaryota; kingdom Fungi; phylum Ascomycota; class Saccharomycetes; order Phaffomycetales; family Wickerhamomycetaceae; genus Williopsis; species Williopsis sargentensis. Next base: position 1,460,964 of record CP083465.1, on the reverse strand, counting down.
TGCCGCTCAGGCCAATTTCCCAAAGCCAATCTTGCACGGGTTGGCATTCTTCGGCATCACCATCAAGCAGTTGTATGAGAAGTATGGTGCATTTAAAGAGGTTAAGGTTCGTTTCACCAATGTTGTTTATCCAGGTGAACATTTGAAGGTGAAGGCTTGGAAGAACGGTGATAAGGTGACCTTCCAAACTTGGTCTGTCGAGCGCAACGTGTGTGTTATCAACAATGCCGCATTGAACTTGGGAACTGGTGCCAAATTATGATCCTGTTTATATAAATATAGCTCGAATTGAATATACTTGTACTGGTGCTGGTTTTAGTATAACCTGCTGTATTTGTTTAGAAGATAAGAAACACTAGAGCACTACACTGAAAGTGAACGACGTTAGACCATGACATTAGTGATTATGAGATATGATGCAATAGAAATACAGATATTTGTATGCAATGTGCAGGGATGAGAGTTATATACAAGTTCAGTCTGGTGTCATCAGGCGCATCTAACCAAAGAACTTACCACCCTTGACGAAATCATTCGGGTGTTCCTCCTTAACCTCGTCATAGAAGTATTCAACCTTATAATCGGCAGTCTCCTCGTACCAACCTCTCTTGGATAAGAACTTTGACTCTGGCATACCTTGAACAGGGAAAAAGAAAACCAAGGTACAGTAGACCACAAAAGAGGTGATGTAACCGGTGAAGAAGGACAAGTTGTACACGTAGGTTGCCCCAATTGGCACTGTTGCACCGCAGGCGCCAGCAAATCCCACAACGTTTGGCAAGATACCACAGATGTAGGCGGCGTAGGCTCTCCAATTAATACCGTACTTGTTGTAAGAGTAGTTCTTGTTAGATGAGTGGGAATACAGGTGGAATACATTGAGGTAACCCCTTCTAACAACAAGATAATCAGCTGCAATGACACCTGCGATAGCACTGAGGAAGACCGAGTAGGCACTCAAATACGTGGTGAAGTTTGCGGAAGAGGTGAAGAAGTGCCATGGGCAAACACAAAAGGCAACAGCGGCACAGATGAAACCACCACGTCTAATGTTGATGAAGCGAGGAAGCAATGCAGAACCATCAGTACCCGCAGAAATGGAATTTGCAGAGATGTTTGTACCAATCTGTGCCAAACAAAATGCAGAAGCGATGAAGAAGACACCGGCACGATCACCAGATGTGTATGACTCGACGTAACGTGTCAACAAGTCCAATGGTGACCAGTAGATCACACCGTACAACTGCTTCGAGGCAGAGGAAGCTAAGATCCCAATCAAGGATGTCATAGCGAAGCAGAATGGAATTGAAATCATCTGTGAGATGGAGGAATCCCTTGGTCTTCTTGCCAGACGGGAGAAATCAGGAGCATTCAAGATGAACGTGGAGAAGTTTGACAATGAGCTCATGGTGGAGTTTATGAATGCCCAGGCGTGTGCAGAAGTGGACAAGTGTGACTTCGCGTGGATCACAGGGCCAATACCACCGGCACGAACAATAGTCCAGATGAGGAATGCAATACCTGCAGTTGAGCAAAAGTAAGCCTTGGCGGTGAACAAATGTCTCACAGTCTGAGGTCTGCAGTAGATGAACGGCAGCGAGATGAGTGAGAAGAGGAAGTAACACAAGAACTGGAAGGAAGTTGTACCAGAAGAGGCAATTGTGTTTGGGATTCTTGTGTCCAAATCAGCGCCAAAGATGGCCTTAAGCATCAACTGCACACATTGGGAACCCAACCAAGCCTGCACAGAGTACCAGACGATAGCCATGACGACTCTGTTCAAGACCGGCCAAATGGAACCAAAGGTACCAAATGAGGTTCTGCAGCCAACTGGGAATGTAACGTGATAATGGGAACCCACTCTCTGGGAGATGAAGACAAAGAATGAGAGGAAGGAATAACCCAGCCAAACAGAGATCCAAGTCTCCCACCAAGTTAAACCAGCCTGCACACCAGTAGATGCGATTTGCCAAGTGTTAATGTTGAAAGATTCACTCATCCATAGAAAGACAAAGTTGTACCAACCCCAAGGTCTGTCCTCTTCATCGAACAGCGGTTGTAAGTCCTTGTTGATGAGGAATTGCTCGCTGAGGGTCATCTCAGAATCCTGTAACGACAACCATGCCCACAGTCTCTGTTTCAGGGTCTGCTTTTCAGCAGTGGTTGTAGTTTCCTCCGTTTTGATGCTCTCGGACTCTTGTTTCATTGTCTCAAAAGTCCTCCTTCATATTGAAAGAGAGAGAGAAAGAGAGAGAGGGAGGGAAAGGGAAGAGGGATTGGGAATATAACTGAGAAATGGGAGACTGAGTTTGTTCTTATACATATGGAGGCGCAGAAAATCTTTCTCGTGTGGCTTTGACGCACATGCAAACGGCATAAAGACTGTGCGTCAAGGCCGTTTTGTCGGGAATCGAATCTAAAGGTTTGAAACCAGGAGAAGTCAGTCTTCACAACAGAACCGTGCGCGGTTAAGCTTCATACGGACGAGGCATTGTTGTCCCTCACATCACAGTATGTACTCCCTTGTTTCAGCCCTTTCACCCTCCTCCCTCTCATAAGAATCGATATTGCTACACTCTCTTTTTTCTTGTCTCGTGATGCGGTTCTATCATTGGCTGTGCATCTCCAAAGTGCCGTACGCCCTTTGACACAAAATGGCGGACCTGGTTATGAACTAATGTTACAGGAGAGAGTACGATTAAGGTAGAAAGTACGGGTGTTCACATCCCCATAGATGCTTGACACAACTTACAACACTCAGAACATCATGAAAGAGCAGAGCAGTCGATCACCCATCCCCGATCTAACTGTATTAAAAGCATCCTGTAAAAGGAACTTTCCGCGGAAATTTCCAATTTGGGTTGAAGGGAACGCATTCGTTGGGTGATACCATCAGGGCGGGTTTCGTTTTCAGGACGTTGCTGCATGGTGTATCATCATGATGATGGTAGTATAGATTAACGATGCATGTATACAGTAGTAGTTCACATGTAACAGCAGACTGTAGTGCATATATATTATAGAAGAAACAACAATTAAAAAGACAAACGCGCAGCGCATAAAAAGTTCCGCTGATTAGCAGTGAAGACAAGACCAGCAAGGTCAAATCAAACCCACTTGAACTTAGACAAAATGAACTCGTTTGGATGGTCCTCATTGATCTCCTTGGTGAAATCGTCAACATTGTAGTCGACAAACTCCTCATACCAACCGCCTTTACTCAAAAACTTTGGCTCTGGCATGCCCTCCACGGGGAAGAAGTACACCAATGCACAGTAAACGGAGAACGCTGAGATGTAACCTGTGAAGAAGGACAATCTGTAGACATATGTTGCACCAATTGGGACGGTGTTACCAACGGCACCTGCGAATCCAACAACATTTGGCAAGATACCACAGATATAAGCGGCATAACCTCTCCAGTTGACACCAAGCTTGTTGAAAGAATAGTTCAGCTTGGTGTTGTTTGAATACAAGTGGAAGATGTTGATGTAGCCTCTTCTGACAACCACGTAATCGGCAGCAATGACACCTGCAATCGAGGACAGGAACACGGCATAGGCACTCAAATAGGTGGTGAAGTTTGCAGAAGAAGTGAAGAAGTTCCATGGACAAACACAGAATGCAATTGCTGCACAGACGAATCCACCACGTCTAATGTTGACGTAGCGAGGAAGCAATGCGGAACCATCAGTACCGGCGGAAATGGAATTAGCAGAAATGTTCGTACCAACCTGGGCCAAAGCAAATGCTGCTGAGATGAAAAACACACCGGCACGATCACCAGATGTGTACGACTCGACATAACGGGTCAACAGGTCCAACGGAGACCAATAAGTCTCGCCATACATCGTGGTAGAAGCAGAAGAAGCCAAGATACCAATCAAAGAGGTGATTGCAAAGCAGATTGGAATGGCAACAAATTGAGAGATGGAAGATTGTGTTGGTTTCTTTGCCATACGGGAGAAATCTGGGGCGTTGACAATAAGAGTGGCAAAGTTTGCCAAACAGTTCATAGTGGAGTCGACAAACGCCCAGCCATGAGCTGAACCTGTCAAAGTGGTGTGTTGCTTCACCACAGGACCGATACCACCAGCACGAACAATGGTCCAGACCAAGAAGGCAATACCAGCAGTGGAGCAGGCATATGCCTTGACGGTGAACAAGTGTCTCACAGTCTGCGGTCTGCAGTAGATGAATGGCAAAGAACAGAAGGAAAACAGGAAGAAACACAAGAACTGGAACGAAGTTGTACCAGAAGAGGCAATAGTGTTTGGGATTCTTGTGTCCAAATCAGCGCCAAAAATGGCCTTCAACATTAGGGCGACACATTGAGAACCAATCCAGGACTGCACGGAGTACCAAATGATGGCCATGACCACTCTGTTGATCACTGGCCAGATTGAGCCAAAAGTACCAAAAGAAGCTCTGCAGCTGACTGGGAATGTAACATGGTAGTATGCACCAACTCTTTGGGAGACGTATAAGAAGCAGCCGACAAGGGCATACCCGATCCACACGGAGATCCAGGTTTCCCACCATGATAATCCAGCTTGGACACCTGTTGCGGCAATCTGCCAAGTGTTCACGTTAAATGCGTCAGCAACCCAGAAGAAAACAAAGTTGTACCATCTCCAAGGTCTGTCATCCTCGTCAAGCACGGGCTGCAGATCCTTGTTGACGAGGAACTGCTCACTGGCGGTGAGTTCCGAGTCCTTTTGGAGAGAGATCCAGTAGAGGAATCTGGACAGGACATTCTTCTCGGAGTCTGGTCTGGAGTCACCTGTGTCGGAGTACTCCCCAGTTGCTCTGTCGTCGAGCTCGATGTTGACCACATCCTGTTTCTTTTCGACCGACATTATGCTGTGCTTGAGTGCGCTGTTGTAGTGTACTCAAAGCCAACTGGACCCGCCAACCTCAAAAGAAGAATGCGATGGCCTTTTATGCAAACTACTGACCTATCGTGCTGGGACAAATTCTTATCAGCGCCTATGGTTCGGGCAGTGGTCCTAATCCTATGCTTGGACGCGAGGCTGTACGGTGGAGTGGCCATTGGCCAATGGTTCAGGAAGCGCGGTACGGGCCGATACGCGGTGTCTCATTTTGGATAGCATGCGAGTATGTGTGTGTTTGTTTGTGGTGTCTCATGATATCAAGACTCACCATTGATCAGCTCATGCACGTCCCACATTCAGACGTTGAACTTTGAACCGGCTTTTGTTTCTTACGAAATCTCGTGGAGGTGCCGCCACTTGGAAGTTGGAGCGCGACAAAGGGTGTCAAATCTATCTGTTGTAATGTAAGGGGAAACTTGAAACGAACTCAAGAATGCGCCCAACAGCGTGAATCACGCGGTATGCACAGAGAGAACATCAAACGATATGCCGAACGCACGTTTTCATTGGGATCTAAAAAAAAAAAAAAAAAACTGCCACTCGCCGACTGTTGTTCGTATCTCCCCGCGCTGATTGCTGCGCGTACCGGCCTATCGTTCAACTGAACCATAGACGTGAAATTATGCTGTGGTACTGTACCCGTCCTGTGTAGACGATAGCACTTATGGGCTATCCGCTAGTATGTAGACAATATCACTGTGCACATCGCGATAGGCTACATCACGCTGCACCAGAGATACCATACCCCCGCCGGTGTTCCAGGATCAGATCTGCTCTCATCAAGGTAACCGCGTCTTCCATTTACGGCAATTATGACTCTGATAAGCAACAGGGTTCCAATTTACACACATGACAAAACAGTGAATACGCATGGTCTAATATTCTATAATCTACTCAGCACTGAGCATGATCCGATGATAACACGGAATGTCATCGTATAGCTATATGTCTATCGTCTTTCTAGGGCAATCGTGATTCGTATTGCTGATTATGCCGCTATATTAGGAGCCCAGAGACAACAACATGAAGATGGCCCTGTATAATCAGGAGCCATCAATCAATAATAGTCGCTAGAGTAAAAGTCTAAAGCCCTGCAAAGGGGGAATGTCCTTTGAACTTCACAGAGAACTGGGAGGCACCTATTCCCTCTTTCAGCAACTTGAGTTTAGTTCTCCTCAACTTGGATCTTCCATGCCTCATTGGATCCCCTCCATTCTTTACAAGATATCGGTGTTATTACACCCTCCAGGCAATGTCAACTGCAGCATATATCATCAGTGGTGGTCCTTCAGTTCTGGGCTCCCATATTTGTCTGGGAATTCACCTGTCAATGTCCACTTTCCAACTACGATGTTTCGTGTCCATTTGGTCCGTGGCTTATGATTCACAATGTTCCCTCAACTTCGTCTCAATGGATTAGCATAAACACATCATCTACGATCAAGTTGTAAAGGTTACAATTGCATAACTGATCCCTTGGTGTACTGTCATAGCTCACTGGAACCTCGATTTCAGAGACCCATAATGCAGAGATGTATTTACATTGACTTCTCAGCATAACGGACAACGATGAAATACATTGGCCTTGTTCGGAACCAGAAGATACCATTACCATTGTTTGGATCCTCAATTACAAGAAGTTATTCCAATGACTGCCAGGCGAATCCAAGGCGGAATTGGAGAGCTGGACGTCCATATCAGCATCCCATGACAAATTTCTGGAAGAGAGACACCAGTCAATCAAACTAGCTTTGCTGAACCACACGACAATGTCAGCCTGCTAACATAATTTGAACCATAACCTTACCAAGTGATGCACAACTGCGATACGTTCTTTGATACGTAATATCACACTGGCCCAGGGATAGTTATAATGGTGCAGTTGAAGAGTATTATCCTTATTTATCAATGGTTCACGGAAGTTGACTGTCCCATTTTTATCACAATTCTCCTTTGTGTTCCCATGAATGAGAGATATTTCCTTGTGGGTCTGCTGGGTTCTTTGTCTCTTCATGTTGGGCAACCCGATCACTAATATCTGGCATCTTGGGAGAAGCTGGGTGGGGTGAAATAGTGGCTTGCAATGAAATTGTATTTGTACAAGTGCCTTTTGGTTTGTGCAATGTGTCTCATGGATCTTGTTTGATCGACGTTATCCTGTGCTGTTTCCAGGGATCGTTCTCTCTCAAGGTCAGAAACAGGAAGTGATGGTACCGATGGTCCGTCCGCGTCCGCATCTCAAATTTCAATACATCTGAGCCAATATGTCAATGCTAAGGGGTTCCTCAACTCTGCTCTGTGACACAGGTGACTTGAAGTAGTTATAATCAGTCTCAAAGATCAAATTAATTGGCAATTGCTGGAAAATATCGAACCGCAAATACCGAGACTCTGAACATGTTCAAGTAGCTTTGTGTGTCCATCCTGAGCTTCTTGGTCTTGGAACTTCTCTCGTTTGTCAAACACTTGTCAAACACTGAATTGTAGCAAATACGATCAACCGCTCAGAGTAGACTGGTGGCATTGTAACTGAATTCATTATCTTGGTGTTTTTTCATCAAAGGAGTTGATCACAGGATTTGCAGGAGATGTGTTCACCCGGTCTGCCCAATGTACACACAGATAATGGTTTCTCATTCATGCACCTCGGTGGATTTTCTTGATATGAGTAGACGTTGAGCAAGTTGCAGCTTGTGCAAATACGCTTCTGATGAATGGTTTGTATGGATCAAACCACTAGCTCCAATTCAGCGGCACGGCGACATGTTTCGAATAGTTGAACTGTTTGAGAAAGACAGTTGAAAGAAACAATGACTTATTCAATTTCAGGCAAATGCTCAGGCTGAGGGCTCTTTGAAGATTACACTAATTAGAAGCAGTCAATGCTAGCGGGGTAATAAGGATACTTGATATGATGAAGAAGATGACAACGAGAATAAGTAGCTCTGAATTGGAAAGTATGTTTCGCTGGTCTCGGAACAATACGGAGCTAGTCCTCAACAATAGCCCCCTACGACTGGTTGGGGAGAGGGCTCGATTGAAAAGACGACAAAAATTTTCGTTAAGCTTTGAGCATAGCCGTATCCCACTGGTGAGTTCGGAGAGAAAGAGGTGAATGTCAAGAACCAATGAAACAGCACGAGGGACAATTCCCTTCACTAGGAATCATATAAGGCCAGCATGCAGGCTTTGGCTTTCTTGGACCTGACAAGAGATGTCGTCACTCGTCCGACCACAAGCTAGGATCTACACGAATCTGCAAAGCTGAGTACATGACGGTATGTTGCAAACTTGCATAAACTCTTGACAAAAGCTAAAGAAGATACCCCTAGTTATGACGTTTCGTATCTGAAGAAAGCAATCGCCAAGGAGGGTGGGGAGCTGGGACTTGAAACTAAGGGATGGGCAGTCCACCGTCGCATGGACTGAAGCAAAGGTTACACGGCACACGACCAGTGATCAGTGACATACGCGAGTGGACAGGACCCCTTACACTGCTCCACGACTTCAAAAAAATCTACATGCACCGCGCCGGGGCGAAGTGGGACGGATTGACCATTGCAGACCGTTCGAGACACTTTGTGCTTTGCTTTTAGTATGGTCCGTGAACTGTAGAGTTGCATGTGCCTCCTAGTTGAAGCTTCACAAGTTGCAAACACTTTCCGTGATCTGAATCTCTGAAACGCAAGGGTAAACCGGCTGTTTTGATCAGACTTTCTTGAGAGGGTCCGGAATGCACCAGTATGCCAGGACGTGCAGCATGCATGTCTTGCAGTCCGGACAAGCAGAAAAAGAAAAAACGAGGGCGGGACTTGTGTTCCTTTATCCGTGGACTGGGATAAATATGCGCCAACAAGAAAAAGCAAAGTGAGACACACATAGACGTCATACGGTAGACTGTAGTAGGCTGCGGCAATGTTGCAACTTGCACAGTAGCAAATGTCAGGTGTATGATGGGCCAGGCCACCTGAGGGACCGGAGAACGCCAAAAAGGATCTCTCTTCTAACCCCCTCTATACAAACATAGCTGACTACTATAATAAAGGTTTCCTTCATTCTAATTCGGTACTCTACATCTTATAGCCAGTTGTCTATAAGTATCATTCATTACTCGGTAGTAAAGGGATCGGATCAGAAAACATGCGAGGGCAAACATCTTGAGTCACGTGCTGTTCTTTGTTGTTTTCTGCTTTTATTCGGGGGGGGGGGTTACAATTTCGCGAATTTTTCGATCAGCCAATTGAAGCGCCTCATTTTGCAATTGCGGGCACTGGTGGAAAAAACTGAAAACGCAGAACACATCACCAGTATTGAGACCAATACAACACAGCACACAGAAAAGCATCTCATCATGGTCCAGTACATCGCTAAGCCAGTCCTCAAGGCTGTTCCACACTTGGGTAAGCTCAACACCGTCAACTTCTTCAAGTACGCTCCAAACTTGGCCATCTGGGGCACCACTGGATTCCTCGCTCTCTTCACCTTCACCGAAGGTATCCCAATCATGCAGACCACCATCTTCCAAAATTTGCCATTGCTCGGTAACCACTGGATTCACAACCCAGACCCAGAGGACTTGCCACAATAAGCGCCTGGTCTCTCACGGTTCTTATCTTGGTTCGATCTTTTTTCTGTCATATTCATTTATGGGTTCATCTTCAGTTGTGACTGAGCCCATTCATACACGCTATTTAAAGGCTGCCCTATCATTGCTTTGGTTACCATCCATCAACCTGCTGTAAATTGAGAAGGGGCAGCTGCAATCGTCTGTTCATAGGTTATAAAACGATCTGCTTTATTGTGGCTGTAGAGATAGTCTGTCTAATACTTCAGACAAGATACTGACAGAGACAATCACGAAGGGACAAAGCTATAAAGTTTTGACTTCAAAACATTCATTATATTGCAAACAGGCTAACCCACTTGCAATTGGCATCCATCTCACAGCGTTATGTGGGAGTGTGACTTCTTCTGTGCCATTCACTTCTAAGTTCTGATGCTCCAAAACGCCACATCAGCGCTTAGCATGGGAGGCTTCTTTTTGATTAGAGTCATTGTGACTTGGGCGTATGCTGATGGTCATTCCATGCTTTTGGGGTGTCCATGTTATTGTGGCCCACAGTCCTGACTCTTATGATTTATCATTCATCCTCCATCGCTCCACCGTCATCATCAATTAACAACGAATAATATTGGCGGCTGCAGGATACCATGACATACTATGGTCCATCACATCACATGTAACGATACCTCCAAACCTTTGCACGCGTTTCAGGGTGGGTAATCGGCTTCAAATATTCGGTAAAGTCCTGCTCTTCATTTTCCAGCACATCGCGGACGTTGATATCCACAAGCTGTCCAGGATAGGTCTTTGTACGTGTGTCCACCAGCAGCTCTGTGATCTCCTCCTCATTAAAAGTGTCTTCTTCAATATATTGCAGTTATTCCTCCTCGATCGTGATGTCTGCTTCGATGTCCGATAGTCTACCTGAGAACATACCATCAAACTTTTCGTCTTCTGAATGTGATGAATTCTCATACGTCAGCCAAGATGGACACATAGCTGCGGATGTCGGTTCATGAGAATAATATGTGTTCTCACAAACACCGGATACCCGGATGTAAGACTGCCCGATACCAACACCATTCTCACTGTCGGATTCATCAACCTCTGGAATCTTCTCCAAACTTGAGATCTCTCTCGATGGTCTCGCTGGGATCGAGAAGCGTTTGATATGGGAATGAGCATGGAGTCACCAAATATAGGAGTGATTGGATGTGCTTCTTTGGGAACCACAGAAGTTCTCTCTTGCATATTCTGGGGAGATGATCATGAAATCTGATGGTGGTGCACTCTCTAAATTTGCCCGGGAGAGAGAAGATGAACATCCACCTCTTATGAGATCTGTTTTGAAGGATAGATTCTGAACATATCGTCCAGGATACCTACAAGAAACTCCTTTACGGGAAATAAGTCGGAGCAAACGAAGCTGGAAGAATCAGAAACAGGAATTCTGTTTGAATACGTGTCTGCATTCATGGTTTCGTATGGCGTTTTCTCTCTTGTAACGATTGACACAGTTTACAGTGTTGATGTGACTAGTGATGCGCTTGCACTTCGTTGCCTGGTGGGAAGAAGAAGACAAACAAAGATGGGAAAGCCTCTCCTTTTAAGCACAATGTTGAAGGCCGCAGTAGATACTTTAAACTTGAAATGGCTGCATATTCAGTTGGTCAGTGGACAAAAGAGCGCAACTTGATCTGTCTCGTTGTCCTCCAAAGACTAATAATTTCGAGGGACGCTCCGGATTTCAGACCTTCTCCAGCACAGAATACACTTACAGTGTACACGACCATTCCTGTTCTAATTAAGTACAATACGACAATTACAATGCCAACAAGCATTCATGGTACATCTATTTTATTGCACAGGATCATTTGTGATTCGCCAACGTTTGAATAAATTTCAATGCAGTCGTTAAGAACGCGCCCTCCTGCATCGTCCGCAGCTATTTTTGTGTCACAGGTCACATCCTTACAGCACTGCTTACACCACTAAGGCGCCATGATCTTAATATGTTGAACGCCGCCGGGTGTAGTGATCATGCTAACCCCAAGATGGTTATGTTAATTTTGCTCGTTCGACAGCGTCTAGACTCTTGTGTATGTCTGGATTGAATGATTATCGTGATACAAAATGCAAATATCGAGATCAAGCCAGATGCACCCGTCTGAACATCATGGGAGTCTAAAAGCCAAGTTGCTTGAGTAAATGCGTTCGATCATGAACCAGATCAAATTATAATAATATCGTCATGATTAAGCATCTTATAATATGTTCAATAGCCAAGCTGTTAGACAACGCTAAGAGGACATGACAGTCTCCTCTTTCTCTTGGTCTTCGCTTTTGGCTTTGAATTCAACTTCTTGATTCGGTGAGCCCTTTTCATTGGAGGAGATCTTCAAACAATTTACTTTGTTCTTCAAGTTTCTCTTGTTCCTGCTGCTTCTCCAGTTGTTCATCGTCTCTTGGCTCCTGTTCCATCTGTTCCTTCTCCCTTTGCTCCTTTTCCTTTTGCTCCTTCTCTTTCCGTTCTTCCTCCTCCTTCTCAAGTCTTTCTCGCTCTTGTCTCTCCTTGTCTTTCCGCTCTTTCTCCTCCTTCTCAAGTCTTTCTCGCTCTTGTCTCTCCTTGTCTTTCCGCTCTTTCTCCTCCTTCTCAAGTCTTTCTCGCTCTTGTCTCTCCTTCTCTTCTTTCAATTTGCGTGCTTTCTCTCTTCTCTCTCTCTCAGCCTTAGCCTTTTTCTCCGCCTTCTCCTTCTTTAATTGAATCTCCTCCAATCTCCTAGCTTGAGTATCCTTAATTAACTCGATCTCATAGTTCTTCAGCTGCACAACACCTTGATTCAACCAAAGCTTACCATAGTATTCAATTCTCGCTTGAGTCTTATTATCATACTCAATGAGCAAACCACGATCCATTGGATCCGTGGATGCACCAATGATGTCATATGCACACCATAGGTACCATTGACAAGCCTGATCGATCTGCCAGCCTTGTTTCGGTTCATCAAACCCATTGGCCTTGACACGGTCTGCACCTGGTGGCAACAGAGCTGTATTGATCTTCACTGGTCCGAGGAATAATCTCTTCAACTCCTGAGCAGTTTCATATCGTTTGTTGTATCTGTCCAGCGACAGATCAGAGTCCCAACTTTCTCTCTTACAGTACTTCATACCCGAGTTGACCCAAAGCAAAGTATGGTCATCATCGCCACTCAAATGGCCCGGATGGGTTGAACAAACCTCATGAGAGATCACATTTCTAGGACGATCCTCCAATGGCGTCAGTTCACCGGCAGAGACAACATCATACTTATTGAATTCGTATTCTTTACCCGCGATGGATTGTCCTAACCAGAACAATTCCTTATCACCATGAATTCTTGAAGTGGTCGCGCTCCAAAAGTTCAATTGAATCGAAGTGAGCAATCCAATGAAATGCTTGGATCTTTTCATACCAACAATACCAGCTTCCATGAGATGCTTATATTGTGACTTCATGTATCTGTTCTCTAAAGTATAGTTCGAAACTTTTGGGATTTGAAACAATGCCTCATCGATGGAGTTTGGCATCAATTTATGGAAGAAATCTGTGTCTGTCTTATGCACTTTTTCTTCAGCCCATCTATCCTTGAAGAAAAGCGTTCCTGTTCTGCGATATGGACCCATGTTAAACAGGTGAGAAGGCTTAACGAATGGAACAGCATCTGAATCCATGAGTAAGATATCATCGAATGAGTTGAACATATATGCAATCAACTTGTTTGCATACCCGTCGAAATGACTTCTGTATTCTCTTCTGATACATCTCTGAGCATTGACGAACCAAACCTCTTGTGGTGTGTTGAAAATTTTCATGCTCCCCTTTACTTTATCATAGCTGTTCAATGGAACCATAACCTCTTTCGTTCTTGCCGCATCAATAACTTTTCGTTGGGCATCCTCAGATAAATCACCCTTGTGGACCAGTTGGATTGGTAATTTGTTTCCCTGTGTTCTCAGCAATCTAATGATACCAATGATATCGTTCAAAAACCCATCTGCCACTGAAAATACCAGTCCCTGTCCGTTTAACGATGATCTCCACGTATCCATGAAGCAATCTGATCTTCCGTGTGCTCTTCCATGTGAGAATGAAGGCGAGGAAGCCTTTTGAGACCAACCACGTCCAATATCATCAGAATAATCGACGTATTTAGACATGTCTGGTATGCCCTTGATCGTCGTACCATCCCATCTTTTAAAAGTTGGGAATTCTCTCGAGATCCATGGAAACAATCTCTGTTCAACGTCGTAGCAAAGATCTATGCTTCCATCTCCGATGAAGCTGCGAGGAGCAGTTTCACCTCCAAACAAACCATCTATTACGGACGAACGTTCTCTCAGGTAACATTGGCCGTACACTCTGAGATGTGTAACGGCGTCAACCATGTTCTGTTCCGTGCGCAATGTTTTCGAGAGGGTGCTCGTGTAGTCGTTTTCAAATCCTGCTTGGTCACCCTCCGACGGGGATTTACCCTCATGTTCATCTTTGAACTTTTGGATTCTATTCTTCATGTACTTTTCCTTGTTTAACACTTCGGATTTGTAGTCTTTGTCGGGGTCTTTTTGCGTATCCATCACCTCCCAGTCCTCGTTGAGTCTGTACAGCTCGTCAAAGTACGTTGTACACTTCTGTCCAAGGCTCATTGAAGGGAATGTGTCAGGATATTTGTCCAGCAGGAACTTGTAGTGAGACGACGTGACCATGTCCCTGTCTAGCACGAGTAAGAGGTCACCATTCTTAGACGCTGACGATACAGAAGATGCATCTCTTTTTGGGGGGCCCTGTGACAGGTGTTGGATGCTTTGCGGGGAGGCCATCAAAACAAGTTGGTACGCGACGACAAGCACCATGAGCACCACGATGAGCGATCTTGCATATTGCGCGGGTAGCTTCATAAGCGCATGACGCACCGTGTTCAGTGCATGGGTGAACTGGGTCATTTCTTTGGTGACTTGTGGTAGTAGTTGGGTGCTGGTCAATAGGCGTGGAAGCAGTTCTAAAGAAAATCGGAAACTTTTGAGAAAATGTGACAGCGCGGTAGTTTTCCTTCCAAATTTGGTCCCCACACCAAGCAAGCCTCGTGGGGCGCACAGTTCAGAGTTCTGGGTGTATAGCAGGAGAGGAGTAAAGGTCCAGACGTCTACAGAGTTCAGAGTGGCAACTGCAACAGTCTGACGTGTTGCCTCAACTACGTGGATCGCACATCCCTTGCAACAGCCTTTCCATTGGTCAGAGTTATGGAAATTAGCCCCCTTGACCAAAAGATGCTCTTTTCTGAAAGTTAAAGTCAAATATACCGTGTTGTTTTTTTTAAATATAATGACAACTGCTTATTAAGATAGTATGTAATGAGTTGTGTATGGGTGTTGCGGTCCGTAAGAGCTAAGCGGAATTAAACGGAGTTAATGAGAAGTCCACGTTGGACAAAATAGTCCCATGTCCTCTCTGGTACACAGGCTGCAGTCTCCTGTGGCTATCGTTCAGGTCGAGGACAAAATTCATGCAGTTAAAAGTTGGGTGCAGCAAGCAGGGTGATTCGATTGATGACCAAGCTGCAGCTTTAGATTAGTTTACAGATGAGATGGATCATGGCAGGTTCCGAATCCCCCAGGGCCCAGGCTTGACAACTGGCTTAATGTACTTTAAGGGACTAGTCAACTGTGTTGGTTTCTCATCGTGAATCGCAATATGTGTCATCTAGCCCTTTTATGAGCGTTCTCATCGCAAACTGCGAACAACTCATGCAAGGCGTGTACTGGAACCCTGACACGATCGATTCGTTAGAAGAGGACACAGCCACATGACTCCTGACTTCTGAGTTCATGAGTTGCTCGGCGCTCGGCCCGCCTTGGAATCACATCATTTTTTTAGCATGCAGCCTCGTAACTTGCTCTGCAGAATGTCCTGCAACCGTTTGAAGGTTTGAGGGTGTGCGGGTTGACCAAATTCCACAATTATACTGCTTGTGCAAAATTTGACCATTTCTTGGGATCTTGATTAGAATCTATAATTTCACACGAGTGATAAACTAACACACGCAGCACTCTCACTTGGCAGACATGTTCAGGTACCTGAAGCGTGCAATGTCACGGCTCGTCTGGCCCCTCAGCATATCGAGGCCAGCACCGTTGGGCCCTACACATAAAAACATGGTCATTAAGTCCAAGATGTTGCTCGTCATAGCTATCGTCTTTCTCACATCATACGCCTTCCTCTCATCCATGGTTATGGATGCCACGAATTACAGCCATCTCATTCAGGCATCGAGAAATCTGCATTCGTATATCAAATTGGACCGTTCGTTGTTCACAACATACGCGTTCTTGAAACAGTTCAAGCATTCATCGCCCGCTATCCCATACATTACATCATCCAGACAGTTTGAAGAGTTCCACGTCAACCATTCAGCCACGGCCTATTGGAACAAACTCATCAACGTCTATACACACAAACTCAACACAGATGAATACTTGGAGCAGAATCCTTTGCCCTTTCATTGGGCTGATTGGGTCAACACGTCGCCTGCAAACCCGATCATCAACGCTTATAAGTCTCTGTTACAGAATGAATTCCATGGTAATGAGACTACTTTGCTCAGTGCCATTGATCATACGTGTCAAAATACGATCTTTGACCGTAGAGATAAGTTCTTGGATTTGGAACCTTCAGAAGGCTATTTGAAAGTGTTTGAGCATCTCCAAGGTCTCGGAATATGTGCATCGGTGTATCAATACTATTATCAGATTCTGCCAGAGTATTTGATCTTTGAGACGGAGTACAAGTACTTCAAATGGCCAGTTGACCAGGAACGTCTAGCGGAACCTCTGGGTGTTGATGGGTTGGCAAAGATGTATTTGGGTAAACAGGATTTGACACGGGGTGACAGAAAACACTTCAAAGAGCAGTGTGCTCTCCATGAACATCAAGCTGATGCTATGAGAGATGTTGCTATATCAAAGGGAATAAACACTGAACCCATCCAATTATCACCAACGCAGTTCCCAGCTCGTGAGCTGTTTAAGATGCCAGATATCAACCAGTTGATCAACGAGTACTCTTCCTTGAAGAACCCTACCTTTCAAGATCAAAAGTATCTGAGATTTTTGAATTATTCAAAGAACAATAACGAAAAATTGACAGACCTTAACTTCCCTGCTCCAATGATTGGTAGCGATGGAACACTAGAACTGCACCACTATGACTTCCCATGGGTCAAGCAGATTCTTACATTCAGGGAACGTATGACAGTTGTCCATCACCTGATCAGATCTTGGTTCAAATTCTGTGAACAAACCGGCGTGGTTTCATGGTTCAGCTACGGAAATCTCATTGGTTGGTATCGTCATTCTAGAAACTTGCCATGGGATTCAGATGTTGATGTTCAAACCTCTATTGTTGGTTTGGATACTTTGGGTAGAATGTGGAACAATTCCCTTGTGGTGGAGAATCCAAGAGAAGGTAATGGTCTCTTTTACTTCAGAACAAATCCAACGTATATGCAGCAGAATAACAATCAGTTCATTGATGCTCGTTATGTGGATGTGAAATCAGGTATTTATATTGACATCTCCGCCTTGTGGTTATCCAAGATTGAAATTGATATCCATAAGGATATCCCAAGAGAAGATCTCTACAACTGCAAGCATTATAATGTGTTCCCAAGGGATTTGCTTTTCCCACTACGACGCACGCTGTACGAAGGGGGCCAGGCGTATACCATCAACAAATTTGTATCATACATTGAATATCACTATGGGCCTCAAGCGCTGGATCAACCCCATAGTATGCAGCACAATTGGCAAGCGGACATTGGCATTTGGGTACCCGATGAGATTTGTTCGGGAAGCAAAATCCCAAAGAATAGTACCAGGTGGGACAGTAATGGTGAACTGACGCTCTTTGGTGCTTGCAATGATACTGACCTGTGGAATGATTGGCATAGCACAAGAGAGTCCTTTGCAATCCATAAGCTGGAGCAGAAGTTACTAGAAGAGGGCAAGAACGCCACGCATCTGTCTGAGAAGGACTTGCCATCGTTCCGCCACTTCAACTTTGAGGACTACAACTAGCTAGGCATAGGCATTACGCCTTTATACATAGTTTTAATGACGTACTATCTGAGCATCTAGGCTCTTGCCACACACTACAGTGTATCGTGTAGCCGCTTCGAGCCTTCGGCCTCTGGCTCGGGCCTATACAGTGCGCGTACTTTTACAGCGCATGCAGAGTGACGCAGCTGGTTCTGCCCGAGGCGAGGTATTGGAATTTGGCAGTTGAGCGACCGCCGCAGAGGGCAGATAGCAGCGACTGATGAACCATGAGAGACGCTGTGTCTGGGTCTCTAGGAGCAGAAGAAGATAGTCGTAACTAGAGGACCCAGGGGGACACTGCCCGCAATTGTTCAGTTTGTCAATATGCGTCTGCTCCTGCAGGCATCTCGGTAGGGGCAGGTTGCCCCTGAGCTGGTCGATTATGCAGAAAGCCTGTTCAAGCGGCAACTGGTGTTTCAGATCATAATTAATTCTGACTCTTATGCACAGTTAGCAATGTCAGAGCAGACTGCAGGCGGCGGCAAGACAGAACAAATACCCCTGTGGAACCTGGCGGAAGAATGCATACAAACGCGCCACGTCCTCTCCTGCATTGGCCACCGTCTAGACTCGATGTGGTCCAGTGTCCAGTATCCACTGCTCACCCGTATCTCTCTACACCCGATTGTGTGATTGACAGGGTACTGAAACTGGGCTCGGGAGTCGGTTTCATATCTGATATTTTTTGACCAGTATCTATAAACTTGGAACCTCGCTCGTTTCATTGACCTGATCTCAGATCCCTTAGTGGAGTGAGTCTGAATACGGTTGGATATGCTTCCAACGTTCAAACGCTCGAATACTCTTGCAATGATACTGCTCCGACGCATACAACGGGTCATTTCACTCGTAGTCTCCATGGCGATGTTGAAGAGACCTCTGAGTCTCAACCAGCAGAATGTTCTTGTAAAGTTCAAGATGATTCTCATTATGACACTGGTGTGTATCACGTCGAGTATGTTCCTCTCGTCCCTCAGGCTCAGTGCTGCGAACTACAACAACATGGTCGATGCTTCCAGAGATGTAACACTTTACCGCAAGCTCAACGGTGCGCTGTTCCAAACTAAGGGTTTTCTAAGGGTGATGAGAGCCACTGCCTCATCGACGCTCAACAGCAGCACCAATAGAAACCTTGATCATTTCCATGTGAATCAATCTTCCACAGCATACTGGAGTCGGCTCATAGAGGTGTACTCCAACGAAAAAGACCCACAATTGTACATGGAACAGAACCGACTGCCATTCCATTGGGCTGACTGGGTCAACACTACACCAGCAAATCCAATTATAAATGCTTATGATACCCTGGTGGAGGAAGAGTTCGAGGGAGATGACGACTTGTTGTTCCAGGAAGTCAACAAAATCTGCCTCAACAGGATCTATGATAGAGCAAGGGGTCCTGCTCAGGAGTTTGAACCAAACGTTGAGAAAATTACAGTGCTTGATCAGATGCTGGAAATTGGCATATGCTCATCAATATACCAGTATTACTACCAACAGCTGCCTGATAATATTGTCTTCGAGACTGAGTACAACTACTTCAAATGGCCTGTACAAAAGCAACGTCTTGAAGCTCCATTGGGAGTGGATGGTTTGGCAAAGATGTACAACAGGAAAGGGGAGTCGCAATCTTTGACAAAGTCAGAGAAGGTACATTTCACTGAACAAAGTGCTGAGAATTTCAGACAAGCAGAGAGCTTGAAGGAGATTGTTGCCAACGCTTCAAAGGGACTGAATACCGATACCATCTCATTACAACCGTATCACAATCCAAGTCCTGAAGATTTCCAAATGCCAAGTATTGATGCACTGATCAAAGAGTTTAAAGAGAAGAAAAACAAGACACCAAGTGATGAAAGGTATTTGAAATTTCTAAGATACTCAAAGGATAACGTTGCAGACGCCAATGTGTTTAATTTTCCATATCCACAACTCCACGTCGATAAAGACCTGCAGCTGCATCATTACAACTACCCGTGGGTCAAACAAATGCTGTCCGTTAAGGAACGTAGCACTGTTGTGCATCACTTGATTAGATCGTGGTTTAAGCTCTGCGAGCAAGCTGATGTTATTTCATGGTTCAACTATGGTAACTTGATTGGCTGGTATCGGTATTCAAGAAACTTACCATGGGACACTGATGTTGATGTCCAACTCTCTATTGCCGATTTGGATAAGTTGGGAAGACATTGGAACAATTCTCTGGTCATTGAAAATCCAAAGCATGGTAATGGCCTCTTTTGGCTACAGACCACGCCATTCTACCTTCAACAGAATGACGAGCAGTTCATTGATGCCCGTTATATTGATGTAAAATCTGGGATTTACATTGATGTGTCTGCCTTGTGGTTATCTGAACGTGATACACCTGAGAAGTATAGGAATGAACCTCGTGAGGAGGTCTACAACTGCAAGCATTACAATTGGTTTCCATCTAGTATGCTGTTCCCATTGAGACGTACCCTCTATGAAGGTGGGCAAGCTTATACTATCAAAAACTATTCAAGATTCCTCTTGGATCAATATGGATCCATCTCCAAAACTCAGATGAATAACAATCAATATAACTTTCAGGAGGATATTGGTATGTGGGTTCCAGACGAAGTGTGTACCAGAGAGAGGGCCCCGGTGACGGAGGATAGATTTGATTCCGCTGGTGAATTGACGTTGATTGGGGCTTGTAATAACACCGTTATTTTGGAAGAATGGAGAGGTTCGAAGAAGTTGCATGCCATTCATAAAGAGGAATTTAAGCTTTTGGAAGCCGGCCAAAATGCATCACACTTGTCGGAGCATGACTTGTCATGGTTCCGTCAGTTTGATTTTACAGAGTACTACTAACTAGTGCCAATCTGAACAATGACCCTATGGATAGAACCACAGCATTACAGATTGGCGAGTTTAATGCTCAAATTGCTGACTTTTTTCGATGGTTTGAGAGGGCATGTATAGACATATGGACACTGATTCTCTTGTTAACATCCAAACACTTGATACACTATACATGAACCATATATAATCATTCAGCGTAGCTTGAACAAGGATCTTCGAATGAGCAAAATGCTGTACGACTTAGATGGAGTCTGCAATTTTCATTTGATTGCTGATATTTGTTCAAGCGTTGATGCGCAGCGTAGAGTAAATAATCACCAGCCATCCTCCATATCAAATACACAGAGTCCTGAATCCTTAACAGTCAAGACTGAATCAAGCCCATTGATCCTCATGACTCGATGGTCAGTAGCCTGAGACTCTGAGCCTCTGACGTCATTCAAGAATCAATATACAATATAATTGTGCATCAGTGGTTACCGACGACGTCTATCGATCATAAATGTTGCAGTCAGGCGTCGATGGATAATTGTTTCAAAAATTTTCCCCGCAGGCCGCATATCTGGCTTATCGTGAGATTTCGTTAAAATGGTCGTGAACGAATAACCAGATGCTATTTGTAAGAAAGATTTAGTGATGAGAAATTTGGATAAACAGATCTATAAGCTAATAATCGAAGAAGAGGAAAAAATTATTAATTTGCATAAGTACTTCGGTATGCCTCTCATTAAATCTGTTGAATAGTTTAGTTGTTGAGGAATTTTGACGAAAAATCTTAATTGAAATTTCAACATCAATATAGTGGGTTCTAGATAGCATACTATCATGATATCACAACTGCTGAACTGCACTACAAATCTGACATACTGTGGTCAACTTTATATTTTAGCTTTGGGCGATTAATGGAGGAGCAGCGCTACGTAGCTGATCGCCCAACATACTCTTCGGCGACGCTTTAGCAGTCCCGAGAGATAGCTGACTCGAAGCTGAACTCTTTAGACGATAAAAAAAGCACTGGGATGAACGTCTACAAAGAGTTTAGTTAGTTAAATCAAACATATATCTATTCTATAAACCTCATTAGACATATCAAACCCATATTCATCAGAAATTAAATCGTTAACAAATCATTCGGCAGCCTTGTTAACACTGGCAGTCAACTGAGCCTGCTTGACCAAGTTGATTGGAGCATCCATAACTGGCAACATAACCTCAATCATTCTGATCTTGGAGTTCTTTGCGAATTCGGCATCGTTACACAATTCCTCGAATTCACCAGTGGTGGAGACTCTGAGGGCTTCGTAGTTCTTTGCACCGAAAGTTGGCAACAAGGCCAAGTGGTCCCAAGATTGAATATCGTTGTAACCAGCCTTCTCACCGTGGATCAATCTCTCAATGGTGTAACCGTCATTGTTCAAGACAAAGATGTATGGAGTCAAACCCCATCTGATCATGGTAGAGATCTCCTGGACAGTCAACTGCAAGGAACCATCACCAACGAACAAGATGACTCTCTTCTCCTTGTCAACTTCCTCAGCACCGGCGACAGCACCAAGAGCAGCACCAACGGAGAAACCAATAGAACCCCACAAGACCTGGGAGATACCAGTGGTGTTGTTTGGGAATCTTGTCTCGACGATACCGAAAGCAGAGGTACCAGTCTCAGTGATCACGACATCACCCTCACGCAACCAAGAGGACATCTTGGTCCAGACCCACTCTTGGGTCAATGGAGTATGTGGAGAAGATGGGGAGTTGGTCAACTTCAAGGTTGGGACTGGAACTGGAACGTAGTTGGTAACACATGGCTTGATAGCCTCAACCAACTTCTCCAAGACGAACTTGAATTGGACACCTGGGAAGGTGGCGCTCTTGATCTTGATGTAGTCGGAGTGCATCTCAACAATGTTGTTAGTCTTGTAAGAGTAAGAGAAGGAACCAGTGTTGAAATCGGACAAGATGGCACCGATGGACAAGACCAAGTCAGCAGACTCAACAGCCTCCTTAACATCTGGCTTGGACAAAGTACCGACGTAGACACCACCGAATCTAGGGTGCTGCTCATCAACACCACCCTTACCCATTGGGGTGACAAAGGTTGGGAATTGGGTAGCATCAATCAAAGCCTTAGTCTCAGCCTTGACATCGTGACGGGAAGCACAGGCATCGACCAAGATGACTGGGTTCTTAGCCTTCTTAACCATCTCACAGATGGTCTCGATGACCTCAGCCTCAGAAGATGGGTCATTTGGCTTCAAGGACAAGTCAATTGGGGTGTTCAACAAGGAAGCTGGGACCATGTCATCGACCAAGTTGGCTGGGAGAGCCAAGTAGACTGGTCTCTGGTAGACGTAAGCAGTTCTGATACAACGGTCAATCTCAGCAGCGGCGGAGTTAATGTCCTTGATGAAAGCGGTGGTCTGGGAGATGTTGGAGGACATTCTGTGGAAGACGGTGAAGTCACCGTTACCCAATGTGTGGTGCAAAAGCAATTGCTTGGCCTGGGAGGAGATGGATGGCACACCGACGATGTGCAAAAGACCAACGTGTTCGGAGTAGGAACCTGCAATACCGTTCAGGGCAGACAACTCACCAACACCGAAGGTGGTGATGATGGCAGCGAGTCTCTTGACACGAGAGTAACCGTCAGCAGCATAGGCGGCGTTCAACTCGTTGGCGTTACCGGCCCATCTCATGCCATCAACCTCGTACAACTTGTCAAGAAGGGACAAGTTGAAATCACCTGGCAAACCAAAGACGGTTTGGACATCGACCTGGTTCAATCTCTCGAAGAGATAACGACCCAAGGTAATTTCGCTCATGATGATGTTTGTTTGTTTGTTTGTGTGTGTGTAATCCAATGAATTGAATCGATGGGGAATAACAGCAAGCGAGAAAGGGGAACCTAAGGTGCCCCACGATGCTGTTTATATACACAGGGGGGCGCACCTGGTGGTTGGCACCATGCGCCTGCACTGGGTAATCGAAGTGTGCGCGAACCGTTGCATAAACGCATAGGCATAAAGGCATGGACCGATCATCAATGGGGCCATTTGCAACATATTGCAAGGCTGTCAGCTGAGCGTGCAGGTGGGCCCGTTCCTCAGGCTGATCTCGGGAGCCTAAAGGGAGGGGGGACACCGCATGGTTTCATGTGGGCGATGCTCTCTCTCTGCCCGACTTCCAAGGGTCAACTGGCATGTGGCATGCCACAGAAAAGATTGGAGAACTACGGGGTGGCTAAATAATGTTGCTGTCCTGACCCGTCACCCTTATTTGCCCACTCAACAAAGAATGTCGTACAGGTGTGGGCCGTGGGCCGTGACGTTCTGGGTACACAGGACATCTACATGGACGGTGTGCGGCTGTAGCCCCATACGAATTACACAATCCGAATGGGCCCCTATTGAGCACAAACCCCGTCCGAAATTCGAGTATTATCTAGCTTCACCAGAACCTGTCCGTCCCATGTGATATTCAAGACTGCATGAATGCACTGTCAATATGGTCGGAAAGCCTGGAATCTGCTGGAATCATAGTTAAAAGTCACTTATATTTAGCACTAGCTTCATCTGCATCACCTTGGTGAGGCAGTTGATGTTGCACTTTCATTCTAGTTGATGCCATTAACTTACAGCAATGCCCCAAATGACTGCTCCGACACTCAGCACCGAACACTACCTTAGGTCACATTGCTCATTGCAGGCTACAGTGCTGGTACATAGTGTCATAGTCAGTGGGTCCAGGACTCCAGTTGGGCCGTGGCCACAGTCTAGCCCCTACAGACTCGCATCAACTTTCAGCCACCCAATTGACCCCATCAATTGAGCAAAATCAAGCGATGTTTGAGTGTTCTCTGCATAATGAACCACATGATATTCAAGCGGGTGCACCAGGCCACTCACATTTTTCCGAAGGTGGCCCGATCAAGAATTCTATTTTTCCGAAAGTGGCCCGACCGTATTCCATGTTCTCGCTGCGTGGTGCAGTGGCTGTCTGATGGAAAGAGGTGAGAGTTCGATTCTCTACTGATCCGTTGTAATTCCCAATTCCACCCGATTACGTCAGTGTGCTGATTCTCTAACAATTCAACGGGAGGAAACAACAACCAGGCGTACAACCCAAGGCGCACAGCACACAGGGCATCCCACAACGTTTGTTGTCACAGCATTCCGACACACCGAACTCTAAGCAGTATCATTCCCTCAGCAAGAGACATACACAGCCATTGCGTAATTGTCTGATCAGGAGCCACCGACCGGAATTGCCACTTGTTCACGTTATATTATCCCTCTCGTCTAAGAAACCTAAACACTTCACGTAAGCGGGATACCACTAGCTGGGACAGTGCCACGCTCACAGAGAAATATGAGTGCTGATAGTTCAGTGGATTCAGAACAACAGGACGCCCTGGCAGTTGAAATTTCGCCAGAGGAGTCCATGAAGCGACAATGCATTGCACAGGGCACATCCATTGATTTCACATTTGCACACGCGCAAATCCTCCCACCGATTGAGGATGAGATCGTGGATTCCATCGGTGCCTTCACATGGGAGATCAAGGAGTACAGACAACTCACAGAGGAGAGAGCACGCAGTCCCGTGTTCAATGTTGGAGGCTGGGATTTCAATATGTTGCTCTTCCCCAAGGGGAATGCCCAGAGCAACGTGGCGCTCTACCTGGAGCCACAACCTGAATCTGTCGTTGACGGTGAATCTGGAGAAGTCATTCCCAAGAACCCGAGATGGTATGTCTGTGCACAGTTTACGTTGATCTTCTCCAATCCTCGTGATCCAAAGAATTGTGTCATTAGCACGTCTCATCAAAGATTCTCCAAATATGCCACAGACTGGGGATTCTCAAACTTTGTTGACTTGAGACAGTTGTACACTGCACGCAGAGAATTCTCTGCACCACTGATATGGGATGATAAGTTGAATGTCACGGCCTTTATCAAAGTCTTGAAAGACCCAACTGGAGTTCTCTGGCACAACTTCCTAGATTATGACTCGAAAAAGGAGACTGGATTTGTCGGTTTCAAAAACCAAGGTGCAACCTGTTATCTCAACTCGTTGTTGCAATCCTATTTCTTCACAAAGAGTTTCAGAAGAGCTGTGTATCAAATTCCAACTCAAGGGGAATCACCAACTGATAGTGTGCCTTTGGCATTACAAAGAATCCTTTACCAATTGCAACGTTCAGAGGAAGCTATTGATACTTTGGAACTAACAAAATCATTTGGTTGGGATACGGGTGACGCATTCACCCAACATGACGTTCAAGAGCTGAACAGAATTCTGATGGACAGGCTAGAGACAAGAATGAAGGGAACACCCGTGGAGAACGTTCTGAACAAGACTTTTGTCGGTAAGATGAAGAGTTACATCAAGTGCATCAATGTGGATTATGAGTCTGCAAGAATTGAAGATTTCTGGGACATCCAGTTGAACGTTAAGAACTTGAAGAACTTGACAGAATCATTTCAGAACTATGTTGAGGTTGAAGTCATGGATGGCGAGAACCAATATGCTGCCCAGCACTATGGGTTGCAAGATGCAAAGAAAGGTGTCATTTTTACAGAATTCCCAACTGTGCTTCATCTGCAGTTGAAGAGATTCGAGTACGATTTTGATTATGATTCCCTTGTTAAGATCAACGATCGTCATGAGTTCCCTGAATCTATCGACTTGAGTCCATTCATGGAACACTCCGATGGTGAATGCATGTATGACCTGCATGGTGTCTTGGTTCACTCCGGTGATATCTCCACTGGTCATTATTACGCTATGATCAAACCGGATAATTCCGATGCCTGGTACAGATTTGACGATGACAGAGTTTGGAAAGTCACAAAGAGAGAAGCCTTTGATCAAAATTTTGGCATTGATCCACTCCCACAACATGAGCTGATGAAAATGACAAGAGGTAAGGCTCAACAGTATCAACTGCGTCGTCATACAAGTGCATACATGCTGGTATACATCAGGAGCTCTGAAGTTGACAACGTACTACAGGAGGTTACCGACGATGATGTTCCAGAATACATATCCACGGAGGTCAACAAGGAATTAGTTGAATTAGCCAAGAAGCACAAGGAGATGGAGGAATTGCATCTGTACCTGAACATCAACTTCTTTACAAATGAATTGTTTCAAAGATATCAAGGGTTTGACCTTGCGGCCAACAAACACTTTGTGCAGCATGGGCTTTACAGCGAAGAAGATTTTCCTCACACAATCAAAGCACTGAAGACAATGAGGTTTGTTGACCTATATCCTGAGCTCAAGGAGAAGTTTGGCATCGATCCCGAGACTGTCAATTATTGGGCCATGTCATACAGACGCAACCATACTTTGAGACCCACATCGCCATTGGACATCAATGACATTACCGTGGATGACCTGTTCCAAATGAGGTTCTCAAAGAAGTATGCGCAGATGAACATCTGGATAGAACAACCGGAACTGGAGTTATTTGCTACCGTGCCAAAATCATTGAGGATTATGGACGATGATATCGTTGTGCTTGATGACACCGAAAACGTCATTCGATCAACCAAGTTGTTGATATTCATCAAATACTTTGACGTTTCCACGCAGACTTTGAAGGGCTTGACACATATGATTGTCAACGAGGAATGTTTGATTGAGTCGACCATTCCGGCCATAAAAAGGGCTTTATCAATTTCTGAGAAACATAGCCTATCATTGTTTGAAGAGATCAACCAAGGTACCATTGAAGAGGTGAATACAAAGTACAGCTTCTACAAGTCTGAGCTGGGTAACGGTGACATTGTTTGTGTTCAGAAGACCCCACAACTGGAGCCTGATTTGATATCTTTGGATCCAAGCGACATCTATCCGTTGTACCAATCTGCCTCTGACTTCTACTCGTTCTTGGCCTACAGAATTCACATCAAAGTGCAACCACTCATTCAACCTTCTGATGACGATTTTGTTCTGATCAATGAAGCCCCAGAGTTGGATACCATTGACATGTGGATATCTCGATTGGCATCACAAGAGGAGTTGTCCACGAGAATTGGCAGAGCTATTAATAAGGATCCGAAGAATCTGAGGATCTTTGCTAATTACAACGGAAACAGAATCCCATTGCATTCTACGATGTGCGTTTACGACGTAATTCCAAAGGGGTACCAATCTGACTCCATCCCATTGTTTGAATATGAGATGTTAAACGTCGCATTGAAACATCTGGAGAATATGACCGCTGTCAGAGTCCACTGGTTGAGTTCTGGGTATTGTCATTACAGCGATTATGAATTTTTGATTGAAAAGGATGGCACTGCAGCGGATTTAATCAATAAGATGCCATCAAAGATTGGATTCCCTGAAGATCAGAGATCTTCAGTTTTGTTATGGACAAATCTTAATTGCAGATTCAGCCAGGTTATCTCTCCAGCTATGGACTTGATATTCCCACATGAGGGCACACAGTTGTTTGCAGCATTGCTCCCTGAGGAGAAGAAGGTTCTTGATGAAAGGTACTTTGCCAATGAAGATCAAGACGGCGATATTGAGGTGCCCTCGGATGAGCCTGAGGTGCCCTTGTCGAGATTGGTTGCCGTGCTTCAATTCTACAAAGTTCCATCCAATCTGCACGGTATCTCTTTCATTTTTGAACTTCTCCCTGACGAGCCACTATTACAAACCAAGGAAAGACTACAGAAGAAGATGGGACTTGGCCAGAAGGAATTTGCAAAGGCTCAGATGTGCGTTTGGGATCTCAATAGAAAGGCACCAGTGTACATGACCGATGATGACATTGTGCTCTATGACGAGGTTGCAGACGATGAGTTCTTGTGCCTCGACTTGCCCGACCGTACTAGTCGTATGGGTGTTCACCAGGGTGGCGGTATCTCCATTAGATAAAGTTGTGGCTGTTGTGTTCCTCGCATTCTATACCAGTGCGACCTATGGTATTTTTTCGTTTATATACAAATGTCTTGTGCTTTATGAGGTTGGATTCCAGCCGGCTGTAATAATTAAACGTACTATAAAGAAGGCGGTCAGTTCGAAGCTGCCGCTGTCAGTTTGGTGCTTTCCCATTGTTCTCTCCGAAGTTGTGTGCTGCTTAGCTTGTTCTCAAAACCATCATCCTCCTCTCCGCCAATCACATTAACTACATGGACTCTGAGCTCGTTGAATCCACGTTCTCTTCTCGTCTTGTTGATGAATTCAGCGCCTTTGATTGTCTCTCTGCTCACGATGAGTGCGTCAATGTCCGCGATGGTGCCTGTAGGACCACATACATCACGAATGGGCACTGCGTCAACTTCCAGGTGGGGCTTCACCCTTGCGAGGAAGTCCTTAACGGCACGCACCCTGTCTTCATAACTCTGAAGGAACTCAGGGAACTTCTTGTTCTTCAGGAGCTCGTGGTCTGTGACGCCCACGATGAGCTTGTTCTTCGTCACGAAGGCAGATGCAGTCAGGAGCATCTTGTGTCCGTCATGGAAGTGGTCAAAAGTGCCACCAACTGCTGACACCTGGTGAATCGACTCCTCACTTTCATCATGGTCGTTCATGATCGTGCTTGGTGTCGTAGATGATCTTTGCACGCTGTGTAGTTCCAACTGCTCCTTGCTGTCATATCCCCAGTCATGGAAGGCGTCATCGGAAGGATCAATGACACAGGCATTCCACGTCTGCTTCTGCTCCAAGAAGTGTTCGTTATACAGCACTGTGACATACACCCGTGGCTTCCCCAACCGAGTCAGGATGTCTGTACATAGCGTGTATGTTGTAGCCAGGACACCGTCCAGCACGTTCAAGTGCGTGATCTTCCGAGTGACGAGCACGTCCAGCTGGCCTTCATCTGGCAGAAGAAGAGCAGCTTTTTCAAGCAGAGTGTCATAGGAGTGTACAGCAGTGCAATCATCAAGCAAAACGAGCACAGATTCCTTCATTGGCGTTCAATTGGTGTGAGTTGCCAGCTAGCCTCCTCAGTTTTGGGTGGTGCGAAATGTGAAAAGTTTCGTTCGGAACATCAACAAAGGCGTGCGAGGCCCCAAAAGATCACCAGAATGGCCTCTGAGGAAAGTGCAGTGGCTCAGACCGAGTATGAGAGACTCAAGAAGCTGAGCGAGAGTGGCATTTATGTTCCACCAGCCAGATTGCGCGCGCTGATGTCGGAGATGAGCGTTGCTAAGGGTTCAGCTGAGATGCAGAGGATGAACTGGGAACAGCTGAAGAAACAGATCAACGGGTCCGTGAACAGGGCGAACACAGCGAACATCGCAACCATAATCAAGGAGCTGCTCAGAGTGAACTTGAACAGAGGAATGGGATTGCTGGTGCGCCAACTGATGAAGGCACAAAGCCAGGCATTATCCTTCACGCCAGTGTATGCTGCACTAGTTGCAGCACTGAATCCGAACATCCCACAGATTGGAGAGCTACTCATAGCTAGACTCGTGCTTCAGTTTAGAAAGGCATATAAGAGAAACAACAGGGTGATTTGCCTCTCTTCAACGGCGTTTTTGGCCCATCTATGTAATCAGCAGGTCTGTCACGAGATTGTTATCCTTGAGATATTGCACTTGCTTCTGATGACGCCCACCGACGACTCTGTGGACATTTGCTGTGGAATTCTCAAGCATTGTGGACTCTTCTTGCAAGAAGTTAGCTCCAGTGCTTTGTCAGAGTTGTTTGAGAAGCTTCGAGTACTGTTACAAGAGGGCAAACTCCAGAAGAGAACACAGTATATGATTGAGATCTTGTTTCAAATACGGAGAGACGGATACAAGGACCATCCTATCATACCAAAGGGTCTCTCTCTAGTGAATGAAGAAGACCAAGTTACCCACAAGGTGAGGTTGGATGATAAGCTTAAGGCACAGGATGACTTGAACGTTTTCTGCGTTGATCCAAAGTACGACGAGAATGAGGAAGCTTATACCACACTTCGTCAGAAGATCCTTGGTAATGAAATAGAGGACCTCAGTGATGCGGATGAACCTAAAGAATATGATAGTGGCTCTGATCATGAGAACCTTGAGGGTGGAACCCAACTGCTAACCCAAGTGCATCAAAAACAACAAGAGGCTCAACAACCACAGATGAAGATCCAAGACATGACAGAAAGTAATTTGACCAACTTCCGTAAAACCATATATCTCATCCTTAAAGGTTCAATGTCTGCTGACGAGGTCGTGCACAAGATCACCAAGATGGCTGTTAAGCAAGATGAACAACCGCGAGTGGTGGAAATCTTGGTACAAGCATGTTCTCAAGAACGTACATACTCCAAGTACTACGGTACCACAGGTGAAAAGCTCATTGGACAATCAGCATCCTGGGGTAAGAGCTTTGCTATTGTGTTTAGCGAGGGCTATGAAACGATTCATAGACTTGAGCCTAATCAACTGAGAAACGTCTCCAAGTTCTGGGGTCACTTACTTGCAAGTGATGCGCTTGGTTGGGAGGCTCTGGAGTGTATCAAGTTAACCGAAGCTGATACCTCGAGCGCGGGCAGAATCTTTATCAAGTTTGTGTTTCAAGAACTTGTTGAAGAGCTGGGCATTCCTCATCTGAAGGAGAGATTTGACGAGGACTACATCAAACCATACGTGAGTGGCATATTCCCACAGGACGATTCTCAGCATCTCCAGTTTTCGATTAATTACTTCACAGCCATCGGTCTGGGTATTTTGACTGATGGAATGAGAGATTCTCTTGATGAATTAAAGAGAAAGAGATTGGAGGAGAGGGAGAGAGGGAGAGATGGACGCTCAAGATCAAAGTCGAGATCCTACAGTCGTACTCCATCGCACTCCAGGTCAAGGTCACGCTCGCGGTCGTTATCGTATTCAAGATCGCGGAGCCCGTACTCTCGCACTCCTTCGAGATCACCACGCCGTCCTTATTCAAGAACACCAAGTCCGTACTCACGAACACCATCAAGATCACCTGCACGTCATAACCGATCAAGATCACCAAAACGTCCTTATGCGAGATCTCCAGGAAGGGAGAGAAACCCTGTTGATACTCCAAAAGAGGACCAATCTCTGGATTACAGAGACAGCCTGCGATACAGAGGTGCTGCGCTGAAGGACCAGAACGAGGAGTTCAAAAAAAGTGGCTTTGCCGGTGGTAGAGAGTATGGAAGAGGGGGTTACAAAGGAAGAAGATAGAAAGGAGCCAGCATTAGTTAATTCACCTTGTAATAAGAAGTCTTACGTCCACCGAGCTGCGTGTGTAACTGTGTTATGTGTTATATAGCTGCTGGTGTGTCTGGTTTACAAGATTTTAAAGCTTAAGAAAAAAGGATAAGAGTAAAAAGGTATAAAACCGTATGGTAAAAGAAGAAAAGACGACACTGGATTGTGTCACTTTCTGAGAAAAGATAAAACAGTAGTCAAAAAAAGGGAACAAGAGTTGGTATCAACTTCACAAAAAAGATACTCTTGAAGATCTTTACAAAATACCCCAATACTTCTCACAGTTCTGGGAACCATCAGCCTTCCACAAGTCATCGAAGGCAGTGAATAAGATAGCAGAGCTACCACAGCTGGCCTTGATAGAGGAAATAGCAGCAGATTGAGCAGCTGGAGAGGCAATGGCGGCACCATAAGTGTCACCCTGGTGTGGCCAGCCGGTCTCAGTAACAAAGACGGTCTTGGAGCCACCACAAGTGGTCCAGACTCTCTGAATCTGCAACAACAACCACTCACCGGCGTTAGCAGCCTCGGTGTTGTAGTCGAAGTAAGCGTGAGCGTTAATGGCAATGTAGTCAGAGATGTCACACAAACCTGGGTTGTTGATGGTGGCAACGTGAGTGTCAACAGAGACAACTGGACCAGTGTAACCAGCAGCAGTCAAAGCAGATCTACCAGCGGAAACGTAACTGGCAATCTGGCTAACGGAAGCAGCACCAGAGTTAACCAACTCGTTACCGATAGAAACGGTATAGACATCGGACCAAGAACCATGGGCAGAGACGGCAGCAGCAATCTCAGAAATACCAGCCTCAATTTGGTCCATAAAGAAGATACCCAAGAACAACTTCTGGTTTTTAGCCTTAGCCTGCATGACATTCTCAACCTGGCTACAGTCAACACCGTACAATCTGATGATTTCGTAACCGGTCAACTCAGCCAAGTCGGATTTAACCTCAGCAAGGGTCTTACAGTTACCAGAAGAGGTGTAAGGGGAGTAAGTGATACCCTTACCAGAAGAGAAGGAAGAAGAGCTGTCAGAAACTGGGAGAGAAGCAGCGGAAGCAGTGGCGGCAGCAGCCTGAGTGGTAGTAGCAGCAGCAGTCTGGGTAGTATGAGTAGAAGCACCGGCAACCTGGTCCTGCATCTGGACAGTGGTAGCAACAGAGGCTGAAGCGGCCAGAGCAGTGTCAAGCTGGGAGAAGACGACAGTGGTGGAAGCACCACCGACAACCTGAGGAACATCAGCAGTGATATAGACAACCTCGGTCTCAGTGACGTAGACAACGTCACGCTTGTGCTCGTTGTGGACATGGCCAGCAGCTGGAGCAGCAGCGACGGAAGCTACCAAAGAGGCGGCGACCGCAGCGGTCTTCATCATGGAGGAGAACAACATATTGTCTAGTAGCAAGAGTTGTTTAGAAAAGGAGTGAATAGACGAGGCAGATCCTTAGGAAGAAGTGAGTGTCAAAAGAGTGAACGAAGTAGTTGGTGTTTGCGTGGGGACCTGAGCTCTAACTCTGTGTAAAGGAAGGAACAGTAGTACGTGATACTCGTGAAGAGGGCAGCAAGTTGATATACGGGAGAAAAAGGGGATCTTGTTGTGAAAAAAAGAATGTCGGGCGTTGTTTTCCCTAGACCGCCTAGTCCCAAAACTTTGAGATCCTCAAACTCAAAAACTTGGCAGCGGGACTTGCGCCTGGGCAGGAGAATTGGAATTGCGCGACGTGGCGCGTGGGCGTCAAATGTGTCATGATTGAGGCAGGGCGAGCGTGTTAGATGATCTGGGAGGCGACATGATGACCGCTGAGCGCGTTATTACACTCAAGACTCGATAGACCAACGACGGATCCTCTCGTATTGTATGGAGGACGCTAAACGTAAACAAATCGCAGAGTTTCAAGTTCGGGGCCACTGATTGAGTTCGAGACCTTGAACTTAAGATCCAGACAAGGGGTTGTTCGTACATGGGTGTCTTATATGTGAAATATCATGGTGCAAGTAACCATTAGGCGCAGAGTCCATAGAGTGCAACGGATAGAGAATGGGGTGTCTCTTACGGCTGAACTTCCTACGACCCACAAGTGTGTACCTCCTTTACAGCTCACTTGCTCTTATTCCTCCTTTTAACACTCTCACTGCATATTGTAGTGCACCTCCGGGACAAACGGAGCGAGTCCCGCCCAGTGATCCGGGGGGACTAAAACTTACGGTACGGCCCGCACATTCCAGATGAGGCGAAAAGAAAATCAAAACAAAAAGATCTGAAACATAAACAAACCGCTGTTTGAACAGAAGCTGTTGGATGGTTTGGACGCCTGTGATTGGATGTGGCAGGTCAAGGTTGAAACCTTGAGCAACCAGACGAGAACAGTGATCCATTTGAACGAACAGCATCGATGTATGAATGACCCACGGGTGTTTGAAACATTTGGCGCGTACCATGTCTGTAGACTCATGCGCACCTTCATGCCTTTTGCCAATGCTCAGTTTTCATTGGCTGTCGAGCAGAACTTGAGACTCAGGAGCATTCCAGCTGGTAAGGCCACGTACGAAGGCCGAAGTTAAAGTTTACAAGCTCATCCAGACACCACAATCGATTAGGTAATTGTTTATTTGTTTGTTTACATTTCGCTGGAGGATGTAGCGTTCTTTAACAGCACTTTGGAATATATGGCAGTTGACACAGAAACGATGAGAGTTCCAGAGAGTTCCACGGATCATAGCCACAAAAACACACAAGCGGTCATGTCTCTATTTGTCAACACAGCAATTCAGCTGGCGGTATAATCAACCGGCTATAACCAGATCCACAGATACCATGTCAGTTGTGGACCCTGGAGAAGACCTCAGAGGGAATGATGACGGCGGTCCAGGACCACAGACGCTGGGAGCCGCTGTCCCAGATATTCTCCCAAGAGACCTCAACGATGGAGTTGCTGGTATTGAACACGATGGTCAAAAGGACGGCGTACCAGAGGAGGGCGGGTCTGCAAAGTCCTTACCGCCAGACGTCGATCATTACCCTTCTTGGAACGACACACAGTTCCTCCCGCCTCCTATAACTGAGAAAGAGATCAGTTCGGTATTCCACAACTTACAACTGAAGTTTGGGTTCCAGAAGTCCAGTATGGAGAACATGTTTGACCACATGATGGTGCAGTTGGATTCAAGAGCTTCTCGTTTCGGCGCTGCCCAGGCTTTGGTCTCGCTACACTCTTCATACATAGGTGGAGAACATGCAAATTATCGAAAGTGGTTCTTTGCCGCCCAACTCGATTTAGATGAAGAAGTTGGTTTCTCAAACATGAAGTTGTACGGTCGTGGGCACGCGCACAACAAGAAGATTGCCAAACAGAAGAATATCGACCTCAAGGAACAGAGACGTAAGGCAAAAGAGACGCAAGACGAATTCAAGGATAATTGCATGAAGATTCAGTTTACACCGGAGGAGTTGGAACGTAACTTTGATTTCATGATCGCCCATTATAAGTGGAACATGAAGATGCAAGACCTTACCGTCTCACAGCAAATCGAGCAGATTGCTCTTTACTTGTTGATCTGGGGTGAGGCAAATCAACTGAGATTTTTACCTGAATGTCTTTGTTTCATCTACAAGTGTGCATATGACTACTATGTGTCCAATGAGTGTCAATCTCGTCATCAACCTGCACCAGAGGGCCAGTTTTTGGATATGGTCATTACTCCACTTTACCGATTCTTGAGAGATCAGGTATACACAGTCGCAGAAGACGGAGCGATGCATCGTCGTGAAAGGGACCATAAGGATATCATCGGATATGACGATGTGAACCAACTTTTCTGGTATCCTGAAGGTATCGAGAGAATCCGTACGAAGACAGGGAAGGAAAGATTGGTTGATATCCCACTTTGGCAAAGATACCTCTGCTTGGCCGACGCTGATTGGGATAGGGCATTTTACAAAACTTATCGCGAGACAAGATCCTGGCTCCATGTGGCAACAAACTTCAACCGTATCTGGATAATACACCTTTCTTCATTTTGGTTCTTCACCTGCTTCAACTCTCCAACGCTTTATACTAAGGATTATCAGCAGTTGTTGGATAATCCGCCTACAAAGCAAAGTCAATATTCCGCAATGGCTCTCGGTGGGACCCTTGTCTGTCTTATTCAACTTGTTGCAACAGTTGCTGAATGGACTTTTGTTCCCAGAGAATGGCCAGGCTCACCGCAATTGTTGGTGAGATTTGCTGCCTTGTTGGTGATCACATTGATTAATGTCTTACCCTCTGTCTTTATTTTCGGTTACTTTGATCTCCAGACGCATTCACAGGCTGCATATATCCTATCCATTGTTCAGTTAGTAATAGCTGTGTTCACCACTGCATATTTTGCTTGGAGACCACTCGGGTCCCTTTTCAACTTCAGGTCTTTCTCCAAGCTGAAGCGATCGCATGTCTCCTCACAAACGTTCACAGCCTCGTTTGCAACACTTCAAGGAAGAAGTTATTGGTTCTCCATCTTTCTCTGGTCTGTAATCTTTACGGCAAAGTACATTGAGTCGTACTTCTTCTTGACCTTGTCCATAAGAGATCCGATTAGAGTTCTTTCCATCATGGATATGAGCCGCTGTGTGGGAGATGTATACCTTGGAACTTTCCTTTGCCGTCATCAGGCTCATATCACGTTAGGTTTGATCTATTTCACAGATATGATATTGTTCTTTCTTGACACATATCTTTGGTACATCGTATGCAACTGCTTCTTCTCAATGATCATGTCCTTTGCATTGGGTATCTCCATCTTAACACCGTGGAGAAATGTCTACTCAAGGTTGCCAAAGAGAATTTATTCCAAAGTGATTGCAAGTAATGACATGGAGACGAAGTACAAGCCAAAGATTTTAATATCTCAAGTCTGGAATGCCATTGTCATCTCGATGTACAGAGAGCATTTGTTACCTGCCGAGATGGTACACAAGCTTCTTTATCACCAGGCTCCATCTGAGGTCGAGGGAAGAAAAACTTTGAAGTCACCAAGTTTCTTCATTGCGCACGATGATTCCACATTCAAGTCGAGTGCATTCTTCCCACCAAACTCTGAAGCCCAAAGACGAATCTCTTTCTTCGCCCAGTCTCTCTCCACTCCAATTCCAGAGCCAATGGCTGTCGAAAGTATGCCGATATTCACAGTTTTGATTCCTCATTATGGCGAGAAGATCATTCTTTCTCTTAGAGAGATCATCAAGGAGTCTAACATGAACACCAAGATCACATTGCTAGAGTACTTGAAGACACTTTATCCGACTGAATGGGATTGCTTTGTTAAGGACACCAAACTGATGGCAAAGGACAACGGGGTGTTGTCGGCGCAGAAGTTGAAGTATGACACAACCCGAAAGAAATCAGTCTCCAGTGCTGGTGTTCCTAGTGACATTCTGGATCAAGATCCAAAGGATCCAGTCTCAACTTCTGGAGCTCTGCAGAACAACAATGCTGAAGAAGGCGGCAAGATCATCATCCCTACAACTCCAATTTATGAGAATGAATCCACACCAGTCTGCGAAGATGACAACATGAGACAGACTAAGATCGATGACTTGCCGCTTTACTGCTTTGGATTCAAAGATCAAACTCCTGAGTATGTTTTGCGAACGAGGATCTGGGCTTCTTTGAGAACACAAACATTGTATCGTACGGCTTCAGGATTTGTGAACTATGTGAGAGCATTGAAGCTTCTCTTCAGAATCGAAAACCCAGGAATTGTTCAATTCTACAGGAATAACCAAGAAGGGTTGGAGAACCACCTTGAGGCAATGGCTCATCGTAAGTTTAAGATGGTAATTGCGATGCAGAGATTGACCGAATTCAAGCTTCATGAGAGGGAGGAGACTGAATTTCTCTTGAAGGCATTTCCTGAGGTGAAGATTGCCTTCCTTTTGAAAGAATCTGACCCACACAATCCACAAGGTGGGAAAATTTATTACTCGTGTCTTATTGATGGCTTCTCTAAACGTGATGACGATGGAAACTGGATACCTGACTATAAGGTCCGTTTATCAGGAA
This sequence comes from Williopsis sargentensis, assembly GCA_020995425.1. Lineage (NCBI taxonomy): Eukaryota > Fungi > Ascomycota > Saccharomycetes > Phaffomycetales > Wickerhamomycetaceae > Williopsis > Williopsis sargentensis. The sequence continues at coordinate 1,423,313 of CP083465.1, read as the reverse complement.
ATCCTATCTTGGGAGATGGTAAGTCAGATAATCAGAACCACGCCTTGATTTTTTACCGTGGTGAATACATCCAAGTCGTTGATGCCAACCAGGACAACTACGTTGAAGAGTGCATCAAGATTAGATCTGTGTTGGCTGAATTCGAGGAATACGCTTTGGATACACCTACTCCATACACCCCAGGAATCATTACAAGAAAGGATAACGATGCTCCGGTTGCCATTGTTGGAGCGCGAGAGTACATATTCTCCGAGAACATTGGTGTCCTTGGTGATGTTGCTGCTGGTAAGGAGCAGACATTTGGGACATTGTTTGCTAGGACCTTAGCTGAGATTGGCGGTAAGTTGCACTACGGTCATCCGGATTTCCTCAATGCTATCTTCATGACCACTAGAGGTGGTATCTCCAAGGCACAGAAGGGGTTGCATTTGAACGAGGACATTTATGCTGGTATGAATGCATTGTTGAGAGGCGGAAGGATCAAGCACTGTGATTACTACCAGTGCGGTAAAGGTCGTGACTTGGGCTTTGGTACCATTTTGAACTTCACAACAAAGATTGGTGCTGGTATGGGTGAGCAGATCTTATCAAGGGAGTACTACTACTTGGGGACTCAATTACCGCTTGACAGATTTCTTTCCTTTTACTATGCTCATCCTGGCTTCCACATTAATAATCTTTTTATTGTTTTGTCTGTTCAAATGTTTATGATTGTGTTGGTGAACCTTGGTGCTGTGAAACACGAGTCTATCATTTGCAATTATAACAAGGACGTTCCATACACTGATCTTCAACAACCCATTGGCTGCTATATGATCCAACCAGTGTTGAATTGGGTTACTATCTTCATTTTTTCTGTGTTCCTTGTATTCTTTATTGCATTCTTACCACTTATCATCCAAGAATTGACTGAAAGGGGCCTTTGGCGAGCGTCTGCTAGATTCATCCATCATATTCTCTCACTTTCTCCATTCTTTGAAGTATTTGTGTGTCAGATCTACGCTAATTCATTGATGACCGACGTGACATTTGGTGGTGCCCGGTATATTAGCACAGGTCGTGGATTTGCTATATCTAGAGTTCAGTTCTTTTACCTCTATTCCAAATTCACACAATCTTCAATCTACTCTGGTGCAAGAATATTTTTGATGTTGTTGTTTGCATCAATCACAATATGGCAACCTGCGTTGTTGTGGTTCTACATAACTTTGGTCTCCATGGTGCTCGCACCCTTCATCTTCAACCCACACCAGTTTTCTTTCAAGGACTTCTTTGTTGATTATCGTGATTTCTTACACTGGTTATCCAGAGGCAACAACGTTTATCGTGCCAATTCTTGGATTTCATATGTCAAACAATCTAGAGCACGGTACACTGGTTACAAGAAGAGAATGATCGGTGATGCATCAGAGAAAGGTATCCCAGACATAAGAAAGTCACGCATATGGGATACATACTTTACTGAATTGATTATTACACTATGCACTGGAATATTCTTGTTCTTTGGGTACAGTTTTATGAATTCTCAGAACGGAGTGAAGAACACAAAATCAACAAATATTATCTTGAGATTGGTTATCTTGATATTCGCACCAATCATTATCAATGGCATTGTTTTGGGATTCTTATTTGGTGTATCTCTTGTTTCTGGTACGCTTTGTTTCTTCATATCGCCGGCTTCATTCTTCGCTTTATTTGCGCATGGCGCTTCTGTTCTTGTGCACATTGGTTTGTTTGAATTGGTCTGGTTTCTCGAAAATTGGAATTTTACCAGAGCCTTGTCATGCATACTTTGTATCATTACTTTCCAGGAGTTCTTCTTCACTGCTGTTACCACGTTGATTCTTAGTAGAGAATACAAAAATGACAAGGTGAACCGTATGTGGTGGTCTGGAAAATGGATCAGTAAGAAAGTTGGATGGAGACTGTTGTTGGCACCACTGAGGGAGTACATTGTCAAGATCATGGAGATGAGTCAATTCGCAACTGATTTTATCTTGGGTCATAGCATTTTCTTTGTGCAAACACCCCTTGTGCTCACTCCATTCATTGATTACTTCCACACGTTGATTTTATTGTGGTTACGTCCCAAGAAGCAGTACAGGAGATTCTTCACAAAAAGTAAAAAGAGACGGAGACTTTGGATCGTGGCGAAGTACGGCATGCTTTACCTCTTGATATTGAGCTTGTTCTTAGGTCTGTTGCTTATTCCATTGTTTACCGCACACTACATCCCAGACATGAGTAAATCTTTGGTCAACGGACCATTCGAGGGGTTGATCCAACCCAACAACCAGTGGAATGATGATACAGGTCTGAATGCTACTAGCACAATTGTTGTTTCAAAGGGTTCTATGCCAGTGATTAAGACGCATCCTTGGTGATAATGGATCGCGGTGTCCATAAGTGTCCGGTGATGGAGTGCATGAAGCGGCCAATCCCTTGAAGCAAAACGGAATGGCCTCGTATCGAGTTATACATTATGCCAGATGTAGCCAAGGATGGCTACGATGATACTAAAAGTGTTTACTGGTATAGTGATCAGCGTATGTAGTCATGAACGGTTAGTGAAACCCATCTTGCTTTGATGTCAACCTGAGCTGAAAGGGACCGAAAGGACCGCAAGAGCGTCAGAAGTGTCCCAAAGCGGAAGTGAGCTGCAGACAAAGCATATGCGTCGGAATGCGTCGACTTGCGCTTGGGAGTTGAAAACAGCCAAAAATCATTAACGCGACGCGCGTAAATTCCCCCAATTGACGCGCCTGGATGCACGCGGCGGTGCGATGATGTACATTTCCTTCCCGAAGGGGTAATTTAAAAAACAAACAACTTCGCCACGCTCGGGAACTTTTCAGCGTTGAAAGCTCGAGGCGTCGCCCGATTTAGCACCGCGTGGTTTGGCAAAGGTAAAAAAGCCAAAACAGACCGGCTCAGAGCCAGAGACAATTTCTTTTCCCCTTAAAAACAACTTGAACGTCTTCTTGAAATTTGATCCCCAAGCTGCTAAAACACTTTCACTGATCAAAGATGTTGTTCAAGAACCTTGCGCTGGCTGCTGCCGCCGGTGTCGCTGTCGCTTCTGATCTCCCAGCCATTGAAATCTCTGGTAACAAGTTCTTCTTCTCCAACAACGGCTCCCAGTTCTACATGAAGGGTATTGCCTACCAGCAGGATACTGCCAACGTCACTGCCGATGAGACCTTTGTTGATCCCTTGGCTGATGTGGAGGCTTGTAAGAGAGATATCCCATACCTCGAGGCCGTTGCCACGAACACCATCCGTGTTTATGCATTGAACGAAACCGAGGACCACTCTGAGTGTATGCAATTGCTTAACGATGCCGGTATCTACGTGATTGCAGACTTGTCTGAGCCAGGTTTGTCCATCGACAGATCCGACCCAAAGTGGACAGTCGAACTTTACAACCGTTACACCTCGATCGTGGACGAGTTCCAAGGTTACACCAACGTGTTGGGTTTCTTTGCCGGTAACGAAGTGACCAACGACTTCACCAACACTGATGCCTCTCCATTCGTCAAGGCCGCCATTAGAGACACAAAGGCCTACATCAAGGAGAAGAACTACAGATCCATCCCAGTCGGTTACTCTTCCAACGATGATGAAGACACCCGTGTCGCCATGGCTGACTACTTTGCCTGTGGTTCTCTTGATGAGAGAGCTGACTTTTACGGCATCAACATGTACGAATGGTGTGGTTCTTCCACTTTCAAGCTCTCAGGTTACGCTGATAGAACTGCTGAGTTCAAGAACATGACCATCCCAGTCTTCTTCTCCGAGTACGGTTGTAACGAAGTTACTCCTCGTAAGTTCACAGAGGTCCAGGCTTTGTACGGTAGCGACATGACTGATGTTTGGTCCGGTGGTATCGTGTACATGTACTTTGAGGAGGCTAACAACTACGGTTTGGTCTCCATCAAGAACAACGACGTCCAGACTTTGGCTGACTACTCTTATTACTCCCAAGAGATCAACTCCGTGAGCCCAACTTCTGCCACATTTTCCGGCCAGTCTTCTACTGCCACTTTGGCTTGTCCAACCCAGTTCCAGTACTGGAAGGCTTCTACCGATTTACCACCAACTCCGGATGAGGGTTTGTGTGAGTGCATGGTCGACTCCTTGTCTTGTGTTGTCGCTGAAGATGTTGACTCTGCTGACTACACTGACCTCTTTGGTTACATCTGTGGTGAGATTGACTGTTCTGGAATCGGCGGTAACGGTACCACCGGTGTCTACGGTGCTTACTCTTTCTGTAGCTCCAAGCAGCAGTTGAACTTTGTGTTGAACATGTACTACGAGGCTCAGGGTTCCCACGCATCTGCTTGTTCCTTTGACGGTTCTGCCACCTTGGCTGGCCTGAGCTCGACTGCTTCCCAGTGTTCCTCTGCTTTGTCTGCTGCTGGTACTGACGGTATGGGTAATGTCTCTGGTGTTGTCTCCTTCTCCGGTTCTACCAGCGGTTCTGCCAGCGGTTCTGCCAAGAGCACTTCCACCGGATCCAAGTCTAAGTCTTCCGGCACTGCTTCTTCTTCTTCTACTTCAAGCTCCTCCAAGTCTTCCGCAGGTGCAGTCAGAATCCCAGGTGGTGAAAAGATTGCTGCCTTGGCCCTCGGTCTCGTTGCCGTTTCTGGATTCTCCTTGGCGTTGATCTAAGACATTAGAACTGAATATGGACAAGAGATTTTTGTATTCTTCTTGTAGTGATGATCTGTTTACCGCGTGATCCATTTTACGAGTTCAAGGTCACGACGACGGCTACGTGGACCAAGAAGAAGAATGTGTGGTCATAGAGAGTCGGGACTCATGGTCATCCGATCTGCTATAGTACTGCCTGCCCATCCCTTTATTTCTTGGAATACTGCACAGCCAAGCGCTAAGGATGTCGCAACGCAATTGGTATGATGTAATTTGTAAATCCACTGGTAATATACGTTTGGAACTCCGAATGTGGGGCACTGTACACAGTACTTTGGAGCACCTTCCACAGACTGCTAGTGAGATAAAGTTCATGTGGTCATATGAATAGCCCGAGTGTAAGGCATTTGTGATCATCTCCATACAGATAAGTGGTACCTGCGTTTTCTGCTTTTGCCTGCACGCGATATCACCAGCGAAAAGATCGACCGACCAACCGGAGAGACATCTCACGCAACAGATTCTGAGAATGCAGCTGTGTTCGGGAAAACTCAAGAACCCTATGAGCAACTGCATGTTGCATGATGCATCAATGATCAGATCACTATACTGGCTTGCTTTCCTATTTGGCCCCCCGATGTCCATAGCTCTAATATAGGACCGCGTCTGATCTGGGTGTTTGAATATGCAATCCCGATCTGGATGTTCTGGGCTGGTGCTCTCCAGCAAAGCCACAGGCTGGTCTATTTCAGTCCGTTGATCATGAACTTCGAAGCTCTACAAACTGGCAACCACACTGTTTAGAGCAGCACTAGCCTTGAAAACGGAGGCACTCAGGTGCTCATGTTAAGGTCTCAACCATCGAGGTGATTGGAAACAAGTTCTTCTACACCGACTACGGCTCTCAGTTCTACATCAAAGGTATCTTTTACCAGCAGGACACCGATAGCACGAGTTCAGGCATGGACCCATCGGCTAATTAAGACTCTTGTAAGAGATACTTGCCATCCTTGACCGAATTGCACACAAACACATTGTGAATGAAGGCCATCAACACTGGTGTCTACATCATCGCAGATTTGTCACCTCTAAGTCCATTAATTGAGAACCACCAGGGCGGAACTTGGAGTTGTACCAGGGTCCAGCGGTATACCGACGCCATGGTTGCCATGTTCAACTATACGAATGTTTTGGGATATTTTTGTAATGAAGTAACGAACAAAGTTTTGAACACAGATGCTTCATGAACTTGTGAAGGCTAGGATCCAAAACACTAAGGACCTAAGGCTCACATCTATAATATCACATGTATGAATGGTGTGGTAATCCCAGTTTCGAATATTCAGGCTATGAAGGCGGAACTGAAGATTCCAAGAACTTGAGTGTGCCAATCTTCTTCTCTGAGTATGGTTTTAATGAGGACGAACCTCGTGAATTCACTGAAGTCCAAACTCTGTGCGGTGAAAACGTGATTGATGTTTGGTCTGGTGGTATCGTGAACATGTACTTCGAGGAGGTCAACAACTACGGTTTGGTCACTCCTGACGAGCATACCATTGCCATCTCCACCTTGGCTGACTTTAACAGCTTGAAGTCAGAATTGGAAAGTATGGACCCATCTCCTGTTACCTCGAGCCAAGTTAAGACAACTTCCTTGGCCTGTTCAACACAAGAATCCACTTGGGATGTATCCACAGAGTTCCCACCAACCGCAGGTCAGGCTGTATGTGATTGCCTCGCTTCGTCTGTGAAATGTGTCGGGTCTTCTGATGTTTACGAAGATGATCATAGCACCCTGTACGCCATTGTCTGAACAATCGAACGGTACAATTGGTGTATACGGTGAATACCATTTCGGTGACGATTATACCATGCTATCGTTCTTGTTGAACAAGTACCTGGAGGGTGATTCCGGTTCAAACTTCAAATGCTTGCTCCTTTGATGGCTCCGCAACTATTACTTTGAGTTCTGCTGCTTCAACTTGCACAGTTATCTTATCCCAGGCCTCTGTCTCTGCGAGTGCTGCGGCTGACTCCAACTCTGGCGACACTTCCGTCTTTGGTTCCAGTTCTTCCGCAAGTGGAACAGTGAACAGCTTCGAGCCTTCGACGTCTGCCAAGTTTACTTCCGAGTGTTCTGGTGCGATCGTGCACCTGTTAGCGTCCCTAAGATTGTTCTTATGATGATTATAGGTTGTATCTTTAGACTTGACTTCCTTGCAAGCTTTGCCATTTAGATGAGAACTGAGCACTATGTACAAATATGGACACGTTTAAGATTTATTATGATCATTATCCTCTAAAAAGTACCTGTTTGGTAGTCTTATGTAGCTGTACCCTGGCCATACCATCCAGTAAATCATCATCTCTATTTGTTTGAAATCATAAAGATCTCGTTCAATGCCTTTGCATCCATCGTTGCTGCTCTCTTCTGTCTGATCCATCTTGACCTCACATGAAGACGAGTATTCACTGCTGGTGATTCCTCTCTGGCTGCATTTGGAGCAAGCATGCTCTCCCGAGTCACCTTCTCTTTCTTGTCCTTCTTCTCTTTTTTAATCTTCTTCTCCTTCTTTTCTTTACTCTTCTCCTTCTTCTCTTTCTTGTCACTACTCTTCTCCTTCTTTTCCTTCTTGTTTTTCTTCTCCTTCTTGTCTTTGTTCTTTTCCTTCTTGTCTTTTTTCTCCTTCTTGCTCTTCTTGCTCTTCTTCACATCCTCTTCACTTTCGTTATCATCATCCCAACTTCTCTTCGAGACAAATTGTCTCTTCTCGGAGTCCCAGGTACTCTGTAGCGTGTCACCTTTCACGAATTGCACACCCATCTTACCATTGAGAACCTTCTCCAATCTTTGGAGTTCAAGCTCCTTGCTGATTTCCTCCTCTTTTCCGTTTAGTCTTCCCAAGATTCTCTGAAAGACATCCAGACCAGCGCATTCGCCGCTGTCAAATTCATCCTTCTTGACCTTCTTAGACAACTTGGCTCCTAAGCCCACGGTATCGTCCTTCAAAGCGACTCTGACATGTGTGGTCACAGCGTGGGACACTTGTCCAAGACCAGCACCAGGCTTCCAGCCCATCTTCTCTAGGTATTGATGGCCGAATCTGTCAGTGTCGTTGGCCCATTTTGTGTTTCTCGGGTCGTAGCCGAATCTCTGTTTCACCTTCTCGCCAGCAAGTCCCATCGCGTCCTTGTTGAGTACCCTTTCTGGTGTGTCTAAAGAGATAATGCCTCTCGTTTCATGCCCTTTTGGTGCCAAAATTTTTTTTCTTCACTGATGAGCAAAAGGAAGAAAAGGCGGTGCGCGCACGCTCTCATACAAAGGGAATTAATACACAAAATACACGTTTCATTCTTTAGGCAGGAAAGTGGAGGATCAGGCAAACCACTTCTGGATGACAGCCTGTGCTTCATCTGGATAACTCTGAAGGAGGCCCATGGCATCTTGCTGTGGTATCTGGCCAAGGAGCTTTTTCACTGAAGCAACAACGGTCTCAGCAGTTTGACCAGCGATGGAGTGGAACACCAACGCCTGGATTACGGAGTCCACGACGCCCTGTACATTGCTCTGGATAGATGGGTGAGCAGTGTCAATCAACTGTGCGAGGAATCTGTAGGCATATGGTGCAGCTTCGGTATCCTTGCAGATAGGAAGTGTCTTAATCCAGGACTCAGCAACTGCGTTGAAGTTCGGAACACGCTCACCGTAGGAGTGTAGAACCTTAGCAATGGCACAACAAGCGTTCTCAGTGGCACCAGCGTTCTCCTCAGATCTTGCGTCTGGGATTTGGGCCATCTTGAACAACGATTCCAAGGAGTGGAGAGTGAAGTCGACATAAGTATTTGGAGAATGTTGAGCAGCGACACCAACGGCATATGCAGCTGCCTGGCGAATGCGTGGGTCCTGGCTGGAAAGAGAACCAGAGACCGGGCCCAAGAACAGTTCACCAAATGCAGAAGAGGATTGACCAGCGTATTCGATCAAGTCGGATGCGACACAGAGACCAAAGAGCTTAGCCGTGGAGTTCTCATCATTAATGAAACTTGCCACAGTTGGAACAAGAATTTGGAATGATTCAAGGAAGCTCTCTCTGCACGACTTGAAAACTGTGCTGATGACCTTATTGATCTCATCACTCAACTCCTCATCTGTGTATTCTTCATCATCATCAACATCCTCATTGTATTCATCATCCTGACCTTCACGGTCCTTGATACGATCGAACATCTCCTTCAATCCCTCATCAACGTTCTTTGCAAAGTTGTGCATCTGCTCAGGGGACAAAGCTTGTTGACCCATAAGCTCAACACAGTCAGAGAATGAGCTGTAATACGAGAACAACAGATCAATAGCAGGATCAGAACCGATAGACTTGATGAGCTTGTTGGCGATCAACTGCCAGAGTCCCAATGTCTGAGTGGACTTCTCACCAGTGGCAAGCTTAGATGTGAGAAGCAAAGGAGGAAGAGCACCAGCAGCAGATCTACGAACGTCATCATGCAAGTAGAAATCCAAAGCTGGCAGCACAATGTCCACGGTTATCTCCCTGGTATACTGGTAAAAGTCACCCTTCAAGATATCAGCATAACCAGCAATGAGGTCGATAGCAGCAGCCTTGTCATCCAACAAAGCAGTGTGGACAGCAATGTGCTTACCAGAAAGTTGGATGACGTCCCAGTCCTCATTCTGGTTAAATTCTTCAGCTTCATCCTCTTCCAAGAGACTGATATCTTGGGAAGCCTTAGCAGCTTCCACCAATGGTGGTAGAACACTTGGAAGATATGGCAAGAAGTCAGAACCAACTATACGGGCAATACGACTCCAACCTTGTTCCAAGTATGGCTTGACTGGATCGTCGTCTTGCATTTCAGACTGCTGAATTGCAGCAAACAAGTGTACCAGTTCTTGACTATGAGGAGCGAACTTCTCCTTACCAACAGCCAATGCAATCAAAGTAGAGCACTCAATACACTTAGCCTTGAGTAATCTCTGTTCATCACCCGTATCGGTCTTCAACACGTTGATCAACAAAGGCATCAAAGTGTCATAGTACTTGATGAAAGTCGTTTGGGCCGCATCAGCGACAATTGCAATTGTAGTAAGCACTTGCTCCTGAACATAACGCTTTGGACTTTGTAGCAAGGTCAACAAGTTGGACAACAAGTCATCCAAGTATGGTTCCAAAGTTTCCTTAGTAGCATTCTCACAAAAGTTGACGAGGGCAGCAGCAGCATGGGCCTGGACTCTTGGAACGGATTGGTTTGTGAGTTTGGAAACCAATGCTGGGATGATACGGTCACCTGCTTGCCTCTGAATCGTATCGGCGAAATCAGTAGAGATTTGACCAAGAGCATTACAAGTCGCGTATTGAACTCTTGGATGGGCATCAGTCAAGCCTGGGATGATCAGGTCCAAGATACGCGGGATTTCACCAATGAGAACATCCCTACAACCTTCAGCTGCAGATGACAATGCCATCAATGCAGCTTGGCGTTGTCTCCAGTCGGTCGAGGCCATCATCTGGGAAATACCCTGGAACAGTGGACCTGCAAGGGTTTCTCCGCCTAACTTCAAGGCCACACGGTCCAAAGATTGACGAGCAGAATCGTATTCGGCCTCATCCTCGTCCTCCTCGGTGTTATCAGCGTTGTTCCATTCAGCGGCATCATCATCATCTGGGCAGACCTCGGTAATCATGCTCAGAGCGGTGTAGACCATGGTCTGTGTGTAAGCTGGGGTAGATTTACACATCTTCGGAGAAGACTCAGAGAATGCTGTGAGCAACTCCAGAGCAGATAACCTTGCACTAGATTCCAACTCCTTGTTGTTAGCAACGGCAGAGCAGAACTCAATGATAGTTGGGAACATGTCCTTGAAGAGCTTTGGGGCAGTATCAACGAGGTCAACGAGAGCCTCGAGAACTGATCTCAATGCCTCCTCCTTACCATTCTCCAAGAAACGTGGTAAACTGTTCAACAAACTTGGGAGCAGCGATTGAACGTGAGGCCAAGCCTTCTTTGGGAGGATTTGGAAGAAACAAACAAAGGCAGTACAAGCGGCGATTCTGACATCATCTTCAGTGTCCTCAAATCCGGATTGATATACTGGCAAAAGTTCAGCAAAGTGGTCGGATGGAACAAGAGCTGGATTAGAGGCAAAGATTCTGAAAGTTGATTCTCTGAAACTTGTGTCTGGGTTCTTTGAAGCTTGGAACAGCATTGGCAAGAGATCATCCCATGACCCTGGGACATCGTCCTTAGCCAACTCAGCGATTGCATCGGCGAGTTTATGTCTGACATTGTTGGACTGTTGTGCGACAAAGCCCTTGAGAAAGTTGTCCTTGATCTGGGCCAGAGCCCCGATGTCGATGAAGGAGATTGTTCTCTCCATGACAGACTTCATCTGGGCAGGGGTCTTGATGGCAATTCTTCTGAACAGGACCGCGGAGAAGGACTTGACAGCGTCATTGGCACCTGTGGCTGCCTGTTGGGACAGAAACACCAACAGGACATCGACACGGTCCTTGGCGCACCACACTGTGTTGAGACTGTTCTCAGCAGCGGCACGCGTGGTGTTCTCAGCAGATGAGAGGCCCTGGAGGAGCTCCATCAGGGAGTTGTTGATATCTGGAGTGAGCTGTGTGGACATTGTGTATTGGGAATGGGGGGATGTGCTCTTCTAACGTGTCTTCAGTTCAAAGACAGCGGAAATGATATGCCAGAGGGGATGGAGAAAGGACGAGAAACAGCGGAAGAGCAGCGAAGCAAAGCGGTAGAGAGGGCGGCAATTCAAAGACTGCGGCACACAAAAAACAGGCCAAATGTGACAGGGATAATAATGTGGCGGTAGAATCTCCCCGTTGTAGCGCTTGAAGCTCCTGTGCCTGCTCTCACAGGGAAAATGTTGAAAATTCGAGTTTTTTTTTTCCCCTTCGCGCTGCAGCGCTGAGCTTTTTCATTTTTGATTTGACGTAAGCAAGAATATGATTATTCTTTTCCATGGCAACGGTCATTTTCGCGAAGGATGCATCACGGGTTCGAAACCGGCGGCGAGCATTAAATACTCTTTTATTCTCTTTTATTCTCTACAGGGGGAGAAACAGCAGCAGGTTGTATAGCGTCGTTTCAAAGGCGGCGCAGCGGCTTCAGTGTCGTGCCCAGCAGCACACCGAGCGAGAGCAGCACCACCCCGGTCATGAGGCCCGAGCGTGTCCATGTGGACGTGAGCGCACGGGTCATCGTGGACAGCGCAGTCCACATGCGGGTAAGCCATCCCTCTGAGAGGCCCCCACGCCGGAGAACCAGCTCCAGCGTCGTTTCCCCAAGTCCTTCTGCGTGTGAGATGGCATGCATGAGGTGCTCCTCAGTGCTGATGGTCACCAGATCCTCCTCATCGTCGTAGTAGTACACCTCGTTACCGGGGCCAAATTTTGTCTCAATCTCCTTCAGTAGTAAAGTGAATGGCTTGAGCTCATCCGTCACTGACAAGTTATCGTTAAGCGTCATGCTAATCTTATCCACGACGCCTGTTGTGGCTTCGCTGATGCGGAACACAACGGTCTTTCTCTTAAGGTAAAAGTTCAACCGTGTGAGTGACTCAGAAGAGGGTACCTTTGGGATTGGCGAATGCACCGCCGTCTCAGGCTCTGACACCTTTCTACCCATCGAGGATCTTCTCGAGTTGGAAATCATCTGGTTCAGACTGGTCTTTCTAGACTGTGGAGTCCTAGGTCTTGATGGCCCCCTAGAAACGCTTGACTCCAAGGTATGGATATCATCGTTGGACTTATCCATTGCGCTCCAAAACTTTTCCCACGGATGATCGTCAGACAATCTGCTTGTCACTTCATCCAAGGTACTCTTCTGTACAGACTCCAACCCATCTCGTTTGCCTAATTGTGTTAACGCAGCGTATGTCAATTGCAACACACTGACAACACCAACGACGTCATTATGAGCATCGATCACGGGCAGATTCAAAAAGTGACCTTGATACATCAACCTCAGTGCTGCACTCACAGTGAGAGCATCACTTGCAAACTCAGGGCTTGTGGTAAGCACCCTGGCAACGGTACATGTTGAGGGATCATAACCTTTAGCAATGACTCTATTGCAGATATCCTTGGAAGTGAAAATCCCAATCACCTTGTGAGAACGAGATGTGCCATCAATCACCAAAAGGGCAGTTGTTGAGTTCTGAACCATCAGTTGTGCAGCGTTGTACACAGAAGACAGTGAGTCCACATAAATTGCAGGCTTGCAACCCACTGATTGTAATGTTGGCACGTCGATCAACTCACCAAGAGATCTCACATCCTGCACTATCCTCTCCGCCTGAACTGTACGCACATCACCAAAATCTTGAGCAACGTCTCTGAGCACGGATTTCAACCGATGTGCACTGGTGGCAATCCTCTCCAGGCGCAGCATTGCCTGGTGGAAGCAACGAGTGATGTCGAGCACCCCTGTAATACCACCCTCCGAGTCTAGCAGTGGCAAGTGCCGCACGCTGCGACGCACCATAGTGGCCAGGGCCCCGGTGATTGGGGTATCCATGTGCAAACAGAGCGGCGTGGTGGTCATGATGGACTGAGCGAGTGTCTTCTGAGGATTCAAACCCGCAGCTGTGACCCTGTAAGCCATGTCCTTTGCCGTCACGATACCCACTAGTTTCTTCGCCTCCATCACCAGCAGACAGTGCACTCTGCTGCTTGCCATCAGCTGTGCCGCATCCAGTGCCGTAGTCAAGGGCGTACATTCCACCGGGCGCCCCGGCCCCAGCTGGAAGATAGTCGCCATTCGGAATCTCTGCTGTTTGTTGTGCCAATGGACCTCCTCTTTGTAAGAGCAATTAACACGTTACACAGCTAACGGTTTTTACCCCGGATTTAAGGAGCGCGCCTTTCTTCGATAACGCAAGTGCACACTACGATAAGAATACTTTCAAAAATAGCAGACGTCACGATTGAGCTGTGGGAAAGTCATTGGAAGTCAACACCAGAGATTCCAGAACGCTCACACATGCCCGTGAAGATGCCATGGAGCTTAAAAAGGTTGTGCGGCGTGTCAAACTCGACAACCTCACCCTTGTCGAGCACCAGGATGCGGTCAAAGTGCAGGATGGTGCTCAATCTATGCGCAATACAAAGGATAGTGCACTGTGCAAACTCATTGGAGATTGTGCTTTGGATATTCACGTCGGTCTCGTAGTCGACAGAGGAGGTGGCCTCGTCAAGGATCAAGATCTTGCAGTCGCTAACCAAGGCACGCGCGAGAGCCAACAGCTGTCTCTCACCGAGGGAGAAGTTGGCACCATCATCTTCAACGATTTGATCCAAGTGGAACTTGTGCAGAGTGGTGATATTGGTCTCGCCAACAATGTACATACCAGTACCCTGTGCACCGTCCTCCACGAGCCAACTTCTTCTCAAGGCATCCCACAATTGAGCATCGGTACTGGTACCAAATGGATCCAAATTGTCTCTAATGGTACCGTGGAACAAGACTGGATCCTGTGGAATGATGGACAACTTGGATCTCAAGTCAGTCAATCCAATAGTTGAAGTGTCCACGCCATCAAGGATGATCTTACCTTCGGCCAACGGACTCACACGGAATAGCGCATTCATAATGGTGGATTTACCAGCACCCGTACGGCCACAAACACCAATCTTCTCACCTGGTCTCACGTTGAATGAAACATTCTTCAAGACTAATGGAAGGCCTTCACGGTAGCTCAGAGAAACGTTGTCAAACTCAATGGCACCTTGTTGTGGCCATGATTCGTCTGGCTTGCTCTCTTCAATTTCAAATGGACCCTCCTGTGGCAAGTCGACAGCGTATTCGAACAAACGCTCTACGGAGTTCATATCGTTCTCCACCATGGTCATGGATCTAAGAACAAGGGACATCAACGAAGAGACTTGAACCATATAGGACACCAATAGACCAGCAGAGGACCCAGTTATATGGAACACATTACAAACACACATGATACTGACAAACAACGTCATGAGGGAACTGATAGTATCCAATCTAATGGATAGCCATCTTTGGTTCGCAAAAGTGAGGAAATAAGCAGAGTTCATGTTGTCAATCATGGTTTCAAATTGTCCCATGAATCTGTCCGTGGAAGTGAATGATTTGATAACCTTCATACCGTTCAAAGATTCGTTGAAATGGGAAAAGACAAGCGATCTGTTAACAGATTCTAATCTCTTGATATCCAACGCAGACGTTTTGTAGTAAGTGAATAAGTGGAAGTAGAAAAAGATGGCAACAGGAATGGCCAGCAAGAACCATGGAATATAACAAGCACACAAAACAATGGTGACACACACCAAAGAAGAGGACGATAAGAACAATCTCATCTGTTCAATCAAGTCTGTGTCCAAAACATCGACATCCTTGGTGAATCTGTTCAAAATACGACCCAACGGAGTCACATCCATAAACCACATCGGTGATTTCAACAACCTGGTTGAGGACATATTAAATAGCTTCAGACCTGCTGTGTTATTCAAAGAGGCCAAAAAGCTGAAGAATACGACGAATGAGCTTGTGGCCAGGACGACAAGCGTCACATATATACCAGTGTAAGCGTCAGAAGAGTAATGGAAATGGTCATTCAGCCAAAAGGAAAGCCAAACAGAAGGGAATATCTGTAAGAACCCGTTAGAAATGATGGCGAGTAGTAACAGAGGAATGGCAAGTAAACCCATCGAAGACCCTAGTGCTGCGTACCTGATGTATGTCATGATCGATATTGCTTTTGAGCCTCTCTGCTCCTCATTACCTTGAGCCTGCTTCCTCTCAACTTTAGAGATCTGTGTCTGTACCCTCTCAAGCACCCTGATATCTTCTTCTTCTTTCAGCTCATTCTTCTCATTCTCCTTCTCAGTTGCATTATTGCTATAATCCATCAAGTTGGCAAACTCCCTGGATCTTTGAAGCAGTTCAGCTTGAGTACCAATATCCAGAGAACCTGAGCCATTCAAGATGATAACACGATCAGCAGCACCAATCAAAGACAATTGATGCGTGGCCAACAGCCTAGTTTTATCCTTTAGTAATCCGCAGATGCACTCCTTCATGATGTGTTTACCAACTGTTGCATCAACGGCACTCAAGACATCATCCAACAAGATGATATCTCTATCGGCGTAGACAGCTCTAGCTAAGTTGATTCTTGCCTTTTGACCACCAGACAATGTTATACCACGCTCACCAACCTCGATCTGGTCACCACCAGGCAGGATTTTGAAGTCAACATCCAATCCACAAGCATTGATGACGTCTCTGTATTTCTGCCTGTCATACGGCAGACCAAATGTGATGTTGTCCCTAATTGTCGCATTCTGGACCCATGGATAAGAACAGAAGGAAATGGAACCGTAAATCTTAGAATCACCGGATTCTTTACGCATTGAGCCATCAATAGCATTCAACAGGGATGTTTTGCCTGTACCAATAGAACCAGTGATCAAGACAAATTCTCCACGTTTAATGTTCAAACTGATATCCTTCAACCCAGGGAAACTCAAATCCTGCTCGGAATCATCATATTCAGCATCAATTTGAGCAATAGTTTTTGGAGCCAAAAGCTCTTGATGTTCAACATCCCATTGGAAAGTGGCACCTTTCACCTCTATAGCGTTTTCAGAGTCCGTGAGTAGAAACCTCTCAACAGTATTTTCACCATCCTCAGATTGCAGGAAGGCAGTGACTCTTTCAAGGGCAATAAGAGCATCAACGGCAAAGGATGTAGCCATTGGCAGCAGGTTCATTGGCATCCTTAACATGTTGAACAAGGTGATTGCAGAAAAGATGTTATAAGATTGGAAATGACCACCAGAAATGTAAAACAGAGCGATAAATGTGACCATAGTAGCGACACCAGTGATGGAGTTAACCCCAGCGTTCAACATACTTTTCAGTAATTGCATCTTCAAGACGAATTGCTTCTCTGAGGTTCTGTATTGGTGGACTCTTGTTCTGTAAGGCTCTTCCCAGGAGTAGAGCTTTATCATCTTCATGTTGCTGATGATTTCATTGATAGCACGGACACGCTTATCTATGAACACAGTAGACTTGATACGGAGTTGCTTCAACTTTTTATTGAACCAGAAAGTGGTCAAAAGGAAGAGGAAGACCGTGGCAATACCAATGAGCGCAACTGCACCCAAGTAGTAACAAAGAATGACGGTACCAGTGATGAACGTCAATGGGAACGCCCAGATGAAGTGGAAGACGCCAACTGCCAAATCAATTCTGGACAAATCAGCCATGAGAAGGGAGTTAATCTTACCGTTTGGGAATTCAAATCTTGCCTTTGATGAGACGGAGAATGCCTTTTTGTAGATGATATTGGTCAACACTGCCTTCACCTGGCCACCAACAACCATCGAAGAGTGGAAAAAGGTGGACAATGCCACGGAAGACAGGATTAACATGGCGGAGATACCAATAGCAAAACCGATACCATGACCCAGGAGTGGGTCATGCGTGTCCTTCTCTTGGATGTACTTGACAAGTGCTCTCACGAGCACAGGAGACATCATTTGTGACAAGTCCATGATAACTTTGGATGATGCAGCCACCAACCAGAACTGTTTGAAAAAGGTGTCATTTAATGCCAAGATAAGAACCCATTTGTCGTAAGGCACACCTTCACCGTGTTTTAGAGTGAACTTGCGTTGACGGTCTTCCAGAAACTTCTCAAATTTCTCCGTCATCGCCTTCACTTCGTAGTCGCCATCCATTTTGTACAAGTCCTCGGGCTCAATTCTTCTGAGGTACCCTTTCTTGATGATTTCATGGGCCCAGCTGAAGGTGAAGTAGGAAAACCAGTTGGCGTGATTGTAGGGGTATGGTTTTGTAGTTGGTGTGATGGGAACAGGGGTTTTGCCCACCAGGAGTTTGATCAGTGGCAAACCCTTCTTGGCCTGCATTTTCTCTTGCAATTCGTTATAATCCGAGTCCGTGGTGCTGGCGTCATCATGGGCTTCTGCCTTCACTGCCATCTTCTCTATTTCGGACATCTTTACGTATTGCAAATTGTATCAAAGTGAGGCTCAAACAGATATATGGAGCTGGGGGGAAGAAGTGGAAAGTATAATGGGGTTCTCTTTGAAAAGATTTCTATTCCTCTCTCTCTCTCTCGGTCTCTCTGTGACTCTCTCGAGATGATTTGAAATGGTAGTGGAGAAGATCGACTGTGTTTCCCAATGCAGCCGCAACGCCGGCCCTTGTTGGTTACCGATGGCCGGTCAATTGGCTGCAGGTGCTGCCCAACGGATGTGTACAGACGCTGCAACGGGCCAGTATCGCAGCCGTGGAGCGTGCTTCCGTCTATAGGCTGATAAGAGCGGCAGGAAGGTGTAATCTCAAAGGGCTGCCATTACTATCACCGTGCAGAGACAGTGTGTCACAAAATTTCGGAGTGGTTAAATGAAAAAAAAAAAGAATTCACTTCGTTCGCCCAAAAGGGCAATGGCCGTGGCTTCGCTTTTAAGGAGATGAGCTGAGCTGAGCTGAGCAGTGGAGCGGAGTGAACTTACATCGATCACACAATTAACAACGTTCTATATCCATTGGAGTATGTACGGTCAGACAAAATAGGTCAAAACAGATGCTGGGAGCTTGCCAGCACCGGTGATCTCCTTGGCAACGGCCTCGAGAGCGGCTTTAGCAGCGGCAGCGTCAGCGCCAGTCAGCTTAGTAGCAACGTCCTGCAATTGCATGTCGTCAAAGGACTCAATCAACAGGGTGATGTCTGCATCGATGGCATCAGCCTTAGCAGCGTCGCCAAAGTAGTCGTTGTCCTTGGCAGCGCTTCTGACAGCTCTTTTGTTCTTCTTCTTGGCAGCCTTAGCAGCCTCCTTGGACTTCTTTGCGTCCTGCTTAGCGTTGGCAGCAGCAGCGTCGGCAGCCTGCTTAGCAGCAGCCTCGTCAGCCTCCTTCTGGGCCTTGGCTTCAGCCTCTGCACGGGCACCGGCCTCACGCTCCCACTTCTTCTGCTCCTTCTCTTTCTTCTCAGCCTCCTTGAACAGCTTCATACGTGGGTCCTCCTTGAAGGCACGCTCAACGAGCTCCAACAATCTCTTGTTGTCCTCGGTCTTGGCTTTCTTTCTGGCAGCAACATTCTTACGTTCGATGAAACGCTTGTGGTCTCTGTTGGAAGAGTCGTCTGGAACATCCTCGTCCAAGAACTCGAAGGTTCTCCAGGAATCAACCTTGTACCAGAAGTTGTAGAACTTCTCAACGTCAGCCTTCTGGGTGTCAATGTCACCCAACTGTGGGACAGGCTGCTTCTTGGAGAATCTAGCCTCGGCCTCGAAGAATGGACCCCATGCCTCGAAGAAGTCGTACTTGGACTTGACCGCTGGTGGAGGAACCTCTGCACCCTCATCAACAGAGTCAAACTGCTGACGCTTGGTTGGGTCCATCAAGATCTCATAAGCCTTCTGGATGATCTTGAAGAAACCATCTTGAGCCAACTGCTTCTCACCCTTCTTGTCTGGGTGGTGCTTCAGCACGGACTTTCTGTGTGCTCTTCTGAGTTGGTCCTCGGTGGCTCTGTATCTCAAGTGCGAAATGCCCAAAACGGCGTACAAGTCAGCAGTCTTCCAGTCACGAGGGTCATGGGCAAGCAACTCATCGCTCTGGTCCTCATCACCCAAGTCAGCGTCCTCATCGGTCTCATCGACGGTAGCAACGTTGTTCTCAGCCTCAATCTTCTCATACTCGGACCATGTGTGTCCTCTGAGAGCACGGGAAGCATGGGCAAGGAAGTAGCGGCCAACTGGCTCAATTGGACGGCGGACTGGGGCAGTGTACTTGGCACAAGCCTTGAAGTTCTCGGCACCAAAGTTGGCTGGGAGGGATGGGAGAGACATTTTGTGGAATGGTCTTTTGTTGATGGGTTCTATATCCTCTAAAAAGTGTTGATGGAGGTGAAAAAATTTTCGATTTTTTTGTATGATCCCTAGATGCCAACAACGGTGGAGCACAACTGATAGACACGGATTACCGGACAATTGAGACGAACAGCAGGATGTCAACGCAACAGCAGGATCTTGCGCTCTTCACCAACGGAGCCATTGTACCACAGGCCAGAATCTGTGGTCTGATAACTCACACGCAGGGCACAGCACCTGCCTGGCTCATAGATGTGCTTATCGAGAATGGCGTTTTCAACACATGTCACATAAACCACGACAAGCCGAGCCGAAGAACAGCGCAACACCATGTGATGGTCATATCGTTCATTCATGACTCCAAATTCCACAACTTGAAGAAGCTTACCATTGACCTGGACGATGTGCCTCAGTTCCATTTCATTGACCTGTTCACGGACCTTTTTGGTAAGATTCATGACGTTGAGTCGCTTGCGAAAACTTTTGACCAACTAGAGTCGCAGCTATCACAATACAAGGACACAACTGTGCTCGTGGAGGGTGCCGAGTTCCTTCTATCAGCCACACAGATCACAGCATCACAGTTGCTTGCTGCGATATCAAAGCTACAGAGACAATCCTCCGCAATGTTCATCATTTCATCGGCCGACAGCGAACTATGGACGATATCAGCGAACAACGCATCACTACCAGAGTTCAAGACCAATGATTTCTTACAGAAGTGCATCCATCGATCACATCTGGTCATCTCACTAAGGCCATTGGATACGGGAAAGGCCAAAGATGTGACTGGAACGCTGACGATAGCACGTGGTGCTCTCCCATTGGAGTCTCTGACGGTGCAGGAGAAGGAGTACCTGTTTCTCGTGTCGAAAGAGGGAACGAAGCTCTTCTTTAGATGATACACATTTTTGTTCCTCACGTCCCAACGTCCCCACGTTAAAAATGTAGAAATCTCGAACTGGAGATAAAAAGTCCACAAGCGTATAACAACTGACAAACACAAGCGATGAGCAGTGGACAGATTAAGCGTAAGAGGGCACAGCACAGCTGTCTGACCTGTCGAGATAAGAAGACAAAGGTGTGTACTCGCTCTATTTCCATTTGATTCCATGAAGTGTGAACTAACGGAATAACAGTGCGACCAGAAGAAGCCAGTATGTGGAGCTTGCTTGAAAAGGAAGGATGGTACTGTGTGCACGTATAGGAAGTTTACATGGACTGTTGCGGAACCTTCACCTGTTGATGCGACTTCTTCGACTGAAAACAGCATGGAAAGCTTCAAGAGGACCAAACACAGTGATCCCTCTTCCGCGAGAGCCACTGTTGATACTGTTGACACTTGGAGCAACCTCACAGACCGCGTGAAAACACTGGAGGATGCGCTCAAGTCTCTGGCCGAACCACCAGTGGCTTCGCCATCACCAATTGCTAGGAATTCTCCCTTAATAGGTCAGCACAGCGAGAACAGCGAAGACGCAAACGTTGTGAGGAACCAGGATGATCTCATAAACTTTCACGATGATAAGTATCCCGACCCAGGCTACAAGAACAGAGGTCCTCTAACATGGATGTCGCTTCTACGGAAGGACAAGTTCAGTAACGCGTTTACTCGAGCAATCAGAGGTAGTGCTGGCGCCGACACTTCAGAGTATGGTGATGATTCAGCATATCAGGAGTTTGCCAAGGCAACGGCCTCCCATGAGACCGACCCCATTTCGTGGAAAGGAACCACGGAGAATGACATTGTGAGCGTGGTAAAGACGTTTCTCAAGGATTCTAAACTGGTTTGGCTTCTCTTTGATAAATTCTTTGAATCAGAGCTGGCAATGATCATACCTGTTTTGGAGAGAGAAGAATTTGATCTTGAAGTGGTCAAGCTCATCGGCGAGCGGGGTTCCAAAAATTCGTTCTGTAACTTCCACAGTAAGTCACAATGTGCAACTGCAGGTACACTGCTTCTTTTAATGAGAATCGCATCACTAGCGTCTCATATTGAAGCAGAGTACATCAAACAAGGTGAATTTACTGAAGCTGAGAAGTACATACTTGCAAATCCAGTTCATGGTGATATCCTGAGGGCATCTGATAGATGTAAAGCAGAAGCTAAATCGCTAAGAAGACCACCGTTTAGATTGTTTCAACTCATCCTTTGCAAGCGTTACTACGAACTAATTGCACCAGAGAGTTGTGATTGTATCAAACAGACACCGCCGGATAAGTTTGGAGAATTGTTACACTATGCATTTCTTTTCTCTGTGAATAGAGATCCATCAAAGGTTCCAAATGCCTGGACCTCAAATGCTAACTACATCAGAAGACTTTGGTGTATGGTGATGAATTTAGACAGGAATCAGATGATGATTACTGGTGGCCCATCTATGATCAATCCCACGTTGTACGACACCCAGCTTCCAGTTATGACGCAATGTGAGACTGAGACTGACTTTACAATTGACAGCGATCTGAACACTTTCTCTGAGTCTACGAATTTGCTTGATAAACTACTGAGAGAGGTATTAAGCGTCAGGTATGCGCTTACGAGCGCCGAATTGATACAAAGGCTGAAACCAATAGAAGCAATGTTGGAAAAGCTACCTTCAATAGAACAAGTTCTAGCAGTCCCATCGACCACAGTGTTGGAGCGTATCCAAAAAATGAGACGCTTGTTTGAAGTTTTTAACATTGTTTGCTTAATGATGTTAATATATTACCACCTTTTCATCCATTTCGGGGTAAGATTAGACCATGACAACACTTTATTCTACTGCTTACAGGTCTTGAAAGTGGCTGGCAGTGCATTCCCTGCTGTGTTATTCCTCAATGACAACTGTGAAGAGTACAACATGTACAGACATTTCGGCTGTCCTTCACTGGTTATGCCCAAATTGGAAGTATTTTTGCACAAAGCGGTTCAAATGCTTGGTTGTATTGTCATAAGAGTCAAAATGCTCAAGATGATCCAACGTTCATTGCCCTTAGATGACATTGTCGTCTTAGATAAAGTGGTATCGATTATATTTGTATCGTTAAGACACCTCTTAAACGGATTCAAAAAGATGGCCCCCCATTATTTCCACGCCTGGATTGTTAGCAAAGTGCATTCGTTCCTGGTGAACAGACTAGCAAAGGTTGAACCAGGCCCATTTCTTTCAGCGACATTGATGGAAACAGAGTGCATCGCAATTTTTCAAAAGTTGGGACCTGATGATGCCTTCTTCAGCTTCAGTATTAAAGATCTGGAACTAATCTTGGATGCTCTGAAGCCCTTCCAAAGGGTCAACACTGTGGGTCGCTTTGGTCTAAGTGATCTGGGGTCCAAGACGACCGAAGATAATGATAAATGGATCAAGCACATGTTTCAAGAATTAACAATGCGGAGAGCTGAAAATAGTGACTTCATGGATCAGCTATTCCCAGCCGGCACAGCTAATGGTTCCCAAACTGGTACTACAGGACCATCAAACGGAGTTGAGCTAGCTGATCAGTATCTTGAATTTACCGGCGCAGAATATGAAGGATTCCTCATCAATCACAGTCTTGGATTCGGATCTCAGCTCCCCTTATGATATACAAATTCTAGTGACTTCTTTTTCTTCTTCTTCTTCTGTTGTCGTGAATGTTATCCAACGTGAACTCGACTGCACAGCGAGTCCAAAGGATAGGCAATGTTGGCCAGACGCTCTTTTCACCAACGTGGATCCAATACGGAATGTTTTCGAGGGTACGATGGACGTCAAAGACTCTACCAAAGTCTTTAACTAAAGTCCGCAACTCTGGCACGATGGTCACTTCGCTCGCGTTTTTTGGTGTCTTTTCATCAACAGCCAGACGTTTGATAAAACTGAACAGAATCCCTGTTCGATCCATCAGCTCAACACGGTGCTGTAATTCCATACCAAAGAGTCTTTGAAGCATCCTCATGGGTTTCCAACCAGTCTTGTGCTTGATATCATTTACGATCAATGGCGCCAAGTATGGTCTCGCCAGCGAGACAATGAAGTTGTTAACGTTGAACAACTCGGTGACTCTGGTATAAGGACTCTCTGATCCAAACCTTTCATTTGCCTTCTGTGGTGTTAGGAAAGTGAACAGGTGGCTGGTGTTGAAAGTCGCAGGTACGATGTCATTGTTCAAGTCCTTTATGTGTAAAGCGACATGGTCAGAGAGGACACCTGTTCCAATGGAGGCGTACAAAGCAGACCAAATCAACACGTTAGGTGTTGTGACATAGTTCAAGAGAGACGGCACAGCTTTATCAGTCGGATGGACAATGATGTTCAATATCTTGTCGGTCTTGACGTATGCCTCTTCAAATGTGATATCTCCCAGATGATCTTTGACGTACTTCATGAACACGAGGATATCCTGAGAGTAGCCCTTTGTAATGACATTCTCAATGACAGAACCGTACCTTTCGTCCACATCTGTAGTGAGACGGTCAATGTTGGATAACGCCTCCGTGATATTTGTTAACGTATCCGCCAATTCATCATTGGTTAGCGTACAAACAAGCGATGCAACAACAGCGCCAATGGCGCTGCCCGATATAATACGAGGAAGAAGACCCTTGAAGTACAACGCCTTTACGACTCCCAAGTGACACAATCCAAAAAGTGAACCACCTTGCAACACCAATGCCGTGCTTCCAAATGCCTGTCTCCCGTCATGAAAGAAGTCCAACTTCAACTGGTTTGAGGTGAGAAAATGTTCGCTGAATTCAACTTCATCAAGGTATTCCAAGCAATGTAGCAATTCAGAGATGTAGTCCTCAATAAGAATCTTCGTGCCAGCGTAAGATCTATTGAACAGCTCCCTATTCGATATCCCACCAAAGTTCCTCAAGAATGAACCGGTCCTAAATAGTTTGAGCAACAAGTCAGTATCACCCATCTGACGGGCCTCCTTGAGCGACTTCAACCTTTCAGAAATCAGACGATAGTCGTACTTCTTCGAGGTGAAATTGTGCCTCCAGAGGTCAGAACCAGTGAGTCTATCTAGGTAATACGCCCCAGCCTGCCACTGTTCATAATCCTCAGCAACAAAGAGTCGTGTTTTGGCGACGTCCACGGGAGATTTTCTGTTCCACAGATGGACAAGTTTCTTCTGGTGTCAGTAGGAAGTTCATGGGAGTACGACACGAATAACTCACCCTTATCCAGAATGTGCTGATGTCAAAGATAAAGTCGATAAGAAGCCATAACGAGGGTGGGATGTGGTTCTGTTGGAGTGAGACGTTAATGAACGAGTTCTGAGATTCAAACAGGCAGCACGTACAAGAATGAGTGATATCAGCGATAGGACCAGGGATCTAGGCCGTATGAGCATTGTTTCAGTGCGTTTTTAGCGTCTTCTTTATGTGTCTCATGAAGTGGTCAGTTGTCATGTTTCTGTCAAAAGCGGTCGGAATTACAGCGCGAGTTAAATGCCAGTAAAAGAACACATCTCATTATATTCTAATTAACAGCACAGATCCGTTAGTGTTACAGCAGATTGTTCACGGGTTTCTCTCTAAAGGCGTTTAAGTGTGCTGATAGCAGCAACAGGGCCGAGCGGCACAGTGATTGCGACTCATTATTGTAGCTCACAGGGATCTTCTCCTCAAGCTCTGAAACAATCCTGCCCATTTTACTCAGGAGCACGTGCGGCTTCGCTCCGTTCACACAGATCACCACTGCTCTGAGTTTGATGATCCACTGTGCGTAGTCATCCCGCGTGTGCTGTTGTGATTGTTGTCCAAACACGGTCAATGCTCCGCATATCGACTGATACACAACTTGATCCACTTCGTTCTGTGGAGTATCAGTTGTGAGTTCTGGGAAGTCTGAGACCAAGAGAGAGAGTGCCATGCATTTTCGTAGTAGTTGAATCACTCTTGAGGTATGTGGGGTCAGAGTTGTGAGAATTCTGTAGTTATATTCAATCAAATCCGACAATGAGAGCCATGTGTCCACGCACAATTGTAGCCTGATTTCCTCACTAGAATCAAACTGCCAGTGTAGCAGTTCATTTATCATCGATGTAACCAGGGTACTAACATTGCTTGACAAGACCCGATGATCCATCATCAAGAACCCAATAATTTTGATCATCTCCACGAAGAACTCCTCGTCGTACTCAGAGCGGAGCCGTATCGTTCGTACCATGTACTCCATCTTCTTGATCACCAATGGAATGGGTTGTCTCTTCCATTTGGGATCGTATTGTAAATGGTCATTTGTGAGCTGCTCCAAGGACAGCATCTCAGGTGACACACCCAATCGAAGCATGTAAGTCTTGACCAGTTCCAAATCCATCTCAGGCTCACCGCTCGTCACCTCCATCGCCCTCTCCACAACACATACGTGGGGTTGGTCCATAACTTGGTCATGTGTGAGCCATTTGACACCAAAATCAAGGGCAAACACTGTGAATGGCGGCGATGGGGAAACGTCCACATTCTGAGGTCGAGACAAGTAGAAGAAATCCTTCAGACTCGGATCGTCCTTATGATTTGTGATATAGTCTACATAACGTTCATCTTCATATGCGTCTTTGTCCAGTGCTTGCTTCAAATCTTGCCTGAATTGCTCCTGCTCTCGCACGATGACCATGGCTTCTCTATCATCCTGCTGGTGGAGCTCTGTGAGAACCTTACTCTTCTTCCATGCGTCAACACGAGACTCATCCAGCATGGAAAACTTTGGTCTCTTGAACGATGGTGGCTCCAGCACGGATTTGGTCAATCCTGGCAAGTCTGTGAAGTTGGCACTTGACCTTGAGCTCTTCGTGTATGGGACGCCGAGAACAGCGAACGGGTCGTCGTGCTCGCTGGAATCGTCCGAGTCGACCATAGTGACCGGTTGTGGAGATCGCTGCACTTGCTTCTTCCGAGGCATCGCTCGAGTATCCCGTGCCATTGTGCCGTATGGTTCCGGCTCCTTGTCAGCGTGTTGTTGTGGTCATTTTCTGATGATATCGTAACGAAGTCGAAAAGATGACTTTCAAGACATTTGATACTTGGGGTTGGTATGAGAGATTCAGGGCAGTTTTCTACAGAGCGTTGTGTGTAAATATACTGTTGTCTATGACATTGGAGCATGGCTCGTTATTAGTTAATGTGCCTCTCTGCTGCGCTTCCCGGCTTCTAAATCAAGCACAGGTCTCTTCTCTGGAAGCACGATAAGGCCGTTCTGCTCCTTCAGTCTCATCTGCACAACCTTCAACATCTCGTACAGGATGCTGAGCACTGGTGTGTGCACACCATTCTCCTTTCCAACTCTCAGGGCATTTCCCAAGATAACCTCAACCTCGATCTGATTTCCCTTTCTGACGTCCACAACCATGGAGGGAGCATACCAGTGCCCATCGTCGGAATGGAGCATCAAATCCTTGAGAGATGGGTCCAATGTGATACCATCAGACTTGGCCAACTCGATGATTTCATCCATAGCTGGCAGTAACAGTGTCTCTGTACTACCAAACTCTTGCAATCTGCCCACATCCAAGTTCAACAACGCTCCCATTGTGTTAAAACTGGCATTGTAAACCAGCTTTCTCCAACGGGTGTACTTGACGTCCGGGTCAATGAAACACGTGTTGATGTCATTCTTGTACAATGCGACAAACTTCTCAGCCTGAGCGATCTGTTCCTCCTTGGAGGAGACCCCATTGTCGAAAGCACCAACGGCCAAAGAGTCCTCACCATTCTGGAAGATCTTTCCCTTGTGGTTTGAAGAGCTGATCATACTGACACCGGAGAGCACCACGTTTCCAGGAAATCTTTGAGACACTGGCTTCTCGATGCCCAGTCCATTCTGCACGAGGACGATCACCGTGTTGGCGGTGACGGCATCAGCGTAGATGTCTTCCACGTCTGTAACATCTGGGATGTTCTTCACAGTAACAACGATGAAGTCGAAGGGACCATGCTTGGCAGCAGCTTCTGCAGCGGTCTTCACCACATGTGTTGGTCTCCAGGACTCGATGTGGCCGTAGTCCGCAGAGTCAATCTCATAACCCCTGGTGATCACGGCGTCGTAGTCTGATCTGATGACGGCAGTGACCTCAACCTCTGCCTTCAATTGGAGCGTGTACGCGGCCACGACACCAACGCCTCCAAGACCGATGACCAGTGCTTTGCTACCCATTAGCCTGTTCCCAGTTGTCCACGGGGGTTCCTCAGCATAACAGAGAGAACGGGTGAACACCCATAATTAAAAACGTCCATCAGAGCTCGCTTGTGATTGCCAAATCCCTCTTGCTAAAAGCGTTAGAAGCCCGTGTTTTTTGTTGTTGTGTCAAAGTGGGCCATAAACACTCGGGGAAGCCAAACACTCAGGCAGTGCAACAGACAGGCGCAGCACACGCAGATGGACGCTGATTACACGAGCGAGGAGGGTAAGTTGATGGTTGTCGGTGCTTGTTTGCAGAGGTACTGACTTTCCAGACCTTGAGAGCTTTGCCAGGGCGCTCACGGGCGAGCTCCTTCCCTCCGCCGCTCATTCTCAAGCCTCCCTTCAGCTGCAACTGCAGCAAAACGCTGGGCCCGTGGAGAAGATCACCTCGCAGAATGACTGGGGGCCCGTGCACACGAAGGTGGTGTCGAGCAAGGACAAGAGGGACGAGTACTTCCAGAGTTGGTCCTACAAGCTGCTTAGATTCCCAATCTTGATCCCAATCCTCACCTGGCTCTTTGTCCTGATGATCGCATACGTCCTCCTGCGAATGTACATCGCCCTGTATGAGTACTTCTTCAGATGGAGGGGCCGCAGACGAAAGTTGAGAAGAGCACTGCGTGAGTCAAAGAACTACAATGAATGGGTGGATAACGCCACCAAGCTGGATCATGAATTAGGACTGGACACATGGAGGCAGAAGGAACATTTCTACTACTATGACTACGATACCCTCAAGATAACAGTCAAGAAGTTGAAGAAATTGCAAAAGACAAACAACTCTGAAGAGCTAATGCTCCTCCTCCAGAGTTGCATCAAGGCAAATTTTGCCGGTACCGAGAATCCATTGCTCTATTCACAGACATACTATGGAACAAAGATCATGGTGGACGAATACAACGAACAGGTCACCAACGCCATTAACTCAATAATTGACGATGATTCAATCCCTGACAGCACAAAGCGATTCTTCTTCAAATCTCTCAACAAGAATTTTGGTAAAACTGCACTTTGTCTTTCTGGTGGGGCAACGTTTGCATACAACCACTTTGGTGTGGTCAAGGCGCTTTTGGAGAACGATCAGCTTCCAAAAATCATCAGTGGCACTTCTGGTGGTGGCATAGTTGCAGCCTTGGCCGCCACACGAACCAATGAAGAACTAAGAGAATTGCTCACGCCGGAACTGGCCACAAAGATCACAGCGTGTGCTGAAGACATGAGAACATACATCCCTCGTTGGTGGCGTACTGGAGCAAGATTCGACGCTGTCGATTGGGCAAGCAAAGCAATGTGGTTCACAATGGGATCGATGACTTTCATAGAAGCTTACGAACGTACAGGTAAGATCCTGAATATTAGCACGGTCCCTGCTGATCCACATTCCCCTGTGATTCTGTGTAACCATATCACTTCTCCAAACTGTGTGATTTGGTCCACCTTATTGGCATCAAGTGCAGTGCCAGGAATACTCAACCCTGTTGTATTGATGATGAAAGATCCAAAGACTGGAGAGCTATCACCTTTCAGTTTGGGAACCAAGTATAAAGATGGCTCTCTAAGAACTGACATACCCGTGGAGGCGTTGAACACATATTACAATGTGAAGTTTAGTATTGTGAGCCAGGTGAATCCGCATATCTCTTTGTTCTACTTTGCACCAAAGGGTTCTGTGGGAAGACCAGTCTCACGTTCCAAGATTGGGCTTAGAGGTGGATTTATTGGCGCTGGTCTTGAAAGCTTTATCAAATTGGAGAACCGGAAATGGCTGCAATTGATTAAGGGCCTTGACCTGCTTCCGCACTTCATGAATCAGGATTGGTCAAATGTATGGCTTCAAAAGTTTAGCGGTACAGTGACAATTTGGCCAAAGTTGAACCCCTTTGATCTTCGTTTCATTCTTAGTGATCCAGATCAAGACAGGTTAGCCCATATGATCCGAAATGGTGAGATGAGCACTTATCCAAAGATCCTATTCATCAAGCACAGACTGGAAATTGAGAGAAAAATCCGTGAAGGTTTGAAGAAGTTCAGGAAGTCAACAACAACGGCACTGAGATCAACTCCAGAATTTGAGCTTCTAAGTGACTCTGGTGATGATATCACTAGGGGGCAACTCGAGGTACCTTATAATGACGACGGGCTACAGCTCCAGGTTAAATTAGATGAGAAGAACGACGGTGAAGATGATTATTCCGACGACGAGGATATGGACGTGGAGGAGAATGAACAACACTACAACCCGTTCAATTTAAATAAGGACGAGTCCATTCTACGAAGACGTGGGTCGTCTTGGTGGTGAATTATATTATACCACACAATATTCATTGTATCTCATCTGTATTACTACTTCTGGATGTGGTTTACTCTTCAGAGATCATTGAACGGCGTATTACACGTTGAATCATGCTTTGTATCGTCTGGATTGAAAAGCACACACAGTTCTCATTCGGGGGGCATATGACTTGAGTAATTATCACACTACGAGGAGTCATTGGAGCACTCACCTCCAGTTGTAATGGCTTTCTCTTCAGCGTTGATCGTGCTCATAATAATGACACGTCCTATATGAGCGCCTTCAAGGACCTTTTTCAAGAATGCTGAAGACATCTGAAGCTTCTCATTACTTGGATCAGATTCCAGTTGCGTACTGGTTTCCATATAAAGTCTATGAAGGTTTGCAAGTTTTTTTTCATAGATGACCAACTCTGCCATGTATTCAGTGATGATCATCGCTGCAGTTATCAGGTTGACCGAGTCCAGCAAGATATTTGGGATGTACGTACAGCACCGTGCGTAACAGCATTCGATACCATACAATGGAGTCTTATAGGTGTCACTTCTCGCTGGTATGTGATAAAGGAAGAGTGAATTATCGAAAGTGGAACGACCCTCTTCATCACCTGTGACAAATATAAACTCCCAAACTGTACATTCATCGTGTGTTTGGCATTGTTTCTCCATTGGTCTGTTATCGGTAAATCTCCGCAAGACGTTTGAGCCTGCGACATATCTCTGACACCTCGGTATCGTAGATGGATCACCAAGTGCTCCAGTGAATACGTCAATCATTGTCCGATGTCTCTCTTGTTCTGTATGGGACATGTACGTACCCAACAGTAACAGGATGGCAGCCGTAACACCGAAGGAAACGCAGAGATACTGCCATTCACGAACCGTCGCATTAGAAAAGAACAGTACAATGCATGAAGTCCATTGATACAAGTATGCAGCATCACCCTGTAGATCATGCATAATGATCATGTTGTAGAAGATGATGATACCGATCGGTGCTCTCCACCGTGGGAACGTACCCCAAACACTCTTGAGCATGGGGAATGGCTGAGATCGTGGCATTTCATGGACTGTGGACATTGAGCTTTTGAAGACGTCAGTATCCCAGCGGTGTCTTTGTGCCAGAGAATATGATTAATTCCCAACTTCAACTTGTCTCATCGACGAGACCAAAGCTCTCACTCAAGACGTTCTTTTATGAATCCTCTCATGTTCATTGAATAAGCCGGGATGTAAGCATCCATGTGACATATACCTCAGTCCTCTGACATCAAGGGCCAAGGTTTCAAGTTAGGCTGCCAGGAGCAGCTAGCTACAGCCTACATTCAACATAAAACATCATTCAGCCAGCTTACCAGCACCAAATTGCCCTATGATAGATAAATCATCAACCATTTAACACCGATGCGGGGCAGAATAACATGTGCGCCATCAACAGAAACCCGGACATTTTGAAGGAATCGCCAAATTTCCCGATTTGGTTTTTTTTGTTGTTGTTTCGCCTAAACTAGTGCTTTCCAATACCGATTGATCCCTGTATAGCTAACGAACCTCGAACCTCCCAATGGCCATCACTACACTTCTCCTGGACATTGAAGGTACAGTGTGCCCTATCACCTTCGTC
Organism: Williopsis sargentensis; assembly: GCA_020995425.1. Lineage (NCBI taxonomy): Eukaryota > Fungi > Ascomycota > Saccharomycetes > Phaffomycetales > Wickerhamomycetaceae > Williopsis > Williopsis sargentensis. Next base: position 1,391,670 of record CP083465.1, on the reverse strand, counting down.
ACGGAGGCCTTATTTCCTTACTTCCTTGACAAGCTGCCAGCGGTGCTTTCCAACGTGTCATTCCCACTTGATGGATCGTCGGCCATCTCAACAGTGCTGAAGGGGTTCCCTGCGGAGTTCACGACGTCGAAGGAGGTCCTTCAGTCCCACATCGTCCAATTGGTCAAGGATAACATCAAGGAGAAGAACCTGAAGTCGTTGCAGGGTCTGGTCTGGAACGATGGTTATTCCTCAGGAGAGATCAAGGCACCATTGTATGACGATGCTATCAAGTCGATACAGTCCTGGAGCAAGATGCATAAGGTGTACATCTATTCAAGTGGAAGTATCCATGCGCAGAAATTACTGTTTGGGCATGTGAACGTCAACGGTGAGAGTGTGAATATGAATCCTCTTCTCTCTGGTTATTTCGACATCACCACATCTGGTTACAAGTTTGAATCTCAAAGTTACTTGAACATCCTCAAGGACATACAGGTTCCTGGTGAACAGGTGTTGTTTCTTAGTGATAACGTGAAGGAAGTGGAGGCTGCAATCAAAGCCGGGATGAATGCGTCGATTGTGGTTAGAGACGGCAATGCTCCATTGACACAGCAAGATAGCGATAAACATCATCTCGTTACAGACTTTACAACATTGGAGGTATAAACTATAAATGCAATATTGATACAGATTTATACAAGCAAGTAGGATGTGTGATTCAAGCGTGGTCATTGAACAAGACGTTGGCTGCGAGTTCTTCGTTCTTGTCACAGGCAAAGTAGACCTGTACAACAGTACCTCTATCGAATCCAAGCTCCATCAATCTGTTGATTGCACTCTCGTCAGCTTCGGAGATCTGTGGTAGTTCTTCGCCTTCTCCCAGCATTGGTTGATCCATACCCTCGTCCTCTGGCATCATTCCCATGCCCTCTGGGCCAGTCATGAGCATTCTGAGGAATTCCTCTGGGTGTTGTTGGATTATGGAGCTCAACTGTGGGTTCTCCTCCGCGAGCATGGCGAGGAGACCTTCCAAGGCCTCTGGGGACTCCTGGGCCAATCTGCGCAAATCTTCAACGGATTGCAGTGACCCAAGACCCGGTGGTGCACCGGCATGAGCACCGGCACCCTGGTTGGCAGCGGCAGCGGCAAAGAGATCCTCACCATGGTCCTCATCGGCGTCGCCAGCCATCTCTTCGTCCTGGTTCTCATCTTCATCCTCTTCCAATGCCTGTGGGATCTCCGGGTGGCCCTGGACGTCGCCCTCTTGTTCTTGGCCCTGTGGTACCTGTGGCTGTGGTTGTTGTGGTGCGGCAGACTGTGGGATCCCAGTCAAAAGGTATTCAACAGCACGATCTGGGTTGTTAAATGCAGCTCTGAGAGCAGCCTCGACCTGTTCTCTCTCGTAGCCCATCTCCATGATGTTGGCAATGGCCTGTTCTCTTGCAGAGCCCGTGGCAAAGGTGGATGCATCGAATGGACCACTCTCCTGTGGAGCAGCAGCTGGAACGGCAGCTGGAACAGCAGCAGCAGAGGGAGCTGACGGGGTCTCCTCGTTAGCTGGCGCAGCCTGTGGGCCAGTTGGGGTCTGTGGAGTGGCACTCTGTACTGGGGTGGAAGGCACTGTGACTGGAGCAGCCTTTGGAGCGACCTTTGGCTTCTGTTTCAGATGTTAGTCTCTCTTGTTCTGTCCTCACTTGGCCGTGGTGAACAACGTGAACAACACTTACCGCAATCATAAAGATCACCTGGTCGCCGGCCTTGATCTTGGTCTCCTGGATGGTCTTGTCGTCCTGAAGCACCTTGCCCGAATAGATGAACTTCAACTGTGCAGCCTCGATCTGCTTAAGCTCTGCCAGCTTGTTCTTCGCATCGAGCACCTGTCCGCTGTTAGTTCCAACGCTTGGAGCCTGGCGTCCAATCCTCTAAAGAAAACGCACCGTCTGCTCCTGTTCGAGCTCCAGTGGGATCTTTTCCTTCTTGAAATCCTTGAAGATCACCTGCATCGTGTTTCTCTGGTCTGCTGCACGTGCTTTGGGGCCGTTGTTGGTTGTGAGCTTTCGGTTGGATTAGTTTTGGTTTTGATTCTGGTTTTTTCCCAGTGGCGAGCGCGCGCTTTGACTTTTGTGATAACAGCAGCGAAGAACAGTAGGAAGTTCACTTGATTGAACGGACAGAGAACACAACGATGAGCAGAAGGCGGCTGAGGTACCGCACGGAGGCTGTAGAGACGCCTGTGGCAGAGGCCAGCGCAATCAGAGGCCCGAACAGTGCGTTGACGGAGTTTCTTCGGCAACAGGGCATCAGCGCAGAGCAGATCAGGCAGAGACATTTGGACAGGGTCGCTGGTGGAGATGAGCACGCTGAGGATGAGCACGCTGTTGAAGGGGAGGCTGCTGAAGAACAGGAATTAGTGGCTGAGGCGGACGAGGACGAAGAAGAAGAACTAGAGATCAGGATTGCCGCTAGAAGAAAGCGCAGGGCAGCTGCAACTGCAGATGATGACGACGAGTACACGGACTCAGATGCCGATGATAATGCTGGCCCGCGTGCACAATCCAAACGGAAGACTATCGGGGAGCAAGAGACGTGTGCTCAGTGTTTCAACAAGTTCATCGTCAATGTCTACTCCAAGCTCAGTGCGACTGGTGGATACTTGTGTCCAGACTGCATAAAACTGCAACAGGAGAAGGAAAGAGCCCTAAAGAAGAATCAAATGCTCTCGAAGAAGAAGAGACAGAGACTTGCAATTGCACTGCTGGACAGGCAGGACGTCAAATTCCCGTCGTTGCAAGACCTCGCGATCAAGAAGGTCACCGAGCGTATCTATGACGTTGAAGACCTTGGTGACATCGGGGACGTCAACATGAAGAAGATTGCCAAAATCCTTTGTCGCAACCGATCTTTGGATGATAACACTTTGAAGTTGTTTCTTAACTCACAATTAAAGAAGCTGGAGTTTTGGGATTGCTCAGGGTTGACCTCTAAGGCATATGATCAAATCGCTGCGTATTGTCCTAAAGTGGAGGAGTTGACAATGTTGATGTGTGGAAGACTGCACAACGACAACTTGAACTATTACTCTGTGAACTTGCAAAATCTGACCAAAGTGGACTTTGACGGCCCCTTTTTGATTAATGATGCTACATGGCAACACTTCTTCACATCCGTCGGGGAAAGGCTAACCGCATTCAAGGTTGGTAATACGCACAGAATCAGCGATTCTACGCTCCGCTTGTTCTTGGACAAATGTGGTGCTAATCTCACCTCTCTGAAACTGTCGCGATTGGATGGTATCAAAGAGAAGGAGAGCTATGACTTGATGCCAGCATACCTTACCAAGTTGGAGGAGTTGGAAATATCTTATCCTCACCACGAGGATCTCATCGATGATGTGTTGTTGATCAATCTCATGAGTATTAACGGCGAAACCATGAAAAGTCTGATCTTGGATGGATGTACAGGACTGACTGATGATTTCTTGATCAATGGATTAAGACCATTTGGCTCTAATTTGAGAAAGATTTCATTCCAATTGTTGGATCAAATAACGAGTGAGGGATTTGTTGGGTTGTTTCATGATTGGCAAGAGAACTTGGGTATGAACGAGGTTTATCTTCGGAAATGTTACTCCTTGGGAGATGAAGGCGTAGTGGAGATGTTACTCCATTCTGCAACTTCTCTCGTGGAACTTTCACTCAACTCCATCAAAGATCTCACAGTACTGACTTTCCAGATCATGAAGTGCCCAAATTTGACGTACATGGATGTTGGTTTCGTGCGAGCAGTGGATGATGAGATTTTGGAACTCATTGGTGAGAATTGTTCACGGTTGAAAGTGCTGGATTGTTATGGGAATAACAGATGCACATCAAGGGCAAACATAAGAGAAGGACTTAAGGTTATTGGAAGACAAAGTGATACTGTATAGAATATATATGCGATACTTATGGTGTAATCTTCTAGTTAAATAGCTCAGGAATTACTTTTGGTAAGTCTAAGATGTCTCTGATGAGAATGGCACCTTCTGGTGTTTTGCCCATATCTTCATCCCTTTCAACAAAGTGGATCGCCTTCTTGAATCCCAACTTGACTGCAGTTCTGATGTTATCAGCGCTATCGTCAACGAAGTAGCAGTTGGCAAAGCTGGACCCGCCAGCCTGGTGCAAGGCAGAGTGGAATGCCTCCTCCTGTGGTTTACAAACCAGATCATCCTGTGCGTAATCACAGAACCATAGACCATCAAAGAGATCACCTAGTCCCAAGAGCGAAACCACACGTTTGCCGTGAGTCTTGTACGCGTTTGTGAACAACCACATACGATCACATTTACCTGTGGACTTCAACTTGAGTAGCATATCACGTAGTGCCAAATCAGGCTGTAGGACGTCTTGCAGTGGTAGGGCGTCATCCACTTTCCTGTTGTATTCGAGGGCATCAATCTTATGGAACTTCACCAAGCCTTGGATGGCGAGGCCATACTCCCTGTAGTACTTGAACATCAGCTCGTGAGCATCCTCATCGGTCAGCCCCAACGTTCTCTTGAAATAGTCGTGGATGAACACCTGCATCAGATCGTGGATGGCCAACGAGCGCTTGTACAGACAATTGTCAATGTCAAAGAAGAAGATCGTGGCGTCGTCCTTCACCACTGGGCCGTGGCCCATTGGTAGAACGGGCTTACAACCCGGGTGGCTCAACGATTGCAAATGCTTCTCGTTATCCTGGAGGATCTTGTTGATGTGTGCGTCATAGTCCTCGTTGTTCTTGTGGTGGGGCATCTTGGTGATAGTCATCGTGGGCAGTCGTCTCGTTGTGTGTGCAAGTCGGCAGATCCGCAGTCCCAATTGTCCTGTCTGTGGCGTTAAGTAGTGTATCGTGTCCTCGTTGCTGACTCACAAGTGCGCCGAAGATGAGCCTCTGATTGTCGTTTCTTGTCTCTTTGTGTGTGTCGGTCTCCACGTTTCCCCCCCGACGGCTTTAACAAAGCCATGTGACCCGTGAGACACGGCCGCTCACTACATAATTCGATAAAGGGGTGGAAGTGTTGTTGTTGATGGTTGTTCACTCAGTCGCTGTCATCATCACTGCTGTCGCTGTTGTTGTACTTGTATCTGCTGCCGCTGTCGATGGCGTAGCCATAGACATCCTCTGGCGCACTGTCGCTGTCGCTGTCACTGTCTTTCTCGTTATCTCTGCCAGACACATTGGCACCCGTCCCAGGGTCCTCCCGATCCCAATGCTCGTCATCGCTACTCGTTGTCTCCTGCTTCCCCTGCTCATCGTCACTGTCAACGTACACCCATTCCCTGTTGTGCATCCCGCACTCGCACTCGTAGTCGTTCTTGTACTTACCGTCCTTCATCAACGTCTGGTACTGGGCAGCCAGAAGCTCGTACTCAGCGCGCGTCTTGAACTGTTTCTTCTTCGGCGGGTGGCCAGCACGCAAGATCATTGGCGCATGGCACTCGTGGTTATCCCTGTCAGAATCATCTTCGGACAGCTCTTTACCAGCGACTACATCCGATGTTGGTTGCTGTTGCTGCTGCTGCTGATCGTCCTCTGTAACAATGTTTCCCTGTGTGCCAGATGGCGTTGCTGACAAGCCCTGCTCGCTCTGTGGTTCAGAACTCTTGTCGCTGCTCATTTCCCTGTCGCTGTGCGATACTGTGTGGTCAATGCTCTTGTTCTGTGTGCTGTTTCAGACTTTTGTTCGGCCTAAGACTGTCGGCTCTACGGATTTCCCACCACACGCAAGGTCGCGTAATCGCTTATCTACTACAACTTGTGCTAAAAGAAGACTTTGTGTATTAGTTGGAGGCCGGAGTAATTGCACAAATGAGGACACTACTGCTAAGAACATGTTACACTTACTGTACATGATGTACACATATCATGTCCATTGTCATCATTGATGATATTCAAAGTTCTTAAACCTGATTGTGGATCGCTTAAATACTTGCTGATTCCCTAGCGATAAAGTTTTGGTCAAACTGTTCCACGATCTTGAATGTATTACATTCCAAACGTCCTTGGACCATGGCACATTCACTAGCCACGCAGGTCCCTGTCCATTAACGTCATATCACTCTCTGCAGAAAACACAAGGCTCAAAGATACCACAATGCTCTCTTATTAGATCATTAAGTGTGTGTTCAGCATTATTTGATGTTCTCTCCAGGTACACCAGTTGATTCACGCTGTTGAGCCTACTCCTAAGATCCCTTTCCCCTTACAGTACCACAGATAGCGGCTTTTCCTCGAGGTTTCGTCGTTTTTTCGGACACCCTCTAAGGTGTGATTCAGACGTGGCTACAACCAAATGTATTCATCCGATATAGTGTAACGGCTAGCACGGTTCGCTTTCACCGAGCAGACCCGGGTTCGACTCCCGGTATCGGAGCATCTTTTTTACGACTCTGTGGGGTAGCTAACCCGGACACCAGTGAAGTGCACGTGATCAGTAGTATTATCGGTAATTGAACGACGTATATAGCTGCTAGTGTGACGTTGGACGAGCTCATTATAAGATTCACCTCCCCACCGTGCGCACCCCTACTTGGGGTTATCAGCCATTTCCTACCTAACTGTGCACCTGCTGATATGCCAACGGCCACACCCAACAATCGCCACATGGTCCCCCCAATTTCTTCAACAAACGACAACTATCACGCCAGTTGGTTCATGACACCAAAAACGTCTCCCCACGACCGGCGCCCAAAAGGGGAGCCTCCATAGTTAAAATGGTTACCCGTCGCACAACCGTTTGAGGGACCGAAAAATGTCGGTGAGATGACTTTTCCTTCATAAGATGGAAACATCAACAAAGTTCAAACAGGTCCCCCTACACTAGAAAGGACTACACAGGATGTTCAGACTCACACAGCAACAGGTGCTGAAAGCTAGAATCACTAACCAGGTGGTAACCACCGCTAGAAGTTCGATCAACCACTCGATCCGCTTCAATTCAGTGGCGATCGAGCGTTCCTCATCACAAAACAAGTCCTCGACCCAACAGGACCAAGGGCTAAGTTTCACAAGCACCATCAAGAACGTTGCCAACTTGCAGAAGTCTGTGAATGCAAACGCGAGCCAAAATTCCAACAGCAACAACAAGAGCCGCGGAAGAGGCGGTAATCAGAGAGATCAGCAGTTGGACGCATCATCACCATGGTTTAAGCAGCTCACCGCATTCCAAGATTGTCTTGCACACATCATCGACCTGAATGATCCTTCAGCACAACCATTCTTCTGGGATACCCTGAAGAGAGCGATGATTTTATACGAGGATTTGAGAGGAACGCCTGATTTCAATCCAAATCTCGTGGGTATGTTGGTTTATACCCTCCATACAGGTCTTCGAGCCAACAGAAACCAACTTACGAGACTATCCAAGAAGCCCGACTACGATGCAACGTCATTCCACACTGAGATGAACGAATTTATCCAGAAGTCATTGAGACGATTGACAAACGATATCCTCAACAGTTCTATCCGTGTTAATGAAACTGGTGCAATGCACTTGTTGACGTCATTAAAGGAGTTGAAATTGGAGAAGGAGGCCATCGCCGTTTGGTCCTCCTCTATGGAGAACAAACAATTGAAGCAGGTGTTCCTTAGACCAAAGGTTGTTGGTGTTTTGCTTCCAATGATGTACCAATGTGGCTCAACGTACACCGACTTGGAGAATTTGTATAACCAATCCCGTGGTGTAAATCAACGTTATACGCATCCACATTTGATCAGTGGTATGCTTAAAACGTGTCTTGCTGCTGGTGAGAATAAGAGGGCATTGGAGTTATTCTCTGAGTTGTGTTCCAATAGCAACAAGTCTACTTACTCCGCCTTGGTTGATGTTCATTTGGCACTGATTGGTGATTGTAAGGATATTAACATTGCCAACACTTTCTTTGAGAAGGCCATCAATAGAGATACCCCATACCGATTGACTTTACACGTGAACAGTGTGAAACAATTCATTCAGAACATTTGGACAGAGACACATGACTTTGAGAGGGTTTTCCAAGTTTGGGAGAAGGCTATGACTTTTTACGGAAGAAACATCCATCATGGTATTTCATCATCGTTGAATAACACTTTCTTTGACATCTTTTTTGAGAATTATACCAAGGACCAGCAAGCTGGATTGACACACTTGAAGCAAATCGTTGGAGTTTACAATGACATCAAGCCTATTGATGAGCCTTTCTTCAACATTATCATCTCCAAGTGTGTTGTTTGGAAAGATAAGTCGACTATTGATTCCCTGTATCAAGCATACGAGCTTTACAACTTGAAGAAGACACAAGTGTCACGTCGTATCTATTTGAAGTCATTGGGTTCCGTTGAATGTACACCTAACGAGATCCTGGATGCATGGTACGATCTCTTGTTGTTCAACGACTCTGAGAGAAACACATACATTGCCAATGCTGATTGGGCTGCCTTGAGAGATGCAACGTTCGCATCAAGTGAAGATCGTTCTTTATTGTATGCACAGGTCCTTAAGCAATTCCAGTGGTTCTGCCGTGATGAGGGACAATTTAGAAGATTACATGGCATTGTGAACATCTATCCAACTTTGCAACCATTCCTCAACAACTTGGGTGATGTGGATGCTAGTGGGATCTTTGTTCCAAGGTTTGAGAGTTTGCAACGTCGTGATTTTTAGTTATGACGTTGATGGATGGTAGTATATAGAAATTTTAATGACTGTGAATATTCTTGTCTTGTTGAACGCTTTGTATTGCCAGATCTGAGATCCGTCATGTATTAGTTCGTCGTCAGCATTGAACACCCAGTTCCATGTCATCCATGAAGACATCATCGTCAAACACAGGTCCAACATCTCTCTTACATAAATCTTCACTCCAATCTCCCAAATCCTCTGATAAGTCGTACAGCTGTATTAGTATTGATTGGTACTGCTGATCATAGAGGTCAAAGTCAATGATGATCACTTCTGGCGTTCCGAAAGGTGAAGCATGGAAGCTGGTGTGTTGAGATAGTGTGAAGCGATGTAGGAACTGAATATACTGGTCAATGATGGAGTGCAACGTTGTATATACATGATGTGCATCTGCAGAGTCCATCTGTGGTATGTGTTGGCCAACCTTGCCATGCGTTGTGAATAGTCCTCTTTTGAACACAATTAAAGAGTGAAGCAGTTCTTCATCTGAGTAAGATGTGAGAAGTGATAGTGAGCACATGTTCAAGTGTAGGAGTTGTGTGCGAATGATGGTGTAGTTTTCGGAAGAAAGAGACAAATCTATGAGTGTCTCCTTCATCGTGGAGATGCACTGGAAGAGCACTTCTGATAGAAGCGTATGGTCCTTCTTGAGAGTCATTGCGTCTCAATGGTTATTGAATATTAAATGTAGGATCCGGTGTCCTTAGAGAACTACTGAACTTGTGGAGCACAAAAGGAACGAACCATTGCTTTATACCCACTGAAACAACAGATAAAGGGACGAAAATGTGTCATATCCCGGGTGTTGACTCACAGGCAGAGCGCCAACGGAAACAAGCGGCATAGGGCGCATGATCTAGTGCTTATATAATGCTGGTTTAGCGAAACGAACTTCGAACAACAACGATCGACAGTTTTGAAGCGACAAGCTTTACGTGAGCGGTGCAACGAGGGGCACGCCACACGGGGGCACTCACTGGCTGTGTTTACTGTTGAGACTTCTGACAGTGACTTAGGCGCATATTATAGTTTCTTTGTCTCTTTAGCTGTTGTTGCGGCTGTTCTCTATGGACATTGTTCGTGCTATCATGAGAGCCTGAACGGGTCACACGACCTGTGTTGTGACAAGGGTCGTCACTCGTGATGAAGTCAGAAGCAGTGAGCACATGGGGTTGCCGCTGTCCTGTCATCAACACGCTGCACAGTGCATGGCCACGTAGCATACATAAACATGTTCCAAATGACATTCTCACAGAAACAACGTCTCCTCTCTTGGCGCCCTCCATGTTTTTCGTTCCCCCATGTGGGCATGCACATCAACCGATGATTGGAGAGCAAAAGCCACATAACTAACTGTCTGCAACGCCTCAAGCACATGGGACCCCCAGGGCAATAAATTATAACACTCACATGGGGCGATGGGGATGGGAATGGGTAGCACGACCGGTCACCGCACCTTATTTGGCAGGCTGCGGTTGGCTGCTGCATGAGCGTTCGGGGTCCCTGTGCCAGTTAATATGGATGGCTTGTGGCCAAGTCTCAGTGTCAATCGGCGCACGTTTTTCTCCAAAATTTATTGAAGCACTTGCAATAAACCAACGGTCTGCTCCCTTACTGTGTGCCACAGAGCATCGATATACTGGTTGGGCACTGTAGCAGCAGGGTTCTCAAGCTCAGAGCTGTGGGTGTGGACGGTGTGCCGTGTGCCGTTGCACTGGCAAAGAAAGTAGGTAAAAAGGCGCTTCAAAGCGCCCGGTACGCGGTCTTGTGACCTGCACGTGGCCCACACGTGTGCATTTTATACTCTGCAGCACCGCCCTTAAAAGGTCCTGTGATCTTTGGGTTTGTGTTGTAGTGCACTTGTTACCGGTACTGTTATAGTTTTTAGTGCTACAGTTCTGTGAACAACCCACCATAATGCTCCCACAACCGCCAGATCTCAAGCCTACCATCATTCAGATGCAGTCCGCAGAGGATGAAGAGCCACAGCAACAACTAGTGGCGGAGGATCTCGATAAGCCAAAGAAGAAGAGAAGACGCTCGTCGTCTTCTTTGGTATCACAGAACGAGATTGAGAAGCGCCGGAGAGAGCACAAGACAGCTCATTCCATTATCGAGAAGAAGAGACGTATCAGAATGAACAGAGAATTCGAGGCCTTAAAGTTCATCGTTCCTGCGTGCCGTAGTAACATGAACACATCAAATAACAATGGTGAGGGAATGTACAAGCTGACAATACTTCAGGCCACTGTCGACTACGTTCGTTACCTTCATGAAATTGTCCAATTGCAATCTGAGGAGATTTCCAGGTTCAATCCTCGTTGGGCCAAAGATGAAGAGTTAGAATTTGCTAAAGCCGATGTTGATACTGATGCCTACAGAAATCTGGAGAAGGAGTACAACTTTTCACAGCTCTTTGACGAGTTCAGCAAAAATGCGAGTTCAACCAAATCCTCAAACACATATACAACAAGCACAGCTTCCAAGTCTGCAACTGCCCTTTCCACAACTCCCAACTTCACAAGAAGATCAACTAGATCAAATGACACAGATTTGGGGGTTCAGGAATCCATAAGGCAGAACTCAACACTTGATTTCTCGAAATTCCAGGCATTACCTTCTCCAATCATTACTCCAGAGCTATATCCAACTGTATCACAACATGGCTCCATCTCAAACTCATCGTCATCCCTGATGAGTGATATCCAACTGTTCCAAGGAAGAGCGACTTCAAACCCCTCACCATTCTTGAAAAACGACTTCCAGTTCCCAAAGAATGCACATTTGAACACCCCATTCACGTATCCAATGTCAGCAAATACTTCACCACAAATGACGGGGACAATGGACATCATTAGTGAATCAATGCAACATGATACCGAGACAAGCGCAACCAAGGCTCTGTTGAGTATGAAGGGCGATGCTGCAGTGTCAAACATAAGGTCTTTACTTAACTAAATAGTAAGTTGAAACTGATAGGACACTAACTGGTAGTATCTGTAGTCGTCGTTTGTTGTTTGTGGTACTACAGCTTCAGATAGTGACGCATAGACTAGTTGTGTGGTGGTTATGTGGCCCTGTTCGGCTGTGCCAAATTCCGTTCGTGTCGATAAGCAAAAGGGCTGAGAAGATAAAGGCAGTCATACCGGCATCAAAGACTTCGTGGGGAACCTAATACGGTGAAAGTGCTAGTCACAATTATAGAAAGGAATGGGTAACAACGCATCATCGCCAAAAGTAACGGCGCAGGATAAAGCGATTCTCCAGTTGAAGATCCAGAAGGACAAGCTCGTCCAGTACCAGCGCAAGATGTCCCTTATTATCCGATCAGAGACCGCACAAACCAAGCTGTACTTGAAACAGGGTGATAAGCACCGTGCAAAGCTCTTGCTGAAGAAAACCAAGTATCAGCAAAAGCTGTTAGAAGATGTCGGTGATCAGATGTTTAATCTGGAGAACATGATCCACAACATTGAGTTCAAGCTCATTGAGAAGGATTTCTTCAAGGGTTTACAGAATGGTAACGACATATTATCCAAGCTGAACAATGAGATGAGAGTGGAAGATGTGGAAAGATTGGTGGATGACGTTAATGACAATATCGCTTATCAACAAGAGATCGAGGAGACTCTGGCAAATGTTACAGTTGGGCAGGACTTGGATGATGAGCTTGATGATGAACTGGCAGCATTGGATAGAGAGGTCAATGGCACAAAGGTGGAACAGGTGCCACAGATGCCAACGACGGAAGGATTACCTGAGGTTAAAGAACCAGAGGTCAAGCTACCACAAGCTGAACAGGCAAAGAAGGAGACGAGGCAAGCATTACAGGCATGAACTAAAACATTAAACATCAATGACTATATACATTCACTATATGAGTAGCGATAGGAACATAATGCAGTGGAGCCTGTACTATGGTTCATTATTCGTCCAACCATTCTAGGAACTCCGGGGTGAAGTAACTAATAATTAATCTTGCACCAGCTCTGAGGAATCCATGGTGAGATTCAAATGCAATCGTCTTCAAATCACAAATACCTTTTTCAGCGGCAGCGTGCAACATGGCAAACTCGCCACTCACATGATAGGCACACACTGGATAGTCTTTACCGATCTCGCATGCATCACTCATAACGTCCAAGTAAAAGGTTGAAGGCTTGACAATGATACCATCTGTACCCTCATCAATATCACGTCTCAAAGCACGCTTAGCCAGTCCTCGACCACCAGATGGTAGCTGGTATCTCTTTCTGTCACCCTGTCCTGGGGCGGAACATGCTGCATCTCTGAAAGGACCATACAGGTTGCCGCTAAATTTGGCAGAATAGGACATGACAAAGCACTTATGAGCCAATTGAGCATCAACCAGACCACGCTTGATCTCACGAATACGACCATCGATCATATCACTTGGTGCCACACAGTCAACACCAGCCTTTGCGTAATTGACAGCGACAGCACCGATTCTGTAGACGGACTCAGGTCTATTGATTGAACCATCTTCGAGGAGGACACCACAATGACCATGGTCTGTGTATTCACACAAACAGACATCCGCCATAATGAACAAGTCCGGGAATGCAGATTTGAGGGCCTTTGTTGCCAGAATCACAGGACCTTGCGGATCATCAGCTGCTGTTCCGACGGCATCTTTGACACCTGGTTTCGTCGGGACACCAAAGAGGATAACAGCTTTGAGACCTTTCTTGACCAATGGCTGGACAAATGGGATCAATTTGTTGATACCTATTCTTCTCTGGTTTGGCAAGGATTCGATTAAAGTGTCCTCATCCTCGACATCAGAGACAAACAGTGGATAGATGAACATGTTCTTTGTCAATTGGCGTTCATGTTGCCATTGACGGGCCAAAGGGTGTGCGTACCCACCAGCGAGGATGCTGGAAATTGCTGTTGGTTGCGGTTTGAGAAACTCTGCTGTGTGCACCATCGTTGACAGCCCTTGGTGTAGTCGTGCTTTGCGAGTAACAGTTGTGGTTACCAACGGTCATCATAGGGGGAGCGACATTTATATTTTTGCCCGACGTTCTCAAGCTCCAAAAGCGGAAATTATATGCGACAAAGCAAGAGACACAGACTTTGAAAGGGTAAGGAGAACAATGAGCTGCGAACACGAGCACTACACGCACGGCCACTCACACGGGGATGGGGATGATCACATTCCACCGACTGCAACGAACTCAGTACAAAATCTCCGGGAATACATTGATTTCTATGGCCTGAGAGCACTCAATTGCCAACAGAGACAAGATGAACTACAATATCTTTTCAAATCGCCAGAAGACAAGTTCTCATTGGAAACGTTCATCGAATCAGATTCTGATGCTCAGTTGATCTTACAAGTACCATTCACCGGGAACGTTAAGCTTTATTCGATCATCATCAGATCAAATGGTGCCAGCGAACACTGTCCAAAGAGGATCAAGCTGTTCAAGAACGATAAAACTCTGGACTTTGATAACATACTTGATATGAAACCCACATTCCAGTTCGATCAACCTCTTATTGGTCCACATCAAGGCGATGTTGATACGGAAGAAGAAAGTTTTGTTGAGCACCATCTACCAAGGTCTCAATTCCAATCAACACATCACCTCACTTTGTTCATTCAGGACAATTGGGATGAGGACGAGGATGAAACAACAAAGCTCTACTACATCGAACTCCGTGGTGTGTTTACTTCCCCATTGTCTAAGAACCCTGTCATTGCGCTTTATGAATCTGCTGCTAACCCTGCTGATCACAAGAACATCCTTCAACAAGAGGTTGGAAACCATGCTGATATTAACTGATTGCAGACCTCAACTGACAACTGATATTTCTATCTTGAATCCTCTTCAAGTTTTAGCTGCTCATCCTATGGTCCTTTCGCAATCGGACCTTTCTCCTAATAACAACTGGGTTTGCTTGAAATGGTGAACATTCAGTGATCTTGATGGATGCACGGCTATTTAAAATACGGCAGTTTGAAATTCTATTACGTAAGACTATTTGGCCACGGATCGAAAAGCGGTGGTGGAAACCTCAATTCAAGGCCTTCACCACACGGCAGCCACACACAGACCACACAGAATGTCCATCGTTTACGACCCTGTGACCAAGAAGCTCTCCACAGAGGACATGGATGAGAAGTACAACGAGCAGTTGACGGCCCTCACGCGTTTGCAGGCTGATCTCATCTCATTTGGTGGCCTGCCAGAGAACGGAAACCCGAACGATGCCACCACAAAAGTGATCCAGAAGCTGGTGAACACCTCTATGGAGTGTCTGAAGAAGCATGCCTTTAATGATGCGATCAAGAACCTTGGTGTGGCGATTGAGGCCTCCTCGAGACGTAAAAGATGGGAAGCATTCCAGGTCTCAATGCAGGAGATGATTGGACTAGTACAACTCCGGTGTGATGCCTATATGCTCTCTGGGCAAGCTGACAAGGCGTTTGTTGATGCTGACTTGCTTGTTGGATTGACGGCTGTTTCACCAGAGAACTTCTTGAGAAGAGGAATTGCATTGATGAAATTGGGTCGATTTGACGACGCTAGAGTGAATTTCGAGAGAGGATTGTGTTTCCATAAGGATCACGAGAAGCTGAAGCAACATCTCGTGATTGTTTCGGGTCTCATCTCTAGAGAGAATGGTGATCTATGAGAGGCTCGGCAAATTTTGTTAATGAATCGTTTATTGAAGTTCGGTTGTGTAGCTGAAAGAGGTAATACCTATAAACTTGAATGGATCCTTTTGTAAGACTACAGTGGTTATTTGGCCTCACTTAGAACACTGTCAACTAGCCACTTTTGCAACGACCTGTGCTTAAGTAATAAGTGTTGTCGCTGGTGGACTGCCATCGCTATCTGCCCTCTCCCACCTATCGCACACTTGATGGCCGAATGGAGTAAGTCAATCCGATCGCTAATAGCTAGTATAAATACTGCGGGATTCCCACTTCCAATTGCACACACTCAATTGCAATGTAAGCAAGCCAACGACAATCACAATGCTCTCCACCCAGATCACACTGCCAGATGGCACAACGTATGACCAGCCATTGGGGTTGTTCATCAACAACGAATTCGTCAAGGGTTCTTCTGTGCCAATCGAGACCTACTCTCCGCATTCAACTGGATTGATTACGTCGGTTCAATCTGCTGATCCTGGGGACGTTGATATCGCTGTTACTGCTGCCAGACAAGCTTTTGAGTCATGGTCAGACACTGACGCCAGTGAACGCGGTAAATTGCTCTGGAAGCTTGCTGATTTGCTCGAATCCAAGGGCGATTTGTTGGCCAAGATTGATGCCTATGACGCTGGAAAGCCATACAAGACAAATGCTCTGAATGATATCGATCAGAGTGTTGCTCTATGTCGTTACTACGCTGGATACGCGGACAAGGTTCATGGTAAGTACACCCCAGTAAGTGGGAACAAGTTTGTGTACGAAGTTCAAGAACCGTATGGTGTGGTGGGACAGATTGTGCCATGGAACTATCCATTGGCCATGGCTCAGTGGAAGATTCTCGCTGCTATTGCGGTGGGTAACACTGTGGTGATCAAATCAGCAGAGAATACACCATTGTCGCTTCTGAAGTTCGCAGAGCTGCTTATGGAGGCTGGACTCCCAAGTGGTGTCGTCAACATCATCTCTGGGTTGGGTAGTGAAGCAGGTGATTCTTTAGCTTCACACATGGGCATTGATAAAATTGCTTTCACTGGATCGACCAACGTTGGTAAGTTGATCTTACAAAGAGCCACCGTTAACTTGAAAGCGGTCACATTGGAATGTGGTGGTAAATCTCCAATTGTTGTGTTTAACGATGCTGATTTGGACAGTGCCGTCAGACATGGCTCCATGGGAATCTTCTACAACTCTGGTCAGAACTGTACTGCAAACTCCCGTATGATTGTCCAGGAAGATGTATATGATGAGTTGTTGAAGAATTTCAAGGAATATGTTTCCAAAGAATGGGTTGTTGGTGATCCATTTGATGACTCAACGACTGTGGGTCCACTGGTGTCTAAAGTTCAAAGGGACAGGGTACAGAAGTACATTGATATTGGTCTGAGTGAAGGGTTGGAAAGATTCATGGGCAATGAACCAATCCAGTCCGATGGGTACTACATCCCACCCACTGTTTTCATCAACGTTCCACCGACATCTCGATTGTGGAAGGAGGAGATTTTTGGACCAGTGCTCTGCGTTGCCAAGTTCAAGACATATGAGGAGGGCTTGGAGCTTGCCAATGACACAACCTACGGGTTGGGTGCTGCGGTATTCACGTCCAACATCAAGCGTGCGCACAAATTTGCCTCAAAGTTGCAAGCGGGTACTGTATGGATTAACTCATCGAATGACGAAGATGTCAAGGCCTCTTTTGGTGGCTACAAGCAAAGTGGTGAAGGTAATGGAAGAGAACTCGGAGAAAAAGGTCTGTTGATGTACACACAGACGAAGGCCATCCATGTGAACTTGGATATGGAAGGTGCGAAGTTATAACCTGGCTGTTGCTACTGGCAGACCGCAGCGTTTGTAAGTGTTTGTAATTTATCCAGTGTTGGCTTCGAGATTGAATGGTCATTAGGGTGTAGAACAATAGTGCACGTGACATAATGGACGGCCGGACGCAGGGTCGCCGATGATGCACGTAATTTTAATGCCTGAGGCAGTTCCGAGCTCTTCTAGCCTTAAAGACAATACGGATTGCGATCCCGATCATTTAATTGGGCGTGCTTACTGCCCTACCCAGTGGTGAGATGAGAGCAAATATGAGCACACGCTGTCAGGGATATTCTTATACCACGACGACCTGGGTTTCCACACTTGGGAGATCGGACAATCTGTTCTCCTCTACCACCTTTGGGAAAAGCGGCTTTGTGTCACCGGCCCGCAGCCCGAGTCCGTAGAAAACACAAAGAATGTTTGGCCTTTGAGGAATGCGTGTGGGTGAAGTATGGGCTGTCAACACAGATTAACAGGTTACAGTGTCATGTGAATTCCCAAAAGCCCTTATGTACGACGTCTCGTTCCCCGGCCTCTTCTACTCGGTTACTTTGTACGGATAAATGCATGAGACCCTCATTGACGGATTCTACGGCTAAACGAAGTTCGAAAAACTCAAACCACCAACATATAAAGCAAGGGTTTGCTCTAGGATTGGCATTTGTAATTCCTCTTGTTTAAGCTCTTTTGTGTAGACATATACCGTACCACACGATCTTATCAAGCAAGCAAAGTATAGGACACACACACATACCACTTACAATGCTCGTACCAACAGGATACTCACTGTCCGCTCATGAGATTGAGTGCTCGCTCGTGACACTTTTACTAATCTTCTTCATTTCAATGGTACTGCTAGTGCTGGCCATCACATTGATATTTCTACTCGTCAAGCTGCATTACTGTGAGGAAGAACACTTATTAGTTGATGAGAAGAACATGGACGAAAAGATCTCACTACAATACACACAAATGGGGCTGCATGTATGATGAGTGACGCGACACACTCAGCTAACGCTTGTCAAATTTCTTCCTCCATTGCTCATTCGTTTCCATCACGCTGTCCAGGTTTGCTTGCAGTTTGGAGATTGTCAACTCCAGCTCCTTCACTCTTGAGTCATTTGTCTGTGGCTGAACAGTGCTGGATTCTTTTAGCCTCTCCAGCTCTTGCATCAAAATTGATTTCAGCTCCGTGATGTCATTGGACAACTCTGTTGGTTTTGAAGTATCGTGTAACTCACGCAGGGAGTTTATGAAGCCCTGAATGAATGTTACAGTGTCATCTCGTTGAAGAATTAAAGAGTCAATCAGTTCGCTGAGGTTGGTCATCATCGTCTCCAGCTCCTGGTCCAGAACCATTGAGTTACTCGTTTGAAGCACTCCGGATGATGAGTTATATGCATGGTTCTTCATAATGTTGAAATACTTCGTTCTCTTCATCAGAAGTTTTGATTGTAGTTGATCGATCTGGTGATCCTTTTTTTTTATTTCTGTTTGGAATTTCTGCTGGATGGACACCACAGTTTGCTTCTCCTTTTGGATCGTCACGTCTCGTTGCTTGACAAGAAGCTTCCCTTGTTTGAGATCGTACTTTAGTAGAGATATCTCGTTCTCCTGAACTTTAACAGTGTTGTTTAGCTTATGATTCCCAGAGTCTAACTCCTCGTTCGACTTCTCAAAATGCTTGATGATCTCCGTTTTATCCTGTAGCTGATCCTTCAAGTAGCTCATATCCTCATCGGCCTTATCTATTTGTTGCAGTAGAGAATAGATGGTGTTTATCACGAGTTTATCATTGGATGCGTCATCTTGAATGGCAGTCAATGATGGGAACTGAAGTTCCGACGTCTGGTACCCGCGCGTAAGGAGAAGAGAATTGATCAGCTGCGAAGCGTTTTTGAGATCATCCATTACTTTCAGTCGCTCTGTGTGTGTGAGGATGTGTGGGCGTGTGTCTGACGACTGTTAAGGTGCTATGAATTTGCGTTACAAGTAGTAAACAAGCATTGTCCTGTCTGGATTTTCGGGTCGCGTTTGTCTGTTTCGTGTTGAGGAGCGAGCTAATGCGTAGGAAATCACTTAAAAGGGGGTCCGTGGGTGCATGAGCTGTACCAGTCGGTAGATAATTATCTATGAAGTAAAGCTATCAGCCTATCACGTTAGTGACAGCGTCATGCCGTTGCAACGGCCGCTATCACTGTGGCAGAGCGCTCCACTGGGCTCGTGACCAACTCATCTCATTGCCCAAAAAACTTCCACTTTGAGCTACCTGGACATGAACAATTATTAAGCGTTGAACCAGGAAGGATGTCACGAAGTGGTATGTTTGATGGTCTCTGATTCTGACAAAGTCATACTAACACCCTATACAGCCTTCCAGGCGTTGCAGAACGATGACATCGAGATGGCGGACACTCCTATGTACACTGTGAACACTTCAGACGATGATGAAGACCAATCGATGGATGGTGAGGATATACAGACTACACAACGCGCTGCTGATTCTATGCCACCAGTGATGCTTCCACATCTCGAGTCCAAGTACGTCGTTTCGAATTTCATGCCGAACAATCAGAATACGGTATTTGGTCCAGACTATTTAATTCTTGGACTAAAACCCAAGGAGAACCTGATCGTCAAGGGGCAGTTCACCATGGTGATACAGCGAGGAGCAGTGGACATCAACGGTGTAATATACCACTCGGGGGAGCAACCGATGAAGTTTATCAACCCACTTTCCAATTCCATTCCTCTGATACAAGCGACCCAAGTGATTGATTCGTCAAAGGTAAATAACAAGCAAACCGATGAGAACGAGCATCTCTTTACACCAAACTATAAGAGCGTGATCAAAATCATCAACATGCCCACTGGACTGGAAGATATCGGAAGACTCTGTCCGTTGTTCAAGAACTTGCTATGGAACTTTAGCGAGGATGATGATGATGACTTTTATGGAATGACATTCCAGCCCGTCATTCGCCATGATAACACTGTGTCTGTGCTTAAGTACAAGAACTGGCTGCAGGATTTACAACAACTTACACAGGAAGCCAAGGATGATCGTATCAAAGTGATGGTTGTTGGTGGTAAGAATGCTGGCAAGTCCACCTTCCTGAGGTTATTGATACAGCATATCTTGTCCTCTATTGAATTAGTCCATGTCATGGATTTGGATCCTGGCCAACCTGAGTTTTCATCGCCAGATTGTATCTCGCTGAGTAATATCAGTGAGGTACAACATGGCAATCACCTGTCCTTGACCTCAACTGCTGGTTCATTCAGTCAGTACGTTGGATTTAACTCACCAAAGGATCAGCCAAGAAGGTATAATCAACTTGTGGAGTCCCTTATTCACCAATACGAACAGGATGGTGCTCTGAAACATGAATCTTTGCTTATCAATACACCAGGTTGGATCAAAGGTTATGGTCTCGAATTGACGAAATCTCTAATCTCCAGATTGAAACCAACCCATATAGTGTATCTGAACAATGGATCTATGGATCTGGAATTAAAAATTCCTAAAGACATCAGGTTGATCACAGTACAAGGCTCATATTCGCAAGGGGGAAGGTATTCCTCATCACAACTGAGGGTCTTCAAGACTTTGGGGTATTTCCACAAGTTGCAGGACTACAAGTTTGATTTTCAGCCAATGTTGTTTAAGCAGCCATTGCAAGTGAGTTACAACACTGTGGAAGGCATTGCAGCTATTGTAATGCTTGGCGATGATACCATGTTGAAGCGTCATTTGGAGGCGCGTATCGAAGGTACTATTGTGGCACTCTACACTGCCAGAGTGAAAGATGTCGAACAGGTTGACGTTGAGCAAGGGTGCATGTCTCAAACGGACTTGAACACAGTTAATCCGGAGCTGCTATCTTTGGCAATGGTTCACTCTATTGATCGAGAGAAGAAGCTGATGACTATCTACACCCCACAAAAAATCGTCATCAGGGAGTCTTACACCTCTATACTGGTGAGAGGTTCCACTGAGTTGCCAATCTGGGAGATGGCCTCCATGGAGGTATTGAAGAAGTTCAGGGGACAATCTTTGCCTTACATTTCCTTCGAGAAGACGAGAGGACTTGAGAGAAGTTGGAAAATGAGAAAGAATGTCCATAGACGTGGACAAATGTAATAGAGGGATGAAGCAATCGTTTGGTTTAGTGGTTGGAGGTCTTTGTGGTTTTATTAGAGTTTCATTCCATAGCCTGCATGACTAACTTTGATGGTGGGTGAATCTCAAATAGTTGTTACTGAAGAGACGTCCATGCCTTTGTTCTAAAATCATGAGCTGCCGACTGACAGCCTATGTCTGTGAAGTGTTAACATATATTCAAATCTCAATACTTGCCAAAAACAGCCAGCAAAGGACTGATACGAATCGCTATTGAGACACTCTCAGATATGACAAACAAGATCAGCACTGTTCTCATTTTGAACCACTATATTGACAATATCGACTTGTTCGTTGATTCCACAAGGGTAACAGATTTGAGTTCGCCAGGAAACAATCCTGCTCAAGCGTTTGCATCAACTGGATGTCAGGTATCAGTAAAGGGCCAGTTCACAAGCTTAAGAGTCTGACAGACAAAGAAGTTGCATATTGGAAAATACGGTTGTTCAGGGTGTGTTGATTGAAACTGCTAGTGCCCTAGAGATACATAATTTTGACGCAGACGGTCAAAAGTGCTATATATTTGCTATTGCAATAGACCACCAGTGTCCACTGCCCGGTTTGTGAATGCAATGCTATAACCTGATACAAGCTTTCAATAGAAACTACCAAAATATCCTCTCTTTACTAGAATAGGTCGAAAATACAATCTCCAGTTTTATTGCTGTACGGTATTAAACTATCTATACGTCATCAGCTTTGGCATCAACGGTCTCAGCAGCCAACGACCAACCCATCTTCTTGTTCAGCCTGTCATATTTAGCACGATCTCTATCATTCACACTTGGTTTCACACTGTTCAGAGCCACTTCAAAGTCCTCAGCAGTGACCAAGATCAAATCATCAGATTCATCAAGCATATCCTGATCTTCAACGTTGACGAACTTCTTCTTCAATGCCACAACACCAGCTTCTCTAATCAATGCAGAGAGATCAGCACCACTGAAGTTTCTACAACGCTCATCATGTGCAATCGTTGTCAAGTCAACCTCTGGTGATAATGGTGTGCTGTTGATCTTTATCACGGTCTTGAGGATGTCCAGTCTTTCCTGGGCGTTAGGTAACTCAATAAACAGAGTCTTGTCAAGTCTTCCCGGTCTTAGCATTGCTGGATCAATCATATCTGGTCTGTTAGTGGCACCAATGACAAATATACCCTTTCTGTCGTTCAAACCATCCAATTCTGTGAGGAGAGTATTGACGACTCTTGATGAGGATTCAGATAATGATGAGTCTCTTCTTGGGACCAGTGCATCCAATTCATCAAAGAAGATGACACAAGGCACAGATGCTCTAGCACGAGTGAACACTTGACGAATGGCCTTTTCAGATTCACCAACGTACTTGTTCAACAATTCGGGGCCTTTAATACTTATGAAATTTGCCCTAGACTCATTAGCGACGGCTTTTGCCAACAGAGTCTTACCACAACCTGGAGGACCCCACATGAGCACACCTGCTGGTGCATGGATACCAACCCTTTCATATATGCCTGGGTTTCTGATGGGTTGGACAATGGCCATATTCAACTCGATTCTGATTCTTGATAAGGCACCAACGTTGTCCCAAGAAACGTCAGGTACTGTAGCGAAACCCTCTCTCTTTGCAGTCGGTTGAATTGTTGGTAATGCTGTTAGGAAATCCTCATAAGTTATTGCCAATGGCGCCAATTGCTCAGTTGTCAATGGTGTTGGATGTCTCAGAAGGAATTTCTGAATTGTGGATAATGTGGTTTCTTTATCTGCGATCAATGATGGATCTGATTGCAGCGTCAAATTGCTGAAGATTCTCTTGATTGCACAGATACCAGCAGCTGTGGTCAATGCCTTAAGATCAGCACCGACATAGCCCGGAGTAGCCTTTGCCAAAACGGCAAAGTCCAGAGTACCATCAATCTTCAAGTTAGAAGACATCTTCTTCAAGATGTGTAGTCTCGAAGCCTCATTTGGAACGTTCAGACAAATCTCACGATCAAATCTCCCAGCTCTTCTCAGTGCTGGGTCCAAAGAATCTGGTCTATTAGTAGCACCAATGATGATGACCGGCTGACCATTTGTCTTGTCCAGCGATAGTTCATCGATGGAGGTCAACATCTGAGCGACGATTCTTCTCTCCATTTCTCTTTGAGCACCTTCTCTCTTCGGTGTTATAGCGTCGATTTCGTCAAAGAAGATGATACATGGTGCAAGAGCTCTTGCCTCTTCGAACAACTCACGGATCTTCTTCTCACTTTCACCAGACATACCACTAACCACTGAAGGAGCAGAAATGCTAATGAAGGGAACTTTCAAATCACCTGCTAGTGCATTGGCAATGGTGGTCTTACCACAACCTGGAGGACCGTGAAGAAGGACACCTCTTGGTGGTTCCACACCAGTCGTCTTATAAATCTCTGGATGCAAGATTGGCATACCCACAATCTCCATTAATTGAGATATCACTTCGTCCATTCCTCCAAGTTCAGAGAGGGAGGACGTTGGTGGGGCTCTATCCTTCTTGTCTACTTTTTTACGTCAGTATTCTGTGCGGGTGCAATAATGGGGTATCCTGGGGAGTAAGCATAAAGTAGAAACACATACCCTTCTGTCTCTTTGATGGTCTTGATGAGTCCTTTGATCTCTTCTTGGACTTTTTCTCCTCCTTTGTGGATCCGTCGACTTGTTCTATGATCTCGATCTGTTCCCCTTCTGGGGTGTTGGCATCGTCAGCCTCTGCTGCTGGGGTAGTTTCCACCGGGACTTCTGCTGGTTTGATATTCCACAAGTTCACCACTGATTTGTTCATGTTGTTATCATCCTTAACCTCCATGAGTTCATCGACGTCCACTCCTTCGAAATCTGAGTCCATAGGCTCATCATCTCCCAAGATATTGTGCATCTCAATTTTTTCCTCCTCTCTGATGTCTCTGATGATTCTCTCAAGTGTCTTCTCGAGCATCACTTTCTTCACACGCTGTAGAGAAAGATCCTTCTGCTGAACATAGACAATTGCATCAGTAATTTGCAGATCTCGGGCAAGAGCGATGTTGGCAAACTCATCCTCGTTGTGATCGCCATTCTTCTTCTTGTTGCCCTGTGTTCGCTCGTCGAGCATTCTGTATATCAAGTTTGCCAACTTGGAATCCAGGGACTGCGACAATGTTGGCTTCTTTCCCGGCTTGATCTTGACCATCTTTCAGCTGAATATACAGTCTGAACCGCTTAAACCGTTCCATTCAAAGGCATTCAGAGGGACATGAATTTTTTGAAGATGCCCGATGAGCACTCAAGACTTCCGACCTTGAACTGTCACGTGCAGTTCTACTACCCCCCCCCCGGATCTATGAAATTTGGCGTAATTACATAATCTGCCTAATGTCCAGGTGTTACTGACATAATCCCTGCGTCAGCAAAATCTCGCGAAGACCCGCGAACTCGTTTTGCAAAAGCCGTTCCGCCAATCAGCGGCACAGAAATTTCCAAAGTGGGCTCCACTGTGTGGAAAAAAAACGTACGAAGATTCGTTCTCACTTAACAGCAACGCCCAAAACGTACGACGTACAAACACAGAAACAATGTCAGATTCACCACTTAAGACCGTCAGCTTCGATGCCAGATTCCCAAACCAGAACCAGACCAAGCACTGCTGGCAATCATATGTGGACTACCACAAGTGCATCACTGCTAAGGGTGAGGACTTTGAGCCATGTAAGGTGTTCTTCAAGACCTACTCTGCTCTCTGTCCAGTTGACTGGGTTGAGAAGTGGGATGCCCAGAGAGACGCTGGTAACTTTGCTGCTGACTTCAACAAGTAAGCGCCTCTATTGATTGGATTGAGTTGATTTGATCATAAGGTGTGGACTGATTGTCATGATGTGGAAGGAAGTGAAGATGCTACGAGGTGAGGATTAAGATACGAGAAGGAAAGGTGCGGTGATATGCCGTGTGACCTCTGTCCAAAGGACAGGAAAAGAAGACAAACATTCATGTTTCGTTATTTATTTAAAGCATATCTAGTTCAGATGATACAGAACTGGCTTGTAGTGGCTCGAGAACATCGTTGCGCGACATGGGAGATGTTGCAAGGAAGAGTGTAAAACTGTGCACTAGTTTGACTGACAGCAAACAGTCAATTGATTGTCCTATCCGTTTGCGGTTTCTTTTCGATTGTGTCTTCTGAAGCTGTGGGGCATAATTAGTGGTGTCATTCCCCTGATCTTGACCGCTTCAGGACTTGTGGGACACCCTACGAAGCAAATTAGAACCACACGGTGTTTCATTCTAGCAGGTGAACATGCTGTATATACTGTTCCCTGCACATTGTAGTTGATACTGAGATACTAGGTGCACAGGGGGCTTATTCTACCCAAATCGGGAACACGTACTTCCCATGTAATCGATCGAAACGGGAAGACAATGGAAATTTAAATTTAATATAACGCAACCAATCCACGTCCAAATTGACTGCAAGTTGAATGGTTATTCTTCTTCTGTATACAATACTGTATAGTATAATAGTCTTGTTTTAGAAGTTCCTATAATAGCGTTTTTTTTTTACTCCGGGCGATTTAGAGCATTCTACTACTCAGCATTCGAAATTTAAATTACAGAAACCAAGATGTCCGTTTTCTCCCAGACGAATTTCCTTTTGGTCCAAATTCTATTATATTGTCCCAGTACACGTACTAGCTATTGTATAACGTGGTGCTGATTTGTATCTTAGTTTTAAAAGCCCCGCTGGGCCTCTGCTTTGGTGAAATATCATGCGTGCAACTTACTCAAGTAGGTGGAGTAAACTTGTACAAACTGATGTTAGGAAAACTACATGATTCAACCCCAAAATTTTAGTTCTAGACGTCTATGCATAATTTAACAGTGATCTATTTACAATTAATTATCAAGTTTTAATTCTGTATCATCTGAAGTTTTCAAGGTTCAAGTTCACTTTGATCTTGTGACGACGGCGTTCGTCAGGAATTCCAACGCACTTCTTGAATCGGACTCGGGTAAGACAGTTCTCAAGTTCTGCAAAGCCAAACGACAGTGCTCTTCAGCCAATGCCTTTGTCTTTTCCAGGCCATGGTGCTTATAGACTTGTTGGATTGCATATTCAACATCACCAGGTTGCTTAAACTTGCGAGCAATGAGTTTACCCAATGATGGGTCCTCCTTCCAAGCAAACAAGATAGGGGCGGTTGCCAGTCCGAGTTTCAAATCTGCCATGCCTGGTTTACCCAGCTGTTTGGAGGTCTGTGTATAGTCAAGGACGTCATCAATCATTTGGAAGCACAGCCCGACGTTTCTTCCGAATTGGTAACAGTTCTCAATGACCTCATCGTTAGCACCACTTAGAATGGCAGCAGAACGACAAGATTTGGATAACAATGCGGCTGTTTTCAAGTATGTTTTATGCGTATAGTACTCGAATGCAGCTTGGACGTTTTGTTCATGTGTGATTTGTGCGCCTTTTGGAGGTTGCACAGAGTATTCATGCACTTTTGTGTCGATGATACCTGTTGCGTCAGGAATTTGCTTTGTATCATCGTCAATAAAATCCTCATTTGGTTGAAGGACGGTGTTCTTCAACTGCATGAATTCACCCTCGACTAGGTTTGCAATCGATGTTGACAACAGCTCAATGACCTCTGGATTACGAAGTCTTGAGATGGAAACAGAAGCACGACCCAGAAGGAAATCACCAGCGAGCACGGCCATCTTGTTGCTATAGGCAATGTTCCCTGTTGGTCTGTTTCTTCTCGAGTCAGAGTTGTCGATCACATCGTCATGGAGCAATGATGCCGTATGGATCATCTCCACAATCTCTGCAAGACGTCTCTGCTTCGGCAAGATGCCACGCTTGGAGTCGAACTCAGGGAGGGACTCATGTGGCTTTGTCAAGGGGTCCAGCACAACGTTTGGGTTGATGCCATGGAGGATTCTGAGGGGTGAGAGTGGGCCGACGGGGTCCTTGACCTGTTCGGCAAAGAGGTGCGTTAGGGACTTTGTGCCGTCGTATACGGGCTGTTCTGGGATGTCCAAGGTGTCAATCTCAATTCTGCGTCTCTGATCCTGCGGGATCTCGCTGAGTGCCCTGCTGAGCAGCAGCACGATGAGTGGTCTGATCTTCTTGCCCTGCGACTCGAAGTAGTATGCGCTGATCCTGTTGAGTGTTGGATGACCTGAGCCAATGAGCTTGCCAATGTTGCTGGCGAGCTGGGACATTTCGTGCGACACCAGTGAGATTGGGTCCTTGAGGATGGCAGCGGGCGTCACCAGACGGGCCGCAGCCTCCACAGCAGCGCTCCAGGATGATCCTTTGCGCACGAACCTCAGCATTGTTGTATGTGTGTGTGTGTGTGTGTGTTGGTTGTATGTGAATGCGTATGTGAATGTGTATACCGAGTGAAATTTTCATTGAGGGGCCGCGCAGAGTGAGAAGAACAACAAAGAGAGCACTGCACCATAGTGAAGAGGCACATAGCAAAACAGAACCAACACGATGTTCGAGTGGCTGACGTCGTTCCCGCTGTCACAGGCTGTGCTCGCGACGACGAAGAAACTTGTGGCCAAGTGCCTGCAAACAGGGCCTGTTCCGCAACACGTTGGCTTCGTGATGGACGGAAACAGACGGTACGCAAAGAACCACCACATCGAGCTCAAGGAGGGCCATAACGCCGGATTCGAGTCGATGGCACAGATCCTCGAGTTGTGCTACGACTCTGGCGTGCGCAGTGCGACGGTGTTTGCCTTCTCCATCGAGAACTTCAAGCGCAGCAAGCACGAGGTTGACTGGCTGATGGAGCTCGCCAAAGAACGCTTCACACAGATGGCAGCACAGGGAGAGCTGGCGGAGAAGTACGGTGTGAGGATCCGGGTGCTCGGAGACCGCTCACTGCTGCCCGCGGACGTGCTCGAGGTGCTGCTGGAGGCCGAGGACAGGACAAAGCGTAATAAGAGAGCAGTGCTCAACATCTGCTTCCCCTACACCGCGAGACATGAGATGGCCCATGCGATGAAGAGCATCGTCAAGCAGAGCCAGAAGAGACCCGTCACAGTGGACGTGCAGGCGATCGAGGACCACCTCTACACGGGCGGACAGCCTCCTCTGGACTTGCTGGTGAGAACATCCGGTGTCTACAGGCTCAGCGACTTTTTGCTGTGGCAGGTGAGTACCAAAGGCGTTGTCGTGGAGTTTGTCGACGCACTCTGGCCAGAGTTCACCCCTCTGAGCATGGCATGGATCCTCCTCAAGTTCTCCTTCCGCAAGGCATATGCAAAGGACGAGAAGAAGGTGGTATAGCATAGTTTTTTTTTATTGTTTTACATGTCATTACCATAACATGCAATCGTTGTATTTAAAAAAAATCACTTCTTGTTGAACTGTTGTGCCTTCTCAAACTCCTCCTTGAACTTGTCAGCGTTCTCCTTGCTGCCGAATCTAATGGCTAAGGTCTGTGCCTCAGGCTCACCTTCAGAGATATCGGCAGTGACATTGTAGACCCACGATCTGTCGGAACCAATGTTGGCCTTCAACTCGTAGTCTGGGGAGATGTAGTGGTTGGCGCAGATCTTCAACGTCTTGTCTCTTCTCATCAGCAAACGCACCTTCTTGGTCTCCTTGTGCTGGAGGAACTTGACGTCACCTGTGCCCCTCTCCTTCCACTCCTTGGACTCTGCAATGAATCTGAAGAGTTTGGCGCGCACCTTGTGCAACACCTCCTCCTCCTCCTCGTTGGTCTTCACGTCAACCTTCTCCAGGGTGACCAATGGCTCAAAGTGCACCTCTGGGGACTCTGGGGCATCCTCCTCAACGTCTGCCTTGTCGGACTTGTCGGCCTTCTCCTCAGCAGCGGCTGTTGCTGCGGCCTCCTTCTTGTCCTCCTTCTTCTTGGAGGCGCCGCCAAACATGGCAAAGACGTCTGCAGTGGCGGTTGGTGGCTTGGCCTCGGCGACTGGCGCCTCGGTTTTGGTCTCCACGACCGGTGCGGCTGGTGCTTCCTTCTCAGACATCGTACCTCTTCACTTGTAAGCTGTGTGGTGTTGGTGAAGTAGCACTTGTTGTTGTTGTCGTTGTGTTTTTTTTTGCAAATCGGTGTGATTTTTTTCACACAGCAGGGGAGACCATTACATAAGAGATTATGTAAAAACACCTCAACACCAATCGGATTATGTAACCGCTTATATAATTTAATATACGCCCGCACACCACTATGGTCACGTGATGATAATTCTCATGCTATTGACACGGTGAGGGGATGGCAGTGCGCAGCTTGCAAGTGACAGGTTTTTCTAAATTTAACCAGCTCGCTGAGCGGGGAGTATCTCTGCTTTGTAAAAGATTTGCTGAACTGGACGAATTATCGACGACGAAGGTTGTTTGCAACAGCCAAGAGGCGACACACACACACACACACACAAGGACAGTAACAATGTCTGGAGACCCCTTTGCAAACCCGATCCGCACCCACAGGCGCAGAACGTCCTCCATGGATGACTACAACCCCTTTGAGCAGCCTGAGGAGTACTACGGCCCCAAGACCGACCCTGCAAAGGCCCCAGCGGGCTCTCATTACGCAAGAACTCGTACAAAGTCTGTGATGGAGAACATGTCGGACCTTCGCAATGCCTTCAAAGAGGAGGTGAAGAGATCGGCCGTCACCAGACGTGGCTCACAGGATGACACGGGAATCGGAGGCAATGGTCGTGGTAGAAGGTTCTTCATCCAGGATATTGATGCCACCTTGAAAGAACTACTGCAGAACGAAGACACAGATAACAACTTCCAGATCACCATCGAGGATACAGGTCCAAAAGTGCTGAAACTGGGAACGATGAACTCCAATGGTTTTAACCAAAGGGCCATCAGAGGCACATACATGCTCTCCAACTTGTTGCAAGAACTCACAATTGCCAAACGATTTGGACGTAATCAGATGGTGTTGGATGAGGCAAGATTGAACGAAAACCCCGTTGACAGACTCAGCAGATTGATCTCCACCCAGTTCTGGAAATCGTTGACTCGTCGTATTGATGATAAGTCCATCGCAGTCTTTGCCACTGATACAAAGATCCCTTCAAACCCAAGGGTTTACATCCCGTATGATTGTGAAGATCAATACGTGTTCTATTCCAAAGCGGCAGAGGCCAACCCGGAATTACACCTCGAAGTTGAATATCTACCAAAGGACATCACCCCAGAGTACGTTCAATCAATCAACTCACGCCCTGGTTTGTTGGCGCTCGCTATGGAATACTATCATGACCCAGAGACGGGCGAGGATCGATGCGCATCATTCCCCTACGTCGTTCCTGGTGGTCGTTTCAACGAATTATACGGCTGGGATTCCTATATGGAATCATTGGGATTGATCATCAACGGTAAAGTTGAATTGGCCCGTGGCATGGTGGAACATTTCATCTTTGAAATTGAACACTATGGTAAAATCCTCAATGCAAACCGTTCTTACTATTTGACGCGTTCTCAACCTCCATTCTTAACTGATATGAGTATTCGAGTGTTTGAGGCAATGGGTGGTGAGTCTAACCCAGAGGCAATGGATCTACTGGAAAGGGCTCTAAGAGCAGCAATCAAGGAGTATAAAACCGTGTGGACTACGGAGCCAAGATTGGATAAGAATACTGGACTTTCATGTTATCATCCTTCCGGATGTGGAGTCCCACCAGAGACTGAGGCTACACATTTTGATTCTGTTTTGGGACCATATGCCTTGAAGCATAACATGTCTGTTGAAGAGTTTAGGGATGCCTATAACGCCGGTACCGTCACTGAACATGCATTGGATGATTATTTCACTCACGATCGTGCCGTTAGAGAGAGTGGTCACGACACCAGTTATCGACTCGAAGGTATCTGTGCCAATCTTGCCACTATCGACTTGAACTCTTTGCTGTACAAGTACGAAGTTGATATTGGGCGTTTTATCAAGAAGTATTTCCAAGACAGATTCAAGAGTTTTGATGACGTGATTGAAGTTTCAAGTTCATGGGAGTTCAAGGCAACTTTGAGAAAGCAAAGAATCAACAAGTTCTTGTGGAATGATGAAAAGGGGATGTACTTTGACTATAACATCAAATTGCAACTACAATCTCAATACGAGACTGCAACGACTTTCTGGGCATTATGGGCAGGATGTGCCTCCCAGGAACAAGCTGAAAAATTGACCAATTCCGTTTCACTGTTTGAAGAACTAGGTGGATTAGTCTCTGGTACTGAGAAGTCGCGTGGTGAAATTTCGTTGGATAGACCTTCAAGACAGTGGGATTATCCTTATGGTTGGGCCCCTCAGCAGATTTTGGCATGGGTTGGTTTGGACCAGTATGGTTATAGGCCCATTGCGCGCAGACTTGCGTACCGCTGGCTATTCCTGATGACCAAGGCGTTTGTTGATTACAACGGTATCGTGGTGGAGAAGTATAACGTTACAAGGGCCACCGATCCGCATCGAGTGGATGCAGAATATGGAAATCAGGGCTCTGATTTCAAAGGAGTTGCCACTGAAGGGTTTGGATGGGTCAATGCTAGCTACATCGTTGGATTGACCTTTTTGGATCAGCACGCACGGAGGGCATTAGGAACATGTACTTTACCCGATGTATTCTTCCGGAGTGTGAGATTTGCAGAGAAGGACCACTATGGGTTGGTTCAGTACGAGAAGTGTAAGGGGATTGAATTCTCCCCTTAACTCACGATCATTATTTATTTACGATCAGAACACACAGATGATATCGCAGTTATCTAGTGTGATGTACATGTTACATGAACAATGATCATGTCGATCTGTACACCTCTGCTGTAATTGTGGGGTTGTTAGATGTAGGTGACCCAGGTATGGGCCTATACCTTGGTCCTTAGTCTAAAGGTAACGGACGAAAGTTGAATTTTGACCACCAATGATGGTGGATATCTAACAGGCGTAATACTATCAACAATGTGCACTATAGTGAGCACTGAGTCTATGTGTCCGTTTTGTATGTCTACACTCTATTTGGACTCAGGGCTCAGTGGCCCTGTTACTGTCCAAGTTTGAACGAACTCTATCCTGCTTGTCCCCCAAATCTCAGTTATTAGTTAACGCAGTTAGACGAATGAAGCATTGAAACTTCAAACACATTAGGGATCTGAGATCAATCATCAGAGGTTGATGACTTGACAGTTATCTTGATCCAGGGAATGTGAATCTATCGATCGTCCCTACCACCAAGTAATCGTGGTAGAAATATCTCAACAGGGGTGCACTTCACATGTCCTTTCCCATTGGACTCGGAGTAATGTTTGGAAATTGGCAGGATCCCGCTCGCTTAGAGGGTCTCTTGGCCAGTGCACCTGCATATCGTGATCCGAGTCACGTGGTACTCACTTAGGAGGTCTTCATGACCAGTGAGTCGTTAGTCGTGAGTCGTGAGTCGTGAGATCCAAATCTGCGGCCCGAATTCTATCCCGCTGTATTTATAGATAGCACACCCAGCAAAACAGTCCGGAGCGTTAACGACTGTAGATTAAGGGCAGTTATCTCGCCTTATAGTTGCGTAGATCAATTAGTACTGTGCGCGCAAGGCAGTTTAGCTTGTCGCACGGAACAATATTTGGATAGCTGCAGTCGAACTGCATGCATGTTGACCTGTCACATATATCATCATATTATTACCTTCATGCTGAATCCTGGTATTACAGATAAATCAACTTCTAACCAGCCATGACCCACATCGGCTATAAAAAACCACACAATAGGTTAACCTTTAAGGTTGATACATACACATGTAAAACTATGCAGGAAGATGCGTTTGTATACAGCTCTCGCAC
This sequence comes from Williopsis sargentensis, assembly GCA_020995425.1. NCBI lineage: Eukaryota > Fungi > Ascomycota > Saccharomycetes > Phaffomycetales > Wickerhamomycetaceae > Williopsis > Williopsis sargentensis. The sequence goes on along the minus strand of CP083465.1, from coordinate 1,358,508 downwards.
CGTTTCTGGTAACAGCTTTCTTATTTTGGGTTTTACCACTGATACTGTATTCTCCATGTTATGTTAGTTGTATTGCGTGAAGGGGTGGAATGTGATGCGATCACGCTCAGTTTTGTAAGTGAAGTTGAAGGCCCTGCACTTCGCAGTAATCAGCCTGATACTCGTAGGGTGTTTCAGTTGCCCCTGTGTCGTTATTGATCCTTCTTAGTAATGTTCCCGTGCCGCGTCCAGTGTGCCCCGTGCGTTAACTTGGGACCGTGGAACGTTGGTGTTTCCTAATCGAGCATACAGATCGGCATGCCACAGGCCCACATGATCTAATATTATACAGCCATCCACCGTAACATCGTATACCCAAAACCACGCGCTGCGTTATCTATAAATACGTGCCTTTCCCTCTTGCTTCCCCATACTGGGAACCCCTTCCGCACAGACACACGCTCTCCATAACCTTTAAGCTCGTCAGATCCAGATCTACCAGCTACCGCCTGATTCACGGAGCTAGAGTCTAGAACACCACAACCATGAGACTGACGCGTTTGTTGTTATCTACTTTGGCAGCCACACTCAGTGTGATGGCTGCTCCTGTCCCATCCAAGGGCGGAAATCAAATCTATAAACGTTCTTTTGACTATCAAAGTGATAAGCTTCAAGGTGTCAATTTGGGAGGATGGTTGGTTCTAGAACCATACATCACCCCTTCGCTATTTGAAGCATTTGCTTCTGATATGCCAGTGGACGAGTACCATTATCATGAATGCCTTGGTGCAAAATTGACAGAGTCGAGATTAGAACAGCACTGGAGCACATGGATCACTGAGCAAGACTTTGCTGCCATCAAGGGTCTTGGGTTGAATTTTGTCAGAATTCCAATTGGATATTGGGCTTTTGAGAAGTTGAGCTCTGACCCATATGTGCAAGGACAGGAGGCATACCTTGACAAGGCGATCCAATGGGCCAGGGATCAAGGTCTGTATGTATGGATTGACCTGCACGGTGCTGCAGGATCACAGAATGGATTCGATAATTCCGGATTGAGAGATTCATATGGTTTCCAAGATGGAGACAACACTGAATTCACTCTGAGTGTGCTTTCTTCAATCTTTAAGAAGTATGGTAACTCATCATACGATGATGTTGTCATCGGTATTGAGCTGTTGAATGAGCCATTGGGCACCATTCTGGACATGGACAAGTTGCACGATTTCTGGAATACGGGATATTGGGGCTTGAGAAATGAGGGTTCAACGCAGAACGTTATCATCCATGACGCATTTACACAATCTGGATACTTCAATGATAAGTTGCAGTTGAGAGATGGTTATTATAACGTTGTGATTGATCACCATCATTATCAGGTTTTCTCGCAACAAGAGTTGGCCAGAACCATTGATGAACATGTCCAAGTTGCATGCCAATGGGGAAAGGACTCAGCTTCTGAGAACCTTTGGAACCTTTGTGGAGAGTGGTCTGCTGCGCTGACCGACTGTGCCCCATGGTTGAATGGAATTGGTACTGGATCCAGGTATGATAAGACGTATGCCGGTTCTGAATGGTACATTGGATCATGTACAAACTCTCAAGACATCTCCTCATGGGACCAAACCACAAGGGATAACCATAGACGTTATATTGAGGCCCAACTTGATGCGTTCGAGAGAAGAGGTGGTTGGGTTTTCTGGTGTTGGAAGACTGAAAGTGCTGGCGAATGGGATTTGCAAAAGTTGACTTATCATGGTATTTTCCCACAGCCGTTGGATCAGAGAGAGTATCCAAACCAATGTGGATACTAGTAATGTATATGCTAGGCATAATGATAATAATAGGGTAATGTGGTTTTTTACAAGCGTGTTATAGTAAAGTTTCCTGGTATTATAGGAATGAAGAAGACAAAAAGATCACTTATATAGATACGATGATCTTACAAGTCAGCGTCATCCTCATCTGGCAATGGCATGGCAGTGGCTGCGTCCATCTCCTGTTGGTATTGAGCCATCAACTGGGCGTCAACTTGGACCTCTGGTGGGGCCAAGGCAGGAGCGGCAACAAACTCCAGCTGTGGGTTACCAACCAATTTTCTGGCTAACCACAAGAATGGCTTCTCAAAGTTGTAGTTGGACTTTGCAGAGATGTCGTAGTATTGCAAGTTTTTCTTTCTGTGGAAAGTGATAGTCTTTGCCTTGACCTTTCTCTCCTTAACGTCAACCTTGTTACCACAAAGGACGATTGGGATGTTTTCGCAAACACGCACCAAGTCTCTGTGCCAGTTTGGAACGTTCTTGTAGGTGATTCTGGAAGTGACGTCGAACATGATGATACCACACTGACCATTGATGTAGTAACCATCTCTCAAACCACCAAACTTCTCCTGACCAGCGGTGTCCCAGACGTCAAACTTGATCTCACCAAAGTTGGTGAAGAAGCCCAATGGGTGCACTTCGACACCGAGGGTGGCGATGTACTTCTTCTCGAACTCACCGGTCAAATGTCTCTTGACGAATGTGGTCTGTGAGGTTGTATTGTTAGTATGGGATGTCGTTTTAAAACCCAGATCAAAACAAGGGGGCGGGTGGGTGTGTCGATCGCATCAATAGCTATTGCGCCCATCTCCTCGTTCATCAAGGGGGGTTCCAGGAGCACTGGACTCACCTTACCGGTACCACCGTCACCGACGAGGACCAGCTTGAAAGTAGGAACTTCTTGAGCCATTTTTGTTGTTAACGGTTGCTGTTGTTGTTTCCAGTGTTGTTAAAGAGAAGCGTTTGGAACTTTTCAAAAATTCGTTGGCAGTTTGCGCGAAAATTTTTCTGTTTACTTTTGTTACGTCAGCGCTGATGTAATCCGTCACTTCGTTTATGGGGTTCATTATGTAAATGTTTGATCAATGATGCTCGTGATGGCGGTGTAATACTATGAAGTGCCACGCGGCACAGTGCACGTCACTCGCGGAGGCGCCTGTGGGAGTCCCTGGAGCGTTGGTGGTGGCGGCAGTTGCTTGAGTTGTGCCATCTTGTAGTGGTCCACCGCCACTGTGAGGGGCGGGATGCCCGCGTAGAGGTTTTCGCTGGTGATCTCAAAGGGCAGCTCCGTGTGTCGCCAGAGACCAAGCTCCTTGGCCTTGTCCTCATAGTAGTCGCACACGTGCTTTACATGGTTCTTACCACTCAGGTGGTTCTTCCGCACGCTTGTCGCATCGTGCGTGAGATATGCTGGGTTTGCGTCAGTATTACCGTCTATCGTCCAGAGTGAATAATCGCACTCACATTTGCAGTAGTCGCAGTAGAATCGCATGACACTTGAGGCTAACGAACAACAACAAACAACAAACAACAAACAACTAACAAACAACTAACAAACAACCCTCAGTTAACATCAAACAAACAGCCAGCCAATGAAATTTTCCCAGTTCAAAGGGAACTGTCGGAAGTTGCCGAATGCGGCAGAATTCGCTCCCCCGGAAGCTCTCGATCGCCCAAACTGAGAAAAAGTGCCTTCAATTCCCACCCCCTGGACACAGGAACAGCGCTGTTTGAAGCTCTTCCCCAACGACCCACAAGACAATGTTCGCTGCCAGACGTATCTTCACACAGAGAGCCGCCGTCCGTGCCTTCTCCGCCGGTGCCGCCAGAAAGAGTGCGTTACCCTTGTCCCCTTCTTTTTTTTTGGTTGGCTCTCAAGCCCACCATCGACTGGCCAGTACTAACACCCCCCTCTCCCGCAGACATCATCCAGGACCTGTACATCAAGGAGCTTAAGGCCTTCAAGCCAGCTCCATTGTCCACCCAGGATGCAGAGTCCGCAACCAGAGCATGGACTAAGCCAGTGGCTCCACAGGCTCCAGGTGCCGAGGTTGACGCTGCCCAGTTGGCCGAGTACGAGTCTGCTGGTGTTGAGGTTGCATCAAACACTACTGGTTCATCCGAGGAGATCACCGAGGAATGGTTCGTCTTGGAGGAGCCAGAAGAGGACAAGCACCACTGAACCCAGTTTTTAACATTCTTTCAAATGAGAGGTGTATGCATGAGTATGAACAAAATATATCACAATTTTACAACGAAAAACGGGGCCAGGCATGAAGGGCATACACTCATTCCTGGCTCAATGATACACTATTTAGTATGGCTTTTGTTGTAGCAGTGTTGCGGTGTGTTATTCTCCCAACTGTATGACCATTGTAATACGTGTAGCACTGTTCAAACATCAAAATTTTATGCCGCACCTAAACAACGACAATACACACACACACACACAAATAGAGCACTGAATAACACCAATGACACCAACATGGCAACAGATATGTCATCGTGAACAGCAACACCGTGCATCACTGATTCCTCCGCAATGGATCATTGACAAAGAGTCGCTTCCTTCAAACGTCAACTCAATCCCTCAACAACACCTAACGCCAAAGGAACTCCAAATAACAAACTCGCCAACATTAACAATCTTGGAAAATTTACAAACTAGACAATGGTCCGCTTACGAAGTCACCAACGCATTCTGCCATAGAGCTGCGATTGCTCACCAACTGACAAATTGTCTTTCAGAGATCTTATTCACCCAGGCGCTCCAAAGGGCCAAACAGTTGGATGATCACAATGCTATATCTGGTCCATTGCATGGATTGCCTATTTCCATCAAGGACGAGTTCGACATAAAAGGCACGAGGACGACACTGTCACTAGTTTCAAGAGCGTCATCACCACCAAGCGCCACAACCTCTCCAAACATTCAGATCCTGCTCAATGCTGGATGCACCGTCATTGCAAAGACAACAACGCCAATTGGTGCTTTCAACATTGAAACTTTCTCCAACCTTTGGGGAAGAACTATGAATCCATACAACACTTCATTCTCATCTGGAGGTTCCACAGGCGGTGAAGCTGCACTACTAGCATTGAAAGGATCTGCAATGGGCGTGGGATCAGACCTGGGTGGAAGTATTAGACAACCTTGCTCCATGACCGGACTTTATGGACTAAGAATGTCTACTGCACGGACACCACACTGGAACTCTCAGAGCGTGGTCATTGGGGGTGAGAGTCTCAAACCGACAAATGGTCCCATGGGGAATGATTTGGATACGGTGGAGTTGTATGCAAAGCTAATGTGTGATGAAGGTTGGAAGTACGATATCAATGTCATTAACAAACCCTGGACTCCGTTTGTGAAAAACCAGTGTTTCAAGTTTGGAATTGTCATGAACGCGGGTGCTGTGGCATTGGAACCACCGGTGAAGAGAGCAATGGATACCTTGAGAGACGTGTTGGAGAAGAATGGCGTGAATATCATTGAGATTGAGGGTTCACTAATTGAAGACATTGCATCTTTCGCATCCTTCATGGTGTCTTCCGGGAATGCAAATCTAATAGAGCAAGCACAAGCTTCAGGTGAGCCGGTTAAGGAATTGGACCAATGGCTGTCCTTCGAGGACCTGCCAACCTCCAGCGTCTGGGAATTACAGAGACAGAGAACTCTCCTAATCAACAGCTTCTGGAAAAAATGGCAACTGTTACAGCTAGATGGATTGATAATGCCCGTATCCCCACATGCCGGGTTCAAGTTTGGCCACTTCAAAGACGCATGCTACGGTGCCTTCTCCAATGTGATGGACTTCCCTGCCTGTGTGTTTCCACTTCTCTCTTGTGATTCTGAGATTGATGTTGCTACTGAGAGCAGCGAGGCAACTAATTATGACGCGACAGAGAGTCATGGCGTGCCTGTCGGTGTTCAGTTACTCGGCGGAAGATTGCAGGAGGAGAAGCTCATTTCAATGGTTCGCTACGTGGATTGTCTCTGGAGAAGCTCCTGATCCCCGGACGAGATCCTCTCGCTTTCCTCATTCGGCCTTATGTGCGTAACAATTTTGGACTTTTCTTAAAATACCCACGAACCACTCACTAACAGAAGGATTATACAGAAACACAAGTGATGGAGACAGTGAAACTGGGTCAATTCTATGATACACACCTCCCATACGTCAAACTCAGTGGTACCCCGTACGAGATTGGGCTCGGTCATGGCGCCTTCGCAAAGACTCAGATAGCCAAGGCTATCGCCGCTTATTCGAAGCTGTACAAGGAGGCTCGAGGAGTTGAATGGACAGAGGCACGTCTGAGGGCTGAGAATTACATGGAACTGCTGAGTTCGTACTCGGAGATCTTGCAGGAATTGCAGGGGATAGCAGATGGTAGTGGCAGAGATTTACTTGATATTTTGACGCTGAACGTAAGATCTGAGATAACGATGGTTGACATCTCGGACGGTTGCACGTCCCTCGCTCAACGTTCTTCCGAAGGTGTTAATTACGTTGGCCAGAATTGGGATTGGATCCCAGACGTTGATGAAACCACACTATGGATTGAGTTGTGTCAAACTGGGAAACCAACGTTGTTGTTCCTTGCTGAAGCTGGAATCATTGGGAAGTATGGGTTCAATTCATCCGGTTTGGCAATTATGCTGAATGCCATCAGTGCCAGTGAGGTGAGTTACACGAAACTACCGATCCATTTCACTCTGAGAAGGGCATTGGAATGTGGCTCTGTGGATGAGACAATTGAATACCTAAATCGAGAAGGTTGTGCAAGCTGTGCCAATTTGTTAATGGGTGACACCAAGAGGATATGTACTGTGGAGGTGTCCCCAGGCGGCATCGCAGTCATCCAACCAGATGAAACCACCGGTGTCGTCAGCCACACGAACCATCTGCTGGATGAGAACTTGGACAGAAAGTTCCCATACGGAGAGCCAATGCTGAGCTCCAAAACTCGCTATGATCGCTTGTTACAAATGAACGCTACAGGTAATATGGATGCGAGTTTTCAGTCTTTCAGATTGAGACTTGGTGATGTTGAGAACGCTCCACAGTCAATCTGCAGATACCCTGATTTGAAGGCAACAGGATTGGCACGTTGCTGTACTCTATATACAATCATCGTTAACACTGAAACCAAACAGGCCAATTTCTCTATTGGAAGACCAGCTGATAAGCCAAAGGAGTATACAGTGATATTTTCATGACAATGATTGATTGTTGATTGAGATTGGGTTGTAGGTAGAATCAGTTCTTATCTTCCAATCTGCTATTCTAAAGGTTTTCTACACCACTGAGCAAGTACGCAACGGTGGAGATCACAATTACACGGCCTGTTCATGTTATTTGAGATTGTTCGTAGTGTCTCATCGAATTCATACCGCATAGTCATCCATTATTGTCATAATTAGGACTCTCCTTGATAGAGATCGACGGTTAACCTAGTGCTCGCTTCTTGTCCCTGAATCGAAGAATTTGAGGTTGCATTGTTGAGCACGATAGAAGCTCTGTTTTTCGCAGAATTGATCATTTGAAATCACCAGAATGTGATTGAATGATAGTGTCATAAGGTTATTGAGGGGCTTATCTGTTCATTATACCTGTACGACTAAGACCCATTGCAGCATTAGTTACAACCATCAAGATCTAGTTCAAACTTGAGCCCTCTGATGGTGTGGCAAGTTCAGTGATACCTAAACGGTATTGGTAGGAACACACTACACATCCCAAGATGTGCTACGCACAATCCCTGTTGATCATGTGATCACCAGTGGATAAACATGCTCGCCAGATGTCTCACCTAGTTCAAAGACTCAAAGGTTTGGTAACATCCGAGGCAAGCGAACAGTACCACTAGTAACCTATCGAACGAAAGGTCAATAACACTCAATGAACCAATTCCGCTCAAATACCTTAGTGACGTCATAATTATCCTTCTCATCTCTTACCCTGGTCTGTTCTCTGGGTCTTGACACTACTGTGCTGACTCTCGAGTCTAAATGGATTCTAGAAGGGTTCTTCATATATTCTTACCGCATTCAAAGAGTTTGACGGTCTCTCGGCTGCACTCTCCCTTGTCACAATCCGTTCCCACGATAATAGGTAAGGAATTAGCGACCATTCAACTGACTCGAGAATACCGGGGTATCCAACTGCACCCTTCATACAGAGAGAGACTACATGTTCATTCACAGAAAATGCGAAACATCATATAAACAGAAATAAAACACCAGCTAACTCAATTAAACTGGCAATGGGAACTCGCCAGCCCACTCGTAGATCTCACTCTTCTTGTCCTTCAAAGCTTGTGAGCCCTCGGCAATCTTAGCCTTGAAGTCCTTCAACTTGTTGGCCTCCTTTGGCAAAGAAGCCTGCACCTCCTTGGCGTAGTTGACAGCCCAGTCAATGTAGTGAGCAATCTTCTTGAAGTCCTCCTCACCCAAACCTCTGGTAGACATGGCTGGAGCACCGATACGGACACCACCTGGGACAAGAGCAGACTTGTCACCTGGGATGGAGTTCTTGTTCAAGGCAATGTTGACGTTCTCACAAACAGTCTCGATTCTGGCACCGTCGATACCCTTATCTCTCAAAGAGACCAATACCATGTGAGAGTCGGTACCGTTAGAAACCAAAGTGTAGTTCAACTTCTTGAATTCCTCTTCAAGGGCCTTAGCGTTCTTCAACACCAACTCCTGGTAGAGCTTGAACTCTGGGGTAGCAGCCTGCTTTAAGGCGGTGGCCAAAGCGGTGATGGTGTGGTTGTGTGGACCACCCTGATGGCCTGGGAAGACGGAGAAGTTGATTGGGTTCTCCAAGTCATAGAGGACCTCCTTACCAGTCTTTGGGTTGACGGATCTGACACCACGTCTGAAGAAGATCATGGCACCTCTTGGACCTCTAAGAGACTTGTGGGTAGTAGTGGTGACAATGTCAGCGTACTCGAATGGAGATGGGATGACACCAGCAGCGATCAAACCGGAGATGTGAGCCATGTCGACAACGAGGTAGGCACCAACCTTGTCGGCAATCTCTCTCATTCTCTTGTAGTCGATCAATCTGCAGTAAGCAGAGGTACCGGCAACCAAAACCTTTGGTCTGAACAAGACGATGTTCTTCTCCAAGGTGTCGTAGTCAATGATACCAGTCTCCAAGTCGACTCTGTATGGCATGGTCTCGAAATAAGTGGAGACGGCAGAGATCTTTCTGGTGTCAGTCTGGTAACCGTGGGACAAATGACCACCGTGTGGCAAGTCAAGACCCATCAATCTCTCGTGTGGCTTCATGATGGCCTGGTAAACCTGCAAGTTAGCTGGGGAACCAGACAAAGTCTGAACGTTAACGCCCCACTTCTCCTTGTCCAAATGGAAGGCATCGAGTGCTCTCTGCTGACACAACAACTCGATTCTGTCAATGTGCTCATTACCACCGTAGTAACGAGCACCTGGGTAACCCTCAGAGTACTTGTTACACATTGGGGTTCCCAAGGCGTCAAAGACGGCGGTGGAGGTGAAGTTCTCAGAGGCGATCAGGACGATGGAGTGTCTCTGTCTCTCGATCTCGTCCTTGATGATGGACTCGACCTCTGGGTCGGTGTCCTTCAAGTGGCCTTCGACCAACAGTCTGTGGGATTCTGGGAGAGCGTATGGCATTGCAATGGCGATTGGTTTGGATGTCCGCTTGCGATGGATCGAGGGAGGGAAAGGAATCGCGGGCTCTTCAAGTCCTTTTAAACAAAAATTTTCACGTGTGTTGTGTAATTAGCATTATATCCGAGTCACATGCCCATGAGCCACCGCAGCCGACTTCATTTCAGCGTGTGCTGTCGTGCTTATATTGCGGTTTTATTGGGCAAGCTAATAGGCCAATTTAACGACGGAGTCTCTTACGCAGCGTGGGACAGGCGCAGGTCATTCCCTACGCCGACTTCTGGTGGCACCGCGCACGGCCAGCAATATAATGCTAGACATTGTGCTGCGGCCTGCTGCTCTGCGCCGCTTCCTGGAACGGCGAGATTCTGGCTACGATCACACACTGTCAGCAACAATCAATATTTTATGCAGCTATAATAAAATGACGGCACAGAACTCAGTGCTTGTACCCCTGCTCTGCCAAGGCCTCCTTAATGACAGCGACACACTTGTCCATGTGGCCAAGGGAGTCGTCAAGGGCACTGACACCCATGTGGCCAACTCTGAAGTACTTGCCCACCAGCTGCTTGTGGATACCACCGGCAATGACAACGCCCTTCTGGTACACAGAGGAGAGGAATTTGGCACCATCAATGCCCTCTGGGAAGTATGCAGCGGTCAAACCATTGGCAGCAACTTGGGAGTTCACCGGCACGATGGAAATGCCCATATCAGCAAGAGCCTTCTTGAACTTGACGGACGTCTCCGCATTCTTGTGAAAGCGGGCATCCAGACCACCACCCAAAATCTCTTGAAGGGAGACTCTAAGTGCGTTCACAGTCTGCACAGCAGGAGTGGCAAAGTAAGATGGCTTACCAGCCTCGTAGTTCTTCAAGATTGGCAACCATCTTTGCAAAGAGGCAAAGAAAGTGCACTGCTCTGGTCTGTTCAACGCTCTCTCAATGGCCCTCTCGGACAAGAAACCAATAGACAACCCAGATGGAACACCAATGGCCTTTTGAGAGGCAGACAAGACGTAATCCAAACCCCACTTTGTGAACTCAATATCCTCAACACCAACGGAGCAGACACCATCAACGATAATCAAAGATTCCGGACTCAACTTCTTAATCACTTCAGAGACACTCTTCACATCAGAGACAACGGCAGTCGATGTGTCAACGTGTGTAACGGTAACAACAGCGTATTTTTTAGACTTCAATTGCTCTTCCAATTGTCCCAATGGAACGGCATCTCCAACTGGAGCAGTAATAACGTCAACGTTGGCTCCATACACTCTCAAACAGTCGGCAAACGAATCACTGAAGAAACCGGTGGATAACACCAAAACGTTATCACCTGGGTAAACCAAGTTGGATGCAGTGATATCCCAACCAAGGGTACCGGAACCGGCAATGACAACACCTTGGTCCTTCTCATTGGTGGACTTGAACAATTTACGCAAGTTCTTCAATGCCTCTTGGAAGATCGCAATGAACTCCGGGGAAGTGTGAGCCAGAGATTGGATGGCCTGGGCCTTAAGGACGCCCTGTGACACTGTGACTGGGCCTGGAATAAGCAGCAAGTTCTCCTCGTCGGACATTGTATGTGTGTTTCTCGTATATGTTCTTTGCACGACAGCCAGTGTTTGTGAGTTCAGGGGACGTAACGAGCGGATGATGGGGTTTAAATACGATGGCCGTATGTGACCGTTGATTGCTGGACGTAACATATCCAGAAAAATGTGGAGCGGTTGCAGGACACCGGATGATTGGAAAAGGCGATCGGAGGATCTTTATATACACAGCATGCAGATGACTCTCTACAGTGAGACTGTTTCCTTCTTGCATATGGTAAACTCAACTTAAGACTGTACACGCTATAGTCTATTAGCATCATAGGAGGATGCATATACAAATTGCCATTGTATCATGCATGCGAGAGCTATAAACACCAGAGTAAGACCATTGGATAGCCAAACCCCGTTATATTCACACCAGCCATACGAACCTCTTCCCAACAGATGGAAGTAACCAATAACAACACTTAGTACTCTCCTTCCACTGCCAGGATTCCCCAAAATGCGTGCCCCCACGTTTGGAAAATGTCAAAGCTCCGCACAACCGGAGAAATCCGAGCCTGATAGAATAGCTATCCCAGGCATTTCGGCGTTTAAGTCCTCTTCGTCTTCTTCCTCCTCACGACCTTCTCTCTCATGTTCTCAAACTCATCATCTGGGATATCGTAGCCTGCAGGTTGCTTCGACCTCTTTGTGGTCTTCTTCCTTGTGTACTTGTTTTCTAATCTCGCGATCAGGTCATCGATGCCGTTTTTGTTCTTTGCCTGAATCAACTGTCTCAGGTCATCTTCTGTGTCAACCTTCTGCTTACCGAGCAGTTCCTTCTTTAGTTCCTCAGCTTCTTTGGATTCATCTTTCTGTGATTTTAGATATTTCTTGAACGCAATGGTTCTTTTCTTTTGGTAGTTCACCCAATTGGTTGTGGACTCCAACACTCCCTCTTTCACTAACGAAAGGACAATGTCAAACAATCTGGACTCATCCTCCTTGGTGACTTCCACATGCGGCACCATCTCAAATAATTGCAGAAAATCACCTTTTGTCTCTACCCATGACTCAATGATATCCTGAGCCTCATCTTCACTGCCCTGGTATACTTCTTTATCTTTCTTGATCATCTCCTCGTTGATCTCAGTCTTCACACTGTTGAAATAATCCATCCAATCAAATTCAGAATCCTCCACTTCCTCAATGGATCCGGTTGCGTCATATCTCTTTCTCTTCTTCTCATCAGAGAGAATCATATAAGAGAACTGGATCCTTTCAAACTCGTTCTTTGAAGATTCCTGTTGCTCAAAGGATTTACCTGTGAGTTTATCAGGATGATGCAACAGACATAACTTTCTATATGACTTCTTGATCTCAGGTAAAGTGGCACTGGTGGTCACTTTCAGTGTCTCGTATGGGCTTAGCTCTTCGAAGGACATTATTTTACTTACCTCTCGCTTTGATGTTCTTGTAATATGCAATTTGCAGAGGTATTCTTCCACGCGTTTCGCGTTCCCTGTGGCGCAAACCGATGGCTGTTGGTATCGGAGGTTGATTCACTTTTGCAGGTTTGTCTTTTATGCCACTGAGAAGGGGACGTTTGAAGTTGCAAACAAAGAGCATATACACAGCATAATACGGGTGCAAGATGGTGTACTACTTTCAAACTGTCTCCGCTGACAGCACTTATTCACCACACGTGCTCTATATGGGTAAAGACAAGATTGAGAACGAGGACCTAATCAAGTATTCTCTACCAGACGACATTTGGTTCCATGTGGATAACCTGAGTTCTGCACACATATATCTGAGGTTGGAGGATGGTGAGTCATGGGAAAACATCCCAGAGCTCATATTGAATGACTGTGCACAGTTGACAAAGGCAAATTCCATACAGGGAAACAAAAGAGATAATGTCACCATTATCTACACACCTTCCACAAACTTGAGAAAGAACAAAGGAATGGCAGATGGAGAAGTCGGTTTCAAGAATGATAAAAAGGTCAAGAAGATCCATATTACCACCAGAGAAAACTCTGTGATCAACAGGTTAAACAAGACCAAAGATGAGATCAAAGGTCGTGAGCATCTCATTGTGGCGAGAATCGCTAGGGATAGAGCAACTGTGGATAAATTACTTGAAAAGCAGAAACAGGAGAGGGAAGATGCACAGAGAGAGAAGGAGCGCATTGCAGAGGAGAGAAGAACAAAGGAGACAATGTATGACGACATTTTCACAGAGGCGGAGATGGAGAAGAGCTCGAATCAGAGAAGAATGTATGATCCGGAAGAGGACTTTATGTGATTGTGTTATACACGATGAATGCAACAACTGATTGATTAATTACATGTATTATAATGTACAACGAGCGCTCATCCACTATTCAATGGTGGAGAAACTCTTTGAAGGCTTGTGGTTTGACGTCTGCATTACAGGTCTTTTCATGAAAACAGCAGAGATTGACCGCGTATGCGAGGGTTTGAACTGATCATACCATTTACTCTTGGGTATCTCGAAGTCTTGGTCACTGACGTATACGCTATACCGTGGTTGAGATTCTTCTCTGAAGTTGCTCCGTTCAATGTTTTGAATTTTGTCTTGAAGGAAAGGAGAAGAAGGTGTTGAAGGTGTTGAGGGAGTAGAGGGGATCTTTCCTCTTAAAGAGGGGAAACATGCCGCTGGTACCGATACTGGTGTATGTTTCCGCATGTGTTGTTTGATCAACTTCGGCGGTGTAGAACGCCATATTTTGTCCTCCTCTTCATCCAACTGGAGATGATTCAGTAGGCTGGACTCATTTGTGTCTACTCTGGAGAGTGAGAGGTCTGTGAATGCTGTAGACTGTGTAGCGGTCGATGAGGCCGTGACGACCCTCTGTGGTGTCCGTGGGTCCATCCGTTATGGTCTTCTGTTGCTTGCTCTTCAGAGATGTCGTGAAGACAGATTCTAAAATAAAATGAGGTCCACGCCTTACGGTACCAAAACATAGGGCCTTTACGTCATAAACGCGTCGGGGGTGCTGAATTTAGGACCGTGAACAAAGAAAGCGTTGCGGAGGGTGGTAACTGCGGGTGATCATTCTGAAAGCATATATGAATCCAGTGTGCCGTGTCTACCAGGAAAGTGGTAACTGGTGAGGCTGTGATTTCCCAAGAAACCACGCCCAACAACATCGACACGCAACAAAGAGCCCACAAGAGCCATACTTAATCATCACGATGTGCCCCGTAACAGGGGAAGAATAGAAAGACCCTCCGGTGGCTGTTTGCAGTTTGGTTGATACTCAAAAGGCGAGCACTCAGTGTCTCAGACCTTGAGGAACAACAGCACCACCATGGAACGCATGGCCATCCAGTGGACAGCGCGGCTGCCGCTGGTAACCAAAATATGGCTGGGGTCCGTGATCTCAACGGCCCTTTTTCTCACGGCGGGGATCATTAAAGAGGAAGACACGGTGTTTGTTCCGAGTTTGGTATGGAAAGGACGTCAATACTGGCGAATACCGTTCAGCATTTCCTACTTCGGTGGCTTTGATATTGAGCTCGTGCAGGAGATTTATCGGCTGGTGTCATTCGTCTCTGCCCTGGAAGAATCAATGGGATTGGGCGAGTTCCTCTGGTTCTTATCCCTGACACTCTCTGGGATCCTTTTGATTACGACATGGCTGGACCAAGCTGTACTGCTCTCCCGTATCGCCATGATGACACTGGTGTTCTTTTGGGCTAAGAGGAAATTGGATGATGATTTGGTCTTATACGGTCTCATCCGTGTAAAGTCTTCACATTATTGTCTCATAGTGATGTTCAGCTATATTTTTTCGAAACGATATCTCGAGCTTTCATCATTACTAGTCGGGTTTGCGCTATACTACATATATGATGTGATGCCACTGATACATGGGTTTAACCTGCTGGGACCACCATGGCAGCTTTGGGAAAACATCAAGGAGAATAAGGTCAGAAGACAAAGAATACGCAAAATTCAATTACACAGTGACTGACTGTGTCTAATGCTACTTTTAATGATATGATATGCTATATGCTGTTTCCTGCTCAGCACTACCTAGGATTAATGCCTCTGGATATAAGAGTCTGCTCCTTCCCCTTTGGGTGGCCACTGACCACATTACTCGTCAAACTCCATCCCAAACCTCTTGTAAAATGCTGCGTCATCCTCTTCCTTTAGCACCTTCTCCAGCTGTCGATCCTCCTGGTCAAGCTCCCCTATATCGCTGTTCAAAAGCTTCACCGTGGTCATTTGTACATTGATGTCTTTAAACATCTTAAAACCTTTGAGCTTGTGTAGATAGGGTTTCAACTCAGGGTTCACCTTCTGAATGATTTCTGTAACAAGTAGGTCACAGAGCTCAATCTTCTCTCCTAAGGACGTCGGTGGCGTCTTCTGTGGTGGCGAGTTGTACTTCGGCTTGGTGATGTTGATCCTGTGATGCCACGACGTTGGTTCCTGTGACCTCTGCTTTCTTCTGTGTGCGTTCTTCTTCGTGGGGCTCCCGCTCACTTGTTGCTGAGCAGGGCGCGGTGGAAGCGTCTGTGAGCGTGTTCTCCTCATGAACTGCTTGATGTGCTCAACTCTCTGTAATTCAGCGTTGCAGCTACTTTCTAATTTGAGTCCTCAAGAGCCAAAATTTTCAGCGATGAGCTCCTACTGCGCAGTACAAAAATTTGTGTCAAACAAACTACAACTAGTGGGTTTTAAATAGATATACTAGATCAAATTTGATTAATAAATACGGGGGCATCAGAGTTCATCTCTCTCATCTTTGAAGTCATCTTCGGTGACGCCACGACGGATTTTGGATTCCCAACCAATAGCGTTCTCAAATCCATTCTGACCGTTCTGGTAGTTCATAAAGGTCTCGTAGATTTTGTCCTTGGATGTGGCAACAAATGGGCCATGTTGCACCACTGGCTGGTCCAATGGCTCACCGCCAATGACGACGACTCTTGTGTTGCCACTCTGAGACTCTGGGACATTGGCCACAACAGCATCACCGTCTTGTTTGAAAAATACGGCGTTGTATTGATCAACATGTTTACCATTAATCTCCAATGCACCTTCGAGGATGTAGAGGAAAACATTGTGAGATCTGGAGAATTCCTGTGTGAACGCACCACCCGGAGCAACTTCGTAGTCGTAATAGTCCACAGCCACGCTTGCCAAGTCCTGGACAGACTTGACACCATATGACTCGCCAGCAATGACCTTCACGGTGACCTTATCGTTCGGTGTGGCAATTGGGATCTCTGCCTTTTTCAAGTCTCTGTACTGTGGTTCAGAGTCCTTCAACTCCTTTGGAAGGTCGACCCATAACTGCATACCGACACAAGCCTTGTTATCTGCGGTTCTCACTGGGATCTCAGCGTGGACGATACCCTTACCAGCATTCATAAACTGGAGATCACCTGGGGTCAAAATACCCGTGGACCCCATAAAGTCCTCATGCGCGATCGCACCCTCCGTGACATATGTCACAGTAGAGAAACCATAGTGTGGATGGTCCGGGAACCCAGCTGGAGCCTTGACATTGAAGTGGTCAAGCATCAAGAATGGAGGGAAGTTTCTCATCTTCATCGTGCCGATGGATCTTCTGACGTGGGCGCCAACACCCTCTTCTTGTGCGATGGCAAGGAATGCTTTGAAAATGGAGCGTGGAGCAACCATGTCTGACATGTATGTGTTTGTGACCTTGTGTGCGTAGATTATAAGTGCAGCTATAGCCTGTTACTCTGATGGCTCTTTTTTAACAATATTTCCCAGCAATTGGAGAGATGAGCTTCTTTTATAGCCCGCTGCACGCCCAGCAATCAGCTCTGACAAAGCGGGATTCCGCTGCAAAAAATGTGACAAACCCTTATGTAATTGTGGGCGGATCAACTATGGAGGATCATTCATCAGCGATTTGTGAGCCTTTGAATGAGTGTTTTGTAAGCGAACAAATGAGATTGCAGTAGATGACACGATGATTATGGGCGCTGAGCCGTGTTTGTTCATTGTGTTCACCTTCGATTTAAGTTGTACGTAGCCATTCTGGCGGGCGTTTAGTCGTTGATTTCTCATGTTGAGTAATGTGTTGACAACCATTAGCAACCTTCACATCTTTTTTTCACTGTTTATAAGAAACTAAGGTGGGCATTATCCCCTCTAGATTCTTCTTGATCTATGACTATCTTTGTTGATACCCACATCCACTGCAACATTCGCATAAGCTATTAGGACAAACACCACAGTGATAATGACCAACTCACGTTCCATCTACAAGAACCTCGTTGCGTTCTCCCAAGAGGAAGGTGCTGGTGCCCACGTCAAGAGGGCTCTCGGAACGATGCAACAGAGGAATTTCTCCCCGTTCTTGATGTTTGACCACGCATTTGTCGAGCCTCCAGCTGGCTTCCCGGACCATCCACATTACGGCTTCTCCACCGTGACGTATGTCATCGAAGGTATGATCGCTCACGAAGACTTTACTGGCTCAAGAGGCTTGTTGCATAAGGGAGACTTACAGTTCATGACTGCTGGTAAGGGAATCGTTCACTCTGAGATGCCAGTAGCCACTAAGGACGGGAAGGTTGGCCAAGGTATCCAGCTTTGGGTCGACTTGCCTGCTGAGATGAAGAACTGTGACCCGGTGTACAGAGACTTGAAACGCAGTGAGATCCCAATTGTTAAGCCGGACGATAAGGTTACAGTTAAGGTCATTTCTGGTGAATCCTATGGTGTCAAGTCCGTTCAAGACTTGGCAATGGTCGCCGTCGATTATTATGACTATGAGATTGCTCCAGGTGGTGAATTTGTGCAGCCATTCACCCCATCATACAATGTGTTCTTATATGTCATTGAAGGATCTTTGGAAGTACAGGGAAAGCCGGCAAATCAGTTCGGTGTGATCTTTTTCAACCGTAATTCTGGCGATGCCGTCGTGGGGAAGGTGCCAGAGACACAAAGTGGCAACACAAGATTCATCCTTATCGGTGGTGAACCACTGAATCAACCCATTGTGCAACATGGCCCCTTTGTTGCCACTACTAGGGAAAAGATCTATGACACGTTTATGAACTTCCAAACAGGTGAGAATGGTTTCGAAAGAGCCCGTGGATGGCACTCAGAGATTGGTAGCGGTGTCACAGAGGACAATGTTCAGGAGAAGTTACACCTGGAGAAGAACGATGAGGTATGATTTACATTTCGATTATGTGCCAGCTCGGGTATTCACAACCGTTCTTCTGAAGACTGGCATGCTCTATCAACTCAATCGTAGCACATGTTAATACTCACCAAACGGGCGGCAGGAAGTGACACAGAAGTGCTTTTGTCCTCAGCCCCGTCTTCCGGTCCACGGCCCGCAAACGGCGTGTTCAGGACTTAGGGGCCATATAGATCTCTGGTTTGAATAAACAGTGAAAGCTAGATGAAGAAGACAGCTGTGGTTGTATGGTCACTGCTCGTATTTAGACATATCGTATAACTCCTTTCCTTGCTCTTTTCAATGTTCTCACGCCCCCAATAGAGACCTACGCTATGAGCCCCACCCCCTTGTGCCCCTCGTCTAAGGCCCCTGCATGTGCGCATTTATGAATCACTTGTCAAAAAAAGCACATCGAGAACATCACCTGGGTGCACAAATATTTATAATGTTGAGCCAGATGATTCTTTCATTCCTCTTGACTGATGGTCGACAGAAATAACAAACATGGTAAGTGTGTCATTGTCAGATTACCCATAAGGGCAGAGACTAACCCTCAAAACGCAGTCACTGTTCAGACTGGGCTCAAGAGCTCTCCGCAACTCCACGACAAATCACCAATGGAGAAGATTCGTGTCGTTCACGAGAGCACCAGCCACTACTAAGTCCATCACTTTACCAAACGGTGTCACATATGATCAACCATTGGGTATATTTGTCAACAACGAGTTCTACGCAACGGACAAGGAGATATCCGTAGAGAATCCGTCTACAGAGGAGGAAATCGTATCTGTGTTTGCAGGTGATGCCAACGATGTCGATTATGCAGTCGAAGTTGCAGAAAGAGCCTTCAAGGACCATTGGTCTACCTCTTCTGGCAAGACGAGATCATCTGTGCTCCATCGCATTGCTGACATCGTTGAAGAGAGAAAGGAACTGATGGCTGCCATTGAGTCCATGGATAATGGTAAGACCCTTGCATTGGCCCGTGGTGATGTGCAGTTGGTAATTGATTATTTCAGGTATACCGCGGGATTCTGTGATAAACTAGATGGAAGATCGATCCCAGATGATGGATAC
This sequence comes from Williopsis sargentensis, assembly GCA_020995425.1. Taxonomy (NCBI): domain Eukaryota; kingdom Fungi; phylum Ascomycota; class Saccharomycetes; order Phaffomycetales; family Wickerhamomycetaceae; genus Williopsis; species Williopsis sargentensis. Next base: position 1,339,215 of record CP083465.1, on the reverse strand, counting down.
GTCAACTATACGTATCGTGAACCATTGGGTGTCTGTGGACAGATCATCCCATGGAATTTCCCACTGATGATGCTCTCTTGGAAGATCGCACCTGCACTGGCCACTGGTAATACCGTTCTTCTGAAGCCAGCGAGTGCTACTCCCTTGAACGCATTATTCTTTGCCCAGGTCTGCAAAGATGCAGGTGTGCCCGCAGGTGTTGTGAACATCATGGCGGGCCCTGGTGCCACTTGTGGTGAAGCCATTTTGAACCATCCAAAGATTAGAAAGATTGCATTCACAGGTTCCACTGCTATTGGTCGTGATGTTATGGAAAAGGCTGCAAAATCTAATTTGAAGAAGGTAACTTTGGAACTGGGTGGTAAATCTGCCCACTTGGTGTTTGCTGATTGTGATTTACAAAAGACATTGGTGAATCTGACCAATGGTATCTTTTTGAATGCGGGTCAGATATGCTCATCAGGCTCCCGAATCTACGTTCAAGATTCTATCTACGATGAACTTATCGTTGAGTTCAAGAAGTACTTGGAGACGCAAATCAAAGTCGGTAATCCATTCGATGAATCTAACTTCCAAGGTGCAATTGCTAATAAGCAGCAGTTCAAAACAATCATGAATTACATTAAGATCGGTAAGGAGTCCAATCTGAAATTGCTTACTGGTGGTGAACGTGTTGGTAACAAGGGTTATTTCATCGCGCCAACTGTATTTTATGATGTTCCACAAGATTCTCGAATCCTAGTTGAGGAGATCTTTGGACCAGTTGTCACTATTTCAAAGTTCGGCACCATTGATGAAGTTGTTGAGATGGCCAATAATTCTGAGTATGGTCTTGGTGCTGGAATTCAGACTTCGAACATTAACACTGCGTTGAAAGTGTCCAAGAGATTGAACTGTGGTACTATTTGGATCAACACGTACAACGATTTTGATGTGACTGTTCCATTTGGTGGTTTCAAGCAGTCGGGGTTTGGTAGAGAGATGGGAGAAGAGGCCTTGGACAATTATACGCAGATCAAGGCAGTGCGAATCAAACTCGAATGATTAGGGGGGATGAGTATATTTGGACGACAATAAAGAAGTCTCAAAGAGATATAACGTCAGGGTATATACATAATGAAGAAGAACTACGGAATGCACGAATAGAATGTGTTATGGGTTAATGAAGAAGATTGTGCAAATCTAAGTGTAGTGTTCAACGATGTATTGGTACAGTTTTGTAGCCAAGGTTTTATCATTAGGGATACCATACGCAAGTTCAGGGACCATTAAGGTGAGGTTTTCATCTTCTTTACCCTGTTCTACCAATGTCTTCAAGTTTGAGATATCACACCAAAAGGCATGTTCCAATTCCGGATCGTGTCCCAGATCCATCTCACCATTGTGGACGATGGCAACACATCCAAGCATAATATTCATTGGGTAAGGCCATGGTTGGGTCTTGACTATCTGTACATTGGATGCTCTTAATCCGCATTCTTCCCAAACTTCTCGAATCACTGCATTTTCCACCGTTTCACCCGGTTCGATAAATCCTGCGATATGCGTATACATGCCCTTCGGAAATTTGGCATGTCTTGTGAATAACACTTTATCTCTGCTTGAGTTGAGAACACAAGTGATCAACACAGGGTCCAATCTTGGGAATGAAGCATTTGATACGGGTGCATCTTTCACTGGACATGGTAATGGGTTGGTACAACGGAGTTCCGAGCCGGCATTTATGGCGATTGTGTGTGATCCACAACCACGACAATACAATGTTGTGGATAACCATTCCAGATACATCTTTGCCTGTGCGAATATGGATGATTGTGCATAATCTAGATGGACATTTACCTCTTCTCTCGTTGTCAGTGGTCTGACGTTCGGTAAAGAATTGAGTTTGGATTGAAGAGATGGTGAGTTATCGGTCGATATGGCGAAATATGGAGTTCCAGAATACTTGTTTTTGTACTGGAAAGGTGAATGGGTAAGGGTATCCAACCCCAAGAAATGGACCAATGGTGATTGTAACAGCGATGTAGTGTCCCCTTGAGCATTTGCGTAGGCCCAGTTGTCAATGATTTCCCTATTGGACTTGCCGAGTGTGGTATAATTGAGCGATGCAAGTTCATTCCTGTGTGTGTCGACCAGTGGTGCGAGCTTGTCAAAGAAGATGAGTTTGGCGTAGGGAGAAGTGATTGCCTGTGAGATGAACGATGGGTCTGTTCTCAGGAACGAGTGTCTGTTAAGTGTGTTTGTGCCGAAGTAGATGTCCTTCGCTGTTGAGAGCGCACGTCTCAGGACTAGTCGTTGTAGCATTGATACCAGTGACCAATATGCCGGGCCAGTGACCAGTGAATAGGCAGGCAGACTCTTCACACTAAACGAAGCCCCACACACACACACAGTTCAGTGTTCACTAAATCAACACCTTCGGAGTTAGACGTGTGACAAAAAAAAAACAAAAACAAAGTGGGGAACTTTGTAATAAATTGCGTCATTCGGTGACTAGAAAAATAATAGAACAAAAACAAAAAAAAACAAAAAAAAACAAAAAAGAGGCTAACGTTAGCCGATAACATAAGAAAATTTATGCCCAAAGCGGCAAATTTCAACGTCTGTCCGACTCTGACTCTGTATCTGAGTTGAAAAGCGTGAAAAGGGCGAACAAGAGAAGGCTGAGAGTTGCAACTCGTTGTAACTTGCTGTAGCTTGCTGTAACTTGCTGTGACTTGTGCGGGTGTGTGTGTGCGGGGGTGTGTGTGCTGGGGGGGTGTGTGTGTGTGTACAGTGTGTTCACAGTGTGCTATTTGCAATTTACTACGTAGACAACATACAACATACAACATACAACAACATACAACATACAACAACACAAAATCGACATAACTGGAATCACGCAGATCTCACGATCGCCGTCCTGCTGCAAACGGCAATTTTCGCGGCCCGCTCAAAAAGAAACAACGCCTGTGCTTTTCCTTTTCAGCAGCGAAAAAGAAAAAGAAAAACCGCTGAAGAGTCAACAACGAAAATTTACAGAAGGCGCTCAAAATTCGCAGCGCTGCGTCGTCCTTCCATTTCACACTCCGCCACCGCCACCGCCACCACCACCATCCACAGCGTCACACACTTAGTGCTGTCTCCCACGCACCCTCAGCGGCACGCACTATATTCAAAGCACTCGCATTCACACATCGGCGTCCACATATAAGACTGCCACAGGTGCTCGCTTCGCTTTCTTTTTGAACGAAAAACCCTCTGACCCCCTATCGGAAAGCAACGACTCTCCTGCCTTGAACGCATACTACGGCCCCACCACAAAATAGCCGCCATGAGCTCACACATCAATAAGAACCAGGAGAACCAGGACATGGTGTCTAGCAACACATTTATGCCCATGCTCGGCTTTGCTGACTCAAGCAAACGCTCGCCCTCAAACACACACGACGAGTCGGGCAACATCAAGCGGGTGAGGCTCGACTCCAAAGTTGGGCTCCACCAGACGGGCCCACCTCACTCTCATGTACAGTCCATCGGCACAGACATAGGCTCCGCGCTGGAGATGGAGGGCGCCATGACCCCTGGGTCCCACCTGCCACACCACTCCCTCGATCACGCTTCCCCTGCGGGTCACGCCTCCTCTTTCAAGGAGGATGAGCACAGCTGTACACAACCATTACGCCACTCTCGTGTTCATGATGATGATGATGATGATGGGCCACTGTCAATGCCAGCATTCCAACACACCACCGAGAATGTCGATTTCGTCTCAACACCGTCCTGCTCCACCCCTGTGAATGAGTTGCTCGCTCCACAGCAATCTGAAATGGAACTGGCTCCTCCAACACCACCAACATCGGCACTTGACCAGGACAGCAAACTGTCCTTAGCAAAGCCCACTACGAAACCCATGTCAAAGAGCCTAAGAAAATGCACAGTGCATAACAGAGTGAAGAAGTTTAGATCTCGTTCACTGCCGAATATCATTTTCAACTCGGTCAGAACTACCGCGGCAACTACTCGTCTGAGTAAGGCAACTTCAACACTGGCGGTTCAAAGTCAACAACCTCCACCTCTACCACCGGTAAACATCCAGTCTCTTCGAGAGATTGACCTCGCTGAGATCTTGAAGAATCCTCAACTTCGTCATGATATCGTCTTTGACCCACAATTACAATTCAGACCAAACTTGGATGGTGAACGTGGTCGTCGTAAAAAAATCACCTATGATAAGTATTGGTCGGGTGTTCGTGATGAGATTGAATCTTATTACATCCAAAAGCAACCTTTTGTTGAGGAGTTTTCTCGTCTCCCAAATCTGTTCAACACTTTGAAAGATATCTTGATCTCATTGCTACCATCTAAGGATAAAACTCCGGTGATTGAGATCTTGGACATTGATTTGATCATGCAACAGTTATCGCAGCATTCTTTGGACTTTGTTGGTTTGGCAACTTGGTTATCCACCATTTTCAAATCACACTGTGCACCAATGAGAGACCCATGGGTTGATGAAATGATCACGCTGTTCCATGATGCTGACTCGGAATCCTCCTTGACTAAACTCGTTGAAGGTTTGAGATTGATCTTTACAATCTTGGAGGCTATGAAGTTGGATGTTGCAAACCATCAAATTAGAATGCTTCGTCCAGTCTTGGTTCAAACTGCTGTCAACTTTGAAAGAGACTATTTCTCACAGATGATATCTCGTTGTAAGTTGGAGATCTCGGACTCCTTGAACTGGTTTAAACGTTTCCATGCCAACTTGTTACCAGAGGCAAACTCACCTCGTGATGCTATCGTCCCTTCAATTTTGTCCTTGCTGTCTTGTTCGAACATGGTTTCGGAATTCCCTTCATCTCTGGCTTTTGACCATGCAAGACTGATTGTTTTGAGAGCAAACGTTCGTCAGGTTGTCTGTTTGCAATTGTGCTTGGCATTGTACAAACAATTGGTTGCTCAAAACAACTCCAATTCATTGCCTGATCGTTCTCAGCTTGTTTCTGAGACAAACTTGAACAAATTGAAGAAAGAGGTTCTTGCTATCATCACTGATGATAATGCAAATGTCAAGTGGACAAGAAACATTGGTGCCATTGCCCTTCAATTGGTTCGTCGTTCATCCAAGAAGGATATTGAGACAAAGGACCTTCGTATCGATTTTGCATTCAATTGGTTGATCAAGCAGACACAACCAAGCTCTCCAGTCTATGCCCTTATGGAGCAACGTGTTTTCAAAATGATTGCGGAACACGTTGCTGAAGAAGGTGATGAGCTGTGTACGAAGGCCGTTGCTGCCCCATCCTCTACCACCTCGACTTCTTCCACAAATGCTGGCATTACTGCCACCAACTCTACTTCTCCTTCTAAGAAGGCTGAGGACCATGATGATATCACCGGTATTGCTAGCAGAATTGCCCTGCTGACCAAGTTTCACTGGAGTGTCTTTGGCACTTACTACACAGAGGCTGTTATCTGATTACTCCTCACAGTTTCCACCATAACTTTCATCCACGAAGCAAGAACATAACACACACACACACACACACACACTTCATGATTTCACCCGTTATTACCCCCACAGTCACATTTTAACATTTTTTGTTTGGCTCCTGTTATCGTCATTCACAAACATTGCATGTGGGACTATCCATCGATAGCCCACCAAACTACACACACACATGAGTACCCTCAAACTTTTTTTTGGCTCTTTTGATCTTATCAATCAACGTTTCTTATACTCGAACGTCCAAGATATATGCCCCTCCTTCTTCAAGTTGGGTGAATCCACTGGATGGTTAGAAGCCTGAGATCATGTCAGGTTATTACGTCTTTTCTTTCGGTTTCGATTTCGGTTTATAACACTAATGCTACTCAATCTGCTACGAACATGCCGTGTAGGACCAAGTTTGTATCAAGATGTAGTTTATAGGAGATTCTTCAATGAGCTAACTGTCTTTGTGACTATCTCTGACCGAGTCAGTAGTTGTTCTTGGATTTGCTTGACTGTCGCATGGGATAGTGTAATCTCCTGTTCCAAGGTGTTGGTTTCAATCTGTTTCAACGGCATGGCTGCGATGTTGAAAGCGACGCTAAACTTCTGGATCTCCTTGACGATGTCATCGATTGTGTGGCCTTTCAGAGCAAACTCGACCTTCTCTTGCTGTGTCATTGTACCAGCAACACCCTTGAGCGTTGTGAGCAAATCATCAAGCAGGATCATCTGCACAAAGCTTGCAAACTCTTGAAACACCTTGATGATCTCATTCTTCGTCGTGAACGTCTCCTCGGCGTTGAGGAACTGCACATGCGACTTGATCTTGTACAGCTTTTCGCAGTCACTGCTGAGCGATTGACATGCCCAGCCAACGTCGTCCTTGAGTGATTTGTTCGTGGACTTGGAGACCGTTGTGTTCAGGTCATCGGTGATGGACTTGAGATAGGGAAAAGCATCGAACGTGGAGGCGTACAAGGACTGCAGAGCGGTTCGCAGAAGGGGGATGGAGATGTCTATGTTCGTTGGCGGAAGGGACATTGGTTCTGTCGGTTCTGTTGGAAGTGTTCCTCTTTAGAGATCTATCGCTGTGGCTTTCAAAGATTGAAATTTCCCCAGTGTAATGAGACAAAAACATTTCCCAGACCTATCAACAAAACGAGGTGAGATCAAGTATCTCAAAACAATGGGAAACTGTTTCTCGTCACCAGAGAGCTCTAAGGGCCAGCCATTAGGCGTCGCCACGAGGCGTACAACCGCAATGAATGTCAGAGCACCTCAAACCACTACCAAATTGACCAAGCCACCAAAAGCCCATGTCAGGGATTCTGGTCACAAACTATCGGAATCAGAGCCTGTCGCCGAGAAGGAAGACCCGCGTGAGGCCGCCAAAAGAGCTGCAGAGGAACGCTACGATGCTACTCGTTCACAAAGTGGTGTGTTGGGGAAGAAACTCGATGAGGAGCGTAAGAAGAGCCATCTGACGCATTTGAAGGAGCACAGTGAACAGCAATACAATGAAAAGAGAACAATAGAGCTCAACTACGACTAGGAATACTTCAATGAATTATTTGAACATGGACAACATTAGATCACATGGTAAACTTCCCCGATCTGTCCTGTGTGGCCTTCTTCAGCCCACCCACTACGATGGATTTGAACAGTTCGATAGCGTCGTGCAGCTGTTGTTCCTTAACAGCTTCGACCAACAGGTACAATTTTGGTTCTTCACCCTCCGCAGGCTCTTTACCCTCAGCATAGTACCGTCCCTTATATGTCACAGACACGGATGTAGATTCAATGATTCTGGATAAAGTGGCATTGTTCGAAGCGATCCATCTGATGTCCTGCGGCAAGTCGTTAATGTTGATCTTTGCGTTGAAATCACCCTTATCCACGGACTCGGTTGCAACATTATAGACAATGTCCAAGTTTGGTCCCTTGGCATCTTCGCCATCGTCCACTGCAGCATTATCTTCGTCGTCATTACCCTTCTCCTCAATTGCTTTGACATTCTCTCCTAGCTTTTGTTTCTCCTTCTTCTCAGTCTCATCACGAAGTTTGTCAAGGTTGTCCAAACCTTTACCACCATACCCAGCACTGATCTTCTTTGTGCCCTTTTCCAGCTCCTTGGCAAACGCCTCTCCAATTATTCTAATATCCTCGGGCAATTCTCCCTCTTTCATACACTTCAGCAAAATATAAGCCTGTAAATCCTCCTTTGACGAGATCAATGACACTGAAGTACCCTTTGTGTTTCCTCTTGCAGTTCTTCCTGTAGAATGGACATATTGGGCAAAAGATCTGGCTGCATTGTACAAGATCACCAAACTCACCTCTGGGACATCCAATCCTCGAGATAACACCTCAGTACAGACCAATATCGATGCTTTAGGGTCTTTCTTGAATTTTTGCAAGTTTTGCGTACGGTCCCCTGATGCTAAACCGGCATGGATGGCAATCGGTGAATAACCACTGTCCAACAATCTTCGATTCATGAAATCAACTTGCAATTGGGATTCACAAAAGATTATCGTCTTTGCCTCATCCGTTTGTTTTCCCAGTAGATTTAGCAAATAATTGAACTTGTCAGTCTCTGAATCGAGAACCTTGGCCAACTGTGTGATATTCTCATTAACAACCTGCTTATTTCCCACCGCAATGATAATTGGTTTGTGAAGGATCTTCACAGCAAATGATTGCAGCTTTGCAGGAAATGTTGCACTGAATAAGACGCATTGTTTATCTGGTCTGATAGTCTTCATGATCTGGTTAATCTGCGGTTCAAATCCCAAATCAAACAATCTATCCGCCTCATCCAACGTCACAAATGACACACGGTCTGTTTTTAGGAGCTTACCGTTGTTCAACGTCAGTAAATCAATAAATCTACCCGGCGTAGCAACTATGATCTCCACACCTCTTTTAATTTCATTGATCTGTTTCTGCAATTCAGAGCCACCAGTGCAACAAATAGCAGTCATCCCATTTACTTTGAGGAACTTTGAGCAGGTTTCAAAAATCTGGATGGCCAGTTCTCTCGTTGGCGAAAGGATAACACCCAATGGACCAGTTTCATCCTTGGACAGTGGCCTCTGCTGTTTAATGTGTTTCAACATACCCAAAAGATAGCACATTGTCTTTCCTGAACCTGTTTTACCAATGCCAATAACGTCATTACCTGACATAATGGCAGGAATAGTCTGTGATTGAATCGGCGTTGGTTCATCAAATTGCAGATCATTTGTAACCACCGAAATGGTTTCAGCGTCGAGTCCCATGTGGTAGAAGTTCATCACAGGAAGAACGTTTTTATTGCTCACAAAGATGCTGTTCAGCACTTGGAAGTTTATGGCCTCGTCTGCATCAATTGTATCCGTCTGTACGAGAAAGTTCTTCTGTAGAGGTTCTAACTCTTTGATGTTAAACTTGGATGCCTGAATATCACGAGTCTTCTTCGTCTTCAACTTCTTCAAAAGCTTTGTGGCTTCAGAGTTTTCATCAACATCATCCATATCCTCTCCCCGAACGGCATCCTCGTCTTCTATCAAGACCTCTGGTTCCTTCGTCTGTGTGGTAAAGTCACCATCAATGTTACTCATAAACGCATCCAGTGGGTCCTCATCCATGTTGGCATCACGATTGGAATCATCCTTTTGCTCCTCTATGTCAGCATCGTCCATCCTGGGGATGAACCTTGGTTTCTTCTTCGCAGATTCGTCGTCATCTAATGACTCGCCAAACGCCTTCTTCTTGACCAGCTTCTTCGCGGCAAATCTCAATGGATTCAATTTCTTCGTGGACTTCGTCAATGTAGTCCCCATAATGGGTGCTGCTGCCACCTGTGGGCTGTGCGACTTCTCCTGCTCTTTGAGCCTCTTCCTCTCAGCCTGTTTGCGCTTCCATGCCTCCAACTTCCTCAGCTTCTCGCGCTGTTTCACGTCAGTGTTAGTAGACGCTCCATCGTTCTCAGTGCCCGGGACATGCCTTGTCTCCTCCGCCATTTGTCGTTCTTCACTGTGCCAGCTTGTGCGTTCTTTGGATTATCTTATGGTGATCTTTTCACAAATTTATTTCGTTTAAAGTCCTTGGGAAATTGTCCCTGATCAAGTGAAAAGGCACTGCAAAATGAGCGATGCAGAGAAGGAATCAGACGTACAAGCGCCACCAGTGCATCCTGCGGGTGAAGAGCAACGTGCTGTTGGTGGATCTGCTGATATTGAGCCCCAGGCAAGCGAGTTGAGAAAAGAGCCCACCAATGATGACGCAGGGAACCATGAAACCTCCAATGATGATAAGAAGAAGGACTCTAGAATCAAGAAGAGACCTCTAGAAACTGCGGCTTCCAAAGGATCAGCGTTCTCACTCAGAAGAGGCGGTGCTCAGCAATCTAACGCTCCAAAACCATCACCGGGACCAATGACAACATCGACGTTCCAGCAGAAGCCACCATGGATGTCTGATGACGACTTTGCAAAGCTTCAGACTAAGACGTCTTCACCGTCGCCGTCACTGTATGGCTCCGACTCAGAACGGCCAAAGAAGCTCAGAGCCCCATCAAGAAGGGGACATGATTCATATACTCCACCCCAGGCAGCATCAGACGAAGCTCAGCATCGAGAAGCGCCGGTGAACGAACGAGACGAGATCGTTACCCGTGACATCGCTTACAAGAAGCAGGATCTGAACATTTCTATCAGACAGCATTACAACGAAAGAGCGTGGGACTCAAAGAAGGAGCGCAGATCAGAGTCTTCCATCATCAAGTTGAGAAACTTCAATAACGTGATCAAGCACATCCTCATCCACGAGTCCGTCCGTGGTCCTGGAGCACGTGTTCTCGACTTGGGCTGTGGTAAAGGTGGTGACCTGCGTAAATGGGAACAGGTGAACCCATCGCAGTACGTTGGTATCGATATCTCGAACGCCTCGATCGTGGAAGCTGCAAGACGTTACAGAAGCAATCGTTCACGGTTCCCTGTGGTGTTCGCCACTGGTGATGCCTTTGGTCTGCCTCTCCCTGAGATCCTCATCGACTTCCCTGAGGTGCAATTCCCTATGGATATCGTGTCGATGCAATTTTGTCTTCACTATGCCTTTGAGACTGAAGTCAAGGCTAGACAAACCATCGAGAATGTTGCCCGTTCACTAAGACCGGGTGGTGTTTTCATCGGAACTATCCCCAACAGTGACCACATTGGCCACATGATCAGACACATGAAGCAAGGATCTAAGAGCTTTGGTAACGAACTCTACTCTGTGACATTTGAGAAACAGCCACCAAAGAATGGTGATTTTGAGCAGCCGTTTGGCAATGTGTATAACTACTTCCTGAAGGATGCCATTGACAATGTCCCAGAGTACATCATCCCATTTGAGACTCTCAGAGCCATCTGCTCGGATTACGGTCTGAGACTTCAGTCTAAAGAACCATTCCAGGACTACTTCTTTAAACAGATACCGAAGTGGTACGAAAGACTCAGTCCGAGGGCCCTGGAGGGAATCCGCAAAGAGAATGGTAAAGTCGGTGTCTCTGGTCAGGAGTCAGAGGCAACGTCCTACTTCTACTTGACGTTCACATTCGTCAAAGCTGGATAAACGTTTCATAACTAATTAAAATTTCACTTGCCCTAACTTCCAGCGACTAAAGTGCTGTTGTCACTGTCATATTCTGCGAGTTGATTAACATGATTGGCGGTAACCCTTCGGTCCAGACCTGGAGATTCGCCATGTACTCTTTACAGTCCTTCTCGCTGTAATGCGTTCCAACCATTGGAGATGGAAGTGTAGAAAATATCACCGGGACGTTCTTCGAAACCGTTTTCATAACGTCGTTCAAGATCAAATGCTGTGCCTTTGCAGGGAGATCGTTGAATGAAAGATCATTGATATCGATCTCAGTCTCTTCACCGGGTGATTCATGTTGGGTTCGTAAATGACTCTGTGGAACATCTGCTTCGTTCTTGGTTCGTGACTTTATTGAGTCAAATGATCTAAGCTTCTTCTTATCCTTGCTACCGGTCTCTGGAAGAAGAATAATAGATGGCTGGTCACCTGACGCATCATCAATCACCTTGGAACGAGGAATCTTCTCAGATGAGAATTGCGGCCTCTGGTTCTTAGTCGCCTTAGCCAAAGATGAGTTCAGAGTGTTAACGCTTGGGTTTCTCGACGGCTGAGGTCTTGGTGGTAATATACTCTTGGAACTGCTATTAGCAGATGCGTTCCTTTGTGTTTGTCCCTCTGTGTTTGCCCTCTTCAGAGATTGGAAGTTGCGTGCGTTTTGTTCTCTCAATTCCGCCGTACTGTAGGTACTGTCGTTGTCTGAATCATCAGAATCACTATCAACAGCTCTGGTAAAGTCACTCCCATGTAACTTGTTTGTAGTCATACTGAAAGACAATCCCATTTTCTGTAATTTGGAAATGTCATACCTCTTGTTCTGTAAGCTTCCAATGACTTGCGGCGTAACAATACTAATACCAGGAACGTTGCTGGAAGCGATATCCTGGCTTCTCTCGTTCAAGCGTGCATTCTTCAAATCGACCCACCATTCTTCGTTCTGCAAGACATGATCAACTTCCAGGAAGCTATGATTCTTGCCCTTGACAATGGTGTTGTAGTATTTGAAGTTCTTGAGACATACCACTTCGATGATAGCCTTGATCCTCAAAACTTCGATCAATTGTTGGATTCGCTCAGTCTCATTCTCTAAATCTTCTTCATCTTCGATGAAAACAACGATTCTCAATCTGTGAGTCTTCTTCCAATTTGGCACGGTGGTTAAGATCGCACCCAATTGTAAGATTAAAGTGTAAGTATCAAAATTCGTCGTCAACGCTGATATTTCACCATTCTTGTCAAACACCTCAGCGGACATTTGAATCGGATACAAATCAATGAAATCACGTTCTGCGAAACGCTTCTTCGCTCCGTGTCCATTAGGAATCTTCAAGTGTTCAAACCCCTTGGCAATAGCAATGTTCGTTCTCATCAGAATCATGTCTTCAATGATACAGACCCAGTTTTGAATACTAACCCTCTTCTCATTGCGGCACTCATCTGTTGGAAGTTGATCAACATCAATAACGTGCGAGCCCGAAGACTTCTTCGACTTTAATCTTGGGTATGCTTGAGCTGGATAATGCTTCTCCATATCAAAATAACCCAGCACAACAATGTTTGGCTTCATACCACCGAGACCAGAGCCCAATATGACATTTCTAACTCCCCATGGCAATGTCGGTCCGAGGCCAATTTGCACAAATGCCTTTATTTTACTCAAATCACGTAATTTCAGCCATGCAGACTCCTGAGTCTTCAACTCGTTGAAGTTATTTTGGAAACTCTCACTGATTATGACATGACCAAGGATATAGAGGCCACCTTTCTTCAAGTTATTGCAAAACTGGATCAAATTCCATGAACTTCTTGGACTATCTACTAACAAGAGAATTTGTGGCCTCCAATACTTCACATTATCTTGTCTCAATCGCAACAAGTACTTTCTGACCTGATGGTAGATCAAACTCTGCGAGACATCACCCCAACTCTTCGGTGGGCAAACGTAGTGAATGAAGATGAAAAGAAGAAGTAGGAAGATGATCATCAGGGAGGCATAAATACCATCAACAATGAACATTGCAATGAAGCAGGCAACAAGAGCGGCAAGAGCAGTGTACCAATCAAAATACTTGAAAGAAGGTCTGAAGTTTGGAGCAGATGCAATTTTCAACAAGAAACAAGCCAAATTCGTGACGATGAAAGTCATCAAGAACGCCATCGTGATAAATGTGGCAATCTGGTTGACATTTGCAAAGAGACACAGTTGAGTAAGGAACCACGTGAATAGCACCGCTGGGATAGGGGTACCGCTTTTTTTGTCCACTGAACTGAAAAATCCAATACCTGGAAAGATAGAATCCTTTGCGATGGCTTGGAGTACCTGGGCAGCACCAACAATACCGACAATCACAGAGAATAGACATGTTGAGAATTCACCAATGAGAACTAAAGTTCCTGACATGTTGACAGATTGCACAATTTGGATATCCTTGTGGAGCAACTTCCTTGGAACAGACGCACCTAAGGAAAGAATGACAAGGGAATACATGACAAAGGTGAGCAAAAGGCCCCAAAGAGTACCCTTTGGAATGGACTTGGATGGCTTTCTTAAATCACCAGACATACTGGCACCGGCAAATATACCTGCTGTAGCGGGGAAGAAGATTCCAAACAAATCGTTGAATGTCTCTCTGCCTGGCATTTGCGAGCCAGCTGCTCCCTTTGTGAACTTTGGGAATAAATTCTCCGTGAAGGTTGACCATGATGGACCTGTGTAGAGCAGGTCAAACTCTGGAACTTCAAATGGTCTGACAAAGAGCGTAGAAATTGGCACTGAGATTGTCGCAACGATCAAAAGGACAAATAGCACTCCACCTGCTCTGGAAACCAGGCTACTTCCCACCAAAGCGACACAAATACAAACTAACAAGAGAACTGATGAGTAGATAAACTCCCACCAGTATCCCTCTGGAAACAGTTGAGCCATCATGCCAGAATTACGACCCAAGTTGTTCAAAAAGGGCTCAGTGAAACCAACAACATTCAAGCCAGAGTTGAGCACTTGTCCAATGTAGAACACCAATCCAATACTTCCACCAAACTCTGGTCCTAACGATCTAGATATCATATAGTATGCACCACCGCCTCTCACTGTGCCGTTCGTAGCGATTGCACTGATACTCAACGTCGTCAGGAGGTCAATGGAGTACGACATGAACAGCAAGAGGAAAGTGCCCAATATGCCCATCTGGCCAATGATGAAACCGAAACGCAAGAACATCAAGATACTCAGCACGTTCAACGCCGTGGGCACAAACACGCCACCGAATGTGCCTAACTTGCACAGCTGGAGCTTCTCCAGTGCCTCCTCCTCAGCTGCTGGATCAATCGGTGCCATCTCAGCTTGGAACGAAGCGCGTCGCTGCACGTACGAGCTCAGACGTCGCTGTCCGCCCTTCATGAGAGGTGTCGTCTGTGCGGGATATCCTTGTCCTAACGAGCTCATGTGCCTGAATCTTTGTAACTGTTGATTTAGGGATCAGGATACTGTTGAGGGTTCAGATTAGCCGCTGAACGGAAAGATAGATATCAAACGGGCTCGGCTCTGGAGCTTATCTTTTTGATTTGGCTGCCTGCCCTCGAAGAAATTTGACAGGCAAACTTGAACTATTCTAGGTGGACGGACGGCGAGGTGAGAGATTGCTCTACAACGTTGATTAAAAACAGTCAGCAGGAGTCCTCTTAAATAGTGTTAAAAAGGAATGTGTGTGATACAGACGTACCAGCGCGAGCAACAGAGGTCAGCGAGCTCAAGCCCATGGAATCAAACATCACAAGATATCAAAATGTAAATCAAAAAAGCGACCAAACAAATAAACACAAAGACGAATTAACGTATGGACGAATCCCTGATACGCCGGTATTTCATCGAGAACCACTGCAAGGGGGAACCGTTGCACAAGAGGTGGGGATGGGTGAAGTCAAACGACAGCACCAACCATAATGATCCAACAAATATTGGAAAGTGATAAAAAAGTGAGATAGTCAATATCAGGGTATCTTACGAAGATACTCGTGCAGCAACATCGTACAGCTGGATAGAAGAGAGTAAACCCTTCAGGTATCAACAACATCGATGGATTTTTTCGCTGTCAATCTTAATAAAAAGTTCAGCAATGGTTCATGTATGATGGATAGACAAAGTAACCAAGTCTAACCCACCTTGATTGTAATAATAATGTTGGTGGTATCGGTAGTAGTGGTAGCAATGGCTTCGCCAATCTAATCAATTCAAGTGATTCATGTCTCAGTCACTTCCTGGTTCTCTTTTGTGAGAGATGTAACATCCTGGGTTTCCTCGACTTGACCAGTTGGTAAACGGGACTTGTACGGAAGAACCCACTTCTTCCAATCATAACTTCTTCTGATCTTTCCATTATTAACCTCAATCTCTGGGAATCCTTCCAACGATCTCATAAAGATGTTCAGGTCACCGCCAGTCAATTCTCTAATCTTCTTGAATCCCGTAATGAGTGTAATAGGAACATAACCTTCAGAGTTCATATTCTGTTTCAAAAACAAGTCCTTAACAAGATTTTCATCAGAGAAGTAATAGCTCATGGTGTGCAAGATCTGCGATGTAATTGGGTCAGCCATAGCATGATATGGGTTAAACAATGGTGGTGGTATGAATTGGGGAACCATACCTCCGTCCACTGGTGAAGCCATTACACCACCCATAGGTGGAATACCCATGCCATGGTTCAAATGTACAAACTCTCCTCTATTAGGGGACTGTGTCTCTGATCTTGTGATTGGTTGTGCCGGGAGTTGAGCGTTGAACTGAGGTGGAGGAATAAATTGAGCATTAAAGTTGAAGCTGTTAGCAGGTGGAACCATTGCTGGGATGTAATAGTTATTGAATCCTTGGTTCATCATTGGACCACCGTTGAACCCAGCAAAGGAGTTTCTATTGTTGAACGGCCTGTTCTTGTAGTTCTTGTTGTGTGTGTCATCATGGTTATAACGACGTTGCCTAGAGTTGTTGTCCGCATTCATCTGGTTCAAGTTGTACGGAATGAATGGTTCAGACTGTCTGTGGAAATGTTGTTTCTTGTGAGAATCAAAACCACTGTTCTTCGCAGCAATCTCATTTCCATCACCTGATGGCTTTGGAGAAGTGGTCCGAGACTTGACAGCTTGTAATTCCGAAGGCTTCAAATCAACAGTAGAAGTGACCGCTTCGCTGAACTCTGAAGTAAAAGAGTTGTCGGTAGATGAAACAAGAACACCCTCAGCTTGGACTGGAGCGGTAAACGATTCAACTGCGGCGGAAGTTGGAGAAACAGAAAGTGCTTCAACAACAGTAGCACTCTCGATTGACAGCTCGGTCATGGAATCAACGGGGTATTTTTCCTTTTTATCACTGGACCTCTTAGAGTTGTTGTTCTCACCCTGTTTCTTCTGTTCTTTCTTGATGTTCTTCTGGCCGCTCTGGTTTCTGTTTCCGTTGTTGTTCTGTCTCTTCTTCTGCTGGTTACCAGTCCCACTTCCATAGCCATTGCCGTTGTTATTATTCTTCTTCTTCTGGTTAGCATTGCCATTACCGGCATTGTTATTCTTCTCATTTTTGGTATTGCCATTAGGATTTGTGGCGATGCTGATGTCTGCGCTGTACTTGACCCACTTCTCCTTGCCTGTGGACTTCACCTTTGGAGCTGGTGCAGGAACCTTCGGCTTTGTCACTGTGTTGGTAGTCTCCTTCAGTGCAACCTCGGGGGTTGGCCAGTTGTTCTTCAGCGTGGCCCGGGTGGTAGATGACTCTTTGCCCACGGCAGGCGAAGCGGCAGCGTTCGAAGAAGACGATGGAACACCCCAAGGGCTGACTGCTGGTGCAGAGGCAGGGATCAACTTGGAGGTTGTTGCGGCGGCCATGACCTGCATGGAGTGCACCTCTTCAACAAGACCCTTCTTAGCTGGCTTTGTAGACTTTGCCGCCCGTTCTGGCAACGCAGCGGATGAATCAGTAGCAGACATGATTTGGATGTGTTGTTCGTGCTTTATTGTTGCGAATGGTAAGAATGTTTCGTCAGTATAAGCGCCCTGACGGTGCGGTGCTCACTGTCGTTTGTGATTTGCTGTAGTCGTTGGTGTTGACGAGTGCTGGGTGGTACACGGCGGCAAGAAAGTGCTGCGTTTCGCGTTCTGTGTTTTGCGTGTGTTTGGGATTGTCGTGCTTCTCCACTATTCTGGGACGTGCTGTGCTATTCTCCGTGTCTATCGACAGTTCAGCCGCTGTGGGTGCGTGTCTGTGTGCCTCTCAAGCGCTTCTGATTTGTATTCGAGAGTGTTCTTCGGAAAAAGCTCCTGCGTCAAAAAAGCGAAAACAGCCTCCAGAAACGCGCACCGAGATTGAGCGGTAAAGGGCGGCGCTCAAAAGCGAATCCAACAGCCTGTGGCTTCGATGAAAGTCAGTGAGCGCACAGACTACAGTTGATCCGCTATTCGATAAGCAGAATATGTCTCTACCACGCCGCACTTAAGTCGGCATGCACATTTCAAGGCTCATTGCAACGACTACCGCTTTAAGTTTCATTCCCGATTCGGCGTGCGCATATCAGCTTGAGTTGGCTCTTGGTTTTGGTGGAGAGCCCAATCAAAGCACCAATTGTGTGCCGATGGATGCATATTCGAGGTCAGCGAGACGTCTGGAGGACGATCATGGGCGACGATGTGACCACTGTTGCAGTGTGCTCACAAAGGAATGGTACACAGGCGTCAATAGCCCTGTTGGGCCCGTTGCAAGCGGATTTATCACGGATTGCGTCCCTCATCGTCCACACCAGAAGCTCACAGCAGAACGAGGATACTGCAGAGGTCAACAACAACAAGTCGCGGGTTTTTGTGTGTCGAGATGAGCGTGTGCATTCACAACTATCGAGTGGACCTGCGTTGGTGAAGATCACACTCAACTCGAGAGACCAGTGCGGGGTCGCGTCACAACTGGACTCATCTCATGTCATAATCAACTACTTCAGCTCATCTCCACCACAGCATACAACACACCCCTTGTTCCAGGCATCGCTACTTTCCAGTGACCTAGTAACGCAATGGTCATCAAAGTACACGCCGTACGTGGAAAGGAAGAACAGGCTCAAGCTGAATATGGCTCCTCCAGTGCAGAGCTCTCCTGTTCAAATTATCGACAAGGAGGATACCATTAATGATCCATTTGACCATTTCTTAGAGAAGTACTTCTCCAATCTCTACCTATTAACTACCCCTCTGACCTTCTTTACCAAGGGGGTCTTCGCAAGATTGAATTCTCTGTGTTTGAACGACACCAAATTTTATGAATCCATTTTATCACAATTTCTCATTTCTCTGGACAGATTTGATCAGAGACACTCTATTTCCAACAACGGTCTACTTAATTCATCTCCATTGTTTGAAAAGGAGGAGATCTACAGAAATCACTTCATCTCCAGATCCTTAAACTTGGTGGATCTTGATATCCATTCCACAGATTATCAACAGACAAATAGAAGCTTAGTCTCCATATCAAACAACTTCAGAGTACGTGAAATACAACTACAGATACTTATACTGTTGGAACTGATCCATATAGCAGCTAGGGATGATATAAAGCTGTTTAAAAGGGTCGGTGTCACTAAGGTTAAGAAGAAACTTGTTGGAAGAAAGAGGAAAATCACTCCAATCATCAATGGTACTGCCATCTCCATTGATGATACCATCACAAAGCCGGCAGATCTCAATTACAACCAGAGCCTGGATCTTTATCTTGACAAACTGGCAATCAATGACATGCTTAACGGCGGAGGATCGTCTTCAAATGAACAGTACACGCCAAAATTCATCAATTACATTGTGGTGCCCTTCTTTGAGAAGAAATGTCCAAATACAGTACGTCATATGATCAAGAAGATCAAAGGTCCGTCTTTCAAACCGGCAAACTCAAAGGTCACTGACAAGAAGAAGTCGACCGATAAGAAAGCACCTGATTTACAGAGAACCTCTTCTAATATTCAAAAATTGGAAGACATTGCAGAGCTGAAGAACTCATTGACTCATTCAAACTCTGATTTGCAGTCCTTGAAACGAACTTCATCCTTTAATGCCAAGTCTTTATCCAAGCGTGAGATTGATATGTCTGTCCCCATTCTTGAGAGTAAACCACTCAAAAAATCACAGTCTCAGATCTTTAGCCGTGTGGGCAAAAGAATGGCTTCAATCACATCAACATCGACGTCTATGAAGATTACAGAATCTTACAGACAAGTGGATGAAACTCCAGTGAAGAAGAATAAGATCATTGATGTCATCAACACGCCGCTGGATCCACAGCTAGCTGGTAAGAACTCACAAACGCAAGTCCCAGGATCCGTCGAAGGTGATCATCTTGTACATGATATTGGCAACCAGACCATTTTATCATCATCACCAATTGTGATGCGTACACCAAGAAACCGTCCTCCTCGTCATCAACATGTCGGGCCTCCAGTGGCAGCTTTACGAAGTCCAATTGCGATACTATCCTCAGTTATGAAACCAATTGATGAAGATCTCAACAACAACGAGTTTAAGGAACCTTTGGCTAATCCGGAATTCCAAAGTCCAGTCACTGTGAGGAAAAACGTTAGAAGAAGGCTGTTTGCGCCTTCTCAACAGGGCAGAGGTCATGAACAATAATTATAATCTAATTACGTACGAATGTAATTACGTACGAATGTAAACAGCAAGCCTCGTTGTCGTTGTACTGTGAGAGTAAATAGCTCCTCATTGTTCCAAGTTACCAAAGAAGATCGCCTCAAAGATCAACTTTGCGCCATCTTCTTTACAAATTTCCTGTGTTATTGTCTCGCCAACTCTCTGGGCCAATTTATCCTTCTCTTGTTCAGATAATTCAACGTCCATACCGCTCTGTGAATCGCCTGTCAACTTTCTCAAAATCTTGATGATTTCCCTTACAAGCAAATCCCTTTCATCTGGCTTCAAGTTGACCAATACCGTCTGTGACCAGTTGAACAGATTTCCCAAAATTGTGATTCGAACAACTTCATCACCCATTTTACTCAATCCAATAACAGCTCCGTATAGAGTACCCACTGGTTTATTCGCATCCAGAAATGCCTTCAACAGAGTTCTCGTAACACGAGGACGCAAAGTGGTATAACTCTTCCCATAGGTTTTGCACACATGATCTAGCAAATCAGCAGAGAATTGACGAACAGCGGAAATCTCATCATCTTCACCCGGTTTGCCCATATGTTTAGCCAACAAGAGGGTAAGAAGACATGGCATCAGCACATGGATGTACGGATCGAGGAATATGTTACTGTTGGATAGAAGAGAATAAATTACCTCCAGCATCGTGGAGAGAAGACCAACATTATCCAAATTGTGAGTAATTTGTTCTGCGATAAACTGGATAAAGTATGGCAGTAACTGGTGCAAGCCTGGATCGGTACGCAGTGATGACAACGCTGCCTGTTTCAAGTGCTGTGTCTCTTCGCTTTCATCTGGCTGTGTCAGAGATTGGATAACCTTGTTGAAGTACAGTTGCAACTCCTTCGAAAGGACATGTTTGACAAGGGGCTTTATCTCAGCATCCTTGTTCAAGGCGGACGTAGTACCATTGGATATATTGTTGCTTGAGGCGAGACCAATTGAGTTCTCCGTCAATTGATATGAGAGGGCACCTCTTTGAGAAGGTGGGAGTTGTTTGATCTCGGACTCTAGCGGATTCTGTGGGATTGCCGGCTGGACACCCTCAATGGCCAACCAATGAGCGGTGAACGTAGTCATTCTTGGAACCTTTGGCAACGGCTGATTCACGAGTTTCTCAAAATCAACTTCTTCGTCATCAATGTAGTACAGCGTTTGGCCGTTTCCAACCATGGCCTCTTTGAACTGCAATGGTCTTGAGACGTCATACCCATACAGTGGTTCCACGTTCAGCACTTTCAACGCCTTCTCAACGTCCGACGTAGCAAGGATACGACGCTTACCGTGGCGCATGAACTTAATAGCCTGTTCCAAGATCTCGTGGATACGGTACTCGACATCCATCGCGAGGTTTCTCGACGTCTCCTCGTTCAACTCGGACAGCCCAAGCGAGTCCGCCACATCCTTCACCGTATCGATCGGTGACCAGAGCGTATGTGATAACGGTTGTTTGCCCTGTTGCTGTGATGCCATCTCTATGTGCTTATTGTGTGCCTGTTCGCTATGTTTCTCTGTTGTAGTTTGCTGTAGCAGATTGTTGTTTTGTCCATTTTTCTGTGAGAGCCGTTTTCCAAGAGCGCGGTCGACGCACTACATCGCAGCTGAGCTCATTTGTACTGTTTCTATTCAGACTGTTTCACTTGAACCCACGCAATCTCGCAGTGTTCACGTGTACGTTCACATCCAAGTTGTCCGCGCGGTCCTCGATGTCGCGGAGCCTGTTGTTCTGTCTCTTAATCTCCTCTCCCTGCGACAGCGCCAACTTCTTCAAACGGCCGCTGAACTTGCTGATCTCGTCCAAATTGTCGCCAATCTCCGCCTCCATCTCCTCGTCCTCGCTGTCCGCTTCAAACTGATACTGCTTCGCCTGCTCGAGCGTGTGCTCACGTCTGTACTTGGCCGCGATGGCGTCTCCCAACCCATCGCCCTCGTCAATGGCGCCCTTGATTCTCTGCGTGGAGTTTGACAGCTCAGCACGCGTTCTCTCATTCTCAATCTTGGTGGCAATGTGGTCGCTTTTGATCTTTTCCTCCTGCTCCCTCAGTCTTCTGTTCTTGGTGAATGGGTTCTGCACGTTGGGCTTGAGGATGTTTCTGTTGTAATGTTTCAACTGTGCAATCTTATCCTTGGACATCTTGTCCTGAGTCTCAGCCAGACGTAGATTTCTCTCAACGTGGAATAACGTTTCACTCTGAGCACCAAGCATACCCATGGTATTCTTACCACTCTCCTCTGCTTCTCTGGCCATTCTCAAGGTGTTTCTTGTAGATGCCACGGACTCTTGCTTGGTGAACCTGAGCTGACCTTTAATACCCTCAACTTCCTCATCTTCTTCACGTTGCAAGCGCTCCTCTTCAGTCTCTGGTTCTTGCTGTTGCAGATCATAAACATCTTGTTGTCTGTATCCATCATCGTTCAAATCGTCGTCAGCGTAATGATCATCATTCAAATCCAAACCCCCAGCATAACTCTTCTGTTGTTGATATGACTGTTGTTCAGTTTGATCTGCGCCTGTCTCATTCAAATCAGGCTCAAAGGAAAACTCCCTCTGTTTATGAGTCTGCTGGTTGCGAGGGTGGTTGATTCTCTGAGAGCTATTCGTGGTGGCATACGGATTCGCAGCATTCTTCAATGGTTGAGCATATGGATCATCAGATAACCCAGCAGCCGCATCATATGGGTTCCCAGATCTGGATGATCCGGAAGTTGAGCCCTGCTGGGCATAAGGGTTGGGTGACGAACCTTGTGATTGCGAAGAAGGTTGAGAATAAGCATTACCGCCATCGTTGCCGTATGAGACAGAATTCAAATCGCCATACGGATTACCGCCACTTGAACCCATGCCGCCGTATGGATTCTCGCCCTGACCTGAGCTATTGTCCTCTGCATCCTTGCCATACCCCTTTGGGGCGTACTGTTTCTTTGCCTTGGCCTTGTCGTTGGCATACTCGCCGTAGGCGCTAAATGTGTTTGGCTTGTTCTTTGACTCGTGCTTCACAGGCAGGCCCCTATCCAGCATATTCTCGCGCATCTTGGACTCGACATCATCCTGAGTCGGAGGCTTAGTCTTGAAGAAGTTCTTGATTCCCATGGCAGACGCGTTGTTGGTATCGCTGTTCTGACGTCTGTTGTTGACTGGTGTGCTGCGAAGTGAGATTTTGTTGCAATTTAGAGCCTGGCTGTGGCGGTTGGCGGTCAGCCGTTCGCGCCACCTAAATATATTCTCAAGCATTCGAAGTTGGCCATGGACGATTGTTGAATGTGAGCTTGAACGCTTGAAATATCTCCACGATTCAATCTTATTTGCCAATGACTTTACCAACCAATATTGAGGCAATAAAAAGGGTAAATGGATTCCCAATTTCAGAATTTGAGGAAATATGGACATCGCCTAAGAACTAATTAATCTCAAATAATTGCAGCTACAACAGATATTTGAGAAAATGCGTAGAACTAAGTTCTCAAGGTACACAAAGATCAATGATAGTCGGATACATATATCCAGGTTTAATTTAGCAGAATCAATCAACTATAATATGGCAAAATGAGTGCAAATTCTTTATATATAAACATCACGTGACACTTCTTTACACAGTGCATATTATCAAAGCTTTTATTGTCTCACGGTATTCCGATATAGTGTAACGGCTAGCACGGTTCGCTTTCACCGAGCAGACCCGGGTTCGACTCCCGGTATCGGAGCATATATTTTTTATTTCCTCACCGCCACCGATACACCCGGACACCAAACGCCTCAACCGCCACCGCCGTTACGCGTACTCCTCCTTGGACAAAAATATTATATAAGCGACGTCATGATAATTAGTGACGTAACAGTCGAGACAGGTTTTTTATGATATTATTGGCATAAATTACTAAGGGGCATTATGACAACAGCTGCGTGCAGTACTGCGTGTCCATGATCTATGTATATGTCTGTGTCAACCCCAAAAAATCCGTACAACTCATGAAGCAACGACAAAGGTCACAGCTGTACGTCGTTGCACACCTTGGCTAAATCAGGGACACATTGCACACACAGACACAGCCACTATTCCTTGGAGCTGTGCCTGTCTAACCTTTCGGAAGCAGCTCGTTGGTTTTTACAGGCAGCTTCTACCGCATACAGTGGAAATGGGAAATGATACAGCGGGGGGTAGTTACTAGTCAGCAGCTACCCGTGGGCCATGCCAGGCAGTGGTGTGGCTTGTCACTTGTAATAGAGCTTGTTTATGTGGGTTAATAGAGCATGTTTTTATCTGTGTTAGGTGGACGGCTCTCTGGATGTGGGGTCCAGGCACCGGTTTCCGTACATGGCCCAACAGAGAAGTATGCGGATGTTGCGTGGTGGTAGCGAAGACACCGAAATGAATAGCGAAGGGCGTCTGCTGGGAAGAACTTGCCACTAAGCAGCAGGCCGGGGTACATTATACATACACACATCAGAATACAGTGACTACTGGGTTTCACTTGTTAGTTGTAAGTTGTAACCACGAAAGACGAGGGCTCTGCATTCACAAAAGCGGCGCACCGCTTAAAATAGCCTCCTGCGATGAGTGTGAGGCCATGAGTAACGAACGGTTCACGAAGTTCTCCTTGTGCTAGGGATTACACAGAAACACAATTCCACAAACGCCTCAACAGTCAATCGTTAACGTTAACTGGAACGCCCCTACTGTAGTTTCCCACTCTGAGGACGTCGCATTGGATATTAAGGTCGTCCTGCTCTTTTTTGTGTATAAGCAGTTTTTTTTAGCGCTTGCTCTTTTAATCGAAATTTTTCCAGCGTTCAGAGTGTTTCTCTTTCCCGCACAAACGTCTTCTGTATAACTTCTCTCGACCACAGCCCACTTGAAGAACCCTGGCTCAATTGTGCACGTTCCCTCACACCGACTGATCCCTGAGCTCTGAGAAAACTCCTCCGTCGTGTTTACTGTTTCCCTGCACTTTCAGCGTCTTTGCCTTTGCTCTGTTTCCCCATAGTTCTGTCTCGTGTTTGCTTTACTACTTTATCTGATCTCACTGATTTGCCCGATTTGTTCGTGATATATACCACACACATACATACACGAACACACTGATACACACACTCACAATGTCCAACTACACCTTTGAAGAGTCGTCCCGCTCAACCCCAAGCGTGGAAACTCCACAGGATCAACAGCAGCAACAAATGCCACAACAGCCTCCACAGCAGCAGCAGCATCAACAAACGGGCATGATGGAGCCAATGGCCCCACAGATGGCACAGCTCGCCGGACAGGAGTACATGACCCCATTGCCAATCCCAAATCCTCCATCCGCGACCGCCTCCACTTCCTCCTCGCCTCCAAGAACACTGTGGATGGGCGACTTGGACCCTTGGTCAGATGAGGAGGCTATTGTCCAGCTCTGGGAATCTTTAGGGAAGCGCGTCCTCGTCAAGCTCATCAAGGCCAAGAGAGGCACACCAGCTGCTACCCTCAACACTGGCCATGCTGGTTATTGCTTTGTCGAGTTTGAATCTTACGACGATGCTAAATCCGTGTTGGCTCTCAATGGATCACAGATCCCAAACACTCAGAGATTGTTCAGATTGAACTGGGCTTCAGGCGCTACGCTAACCTCTCCAATCCCACAGTCTCCGGAATTCTCCTTATTTGTTGGTGATTTGTCACCTTCCACCACTGAGGCCCATTTGTTGGCGTTGTTCCAAACCCACTTCAAATCTGTCAAGACTGTTCGTGTGATGACTGATCCAATCACGGGAACGTCTCGATGTTTTGGTTTTGTACGCTTCAGTGATGAGGAGGAGCGCAGACGTGCCTTGACTGAGATGTCCGGTGTTTGGTGTGCCGGCAGACCACTGAGAGTTGCCTCGGCCACCCCAAGGGCACAGATCACTGCCGGTGCTGGCGGGCCAGGTATTCCGGTGCAAGGCTCTGCTGCTGCTGCTGCCATGATGGGCGGTGCTGCAGGATTCCCAGGTCAACAGTTTGCTCAATTCGCTGTGCCAGGTCAACAAGTTCCACCTCAACAGAATAACGAATTGATGATGATGCAGTACCAACAGGTTCCACCTCCTTCAATGGTATTCTACACACAAGATGCTACACAGCCACAAGTCCAGTCTCAAGCTATGTCTCAACAACAACTCCAACAACAGCTTGAACAGCAGCAGCAGCAACAACAACAACAGCAGCAACAACAGCAGCGACCACCTCAACAGAGCCAACCCCCGGCTCAACTGTCAACAGGTTCTTCAAGCTCCATTACACCAGCTAACGATGGTTCTGCCGGTGCCGTCCAATCGATCCCATACTCTGATCCAAACAACACCACTGTCTTTGTCGGTGGGTTGGCGGGTGGAGTCACTGAACAGACTCTTGCAACGCTGTTCCAGCCATTTGGTGTCATTCTGCATATCAAGATCCCACAGAATAAGGGCTGTGGCTTTATCCGTTTTGAGAGCCGTGAAGATGCAGTAAATGCAATCAACGCAATGCAGGGCTTTTCCATTGGTGGCTCACGCATCAGGTTGAGTTGGGGAAGACAGCAGAACCAACAGCGTCTACAACAGATGCAAGCCATGGTCTCTGGAATGTCTCCACAAGGACAGGCACCCCCACTACAGATGCATGCAATGAGTCAGTCTCCACCAATGGCCAACGCAGGTTTCGGTATGGGTGTTCCAACGCCAGTGCAGAGCATGTATTATTTACCAAACGATCAAAAGGCATTTACGCAATTCCCACAAAAGCATCAGCAACAAATGACCGCTTCTCAACAGCGTCACAATTTCCAGCAGATGGATTATGATCGTGACATTGGTACTCCAAACAATGGTGGATCCCTTATGGATGGCAATTCCAATAGTGTTGGTACTGACACTGATGGTCAAACATCTGGCGAGGGCCATGATGGTGTTTCCAAATTACAGGAGATGTACAACGCTGCTGTTGCTGGTAAGCTTGACTCTTTGAACTGAGAGACTATTGCTGTTATTGTTGTTGTTTGTTCATTTTCATTCTAAACCATGACAGTGTCATGTTATCATCACCCATGCCTATTGCATAAGGACAGAAAGACAATTTGTTCTACTCTTCGTTTTGTTTTAACCTCATTGTTCATTACTGCTGCACACACCATACTTAAGCTTTGTTTCTCTCGTTGTTTTAATCATGTTTTATGCTCTTCTCTTGATTGTTGAGATCGTTGTTCTGTCTGTCCTTCATTATTTCACGCCAAAAGCCCTATCGCTGTTGTTGTCTCTAGATGCAAGTTTTCTTATTTACGATTATTGTATATACGCAGTCCACTACAACAAGTTCGTTTCACACATTGTTGATCATTCGTGTATTGATAGCCTGTCAATCTTTGCAGGTAGTTCTGGGAATGCCTCAATGAGGTGAGAACCATCATCCATCAAACTCCATTCCTTGAAACTGTACATGTCCGTCACTTTAGTCATCCATTCCATTCTCAGTTTGATATCATTCTCTGTGTTCCCTGGGAACTTCTTTCGAAGAAGTTTTCTTACGGAGCCAATGTTCTCCACAGTCTTATCAATCTCATAATCTGCAAACATATCACCAATCTTGTCCTTGATCAAACGGGCCATTCTTGGACCTTGTCCATTTGTGCTGACCATCACCTGGAGTGATCCCTTACGGAAAATGGCCCCAAAGTAAAAATCGCATAGTGGTGGGACATCGGCAATGTTCACATTGAGTCCCAGAGATTTGGCTTTATAGTAGATCTTTTTACTCTCCACTGGGTCATCAATGGCCACCAAGACGAGTTCAAACCTTGTATCTCTGAGGTATGCATCCATTCGGGCGTATTCCTGCTCATTGTACTCTTCCAGTGTAGGTTTTGTTGCCGTTTGCTCATACAGTTTCAAATCACTTTCAAGAAAGGGACGTCTGTGCACACCATACAACAAGCCAGCACGCTCACGATACTCGATCTCGTCATTCATCGATGGTGAGATCACTGTGACTTTGGCATTGGCGTTGAGAAGGTGATATATCCTGCTGGCTGCCACTTCCCCACCTCCGACAACGAGAACATGGCGGTCTTGTGAGGCGTTGTTAGTACTTGTTGTTGATGTAGCTAGTAAAGGTGAGGAGGAAGCACGAACCCTTCACCTGCCAGGCAAGA
Organism: Williopsis sargentensis; assembly: GCA_020995425.1. NCBI lineage: Eukaryota > Fungi > Ascomycota > Saccharomycetes > Phaffomycetales > Wickerhamomycetaceae > Williopsis > Williopsis sargentensis. Next base: position 1,311,284 of record CP083465.1, on the reverse strand, counting down.
ATGAGGGAGCCGTTGGGAAAAATCTTTGGATAACTCATTGCTCTGGAAGTGTTGTCCAGTTTCGCTTGTATCAGAGGAGGACATTTATATGAATCATCAACTTCTTCAACCACACAACTGATTACATAAAATGTTTCTCTACTCCATAAAGAAGGTTGGTCATGATCGTTAATTAACCTGAATATTGCAAGTGTGCTAATGTTGGCCAAGGGGTTCCGTGCAGTTATTTCTCTTTACCCTCTCACCCGTTTCTTTGCTCTCGTTGGGTCTCTTCAAGGGTGATAAGGGCACTGGTGCTCCGCTAGTTGTGCCAATGTCACCGGTAAAGGTAAGCTGTCCATTCTTCACTTGGTTCACTGCACGAAGGCTTGGTCTTTGTAACGAGAGCATCAGCTGCTTGATCATTCTATAATACGCGGAGTCGACGAGGGTGTCTGGTTCCGTTTTGATGAGGTGTCGAAGTTGAGGTTTGGGATCGTCTCCTTGTTGATCTTGTTGAACATTCAGCCGTGAGGAGATCTGATAGTGCATTGACTGTGGTAACTGTGGATCATCCTTCGACACTTCTGCCCCTATGAGGGACACCATTCTTCTGTAATACGTACCCAAGGTATCATATCCTGCGTTGGGTGATTGCGCCGGATGTTGAAGTTTTGCAGGTGGGGATGATGGGTCAGATGTCTCATCTTGAACTAGTGTTCTCATTGAATCCTCCAGGGCGTCAATGCTGTTCTTTCTCCCGTTCCTTTCGGTGAGCATGAACTCCTCTTTACATTTCTCTATGTTGAACTCTCTGGGAAGGATTCTGTAGTTGACTTTTAGTAGGAACTCTCTCTCCAGGATATCCAATTCATTGGCATGAATTCCGCCAACTTTTGCATAATGCTCATTCGTGCAGAAGGAGTCGCAGAGTCCCTTTGAACCAACCGTCGTTGCTGTGAGAAGGAATCTGTGCACCGTGAGTGAGTTAAGAGAGAATGAAGGGTATACCGTTGATAGGAGATCGATGTAGTATACCGACGATAACAGCACGGCGTTCTCCAGACTCGAGTAACGTGAAAGTCTGGCGAGGTAACTGTAAACGGAGATGCTTGGCGGTGTTCTGGAATGGAATCTCGTGAGGTTGGAGGGGAATAGTGCCGAATTGGACGACGACGCTGACGATGGGTCGTCGCAGTTGTCGTTGATGTCTATTAACGAGTTGAGCATGCGCGCGATCAGCACGATGAGGTCGTCGCGAGGACAGTGGATGAAGTCCTTGGGGAGCTGCTTGACCGGGTGCTCCATTGCTGGCGTATGTGTATGGGTGATGAACTGTGGGTATGGCGGTGCAATCAATCAGTGGACCATGGCATTTGGTTGTTGGGCGGGAAGAGCAGCGTGTGTTCAATTGAGGAACACAACAGGGGGGGGGTGAAATACAGTAGTCGGGTGTCTTTGTCTGGGATTGCGAAGGGGGTAACAACGGGACGAGATGGACGTCTTGTGCAGTCGATCGGTGGGCTTGTTGTAGCTAGCTACTCTTTGCTGGTTTCGATGGCTCTGAGCGCCGCTTTTGCCCACGTTGTGTGTGTTTTTTCGGCGGTGGGGGGACGCCAGCGCCAACGGGGACCTGCCGGCTCGTTGGCGGGCGGAGTTAGGCAGGCGCTCTGGGCGGCTCTGGGCAGAGGCTCCGTCTGGACGCTGAGGAGCCAGGCAGAGAGTCTAGGCAGAGCGGGCTACACAGGTAGACAGACAGACATAAAGGACAGTGGGATTAATGCTGGGGAGGGCAGCTATCTAACACGCACACCCTTGATTCTCGCTCTCGAGGTTGATGTTGATGGCGTCGTTGAACTCGTCGTTGAACTCTTCGTTCTCCTCCTGCTGCAGCGCGTTGCGTGCAATCACGTCAAAGGCCTGGTCAACGTTGACCGCCTCCTTCGCACTCGTCTGGAACAACGGCAAGTTGCCCAGGTTCTGCGCAAACGCCTGCGCCTTCTTCGTGCCCACAGCCTTCTTCGACTCGTCAACGTCCACCTTGTTGCCGATGATGACAAAGGGGAAGCTCTCCGGGTTCTTCACGTTGGCCTGGACGAGGAACTCGTCCTTCCACAACGACACATTCTCAAACGACTTCGGGTTCGTCACGTCATAGACGAGGACACAACAGTCCGCACCTCTGTAAAAGGCCACGCCCAACGATTGGAATCTCTCCTGGCCAGCGGTGTCCCAAAGTTGCATCGTCACCGTCTTGTCATCCAACACGAGCTCCTTGGTGAGGAAGTCTGCTCCAATGGTCGCCTTGTACTGTTGCGAGAACTTGCCGTTCACAAACTGCTGCATGAGGGACGTCTTGCCCACTCCGGAGTCTCCGAGGATGATCACTTTCAGCAGGGTCTTCTTTCTGGACGACATTGTTGTTGTTGTTGTTGTGTGTTATATGTGTTGTGAGTGTGTTGTTGGATATGTGTGTTGTTGGATATGTGTGTTGTGTTCTTGCGGATCTGTGTCTAAAGTATCGAGTATGCAGAGACGTCACGGCAATGGGGACGTGCTCTCGAACTCTTCGAATGGACAACTTATAATACCGAGGAGGTGATCTTGGCTGACGTTGCAGTGTTAAAGCGGGCTCTGGCAGCCTTTTCTTTGCTGCTTTTCATTTGGGCGATAAGCGCGATTTTCTTAGACGATGACTTACACAATTTTTTTTTATCAACGTCATGAGCATTCCAAATACATAAAACACAAAGAGCGTCTAACCAGCTTTAAAAAAGACGAAAAAGGAGCAAACGGGCCTAGACAGTTTACTTCTTGGTGGCCTTCTGGGCAGCCTTGGTAACCTTACCAGCCTTGTCGGACTTGACAACGGACTTGATGACACCAACAGCAACGGTCTGTCTCATGTCTCTGACGGCGAAACGACCCAATGGTGGGTAGTCAGTGAAGGCCTCAACACACAATGGCTTGGTTGGAGAGAACTTAACAATAGCAGCGTCACCAGACTTGATGAACTTTGGGCTGGTCTCGATGGACTTACCAGAACGACGGTCAATCTTCTCCAAGATCTCCTCGAACTTACAAGCAATGTGAGCGGTGTGACAGTCCAAAACTGGAGAGTAACCAGCAGAGATCTGACCTGGATGGTTCAAGACAATAACCTGAGCGTTGAAAGTCTCAGCACCCTTTGGTGGATCGTTCTTGGAGTCACCAGCAACGTTACCTCTTCTGATCTCCTTAACGGAGACGTTCTTGACGTTGAAACCAACGTTGTCACCTGGGACACCCTCGGTCAACTGCTCGTGGTGCATCTCGACGGACTTGACTTCAGTGGTAACACCGGATGGGGCGAAAACAACAACCATACCTGGCTTGATGACACCGGTCTCGACTCTGCCGACTGGCACAGTTCCGATACCACCAATCTTGTAGACATCCTGCAATGGCAATCTCAATGGCTTGTCAGTTGGTCTTGAAGGTGGCTCAATGGCGTCAATGGCCTCCAACAAGGTCTTACCCTTGGAAACACCAGACTTGGTCTCCTTCTCCCAACCCTTGTACCATGGACAGTTGGTAGATGGCTCAATCATGTTGTCACCGTTCCAACCAGAGATTGGGACGAAAGCAACAGTCTTTGGGTTGTAACCAACCTTCTTGATAAAGTTGGAGGTCTCCTTGACAATCTCAGTGAATCTGGACTCGTCCCACTTGACAGAGTCCATCTTGTTGATAGCAACAATCAACTGTCTAACACCCAAGGTGAAAGCAAGCAAAGCGTGCTCTCTGGTCTGACCATCCTTAGAGATACCAGCCTCGAACTCACCAACACCACCAGCGATAATCAAGATGGCACAGTCAGCCTGGGAGGTACCGGTAATCATGTTCTTGATGAAATCTCTGTGACCTGGGGCATCAATGACAGTAACGAAGTACTTTGGAGTCTCGAACTTCCACAAAGCGATATCAATGGTGATACCTCTCTCTCTCTCAGCTTTAAGCTTGTCCAAAACCCAAGCGTACTTGAAAGAACCCTTACCAAGCTCGGCAGCCTCCTTCTCAAACTTCTCGATAGTTCTCTTGTCGATACCACCACACTTGTAGATCAAGTGACCAGTGGTGGTGGACTTACCAGAGTCGACGTGACCAATGACGACGACGTTAACGTGAGACTTTTCCTTACCCTGTATGAAAGTGTTAGTGATTCTGTGGTCCTGTTATAGTTCCATAGCAGGTGAAGGCAATCAAGAAGCAAGTTGGGCCCCCCTCTCTCCTTAGTGGCAAAAACAGCGGATCACAAGCCCATTGGACAGGGTCCAGTGGGGCAATTGCTGTGTCGTTTGCCCCATGCCAGTCTCGTGGGACGCGTTCCTGTTGACCTCACACCGCACAGTGTGTCCAACTTACCATTTTAGCGATACAAAAGTTCTTGCAAAGTTAGCGCAAGGTGGGAAGAAGGTAAAGAGGTCACTGAAAATTTTTTAAAAACCCACTGAGGGAACCGCGCAATCGCACTGGGAAGGACAAATTGCCAAAAAAAAAAAAAAAAATAAAAAAAAGAAAAGAAGAAATGGTTAGGAGCCCCGCAGAATCATGTGACATTGCCCGTCGGCTCGCCCCCCTAGGGCTACGAGAGGTCACGTGGTAAGGGAGCCAGGGGGGCGCAGTTGGCTGGTAGAAGCCCTAATTTCCAGGGCGCTATGGTGGGTGCAACAGCGCTGCTGTGAATCGTGATCCATGAGTGGCAGCTAGTGGTACAGAGATCGTTGACGGTTTAGGTATAATGTATGTATCTTTGTCAGTACTAGACATACGAGACACGTCTCAGGAGTCAGTCCTCGGCAATGTCCAGAGAGTCCAGCAAGTTGTTCTGGTCCTCAAATGTGCCGAACCTGTCACCGGAGTTCGTGTGCAGGCTGATGGAGCCTGGTGCATCGGAATTCCACTAGTTCTAGTTAGTTTGTCAATGCTATCCAACACCGATATATGGCGGAAAATACCTATCAACTCACCTGTCCCGATAATGAGGTCGTCATCTTGTTGCCAATGTTGTACGTCGGTAGTTGTCTCCAACCCCGGCGGTTGACAACAAATCTCTTGTAGAGAAACCCACCAGAGGTGTACACGAACAGCGCTGCCAAGACAATCACAACAAAGATCCATATCACACCAAGGCCCTCGTCCTTGTGTGCAGTAGGACATGCATGGACCGTGCGAACATCAAAGAAGTAATCACAGTCGTGCAACACACCAACAAATGATATCTGCGCCTCTTGCAGGATCGCTCTGTCACAAGTGAATGACAACACGGTGGACTTGCGGTCAATCCCATTAGGACAATAGCTTCCGTTGTGATATGTCAAGGTCAACTTCTTGCCCCGAAACACAGGCGTAGAGTCAACCGAGCCGATGGAGAATTTCTGTCCTTCTTCATCGGTATAATAACCGCCAACTTCACTGGAGTTAATCTGTGCACCCTTCCATCCTTTGAGGTTATTGTTCACATCAAGGTTTGGTTTCAATGGGGACGTACAAATACCCAAAGTGAAGTTGTTGTTGTAGTCATAACCCTTAGCGCTCCACGCAACGACACCTTCCTTCCCCTCCGAGCTTAAGCCGCTGAGGTCAAAGAATCCATTGGTCAGGTGGTGTGTAGCAGAGCAGAACGTTGGCTTCAATTCAGGGAATGTCATTGGTTGTTTCGGCTTCTCCTCCTGCTCCTTGTCCTTGGAAGATGTGACCGAGTTGATCAGATCTGTTCCATAGTCCCACCTCTTCAATAGAGAATTAGTAGGGAGTGCGCTAGCATCAGTCGCTGAAATCACAAGCAGAGCACAAAGTGCACTGCCTAGAGATGTGCCATGTATGAACCTCATAGTACGTTCTTATCTCTAGATCAATCTCCACGAAGGTTGATGTTTCTCCTAATCGATGGTGTTTTGTGTCGTTGGGTTCGTGGTGCGCTGTCACGGGCGAGTACAAAACGAATGACCCAATTGTATCTGTTCAGCGGCTCTGTATACCGGTGTTGCTCTGTAGCTGTGTCCAATGGCAGAATCAAGTGCGCTTGGTCAATGGAAAACTGGCAACCCATCTCTTAAACTGAGGCTTTTGCAGTTTGGCACTTTCAATAAGTGTTCCGAAAGTGGCAAATCCGGCCAGGAGCTCTCTGAAAAGATAAGGGGGTGCACTTCCGAGGTGGTTTGTTTACTTTTCGCTTTTGTGTCCCTTTCTCTCTCTTCCACGGGCAGTTTGGCATGAGTTTGTGCCTTCTTGATCGGCTGGAATCACAGATGCTCTACATATTTCTTCCTTTTGAGGATGCAGAGCAAGACCAAGTCCAAGTGAGTGAGAAGGAATATGTCGTACAACGCAACCGGTGACACCTCTGACTTTGGGGAAGGTGTGATGTCGGATTTCCAACTCAAGAAATCCATGACTATTGTTGATGACGTGCCAGATAATGTGCTTTCGATGGGAATGAGCAGGTGCGAAGACATTCCAAGTGAGGTGGTACTCCCAGACTGGGGGTTTGAGCTGGCAAACTGGGAGATTGAACTTGCGAAGAGCAACGTAAAACAGAGTTCTCTGACTGGAGCATACGAAGACCGCAAGCTGCCGTTGATAAACCCACCATCTGATCAGGAGTTGCCATTGAACATCAGACGTAAAGCTCTGGAAAACATTCTTCAGAACACTATGTTTCAGGACAGCTCATTTGGCGGGAAGGATGAGGCCGCCTTATTGTGCGTTGCTGATGATGCTGCAGACTTTGAACAGGAAGGCCACCATACCTTGTTCCCTTCGATATACTATGATAAGACGTACCAGGAGTTCTTGAATGATGCTGCAGATGGAATTAGTGGACATATTGACGACCTTGACCACCACACGAGCTCATATCCCGAACTGAACATTTCGGTGTTCCCTCCACCTTCCCAGGAGTTTATCAGGGACTCTGCCTTCACTGACGATGTGGAATTTTTCGGTGATAATGAACACTTGGCGAAGTTCGGTGACAAGAAGTTGGTAAACTCATTGCCATCCTCTTTTGGTGTTCCGAAAAGGGTCTTGATCGATGATGATGATGATAGTCAGGACTCAATATTGAGTGGGACGATCAATTTCTACGCCAGGCTCAGCATTGAACATCTACCTGTTAGCCGTGGTATAAGGCTTATCACTTCAGGAAGTTCAATTGAACCAAGATTATTGGGCAGTGAAATACTGTTTAAGTATGAGACTTTGAGAGATGTCGCATCCGTGTCTTCACCTCAATCTGCGCAGCTTCCCAAAGAGGAAGAGAATACGAAGAGGACATTACGTCGTTCTAAGGAAGCAACTATTGCTCACAGTGACTTTGCAAACTTGGAAGAAGGAGATCTTGTCAGCTTGTTTTATGTGGTGTCTCCTGAACCACGCAAGAAGCGTTCACTGAGGCAAAAATCGAAGTCAAAGAGCAAAGACCCAGCGTTAAATTATAAGAAACACAAAAGCTTAACATATACTAGCCATGATACCCATCAGATCAAGTGCATCAATGAGACGTTGGTTGAAAAATCGAAAAATGAGCCTTTATTCATTTCGTTATATTCCAAAGATATGCTCGGCATGAACGGTCCTGAAATGCCACCGGAGGAGCTGCATGAGGACCTTCAATTTGGAGGAGACGAACCTGATATAAATGACTCAGAGGTTTGGCTCAATGCTTTGAACTCTGCCTTTGACATTGATGACGATATCCTTGATGACATTCTGTTTGACCATGCAATCATTCCAACACTGTTAACAACACTCCAAGACAGTCTGCCATTAGAAATGGGCTTCCACACTAATGGTAAGAGGAAAGAACCAAACAACAATTTGGCGTCTGTTAACGATTTGGAGCGAGTTCATTCCGTCTCTGCTCTTTCCCTGGCAAGTGCGATGGTGTCTGAGATGTTCAAGAAGCTCTCTGGAAAAGCACATCATAACAGTGAAGTATCACCGATTGAAGATCCAGCAGAATCAGCAACGGTTCTCGATGCTGTCATGAATACACTGATGAGCCAAGCAACAGTTTCACCTCCGGGAACCGTTATCGCGTACCTCTATGCTGAGGAAGTGAAGAAGGCAAAGTCAAGGCGGTCACTCTTTCATGAAAAGATCCCTTCAACATCGACCAAAATTGATCAACTGACACACCAGGAGACGCAGTCGTCAGATTGGAAACTCAACAACAGACTAATCAACGCACGAAACCCGGACGCTCCTAAGAAGAGAAGATCAATCAGAAAGATATTCTCTGGAAAGTCGCCTCCGAATGATGAGGTAAATGCTGGTGAGTTGAATCCCAAGCCATCAAAAGCTGATCTGCACAGTCATGCTTCTACTGATAATTCTGAAAGAGATCAGAAAAAGACAGGTACCATTATCTCTTTGAAGTCCCTTTGGAGATCGAAGTCGACAATTCGCTCTCACCAAAGGAAAGTCTCTAACTTCAACTTGGAATCTGGGGAATCTTTATCAGGATACGCAGCTGAGTATGCATCTACAAGGGAGTTAGGTTCTCCAAGAGTTAGTTCAGCTTTTGAGGCGCAGAGGATGTGGTCCTTAATGGCTGATGATTTGCTCAACCAAATACCTGAGACAGCCGGTTCAGAGGAGACAGGGGATGACACGTTGACAAGTTTAATGGAGGATAAGCTCCGTGGTTTGAAGTCGATCTCTGAGTATATCCCAACTCCAGCGCCAGTTGAACCAATGGCCTATCAGTTTGAGGAAGCGGATCACAAGGGTTGGCTTGGATTAAGACGATTTAAGACCTTGAATTATCTGAAGAAAGACAGAACCATAAGATTTGCTACTGATCCTGTTTATATCACTGAGTCTGTTAGTAAGTTGGGAGGAGTGCTGACAGGAGAGGCACCCTATTCAACAGGTTCTTTGAACAGTTTGTTTGATTCGAGTATTCGAACTCGTTCAATTTTGAAGAGACAAGGAACTCTCAACTCTTCGAGAAGAGGTCATGGCCTTAAATCGTTCTTTTCATCGAAGGTTGAGTGAATTTGATGAATTTGCACACAGTCACATGTATATTTGAGGAGTATCAATGTAATGAAGGTGAATGGTTCATAAGGTACTGTGCCGATACTAAAAGTGTTTGAAACAAAGTGTACCATTTCTTTCTACGCCACGAGTGCTGTCATTGACGGTCTTTTTATGTTTTGACAATTTAATACAAATCCAAAAGCAAGCAGATAATGTTTCACGGGTGAAGTAGTCAGAAGGCGTCCATTGTGTAGTCGTGCTCAATACCTGGGGTGACGCTGGTGATAAACTTCAAGAAGATGACCAAGTACTGGTCTACACGCACCACCGGTTGAGTTTGTCCATCGGCCTCTTCCAATTGTTCCCAGTCCTCAGTATCCTCAGTGTCCTCGTTGTCCGCCAGTACCATCTTCTTTACACCTTTGAGCAAGTCCTGCTTGTGCTTCTTATCCCTTTTGGACTGCGCAGCCGCGATGGCTCTGTTGATAAGGACCTTCATCACTGCGGCATGACGGCATGGGTGGATTGACACGGTTGTTGTGTCGTTTAGGAACGGCGCCTTCTCGATGGTGACTGTCTTGTCTCTGTAGTCTTCGGAGATGTCCTCGAACATCTGCTCAGGCGTCAGGGGCGTGCCGTTTGCGTCGTAGCCCACGAGGTACATACGTGGCACCCTGTACACAGTGGAGTAGTGGATGTACAGGTCGTAGAAGCGCTTGTTGGTGTTCGGTGCGGTGTACCGCTCGTCCTCGTCCTCATCCTCTGCAGTTTCATCCACGAGGTCGTCCACCGAGTCGTCAATCTCCTCAACCTCCTGTACAGTAGTACCACCACCCACAGCACCACCTATAGCACCTGTGGTGGTCCACCCGTCAGCGTCCACCGCCTCCTCCTCCTCCACACCAACATCAGCGTACGCGCCTGCGCGCACGAGCGACGGCACGCGTCTCGTCACCAGCACCTGCTTGTCGCTGGGCAGGAAGTCCCGTTGCAGTGCCTTGGGCGCCCCCAGCCACTGCCATGTTGGGAACCTGTGTGTGAGGTAGTCGCCCGCCTGCACAAACTCCTCAGGCGTGATCTCCCCCGTCGCTGTGAACGTGGACGTGTGGTACGCTGGCGTGAGATACTCTCTCCAGGAGCTCAGTGTTGATCTCAGCATCTTGTTGTGCCTTTGTATGCTGTGTGTGTTGCTGATAGCAGATGGTTATTTGCCACAATCGACAAAAAAAAACAAAAAGATAAAGCAGCAGACAATTGAACGCCAGACAGACAGACAGACAGACAGACAGACAGCTCGTATGTCTTCAGGACAAAGAGCCAGAACAACAATGTCGAGAGATTCAATCGGCTCAATTGCCAGCGGCACGTCCACAACGAAGGACGAGGATGTATTCCAACAGCTGGTGAACGAGCCAGCGGGCACTGGGCTCTCAGCACTGGTGTCACAGGTCACAAAACAGCCAACGCTGCCAGCAAAGCAGATTCTGCTGCGCTACGTGCAACACGTCGAGCACACGATGGACGAGGACAGGAGACAGGCCGCGTACGAGTCGCTGCTGGATGCGCTCACGCCGCCGGCAATGCTCACGAGTGCGCCGTTGACGCTGGTGGTGCTGAACTTGAGCTCCATCTACGAGTCGCAGCAGCAGTTTGGACAGGCGGTGGAACTGCTTCGTGTGCTGCACACCGATGTCATATCGCACGATTTCGAGGACGAGTCCTCGCTGGACGTGTTCCGTGTGCAGCTCAACACGAGGATAGCGAAGGATTGTCTTGAGTATGACGACTACGAGAACGCCGAGGCCCATTTGACCAGGATCTCTCCGCTGTTACAAGCGTTGCCACCCAGTGCGTCGCAATTGGTCAACGATGCGCAGAAGACCGCGGTCCAGGTGATGATCAGCGTGGGGAAGTGGCTGGAGGCTTCCTCAAGGCTCCTGAACTTGAACGATGAGACTTGCGATTGTGCCTTGGTGACGTATGCCCTCTTGGCACCTGCCACCCCGTTTAAGCAAAGCGTCTTCACCAAAATCGATAAGAACGAACACGTCTTGCCCAACATCATCTCCACACCGCTCACTCCGATATTTAACAAGATGGCCTCCGGCAGGTTGATCTATGGAGAAGAGTACAGGAAAGTCCTCAGCTTTATCGTCGATCGCAATGACCAAAAGTTGTCGGACTCGTATTGGGCCGATGAATTGTCCAGAGCAGTTGTGGAGAACAACATGGTTGCAGCTAGTAAGATCTTTGCAAACATCACGTTGAGTACATTCACACAGATGGTCGAATTGGACCAAGACGTTGTTGAAGAGCTCGTCAATGAGATGGTCCGTTGTGATCGAATCAAGGCATCCGTCGATGACGTCAACAAGACAATCCAGTTCAGAAGCACCACGAACCCACTGGATCAATGGCAGGAACACATCGTGCAGTCTTGCACGATGCTCGATAAAATCGTGGATGACATCGTCTTTGCAGAGTGATGGTAGAGATGGTGGCTACAATGGTCTAATTAGTATGATCTCATTACGCGCTATATAAAAAACAAGGTGGATGCAAATTAAATTAATTGGAACTGATGAGCGAGGACAGCTGTAGCAGAGATTTGGCAGCACCGTATGAACCTGGGGTGGATGAACACATTTTCTTTGTTGGTGAGGACATGATCAAATCTCCATGGTCATCAACTAGCGTACGCTTCACAGGTGTCACCGAGGAATCACCGTTGACGAGGTCCTTGATCTGTAAAGAGCCCGAGACTCTGTGTACGTATGAATCGTTCATTGATACAGATCTCATGAATGCGACTCTTTTCTTCTTTTGTGTGAATGGTGTCGACGCTGCCAGTAGTGAAATGTGACGAGTAAGTGAAGGAGTGGTGCCAACTTGTCCGGCCGACTGGAGATGCGTGTCGTTCTTGTTCATGATTTCAGACAGCGGCACGTTCACCTGGTCCGTGCGCAGCTTGTAGTATGCGAGTTTGAGCCTGTACTTGAGTCTTCTCGCGTGCGTTGTTGTCTCTGTGTCATGCTTGTTGATGAGGGATGCTGTGAGCGTCTTGATGGATGGCAGGGGTTGGTGTTGGTACTGAGAGTTATGAGACCCGGAGGAGAGTTTCCTGTTCAGAGCACTGGGTGCAGGCAACGAGTTGAGTTGCAAAGGCTGCAGAGGAACTCTGCTCAGAGGGGCGTTGCTTGTGGTGGCGGCGGACATGGTGGGGGTGGATGTGTGACGGAGAGAAAGTGAGTAGATGAGTGAGGGAGTGACTGTGTGTGATCCGTGTTGTCCTCCAGACGGATCAATTGATGCTTGTTGTGATGGACAACTCTTAAAATTGACTGTGGATCGTGACTCGCTAATAAATTTGGCTTTGATCTCTCACAACAAGAAAACGGCCGGATTGTTTACCTTTTTCCCAAAACACATTGAAACCGCGTCGCGTTTGTTTTCGTTGTTGACGCCACACTGCAGAGAACCGCATGTAAAATGAAGCCGCTGCAAGTTATTCCCTTGGTTACTGAAGATCCCATCTCCAGAAATCAAACTCAAAAAAGATTGGGTAACCGCGACAATTGAGGGGGACTGTTCTTTTTTAGCGTTCTCTTGCCTCGGACACAGGGTTTGATGGCTGTTCGCGATACACTCAAAACTTAGAAGCTCGTGTGTGTAGATTGTTGTCTCTGTGTGTGCAACTTGTGCTTAGTATACCTGACAATCCTCCGCTGATCTCGCTTCCACGGTCCACTTGTTCCTGTTTAGGCGATGCTGTCCATCTGCAGCTTGCCGCGTCTCCCGCCTCGGCTTGCAACCGTGGTTCTCATTGGCTGAATAGGCGTCCCGTTTAGGTTCTTTGTTTACACATGTTTATGCGTTGCGTTGCATATACGCGGTGCACTTTTTTTATTTTTATTGTCTTCGGGGACTGCAATGGAATAGACTAGTAGAAGTTGAAGAACGATACAAGAGTAAGTGAACAATAGTACATGACCCCCTCTATTAGACCATCATATCAATATGAAAGACATCTATTTACTGATAACACTTCAGAAGCCAAAATCCATAGAATCCACCCATTTAGACAGGTTCGTGATCAGCTTCTCCTGGATCAAGTCATCACGACCACTGGCTACTTTCAGGATCAACTCATTCAACTCAGCAGAGCCCAATATATCAACATGCTCCGCAGTTTTAGCTCCACCGCGAATATCAAATCTATCTGGGTCGTGGTTGATCTCCACAATCTTCACACTGGACCCACCAGGGTTGTAATCCCTGGAAATCTTCCACTTATGACACATGGCATGAGTCAGTAGTGGGATAGTACCATCACCATCTGTGAAGAACACAGGTGATTTCTCATTCCCTGGCGCCTTGATCGTCACATTGAGCTTTGACAATGACTTGTTCTCCTCTTCTTGATACATGTATGCCCTCTCTGTTGGATTGCCCACACCATAAAAGCAGAAAACCTTCATATCTGGCGCGTTTGGTAATGGCGCCTCCAATGGATTGGACCAAGTGGAGAATTTACCATTATTCTCTTGCAATTCCTTGGGGCTCTTTGCAACACCAAATGAATACTGTTCCTCCACCCTATCATGAAACCACTTCGGTGCCATGCCCAGCATATACTCGATACTCTCAGCCATAGTTAAGTTTCTCGCAGAGAATTCACCAATCGTCTGATCAAATCTGATGAAATTGGCAAACGTTTCATTCTTATTTGGTGATAATTCATCGTCAACTGAACCGTGTGTCATAGATCCCCATATCAGATCACCTCCCTTGGGTAACATGCTTGGAATGCCGCCAAAACTTCTCAACATATCAACTCTTTCCCATCTCGAAAAGAATTTCTCCAATCCATACACGGCAAGTGCGTTCAATTGCACGGTATCCTTCATCTCTCCAGAGAGCAATGCAGGAATCGCCTTAGGTGCACCCAATGTTGAACCGGAAATGTCAACGAAGGCAGCAATGTGATCGTTGACCCAGGTTGGACCTCCATTACCGAAATGCTCTCCTTCAGCTTCAACCCACTTCATGAAGTAGTATGCAACCTGAGCACCCATGGAATGACCCACCAAGATGCTCTTTTCATCATGCAATTTGTATTGTAATTCAATCTGTGATTTCAAAGCTGAAAAGTACATATCACGTCTTTCTAAATCCAAAAAAGCCAGTCTCCAGTCATACGATGCGGTGACCATCTTATTCGGCTCATAGCCAAGGATGGATAGGTTCTGTATGACCTTGCTCCAGATCCAATAACCCGCCATGAAGAAGTCTGCAGCCTCAAAGCCCTGTGCTGCTCTTAGAGTGATACCTTCTGGGTCTAATCCTGTGATTGGATCAAGCATGACATGTTTCAACCAACATGCCTTATCGAGCACCATTGTACGGATCATGTACGTCGATCCCCATAATCTCTTTCTGAAATGGGGTTGAGATGGACAATCAGGTGTACCCACTGTGCCCCATGATTCCAGTCCTGTGGAAATGACACCTGGGATCATCACCACTGGATGTTTAGACTCCATTGAGTGTTCATTCTTCATGGCCTTACCCACGCTGAAGTTCTCACTAAAGTCCGGTGAGTTTGGATTGCTAAACTCGAAATCCGAGAGGACAGAGCGGATGTTTTCAGGTAGGAAGCTACGCCAATCGTCAACATAGTCCTGCAAGTCAAACAGCTTGTCAAAATCAGTGTGACTCTTAGCACCAAAGTACACCGCAAGGAGTACACCAAGCAGAGCACCGAAAATGAAAACAATTCTTCTGGACGCGGTCTTGGAAGGGGACGAAGACGACGGTGACTTGCGCTCTCGATGGTGGGTCTTGTGGTGGGTTGTAGTTGCTGTGGCATCGTTGGCCTCCTTGATCTCCGTGATCTTCCGCTCGATGACCTCGACGGACTCGTCAATCTTCTTCCTCCTGTTTCTGCCGGACATTGTGCAGTGCTCTCCTGTATGTGTGTTGGTGTGTGTTGTGGTGGCTGGGATGGAAGTTGAAGACGCGTGGATAAATGAAACCACTATCCTCCTGTTTCGGGAAGTGTCACAGAACCGGGGTGTCCGGATGTGCCGGGCAGTTTAAGATTCGGTGCTAAACGACGTGCAACATGTGCGTTTTGCTTTCGCTTTTCAATGTTGGCAAGTTCCAGCTTCGTTTACCGGTTAGCACAGGGGCCTTCAAAGAAGCACGCAACTGTTCTCCACTCGCTCTTTCTTGGATACGGAAACCACCTATCGCTCTCTTATTCCCAATGAACTTCCTGCTCAAGCTCGCGATCTTCTCTCTCGCAGCGTTCAAGTTCTTGAACTCTCTCTACTACACCTGGTTGCCAACCAACTACATCTTTGACCCAGTCACTCTGAACATGCTCGCCAATGACGTGCTCCAGAAACACCCAGAGGGCAACACCACGTTGATCATGGAGGATCTTGCCCTTTCTCTCAAGGCCCACTATGGTGACAACGTCAACGACCTGAACTGGGACGATTGGTTCTTCAACAACGCAGGGGGTGCCATGGGTAACATGTTCATCCTACATGCTTCTATCTCAGAGTACTTGATCTTCTTTGGAACTGCTACAGGTACAGAGGGCCATTCGGGTGTTCACTTTGCTGATGACTACTTCACCATCCTCTCTGGTGAACAGAGAGCAGCATTCCCAAATTCCGTGTATCCAGAGATTTACACTCCAGGTATGACTCATCACTTGCAGAAGGGTTACCAGAAACAGTATATGATGCCTTCTGGTGCCTATGCGATGGAGCTGGCCCAAGGGTGGATCCCAGCAATGTTGCCATTCGGCTTTGCTGATGGATTCTTCTCCACTATGGATTTCTACACTTTGTACAAAACTTCCCTCTTGACAGCTAAGTCCATGGGTGAGTCCTTGTTGAGAGGCAAATTCTGATTCATAGATGATAGATATATATATAAATATAAATCTACATGTGGGTGTATGTGTGTTTGTGTAAGGCCATTGTATGATGGTAAGATATACAACTGCATGTGTTCAGTGGTAGGTTTCAGTCGCTTACATAAGACTCGTTCACTCGACTCTCGGATGGTTTTATATATCGTGTCTTATTCTCATGCCTCATTTGACATCACAGCACAAACCAGTAGTGGAAACACAGAAGATGACCACCACAATGGCCACTCCACTCAACATGAACCCTGCTATTGGGACTCCTCTCCGAACAATGACTCCAATGCTATCAACAACAACCCCCAAACTATCAGTGGAGCAAACGCAAGACCAACTCCAACAAGATCAAGAGGCGGATCAGTGGGAGGACACTGAGAGAGCAGTGGAGGAGTTGAGAGCAGTAGAACTGCTACCGCTGGTGATGGATATCGTGGAGAAGGCTAATGATGATACGCTTCGGCCACAGGATGCAGAAAATGCTGTAAGTTGTTGTTCTTCCAAGTCACAGGCGCTCAATCGCATTATGCTAACATTGATCATAGGCTGGTCCAATCAAAGTTAGGATCACAAGAGCTAGAGAGATTCTCAGGAATATGCATGGTCTGTCAGAGACTCCTGAAGAGAGGGAGGCGCGTGTTCTGAAACTGAAGAGGAACATTGAAGTGAAGAGCACAGCGTTGGCTCAGTTTAAAGAATTGGTCGGCGAGCGACTTACATTGTCGACCGAAGAGGGCCCACAGCAGATGGAATTGGATGGCCAGGCACAGCAGGGAGATGGAGATGTTCATATGGTTGATTCATAGGCTTGGTAAGTGTCATCACCTCACTGCGGCCGGTAGGTATTATGCCTGTAATTGAACCAAATATCGCGCTCCAAAGAATTAAACAGCCTTACAATGAGCCCACTCATACAATGAGCATATCAATCAGCACTGATTCCATGTACCACCACATTGATACCTTTCTATTCACCAACATTGATCATCACTTCACTCCACACATTACGTAAAACACCCGCACATTTTCCGCGATTTCTCAATTTTTTCGCCGCTCGCCGATCCGACGTCGATTTACAATTCGAAGGCTTTGAACACCGGCAAAGGCAGCGAAAACAACAGCAAAACAACAACAGCAACAACGATGTCCCAGCCGCTGCCAATCGACCTTGTCGAGATCCCAGGTGTCACCTCAGAGAAGCCAAAGCCAACTGGCCTCTGGTCGTCCAACCCGCTGTTCTCCTTCCTCAATAACACCTATGAGAACATTGCAGAGCACCGTCGTACTCTCAACCTCACCAACCCAGGTACTATGGAGAACTTGAACAAGGAGGTCACCAGAGACGTCTTCCTCAACCAGTACTTCTTCACAGGTCTGAGAGCTGACCTCAACAAGGCCTTCTCCATGAACCCAGCGTTCCAGACCTCCCACACCTTCTCTATTGGTTCTCAATCGATCCCACCATACGCATTCTCCGCATTGTACGCCACTGACTCGTTCTTTGCTCAAGGTAATGTCGATAACGACTTCTCCCTCTCCGGTAGAATGAACTACGGTTGGGATAAGCACAACATCTCCAAGGCCACTTTGCAGATTGTTAAGGGTCAACCAGCTATGGTTCAATTGGAGCAGGACTACCAAGGTTCCGACTACTCTTTGAACTTGAAGGCCTTGAACCCATCCTTCTTGGACAACGGTAACTTCAGTGGTGTCGCTGTTGGTTCCATTTTGCAATCTCTCACTCCAAAGTTGTCTGTTGGTTTGGAGACTGTCTACTCTGCTCAGCCAACCATGCCAGGTGATGCTGCCGTCTCCTACTTCACCCGTTACAACGCTGGTAACTGGATCGCCAGTGCACAGGTCCAAGCCCAAGGCTCCGTTGTTGCCTCTTTCTGGAGAAGAGTTGCCGAGAACGTTGAGGCTGGTATCGAGACCCAGTTGTCCTCCCAGATCGAACCAATTGCTGGCGATGCCATGATGGGTCAGCCTCCTTCTTTCAAGGTTAACTTTGAAGGTGTCACCACGATTGGTGCTAAGTACGAGTTCCGTCAATCCGTTTTCAGAGGTCAAGTTGACTCCACTGGTAAGGTTGCTGCCTTCCTCGAGAGAAGAATCCTCCCAACCGTTTCCATTTTGTTCTGCGGTGAGATTGACCAATCCAAGTACGCTTCTAAGCTCGGTATGGGTCTCACTTTCGAGACTGCTGGCTCTGAACAGTTGGCCATGATGCAACAAGGTTTGATCGACGCCAACGGTAACCCAGTTCCAGGTGCTCCACAGATGTAATGAACCCCACAACTCCAACCCAAAACATGACCACCACGTCGTCCACGCCCCATTGAGATCTCCTTTTATATCATCTTACATAACCTCTTGTACGTATTGCCATCTAAGAATAATAACATGATTGTTGTTTTTATTAGAGTTCCATAGTATATTTTGTCGTAATTGTCATTTCACTCGTAGTGAATCATCATAAGAAGGATTTTAAGAATCCTTTGAACGAAGTGACACCTTCATCAATCTCATCAATCGGGGTGGATTGTAAGATACTCAACACGTCATAAGACGAGTATCTATGACCAGCAATCCTCTTTGTCGGCATGGTGTCTTGTTCACGTTTACCCAAGATTGGTTCAGTGATAATGCGTTTATCACGCCTTGACATATGCTTTTGACTAATGTTTGGATCAAGGTTCAGCTTGATGTACCTCTGTGTGTTTGGCGTCGACGATGTCATTAAATCATCTGAAGGATCCATCCAGCTAGTTTCAGATTGGTATAATGAAGCTGATCTCGAAGATCTAGTTTGTGTGCGTCTCTTGGGAATTGAGTCAAGGTAACCAAGGGTATGAGAAAATGGTGAAGACTCTTGTGGGAGCACGAATGACGCGTCCGGAGTGTAGTAGTTTGTCATTTCAGGCTCTTCCAGAAAGCTATCCAGGGCCATGTCCAATGATGATGCCTTTGAGTCGATGCGGTGTAGTAGCACAGATTGATCGGGTTTATCATCAACGAATGTGCTGGTGTCAGATTCAAGATTGAGACAGGCCACAGCTGTGCTAATTGAAGTGAGTGATCCTGACAATGATATCGTGGGAGGTGACTCTGTCTTGAAAGATGTTGGGGTCGATAATGCATTTGTTGACTCTGTGTGAATAAACAGATTTCGGTACAGACAAATCCCCTTTAAAACCTCCTCGAAATTCTTAACCAATGTGCCATCCTGTGTGAGTAGAACAATGCGCCAGTATCTTTCTGGGTTGGACAATGGTAAGATGAATTGATTGTTTGAGATTTTGAGCATCTTCAAACGTGGTAGTATTGGATGAACGACCGATCCACATTGGAGATAGCTCACCTTTTTCTGATGAAGCTGGAAAATTTCAAATTTGCCATGTCCAAGTATTCTGCCCTGGGATTTTGAGTCTGAGATGTTATCTGATAATTCTTGAAAGAGGTATATCTCTGCCTTTTCCAGTTTAAAGAGCGATGATCTGTCTTCTGAAGATCTGCCGATGTCCAATTGGTCCAATTGACTTTCTGCAGACGGTGGAGGGGAGGGCAATTTGTTATCCAGCATATCAAATCCGCTAGCCTTGCGTGCCAATGCCCTTTTTCTTGGAGTCAACTGTTTAGAGTCCGAGGTGCTTCTCAAAAGGTCCCTGTGTTTCGTGATATCCAATGCGGGATCATCGTTATCAATCATCCACATTGGTTGGGCAGTGGGTGTGTGTGGCTGTCGTTGTTTCGCCACGGGTACGGAGTTCACGTGTGTGGTTGGCGCCAGCGCCATATGCGAGCCCGTGGTTGTGAGCATCGCTGTTTGCGTGCGTATGTGTGTGTGTGTGTGTGTGTGTGTGTGTGTGTGATGGTAGATGCCAGTGGCCTCCCAACGTTTGCAATGCCGTGTGGCCTTCGAAATTGCTTTGTTTTGATTTTCAGCTTGTTTACGTTTTTGAGGGTTGAAAGGCTTTCCCGGACGTCGCTGAAAGTGGCATATCCGGGGGGGCCAGTGGAGACATTTGGCAGAGCAAGTTGGGCGTTCTGCGAGGGTTTCCCACGGTTCAAGCAGTGACGGTTCTCATTGCACTCGTAGTGTCCATCATCCAACGTCTCCCTGTGCGAAAATGTACTATCAATTGCGCCTCGCAGAGCCCCTCGGGAAACATAATCTGATTACGCAGAGTCTCCTCGCACTCCACAAAATCCGAGCTCCAACAGGGGGGGGGACAAAAAGACCCATTCGTTCTCCACCTTTTCGTAAAACACAGCGAACAGCTTATAAATACACACAGCACCTGTTTCGCACGATCATGTTCTCTCACCAATTGCTCCGTCACTCTCTGAACCACACACGCACAGCATCAATGGCATCCAGATCCATCACCACGGCCAAGGCAATCGTGTATGCCTCCCACGGCACGCCCCAGGATGTCATCAAGGTGCACACGTTCACCATCCCGGACGCTGAGAATGACTCTGTCGTTCTGAAGTCGCTTGGGTTCCCAATTAATCCAAGTGATATCAACCAACTGGAGGGTGTGTACCCTTCGAAGCCAGAGAAGACGATGCAGTACGGCACGGAAGAGCCATCAGCCATTGCTGGTAACGAGGGTCTCTTTGAGATTGTGCAGGTCGGGCCGGACGTTAAGGGTCTCAGCGTTGGCGATCATGTGGTCCCACTGTTCTCCAACGCTGGTACATGGACCTCTCATAACGTGCTACAGGAGAAGGATCTGGTTAAGCTGCCTAAATCATTGTCGGTTGTTGCGGGTGCCACAATCTCTGTGAACCCTGCTACTGCCTATCAATTGGTGTGCAACTATGGGTTGAAGAAGGGCGATTGGCTCATCCAGAACGCCGGTACCTCTGGTGTCTCTCAGATGGTTGCGCAGATCGGTAAGGCAAATGGCATCAACGTGCTCAGTGTCATCAGAGACCGCCCAAATTTTGAGGAAGTCAGAGCTAAGTTGGAGGCACAGGGTGCCGCAAGGGTCATTTCTGAATCTGAGAACGCTGACAAGGCGTTCGGTGCAGAAATCAAGAAGCTCACAGGTGGTAACATCAAGATCGCGCTGAACTCTGTAGGTGGTTCCTCATCGTCAAACATTGCTAGAAAGCTCGCCCCAGATTCCACCATGTTTACATACGGAGGCATGTCCAAGAAGCCTGTGTCGCTGCCAACTTCGTTGTTCATCTTCAAGAACTTGACTTGCAGGGGCTACTGGGTCACGGAGAACACCAAGAGAGATCCACAGTCTAAGATCGACACCACCAATGAGCTCGTGAAGCTGTACGAGTCCGGTGAGCTCGAGGAGCTTGACGTTAATACCCACGAGTGGAAACTCGATGAGTTCTCCGACGAGCAGATCTTGGAGCTGATGCGCGGCGTTGTGGAGAACGCGTACAACGGCAAGCAGTTCGTCAAGCTCGTCTGAGCACTTCGCCGTGCAATCACTCTGCAGTCACCCATACACCCACACACCTTGTTTATACGCTTTATATCTCAAAAGCCTTCCATTGGCTTCCGCGAAGTAGCCGCAAAGTAAATAAATATTCAACAGCCGCCCAGGCGATCTTGCACCCACAGACCAACAGAACAACAGCACACGGCGGCTAACGAACAACATGGAGTTCCAGCAACTCTTCAGCTTCAAGGTGTTCTTCGTGCTCTTGCGTGAGACCTTCGAGTCGGCGATCGTGATCTCGATCCTCCTCTCCTTCCTCAAACAGAACTTCACCACCAACGAGAGCAACGCCGACAGACACAGAATCCACGTCGACGCCCGTGTGTACCGCTCTCTCCAGCTGCAAGTGTGGGTAGGCGCCTTGCTTGGTCTTGGGATCTGCTTGGCAATAGGCGCCGTGTTCATCGCGTTGTTCTACCTGATCGGCACAAACTACTGGACGCAGTACGAACGTCTCTGGGAATCCGTGTTCAGTGTACTCTCGAGCATCATCATCTCCGTGATGGGCTTGTCCCTCTTGAGAATCAACACGATGCAGCGCAAATGGCAGGCAAAGTTGAGCAAGGACATGGCGGCACAGTTTGAGAATGACCCGACGGGTCTCGATGACGAAGAGATCGTGGAAGAACTCACCACTGGGAAGTCTTGGAAATCTCTCCATGGCGGCTTCCGTGGCTGGTTCAAGAGATTCACTGAAAAGTATTCCCTCATGGTGTTACCGATGGTCACTCTTTTGAGAGAAGGCCTTGAGGCTATTTTCGTCATTAGTGGTGTTTCTGCATCTGAGCCTGTTTCTTCGTTGCCACTATCCATCATCCTGGCATTCACGATAGGAACGCTCATCGGAGTCACGCTTTATAAAGGTGGTAACAAGATGAAGTTGCAGATTTTCCTCATTGGATCAACATGCTTCCTCTACATGGTCTCTGCAGGGTTGATGTCCCGTGGTGTTTGGTTCTTTGAACAAGAATTATTCGTGCAGAGATGTAACGGTCAAGACATGGCCGAGGTGGGGAATGGTCCGGGGTCATATGACATTGTGAACACGGTATGGCATGTGAACTGTTGCAGTGGTGTCAATGACGGTGGGTGGATGCTTTTGAATGCCCTAGTCGGATGGCAAAACACTGCAACATATGGCTCGATCTTGAGTTATTGGGGATACTGGCTCTTTGTCATTCTGATGTTGAAGATTAAATTATTCCAAGAAAGAAAAGGATACTTACCAATCATTCCAATAAAGTGGCAATTGAGAAAGATTCTGAAACGTTACAACGTTGTCAAGTACAACCTGGAGAATAATGACACATATCACACTCCAGCACCGGAGTACAACAGTATCAATGACCACGAGTTGGGGGACACGAGGATTGATGTTATCAGTGACGTGGACACTTCAGGATCAACGGCATTGTTGAGTCGTTGAAAATGTCTTGGTACATTATCATGACAGAGAATACACGATTGAATTCATGACACAAACATACGTCCGAGTGTGACACATTTTTTTCTCTTATCGCTATCGCATGACTACACGTCCTTATGATCAACACAGGTATTAGTACTGTAGAAGACGATTAAAATTATACTCTTGATATCCATTGAAGATTCAAGACAATGACGCAAAAAAAAAGATCTAAAGAAGTGAGGGCGTACTAAGTCGCCCAATGTGATTGATACCAAACAAGTATCAAATCAAAGAAAAGGTGGCGTTGGTCAGCCCGGCGCAAGATTGAGACAAAAAGATATGGAAGAGGTACACAGGGTGCACAATCATCAACCATTGAGGTTGAGGATCTTCCATGCGCCATCAGCGCTGAACACCACTGTAGCGGTGACGCATGCAAGGTATGCGTCATCCTTGGTGAAGGCCCTGGCGTACACGGTGTACTTACCTGGTGGCACCTCGGCTGGAATTGCCACTGTCTTGGAGAGCTTGTACTCGCCTGGCTGCAACGGGCACTCGAGGTCCACCTCACCAACCTGGTCGCACAAGTCATAAGTCTGTGAGATTAACTTGATGTAGCCGTATTTCACGTCAACCTCCACGTATGCGCCTTCCTCCACCAGCACAGAGAGGTAGGCGGTAGCATCGATGGTAATGTTATCGCCACGGACTGGAGGGTTAGGGTCCAAGTTAACGGCTTCGAGCTTGAAGAGCTGTTTCTCATAGATGTCGCAGACGGCGACTGGGGAGTCGCCAGGCACTGGCTGCTCTCCTGGGAGGAGCGACATCTTGAGCGGGTTCTGCTCTTCGCGAGCAAAGATTGAGGAGGCAAGGGCGCATGGCAGCACTGCTGCGCCGATGAGGATGTTCTTGATGGAGACCATTGCGTGTGTGTTCTCTCTGTATCTCGTTCTCCCTGGCCTCTCCCTGGCCTCTCCCTGGTGCTTGCTATTAAGGGGAGGCGCCCTGCCATTTTTGAGCGTTTGCTCCCCCAAGCGGAAAATCAGAGGCAGCCACTGCGCGCGCAATTCGCAATTCGCGAAACACACCGCTGTGCCACTTCGGATGTGCATAACCTGCTCCAGCAGGGTGTGCTTTGTGTGCGTTGGAGACAGTATGTATAGAGGCCTGTTGTTCCCCCTTGGATGCTGAGACACTCAATTGGCCGCACCCTGGTACGTATGACACAAGCACGCACGATGACCACGACAATGAACAAAAACAACTTCTACGCAGACACGCACGCACCGATGGTGTCACTCTCCGCTAAGACCTTCTTTGACCAGTTGACCGACGCTGAGAAGCACTATGCCCACCATTTCTCCAAGGCAGGCCACTGGGGGTCCCGTGTGGTGCTGAGACAGGTCTCACACGAGTCGGAGGCCATCTTTGACCTCATTCTGGCTGTCCACAGAGCCACGGGTGGCGATTACTCCAAGATCTCCGTGTCCGAAGATGCAAAGAGGCAATACCTGGAGTATGCATCCCAATTCCTCAGTAACTTGGGTAATTACACCTCCTTTGGTGACAAGAAGTTCATCCCACGTCTCTCCCCGGAGGATCTCGCTTCGATTGTCCTGGAATCTGGTGCCTCCATCGACTTGTTCAACGCGGTCAAACAACCTCTCTTCTCCCTCACTGAGAAATCAGCCCTCTTGGGTTTCCCCTCAGAAGGACATGTCTCTGGTTACTACTTTGGTGACATCTCCAAGAAGAACATCGACGCAATTAAGAAGGTGCTTGGTGACAACAAGGTCTTTGCTGAGAACCTGAGAATCAAAAAGACATCGGACGCTGAATTCACCGTCCTGGTCTCCTCCTCTGAATTTACAAACAAGACAACATACCCGTCAGAAATATCTGGCGAGGGCATCACGTTGAAGCTCCAATTCGGTGATCATGCTCGTGAAATGGCAAAGATCGCTTCTGAATTGGAACAGGCCAAACCTTTCGTTGCCAATGACATACAGACAAACATGATTGATTCATACGTCGAATCCTTTGGGACAGGTTCCATTCAGGCACATAAGGATTCCCAAAAATACTGGGTCAAGGATATCTCGCCGGTCATTGAAACAAACGTTGGCTTCATCGAGACGTACAGAGAACCAGGTGGTGTTGCTGGTGAGTGGGAAACCCTAGTCTCTATCCAGAACAAGGAACGTACCAAGAAGTTCCAGGCCCTCGTCGCAGGTGCTGGTGGATTTATTCAACTGCTGCCATGGACAAAGGAGTTTGAGAAGGACACGTTCACCCCTCCAGATTTTACCTCATTAGAGGTGTTGACCTTTGCCGGTTCTGGTATCCCTGCTGGTATCAACATCCCAAACTATGATGACATCAGACTCACCATTGGCTTCAAGAATGTCTCGTTGGGAAACATCCTCAACGCCAGATCTGGCACGGAGCCAATCACTTTTCTGCATGAATCTGACCACGAGGTCTTCAACAAATACCGTAATGACTCCTTTGAAGTTCAGGTCGGTATCCATGAGTTGCTCGGTCACGGGTCTGGTAAGCTCTTATCCGAATTGCAAGATGGTACTTTCAACTATGACCATGAAAACCCACCAATCGGTGTCGATGGTAAACCAGTCTCCACGTATTATAAAAAGGGTGAGACCTGGGGTTCCAAGTTTGGTTCGTTAGCTGGTGCTTATGAAGAGTGTCGTGCCGAAGTCATCGCTATGTATTTGATCACAAACAGACCATTATTGAAGATATTTGGCTTTGAGACCACTCAGGACCAAGAAAGTATCATTTACTCAGGATTCCTCCAGATGGCTCGTGCTGGTCTCTTGGCTTTGGAATTCTGGGATCCATCCTCAACAAAATGGGGTCAACCACATATGCAGGCAAGATTTGCCATCATGAAGACCTTCCTCCAATCTGGTTTGGCTGAGTTGGTCTATACAAAGCAGGATTACAGCGATTTGTACGTCAAGTTGGACAAGTCCAAGATTGAAACCATCGGGCATGCTGCTATCAAGGACTACTTGAGACACTTGCATATCTACAAGGCTTCTGGTGACGTTGAAAATGGTTCCAGATATTTCATTGATAGATCTACTGTCACCCCAGAGCTGGCCCAGTTTAGAGACGCTGTTTTGAAAGCAAGACTTCCGAGAAAGCAGTTTATCCAGGCCAACACCTTTATTGTCGATGGTGCTGTTGTTTTGAAGGAGTACGAAGAGTCTGAGATTGGTATGATTCAAAGTTTTGCTGAAAGAGAGGTCTGATGATTCACTATTGTACTTAGATGACTACAAAATCGCAAGTTACGTCCAGTTTAACGTAGTCCATCATTCATTCAACTGGTTATCCTTCTTGAGCCGCGCCAACTGCCTTTGTATCTCTGCATTACCCCTAATACGACGAAGTGTGGTGCGTCCGTCATCAGAGCGGTCCGATATATTAGAAGAGGAACGTTGAGAATGTGTCAGAGATGCTGATTGTCCTCTGTGGGTTGAAGAAGCAATATACTGTGCACCGTCATCATCACGCTGGTTCAGTCTAGAAATACTTCTGAAAGCTGACTCATAGTTGCTTAACTTCATCTCCAACTTTCTGAGCTTCTCATTCTGTGATTCAACAACCTTCTGAAGGTGCTGACTGGGTCCTAAAAGGGCTCCTTTGTGATGCGTATTCAACCTCTTGGTGAGCGACCAATTTTCATTGACAATCAAACGGACAGCTTCTTCGATGAACAAGGCAGCATCATTAAGCTTCTCCAATTGACTATCCTCATTTGCATTCAAATCGGCCGCATTGACAGTGCTCAATCTATCACGAACAGTAGACAATGAGGTACTATCTATGACACCTTCAAATTCCTTGAACACACCAATCGATAATCCAGTCATTGCTCTCTTGAGCTCTTGCTTGATGACACCATTTCTCAACAGTTCCGTTCTCAAAGTTCTACCCAGTTCCTGTGCTTCTTGGAACAGCTTACTCAAACTTGATAATTTTCTCTCCATTGCAGTTGTTTCAGAGAATTTGTCACTCAATCTCAGACGGAGAGTTTTGATCTCGTGCGTCATTTGACCTTCAGTATTGTGTGCATCACCAAGTTTTTGTCTGATTTCTTTCATTTCCTCATCCTTGAGACGAACAATGTTACTTTGTTGAGCATTATAGGAATCTGTCTGTAATTGCAAATCCTTTATCTGTGTCGTGAGTTTCTCACAAGTCAGTTCAAATTCATTACACTTCCTTGTGTGTATTAAAGCCTGTGTCATCATGGTATCTTTGTGGGACACGATCTGCGTGCGCTCTTTCTCGAGAGCTATCTCCAATTCCTGAATTGTATTCGTTTGCTGTTCGAGTTCAGATTGGGCGGACGTAACCAGTTCAATTTGTTCATTCAAAACCCGTTCCATCTCTGATGACCTGTCTCTGAGTGCCTCGTTCTCGGATCGCAAGGAGTTGTTCTGGTCCTTGACTTGCTGAATCTCCATAAGACATCGGTCCTTGATTACAGATTGCTCGCTGCAGGTCCCCTCAAGTCTCTTCAACAGCTCTTTATACTCAGAATTATCTCTCATGAGCATCTCATTGCTGGTTTTGCGTTCATCAAGCACAATCTCACATGACTTCTGTGCTTGAAACAGATCTTGTAATTCCGCTTGGAGTTTTGTGATTTCGTGGGCTTGTGTTTGACATCTTTTATTGTACTCAGATAATTCTCGACGAACAAGGTCTAGCGTTCCCCGTGATGACTCCAACTCATTTCTGCAGATCTCGTGCGAGTTAAAGAGATCCTTCAACAGAATAATCAGCTCCTCTATATTGTACACTGTAGTAGAAGAACTTCTCTGTATCATCCATATGACTTGCTTCGTCCGTTGCTCTAACAGTTGATATTTTCTCGTAGAAGAGTCCAATCTGGTGTTAACATCAAGAATCTCTTCCTGTGTTCTGTTATTAATCTGTCTCTCGTGATCAACTAGTTTTTGATGAACTTCACTCTGTGATGTCAACTTAAAATGGTCGCCCTTGAGTTTCTCATACTCATCTGTGTATTGTCTCACCTGGTCTCTCAAAGATCTAATGTCAAATTCTCTGTGAGTCACTTGGTCTCTCAATTCAGCCAACTGTTTGTTGAATCTAAGCAGTTGGATTTTGGAAACCTCTAACAATGAGGATAATTTCAGGACAATGCTGTGGATCTTATCAACAGATTCATCCACAGTGATCTCTTGAACATTAACATCACAATGTTCAACACCAGCAGATGTTTCAAGAAATCTGAGAAGATTTATGATCACCCTCTTTACATCCAGTTCAAGCTGTGAGGGAGCAGGTGAGGTGATCTCATTGAGGCTCTTGAAAAGAGGGATCACACCGTCAGCATCTGCAATGATCATACTCTTGGTGATACTTGGTAAATTGGGAGGCGATTGATTGAGGATGTCAATCTGTTCATAGGATTCATCCGCCACGCTTTGCTGTCCATTCTGTTCGCCAGTCTTTCTCAACCGTAATGAGAACAGATCTCTTCCATGGACCTCACCTTCTTCGTTCTCAGTATCCAAACTCAAGTTGTTGAATTTTCTAGAAAGTGACATCGTGGAGTCATATCGCATCTCAGCATTTCTATTTTCATCGGGATCTGTTGAAGAGGGTTCGGTGCCACCTGTGCCAATATCAATATCGGGAGAGAAAATACCAGCAATACTCTCAGGAATAGACGAAGCAGCACTCGTGATAATGTGTTTGGTTGAACGTTGCTGAGACTGCAGTTCGTCAACTTCATGTTGCGCTTGCCCGGAGAACTCTTCGTATTCCAACTGCTTCAATGACATGCGTTCAATCCGTGACAGATCTTGGTCCGTTGTATCTGGTGTGGCACTATAGTCACTGGATGGGGGTGCAAATTTCTCTTCACCTCTTCGGCGGAAGATACCACGAACGTTCAGCTTATCGGCAGGCTTGTGATTTGACTTTGTTTTCTTCTTACCAAAGTTCTCCCACTCATGGAAGGTGACATTTTTGGCAAATCTGATGGAACCCGGTCTCACTGGTGATTCCTGGGATGAGTTATCAATGGTAGTGCTGTTGGCCATAGGCTGCATAAGTTCCACTTTGCTTCCGAAGGGGTCCGAAACAAGGTTCGGTTTCTCGAAGATCCCGCTCATGGTATTCAACCCTGGTCTCATCGTCGTCATGAACACATCATCGTCATCATCACGCTCCACGTGCATTCTCATGGAGGTGGGGCTCGAGTCGTCGTTATGGCTCTTCATCATAGCCTGTGACGACTGATCAGGTTCAAACCCCAGAGCATCACCGTAAGCACCGTGAGGGTAAGGCGTCTTGTTGTGACGCAAGCTCTGTAACTCTTCGGCGGCACTGTCAACTGAGCCACAGGTGCTACTGCTGTTGCTGTTGCTGCTGCTGCTACTGCTGGAACTCGCACTGCTTCCGCTGCTCGATGAAGGCATCTCACTTCTATCTTTCACAGAGGCGCAGCACTCACTTCATGAAGCGTTATCGACAAACAAGTGTACAATTGCATCTTAAAAGTGCCACAAGGACGAATCCCAGAGAAATCTTGCCTTTGTGGTTTGTTGGTTGTTGTGGCTTTTGTGATTGTTTCGAAATCAAAATACAGCGGGAAAGTCCGGCACGCAGCAATGAGCAAAATGTGTCAAACTCGAGTGATAGAGCTACACAAAAAGAAAGTTCATTCAATCACTTGTCAAAAGATGCCAGCTTACGCTGCTCTACTGGAATGTGGTCCCAGTGGCCACTCTGCTGCAACCATCTCTTCGAGAACAACTTGGAAGCGTACTTGTCTGCACCGTCGGGGACAACAGTCACAACGTTTGATCCCTCTGGCAGTGAGAGAGCCAACAGTTTTGCAGCGCATAAGTTCAGGCCACCAGACAAGCCGATCCAGACATCTTGATCAACAATAAGTTGGTACACCATTAGCAATGCCTCTCTATCGGTGATGATAACGGCATTATCTCCAAGGGTTAGTGCATCATGAATGTTCCCATTCAAGTTCCATTTTCCAATACCTTCGACGATTGAAGGGGTGGTATCGGTCCCCCAGGCTTCACCTCCAGACTTGAAAAAGCCATACAACCCTGAGCCCACTCTGTCAGCAAACCAACACTGAGTAGCACCGTTGGACTTATCTTTGAAGAAAGAGGCGTTACCACTGAACGTGCCACCTGTACCTACAGATGATGCGAAACCATCAATCTTACCGTTAAGAGCATCCCAGATCTCAGGCCCTGTGGTTTTGTAATGGGCGTTTCGGTTGCTTAGGTTGTCCATTTGGTCAACATAGACACAATTCTTGGTCTTCTCGGCAAATAGTTTGCCTGCTGTTGTAAAAAACCTTGGGTCAGATGGTGCAACATTGATGAAAGGACACTTGTGAACGGTACAACCCAGCTCCTCTAATAACTTCACCTTGTCCTCAATTAGCACGTCAGGCACGAACAATTCAACCTTAAAAGGTGGAGTGTAAGATTTGGCCAGCAATGCGAGTGAGATTCCACTGTTACCTCCTGTGGATTCGACGAGCGTTCCGCCTGGTTGGACCTGGCCACTGTTCAGCGCATCTTCGAGTAGGAAAGACATGGCACGGTCCTTGATGGACTGGCCAGGATTGACCCACTCGGCCTTGAAGTAAATGTTTCTCCCGGTTTCCTGGGAGAGAGACTCATGCTTGATCAGAGGAGTATTGCCGATCTTCTTGTAGTACGCATCCTTGGTGAGCGTGGGGAAAGGTATGGAGTCCATGTGTGTATGTTTTGGCTAAGAACTTCGAGATTTCCCTGGCAGTGGTTCTCACTTCTTATCAATTATCAACCAGCTCCTTGGAACTGTAGGTGAAGTACAGGAAGAAAGATTCTGAGTTGCACACGCCACATCAAAATCAATTTTGGTGGGCTTTTATCTCCCAGGCTGTCATGACTCATGACTTGAAAATTAGAAGCAGTTCAAGGTCCAGACACAAGTGACCAACGGACGGTCCGGTCCCGGTCGCCATTGGGCATTGCACGATGTATCTATCCTATACGACGAGCAGGATCCACTGTGGCCTGTCCAGCGACATCTGCAGCTGTGCATGAGTCATGACAGTTCCCGATGCCCAGAAATTCAACGCC